>CM042032.1:83559092-84815759 GCA_023525975.1 Smallanthus sonchifolius | reverse complement strand
AGAAAGACAACAAGAAGAGTGTGTCGAATTCAAGTTTAAAATATAAAAATATGCAGGACTGATTCTGTCAAACAGAAGTCCAGTACTCGAAACTAGGAGTTTCGATACCTGTTTCTCAATCGAAACTAGGAGTTTCGATACCTGTTTCTCAATCGAAACTAGGAGTTTCGATACCTGTTTCTCAATCGAAACTAGGAGTTTCGATACCTGTTTCTCAATCGAAACTAGGAGTTTCGATACCTGTTTCTCAATCGAAACTAGGAGTTTCGATACCTGTTTCTCAATCGAAACTAGGAGTTTCGATACCTGTTTCTCAATCGAAACTAGGAGTTTCGATACCTGTTTCTCAATCGAAACTAGGAGTTTCGATACCCTTTTACTCAATCGAAACTAGGTTGTTTCGACTCCTGACCACTCCATCGAAACTAAGTAGTTTCGACACACTTATGCCCAATCGAAACTAAGAAGTTTCGACACCTGTACAACAGTCCCAGTTGGGCAGTAACTCAAAACTATTTTATAACAAAACATGTGTTGGAAAACTAAAACGATATTTAAACAAACATAATCAGATTTACAAAGTCGGTGAACAATTTACAATTAAGACGTTGGTCTTAACAACAATTTACCCTTGGTATCTAGGGTACAAACAGTCAAGGTTGACTACAACAAATATTATTACAAGTATATACACAAACACAAGGTGAGTTTCACGGCCCCTTTCTTTTTACTGTTTTCAAATATTTGGGGGAGAAACATACTTCAATTATTTTATGGGATAACAAGAGAATAAGACACGACTTTATGTTTACATGGGATGAGAACAACACATTGGAGGCCGCTAAAGTCCCCTGGAACAACATAGTAACCATTAACTGTAGCCTAGGGTCCTATGAATAGTACTATGGAGAGTGACGTCTCCCGGTCATGGTTAGTCGCGCTAACCACAATCTGGAGGATTTATGGCCGCATAGAATCTGATAACGCTTAATAGGGGCTCACACATGTCATGGTTTGGTTACGCCTCATGTATGAACATATTATTTGTATTCCTAGCTAGTTTACAAATGGGTCAACAATTCTTATTCTGTTTATCACATACAACTGAAACTATTTACGAACAATTGAATTTTACAAAGAACTATTTGATTAAACCTGTGAACTCACCAACTTCGTGTTGACGATTTTAAGTATGTTTTTCAGGTAACTGAACGTGATTTCAAGGTTAGCAATGTAGATTACATGCATGCACGATGGATACTACTCAAGGAGGATTTCCCTTGTATAACTCATTGAGTTGAGTCATATTTGTGAAATCTTAACTTTTTGTAAACTCAGATTTTGTTTTGTAATGTAAAACATTAAACTTGTTAATGTATCCATTTATCATGTATGTGTTTGCGGTAATCATATGCTTTGGAAACCATAAACGTCGCGCCTCGCGTTTCCGCCTTGGCGGGGTGTGACAGTATGAAATTACTAATTTACTCCTACTACTCGGGTTTTGAACATTTCATGTCAAGGTAACCTTCGCATTTAAGTTCGGAGCTTCGACTGTTAGGCATTACTGTATACCGTCTATTGTGTATGCTAAAGCACGTACTATGTACTATTTATGCTATAGCAATTAATGTCTACTATCTACTGTCTACGCTAAAGCATGTACGATGTACTATCTATGCTAAAGCATTTACTATCTACTATCTGTGCTAAGGCATTATTTTCTGTGTTCTATGTTAGGACATTGACTACCTTCTGTCTACTATCTTTCCATGGGCGGGCTTCTCTGACTGACATTCCTTTCCTTCATTTCCTTTGTCCTATTCTCAGTTTAAGTTCAGACATTACCACAAATATCTGAATCTCTCAAACTATGGCTCTAATACCAACTTGAAACGCCCCAAACAGGTACATCTCATAGTTGGCACAAAACATAATAAACATAGTTTTTAAACCGGAAATCAGAATCTATTACAGCAGAACTCTTTAAATTAAAACATTCAACAAACGATAGTGTAAATCATTGTCTTTCACATGAACTATCAGGATTGGAAATGTCAGTCTTCAATGCTGCAGCCCGATGTCCATGTTATCCAGCCCTCACGACCCTTTCTACTATTCTTTCGCTTTGCCTTTCCTACCTGTCATGCATACTAAAAGTCAGCTAACGCTGGTGAGTTCTATCTTTACTTTAAACTGTAAAACCTTCTTTTTGGAGCTAGTTTTATGAAAATAAAATCAGCTTTACTTTCTCTTTCTTTGAAAACACTTTAACTTTATTTTAAAACTTTATAACGTTACGATTATAAAACGGTTACGTTCTATCTGTTATTAAAACTTTAACTTTGAGGAAACCCATTAGGGTGTCCTCCTGTACTCTGTCTGTCTATCGTTTCACTTGTACAAGAAAAGTGACTTTATCATACTTTAACTATCACATATGGATCATGGTCCGATGACCGGATCCCTTTCTCACTTACACCTCAGGGTAAAACTTTTACTTTAGCACTGCCCACACCTCAGGGTGGGACTTCCTTTCTCGCTTGCACGTCAGTGCAAGACTCCTTTAGCATTGCCCACACCTCATGGTAGGACTTTCTCACTTACACCGAAGTGTAAGACTCCTTTAGCATTGCTTACACCGAAGTATAAAACTCCTTTAGCATTGCTTACACCGAAGTGTAAGACTCCTTTAGCATTGCTCACACCGAAGTGTAAGACTTCTACTTTAGCATCCCTGCAGGATTTTCTACTGTGCAACTACTATGCAATGCAATTACACTATTACACAAAATGGAAATATAATCACATAACTCTCAAATAGACAAATAGCACACGTTAACACATAAGCATATAACATGGTATCTGTCACTGTCACTATCGAGTTGTACCAAAGTATAGCTCCTTTATCGTTCTTTACTTTAACTCATTGTTATCTTTCAAAAACTTGTTTAAAAGATAATGCTATACTCTTTAACTCTTTATCTTCCATTTTATAAAAATATATAATTCTTATAAAATATTCTTTAACTTTGAAAACTATCTCTTTAACAGTATGCATGCCAGCCCAAAACTATTTAGGAAAAAGGGCAATAAGAACTCACTTGACTTCTACTGTGTCTATCTCACTTAGCACTGAATCTTCAAGCTAGGTGGGATGCTAATATATTTGTTTCAAGAGTCACGAATGGAACAAGGTTATAACCTACATATCTCATCCGAAAACTCCTAAGTCTGAAATCTATTTCGACCGAAAACTGTAGTGTTAGAACTATTTTCTATTAATGGCTTTTTCGTTCGAAAACTTTTGTCCGAGAACTGTTTTGTTCGAAAACATCCGTCCGAAATCCTTTTCTGTCCAAAATACTTTTCGTCTGAAATGTTCTGTCCGAGATACTTTTCGATCAAAAAGTTTTATCCGAAATCGATGGTGTTCCGAAATACTTTTAAGACGTATCCGAGTTTTCGGACCATTCATGGAGATTTTGGACGATTCATCTGTTCTTGATCAAATACTCAGTTTTTATGCAAGTTCCAATCTTTTTACGTCCAAAACTTATATCTAGCTTCCATGAAGCTAGATACATACTTTTTAAGCTAATCTATACGTAAAAATATCATCTTTGATTGTAAAACTCATATGAACCCTAAAACCCATTTTCAAACTAAAAACCGATTATGAGAGCGGTATGGTACCTGCTTTCGTGTTGATTCTTCTCCTTTGATCCTCTGTAATGCGTAGCAATGATCTTGGATTGAAACGAGAAGGTCTCAGGTGAGTAATGAAGCTTTCTCTCTCTAGTTGGGGTGAAGAAGATGAATAATGAGGGGAGGAGGGGTGACTAGGGTTTTTCTCCTCCCCACCCCCCCTTCATGCGCACCCTTACCGGCCCAAGGCCCGGTCCACTCGAGCCCGCTTATTCTTTCATCCTTTCTTTATTTCCTTATCCCGTAAGCCGTCGTTTATTATTTATCGTGAAATTTCGGGATGTTACAAAAAGGAAACTTTTATATCGCCAAAGTTCCCTTTTGAGTTTCAAAACATCTCCTCCCTAAATCCACTTAGGGTTTTCTGTCCATCTTGAGCGGATTTTTCAATCGCAGTCAGAAATACAAGATCTTTCACGCTAAGTCTTGAATCATACCATGATTCTTAGCTTCACGACATTCAATACCAGCCAGCGAAACAGTATTCGACACCGTTCACCATTTAGTAATTCAATTATAGACATCTGAATACTCAAATGGTAATTAAGATGACACCATCTTTCAACTAATGGTTACTAATCACCTGGTTCCCTCCAAATCGAAGAAGAAACTAACACCTCAATCCGACTCAACATATATAGTTGCACCATGCCGTAGCACACAATTCTTGAATCAAAGTTTTCCCACCAATCAGAAGCGTAGGATCCCTTTTTGGTATTCGACATTAACCCGTATGCAAGGGAGACACTTATAACCACACACTTGACTGTGCCTCTTTTCATTCCCAGCCACCAAAAGTTAAACTCCAAAACAACATACAACAACCCACGAGACTTTTAAGTCTCATTAATCACCCAAGGAGTTTAAAGACTTCAAGAAAACTGTTGAAGTTCGGGGACTTCAACTCAACCTTCTAACGCTCGCCCACAAATAGATTTATCAATTCCCTCTCCAAATTCTCCCTTTAGTTGTTGCAATCAAGCTCACAACTGACTAGGAGAATATGCGATATTCCTGTCTCGTTACATATAGACATAATCGAGTCTAATGCCCGAGTCACCAAGACATCCGACAAGGCATACGGTCTTCCTATGGAAGGACACATCAAATGCCAAAGCCAATTCTTCTTTCATAAACAAACACCCTTTTATCCCAACGACTTTAGCTTAAGTCATCCTTTGAGATTCAAGGATCTCAATCTTACAACCCCCCTCTGAAGTTCGAAGACTTCATTTTCAATCACCGGTCGTGAAGTTCTAAGACTTCAAACACCATTTACCCTTGATTACTTTAATCATTACCGGATTAACACATAAGTATTTAGAATTCACCGCCTCATCCAATAATGGATTCCCACCAAAGCTAAAATGGCACACCAAGACATTTCAAAGAAAGGCCTGTCCTTTCGGTGAATTTTAGGAAGCTCACGAAGATAATAAGCGTGAACGACTTTGCTGCGAAGATAGAAACGATTATCATCGAATAAACGACCACCTCAAGCATACATGGCCTACACACCCTTCACATTGGTCCACAAAAACAACGTAACTTCTAATAAGCCGAAAGACACATCCGCAATCCCATAGTAGCCATAACGAAATTTGTACCATTCATGGGAAATCGTCCTCTTCTACCCTCATTTGTTGAAACTAGGACTTTTAGTCACTTGTTCGAACCCGACAGTTAACGTACGTATACATCCTTCCATTCCTCTTTTTCCTCAAAAGAACGGTTACACCCTAAGAATAAACGTTCGGGTATAGAACCCTTATGAACTTCTTCACAATTGGAATATCAAGTATTCCATTGCCCCAGTTAGTGTCAATGGCATACACCAATTCATGTGCCTCATGTTTCACCGTTTCTAGGTGAGAACAGATCGACATGACACCCTTTAGTCATACAAGACATTGGTATGGTTACTAAGAAGCCACACAACTTTAACTACAATCGTAGAACTCCATTCCATGTGATTGTTTCACCCACCTCTTTCGATTATTAACTCATACATTTGTCAACATTATGAAATCCACAATGTTGATCACCTCCGAATCCACCGATTCACATATAATCTCATCCAACAAATATACCAAAAGACTTCAGTCCCATCTTTGGTAGTTAGAAAAGTTCGGTCGACAGCATTAAAATTTCTATTTTCTCCCCCTTACATTCGTGTGCTTTAACTCGGTACATTCTCTTCGAGTGTGTCTCGATGTAATAACTGTAGCACACATTAATAGGACTACAACACTACAGCGTAGTAAGTCCAATCACTCCACTTGTGTATCTTCCCACTCATATGGCAACAACAAGTATGGCCTCCCCAAAGGGATTTCTAGCTCGGCTAGAATATTTGGCTTTCTTGAAGCCACCACTAACTCCTTCTCACACCTCACTAGTTTCCCGATTTTGATATCCTAAAATGAAATAATAATAAACTCCACCCGAGTTATACACTACGAAGGAGAAACCGCTCGAAACGTCAACCGATAGCATCGAGAAAGTCGATCTTCATTCCTTCCGATAGTCCAATATTTGGGCAAGACCAAACTTAGTCATACGACATGCCCATAATTAATCCATCAGTCTAACGTACGTGAAGAAAACTCCTAATTGCAAGATCCACAACGGCTTGTGGACAAAGCTAACTCAAGAACGTGTCTTGAATTCACCCCATTGCATTATCTCCCTAAGGAGAACTCCCACATATCCTCCGCCATAAACCGGAGTCGACTCTTCGTGAGTAGTACTCTATCCGCCCATCACAATGGATTGTTTTAAGCCAATACCATAATAGTGATGTATCGTTGATTAATCAACGAATTATCTCCCACCAATTTACTCATTTGGCTTGCACACCACGAACCCCTTATGAAGACAAGGTTTCCTTCCTCCACGTATTTGCCCAAATTCGACCCTCCCGCCCTTAAGGCTTCATGCGGTTCTTCAAAGTACCGCCTCAATGAGCTCCTATCTTCCTTGAAGGAAAATTAGCACGACATTATGGAAAGCTTTAGTCATCTTCCACTAGAACGTTGCTTTCCATTTCTCCCAACAAATCCCAAACTCATCCCCATCCACGAGGTGATACCCACTTAGACTCCTTCAACCATGAGTTTTTAAATCAACTTCTACGTACAAATTCCTCCCACTAAGTTATGTTTTCTCCCGGTCATCCCTGACCGTGTAGTAATACGTTTGTAGGTGTTCTACCTACTTATAGGCCTCTAGTTTTATTCTATAAGGCACTACCTCTTTCTATGTGTATATTTATCTCCTCCTGTGAAATCATCTATGTACATACACATAACATATACATATACACATATAACCACCTTCACTTACTCATTGTCGGTGTTCATCATCATATGGTTATCATGAAGGTGTTCGCTCATGTTACATTATGAATCATACTGGCCATGCATGATTGATAAATTAATATGTCCAATTACATTCACTATCTTCATATAACGAATCCCTTTACAACTTTCAGCACAATTAGTCCACATTTGACACCAATTAAAACAAACAACATAATAATAAATACTAACCCCGTCCCTTAAGGTCCGTGTCTCGGTCACGCCATCATTGGATTCTCGATTCTCCGACCATATCAAGAGCATTATAGGTTTGAGTTTGGTGTCTCTCACAAATCAGGTTTGAGCTAATTGCAAGATCAGTCCCTCTACTTGATATTTTAACTCCTTCCAAAACTACTTAATTCCACCATTTAAAACAAACTCTCAACTTTGCTTTATTTAAATACATCCCCTATAATATAAATAATATATCATAGGACAAACTCGAAAGTTGGTTCGTTACATTTTATAGTTTTTTTTAAATCAAACTCATACACCCATTAATGTACTCATAAATTACACCAGTTTTACCCATAATAGGACTTGAACCCTTACCGCTTGGAAGAGAATTCCACCAACGCCTTAGATACCATTGTGCTAGAAGCCCTCTGGTAGTAGTTTTATAGTTTAAAACTAAAATTATAGTCTATGTAATTTTTTTTCTCCAAGAATAAAAAACAAACATTCGATCGAATAAGCGAGCATTCAATACTAGAACATCAAAACGAAGCGGAAGCTTTCCACTTACGAGAACACTGATTGAACCAATCGCAGTCGATTACAATCAGAAGATGTTGCCGTTTATAGCCGGCCTAACATCATATCGAATCAAAGGTGATGCAATTGAACTCGAATATGATGAAGGGGGCAGGTGGTTTCAATGATTCAGAACTCAAATCAGGTCGCCGAAGAAATTCAGGAACTCAAATCGCAATGGCTTGTTCTTGTCGAAGAGGGTCAATCGGAGGGGGCGGTGGTGGATGAGCTTGAACGTCAAATAGGGTTATGGTTTAAGAATTTAATTGTTTTAGTAAATTAATGGAGCCACTAATATAATATTATTTTTATTTTTGGTTTCAAGTTTTTATTTTTTTTATTAAGAGGTATTTTGGTTATTTTACACTTAACTGAAAACTTAACGTTCATCTGTGACATTTCGGGTTTTATTTACGCTTTTATATTATGTATCCTGTAAATATTTTCTATTCAATGGAATGCAAGTGGTTTTATTTAAAATTTTATACAAGTATATATAAATATATATATATATATATATATATATATATATAATTTAAGGATTTAAAATAAATAAAATTTTATAAGTTTTAAACTTATATAAAAATTTTATACAAAAATCTAAATTAAAAGGGGTCATTTATAAATAAGATAACATATTCAAATAAAATAAATAACTTTTATAAAAATATTTATGATAATAATAAATAATATAAGTTATAAAATATAATTGAAATTAAAAAGAAATTTAATTAATTACTTTTATAAAAGTTAAGTGGTTGTTTTGAAATTTTCCAAACTAAAAGGTTTTAAACCAAAAATCGGTTAAGGGACTAAACATGGCCAAATCAAACCTCAGGGACCCATTCGTAATTATCTCAGGGACTACTTTGATTCAAAAACAAACTCTAGGGACCAAGGTTGCCAATTCTCAATTCGCAATTCCGGTCACCTTCCCCATTGTCCGGCGGTCCGAGACATTTTCCGGCGACACCTCGACAGGGCTGTTTCCTGCACCTCGACAGCTGCTAAAGGCAGCTCTGGCCTCCTCTCTCCCACGCGAACAAAAGGCCCCGACCAATTGGTCTCCCCAACATACGGATCGTCTGATCCTGTTGGTGGCCGAGAACCCACGCCCGAATTCAAGCCCGACAGTCAACCTCCACGCGTGTTTGATAGCTTGTTAGCTTCGTCTCGTCCAGACGAGTGTCGGGACGTGCCCAATTGCACGTTTGGTCATAAGAAACGAGCTCGGCTATAAATAGCCATAGTCGGACCTGCACGAGCTCGCTACCCCTCTTCCACCCACTCTCACTCCAAATTGAAGGCACCATTGCATTCGTCGTCTCTGAGTGAAGCTTTGACCAGAATATCAGGGCCTAATTCCATCCCGAAACTTGAAATCACGATCTTGGTATTTTCGGACCAAAAGCATGTCGACCAGACCCTTCGCGACTAGGTTCAAGACTCAAATTCGTTCAGTTACCTTCTGTTACCCTCTGGCAAACTATCCTAATCGAAATCGTGGCAATAAACCGTCGATTACCGGGCAAACCAATGTCCTCGGACACGGTTTGCCGGTTGCCGAGGACCAGCGACCAGTTCGCATTTGTATGTTATTAATTAAACGGTACACACATAACCAGCGATGGGCAGTAGCCCGGCTGGTTATGCGTGTGTGTGTTTGTGTTGTAGGTCGCGGGTTCGATCTCGGTTGGCCTTCGGCCCAAATTTTTTTTCTGTTTTTATTTTATTTATTTATTTTAACTTATTTTAACATTCTTTTTTATACAATAAAAACTAAAACGAGTCGGTTTACTTGTTCGTTTATTCCGGAAACCACTAAAATTCTTTTATACGCATTTAACCCACAAAAGTTTTTATAAAATAATAAATATTATATTTTTATAAATTTGTTAAAATAGTTCAACTTGTAAAAAAAAATATATATATATAATCATAATGATAATATAAATAAATAAATAAATAGGAACTTTTATAAATACATAATAACTACTTATTTAAAAATGAAAATATTTTAACAATATATATATATATATATATATAATTTTTTTTTAAAGTTAAAGTTTTATCAAGTCATTACTATTTTCTACCATATTTTATACAAATAAATATTAAAGGATATTAATATAAAACTTATACACATTTAAATACGAATACCCACATACAAATAAAACATACAATAATACTTATCTATCCACATAGGATTTCATCGTGCTTAGGTTTCAACGTCCTTATCACCCGCACTCGTGGATTATCATATCTGCTAGCCAGGTGAGTTACATAGCCCCTATTTTACATTTTTACGCATTTTGGGGTGAAACATTATACATGCTACTCACTTTGTTTATACGTGTTATACA
Source organism: Smallanthus sonchifolius (assembly GCA_023525975.1). Classification (NCBI taxonomy): domain Eukaryota; kingdom Viridiplantae; phylum Streptophyta; class Magnoliopsida; order Asterales; family Asteraceae; genus Smallanthus; species Smallanthus sonchifolius. The sequence goes on along the minus strand of CM042032.1, from coordinate 84,805,573 downwards.
TGTGGACTATATGCTTATTATCTTGGGTGTACATACATTTACTTTAAACACAAGAAAACCAACATTAATATTAATAGATCTATTGTGTCTGACCAGCCCACCCGGTTAGGGTGTTTATTACTGTATACTCGGATATAGCCGCGTGTTATATTCAAACATACCGGATATAGTGGGTAACTATATTCAAACATACCGAACTTAGCTGTTGTGCTATGTTCAAGTGCGTCAAACAAGGTTTGAATTGTGATTAGATAAATGATACACCATATATATACTATGTTTAACAAGATAAACAATGAGTTGCAAAACGTTTTTATCTACTACTTATCGGAACTACAAAAACCTATGTACTCACCAACTTTTTAGTTGACACTTGATTTAAATAATGTTTCAGGTTTGGATATGTGATTGCTTGCTGAAGATTTCTCCACTTAAGAACTATGGACCTAGTTAAATAAATCAATGTTTTGAACTAGACTAGGTTATTTGAAATGTATTGTATTTGGATCTTTGTTGTCTTCAAATTTAATTAATGAATTACGCAACTTTTTAGTTATCATGTGCTTTTGAACAATCATTCCACTGTCCGCCTCGATGATTCCGCCATCGGTCGGGGTGTGACATCATCCGTCTCAGTAACTATTTGTTTTACGTTTTGATAAACTATTCGACTAACACTGTAACTTTTTTATTTCTGAGGACCAAAATCGTAACATGAGTAAATCATATGAACTGTTTTTAAATCATATTTTTTAATATGCGCATAATAAAAAATAAAATAATTAATTAAATTAAAAAAACACACATTTCATTAAAGCCTTCGTCAACGCCAACTTCACCGTCGCTCCATGGTTGTGATTTCGCCCTAGTAGACGTTATGCGCATGTTTTCTTCATCGGAGTGGGGTTGGGTTTATCACTCGAACTCTTCGGATTGTTGACGAGACACGTTTGGGTTGTGGTAATATAATGGGTCGATGTTTGTTAAAATTCATTATATGATAGTTGAGTGAGAAATTGTTGAGAAAGTTGTGAGGATTGGTAAAATGTTGAAATTGTAGGAATGTTTTGGGTTTGTTTGAGATTGTGGTTGGGTTGAGATTGAGGTTGATTTTGCGATGATTCAACTACTTTTTTTTTACTTGTTTTGACTCGAACCGACCTTCTTTGTGTTCCGAGACCTTGAATCCATAGAAATCAAGCAAAAACAATAATAATTTGAGAGAGCATAGTTTGAGATTTGTGTAAGTAAAAATGAAAAGTTAAGTCGGTATTTATAGTGTTAAAAATGAAATTTTAGTCAACTTTTTTAATAGTCGTTAGAGGCTTGGAGCTGTTGGATGGGACATAGTTGTTAACAATCGAACGTTGGGATGAATGGATAGCCGTCGGTGTGTCTCTCCAAAATCATGTATTTCATAATTTATCTTGTTGGTGTTTTCTTTTAGCTTCTGGTGTACTCTTTCCAGCTTTCTGCTGGAGTGGTTTTTTTATGAGAGCATTCATAACCTGTTTGGTATAATTATTTGAGTGAGTTTTGTATATTTTATGGAGTGGTTGTGAGTAGATGAAAGAGAAAAGATATAAGGTTTTTGTAAATATAAGGATAAAAGTAGTGTTTTTAGTATAATTATAATAATAAAGATAAGGAGAGAGAAAATGATGGATAAAATGTAGAAAAAGTAGTGTTTTTTAGTGTAATATAAAGATAAAAATACGGAATATAAAGAACGGGTTGGGAATGCTCTGATATTTTCGTTGTTAAAAAAAAGAAAAAAGAAAACTAAACCATTACACACATTTACTGAGTGTGAGTGTAGGGATGTTCAAAAAACTCACGGCTCGTTCGAAGTTCCCTCGAAAAAAGTTCGGCTAAAAAAAAGCTCGGTTGAAAACGAACAAAGCCGAGCCGGCTCGATTTGTAAACGAGCCGAGCTAGGGTAGGCTCGGCTTGTGACTCGCTCGATAATTGGCTCGTTGGCTCGCTCGTTTGGCTCGTTTAAAATAAGAATATTAATAACAATCATGATAATAAATAACATATAAAAGAGTTGAAAAAAATAAAAATAATACATATAATATTTTGAATCTGACTCGGTGTCTCTTGATCTTAAAAAAAAAAATTGTTTACAGCCTTAATACTATTTTATTAGTTATAATAATATTTTTTTTTTGTTTCAGATATTATATATATATATATATATATATGGTAGAGATCAAATAATAACTCTTTTTTATCGTGTTAACCAAGTTAACTCCGTCAAAATCGATCCAAATCACATTTTTTTTAAATAACATTTTTACACCAATACAACGTTATGTTCTTTTTTTGCATTTTTGTAAATTCGCAAGTCTATGGACGTTTACACCTTGTGTAAGTTTACATCAAATATAAAAACTTACACCTGGTGTAAGTTTGGTGTAAACGCCCCTATACTTGCGAATTTACATAAATGCAAAAAATAACATAATGTTGTATTTGTTTAATAATGTTATTTAATTTTTTTTATTTGGATCGATTTTGGGGGAGTTAACTGGGTTAACACAATAACAGTGGGTTAACAATGGAACCTTACCTCTATATATAAATGTCCAAAAAATACAAAAATAAAAAAAAAATCAATTTTTTTTTAAAGTTAACGAGTTGGCTCGATGAACCACCGGTTGACTCGAGCTCAACTATTCAGCTCGTTAAAATTTTTTAGCAGAGCCGGCTCGGCTCAAACTTTTCACGAGTCGAGCTTAAGCTTGTCCTAGCTCAGCTCATTTACATCCCTATGTGAATGTGATCACCAATACTGCCTCCGTGGCATCGCTTAAAATCTACTTCATATTTGATTATTCTCATGTCTAAATACAAACACGTCTCTCTCCCTCCCTCCCTCCCTCTCTCTCTCCCTCTCCCCCTCTCTCCCTCTCTCTCTCCCTCTCTCTCTCTCTCCCTCTCTCTCCCTCTCTCTCTCCCTCTCTCTCTCTCTCCCTCTCTCTCTCTATATATATATATAATAATAAAGAAGAAAGGTTGATGCCACTTGTCATAATTTTAATCGTTCATGGGCACTTGGCAAGTTTTTACATATACTTTGACACTTGGCATAATTTTAACCTATGTTTAGCAGATACATACGGGTCTAACCCGTTTCCCTTTCTTTACCCGGTTTCAAATTTGAAACCCTACACTTACCACTTCTTCAGATCCGTTTCCCTTTCTCCCTTCAACACATCTTCACTTTCATCTTCTCATCTTCAACCCTAAACCCCCTTCTTCCTGCTCTCACCTCAACCCGCCATCCCCTTCATCTTCTCATCTTCAACCCTAAACCCCTTGCCGCCACAACCACCATCGGCTGCCCCTGCCACCACAACCACCCTACAGTCCTTCGACATCGTCTTCACCATCTTCCTCCACCCGCCATCCCCTTCTTCCTGCTCTCACCCACATACCACCACTTCCAGTCTCACCTTAAATCGTATCTCGATTTCTCAACTACTCAGTGACGACCGATTGCTGCCGTTCCAAAAAAGAACATCGACTTAACAGGTTAGTTTCAAGATCTCACTAATTCCTCATCATTGCCATTTTCATCTTTGTTTTTAATCTACTCAACAAGTTGAGACCACTTGTCATAATTTTAATCGTTCATGGACACTTGGCAAGTTTTTACATATACTTTGACACTTGGCATAATTTTAACATATGTTTACCAGATACATACGGGTGTAACCCGTTTCCCTTTCTTTACCCGATTTCAAATTTGAAACCCTACACTTACCACTTCTCCAGATCCGTTTCCCTTTCTCCCTTCAACACATCTTCACTTTCATATTCTCATCTTCAACCCTAAACCCCCTTCTTCCTGCTCTCACCCACCGAGCACCTCCACCCGCCATCCCCTTCATATTCTCATCTTCAACCCTAAACCCCCTAGCCGCCACAACCACTCTACAGTCCTTCGACATCGTCTTCACCATCTTCCTCCACCCGCCATCCCCTTCCTGCTCTCACCCACATACCACCACTTCCAGTCTCACCTTAAATCGTATCTCGATTTCTCAACTACTCAGCGACGATCGATTGCTGCCATTCCAAAAAAGAACATCGACTCAACATGTTAGTTTCAAGATCTCACTAATTCCTCATCATTGCCATTTTCATATTTGTTTTTAATCTACTTTTTCATTGTTGTTTTTGGTTGAATCTTGATTATTGGTGATGGGTTTTACTGCATATTTGAGTTAATTATACTAATAATGAGCTTTTTGTCTTAATTGAATTATAATTGAACTTTTTTATTGTAGTCTTCTACTCTTTTAATAGAAATTTGATGTATTTGTATGGGTTTACTGTATAATGGTGGTATGTAGACTGATAATAAGTTCTACAGGTAAGAATTTACCCAAATTATGTACTATCACTCTCTATCCAACTTAATTTATAATTTAGGTTAAATTCAGGATACCTAAAAACCAAAATCAGTTTTTGGTTGTCTTTTTTAAAGTAAAACTTGAACATATAAAGTCAAAAAATCTGAAAAGTGTGTTTTACTTTTTACACTGATTTTTATGTCAACTATAGTAGACAAAAACAAGCCTCTAATGTTGTATATAAACCCTTTTCACCAAACATATATGCAGTCTCTATCAAAGACCGGTTTGAATAAGTCGTATAATGCTTTGATAATGCGTAACGCCTTCCCTGATTTGGAAGAGAAGTCATGAGAAGTACTTCTCTGATTTGATTTTGTCTGTTTAAACCCTAATGCCTTCTCTGATTTGTTCTTCAATCACATAATCCTAACTGTGCCTATAATGCTTTTATAATGGTTTGAATAATCTTTTGGTTGGCTATAGTTTTGATCGAAAATGTTCAACCATCTAACTAACAAAATGTAATGGAGGGATCTGGTTATGTAAGTTAACATTTTTTGAGCCATCTTTGTTTATCAACATTAGTGAACATCAGTTGCTTTATAATTATGTTATCATTTTTGGATCCATCTCTGTTATCATTGACAACATTTGTTTCTTTTTAATGATTTATGGTGGGAGTATATATGTGATTTTGTTTATTTGGTGTTAAGTAATTATTTTTCTATTTTTAATTTATTTTGTTTACTGCTTCACTGAAGGTTTCAAGAATTTGATTGAAGATCTTGAATTAACATCGGCGTGTATGCTTGTGTTTGAGCATATTGGAAACTCCACTTTCAGTATGTCATTTTATCATTAGAATCAAGAATTTATAATTTGGAAACTACCCCTTCGTTTTTTCATATCCTTTTTGAAAAATATCAATTGGTACTCATTTTATTTATAATCTTTCTTACTCATTTTCTTTTTTTTTCAGTTAATGTATTTCGTAAAAAAAGAATATTGTTTGTTTGCAGGTAATTCCTTCAGTGTTTTATCGAAATCATCTTGAATGCAAAATTCCAAATTTCTCTACTAATATATATGCAAGTGATCGTCTTTGTCGAAAGGTGATGAAAAAAAAGGTGGGAGGAAGAATTTATTTTGCAGGGATGGAACAGATTTGTTGAAGATATGAAATTGACTGTATTGAGTTTCCTGATGTTTCATCTGGATGCTGATTTCAATTTCAAGATTTCCATTTTTCTACCTGATGGCATGCAGGGCCGGCCCAGAGGGGGGGCGGGGTGGGCGACCGCCCAGGGCCCGGTATTCCGAGGGGCCCGTATTTTTCAAAAATTTTTATATATATATTACATATATTTTTTTATAAAAAAAAGGCCCAATCTTATTAATATTATAATTCTTGTATTTACCAATTTCAAAAATTAAAAAAGGCCCAAAATAGATAATAAGATGGGCTGGGCTTGAGTTGGGTAATTGAAAATAAAAATAAAAAAGAAGAAACACAAAGCAGCGATCGTCGATTGGACTGCTGCTCCCCCCATTCCTCGATCGATCCTCATCCTCTCCAGGGCAATCAATCGGCTCTTGGACTGCTGCTGCTCCCTCCCATTCATCGATCGATCATCGTGGACTCAGTGCTGTGTACTGCTGCTGCGAGCCAAGCGACGGGGAGACGGCAGGAAGGAACCCTTCATTCACAACAGCGACTATTTCTTCTTGGACTGGTGCAATTCGAATTTTTTTGCCTTCAAAAGGTATAAATTTTATCATGTATTAAATTAATACTATTAATGTTTGTTTGATTGTTTGATTGATTGGTATTATATTATTACATGCAATTATACTTGGAGTTGAAGTTGTTTGAGACATTTATAACTAGTCAAATCATTAGCCCTATTGATGCTTTAAACAATCTGAACCGGTTCAGTTTTTTTCCTAATACATCAATTGCATATAGAGTGTTGTTGAGTATTCCGGTAACGGTGGCTTCGGCGGAGAGAAGTTTTTCAAAGTTAAAGTTGTTGAAGTCCTACTTAAGATCGACAATGTCCCAAGAAAGACTTAACGGTTTAGCGATGATATCTATTGAAAGTGATACATTAGAGACTATAAATTATGAAGACTTGATCGAGAGCTTTGCTTCCAAAAACGCTAGGAGAGCCTCACGATTCACATAAGTAAGTAATCTCGATCATTTTGGTACATTACTTTTGTTTTATTAATTATTGTTATAACTATTATTGTCGTATTAAGGTTTTTTTTATATAATATGATAATTATATTATAGGGGCCCATTTTTTTTGCATGTCCAGGGCCCAGAACTTTTTAAAGATTCTCGGGACCGGCCCTGATGGCATGGAGCATGTTCAGTGTAGGATGGCTGGACTTGGTGATCATATGTCCTTGAAGATGAAGAATGTGAACTCCTTAAAAAAAGGTATTCTAAGTTCTATTTTTCTATATATAACTAATCATAAATGGTAAACAATCTTTATTTAATACATGTTATTATTTATGTTTTACCAAAGGTATGTGTTGCCTGGACTCTGGATGGGTTGACTTCATGAAGCAAAATCGTTGGTAATCTCAAAGTAGCTTAGCAGTTTAAGACATTTTGGTTAGCAACTTATTAAAATCCAACATGGTATTTAACTGGTTTTTTTGAAGTCAATCTTAATTTTTAAGTCATGGTGTTGAACTTTTTTGAATTATGGTTATATCTGTATGGTAGTCAAAACTTTTGTTGCAACATATTATGTGATGTTCAGGTTTTTTCTTAATTTCTATGATATCTCCTACCAAATTGATAGTTTAGGAAATTATTAAAAAAAAAAATACATAAACTATGTTGCTGAATCTTTTTGATTAATTTGAATTTCAAAATTTAATGTGCAAACTATTTTTAATAGAACATCAAATCTTGTATACAAGAAAGTATTCGGAAATTTGTGAAATATCGTTCTAACTTTTATGTATGATTTATTTAAATTGCTTGCATGTTTTATTATTATTTTCTTAACCCGTGTGTCACAGGGGCATATAAACTAGTATATATATATATATATATATATATATATATATATATATATATATATATATATATATATATATATATATATATAGGGGCCGGTTATCGTACAAAGTGGTTTTAGCGTACGAAGGCACCGGCATGCGACACGTGTTCAGTGGGCGAGGGGTAAATGCGTCCGCGTAATAATAGCGCATTACATTTGTATAAAGACGTAATCACTCGCAGAACGTCAACATTTGTATAATCACGTAATCACGCATGTTGTATAATAACAAATTTTCCATAATTTAATCACGTAATCATTCAAAATCACGTAATCACTCTCAGCACGTCAACATTTAAAAAAAATTCAATTTTTTAAAAGAAGTATAGCAAAAGTATACTCAAATTAAAGAGAATAAAATGCTCGATTTTATGGTGCAATTTTTTTAAAAAAATAATGTCGTATAAAAAAGTTATGCTCGTTTTAAAAAAATGGGGGAACTTGTAAAAATTCAACAAATGTATGCTATTTCAATTTTACCATTTTCAGAATCTTTTCACGCTTAAAACAATTATCTTTAATCTTAACCATTGATTTTTTAGATCAACGATTTAAAATACTGGCTACGCTTCTCACCAAAAAATACTTTGTATTTAAACATTTCTCTCTCTATATATATATATATATGAAAGATACAATACAAAACACATTTAACATAAAAAGTGTAGGAACCAACGAGGTGATGACACGTGTCTATGAATGAAAATCAGTAGAAAGGTAAAAGTGGGAATTTGTACGATCATTTGACTTGTTTTATTAAATAATAGTTTCACCCATTTTTTAAAACTCAAATAAATTTTAAATACTTTATTATTATTATTTTTTTAAATTGTACCATAAAGTCAAGAATTTTATCCTCTTTAATATGAGAATAGTATTTTTATATTTTTTTAAAATGATTTTTTAAAAGGTTGTTTAAAAATGGCAATGCACTGATAACATATGTACATGCGATATCAACATAGAACAAAATATATCAGCACAATGTAAAATAAGATAACAACACATTATGAGTAGGATAGCAAAACTTTTTTCTGTGTTGTTTCCCCGTTTACAACATGCTGTTATCTCATTTTAAATTGTATTGATATGTTTTTCTTTGTGTTGTCATCGTATGTACATGTATTTTTATCAGTGCAGTGTCATTTTTACACGACTTTTTAAAAATTTCATTTTTTATTAAAATATAGTAATAATATACTCATATTTAAGAGGATAAAATTCTTGATTTTATGGTATAATTTTTTTTAAATAATAAAGTATATAAAAAGACATTTGATTTTTAAAAAATTGATAGAACTATTATTTAATTAAAAAGTGCCTAATTCATTGTTTTACTCTTCTAATGATTTCTACTTCTAATTTATTTTAAAATTAGCTTGTAATTAATATTAACCATTAAATTAATATGATCGAGCTAAGATTATTTTTTATAATTTTTAGGTTAAATGTGTGTATATGAAGAGGGAGAGGGAGAGGGAGGGGAGAGGGAGAGGGAGAGATGATAGATGCAAATCATTAAATAGTTGGTTGGGATAGAACTAGTTTGGTTGGTTAGGACCAGAAATGGAAACATTAGTTGAAGACTAAATAGGAAAAGGACACAAGTTGCACAAACTGTAGATTGTCACATGTCGGAGGTTGAGTACATGAACGTCCATGTGTTATAGACTAGACTAGACTAGTAGGACCTCAACAAAATTTTATTCTCTTTTTGAGTTTTGACCACTACCATTATATTCATAATATCAATCAAACATGTTTAATATTTACTTTTAGTATTTCTATTTAAATGGAAATATTTATATTATATTTTCTAGTTTTTATGTAACAAAGTTAAGAGAGTGAGAAAAAGTGAAAACATCTCTTTACTAAAAGAGTAAAAGGATATGTTAAAAAATATAAGATGAAACATAACTTTTTTTTTGAACGGCAAAACATATAATAATATAAAAACACTAGCAAGAAGCTAGAAAGGAACAAAAAGTTTAGAATACAAGTGAAAAATTGCACCACTCCTTCAACAAAAAAGAAAACCAATTAGATCTATTCTTGACCCATAGGTAACTTAGAGCTTTTATTTCTTTCATTGTTTTATCCGTGCTCCATGTGTTGTTAAAAGCTTTGTCGTTGTGCATTCTCCAAATTTGCCATAGTGTAGTAGCGATTACCATTAGAATAGTGTTCCTGTATTTGTTCGAACCCGATATCTCTGTCGTCGATGAAAGCAACTCTTTTACATTTGAATCTCTTACAGATGGGGACTTACACCATTGAAAAACCTTTTTCCAAATATCCTAAGCCATCGAGCACTCCCGTAGCGCATGCTCTACTGATTCCGCCTGCGTGTTATAAATGACACATCTATCATCTCCTACATTAATATTCCTTTTTTGAAGTTCCTATTTGACAGCAATCCTTCCTCACGCAGCTCTCCAGGTCATGAAGTTTACTTTTAAGGGTATCCAATTGCACCACCTATGAACATATTCTTCTATGAGGAACCGTACCGACTCGATACATTTTTTAAACATACCTACTGTGAAGTCGCCATTTGGAGCTCCCACCCATTTCCAATCATCCGGTCCTTGTTGTAACGTTTGTCCTCCAATCGTCTGTGTCAGTTGTGATAATTCTTGCTCAGCCGGCCTGCTTAGACCGCCATGTTTCCATTTCCAATTGAAGATACCCGGTGTTTCGTGTGTTAATCCGTTTGTCACCATGCAGTCCTTTTCTGATTCAACTTTAAAGAGAGTGGGGAATCTTACTTTTAGTATCCCTCCAGGGCACCAGTTATCTGTCCAAAACTTCATTGTCCTTCCATCCTTAACAACGCCACTAATAAGATCCTCAATAGTGATGTTCATCGGTAACACTTGTTCCTTAACTTTGTTAATGATGAAACATAACTATTTAAAGCTTTAGTCTACAACCAAAATAGTATGTAATATGTTAATGTTATTTGTTATGACAAAAATCTGCCACACGTACATCAAATAATTTAGTATAAAAAACCATTAGCTGCATCATAGGTGTCAACTCTGTGCTACAAATCTGATCCTTACGTAAGCCATGATGAGTTAGGGTAAATAAGACAGAAAAGCATGTAGGGTTGTAGAAGAGGGAGAGCTTTAAGGTTTGTAGGTAGGGATGGTAAAAAAATCCGAGTTCAGTGGGTATACTTTAAATTCAAAATATTCGACACGATATCCGGTCCGATTACATGAAACCACATACTTGTTTTGTAAGGTCCTAAACCCAGGAGGCCTCACTTATTGGATTTACTCATTTACAAATAGTTCTTAAACATTAATATCAAATAACGCAGCGAAATCATTCATTTTCATACATAATTAAAACTTGTTCAACATTCATAAACTTCAAACATTTGTCTCAACATAACAAAAGTCATAACGAGATGCCAGTCTTCATAATCAACCATGTAACTCCTTTCTCCAGCCAAGCATCACGTTCAACCTTCGTACATGTCCTTAACCTGAATGTGCATACTAAAAATCAGCTACGCTGGTGAGTTCTAGTTTTAAAATAAAACGTTAACTTCAAATATTTAACAAAAACATAACATTTAACTTCATTTAATAAAAGCGTACGTAAATATGCAATAACAAACATAACACATAAGTCAAACGAATACATCGAATATGCGACTTCTCGTAACCGTCAGTTCCAACTTCAAGCACGGTGCTTCATAGAGCACACGTACCAAACTTCAAGCACGGAATCACAAGGATGACACGTACCAAACTTCAAGCACGGCATCACAAAGAAGGCACGTACCAAACTTCAAGCACGATACTCTATGGAGTAGCCGTACCAAACTTCAAGTACCGTACCCCGTAAGGCACAAATACCAAACTTCAAGGATCACGTTAATCCTCTCGGTGACCGTCATCACCCTAGTTGTATAATAGTTGGTCAGCCACAAAGGCCCCTATAAAGGTAAGGCCCATAACATACATCTTATACCCATAACCTCGATCCCCTAAGTAATCATGTCAGATTCGTTCGTTTGTGACTTTCATAAACATTCACTTCTTTTACTTCAAAACTTCAGTTAAAACATTCGTACGTTTTATTAAAAATCATTCATTCGTTCGTAAACACTTTATAAACTTCTTTTGGCAAAATATTTCATAAGCACATCTTTCATAACCTTTCCTTCCAAAATATCATTCGTAAACATCGTTTCATAAAACGTCACAAACATCATTAATAAACATCGTTTTATAAAACATTCGCATCATCCCGTATGCACACCAGCCCGAAAAACATTTACAGAAAGGATTCTAGAACTCACCTGATAAGCTAGCCTCAGTTGTCCTAATCAAAGGTCCAACAACGTCACACACGATATAAATTGATTAGTTAAATACACATCAGACCAAATCCCGACTCTAACGGTTTAACCCTACTGATTTTGGCGAACTTAAGGCTAAGTTAACCCCAAAGAACCAAGCGAACATAACCAGCGAACTTACCAAGTTCGCTTCTAGCTGCTATCTGGCGAACATGCCCTAGCGAACTTACCAAGTTCGCTTAAACCAAACTTCCAGCAAACATACCAAGCGAGTTTAGACAAGTTCGTCTGCCATAGGCTGCCAAGTTCGCTTGGCCAAGTTCCCTCAACTCCCAGGCGAACTTAACTAACAAGTTCGCCTACGAGGTTGTCTTCCTCCTCAAGAACCCTAATTTCTTGCATGTGGATCTGATCACGTCAAGATCCCAACTTTCTACGTTCAAAACGTTCGTTTTTCATTCTAGATGCTAGATCTATGTTTAATTCCAAGTTTTATACGTAAAAACGTCACCTTTTTTTATCCAAAACCCGAAAACCCCAAAATAAACAAAAACTCAGATCTAGGTTGGTTCGTTACCTGAAACGAGCTTCTGATTCGAAGGTCTGCTCATGAGTAGTAGATGAACAAGATGCTAGTTTCACTGGTCGATCCGCGTACTTTCTCTCTCTACAGTTTCTCTCTCTAAACTTGTGAAATGAGAGAAATGAGGTGCACTTGGCTATTTAAGGGAGGGTACTCCCCCTTAAGTTCGGCACCCATGTTCGCCAGGCCCATCTCGGCCCGTCCCGTCGTGCTTCGTTCGTTCCGTCTTTCGAGCACCAAAACTCGTTTCCATTTATTGTCGCTATTATTTTTGGGATGTTACACGTTGAATCCATTGGATAGTAAAGGATCATGGATACAAAGGATCATGGATACAAGTTTGTAAAAAGCAAATGTTTGTAAAAAGCTTAAATGTAGATGCAGCCGCAAACGTTTGTAAAAAGCAAACCTAAAAAAAACACAGGCAGCACCTCGCTTAAGATCGCTAAAAAAATAAAGTTAAAACGGCGCTAAAACCAAAGAAAATAAAACTAAAAAAGTAAATGAAACTTGGAAGCGGATTTGACGGACTGCACGCTCGTGATTCACTTATACACACGCTTCGCGGCGGGTGTCGAGCCCATCGTTAATAAAATATAAATGAAAACATAGGCGCAACGGTAAAAATAATGTTAATAAAAGAGAAACATAAAACTAAAAAAAAATTACCGGTTCGGGTCGTTGAAAACCATAAAAGTTAGTATCAATACGGGTTACGATAATACAAATACCGACAATGATGTTGTTCTCGCTTAAAATACGTTCGGCTCGTCACGGTATCACAATTTTAACGGCACTCGCTTTAGGAAACGATACAAAAAATAACTTGATTTTGAATACAATTCCGTTTTAAAAAAAATTATATCGAAACGTCGACAAAAAAACTAAAAACTGCCGCGTCCTCCGTATTTTAGAAAAAATTAACGAACGAAAGTTATTAAAGGAAAACGAAATTAATAAAAAAATGAAACGGGCTAAAAGTGTAAATTTATATATAGTATAAGGTTAAAACTGAAAATGTAAAAAAAAAATGCATCAATCACTGCAAAATATTTGTAAAAAATATAACCTAATGGGAAAACAGCAGAAAGAAAGATGCGGCACAAAAAAAAGGTATGTTAAGGATTGAACTCGCGACCATTAAAAGTAAGCCTCACGTGTATAACAATCTTTGGTAATCAAACTCCTGCAAACAAATATTTATAAACAAAAGTGACTTGAATGCAAAAGAAAATTTTGACCTATCAATGGCTGCCACGTACATGCAACAACTTTTCAGTGACGTTGGTCTTTAAATTAGGTTTATAATTGTACAATAATTATAATGTTAAAAAAGAAATATATTTGGATATTCCAACGAGCATCTATTTAACACATTAACGGATATACTTGATACTCGACGGATAATTACGTGACAAATACCGACGAGTATTGGGCTGAGTATGAGACTAGGATTACTAATACCCAACATGAACCCGACCCATTGTCATCCCTATTTGTAGCTTCAAATCTCTAGTTAATCTACATTTAATGAGATTAACTAGAGATTTTTAGAATATTTTTTTTAACTGGGTATTAAGTTTTATATGTAATTGATAAATATTAATAAATATTAAATTTATTTGATTAATGATATAATAACTATCCATAATTCAATAAGTATCCATAATTAGATTTATATTAAATATTTAAAATTATATTTTTTTAATATCATTATTTAATAGGAGAGAGAGGCAGGAAAAACAAGCTGAGGATGCACCAAAAAGTGATACGTCTCCCTTCGTTTAGTTGTTTATTAGGTTGTATAGATATATCTCATCTGATTCAGCGGATGTAGGACTTGTAGTAGTGGCAAATTCAGGTAGAGATGGAGCGTACGAGGATTGCGAGGATCGCGCGACTCCATTGCTAGCGCCCCGACAGGATCTGCATGCACCGCATCAAGACCCACATCCAGACCCAGCTCGCGAGGCATAGTCTGACTAGCATGTATACTTTTTTTTAGTTAATTACATGGATAGTCCCTGTGGTTTGTGAAAAGTAACAGGTATCTGTACTAAGAGTTTCAAGTTGCAAGTATGGGTATTATGCTTTCAGTTTTGTAACGAGTTTGGGTATTAACACTAACAAATGTTAATTTTTCTATTAAATTGAGATGAAATGACCAATACCTTTTATAATTACAAGGACCATTTATGTCATTACTCATTATTAATAAAATATTTTATTTTTATTTTACCAAATAATATCTCTGTCTCTCTAATCCAATACCAGACCAAAGGACCTGCAACTTAGGGTTTCGCAAACCCTTATTCAACAAAAAAAGACTGAGAATTTGATGATGATGATGATGATGATGATGATGATGATGATGATGATGATGATGATGATGATGATGATGATGATGATGATGATGATGATGATGATGATGATGATGATGATGATGATGATGATGATGATGATGATGATGATGATGATGATGATGATGATGATGATGATGATGATGATGATGATGATGATGATGATGATGATGATGATGATGATGATGATGATGATGATGATGATGATGATGATGATGATGATGATGATGATGATGATGATGGGTCTCTTTCTTTACTGCCTGAAACCACCACCACCACAGTTCGTTTCCTGAAACTCTCTAAATATCCACCATTGCCACCACAGTCTCCGGCAACCTAGGGTTTTGAACATTTTCTATTCACAGACGGCCCTAGGAACGACCGTGACCCCTCCTCCGTCCTCTCTCTCCTTCTCCCTTAATCGTCTTTCCGGCGAAGTCCAGATCTGGTGTTAACGAGGTGGTGGTGGCTGGCGGAGTCCAGATCTGACGGGTGGGACGAAGATGATGTGGTTGTTGGAGTTCTGACGAGGGCGGTTGTGCGGTGGCAGTGGTTAGGTGGAGGAGATGGAGATGGAGATAGCGATGGTGGATTTGATGGTGGTGGTGGTGGCCGGCGGTGGCGAAGATTGTTTTGGTGGAGATGGTTGCCGGAGACGGTGGTGGCTGGCGGTGATGGTGGTGGACGGTGGTGGTGGCAGATGGTGGTATATGTGTGTGTGCGCATATATATATAATTTATTATATATATATATATATATATATATATATATATATATCTTAATAATTATATTTTTAATAATTATTTTTATTAAAGGGCGTTCTAGTAATTTTTGTAAAACTTAACAGAAAAACTAATGTCAATTAGTCTTAATATCTAAACTCGTTACAAAATTAAAAGCATAATACTCATACTTGCTACTTAAAACCTGATATGCCCTAAATTATACATGTTTTGCATGCATAATAATCCTTATATTATGTTACTAATTAAATAATAACTTTGCAATTGATACTTAAAACATTAATATTTCATAATTGCAGGTTATCCGGTGTCCTGAGATAAACAAAGTAAAACCAGTCAAAAACACAAAGAAATCAAGACTTTTGAAAGATAATTCCTGAGCTTTGACCCCCAAGAAGTCAACCAAGGTCAAAGAAAGTCAAACAAGCAGTTAAAATACAAAACTGGGAAACAAGGAGAGGATGCACAACCATGCATCCCAATGCACGGGCGTGCATTGGCCAACTTCCTCTCCAAGGCTCTAGTACATTGTCCCTTGTACCCTATTTGATTCCCGAGGTGTTTGCACGCCAGTGCAAACCAATGCACGGCCGTGCATTGCTCATTTTGAGGCCTATAAATAGATGGCTTGAGTTTTTCATCAGACACACCTCAAGATACATCAAGACACTATTCCAAAGAGAGTATTTCGTAGTTAGAGTAGAGAGGCTCCTCCTCTTTGTCCGCAATATGGGAGCTTACGAAACTCAGCGTTAAGCTAGTTAGTATGGCCATTCGTGACTAAACTCTTTATATTGCTAGGGTGAAGATGAAGTTTGGTGTATGTTAATGTTTAACGTGTTAATCTAATGGTATATTTATGTTCCTTAGTTATTCGTTCTTAAAACCATCTTTATGATGGATTTTTACTATTACTTGATTTTGTCTTTACACTTGTGAGTAGAGGTGGGCAAAAAAACCGGTTTCAAACCGGGTCCCCGGAACCCGACCCGAACCGGGTTCACAACCAAACCGGTTTCAAAAAACCCGATCCGAAACCCGATCCAAACCGTAGGTGTTTTACCAGTTTTTAAAATTTTTTTGGATACCGGTTCTTAACCCGACCCGGTCCGGTTTCACCCTCAAACCGGTTTCGGGCCCGACCCGGTTCTCAAACCGGTTCCGAACCGGTTCATGCCGTTGGATTTTCGATTTTAACGGCTTTATAGCCGTTGGAACGGGTATATGACCGTTTTTTTTGGTTTTTTTTGTATTTTGGAGCCCCTATAACTTGTATAAATAGGTGTGGGTTGTTTCCGGGTAATTTTTTAAAAAATTAACGTTTTTTTTTTTTTAAATCTGGGTAAACCGGTTTGAGACCCGAACCGGTTTAGTAGCCAACCCGGTTTCAACCCGGTCCGATCCGGTTTGGTAGGGTTGGGTTCGATGATTCTTGAACCCGGTTCGTGACCCGAACCGGTTTGTACGTCGACCCGGTCCAATCGGGTTTTGCCCAACCCGACCCGGTTTTAAACCCGAACCGGTTTCCTAAAAAAACCCGATTTGTACACCTCTACTTGTGAGTGTTCTTGATTTTAAAGTGTAAGACCGTAAAACTTTTTTAATCAAACTTCTCTTAAAACTTGTACGTCTTTATACAAGCTGATTTTGATAAACCAAAGCTTGGTTAATACTAATAAGATCATACGTATTTATACGAACTTGCTATGAAACCAAGAATTGGTGAACTCATGTTGGGAATGGTACGTCTTTATACATGGTCTCATTGTTGCACTGCCTCCCGGTGAACAAAGTCTAATCACACTTTCAACTAATAATAAAGATATTTAAGTCCGATATCTCAAACCAACTTTGAGATAGCATTCAAAAAGTTAAAGGGAACGATGTCCCTAGCCTGAAATCCTACCATTTACTTCTAAAAAACATAATGCGTGAACCAAATGTTGTGAGAATGAGTCTCTACCGGTGTACCGTTCACACATTTGTATCACACCACTAGATTAGTCAACTTAACATTATCATATACCAAGCGGATTCGAAGCCCAAAGCAATACTCTTCGTGACCTGATCATCCTCGAGATATTTACTTTCCTGCTATTACTATTCTGCTATTTACATTTCTGTTACATACTGCACGCACATTTTTATCTTTCTGTTATTTACTTTACCGTCATTTACTTTTCTGTCATTTACTTTCTGCTTCACAAGCGCACACAACCCACTCACTAACTAAACTGGCTAAACGATAACAAATGTTGAGTATTGGAACTCGACCGTGACCATTGGTTTGATGCTTGGTTCTTACCTAAACTATATTACGATGCGATAGGTACACTTGCCTATTGTATGTGTTTAGTTTGATTATTTATCATTTTATAAATTTAAAACCTGTTCTCGTGAAACCATTTCTAAAACAAATAAACATATTTATATATATTTTATTTATTTATACATATCAATCACGCACATCAAGTTTTTGGCGCCGTTGCCAGGGACACAATGATTTAAAGAAAGATTCGAGTTAACGGATTAGCCTTTTTAACCTTAACATTTATTTTTATGGTTTGTTTTGATTGTTCTTTACAGCAACTTTCATGGATTACGATTACAAGAGTTGTTATGGAGGATACCAACACGACTATGAGTACCACTATTCGGAGGTTTGGTGTGAGATCTGTGGGGAACCCCACTACACTCAAGATTGTTATAACTATCAAGGGTATTCCACAAATTTTCACTAACTCTAATGGCAACCATACAAGGAAACCACACCGCCTCAAGAAATTCAAGACTCAGCTCTAGAATCCAACTCCAGGACTCCTTGAAATCTGTTTCGTCATTTGTAAGAAACAAAGGTTCAGATCTTAAAGCGCTATCCAACTGAACAACAAGATGATCCCTTTAAAGTCCAAGAACCGGAAGTCATAGCTCCAACATCTCTAGTAAGGTCCAGTGACTATAAGGAGCAAGAACCTTCCAACTTCACAATCATGGATCAGTCGAAAGTGAGACCGGATGATTCAGTGGAGAGGGTTACAGCAGCGAGTTGGAGCGCCTTTTGCCACCTTGCATGATTTTACTAAATGATTTTTTGAAGTCGAGTTTGAATCCTTTTTGAAAAATATACCCCAATTCTTGCATCGAGCTCGTTCTGAATCGTTTGACATTTCACATAAATCATAACCCAACCAAATAGCTTGGTTCCTCGATGTTGGTATTATCCTCACAATAGTTGCTTCGCTTGAGGAAGCACCAACACCAACGAATGATTGCCCATTTTAGGAAGCCATTTTTTAAAAGCGCTTTTGATTTTTGAGTGATTAAAGAGCGTTTTTTTAGAGTTGTGATTGAACACATCCGATACATATTTATACTAGCATATGGAGGTAAAACGGTAAAAAAAACCGAGTTCAAACAGCTATAAACGGTAATATTACCTTTTTTTAACGGTAAAATATTTACCGACTCGAACTGGTTTTGCCAAACCGGTCTCAAACCGAGCTGTGCATATGGATGGCCAAATAGGTCTCAAACCTACGGTTTTAATCGTGTTCAAACTGATTTCATCCAAACTGGTTTTGTTTTCGGTTCGGGCGGTTTCTAAACCGGTTTGCATGTGCACCTCTACACTTACCCTTTTGTTGTCTCTTTTGTTAGCTTCTTGTTTATCTAGTTGATTGCTCACTAGTTTGTCCTTCACGACGTAACTAAAATATTCAACGTTCTTTAGTATGACCAGATTCTTCTTGCTTTTTATTTGAAAACAACAGCCAAAATGTATCATCATTGCCCACTATTGCACGAAAATAGTTAAAAGGACAAAATTCTAGTACATGTTTCACGCCCATTTTTGGATGAATGATGATAATCATTTTGGGTTGGAAATCAACGTGATTGACAAGAAAATACTAATCATTTTCGTGGTATTATTCTCAAATTATACTAACGCTTAATCAGAAGTGAAATGCCACCGACCAGTGGCGAAGCTTGAAAAAAAACGTAGGGGGGCAGGATTTTATTTTCTATCAGGTGGGTCGGAACTATAAAATTTTCGGCCGAATACATATAAATTACCACTACTGAGCGAAAAATCGGGGGGGGAGGGGTCACTAAGCATCGCCCATGCCACCCACCACTTCTCCCCCCTCAAGTTTGGTGAACTACCAAAACTTACCCCCAACTTTATAAAATATCACTTTAACCTCCTTAAGTTCTTAAAGTTTCGAGTTTACCCCTGTATTATAAATAATCTGATTTTTCCTCAATAACTCTCGGTCGTTAATTATTTTTTTTCTTTGCGTCCCGGTATAACTTTCGTTAAAAACAGAGTTGTATTCAAAATAGTTTAATTTTTTAGGTGACGTGAGTTATATCGACTGACGATAACGTGTTCGTACCGTGAAAAATGAGACCTATATCGACTGAAAAACATTGGTATCGTTATATGAATGTCTTTTATCTATCTTTCGATCTCCACAACGGAGTAGCCGTAACTTTATACACTTCTTCTATGTACTTAACACCGTTTCTTTTTGTGTTTAGCCACATTAATGCCACCGCCTTAACCATTTAAAGTCCGCCTCCAGCCGCGGAGCGCGGGGCTAATTTTCTTGTTATAGTAAATTACAAAGTTCATCCTTGGACTATCCCTTAGTGTGCAAAATCAAACTTAATTTTGCATATGTTGTCCAAATAAGCGATTTGGACTATATTTTTTTTTTCTTGTGATTTAAACTCCCACATTCATGAACATGTTAGTAAAATTATACATGATAATATGCTTCCAAACAATTAAATTTGGTAGCTGGGTCTTAAATATATATTTTTGGGTTATATTTGATTTTGTGTATTTTCTCACCGGTAATACCGAGTTGAAGAAAAACAAAGTATAATTAAAGAATGAATGAAGTGTAGATTGCTTTACCACCACCTACCCGTTGACATCGGCATCACCACTACCTCCTGTGAAGTTGACACCACTTAATGGTCGTCGTTGCCACCACCATCGCGAACTACACCACCATCTCCAATAAAGAAGAAGAGATCTAAATTAAAAGATCAAAGCCTACAGGCATAAAGAATGAATGGGTTTTCGTGACAAATGTAAGGGGTCTATACCGACGAGTATAGGGACCTTGCCAATACTATGACCGGAGATACATCCGAAGATGGTCATGAGGGGGTTAGCACACCCATGAATGAAATGAATACTATGACCGGAGGTACATCCGAAGATGGTCATGAGGGGGTTAGGACACTCATAAAATATACGAATGACGTGACTAGATGTACATACGAAGATGGTCAAGGGGCGCCTAAAGCCCGGGAAACTTGAACAATAATAAAAACCTAAAGGGTTCATAATAAAATGAATGATGCAGTGTATTTACTTAGCGTAAGCTAATTCAAAATGTTTTCCAAACACTATAGGAAATAAGCACGTGGAATAAAGCTTCCTGTGTACAAGGCCAGACGGAGTCAAGAATCCCTAAATATCTGTAATAGAATATCATATGTAAAACAATGTTTATTAATAAAATATACCTTAGTCATTTAATGACAAGGTTTTGATAATCTGAGACCATTTTTCGCAATTAAACTCTGATAAAATAATAATAAAATAAGTAGGGTGTTACAGCACGATGCGAGTAGAAACTTGTTTTGCTCATAACTTGGTCATACGAACTCCAATTGAGGTGATTCAAGCGGTCACGTGACCGGGTCACTGAGCTCCAACAAACCCACCTGTCGCCGCCGTCGTCCGCTTTCGTCGTAGCCGGAAAGCCGAGCAGTGGCCGGAATTTCATGTTTCTTCACCATTTCTGACCTAAACTAGTTTCCTTACAACCACTGATCCGTTCATTCATTAGTTAACTAGTTTCTTAATCATGAACTCATCTTGAAAAATGGAAATCAAACCTTGCTTACCTGGGAATCGACTGAAATAACCCAATTGACGTCCCGCCCAAGCTCCGACTCCCGATTCCAGCCTTAAGTCCACTGGAGATAGCCAAATGGCCAGCTATTCTCGTGAAGTCTAGGCCCCACCTTGCCTTAAATCCATGGTTCTTGTTTTTCCCAACATCCATGGTCGGACCAAAGCTTCTTTCATGGATTACGACTACAAGAGTTGTTATGGAGGATACCAACACGACTATGAGTACCACTATTCGGAGGTTTTGTGTGAGATCTGTGGGGAACCCCACTACACTCAAGATTGTTATAACTATCAAGGGTATTCCACAAATTTTCACTAACCCTAATGGCAACCATACGAGGAAACCACACCGCCTCAAGAAATTCAAGACTCAGCTCTAGAATCCAACTCCAGGACTCCTGGAAATGTGTTTCGTCATTTGTAAGAAACAAAGGTTCAGATCTTAAAGCGCTATCCAACTGAACAACAAGATGATCCCTTCAAAGTCCAAGAACCGGAAGTCATAGCTCCAACATCTCTAGTAAGGTCCAGTGACTATAAGGAGCAAGAACCTTCCAACTTCACAATCATGGATCAGTCGAAAGTGAGACCGGATGATTCAGTGGAGAGTGTTACAGCAGCGAGTTAGAGCGCCTTTTGCCACCTTGCATGATTTTACTAAATGATTTTTTGAAGTCGAGTTTGAATCCTTTTTGAAAAACATACCCCAATTCTTGCATCGAGCTCGTTCTGAATCGTTTGACATTTCACATAAATCATAACCCAACCAAATAGCTTGGTTCCTCGATGTTGGTATTTTCCTCACAATAGTTGCTTCGCTTGAGGAAGCAGCAACACCAATGAATGATTGCCCATTTTAGAAAGCCATTTTTTAAAAGCGCTTTTGATTTTTGAGTGATTAAAGAGCATTTTTTTAGAGTTGTGATTGAATACATCCGATACATATTTATACTAGCATATGGAGGTAAAACGGTAAAAAAAAACCCGAGTTCAAACAGCTATAAACGGTAATA
This sequence comes from Smallanthus sonchifolius, assembly GCA_023525975.1. Classification (NCBI taxonomy): domain Eukaryota; kingdom Viridiplantae; phylum Streptophyta; class Magnoliopsida; order Asterales; family Asteraceae; genus Smallanthus; species Smallanthus sonchifolius. The sequence goes on along the minus strand of CM042032.1, from coordinate 84,783,167 downwards.
TTACCTTTTTTTAACGGTAAAAAATTTACCAACGACTCGAACTGGTTTTCCCAAACCGGTCTCAAACCGAGCTGTGCATATGGATGGCCAAATAGGTCTCAAACCTACGGTTTTAATTGTGTTCAAACTGATTTCATCCAAACTGGTTTTGTTTTCGGTTCGGGCGGTTTCTAAACCGGTTTGCATGTGCACCTCTACACTTGCGCTTGTTGCCGTCTCTTTTGTTAGCTTCTTGTTTATCTAGTTGATTGCTCACTAGTTTGTCCTTCACGACGTAACTAAAATATTCAACGTTCTTTAGTATGACCGCTTTTTATTTGAAAACAACAGCCAGAATGTATCATCATTGCCCACTATTGCACGAAAATAGTTAAAAGGACAAAATTCTAGTACATGTTTCACGCCCATTTTTGGATGAATTATGATAATCATTTTGGGTTGGAAATCAACGTGATCGACAAGAAAATACTAATCATTTTCGTGGTATTATTCTCAAATTATACTAACACTTAATCAGAAGTGAAATGCCACTGATCAGTGGCGAAGCTTTAAGAAAAACGCGGGGAGAGGGGGGGGGGCGGGATTTTTTTTTCTTTCAGATGGTCCGGAACTATAAAATTTTCGGCCGAATACATATAAATTAACACTACTGAGCGAAAAATCGGCCGAATATGTATAAATTAACACCAGTGGGAGAAAAATCAGGGGGACCCTCACTAAGTTTCGCGCCCATGCCACCGACCACTTCTCCCTCCTCAAGTTTGGTGAACTACCAAAACTTACCCCCATTTTTATAAAATATCACTTTAACCCCCTTAAGTTTCTTAAAGTTTCGAGTTTACCCCTGTATTATAAATAATCTGATTTTTCCTCAATAACTCTCTGTCGTTAATTAATTTTTTTCTTTCCGTCCCGGTATAACTTTCGTTAAAAATGGAGTTGTATTCAAAATAGTTTATTTTTTTAGGTGACGTAGGTTATATCGACTGACGATAACGTGTTCGTACCATGAAGAATGAGACCTATATCGATTGAAAAACATTGGTATCGTTATATGAATTTCTTTTATCTATCTTTCGATCTCCACAACGGAGTAGCCGTAACTTTATACACTTCTTCTATGTACTTAACACCGTTTCTTTTGTGTTTAGCCACATTAATGCCACCGCCTTAACCATTTAAAGTCCGCCTCCCGCCGCGGAGCGCGAGTCTAATTTTCTTGTTATAGTAAATTACAAAGTTCATCCTTGGACTATCCCTTAGTGTGCAAAATCAAACTTAATTTTGCATATGTTGTCCAAATAAGCGATTTGGACTATATTTTTTTTTCTTGTGATATAAACTCCCACATTCATGAACATGTTAGTAAAATTATACATGATAATATGCTTCCAAACAATTAAATTTGGTAGCTAGGTCTTAAATATATATTTTTGGGTTATATTTGATTTTGTGTATTTTCTCACCGGTAATACCGAGTTGAAGAAAAACAAAGTATAATTAAAGAATGAATGAAGTGTAGATTGCTTTACCACCACCTACCCGTTGTTATCGGCATCACCACTACCTCCTGCGAAGTTGACACCACTTAATGGTCGTCGTTGCCACCACCATCGCGAACTACACCACCATCTCCAATAAAGAAGAAGATAACTAAATTAAAAGATCAAAGCCTACAGGCATAAAGAATGAATGGGTTTTCGTGATAAATGTAAGAGGTCTATACCGATGAGTATAGGGACCTTGCCAATACTATGACCGGAGGTACATCATAAGATGGTCATGAGGGGGTTAGCACACCCATGAATGAAATGAATACTATGACCGGAGGTACATCCGAAGATGGTCATGAGGGGGTTAGGACACTCATAAAATATACGAATGACTTGACTAGATGTACATACGAAGATGGTCACGGGGCGCCTAAAGCCCGGGAAACTTGAACAATAATAAAAACCTAAAGGGTTCATAATAAATTGAATGATGCAGTGTAGTTACTTAGCGTAAGGTAATTCAAAATGTTTTCCAAACACTGTAGGTAATAAGCACGTGGAATAAAGCTTCCTGTGGACAAGACCAGACGGAGTCAAGAATCCCTAAATATCTGTAATAGAATATCATATGTAAAAAAGTGTTTATAAATAAAATATACCTTAGTCATTTAATGACAAGGTTTTGATAAACTGAGACCATTTTCCACAATTAAACTCTGATAAAATAATAATAAAATAAGCAGGGTGTTTCAGCACGATGCGAGTAGAAACTTGTTTTGCTCATAACTTGGTCATACGAACTCCAATTGAGGTGATTCAAGCGGTCACGTGACCGGGTCACTGAGCTCCAACAAGCCCGACATGTCGCCGCCGTCGGCCGCCTTCGTCGTAGCCGAAAAGCCGAGAAGTGGCCGGAATTTCATGTTTCTTCACCATTTCCGACCTAAACGAGTTTCCTTACAACCAATGATCCGTTCATTCATTAATTAACTAGTTTCTTAATCATGAACTCATCTTGAACAATGGAAATCAAACCTTGCTTACCTGGTAATCGACTGAAATAACCCAATTGACGTCCCGCCCAAGCTCCGACTCCCGGTTCCAGCCCTAAGTCCACCGGAGATAGCCAAATGGCCAGCTATTCTCGTGAAGTCTAGGCCCCACCTTGCCTTAAATCCACGGTTCTTGTTTTTCCCAGCAGCCATGGTCGGACCAAAGCTGCCGGCTTCGTCTTTTTTGCAACAGTGGCCCATCCAAGACCGTTCCGGTGGTCGCACAAGGAGGTTGGAGCAGGAGCTCGCCGCCTTCATGAAAATCGAGCAACAATCCAAGGAAGATGGTTGGATTTAGGGTTTTCCGGTGGATGGGGTGCATTGGGTTGAAGCCGATGAGAGGAGAGGAGAGGAGAGGGGAGGGGAGAAAGAGATGTGGGGTGGCGGCTGATGAATTAAGAAAGAAAGTTTAGGTTTATGAATTTTTCACTTGCCTCCCCTACATTTGTTGGAATTTACACTTTCAACCCCAAACTAATCATATGCAAAATTTGGGATGTTACATCTGGTCGACAAACCATTCAGGATATCAAAACGAATCAATATCGATTGGAAGGGACGGTTGCTCCCGGTTTGGATTCAGGAAACATCCTAGTGTTGGGCCCCGGATTTCATCTAACACCTGTCGCTATCATTATCATCATCATCAAAAAATGTTTTCGATACTTCACGAATAAAGCCCACCTCTTCGCCGGCTAGGGTGGGCGACGAAGGGTCGTCATCGGGGGATGGTAGGCGTATCTGTTTCCCCTGGTTCCTCGGAGTTAGGGCCCTCTATTTAATGCATTTATGATAGGAACATTCCAAAAAAAAGGAATAATAATTCGTTGGGGACATCGAGGTCCGAGGAGAGGCCCCACCCTCCACTCAGGAGGTGGAGACTGATTCTCGTACATGTCAGGCGGAGATTCTTGGCTCGGACCCTTTTGGGCTTAATGAACCGGTCCCATTGTTACACCGCCTCCCGGTGAGCAAGGTCTAATCACCTTTTTAATAATAATAATTAAGTATTTAGGTTCAATGTCTTAAACAAACTTGGAGATAGCATTTAAAGAGTTGAGGGTAACATTGTCCTTAGCTGGGAATCATTACCATTTTATTATTAAAGAATATAATTCGTAAATCATATATTGTGAGAATGAAGCTCTAGCGGTGTACCGTTCACATGTTGGTAGTAGTCATACCACCGGATTAGTCAACTTAACATTATCATATACCAAGCGGATTCAAAACCCAAATCAATACTTTTCGTGACCTGATCATTTCCGAGATATTTACTTTTCTGCTATTTACTATTCTGTTATTTACATTTCTGCTACGCATTTCACGCACGCTTTTACTTTTCTGTCATTTACTTTACCACAATTTACTTTTCTGTCATTTACTTTTCTGCTTCATAAGCACACAAAACCCACTCACTAATTAAATCGGCTAAACGATAACAAAAATTGAGTATTGGAACTCGACCGTATTCATTGGTTCGATACTTGATTCTTATCTAAACTATATTACGATGTGATAGGTACATTTGCCTATTGTGTGTGTTTTAAGTTTAAACTAATTATCATTATTATATAATATTTAATATATCTACACACACATCACTAACGGTGAAGGTACTGTTAATGCATGAGGAGATGCCTTTGATTCTCAAGATTCCCAGGCGGATGTTCTTAACGTCGGCTGCAATTAGGAACAGAAATCAAGGGAGCTAGCCTCCGAGGAGGATCAGGCGGGGAAAAAGGAGGTAAATGAAAGAAGGGGCAAGGAACACATGGCGACCAAGTCAACTCTTCTTACAATAATCCTTCGGTGGATCTTAATAAAATTCCAACTGGATCAGTTAACTTGATCCACGAGGTTGACCAAGATAATCGTAGTTGCACGGAGTCGGATGAGGAGATTCAGAACACGTTTCAGGTCGGTTTATGCGTCGGAATTTATGTGTCTCGCTTCAAGCATCAGGTTCGTGATATTATTCTGGGGGTTGAGGATAGAAATCAGTCGTAATGGATTTTATGACCATTAGTTCTCGGGGGCTTGGTGATCCTGACAAAATAAAATGGATCAAGGATTTCAAAAATAAACACAAAATTAACTTCCTTTGCATTCAAGAATCTTTCCAAATTCCGATAGCTCATGCTAGACCAGATGCCATACTAGCAGCAAAATTGAAAAACATCAAGTGTGCACTCAAAAAATGGGATTCGGGGCTGCTTGCCCAGGATGAAGAGTTAGCAAAAACTTTAAGAGTAAAATTGAACACTTTGGGACACTTTAGCCGGGCTCATTGGGCTAACTGGTATCGAAAGCAAACAAAGGACAGACTCCAAACGTAAGTTGCTGGAATTGGAAAACTGGAAAGTCGAGGACTTGCGGCAGAAAGCTAGAATTCGGTGGCGGTAGATGGGGACGAAAATTCTTCTTTTTTCCATGGTATGTTCAACTCGAGGCTGGCTGTCAAGAGGATCAATGGTACTTTCATGAATGGGAATTGGTCATTCTGTCCAAAGGATATCAAGACTGAAGCATGCCATTTTTTTGGGGCAAGATTTAAAGAAACAATGCTAGCTAGGCCAAGGTTGACATGTACGGGGCTTAAAAAGCTCTCGGATTCTGTGGCATCCTCCATTGTTACACCGTTCTCCTTTGAGGAAATAAAAATGGTTGTGTGGGATTGTCGGGGACACAAAGCTCCGGGAGCGGACGGTAGGGGTATGCATGAGTCGGTTTGAGGGTAAAACCAAACCCAAAACCGAAAGTTCGGTTTTTGGTTTTTTGAAAAACGTTCGGTTTCGGTTTTTGGTTTTTACAATGGGTTCGGTTTCGAATTTTTCGGTTTTAAAACCAATTGGGTTTGAAATTTTTGGAGTCAAAGAAAAGTGACCCAAAATAATAAACTCTGGTTTGAAATTTTGGGTCTAATTTTTTTTATTAACCATTGATTATTTGATTATCACACATTTGATCCTAAACATTTTGGGCTATAAAAATTATTACTTTCTTTAAAAATACTCAACTTCAAAAATAAATATTATAATCTATAATTCAATAACAAATATAACTCATAACCTACTATTAATGCAAATACGTGTACCACAAATATGTATACATTTTTAACATATAAGCAAATAACACAATATAATATATATTATGAAACGTGCATGCACACAATATATAATTAAATTTTATATGTATACGTTCGGTTCGGTTCAGTTTTTTCGGTTTTCAAAATATACAAAACCGAACCGTTTTTTTTTATTTTCAAAAAATATAAAACCAAACCGTCGGTTTTTAGTTTGGGTCGGTTTTTTCGGTTAATTCGGTTTTATGCTCACCCCTATCGGACGGGTTCAACTTCGCTTTCATTACACACTTTTGGCATGTCCTAAAGCATGACTTCATTAACATCCTTTGTACTTTCTATGAATATGGGGTGATTAGTGGGGCATGTAGTTCCTCGTTCATTGGCTTGGTACCAAGTCTAAGAATTCAACCTCTTTCAATGATCAAAGACCTATCTCCCTTACCAGTTGTGTTAGCAAAGTCATTTCCAAAGTTCTTGTTAACCGTAGCAAAACAATCATTAGTTCGGTTATTTTGGAGTCCCAAACAGCCTTCCTAGCTAAAAGAAACATCCTAGACGGCCCCTAGTGATGAATGAAGTTCTTTCTTCGCTTAAGAAATCAAAGCTTTCCGAGCTAGTATTTAAAACTGACTTTAACAAGGCTTTCAACTTAATCTCATGGGGGTTTCATTGACTCTATGCTACAACAAATAAATTTCCCGAATAGATGGAGGCTTTGGGTTAAAGGGATTCTTGAGTCGATGAAAGCTTTGGTGTTGGTTAATGGGTCTCCATACAAGGAATTCACATGTTCTTAAAGGGTTAGACATGGCGAACCACCATCACCCTTCCTTTTTCTTATCGCTAAAGTGGATGCTTCAAAGGGCAGGTCTTCTTGGGGTCTTTCGGGGTATCTACTTGTCAAGCAATGGAACGGTTATATCTTATTTTTTATTCACTGATGATGTTATAATTGTGGGTGAATGGTCTAAGACGAACTTCCAAAACTTAATTCGATTAATGAGATGTTTTTTCTTGCTTCTGGTCTGGAAATCAACCCAAGCAAGTGCAACCTCACGGGTATAAATGTGTCAGAATGCAATGTTCAAGAATTAGCAAACATAGGCCGGTGCCAAGTGGGCTCAATCCCCTTTTCCTATCTCAGTTTGATTGTAGGGGCCAACATGAATTTGGCAAAAAATTGGAGGCTCGTTATTGATACGTCTAATGCAAGATTATCGTTGTAGAAAGCAAAAAACTTATCTATAGGAAGATGTGTGGTGCTGATCCGTTCAGTTCTCGACGGTTTGCTTGTGTGCTTTTTCTCTTTATTTAAAGCTCCCGACAAAGTTATCGACATATTGGAGAAAATATGAAGGAACTTTCTTTGGGGAGGCGTCGGGAACACTCGGAAAATAAACTGGGTAAAATGGGAGAGGGTATGTGAACCAAAATCTGCTGGGGGCTCGGTATAGGGTCCTTAAAAGTTCTAAATAATAGTCTTTTAATAGAGCGGTGGTGGATGTTCAAGACATAAGCAAATTCTCTATGGAAGGGTGTAGTTAAATATATTCACGCGTCTTCTTGGGATAATGCCTTCATCGCAGGCTAGAGGGACATAGTTGTAACATCCTGAAAATAGCAATAGAATAATAGACGGGGTTTTTTTTTAAATGAAAGAAATGTAATAAATGGATAAGGCTCATGGGCACGAAGTGGGCCGAGTTGGGCCGGGGTTTTGGGCCGAGAAAGGGGGAGGTGGGCTTAAACCCTAGCCTCCACACATTCAGCCACATTTTGCACTCTAACACCCACACCAAATCCTAGAGAGAGAAACTGTAGAGAGAGAAAGTGTCGGGTTGAGCAAAAGATTGGGTCCTACTTCTATCTCCACTGCTCGGATGAAGATCAACTAAAGAAGGGCATCGTTTTGAGGTATGAAACCTATCCAAATCTGAGTGTTTAGTTTTGATGGGTTTTGATGAGTTTTTAGTTTTGATTGGTTATTGAGTTTTTAGTTTTGATGGGCATCGTTCCCGCATGGGTTTTTGGATAAAAGGTCGGGTTTTTACGGGTCAAAAGAGAAAAGAGTTATAAATCTAGAATCACGAAAGGAAACTACACGTTTTGAACGTAAAAAGGTAGAAACTTGGATGTAGAAAGCTTGGGTCGCCATATCCATGCGAAAACTAGGGTTTCTGCTGTAGAAGACGACAAGTGAAACTATATGGTAGTTTCGCTTGGAGAAGAAGCGAAACTATATAGTGTCGCTTGGAATATATGGAGCGAAACTGCCTAGTTTCGTCTAAAACAAAGGAAGTAAAACTGTATTAGTTTCGCCTATTCAAAAGAAACGAAACTGCCTAGTTTCGCTTGGGGCTCTGGAAGCGAAATTGATCTAGATTCGCTTAGTAATTGGAAAATATGGAATTGATGTGTTATTCGTTAATTCAGATTGACAGCATAACAGGTGAGTCAAGCATCCCTATTTACTTGTTTCTAGGGTGATATGCATACTCATGAAATGTTTACAAAATGTTTGCTAAATGGACTTTTTATGAAATTTTTGCTTAATGAAACGTTTATGGATCGATTGTTTAAATGAAATGTTTACGAAATGGTTGTTTACTAAAGGAACGATGTTTGAAACAAAAAAACGTTTGTGTAAGGAAAGCTTTATGAAAGGAATGTTTATGAAAATAATGTTTATAAGAAATGGTTTTGTCATGAAAGAAAAGGGGTTTTATAAGTGAATGAAATGTTTTATGAAAGGAAAATGGGCAAATGTTTTTAAAGAAGTCATTACAAATCTACTATGCCGAATGAATAGAATTGACAAATGGAGTCTGGGAATGTAACTCCGAGCCTTATGACACATTTAGGCCATAAGCACAACAAGGGTAGTGCCTTTATGGTCTACCAATGGTATTATGGTTGTACAATCGAGACTGAGAGTGGCGACGATCAATCTAGGTTAATGTGACCCGTGAATGGGAATGAGACCGCCTTGGTGACTTGCGGGTCCTGAGTGTGATGGATGGTGAATGGAATCACCCTACGGACTTACGAGCCCTTAGGACGATTAAATAATGGAATGAATATTGTACTGTCGTTCTTCGTGCAGTTAAACCTTAGGGGTAGTACAATACGAAATGAAGGAATGGATGGTAATACGGATTTAGATATTTATTGTATGACTTGAATGGAATGTTAAATGATTTTATGAACAAATGTTTGAATGTATGATTGAATGGAAAATGAATGTAAGTCCCGTTTTAATTATGAATAATAAAACCCTAACGAATGAACGAACGATAACCATTTTCTTAAAATGAATGAAAGACTTGAACTCACCGGCGTTAGCTGACTTTTAGTATGCATGTCAGGATAGGTATTGAGGAATGTTGAATGGATGATGCTTGGCTACTCGAGGAGTTACCCGACGATAAGAGACTGGCTTCCCTTATGTTTAATTGAATGTTTGAATGTTAAAGACAAAGTTTTAATTTGTTTCTATTTTGAAAACGATGTAATGGCGTTTATTCCGATGCTTAATGTTATTTGAAGTTTAAGAACTGTTTGTGAATGAGTAAATCTAACATGTGAGGCCTCTCGGGTTTGGGGCCTTATAAGTTGGTATGAGAGCAATAGTTTGAGAGATTCAGACATCCCCAATGTCTAAATTTAAACTGAGAATGGGACCAAGTAATGGATGCCAGTACGGGTAACTCGAGCCAAAGCATCAGACACGAAGGTAGTATGTATAGTTGTGCCTTAGAAAGTAATAAACTAGGACAAGAGTTCTGATGAAATCATAAAGGTCGTCAAATAGAAAGCAAAATTTAAGGTAATGGTTAATTACATATGGCCAATGTATATTAACATCTTACGGTACTGGTTGTGTTCCATTTTTTAACTAGCGTGACTACATTAGATTCATTGTTATGATATAAAGAAATGGTTGGAAGAAGAGGCAGAAGGCGTGGTGGGGGTCGTACCGGACGATGCGTTAGGGCACCCGCTAACAAGAGACAGATCGAGGAGGAAAGTGTCCATGCCGATCCGGAGGTTAGCCTGCACGAGACTAAACGGACCCAGTGGTCGAACAACAGTTCACCTTAGAACGAGAGGTGAAAGTGGCTCTCGCGCGTGAATTCGCTGAAATCATGAAAGCCTTCTTGCTAGAATTATTAGCTGAGGCTATGAGGAATGCCAATGGGGCGGGTGGGTCTAACCCGGCGAGTAATGCACCAATCATTAAGGCAAACAATGCACCGACTACTCGCGGTTGTGACTATAAGTCCTTTAAGGCATGTAACCAGCCGATACTTACTGAAAAGAAGGACACATTGGCAACTTTTGATTGGGTGATTCGCATGGAGGCCGCCATCCGTTTCAGCGAATGCCGAGCAGATCAAGTCGTGAAGTTTGCTGCAAACTCTTTAAGGGAAGAAGCGTCTCATTGGTGGGATGATTTGAAAGAATTGGAAATAAAAAAATTTTGCCCGAGTAACGAGATTGAGAAAGTGGAGAGGGATTTTCTAGGGTTAAAGGCCGGAGTATGACACATCGGCAGTACACCACACAGTATAACGAATTGGCATGTCTCGTGCCACATTTGATCACCACCAAGGAAAGGATGATTGCATGTTACATCCAGGGGCTTCCTGACAAAGTTCGCACGTTTGTTAAGGCGAAAACCCCTCGGACCTTTGATTGGTGGTGGAACTAAGGGGTGTGGTGGAGCTAATTAGGAGGAAGGTACCACTTGACTTCGATCTGTGTCCGTTATGCCTCCAAAATGCCGAAACTTCGGAACATCTTTTCACTTCATGCTATTATGCTTCTATGCTATGGGGATATATAAGTACTTGGTGCAAAATTCCCCCTATTTACGTGTTTTCGGTTAGAGATGTTTTGGAAATGACTAAGATTTCCTCGGCAGCTACAAACCAAAGCAAAGCTCTTCATGTGGTCATTCTCACTGCAATATGGTGTCTCTGGAAAATAAGAAATGGGATAGTTTTTTGATGGAAAAAAGGCGCCACTGAAATGGCTATTCGAAGAACTTAAGAGCTCAAGTTATTTGAGGACAAAGAATGGTCTGGTACTAGGGCAATTGATTGGATAATTGGTGTGAGTTTAAAATTTAGTTTCACATGTATGTTATTTTTTTGCTTCTGGTTGTATTGTGCCTTCTAGCTTCTGCTAGTCTGGCCTTCGTTTATTTTAGTTTTTTTTTCTTTTTGAATGACAAATCTACCATGCTCATACTCCTAAATTACACTAAATAATTCACCACATTCTTGGATTTGAATCGATGTCCTCCAATCTAAAAGGCAAGAACTTCTACCGACGTTTATTTTAGTTAATATAATTCTACCTTTAAAAAAAACATAATTATTAATGGTTGATATAATTAACATTCTTTCATTTATTTCCTCTTATTTCAAACTTGTTTAGGGTGGAGGAAATGGAACCCCTTTAACCCCTAAGAGCATTCGCAGCCGGTTCCATATCATTTTCCTTATAATTAACTAAAATCACTGCATTTTCTCTCACATTTCAATTAAATAATATTTTTTTATACATTTATCATTATATTTTCTCTCTCCTTCACTCACAACCACTTTAAAAAAATATTAAAAAATTTATACAGGTGAACAGTGTTTTCACAAATATACAAAAAATTTATACATTTTCTCTCTCCTCCACTCACAACCACTTTAAACCACTTCTTAAAATATACCAAACTAACTCACAAACATATACCAAACCGGCTGTGAATGCTCTAAGTACCCTACGGTTTAGCCAATCAAAACACGCCATGTAATGTCACGTCATTTTTATCCTAAACTACCCGAATAGGTTGTGGTGGTGTTCCCGAATGAACCCGAACCCAGATTTGCCTTTCAACCAATCAGGGACCATCTTCAACCAATGTTTCTTCGGCTTAATCCACGGCTTTGCGAACCCGTATACCCAACCCGTCGCCCTTACGGCGGTGTTCCCGTACTACCCGCCCCAACCCGAGCTTGAACCCTCCACCCCTTCACCCTTACGGTCTTTCATATATATGTGTGTTGAATACGTGTAGTAGTGATTCAGTGGTTTTGACCAATACATAAGTTTCATGGGGACGTGTGTAACTAGGGGTCTATGGAGTATGGATGCATGACAAGGTTGGGCAGTGTGTTGTGTCTGATTGGACATTGGGAGATGGAGGTTATGTAGTTAGTCTGGTATAAAGGGCCGTTGCTTTCATGCAAATATATGACACAACTCTTCATATGGGTGCTTTTTAGTTGGTATAAATGACTATAAATTAACCACACTATGGACAAGCCATTCATTTCTACCCTTTTTTTTAGAACGGTAAATTTCTTTTAATCCTATCACTAGTAGGACCCGTGACCTTCAAACGTTAGCTGCTTCTAAAGGCTTTGTCTCTGTTACTGACCACCAACCCTAATGGTATTTATTTCTACTTAATATGAGATAAATGTACCTTCTATATTATATTATAGACATATAGAGAGAGTTGCATGTGATGAATAATTTCCTGTCAACGACATTTTCGTTCAATATCAAATCATTTTTTAACGCACATAGAGAAAGTAGACGTTCGTTATCAGCAATATGTGTTCTTGAGTCAAATAAAGAGTTAATAGAGCATGTAAGTTGTTTGCGCCAATAGTGAGAAGAGACGAGTGAGCAACTTTAGTTGCGGGCGTGATGCCAATGTGGGGCTAGCCCACTTGGTAGAGATACATGTCTCTTAGAGGGGAGGTCACAGATTTAAACATGTGTAATGTGGTAGTTTAGAATTATTGGTGTAAAGTAGCGTAGGAGTAACATTTGTCGTTAAAAATAAGTTGCAAGCGTGATGGTGTAGAGATCACTAATATTGAGTAATTTAATCAAAACACAATTTTAATCTAGAAATTCGACAATTTTATCAAAGTCACAAAGTGAATGATATAACAAAAGTTATGTAAGTGATGGAAGCTAGGAATTCAAGTAATAAATTCAACAAATGAAAGTTACAGTCATCTTTAATCCAATGCATATATGTTTTTTAATCATAAGTTTTTATGTAACCATTGTTTCTGTTATGAATACATGATTAAGTGGTTCAAGGTGATATTGAGTGGAGGTTTAGATATGACTATCATAAATTTTTGATGCTGTTGAATCTTAGCTAGTCTCTTGTCGACTAATTACAATAACTATACATTTCAAAAGGATGTGGACACTTCTAAATCGTAAGTGGTTGGTTTGGGTGGCCGTAACACGTGTCATCCTGTGGTTGGCCGAGTTTTTTTTGCTTCCTCAAGACTTTTACGTCTGAATAAAAGAGTAAGTGGAGAAACTTATACACAAAACACCTCAATAGTCCAACGGCAAGCGCGTAGCCCGTCACCCCCATCCACCCGGGTTCGATCCTTGGGGGTGGAATTCTTCTATTGTATCAAAGTTTCAAAATGTACAACCGCGACTTACAACTATAGTTTTGAGGATAAATACGGGCTCCGCCGCGTAGCTCGGGTATCATAACTAGTTTAACACATATTATGATCACATTATATATATATACACATACATATACTTTTCAAAATGTTTTTTTACTATTATAACTTTTAATATATAATGTTTTATAAAATTTTGAATGTACCGTTGTGACATGCTTATTTTTATCTACGTTCATAAATAAAATTTGTTTAAAACTGAGTCGGGTCATATATAATATATTTTTTTATTTTTAAATAAAATTTTGATTTCCTTTTATAACAATTTTGATCTATAATGTTTCTGAAATGTCAAATATACCATTGAGACATGCTTATTTTATCCATGTTTTTTATATAAATTTTATTCAAAATATAACACCCAAGATTCAAAACCAAAACTTTGAACAATGCGGAAGAAAAGGTCCTAAAATTTTCACTTTCATTTACCAAAAGTTGATGGATAAAACCTTTTACATCTCAAAACCTTCATTGATTAAAAACATAACTATACCAAAAACTATTGCTATTGTGTTTAACATGATGTACAAGCGAAGGTATAATCAAAAGACAAAACATCCATCAATTGAGAATCCCTCCCTTGAGACTTGTAATCCCAAGCTTACATCGGAGCTTTCCTACACAAAATACACCCAAAAAAACATGTTAATAGTGGTTTAGACATTGCACATTAATCCCAAAGTTCATAACACAAAATATCACCAAAACTCCCCACATCAGTGTAGTGGTCGGTGTAGGTAGTGCCCAACCGGCGTAGCCTACGCTGGCCGGCATAGCCTACGCCGGGGGTGGCGTAGGCTACGCTGGCACCTTATCAGCCCAGCTAAAATTTGATTTCCAGCTTGTCTAACCCATTAGGTTCAATTCCTACATGTTTTATAACATGTTTCAATCCTTAAGAAGGTTTATACATCACCTATTTGTTTCCCCATTGATTAATAACCCCTAATTAACACAATCATACAACATTCCTTGAGATTCAAAGATCTCAATTCATACAATCACCCAATGAAGTTCATAGATTTCATTTTAAACACCAATTGTAAAGTTCTACGACTTCAAACACCAACACCCTTTGAGACTCAAGGTCTCAATTCATTCATGTCTATTGGGATTCAAAGATCACATTGTGCAAACATAACTCCCTCAGAAGTTCAAGACCTCCATTCATACAAATTAATACCCCATTTGTTTGTAGATATGAATACACACATATTTCACATAATCCACCAATTTAATTAATACACATAGGTATACTAAACATCATATGTGCTATTCATACATAATTGATGTAGGCAAACAAGCTAACCGACTACTAAGTAAGTGTAGAACACTTACCTTTTCCCTTGGATGATCCTGGTTGTTCTTCAACCTTTGCAACTTAATCACCTAAACAAATCACATTGTTGTTTAGTAACTATTAATCCTATTATATCTACCCACTGGGATTTGTAACATCCTTAACCTAATTGTTAATACTCCTACTTATATTGGTCAATTCAACATTAAGCAAACCTAAAGTCCTCTAGATACCATTACAATAATCATTTGACCCATTTTAGGTTAAACTTTCAATACACCCAACCCAGTTATTCTATCCCATATTTTACTTCATCAATTTCATTCATTATCTTAATTGGATTTCTATACATGATTAGTATTATCACTAATATCCCCAACATTCCATTCAAATCCCCAAACGGATCAAAATCCCCAATTTCCATGATATGAACCCTAGAATCAGAAACTCCAATCTGGATGTTAAGATCATGTAATTCACCATCCTCATTACCAATAATACTAGGTTATCACTTCTAAACACGAATTTAACCATTTAATCCCTTCAATTCAACTAATTAGGTTTGTTTGGCTAAAACCCATCAAGAACTCTATTAATGGAGGTTTAGAATATAAGAAGGGACTTACTTGCGTATCTGATGAAGAACACTCCTATTGCAACAGATTTCACATGCAATTTCCTGGTTTGGTGTTCTTGGCTCCCCCCCCCATTCCCCTTGCTTTTCACGACGCACACACCTTATGTGTGTCGTAGGTTCTCCCCCACCCCATAATAATCAGATTTTTAATAATTTTCCCATTACCCCTTGTATTTTTTTAATTTAACCCTTTTTTTCCCCAAAAGTCAAGGACTTGCACTTAACCCTTTAGTCAATAACTTGGTTTTATTCAATTTTCGCCCTCCCCTCCCCTCCCCTCCCCCCCCCCCCTCAAGTAATTTAAACATATAATATCATATGTTTGAAAGTTGGTTCGTTACACAAAACCTTGGAATTACATATCCGACATTTTTGTTACACGAAAGTGCCTTATGTGTAATTAAACGTAATACTTATTTAAACTTTTTATTTTGCAGTATACTTTTTCCCCGCAACATCATGCGGGTGAAACCTACTAGTTACAACTAATTTACAACTCGCACATCAATTTCACATGGTTAAAAGGTGTTAGGATGTAAGGCCCCAAACCCGAGAGGCCTCACTTATTGGATTTACTCATCAACACATAGCTCATAAACATAAGACATTCATCAACACATCAGAAACGATTTAAAACTTTAACATACGTAGCGGAAACATGACATGTCTAAAACAACTTGTCAATTACAAACCAAACTTGTTTTAAAACAACATTAAAACATAACATAAACAGGATGCCAGATGTTGATCTTCAGGTAACTCATCTCGCCAAGTGATGTGCAGCGTGTGTTGCATAAATATATAATAATATATTTAGAGATGTTGGTTTGTAACACCCGGATTTGCAACCCAATTTAAACTTTTTAAATAACACGGAATTTAGGTCCTAGACAAACATTTACATTGAAAACATGGTTCAACCATTTACAACGACATTTAAAGCTTCACAAGTTTCAAAAGGAGAAGTGTTTAATGGGTTATAGACCACTACAAATCCAAAAGACTTTAAACATAAAGTAATCCCATCCACGGGTTAGTTTAAAACAAAAACAAACATTCAAAAGAGTCATTGAGAATCCAATTATCCGACTATGGCGAGACCCGAGATCATTCCGAAGCTTTTCCTACATCCACAACATCAAAAGGAACAAGGTTAGTAAATATAATCAATCATAGAGACTCCCAACAAGTCCCTACAACAACAACAGGCCAAAAGCCGAAAACCATGAAATTCCGGCGTCTACTAGACCCAAACGGACGTATCATATGCTCTGGGCATATGGTGCGCCCATCTGGGCGTATGGGACACCAGCATCAGGTAGGAATGGCCCTAATGCAGTTTTTCAGCTTTTGCAACTTCCCGTCGACCGACCCGATTGCTTTTTCAAGCCAATATGGTATACATACGCATATTTAGACCTCATTTAAGGTCACCCTTATCTACCAACATACATTAGTTAGTTTTTCATCTTCCAACCCGAGTACCACTACCATTTTCCCGTTCATTAAGAGTTTGAATACAAGTTCCACCAGTACATTGGTTTAGGTACATATTAACCTACAACTCTAGACGTATAACAAACCATACAAGTCTAGTGTTTTACCATTCATTTATCTTGACATATCCACATGTCTAACGAGAGATCCACCTCTCGGTTTCTCACATGGAGTATTTGACTCCATGTCACCTCATGAAGCACTTAACTTCATGCCATCCGTGAAGCGTTTTACTTCACTTCCACTCGTGAGGCATATGACCTCACTTCCAACCGTGAAGTATATTACTTCACTTAACTCATCCATGAAGTATCCACACTTCATGTTATTCAACCAATTTGTCAAATTTGTACTAACGGGTCGACTCAACAACACATCAAGCTAATTTTATATAATTTCACACAACCAATCAATTTAGTGACTCTAACCACTTTGAGTCTTTCATTTATTTTGATCACATAAGTTAGTCTAGATTAGTTATTCACTACTTGATCTAGTTTCACATATTACCACACCCAAATGGCTTAGTTTGACCAAATATCCACATTAAGTCAAACACCTAAATTCTACTATAACCAACATAACTTGACCATATACCACACAATTCAATCATCATATTAACATGTAAATAGCATATCACATAACTACTTACACAAGACTACATATCTAATACTAAGTAAGTGCAAGGCACTTACCTTTGGGGTTTGATGATTCCGTTTGCTCTTTGACCTTGATCACTTGATTACCTAAATAATTCATCTTGTTTAGTAATCTAAAGTCTAAATATCCACCAACTAGGTATCCACACCCTCCCAAGACCTCATGATCCTCACCCTTATTTAAAACTTGGTTATTTAAGCCCCACCCAAGCTTTTAACCATTCTCAACCACAATCCACCCATTTGACCCGTTTGAGGTTTTCACCCAAATTCTATAATTCCATCTAATTCCAAGTTCACCAAATCAATTGGATTTTCCACATGAAATTGTATTTATCTAACATCATAAACACTAGTACATAATCAATTACCCAACCAAACACCCCAGATTCAAAACCTCCAATTTGGGTCTCGAGAACCCTAATTTTCAAAATCTCTAATTAGGTGAAATCAACATGAATTGATTGCACTTCTAGCTTTAGTAATGCTAGATTAACAATCCTTTCAACAAAACACCCAATCCAACCCCCAATCCCTGTCCATTAAGGTTCATCCACTCAACCCTTTATCAAGAACAAGAAATTAGTTGGAGGAATGAGATAGAAATGATTCTTACTTGATTAGATGAAGGTGTTGTGCAATCCAACCCTCTAAATCCAAGCATATAAGCTTAAATCAGTTTGTTCTTGGCTTGAGACTCTTTTCTCCCCTTTCTCCCTTCAAAATCTAAAGCCCAAATTCAGAATTGGAAAATTGCAGATTTAGTCCCTCCACTTTGCAATTTAAACCCTTCTTCCGAACTTGGTTGATTTATTTAAATAAAAAAATGCATCCACCAACTATTATTTTATTTAAAAACACCCCCATAATATAATAAACATATTATAGGATAAACACGAAATCGGTTCGTTACATGGTTTAACGAGATCAGGTTTTAAATTTATAAAATGATAATTACTTTAACTTAAAACACACACAATAGGCAAGTTTACCTATCGCAGCATAATATAGTTTAGGTAAGAACCAAGTATCAAACCAATGGACACGGTCGAGTTCCAATACTCAACTTTTGTTATCGTTTAGCCGGTTTAATTAGTGAGTGGGTTTTGTGTGCTTTGTGAAGCAGAAAAGTAAATGACAGAAAAGTATAACGTGCGTGAAGTGTGTAACAGAAATGTAAATAGCAGAATAGTAAATAGCAGGAAAGTAAATATCTCGAGGATGATCAGGTTACGAAGAGTATTGCTTTGGCCTTGAATCCGCTTGGTATATAATAATGTTAAGTTGACTAATCCGGTGGTATGACTAATACAAATATGTGAACGGTACACCGCTAGAGCCTCATTCTCACAACATTTGGTTCACGAATTATGTTCTTTAATAATGGAATGGCAAGATTCCCAGCTAGGGACATCGTTACCTTCAACTCTTTGAAGGTTATCTCTAAGTTGGTTTAAGACATCAAACTTAAATGCTTAATTATTATTATTAAAAGAGTGATTAGACTTTGTTCACCGGGAGGCGGTGTCATGTAACAATGGGACAATGTATAAAGACGTACCATTTCCAACGTGAGTTCACTAATTCTTGGTCTCATAACAAGTTCGTATAAAGACGTACGACCTTATCAATATTAACCAAGCCTTGGCTTATCAAAATCTGATTGTATAAAGACGTACAAGTTCCAAGAGGAGTTTGATTAAAAAGGTTTTACGGTCTTACGCTTTAAAATCAAGAACGCTCACAAGTGTAAAGGCAAGTTTAGATAATAATAAAAAGCCCACCTAGAAGGTGGTTTTAAGAGCGAATAATTAAAGACATAAACATACCACTAGATTAATACGTTAAACATTAACATACACCAAAATTCATCTTCACCCTAGCAATACAAAGAGTTTAGCCACAAATGGCCATGCTAACTAGCGTAACGCTGAGTTTCGTAGGCTCCCCTATTGCGGACAAAGAGGAGGAGCCTCTCTACTATCTACTCTCTACTCTAAACTATAGAAATGGACTCTCTTGAGTTATGGTAATGTGTATTAAGGTGTGTGGAATTAAGAACTCAAGCCATCTATTTATACTCCTCAAAATGAGCAATGCACGGTCGTGTATTGGTTTGCATGGGCATGCAAACACCTTGGGAATAAAACAGGGTACAAATTACATTGTAATAGAGCCTTGGGGAGCAAGGTGGCAAGGAACGCCCGTGCATCCCCTCCTGGCTTCCCAGTTTTGTCTTTTAGCTGCTTCTTTGACTTTCGTTGATCTTGGTTGACTTGTTCGGGGTCAAAGCTCGGGAATGATCCTTCTAGAAGTTTGATTTCATGGTGTTTTTTTATTGGTTTTAGCTTTGTTTATCTCAGGACACCGAATAACCTGCAATTATGAAATATTAACGTTTTAAGTATCAATTGCAAGGTTATTATTCAATTAGTACCATAATATGGGGATTATTATGAATGCAAAACATGTATAATTTAGGGCATATCACCAAGCCAATCATCCATATCCATCAACAGCCACCTACACTTAACTGATGTGCATACTAAAAATCAGCAACGCTGAGTGAGTTCTAACGTTTACTTTAAATCAATTATACAAAAGATTTACTAATGCATACATACAGTCATTAATACAAAAATTTACATAATTTACCTTTCAAAAACAATTTAAAACATTCATGTGATAACCGTCAATTCCTCTTTACTGTACTGCCCTCATGGCTAACATCCATGAACCGGCAAATACGCTTATCCGTCAATTCCCCTGTCACTACTGTACCGCCCTCATGGCTAACATCCATGAACCGACGAGTACCTGGTCAATGCCCCCATGGCTATCATCCATGAACCGACACTACCGTTTAACATGGTATGTCCCTCACGACCAATACCGCTTAACATGGTATGTCCCTCACGACCAATACCGCTTAACACTGGTACAAGGAGGTTGCGTTGACCTTCCGAGCAACCGTCGTCACTCATCCCAGTTGCACAACTGTGAACGAGCCATCAAGGCTCTTACTATTGGGTAGCACCCATAACTGACATCTTGTATAAGTAACATCTGTCCCAAGGACCTTAACAAGTTGGTACACTTTCCCGTAGGAAAACTATTCACTTTCAGTTCATACAACTTCCTTTAACTTGATCATAACTTTAACATGTATTATGCATGTGTTTATGTATATGAAAATATAGTAAACGCTTGCCATAAATACCTTTGCTTTTACTGAAATATAGCTTAACACATATATCATGCATTTGTTTATATATATAAAAACATAGTAAACGCTTGTCATAAAGATATATCTTGCTTTACTTAAAAATGCTAACACGTATATTATGCCTTATTTTATGTATATGAAAATATAATAAACGCTTGCCAATAATACATGTATGCTTTGCTCAGACATACATTTACCTCTTTTAAACTTTACACTAAAACATAGCTTTTCACTTTGTTTATTAATATAAAATATATAATAAACACTTTACACTAAGTATGCACACCACCCCTAAAGCAGGCAAAAAGGGGATTAGAACTCACCTGGTATTTTAGCGGGAATGTCCTACTAGAATCTCACATAATCTGAACAATCATAATAATTCGACGCATATC
Organism: Smallanthus sonchifolius; assembly: GCA_023525975.1. NCBI lineage: Eukaryota > Viridiplantae > Streptophyta > Magnoliopsida > Asterales > Asteraceae > Smallanthus > Smallanthus sonchifolius. The sequence continues at coordinate 84,762,312 of CM042032.1, read as the reverse complement.
AGACTCAACCCGACAATAAACGGTTTCACAACATCTGTCCAGGCGAACTTAGGTTAAGTTCGCCTCCCTTAGACTTGGCGAACTTGTTGGGCGAACTTAGCAATTTTCTAGATAACACCTGACGAACTTATCAAGCGAACCTGATAACCTCGCTAGACAACACCTAGCGAACTTGCTAAGCGAACATAACAAGTTTGCAATTGCATGGCCTGGCGAACTTGAATAAGTTCGCTAGAACATGGCTTATCGAACATACTAAGTTCGCTCTTCACAGACCCGCCCTTCTTCCCCAACCAAAACCCTAATATGCATGAACATAGCGGGTAAGGTCTGATCTCAACAAGACTCGAACTTTTTACGACCAAAGTGTTCGTTTTCTAACCAGGAATCTAGATCTATACTTTGTTTCCATTTTCAAACGTAAAAATCTAACCTTTATTCGTTTTTACTTCAAAACCCAACATATAAATAAAACTCATATCTGGAAGAGATCGTTACCTGTAAGCGACCCCTTTCAGTTGCTAATCGACCCAGGGATGTATTCCAACGACCCTATAAGCTCAGATCCGAGAAACCGGGACTTTCTCTCTCCGGGTTCTCTCTCTCTTTCTTTCTCTCTCTAAAAATCCAAAAATGGCTAAGTTAATGAGGGTTTGGGGATGGAAACCAGGGTTCTAAGGGCCCAACTCCCTTCTCTTTCCGGCCCATGCGCCCAAGCCCAAGGCCCGTTCTTTTTTTCGTTTATTCTACTTCTCGTGGACTATTTCGTGTTCTAAAATCTCGGGATGTTATATATGAATATTTTTCTTTTACCAAAATGTTATTTGGGTATAAACCCTAACCATGATACTTAAGAACATGCAATGGGTTAAGCCCATCAGAATTACACATCTGGGGTTGAATATATTTTGATACAGTTAACTCTATTTTTAAATGAATAACATTATAAATTCATAAATTCTTTTTGAACCCGAAACAATGTGGATTTCCAAACTTAACCTAGCGTGTGAGGTTGTAGACCATAATATGTGGTCTTAATCCAAAGATAACATAAACAGGATATATTTATTAACCGAAAACCTAGAAGTTTTTCTGTATGAGTGGTGATTTATAAATAATAATAAAATTAATATTCACTCTTATTTTTTATTTAGATATGAAGTATAAAATGACTTATATTATATACATATTAGTTTTAGTTGCATAACAAATCATATCTGATTATGAGGGTGTTTGGGATTGCTTATTTAACTCCAAAAGTGTTTTTTTGTTAAAAGTGCTTATTAGCTTATGACTTTTTGAAAATGAGTTTTTAAAAAAGTGTTTAGATTAGCTTTTGTGTTGAGAAAAGCCAATAACTAAATAATTTGTTTTTTAAAAAGTGTTTGACTTACCTTATTCACGTAAAATGACCGAAAAGGACATTTTTATATTTAAAACCAAAATGATTAAAAAACATTCACGTAATATAATTATATTTATGTATTTGTTAGAAATTGTTAGGGGTAGATTGATAATATCTTAAAAAACAACTTTTTAGCTTTATCAAAAAGTTAAAATAAAAAGTGTTTTTATGTTTGCCAAACACTTTTTTAGCTTATTGGCTTTTAAAAAAGCGAATAAGTAGTTTTCCAACGCAATCCCAAACACCATCTATTAATGCGTATTTTGAACTATGTAGACTAGAATCTGAAATATTTCCGTCACCGAAAATATTCCATAGCTACCCCTACTGAAAACTGTAACATTTTTCATTTCACATGTGATTTAAAAGAAATCAAAAATGCTATGATTATGATAGATTTCAAACAAAAAAGTTGTGATTATGATAGATTTGAAACCAACTATTCTGGCAAAATTTCAATTAAGAATCATAACCTTTACGAATTAATTAAGATTGGTTTTTATAAGTCTCGTAGTTTATGATTTTTTAACTGAAATAATAATAAATGCCTAATTAAGAATCATAGCTTTTAATTAGAATCAAATTGAGTGTGTATATCTATACTAATAAATAAATATCTGAGGTGACACGTGTCATTTTTTGGTTGCTTCTCACCTATATTTTCCTTCCCCTCTCTTTAATTAAATACTAATTTTTCCGATTTAAGTATTGATAGTTATTATATTATAACTAAATAAACTTAATATAAAATTAATCATGGATGATTATAATTTCTGACGTTATTTATCATTTTTGAACAATAAGTTTGTATTATGAAAAGTTATATATTATCAGACTGTTTTTATATTTTAACAAACTCCATTATTGTAGATAACTAGATCAATTTTCGTTTGAATTTTTATCTACAGATTTCTGAATTCAAAATTTTGTTTATCATCAATCATATTTTTATAAATTTTATAAACTAAAAACGATTTATAGCCACGTAAGATCCAATTAAAAAACATACAATAATATATTTACATATTCAAATATCTAATATTTGTTATGATTTGTTAAATCCCACTATGTTTTTTGTCATATTATTATAGCCGAAAGTATTGAAGTAATTTTTTTTCCTATTTTGATTTATATCATTACTTATTTTAACTATGTGTATATGTTTATATATGTTTGTAGATGTGGCAACTTCGACCTATTTTCTTATGAACGGGTCGATTTGAGTTATGTTTTTTTTTAGCGGGTCAAACGGTTAAAAATCAAATAAAAGTAATCTAAAATGAGAAGACATATCGGTTGAAAGTCGCCTTCAATTTAAATTTATACAAATAAATATATTTGGATTACTATATTATAATCAGAATAATATAAATTTTTAATTATATTTGACACTAAGCTATAAATAATAAATAAGTAATTAGTCACGTGTCACAATTAATTGAGCTCAAGATTCTTGTAACCGTTTGAATTTTTTTCGGCTTATTTTCTTGTGAGCCCAAACTATACCTAATAAATAAGTAACTGGTTGAAGTTTTTTCCACTTATTGTTTCTCCATTATTTATCATCTTCTTTATTAATATTTACTTTATGAATATTTTATTTATTTAATATTTCTTTTCTCTAACTATTTCTTTTGTTTTTTTTCACTTATTAATACATGTTTAATATTTCATTAATCTAACTCCATGTAATACACGGGTTCTAACCTAGTTATATATATATATATATATATATATATATATATATATATATATATATATATAAATTGATTCTCATAATTATCATAAAAAGTTGTAATTATATATATATATATATATATATATATATATATATATATTTATATTTATAGGGAGATATTCAATTAAGAACCATAATTTTGACGAGAACCATAATTTTGACGAGAACCAAAAGAACCATGTATTTATACACATATTTAAGGATGCGTGTATGCATTTGTGTATAAATGTATGGTTCTTTTGGTTCTCGCCAAAACTATGGTTCTTAATTGAACAGCTGCTTATATATATATATTGGGAAATCAGTGGTTTGAATTAAAAATTACAAACCCTTATTTTAATAATGATAAAAATATTTAAGATGTGTTATTATTTATTTAATAGTAGTTGATCATATGCCACATACAAGTTCCCAATAACACTGAAGAAGTCAATAATAAAGTCTAAGATCAAACATGCCAAATACATCAAGATTCGTTGAAGAAATCAATACAAAACTGACACGTGCTACAAATGATTAATGTTAATTAAACATTGGTGTGAAGACAAACATGAAGTCAACACATCACAAGTAAATGGTGACAATCAAGGTTTGATGACGCAGTCAACAAGAACCCGACACATGCAATCAATACAACGAACGATAACGGTAATATGGAGTGTGAAATTGGACAAGCTCCAACGTTCAAAATTTGTACCAAAAAGTGGCCATAAGGTCCGCAGTCGAACCGTCTAGTCTCCCACTTTTTGGTTTTTCAAATTTTGCCTATAAATTGAAGTCTATGTCTAACTTTTACAATCACCCCTTTTACTCAAAACACTTTCAAATACTTTTCAAATAGATCTTTCTCACATTCCGATCATATTATCATATCATTTGAGAAGATCAAAGATCAAATAATGATTAAAAAGCAAAAAATAAGAGTTGTGCTACAATTTTCATCATCTTATCATTCTTGTGTTGTATTGTTGTGGTAGCTTGTTATCACATCTTGAGAGATATTTGTAAGGGGCACTCGCTACATTCTTTATGTGAATTAGTTATGAGATCACACTACTTGATATAGTGTTGATTTATGAGAGATAACACTATCTTAACATAATGTTAAGTTGAGGGAGATCACACTATCTTCATAAAATGTTGATGTGAGTGAGATAACACTATCTTGATATAGTGTTAAGTTGAGAGTTTATGCACTATATTGATATAGTGTATACTTATGAGAGTTCACTATCTTGACATAGTGAGAAGTGTAAAGACCATTATCTTGACATAGGGAGTTGAAGAAGGTGATCACTACCTTTGATTAGTGAGACGTTGTACAAGATGATCATTACTTTTGATTACTGAGACGTTGGTGTACTGTTGATCCTTTTCATTTAAGGGAGATGACTAGTGGAGCAAACTCTCGATCGGAGAATCGGGGAGATGATGTAGAGTGGATTTGCTAGCATCCACTTGAACTTCTATAAATCGTTGTGTAACTTGAAACTATAGCTCTGATACCAACTTGAAAGGACCCAAATCGGGTAACTCTCAAAGTTGGCAAACATAGCATAAACATAGTTCTTAAACCTTAAATAATCATAATAAAATCAACAACGAAAGTCTTTACATTTTATAAGTTAATTAAAACTTTTAGTTCAACATTGTTCAACATTCTTAACATTAAAATTATTAGGATGTCAGCCTTAGTCAGCAGCAGCCAACAGCCATCCATTCCTACTCGTTCAACATCAAGCTTACTTCTTTCCTTTGCTACCTGATGTGCATACTAAAATAGTCAGCTAACGCCGATGAGTTCAAGTATTTCTTTAACATTATAAAAAGGTTTTCTTAAAGAAAACGTTCTTTAAACATGCATATTATATTATTCATTTAATAAAATAAAATCTTTCTTTCTTCTTTCAAATACGTACGTATTTATTTTGTACTCTTTTCTTTAAGTCATACATTATATGTCTAGAATCTGCTTCTATCTGTAAGCATCTCTGTGTCCCGAAGGAACTGAGGCAAGTGTTGTTCCCTAAGGCTCAACGTCCAAAGACTGACTCTGCCCCTCTATGTTCCCGAATGAACTTCTGTTCGCAGATATTGTTCCCTAAGGCTCAACGTCCAAAGGCCGATACTCACTTTCTGTGCCCCCAAGCGGGCTTCTTTATTCTTACATAGCGACAGTCGCCGCTAGAGTAACCACCGTTACTCATCTTTACTAGTTGTACAACATCCTCATTACAGTGCCATGTCGAGCACTGTCCCAATTTTTCTCATGATACGTCATGGTCTCGATCCATGACGCAACATCGGCTTCGGGTAGCACTGGTCTCAAGGACCATATTACTACCTCAAGACTTGCTACAATGCTTAGGGTAGCACCATCCTCTAGGACTACGCTACTACCCTAAGTCTTTTCTTTTTTCTGAGTCTCATACTCTGACAGATTAGACAATGTATTTGACTTATTCTTCTTCTCTTTGTTTATAAAACATATAGTTAAATAAACCGTTCTTTCTTATCTTTCGTTTATAAAACATATAGTTTAATAAACCATTCTTTCATATCTTCCTGTTTATAAAGCATATAGTTGAATAAACCATTCTTTCTTATATTTATGTTTATAAAACACATAATTGAGTAAACTGTTCTTTCTTATCTCTCTTGTAAAACATTCAGTTAGACAACTGTTATCTTTCTTTCTTACAAAACATTCATTTTCATAAACCGTTGCTGTTCTTATCTTTCTTTGCAAACGTTTAAGTAATAAAATACATTTATTATAAACGTCTAATTTTTTAGTATGCACACCACCCTAAAACAGTAAAATAGGGATTCTTGAACTCACCTGACTTTCTTAAGGGTTAACTCACTCGGCTAGACTTCAAGCTAGGTGGAGGCTAAAGAATCTATTCAAGAGTCACGAACTAGACAAATTAATACTAAGTTGTTTTGTCCGAAAACTCTATGTCCGAAATTTTTTTGATCGAAATCTATTTCAGTCGAAATCTTTTTCGACTGAAAACTAATGGTTCGAAATGTCTTAATTCTCATAATTATTTCATTCGAAAAACATCATGCCCGAAAACTATTTCGGTCGGAATCTTTTTCGACTGAAATCTATTTTCTTTGAAAACATTTCTTCTGAGAACTATTTCGGTCAAAATCTTTTTCGACCGAAAACTATTTCGCTTGAACGTATTCTGTCCGAAATACTTTTCGGACGACCAAAGTTTTCGGACCATTCATCACGTTTTCGGACGATTCATTTGTTCTTGTCCAAAATCGTCATTTTTTATCCAAGTTTGAATCTTTTTACGTCCAAAACACTTGTCTAGCTTCCATGATAATAGATCTATGATTTTTAGGGCAAGTTACACGTAAAAATCCTGACTTTTTGATCAAAACCCACATAAACCCTAAAACCCATTTCTCAAACGAAAACTTAGATTCTAGAGCGTTTTATTACCTGTTCCCGGTGTGTTTCTCCTTCTACGATCAACTGGATGCTCCCGCGACGATCTCGGGCCAAAGTGACGGCCTTGGGGCTCGGGTTTGAAGCTTTCTGTCTCTACTCTCTCTAGAACTTGAAGGTGAAGAAGATGAAGTGAGGAAGGAGGTGGCTAGGACTTGTAGCCCTCCACCCCATCTTCTATGCGCGGTCCAAGGCCCATTCCTACGAGCCCGTTTCCCATCTCCGTTCTTTTCTTTATTCTTTTCTCGTGTCTTTATTCCTTATTACCATTTTCGGGATGTTACCTTACCTAATACAAAAAGAATTCAAAAACTTTGGCCATTTCGTTCATGTGTATGTGGCAAGAAAAAGAGACAAGCATGGTAATACTTTTGATTTTGTTAGATTTGCAAAGGTGACAAATAAGAACACAATGTGAATGAGATAAATAAACTGAATATAGCGACGTATGATAGGAACTATGTTCCAACAGTCACTCCCCAGCCATTTGTAACATCCCAAAACCGACACTTTATTCGTGAACGGGATGGAAGGAAGGGGGCATAACAACCCATTTGTAACATCCCAAAACCGACACTTTATCCGTGACCGAGGACTAAAATGGGTATAAACAAAAGATGGAAAAGGAAAGGGGGCATAAACCATAGCCGCCGCCCCCCCCTTATCCCCTCATTCCACCATTTTCATCCCTTTATTCTAGAGAGAGAGAGTCTAGAGAGAGAAAGTGAAGAGATCAACATTTAAAGCCTCAAATCTTGTTTTGATCATCTCTTGAAGCTAAAGATTGAAAGAGCAAACGAATCCATGTAACACACTCATCTAGATCTGATTTTTTGTTTGAAAAATGGGTTTATAAAGTTTCTAAGGTTTTAAACATAATATCATGTTTTTTACGGATGATATGGAAAGGAAAGCTTGGATCTGGACTCATAAGAGTTAAACAGATGATTTGGACGTAAAAAATTACGGTTTTGGATCAAAAACAAGAATTCTATGAAAAACAGTTCATCCGACGACACTGATCATCCGGTGACATTGATCATGTGGAGACACCGATCCTCAGGAGACACTGATCATGTGGAGACACTGATTATCCGGCGACACTCGTCGTGACACAAAGTCCAAAACGCAAGCTTTGGCGACACTGATCATTCGGCGACACTAGTGTTAGGCGACACTGATCATCCGACGAAACTAGTGCCCGGCATCACTGATCATTCGGCGACACTTATCATGTGGAGACACTGGTCATGTGGAGACACTGGTCATGTGGAGACACTGATCATCAAAAGACACTGATCATCAGGAGACACTGATCATCATGAGACACTGATCATCCGAATACACTAATCATGTGGAGACATTGATCCTGTGGAGACACTGATCTCGTGGAGACACTGATCATGAGGAGACACTGCTCATGAGGTGACACTATTACAGGACGACACCAAATTCCAGACAACACTAGCCTTGGTGACACTATAGGCAACACTAGCAGAAAGTTAATAGATTTTCACGTGTTGATTTCATACATATCGTGTAGTAATCTGCCTAGCTTGAAGCGTTATAATTGGAACAGTAACAACAAACCAGGTGAGTTTCTAGAGCCATCTTTTAAATATTTTATAACGAGTTGGCCTGGAGTGCATACTTATGAGTTAAGGAACGATCTATGTTAAATGTTTTACTGTATGGTTTAATGAATGTTCAATGTTTAAATGTTTTAAAGTATGAGTTGATGAATTACAATGTGTGTATAGTAATGAATGATAGTTAATACGACTACTTTGATAGACGGGTGGTTAATACGGCTACTTCGGTAGACGGACGGTGTGAATAAATTTAAAGCTACAGTGTGAATAAGACAAGTTTTATATATACACTCACACACACCAATATTCTGTTGGAAAATATTTTATGAAAATAAAATTATATAAACTTGTATTATTTTTTATTCAAGTTTGCTAGTTGAAACACCATGTTGAATTAGTTAAAATCCATTTAACATGTCTTTTAAGTTTTAGTCAAATACTTAAAGGTTTTGGTTAATGGTGAATGGGGTGTTACATCTCATGAGTTTATGGTGAGTGTGATGTTTCAACTATTTTTCAAATATAAATACCAAGGTGAGCCTCGGTTGAAAAATGCACCAAACAACACAATCTCGCTAGTGTTCTCTCCTTCTTTCTCCCAAAAGAATTCCAACAATTCTTTGATCATCTTCATCATTTTCTTTAAGGTACAATTCGGGTGCTAGAGCCCTCCCCGACAGTACATACTGCTTAGGCCGTTGTACCCTGGGAAACAAAACGGGGAGAGACCCGGAATTTGTTTTAAGGGCCCCGTGTCAAAATCGGTATTCTGTTTCTACTCCATTCTTGTATTTTGTGATTTTTCAGTTATATTCGTATTTGTAATTTACTTGTTTTCCTAGATAGATTTGATTCTTTGTATTGTAATCGTAATATTAAAAATGTTTTTATTTTTATACGCGAACGGATTCATACATATTCTATCCGAATCAAGGTCCCTTTCAGAAGCAGAATTACAAATACAGTTGAAAGTGAGGGAGAAACTTTTAGAATTGGATTTCATCTGAATTTTAAAGCAAAAGGCACGTATCAAATGGGCCATTGAAGGGGATGAAAACTCAAGGTTCTTCCATGGCATTCTGAAAAACAACTTAGCAAGTAACAAAAGTAATGGCATAATGATATGCGACACCTGGTACACAGAACCTAAGATAATCAAAGAAGAAGCATTCCATTTTTTAGAGATAAATTTGCAGAACCTTTATCCACTCGCCGGAAAATCGTTTATGACAACCTCAACAAAATTTCAACATTTTTTATGCTGATGATAGTACTATTCTTAGGGAAATGGATCGAATCAAACCTACATAATATTGCAAGTATTATGAGATGTTTTCCATGGTCTACGTGTTAAAAGTAATTTTTGATAAAATAAACTGTCCGGTGTTTGGGGTAGATTCGGTTACTCTCGATAGTATGGCAAGCATATTAACATCTATAATAATTTTCATAATAATGAAACTATAATAAAACTTGAGTCGTTTTAGAGTTTGAAAAAAATATACGAAGAACTTAATTGAATATTAAAACTTGATTATTTTATCTATTTTATAAAATAGAAATGATTTTTTTACATACAATTTTTTTTAAAGTTAAATAACTTGATTTGGATGAAATTTAAATAAAAATATTGGCTATTAATTAAACATTTGAAAATCTATACTGAATAAATAAGGAATTGTGTGCGCCTCGTGTCACGGTTATGTGAGACTAAGATTGTTTTTTCTAATCTCAGTATTATAAACACACCTTAATCGCATATATAGTTAGTAGCTCTTTAAAGTAATTTTAATCGTATCTTATCGTAAAATATTATTTTATAATCTTAAATCCTTATTACTAACCATTCAATATTTTTTTATTCAGTCCGTATAATAAATGGGTTTTAACTTAGTTTTTTAATAAAATGATAAATTACTAATTATAATAAACAATATATCATCAATAAAAAAAATGATAGTTACTAAAAATAAAAAGAAAAATAATATCCTAATGCAAATTAAAAATGCATTTATGATGACGTTTTATTTGTAGTCCAAAAACTCTATAAAACCTTCGTAACACACTCCAATATGTGCTCATTCACTTGCTGCCTTCCACCTTTCTTCCACATCAAACATGGCTTCCTCTGCAACCCCCATCTTCATCCCAACCACCACCGATTCTCCTTCAGTCCTTAGCTTCAGTCTCTTCCTATGCGTCGTCGTTTTCATCTCCGTCTTCGCCTTCCTCCTCGCCCCCGGCGGTCTCTCCTGGGCCCTCTCCAAACCCCGCCCAAAAACCGCCATCCCTGGCCCCGCCGGCGTCCCGTTTCTAGGGCTCGTGTTCGTCTTCACTTCCTCGTTGACACACAGAGCCCTTGCTAAGTTTTCAACCGCTTTTAATGCTAAGCCTCTCATGGCGTTTTCCGTCGGGTTGACCCGTTTTGTCATCTCGAGTCACCCGGACACGGCGAAGGAGATACTCAACAGCTCCGACTTTGCTGACCGGCCGGTGAAGGAGTCGGCGTATGAGCTGTTGTTCCACCGTGCTATGGGCTTTGCTCCCTACGGTGACTACTGGCGTAACTTGAGGAGGATCTCGGCCACCTATTTGTTCAGTCCAAAACGGGTCTCCGGGTTTGGTATTTTCCGGCGGAACATCGGGTTGAAAATGACGGATCAGGTCTTGTCATCCATGCAACAAAACGGTGTCGTGGAGGTAAAAAAGATCCTCCACTTCGCTTCCTTAAACAATGTCATGATGTCCGTGTTCGGAAAATCCTATGATGAGTTTGGAAATGGAGGCGATGGGTATGAGCTGGAGAAGCTTGTCAGTGAAGGGTATGAGCTGTTGGGGATATTTAACTGGAGTGACCATTTCCCGGTTGTTAGTTGGTTTGATGTCCAAGGAGTGAGGAGGAGGTGCCGAGGTTTGGTTTCGAAGGTTAATGTTTTTGTCGGGGACATCCTTAAACAACACCGAGAAAAAAGGTCCGGTGGTAGCGGAGCTGCAGTTCACGACGGTGATTTCGTCGATGTTTTGCTTGATTTGGAATCGGAGGATAAGTTTAGTGATTCTGACATGATTGCTGTTCTTTGGGTAATTTTTTCAAATTTTTTTTTAATTTTATTTGACATATAGAATCAAGAATAATATCTGGGTTTTTCTTTTTATTTACTTTTAGTTGATTTTTTTTTTAATTTAATTAAACGTTTTTATTTTTGTATAGGAAATGATTTTTAGGGGAACTGACACGGTGGCAATCTTGTTGGAGTGGATTCTTGCACGGATGGTGCTACACCCGGATATCCAAGCCCGGGCCCAGTCCGAAATTGCAAGTGTGGTCGGTGCCCGACCCATAACCGATTCGGACCTTGACAACCTACCTTACCTTCATGCAATTGTTAAAGAGACCTTACGTGTGCATCCACCGGGCCCACTTTTGTCTTGGGCCCGTCTTTCAACCCAAGACACTCATGTCGGCCCACATTTCGTTCCTGCCGGCACCACTGCCATGGTGAACATGTGGGCTATAACCCATGACGAGCTTGTGTGGGCCGAGCCAAACCGGTTCAACCCGGACCGGTTCTTGAACGAGGATGTGGCGATAATGGGGTCGGATCTGAGGTTGGCCCCGTTTGGTGCTGGGAGGAGGGTGTGCCCCGGGAAGGCAATGGGGCTAGCCACGGTTCATTTGTGGCTAGCCCAGCTTTTGCAAAAGTTCAAGTGGGTTGAAGCAGGGTCGGTTGAGTTGTCAGAGTGTTTGAAGCTGTCTTTGGAGATGAAGAAGCCGTTGGTTTGCAGGGCTGTTTCAAGGGCATAATGGGTATTTGGCTAGATTGCAAGAAATGCAAGTATAGCTTGTTATTATGTTAGTATTAATGAACTAGTGGTTTTAAAAGAAAATAGGGGTAGCACGGGCTTGTTACACAAAGCATTATAGTTTTGTGACATTTTCACGTATTAATATAATTCCCCTTGGTGTTTATGTGGCTATATTATTTGTGTGCCCTTTCCGTTTCATCTAAATATTGTTAAGTGACCCAAAATTGTTACGACATGAATCAATTTCACATAGAACCTAATGGGTTTGAAACAAAACCAAACTTGGGGGATTAGAAAGGTTGTTTGAATTAGAAGAATTGCTTAAGTTTCACCAATCTTTTTGTTAGACCATTTTTGGTGAAGGGGCCAAGGGGGTCGTTATTGTTCTTCACAATTTGGGTCTCATTTTTGGGCAGGCCTGCTTCACCATGAACGCCAAAAACGGAAGGGAGGTGGGACCGCGGGTGGGCCGGCGGTTGGGATAAATAAAAAATATAATTTAGAGTAAGTGTAGTAGTTTATTTAAAAAATGAAAAAGTTTATGGCATGTCACTGCCAACGTGGCAATGGGGTTTAAATGACCAAACACTTAAAAATGTATAGAGGTGTAACTAAGACACAATTATTTAAAAAAATTATACAAAAATAAAAGTAAAAGATTTGATTGGTTAGCAGCCCCACGCCCCAATTCTTCACGCCTGTTAACAAGGCAACGCCCCTTGCTTTGGCACCCAGCATTGGCGCCCATGTAATGATGTATAACGCCTTATGAGGGTGAGGTGTACAAGGGCGTTAGCCTAGTACACTTGGTCTTATTTGTTTGTGTATTTATTTACAAGTTTTAAATAGTATAAAATTAAAAATTCATTAATTTAAGTTTAATAATTTATAATTTTTATTATAACTTTTAAATTTCAAATATTTTAATTCACTCAAACAGTTTTATATATAAATATATATATATGTATATATATATATATAATTTCAATATCCTTATTATAATAAATAAGTAACTAGGATAACATTGAGGTTGGTGGCTCAGTGACAGAGGCAAAGCCTCTTGAAGCACTTAGGATTGGAGGTCTTGGTTTCAAGTCTCACGGTAGTAAAAGAAAATTCATCGTTCTAAAAAAACTAGGATGCACTTGTCACTTTCTAGTTCATCCTCACCCTTCTTTTCTCGTCTCTCTCCTATTAAATGAGAGAACCTGTGTCACTTTCTGATGTCTTCTCACCTTTATTTTTCTACTTCTCTATCATATTAAATAATTGTATTAAATAAAAATGATATTAAAAAAAATATATTTTTAGATATTTAATATAAATATAATTATAGATAGTTATTATAGCACTAAATATATAAATTTAATATAAAATTAATTATGGATAGTTATAATTTCTAACGTTACTTATCAATTTCAAAAAATAAATTTAATTATGGATACTTATTATATTATCAAGATTGTTTTATATTTTAATTAACTTTATTATTTTAGACTATTAGATTAATAATTTGTTTCAAATTTTATTTATAAATTTTTTAATTTAAAATTTTGTTTTCATCAATTAAATAGTTCAATCGTTTTATAATTTGTAAATCATCATTACTAATTATTAATTACTATTATTTTTTTTATTTAGCATGTTTAATACACGAGTTTTTTAACCTAGTGTGTGTATATATATTGTTAAAATAAAAGGATTGATATTTAAAAGTAAATGTAAAAGGTGAGTGAGAATATTTCTGATTGTTTTTGGTTCTTTCTTGTTGGAGGGGTTTTTGATGTTTTTGAAGCATAAGTGTTTTTCTAATATTACAGCAGACGATACATGTTTTTTTTTATTGTTTTTGGGTTTCCTTACGTGGATGCTCTTAAGGTTGCGTTAGTATTTTCTTGTAGTCTCATTATTCATTGCTTTCATAGTTTATTCTCCACTATCAAAAAACTGAAAAATTTACGACAGCAGATTTCTAGAAATTTGTCAGAATTGACCGTTAGCGACAGGTTTTTGAACAAAAAGTGTTTGTTGGAAAACATCCGTAGGAAATGTTTTTACGACAAAGTCCCGACTAATTTTTCAAGGAATTAGCGACAAAAGCCTTTGGTCGGTAATTTCCGACAATATTTTGACGATATATTAAATAAATAAGTTAACTTATTTAATAGATTTGTCGGAAAATTGTAGGAAATTTTATGGTTACTTTTTTGTTTTTGTTTTGTCGGAAAGTTGTCACTAATTTGAGGAAAATTTCTTTTGTTGAAAACTTTTATAGAAAATATACATATTTCCTATTATATATTTTCTGTTAGTGTCCCGTATCAATACATTACTTAAAGAAAGAACAATGGGCATTTTAGTATTATTAGATGATATGATTACATCATGGTGGATATAACTCTTTTTGGATAAAACTTCCAACTTAAAACCGAATGATTAATTAGGTATAGTAACTATATATTCGACCATATTAGTTATGGTTTTCTTACATTGCAATCAATGATCCCGCATGGACAAATGAAAGGTGAAGATAGATTCTCTATTTTAAGATTTGAATTGTAAAGAAAACCCTAAATGATTGAAGAATAAGAACAAATTAAAGCCCCCAAAAATGCATATATATGTGGCTCACCTAGTTTTTAGGGTGATCCTGTCCACACATACAGAAGAATATATATGGACAAAACCCTTTGGCCCTATATAAAGTGCCCTTCCTTTTCTCCCATCAAAAGAGAGCAGCACTTGGGATTTTATTATCAAAATATTTAACACAAGTAACATCACAACTTGCTGCTCGATCTAACATATATTCACATTCCTTTTGCTTTATCATATGCTAAATTCTTGAAACATTATATATTTTACCACCCGTACTGACCTACGTGCATCAATCGGTACATTTCTAATGTCGTTTTTGGTTTTATAAACCCTTCTTTTTTGAGGGCATATAAATATGGATGCCCACTTCTTTGTATGTTTCTTGTACGTGTAAAGTTGTGATGTCGATGGATTATCATCTTTTTTTTGTGTGCATGAAACATCACTGTTTATGTGTCTCTATAAAAGGGTAATAATGGATAGCTTGTAAGTCAAGTCTCAATCTTTGAATGCATATATATTATATATACATATATAAAAGCTACAATTATTCCATTGATGAGGTATGATTGCATGGGGAATGTCTTATTGTGGTGCATCAAGTTGATCATTTTAAAAAGGATATATTCCGTTGACTAGATACCCTAAATTAATATATGGTTTGATCGTCTTCATATGGTAAAAAACACTCCTTTTTTGTTTTCAACAATCTTGATTCAACTTTGAAAGACTTTTTGGGGGACTAATATTCGTCAAAAATACGATGTCTTGTGCTTTTTACCTTAGCTTTAAACGGGATACGATCACAATAAAGAGAAAACACCATAAACTTTTTAACAGGGAATTAAATTTTGTCTAGGGATCATTGTGAAATATACCTTCATTGATGCAAATGCCCTGTTAAATATGGTACAAAATACAAATCTCTCTTTTGTACAACCCCAATGATCTAGTTCTCATTTTAGGGTTTCTGATCAACTTGAGATTAGGTAGAGTTAAGATAAAGTTCGAATGATCGAGATTACATATCAAAGTATTAAAAGTTATACAAGTTGTTACGTGTGGGCTTAATGATATTAGAAATATTACTATACATACGATAAAATTCTCTCCTATTCTTTCTAGTCGAGCTTCTCCGTCTTGTCAATATACCTCAAGAAGTAGAAAGAAATATTACGACCCTAGTCTCATCTAAAAACTACATCAGAAACCCTAAAATCTATCTAAAATTACACATTTTTTTTTGTTTCTAAAAAGAGTTTGTGGATTGAATCTACAACTACAACGATAAAAAAAATTGACCAAGAGTTTATGGATTGAAATATCAAGGAAATTTTTAATGTATCATAAAAAAATCCAAACCTAATTGGCTAAAACAACTTATTCGAAACCAAACTAATAAACACCCCAAACTAGAAGTAGAATTGTTAGAAATGAGTCAATAAATAACTACAAAAGTTTATGACATTTGGGATTGAATCTACAGAAATAAAATAAAATTAGGCAATGTCATGCATGAACCATTACTAGGTCTCATTTAATTTAATTAAACCATCACTAAACCTATTAGATGCGAGCAACACTCTACCAAAATGATTGTAATTACTACTAAAGTTGATGCAATTAAAGTAGTCACTTATTTGCTAATGATGCTTATAACACTTGCACTAATTGTATAGATATATTCTATTTAAATTTCAAAAGCTTGATTTGGATATAAGAATATTTTGGTTAATTAACAGTATTTCTATCGTCCATAAATGTAAAATTTAAAGAACTTGAAATAAAATATGAACTTAGTAAATGAAACATCTCTCAAATCAACTTTAAAGAACTATAAATATTGCTTTTATTTAAATTAGGGTTGTGCTTCTAAATCATATATGAATAGAAGTAATTTCTATGGCACAAACGAAATATTTTAAAAATTTTAAGACTCGTATCTAAGTCTTTGCATTGATGAGTCATATGCTCATGCGGCATAAAAACAAAACCTTATCATTACAAGAATCCATGTGCCAAAGCAAGAGAGAATCAAGGTTCCAAAACAATTTTTTCTTTCTTTAAAAACACTTCTTTAGATTCTTTTATAATGAAATTGTTTAATTCTTATAAATCTTAACTGTTTTTTCATAAAACATTATCTTTTAAATATTAATATCTACACAACCATTAATTAAATATTTACAAAAAGATATACATAATAATAAGTTTCAAAACATAAATAAATATAAAATATGACCTATAACATTCAAATTTAGAGTTTTATGAATGACAAAGTTAAAAAACTTAAATTATCCAAAAACATGAAATGTTAATATGATAGTCCATTAAAGACTATAGTATTATAAAGTCAGATTGATGCTTTGAGTAACTAAATAAACACAATGAAAAACAAAAGCCTATATAGTACTTATGTCAAACGGGGTTATTATAGATACACCATTATATATGAGATGACGTCATCATACGAACCGTATATGGCACAATGAAAATGGTCATACGACTTTGTCGTAGTTATTACGCCAATCAGTTTTATATCAGTGTACCACATCATACGAGTCATATAGTTTGATGACACCACCTCATACAGTACCGTATAAAAAAATATTATCCATATGATTTACCAGTTTAACACGTTATATGGCCCGTATGACCATTTTCACCATATTATACGCCCGTATGGTGTGTGTATAGTATGTCAGTGGTGCTAATATTGGCGTTTCTTTAGACGCAACCATGCCAAATTCTTCTTTTTGTATGGAGGGAATATGTAGTACAACAATAATATCATAACTAATCACCAGTTTTGCTTGTCATTCAAGCTTGTGAGCATTTGCAGGTCGGAAAAGGTAATTGCTTCTTTCCAACTTGCTTCATGCAGAATTTTTTTTAAAAGTAGTATTTTCAGAAAAAGGGTTTATAAAACTTGTTGTTTTTTGTCTTAAGAATCTAATGGATTCGTTGTCCATATATACTGTGAATTCACATGGTCTCGAATTATATCAAAATGTAACATAAAAAACTAAACAACACGGTATATTTAAATCTTTATCGAATATTAAATATGACAAATTATTAGAGAAAAACTAAATTACACGATAAATAAAAATTTATCACTGGATTCACAGTATTCAACCTGATCATGGTTCTCAATTGCCTATCCACTAATTCAATCAGTTTATCAAACTTCTAGACGTATGAATTCGCGGTTCAACTTCGAAACATGAATGAGTGGTAATTAACTATATAAGAACTTTTACAAGAAGTTAGCTGCATGCAGTATGCCATAAAAGTGGTAGCTATCAATCATAGTATAGAACAAAGCTTTTTCTCCCACCTTTTGTAATTATTCTAGAGATGATCACAACATAAGATGCTTCCTATGTGGACTAGATGATCAAATGACCACACTTTCTGCACATGATGTTTGGACCCAGTTTCTGTTTAATTCAGATGAATATATAAATTACCCTCTGGAAAAGAAAGAAGAAAACTTTAGGGATCTTGATCTTTTAATGAGTAAATTAATGGTAACGGTATTTACGCAACCTATCTTTGATTTGATTCTATGTGACTAATTGTGTATGATATGCATTAAGATTCATATATATAATCGTATATAAGAACCGAGTGATTGGTTGACACAAAAAGTATGATAATGAGGGTTATAATTAAAGTGATAAAAGTCTTGTGTGTTGATTGTTAAATATTATATGATCAATGCAAGTGTCATGATGGAATGATTGATGCCTATAATAAGCTAAGCACAGCGAATCCACTTGCCATAGCAAGTTGCTAGCAACAGTCTTCAAATGTTTTAATCGTCCATCATTATATTCTAATCATCCTGTTAAAACTAATTAAGGTCAGATTCTATTAGTTTCAGTTTTGTATATCATACATTAGATTTAGCTTAGAGAAGGTTAGTTTAATTAGGTTTTCTTTAAAAGAGTATAATGATTCATATGCAGCTTTAGGTCATTAAAAGATTGTTCTCTCTAATCAAATTAGACCACATATATAAGAAGGTGGGTACCGAATCTAGTTTCTACCAACATCTTACTAGTGGGTTGGTTATTCCCTAATTTTAAGGCTAGATGGCCTAAACTGATCGATTAAAAGACATAATCCACGGACGCATTTCACATGGCTGGGTCAAAGGGAACATGGACATGATCCACGGCCGCATTAGCGATTCAATCTTTAAGGAGTGTTTAGTCCGCGGAACGTTTCTCTAACAATTGGGATTTGAAAAAACTGGATTTGGAACTCAAGTTTGTCTTCAAGTTTGTCAAAAAGATTTAAAATCTGAAGGAAGTGGAATTTGTATACGTTTGTTTGACAAACCATAAATAATTGGAATTTATGATAAATTTGTGACTACATAATTTGGAAGTATAACATTAAATGAAGGAATCCTAGGGATTCATTTCAATTTAGTTTATTCACCAACCAAACATGTAAACATGTTACCCTTGAAATTTGGATTTTAATTCCTAGAGATTATGTTATACAAGATTTGAATTCCAACAAATTCAATTATATAAAACAAACATGTTAACAATAAATTCAGATTTTAATTCCATTGGCTTCCAATAAAACACCCCATTTTATCTCAATATTATGATTTCTTTTCAGTTTTACAATTATACCTGAGCTATATATATGAAGACTGATCTAGGTTAAAATTTCTAATACAGGTATAGAGACACCCATTAACTCAAGTATATAGGGCTAATCTTGTCATAGTCTAATAGTTTACGGGGTGCAAGGAGAAAGTTGCAAGTTTGTTAGTCCTAGTTGAAGTCTAATGCTTGTTTATTTTATTATTTTAATAATTGTTTGGTTGAGTTCGTATTAGACTAGGAGTGAGTTATTATTTATTTGATTATTTAATTGAGTTTGAGTTATGTCAAAAATTATAATAAACACAAAGAGTCGATCTTTCGTTGAGATTAAATTCCGTGTTCGTGTTCTTAGGCCTGATTTCCAACAAAGTAGCGGCGATATAATACTAAAATCATATGTTTACTTGTGCCCTACTGCAACATCCTCATAGACGTGTTTTACAATACTTATACAACAGTTTAGATCTCAACTAACACTTTTAAGTTTTAGCCTAAATCAATATAAGATAAAACGCCAATAGTGCGGCAAAGTTATGACTTATGTTGAAGTGGGCAAAAAAACATTTCTACCGCCCGTTGATTTTGCAGATATGAAAGAAAGTACAACAGTTACTTAACACGCCAAGGGTAAGTACATGGTTAACATTATTGTTGTTCACTAAAAACTTGTCTCACCTATTCGGCCCTTCAAACATGTAAGGATGTTTACGGTACAGTTTGGCAGGTTTTTACAAAAAGTTTAGGCCGAATTGTTAACTATGGTTTCTAAAAAAGATAAACTAAACTGGCGTGCTTGGTTGAGTTGGTCGAACCAGCCGGTTTTCATGGGTTGACTGTTCGATTTTGGCAACTTAGCGGGTTTTGAACAACTTTTTTTACGAAAACATAATTTTATATTTGTGTTTCAAAAATGATAAAGATGATTCGTAAATATAATACATTTGCATAATTTCACAGGGGCGGAATATAGTGAGGGCTCGGGGGGGCCGCCCCCCCCCCCCCACCGATTTTTCGCTCAGAAGTGTTAATATATGCGTATTCGGGCGATTTTTCGCTCAGTAGTGTTAATTTATATGTATTCGGCCGAAAATTTTATACTTCCGACCCCCTTGATAGAAAAAAAAATCTCGGCCCCCCTCTCAAAGGTTCAAGTTCCGCCACTGTAACTTCATATTTCTAAAAAGAAAAAATAAATAAATAATAAATGTTAAATGGTCGGTCCGCTTTACGCGGCTGGTTCCAAGTTTAAAGCCATCAAACTGTCAAAACATAACCCTTAAACCGAACCATGTATATTTCAAACTGATCAAACCGGCCAAATTGCTTCAGTTTGAATGATTTTGTGTGTTTCAATATTTATTAACACTTACATTCGTTTACTAGCCATCATCGATTTATATAAATTCATTTGCTATACATATAGATTTTTTTATTGTCTGTTACATAAAAAAATGTATAGATTTTTTTTATTCAAGTAGAAACTTTATGTCACACACCTTGAAATGCTTACACTCCGAAGTCCGAACACGTACGTTTAAATATGAAGTTTAGTATGCTTAAGAAAAAAAATTGAGTTAATCAAACAATAATGATAAAAAAAAATTTAAAAAAAAGCACTGGGTCAAACATGCAGTCGGCAGCCCTTGACGTCATTTGCTTCTGTTGCTTGACTGCCTGGCCAAACCACCGGGTCAATACCCATTGGGCCTTGTTTTAAGCCCACCCACAACCCAATTCATTTTATTATTCTGTCCAAGGGACCCAGATCATAATAGGCTGAAAACGATTGTAGTTTGTAGTTTGTTTAAAAGACGTGTAGATACAAGTAGTAGAGATGGACCAAAAAAACGATTTATGCCTAGAGAACCGGTTTCAAACCCGGCCCGATGCACTAGTCAAACCGGTCAGGAACCCAGCCCAATCCTACGGTTTATGACAGGTTTGTTTATTTTTTAAGAATATCGGCTTCAAACCTGACCCGAGTACCGGTTTGTATAGGCAAACCCGTTTCAAACCTGACCCGAGTCGGTTCACCAACTCCAAACCGGTTTCAAAAAAAAGTTGCCATTAACGTGACCGTTGGGGATGGTTTTTGACCGTTTTTCTTTCATTCTTTTTACCATTTTGCCCACACTGTGTTAGTATAAATAGGTATTGTTTGTATTGGTTGAATCACACCATTCTCTACTCTCTCCAATAAAAAACGCTCAATATTTTCAAAAACATAAAAAAAACGCTCTCAAAAATTTAGATGGCTTCCGAAAATGCGCATTCTACCCCCGAAGTCGGTTCATCTACAATTCATGTTTTTGTAATTTTTAAAATATTTAATAAAAATTCGAAGTTTATTTGTTAAATTTGTATTTTATTAATTTAAAAAAATGTTTTCCTGAAAAACCAGTTTCAACCCGACCCACTCCGCATCAGATAGGGTCGGCTTCATCCTACCCTCAAACCGACCCGCCCGAACCGATTTGGTGTTCAACCCGGTTTTGACCATGTTTGATCAAACCAACTCGGGTTATAACCCGATGCGGTTTGACCAAAAAAACCCGGTTTGTTCACCTCTACATACATGGGTTTTTTTTTGAAAACCGGTTATTGTGGTAAAGAAACTTATGTCTTGTGATCAAACAAAATTGCATTAAACAGTTAAATGTATTAAAAACTAATCTAGTATAACGAATTTGTATAGTTATTGTGGTATAGAAACAGTGGCATAACAACTGAAAAAGATAGTGGATCGGAGCAAAACCTAGCTTGCGCAAAGACTTCACTCTGACATTCGTGCTCGCAAGAATAGGACAAGCACACGTTTGCTTTTTCCATGTCATTCAGACCGAATCTACGTTTTAATCATTGATATCCCATTCACCTTAGTTCTGTTTTGAAAAAGAAAAATATTAGCTTATTGCACAACTCTAGCAAGAAGAGCGTAAACCCATATAAAGGGTAGTCGTGGAGTGGGGATCTACCAGAGAACACAACAATTTTCAGATTTGTTTTTCTTGTGGATATAGCTTTGATATGTAATGGTCCGATATAAATGAGTGAAATTGTATATACTAGTCATTGATTTGGTTTTTTATTAGGACTTTCAAAGGTTCGATTTAGAATTAGAAGATTAACTTCTGTATTATACCGTTTAAATGATGTATTTTTTTTACTTAAATAGTGAGGGACAAAATAAACAAAACAAGTCAATAACCATAAAAAAACAATTATGTAGACTTTAGTCCATTCCTATGTGCCGTAAAAGTAGTGAGAATTTGCCCATAGTAGAGTAGTCTAAACAAAATAGAACGTGAGTGAACAGTAACATATTACTTTTTTATATTTTTTTTTGTTTTCAACCCTCATACTATATATAATATACACTTTTATTAACCCCTCTACTTTTCTAATAACTTTGTTTCTCTGTTATAACTTTCGTTCTTTACTTTTTCATTAAAAACGAAAAGCGTAACTTACTTTAGTTTTATTTTGTCAACGTTCCGATATAAATTTTATTAAAAACCGAGTTTTATTAAAAAGCGAGTATTTTGTTTCTGTACGCCATAGCGACTGTACGTAAGTTTAGCCCTGCAAACGAGCCGAACCAAATTCGACAATGTCACCGCCGTGTTGCGAGGGGAATCGTTTTAGCCCCTCATAGTATATATAATATACGCTTTTAACCCGTTTGGTTTTCTATTAATTTCGTTTTCCTGTGCTAACTTTCGTTCGTTTTTTTAAACGGAATGCATGGTTTTTTTTTTGCCAACGTTCAGGTATAACTTTTTTTAAAACGGAGTTATGTTAAAATTCGAGGGTTTTTTTCATGCGCTATAGCGAATCTGCATTTCGACATAAGTTTTATCCACCCTAATGAGCCGTCCCCGATCACGACCAGACTCCCGCAGCAAAACTCGGGTTAAAAAAATCTAGTTTACATTATTTTACAAACAACCTAATAATATGTTTTTTTTTACGTATGAGAAAATATAAAATATGATCTTGTCTTTTAACATAAAAAGGTAGACGATCATTTAATATAAAAACTAATTTAAGTATAAAAACTGTAATAAACATAAAAACACTTGTATATATGGTTAACTGAATAACACTAACTCACACACCCTCTAAAGTTGCTCGTAAATCTATACTAATCTTCATCAAAAGGCCATCCGTAGTGGAGAGGTTATCAGAGGCGTGATCCATCATGGCAGAAGCGTGGGGCGCGGAACACCGCCCCCTAGGGCGTGAAAGGGGGCGCGGGATTAAAGGCGTGAGGGGAATCACAGGCAAAGGGGTGTTTGTGTGTGTGTGTGTGTATGTTATGTATATATATATGTGTGTTTATATTTGTGTGTGGACAGTGAAACCATTACGCACCTTAGTGATTTGTTTAGTGATTGCCCCATGTTGATATGGTGGTGACGTGGCCAGTGGCGGATCTAAAACAAAAATTCAGGGGTAACGAAAAAAAAATTGACCGTACTTTCATGTAAATGAAATAAAAAAAAAATTTGACGGTACTTTCATGTAAACAGAATTTTTTTTACCGTGCTTTCATGTAAATGAAACAAATTTTTTTTTACCGTACTTTCATGTAAACATTTTTTTTACGGTAACATGCGACTGGCGAGGCGGAGGACTGGGGTTTGGCGGAGGCGGCGCCGAGCGGTGGTCTCAGCTCAGGTTGAGTGGTCGGTCTCTGGCTCTCACAGTCTCACAGTTCCCGCTCTCTGTCTTTCTTCTTGGTCGGCCGCTTGGGTAAGTTGGGTTTGATAATTGAGACTTTGAGGTATTGGGTTTTAATAAAACATTTGGGCTGGCTAAAGCCCAAATGTTTTATTAAAACCCAATACCTCAAAATCTTTAATAAAATGTGGGGACTTTTTATAAAGTATTAGGTTTTCTATAAAATTTTGGACTTTTTATGAAGTGTTGAGTTTTTAAAATTTTTTGAGAGGTAACGTAATTTTTGCTCAGGGGTAACGTAAGGGGTAACCGGATAGATAAAATCATAAAAAAATTTTGCATTGCGTGTAAAACTTGAGGTGTAACGGACGCTACCCCTACCCTAAGGGTAGGTCCGCCCCTAGACGTGACGGCGTGAATGTGAGCCCCTACGAATGATCTAGGACCAGAACCTTCGATTACTTAAAGATAAACACTTTTAGTACCGCTCGACTGAAATAGATAACATGTTATGCAACCTATATTCAACTCTTTTACGAAAAAGTACATGCAAATGGTTTAAGACTTTTTAAGTATTTTATTGAATTTTAGGTACGAAAAGGTCGTTGGGTGACACGTGGGTTCGAGAGTTAAAAGAGCAATGCAATGGAAAGACAGCAAAATAAACAGGAGCATGGGAGCATTGATATCACCGACAGCCCTCGTATGTTGTTTGACACCACCGACAAAGGCCTCTTTTCTTAGATCTTGCCAATCATCGCCACCCACCTGTCTTTCTTCCGTTTGAAAAACAAAATACCCCACACTTTCGCCACGTACGTGGGACCCCTTCACCAACGGCTACACTTCCACCTATTTACAGAGCATATTTTTAACCTGCCTACTCAAGAGAGAGTGATTTTCTATACCATCAAACTTATTATATTTTTTACGTTATATTATTTGTTTTAAATTATTACATTATTGTCCATAATGTAACTTTGATGATGTATATATATAAGTAGCTTAGAACCCGTGTAATACACACAGGGTTAAAAAATATTAATACATAAAATTTTTAAACTTTTATGTTTATATTATAAAGGTGTAAAAATATATTACATATACTAAGAATAGAAAACAAAATATAAAATATATAAAAATTAATATATAATTGGGTTTCGAAAATACGTTTTTTACTATTTAATGTAATTTGACTTTCATTTACTATTTGATTAAAAATAAAAGTTAAATAATTTGATTTCAAAGTTTCTTATAATAAGAGATAATTTAAAATAAATGTGTTTTATTAGTATAATTAGTATTTTCTTTAAAAATATATTATTATTAAAACATAAATGTGTATTTAATAAAAGAGATATGCGAGAAAAAAATGATGAGATTGAATATTGAGGTAACACGTGTTATAAAAAAGTTTTATTTATTATGTAGTATAGATTAATGTAGCAATTAGGAAAAATAAAAATCATATATCAGAATTTATTATTAATAGCTATTAATTAATATTCCATATGGTATATTTTGAATAAAAATCACTCGAAAAATGTACCTTAAAATATACCAAGTATATGCTTCGATTTTGAATTTAAAAAAATAGCTAAATAAAAGGCGTGAAGAACTCCGATGTTCTTCCATCTGGCAACGCGTTTTCCAATATTTCCAAATCGTACATCATTTTTCTGCATCTACGTTTGACCCAGTCGACGGTATTTGACTTTTATTTAATAATTTTTTTCTATTTACTAAATGTTGCGAAAGTGTCAAAGACTATATTGATATATTATAAAATAAAACTAGCTTACAAACCCGTGTACTATACGGTTTTATTAAAGATAAAAATGTTACAAACACGTTTACTATACGGGTTGATTAAACGATCAAACAGATGTTAATCCAATTTTTTTATAAACTTATGAGTAAAATGACTTATTTCATTAGGGTTTTATGGTAGATCTGATGGATCGCAATTAGGGTTTTGGGGGGAGCATTATCAGAGAGAAGAGGAAAAGTGGGTAGAAAGAAAACATCGATTGTGGTCTAGAACTGATGGATCCAGCGATGGGTAGACCCGGATCCAAAAAAGGATCCGAACATGTAAAAGAGGGGGGATTATTTTTTAGGAAAATGGGCAGGAAAAGTGAAGGAATTACTTGTCTAGAAAAGTGTCATGTGCCACAAAAGATTTTTATTTATTAGGTTAGTAAGATAAGATAAGACTTTTGTTATATTTTTGTGATCTTACATTAAAAAAAAATTCTCATAATGAACATTTGACAAAAGGGGTATACAGTTAGTTAGGGGTGTAAACAAGTCAAGTCGAGCCCAAACGTAACGCTACTCAAGCTCGGCTTCTAGGATTTTTCTGACGATCGAGATTGAGCTTGGCTCGGATCGAGCCTGTTTTTTAAGTTAGAGCTTAACTCGTAACCAAAACATAAAGATCGAGATCGGCTCGGCTCGGCTTGAACTTTTTGTCAAAGATCTTAAACGAGCACAAGCTCAGCTCGAGCTCGTTTTCTAGACATCTTAAACTAGCCAAAGCTCGCTTCAACAGTGATAAAGTGTTATCTGATGTTTCGCACGAGAGTTCATTCCAGCGGCGTTGGAACCGTCTCATCAAACCCTAACCCGGACCCAAACACCTAAACCCCCTCCACATGCACCCTAAAAACCTAACCCCCCCCCTCCAACCAGTGGCGGATCCAGGAATTTTTTTCAGGGGGTTCACTGTTTTTAGATGATCCAATTTCATAGGGCCGGACATAAAATTTTTCGGTTCGGTTCGATTGGTCGGGTCGGGTCGGGTCGGGCAGGGGCGGCTCAACCATTTTTGGAGGCCTAAAACGAAGAAAAAAACATGAAAATTATGCTTAAAATGTTCACAAAATCAACTAATTTGTATTTAAGAGTCATCTACTCATTTGTTTCTATCAATTTTTTACCTCTAATCATATGAATGCTCAAGAACACACATTTAGTTTAAGAAAGAGTTCTTAGTTTTATAGCTTCACAACCGGATCAAGCGAGCTGCAGTGGGCCGTGGGGTGGGCAGCGTCGTCAGGGGGTTCACCCTATAATATTTTAGGGGGTTCACCCCAGTTTTTTTACCTACCGTTACACTAAAATTTCGAAACTCGGGGGTTCCTGTGCACCCCCCGCTTCACTATTACATCCGCCCCTGCCTCCAACCCTATCCTAAAAAGCCTAAAACCATCATCCCCACCCCCAAAAAACCTAAACCCTCACCCCCACCCCCCAAAAAAAAAACCTAAACCCCTCACCCCCACAAAAAAAACTTAAACCATAAAATTTAAATCTTAAGGCTAAAACCTTAAAATTCAAACGTAAAATCTAAACCTTAAAAGCTAAACCCTAAAAGCTAAGATGGTAGAGTTCGACGAGATAGTTCCAACGCCACTGAAATTAGCTCAATCGGAGTTCGTTTGATATCGTTTCTTAAGGTTTTTGTCATTTCTTAGATTTCTTAGCGAAAAACTACTTTTTATTTGATCATCCATATATATAGGGGAGGGATATTCTAAGAATTGAAAAAGTGTAGATAGTGTAGAAAGTAACTATGAAGTGACATGTGTCCAAGGAGGGGACCAAGGGGAAGGGCAAATCGTGAGAAAACATGTGCTTGATTTTTCAAATGCACAAAATATGCACATGCAAGTCACATGCATATTCCCTCATATTTTTTAAACGTTAATAACTTTTTAATGCGTTATTATTTTAAAAAAAATTACACCATAATAACGACTTTTTTTATTTTTAATATGAGTACACTATTGTTATGTAAAATTTTAAAAAAAAATTACGTGTTAAGTGAGGTTTTTTATTCATGATGTTTTTGCACTATATTTTACAAACTGTATATAAAAACATCATAAAAAAGACGTACAAATACCATAAAAACGTCATAAATTAAAAAAATCATTTAAACAGGACATTTTATGGTGTTTTTGAAGTGAACGTGTTATGGTGTTTTTAGAATTGAACAAGTTTTTGGTGTTTTTGAACTGGAGGAATTTATGTTATTTTTAAAAGAGCTTGTTTTATCTGGAAAAATAAATAAATAAATAAACACCTAAAACCATTATGGTAATGGCGTCCAGAAATGCGTTTTCTGCTTGATCGCGTACAACTCTCACATTCATATAGCCGAGCACCAAAGATAACGATTACTCTTAGGTGTTGGACAATCTGAAAAACGCATTTTCTGTTTTCTGCACAATCACAGTTCAAAACACACCATAAAGTTGCCCAGTTTAAAAACATCATAATACACCCAGTTCAAAAACACTATATAAGAAGACACCATAAAGAAAACATCTAAAACCATAATGGTAATTGCATCAAAAAAACACCATAAAACGTATTTTCTGTTTTCTGCACAATCATAGTTCAAAACACACCATAAATTTGCCCAGTTTATACATAACACGTCCAGTTTCACATACGTTTTTTCTGTTTTTTCACACGATCGGTGATAAAAAAAAACCAGAAAACTCCATGAAAAAAAGCTTGCACAGTTCAAAACACACCATAAAGTTGCCTAGTTTAAAAACACCATAAAACGCATTTTCTGTTTTCTGCTCAATCACAGTTCAAAACACACCATAAAGTTGCCCAGTTTAAAAACACCATAATTCACATGCGTTTTTCTGTTTTCCCACGATCGGTTATCAAAAACACCAGAAAACTCTATGAAAAATACACCACGATCGGTTATCAAAAACACCAGAAAACTCTATGAAAAAAACACTATAAAAGAAGACACCATAAAGAAAACAGCAGAAAACTTCATATAACTTTTTGATAACCGATCGTGCGGAAAAACAGAAAAAAAACGTATGTGAAACTGGTGGTGTGGGATGAGATGAGATAAGTGTTAGAAGAGAGAACTTTGAGACGATTAAACATGGTGGTGGTGTGGGATGAGATGTTACCTTGGAGATGAGGGTGAGAGTGATGGGAATTGGGGTTGTGAATTGTGAGAGATGAGAGAGGAGTTAAAATAGAGAGAAACTTGAGGTTATTGAACATTTAAAAGGGAGTTTTGATTTGTATTTATAGGTGTTTTTGAATTTTGTATATCTAGTTTAATATAAATTTAATATTAAGATAAAGACAGAGAGATAGCATGAAGGTAAGAGTACTCATATATATGACTACAATGTCTTTAAATGATAAGACACTTGAGGACATTTAATAAATGTGTCCTGTTGTTCAAGATGTAATAAAAATTAGACTTAAATACGGTTTAAGTCTATATAATTTAATAAAAATAACTATTTTAATTCAAAAGTTTAAAAAACATTGATTTATCTCCAAAAATTTCACCATTTTTCTTATTTTTATCCAACCCACTAACTTTCATCTGGATATTTCAAAGTTAAGATAAAAAGACGAAAATACTCCAACACTAAAATGGTTACTATAAAACCTTTATTATTATTATTATTATTAAAACAAAACAAAAAAAAACCTAACATCTGATAACACATAACGTTCAATAAAGAAAGTTATAATTTTCATATTACAAGAACGAAATTCATAATTTTACATTTTTACCTAATAAATAACTAGTCACGATATACATGTATGGACACCGGCATTTAAGTGTTTTATATTTAGTACTTTAGAAATAAATTAACACTCAATGATAATAGTCAAAAATCAATTATAGAATAATGATTTAAAAAGGGGGCAATTACATATGTCCCCTATAAATTTTATAAATTACCTATACCTAACTCAAAATATAATTTACATATATTCTCTTCTTTAAAATTAGAAAAAGATCAAATATACTCTTTTTGATTTATTTTATTAAAAATAAATTATAGAATAAGTATTTTACCTTCTTTTTAACTAAAACTTAAAAATTTTCAAATTTACCTTTTTAACTAGTTTTTTTATACCCTTTTTTTCTTTGCTTTTTACTTATTTTTTCATTTTTTTTTTGCTTTTTTTCGTTTTTACTTCTTTTATTGCCTTTTTTTATCGGTTTTTTACTTTTTTTTTCCGACAATCACCAAAATGTACAAAAAAAAGTCTCAAAATAACATGATATATGTAATTTAAATTTTGAGTTGGGTATATATATAATTATATTTTAAAATAAGAGGAATTCACCCTTTAATATAAGGGGATATATGTAATTTAAATTTTGGGTTAGGTATATATGTAATTACGTTTTAAAATAAAGGGTTATACGTAATTCCACCTAAAAAAGGATTACTCAACTAACAGATCGATGACTTTCATGGCATGTCTTACAATAATATGTTAAAAGAAAAATTAAACTAGCTTAAAATTATATTATATTTATAAAATAGTTAACATTGTTTCATTATACATACTTGGACAAAATAGACAATGTAGTTGTCATAATGATGGTTGAACGGTCGAACACATATAACATAAAATATTTTTTTTTAGATTAAATTATGATTCTCAGTCATTTGTCTTCAATTTACGTGTTTTACATCTCTCATTTGATTATGAGGTTAGTAGGTAAGCAACAGCCGAACAAACTATCGTTTGGACCTAGGGGCGGATCCATGGAGTCGGATCCATGGCTGCTCTAGAGGGAGGAAAGGCATCCACTGAGCTTTGCCCCATAAATATAAACGTAAATCTAGTTATCTAAAAAATTGTTGTAGGCGGCCTTCTTATTTCTAAGCAGGCCTCATTGGTAATTTTCATTGATTAAAATTTGCATTATGTTTTCCACTTTCTTTGGGTATTATGGTAATTTCCGAATATTGAAAACATACCTTTTTACACCGGTTAAAGTTTATTATTTTATTTAATTTTTTTTATTTATAACAATATGAATATAAATAATAAAATGAAATGTGAATATAAATTTTATTATATGAATAAAGGTTTAATGGACTATATAACATGTTACATCAATTGTGTGAAATAATTGTTTGCTTATTAATTTAAAATAGAAAGAGGCCGCGTGTTGCGGTGGCTTCCACGCGATAGTGCTAACCTTTACCCATGCGCGAAAGAAATTAACGTCTTATAAATCTTATAAAATAAAGTCAAAATCTTTAGGTAAACTCATCGTGCACGAGAAAAAGATATAAGATTTATGGTTATAAATTAAAAAAGTAAGAAAAAAAACCGTCCTTAAAACCACTACAACCACTGGGCCAAGCCCATCATTTGGTTTTAGTTTGCTGCAACTCAGTTTTAATATAACCTTAACTTGAGAAAATAAAAAGAACTTATATCACCACTTGTACATCTTGCATTTCCACTTGTAAACTTGCTACGGTGAATTACACTCACATTCACATTTTGCCTTTTAATATATAGTTAATATGTTATATAAATATAAATAAAAAACTAGTCAAAGTTTATAGTATTATTTTTTTGGTACAGAAAGATCAATTTCCAATTTTATTTTAATTTTAATTATGCACAAGTTTTTGAATTCAAAACCTGTGTACAAGTTTAAGTGTTTAACAACACATCATGAGTGGTAAATTTATCTATTAAAATTTTAAATGTGACATCTTTATTGTTAAGAATAGGATTATATTTTACCTGACCCGTTTCGACAAACTTATTTTTACCCCCGCTGATCAATAATCCTGGATCCACCACTATTTGGACCACTTAACATTCGACCATATATATAAAAACAATGGACTTAAAGAATAAAATGAATTCAATATATTTAACACAAATATATTTATTAATAAAAATATGTAAATTTTAAACGAAAAATACATGTTGGGTTTATTTTAAACACATATGGCTCCAAGTTTTTCAAACGTATAGACTGGTGGAAGTTCACATTTTAGTATTTTACTTAAGGGGACTACTAACCACACACAGGAAATGCTAATCGCACTTGGTCATATACACATCGTATAGGGCAATACGATGCGTATAGCCCTTCACAAATTCCCGTGCCCGACATACTCTTACAACCTGTCATTCAAACCTCGTATACGCATCGTATAGGTCAATACGATGCAGTTTAGGATACGAGATTCCTTCTGCCACTAAACACATCACATCGTACCTTATACGCATCGTATTGGGCTATACGATGCGTATAGGGCCCAAATTTTGTGTATTTAACAATGCAGAATTCTCATTCGAACCGAACGAACGTATGCTTTCCAAAAAAAAACTATAAACATGTCTTGGTGGTGGGATGGTAACTACGGTTTTCAGGTATATTCTAAGGAGTCGGTGGAAAACAACCCGCAAAGTTCTGGCGTTCAAGAGGTGAACCGGGAGGAGGTCTCGTCCGACGTTTATTCTCATCAACGGGTAAGGCTTCCGGATTTGAACGAGCCACTGAGCAATCCCAAGTTCGTATACGGTGAACCGTCTTACCTTACACAGCCCACGAACGACTACGTATACGGTGAAGTCTCATACCCGACACAACAAACCGACGACTACGTATACGGTGAAGTCTCATACCCGACACAACAAACCGACGACTTCGTGTCCGAAGACGAGGAACAAAACCATCAAAACGTGTCGTATAAAACTGACCAGAATTTTCAGTCTCGTGAACAGTTGGTGGATTGGGCGGTCAGGATAGGACGTGAGAATGGTTACGTCCTTGTCACCCGAGGATCGAGGAGAAAAGGCGACGATCCGACGGAACCGTTTATCAAGGTGTGGCTTGTGTGTGACCGTCACGGCGAACGTGCGTCTACTGCCACGGTTAGACGTGCCGGGTAGCAAGAAAATAGGTTGTCCCTTTAAATTAGAAGGATAGTACCAAGAAAATACTGGTGATTGGAAATTAACGGTGAAGGATGACAGTCATAACCACGATCCTAGTCAACATCTTGAGGCGCACTCCTTTGCGAGGAGACTGTCTCAGTCGGAACAACTTTTGATGGCGAAGTTGTATTCGCAAAACATGTTGCCACGAAACATTCTGGCAACTATAAGGGAACAAAACACAGAGAGTAGTTGCATTAAAAAAGACATTTATTCAACAAAAACCTCAATTTTGGTCAACAAACAACGAACCGAGTCGAGAGCCAGCATTCGCTTTTAAAGAGTTATCTTAGAAATGCTAACAGCTCCCTAGATAGACTTGTTGGGTTTGTTGATGAAATTGTAACAGATCAATATTATCAATTACAGTTTGCGTTTGGAACAAGCCTCATAAGAAAAATGGATAGCCACATAGCTATTGAATTGTTTGATAACCTGCACGGTAAGGTTTCACATAAAGCTCTAAATTTGTTAAAAAACGAGTGGTACAAGTTATCACATATACGGAAACAAAATGCAACGTGTGGTTGCCAACTTTTCAGTAGTTGTGGGTTGCCGTGTGCTTGTCGTCTGGCAAGTATCGAAGCTACATGTAAATTGTTTTGACTTTGGAATTTATGAATGTTTAATTTTCAAAATTTGCCCGGCAACCGCCTATACGCCACGTATAAGCCTATACGTGGCGTATAGGTTTTTAAAAAATTAATAATTATTATTATTTATTATTATTTAAAATAAAAAAATTAATTATTATTATTATTTAAAATTTAAACAATATATTATTATTATTATTTATTATTTAATATTTAAACAATATATTATTATTATTATTTATTATTTCAATTATAAACAATATATTATTATTATTTATTATTTAAAATTTAAATAATATTATATTATTATTTATTATTTAAAATTTAAATGATATATTATTATTATTTATTATTTAAATTAAAAAATTAAAAACAATTAATTATTATCAGATATGGCGGATCATGATGATGATATTGAGATGGATCAGCTAGACGATCTTGCGCACTACCCTTTTCTGGATTTTACACCCGATACGGAGGCTTATTCCCGTTGCCAGAAGCTCCAGGAAGTGCATATGGGTCCAGGTACGGCGGTGGATTGGGCCCTCCTCGAGGAGGTGCAAGAGGCCGAGCGAGCTAGGGCCATCATCGGTCAGGACACGCCATGGTCGCGTCTTTTTGACCTTTCTTTTGAGGATACATACCGAGAGCTGGTCGTCGAGTTTCTTTCGACGTTCATCTACTCAGAGACGGGGCTGCAGCCTCTACCCGGGGAGGCGCCGGATATTGA
The DNA here is from genome assembly GCA_023525975.1 of Smallanthus sonchifolius. Taxonomy (NCBI): domain Eukaryota; kingdom Viridiplantae; phylum Streptophyta; class Magnoliopsida; order Asterales; family Asteraceae; genus Smallanthus; species Smallanthus sonchifolius. The sequence goes on along the minus strand of CM042032.1, from coordinate 84,728,291 downwards.
TCTGGATCGTATTTCTTTTTCTATTTTTGGGGTCGTTTACCGTCAGACCCTCCGTCAGTGGGCCGTCACGACGGGCTTATACTACGAGCCTGAGACGGTCACGCCGCTTTTCACCGAGGCGGTGACGGAGGTGGACAAGGAGAAACTCCTTGTTTTTTGGGGTTTGATTTCAGATAGTTCTTGGTTGGGTACCAGGGGGAGGGTCTCGGGTATTAGAGACCCTTTGTATAGATATCTGCACAGGCTTATTTCGACGTCGATCGCACCGCGTCTGAAAAGCCGTGAGTGGTGCACTGATAGAGATCTTTTCTTCCTTTTCTGCCTGCTTACTGGGAGGCGGTGCGACCTGTCCACGAGCATGGCGCTTTATTTTGCTTCTGCCTATATGCGACAGAAGCGCGAACTTTTATATGGCGGTGCTTTCATCAAGCATATCATGCGGTCGGTCATACCATTTGACGACCATGTCCGATTAGACCGTCGCACGGCGAGCGGCATGCGCATCACGCACCGATTCCCGCAGGGCCTTCGGTTCGTGGGGGCCGTCCAGGACCAGGTTTGGGTCCGGATGTCGTTGCCGCAGATGCCTGGACAGGGGGACCCGCCTATGCCTCAGCCGCTACAGGGTGTGGCGATTGAGGACGAGCCGCCACACGTCGAGCAGGTCCACGAGCATCCGCCACAGCATCCCCGACACGTACGTCGGTCTGTTAGGCTGGATAGGGCTACCCAGGCATTGCTTGATGGCCTTGTTGCCGACTCACGGCGACAGGGTCGTCAACTCGATCGCATTGAGGACCTGATGATGTGGGCGGTTGGACAGCTCGTGAATCAGTCACGAGCCGCCGGCATCGAGCCACCCCCACTACCACCGCCACGTCATTATCCGAACGACCCCGTTCAGGGTGACGGCGGAGCCGGTCAGGTTTAGTTCTTTTATTTGTATTTTGTTTCTTTCGTTGTTATGTATGTAAAACATTTTAATGTATATATTTAATTTTTTGATGTAATGTATATAATTTTAGTTTATTTCTTTTGTTGTAATGTTTAATATTTTGTTTGGTTTGTAATGTTTAATATTTTGTTTGGTTTGTAATGTTTAATATTTTGTTTGGTTTGTAATGTTTAATATTTTGTTTGATTAACAAACTTATATTAACAAAATTATATAAATTAAAATAAAAATAAACAAAATATAAAAAAAATAAAAAAAATATAATTAAATAAAAAATACCTATACGTGGCGTATAGATCAATACGCTACGTATAGGATTCATAAAACTCCCAAACCTTCCAACTTTTGAATCAAAAATATAACCCGTGCTTCATACGCTGCGTATAGGTCAATACGCCACGTATTGGACCAGCCGCCAGACAGAGAATTACACGTGGCATTCTGTTGACAGTGACTGAACTCTATACGCCCTCGTATTGACCTATACGAGGACGTATAAGGCGACGACGGGTCCAATTAGCAATATTCCGTGTGCGGTTAGAATCACTCTTTACTTAAACCATTCAACTATACACTAATTGCAATCAGGACCTAAACTTCCAAAATAGTCATTTTAGCCCCCTAAATTTTCTTTTCTCCCTATTTATACCCGCTCCATCCCCTGCTTCTCATCACTCACACAAAACCTATTCCTTCCATTCTCTCCAGACAACAATGGCTTCCCCTGTAACCCCAACGCCACTTCTGAAAGACGAACTCGATATCGTCATCCCCACCATTCGAAACCTAGATTTCCTCGAGATGTGGAGGCCATTCTTCCAACCGTACCATCTAATCATCGTACAAGATGGTGATCCTTCGAAGGTCATCAACGTCCCCCAAGGCTTCGATTACGAACTCTATAACCGTAACGATATCAACAGAATCCTTGGCCCTAAAGCTTCCTGCATCTCGTTCAAGGATTCTGCGTGCCGCTGCTTCGGTTACATGGTCTCCAAGAAGAAGTACATCTTCACAATCGATGATGATTGCTTTGTAAGTTCCTCTTAGGGTTTAAGATTCAATTTTAAAACAGGTGTAATTTGGGGAATTTCATTAAATTTTGAGTTTAACATCGAATTTAACTTCAATTATGTTTGATTATGATTATCCCTGTTAAAATTTTGACCGATCTAGGGTTTTGACTGCATCTGATGGTGATTTTGACTTGGATCTAGCTTTTCAATTTCTCCATGATTGTAATAATTAGAGCTGACCTTTTGAAAGTAATAAATTTGAGATCTGTTTATTTAAGATTGAATCTTTATCAGTATGGAATTTGATTTTATTTGATTCGGTTAGATCATGCACACCAAGTGTTTGATGATTTGCCTTTTAGTTTGATTTGGCAATGCAAGGTAGTTATGATTAGTTTGGCTTATATTCTGCATCTTGTTACATGTAAAAGGTTGCGAAAGACCCGTCTGGCAACGATATCAATGCGCTTGAGCAGCACATCAAGAACCTCTTGACTCCATCGACACCGTATTTCTTCAACACCCTATACGATCCGTATAGGGAAGGCACTGATTTCGTTCGGGGCTACCCATTTAGCCTCCGTGAAGGTGTCGCAACCGCGGTTTCACACGGCCTCTGGCTTAACATCCCTGATTACGATGCCCCGACTCAGCTCGTGAAGCCTCGTGAAAGAAACACTCGGTAAATATTAAATAAGATTTTGTTTATATTTCAGTTTTGACAATGGTGCATAAAGATCCGATTTTTACTTATCTTTTTTTTTTTGTTGTCTTTGATTAGATTTGTAGATGCAGTTTTGACAATTCCAAAGGGAACCCTCTTCCCTATGTGTGGAATGAATCTTGCTTTTGACCGTGAGCTCATCGGCCCTGCAATGTACTTCGGTCTTATGGGTGATGGTCAGCCAATTGGTCGCTACGACGACATGTGGGCTGGATGGTGCATGAAGGTAGACCTCAATTCTTTTTGGTTCATTGTGTCAAATTATCCCAAAATTGTGCATCTTGGCTTAACATTTCCTCTGTGATACATAGGTGATCTGTGACCACTTGGGGTTGGGTGTGAAAACCGGTCTGCCATACATCTGGCACAGCAAGGCTAGCAATCCATTTGTGAACTTGCGAAAAGAATACAAGGGTATCTATTGGCAGGAGGAGTTGATCCCATTCTTCCAAGGCGCCACCCTGCCAAAAGAGTGCACCACGGTCCAGAGCTGCTACAAGGAGCTTTCGAAACAGGTCAAGGCTAAGCTCGGGAAGGTTGATGACTACTTCAACAAGCTTGCAGACGCCATGCTCACCTGGATCGAAGCTTGGGATGAACTCAATCCATCTGCTCAACTCCCTAATGGCAAGTGAAGTGTAGGGTTTACACGGTTTCACTTATAGTTTAATAGTAGTTATTTATTAGGCGCATTGCGCGCTGATGAGAAGGGATTTATCTATATTTTTCTTGAGTTATCTTTGTAAGATGTTTTAAACATTTAAATTTTTATGGAGGTTTTGTTATTTACCTTTTGTGCTTCATTTTGATCATGTGTCTAGCTTTAAGGTGATTTGAACCAGCTTTGAAAATCTTGGAAATTATTGATGTTTCTAAGGTGTCCCCACAAATTTATTTTTTAAAAGTTTGAAATGACAGATTTGTTTTTCTTGAAGGTGGCCCCTTTGTGGGTTTAAATTTTATTTGAATAAAATATAATTTGTGAATGATTTAAGTTTTATAATGGTGGATTTGCCAATGATAATGCACGAACATGGCGGCAACAATGTTGTTTGAAGAATAATGAATAATCTACGTGATGACAATTCAAAACTTAGAAAAGACAGACAGATTTTGATTTGAAGGAGAGTACAAAGAACAGCCTTGCAACTTCTGTTTTTTCCTTGTTTGTAATATCTGTCACTTGGCCATTATGAATCAGATTCCACAGTAATGTTTTCCAAAGTACATAATAAAATATTATGAAATAAAAAAGATCTTTGTAGTACAGTGTCAAGTGTCCCGGTTTGTTACGTGGGTGACTCGGTTCATCCCTAACCACGGCGTGTTACGAGGTACTTGTAGAGGTACACTCAGAATTGGGCTAAAAGTCTAGCTTTTTAAGCCCAATTCGGTTGGACCCAACTTAACGAGACATTTACCAACTTTGTGAGTCCCTTACTCGCGGGCCCATTAGGGCAAAAGCCCACTCTCTCCCCCTATAAAAGTCATATTCATCGGTTTCTAATCCCTTCTCCCCTCTCTAAACTTTCCAGCTATGGCATGGAAGGGCTTTGGTAGGAAGAACAACCGTTTTTCGGTTCTCATAGTTTTTCATATCCTGGCATGGAAATTGGAAAGCTGGTATTAAAGGAATGAGTATTCAATACAATGATAAATCATAAATCTGAGAATAATGAATTTAAATTTTTGTCCAAAGAAAAACATAGGATTCAAGCCCAATCTTTTGGCAACCCCTTCTAGGTCCAACACACAGACTATGAGTTTAATTTTTCCTTGCAGCCCAGGTCCAGGAAAAGGCCTAGGGGCTAGGACTGACGACCCATTTGGTTTAGATGACATATTGAGTTTGTCTTCAAGCAATCCTGAATGTTGGCTGTAAAACGAAATCTTTGGTCACAGATTGGTAATATTAAAAATAACACTCCTCGGTTATGGATCATTCTTGGTGATTTTAATGTAGTTTGGTTTCCTGAAGAAAGGCTAAACTCGGTGTTCAATCCTCGATGTGCTCGGGATTTCACTGAATTTATTTTTAATGCCAACTTGTATTGATATGCAATGAAGGGCAGAAGGTTCACTTACTTGTCTGGAAATGGAAAGAAATTAAGTAAGATCCATCGGTTCTTGGTTTGTCATGGTTTTATAAAAAATAAATGCGTGTTTCCTGGCCTTGTCAATGTTTTTCTTAGATCACAGCCCTTTAGTTCTCACTATGAATCCTATATATAACTTGTTTTTACTAAATCTCAAGCGGTTGATTCTTTCGTCATTTTAAATCTCTTGTTGAATATCTATTTTCGTGCAATATCAAACACATACAGTCTGATGATGCTCCTGAGCTTACTCGATGATCGATGAGTCGGATTCTTTTTAACTCTCACATCTTTGGAGAGCGCCTTAGTAGTTGTATAAATTATAATCCAATATTGTTCAACGTCTCGATTATGCTCAATTAGTAGTTCTTAGGGTGGAGGGGGTGAACCCCTTCAACCCTAGCCCTAAACTAATAGAAATTCTCTAAACTAATAGAAATTTGTCACGTCAATTGTACCCTAAACTACCCCCTCACGAGGGGTGGAACCCGTGAACCCCTAAACCACCCAACTTCAAATTGCAAAGCTTAAAACACACGGGTTGTAGAACCTGTGAACTGACGCCGAGCCCCCAACCCGACTCAACCCGAGTATGTTGCGACAGTGTAGCCGTGAACCCGACTCAACCCGATCCCCCAACCCGAGTTGACCCCCTCCACCCTTATAGTTTGATAAAAGAAAATAAATAAATAGAGTGGCGAACATTAACAACAAACAAATTGGGCCGTGATAATTGGACTCTCGTGAAGTCCATTCACTATGTTTAATGTGTGGTTCAGAAGAAAGTCCAAACGGGGTGGCCAGGTGGGTGGGTGGGTGGGTGACTGAGAATTAACAAAGTAACAAAATAGTTTACAAAATATTTTTATCAAATTTTCTTTAAATTCTTAACATTATGTTTATTATTAAAAAATATTATAAAAATGATAATATTTAAGGATTATTGGATTTTAATAATCCACCTTTACCAATTGGCCAATAATAATCTCAACTGTGAATATTCTTACCACCAGTCTCTACTTTAAAACTATTTTCTTACATTGGATCCCCGTTAGAAAAACTTAACGCCGTTAGATTTTATATGACGTAGACATCTGCAAACCGCCGGAAAGTCGAGCCAAGCCGGAACCCTAGCCACCGCCTTCGCCGGAGTGGTGGTCTGCAAACCCTAGTCTGTCACCGTCTTCACCGTTAAACACCACCGCTGTCTCCGTTTGGACTTGCCGGAAAAACGAGACCCGTTAAACACCACCAAAGCCAATGTCAAAACCCACCACGAGTCCAATGTTAGATTGGCTCGACTTTCCGGTGGTTTTGCAGATGTCCATGTCATATAAAATCTAACGGCGTTAAGTTTTTTTAACGGGGGGTCCAATATAAGAAAATAGTTTGAAAGTAGAGATTGGTGATAAGAATATTCACAGTTAAGATTATTATTGAGCAATTGATAAAATGTGGGATTATTAAAATCCAATTTCCTAATATTTAACTCGTGTAGTAATAAATGAAATAAAGTATACTCATAACATTATATTTTAATAAATAAGCAAATGGTAAAATAACGTTTATTTCATCTATTATTTAAAACAACATATTACAAGTAACTGATTTTACTTACTTATTATACAATATATGATATATGATTAGAAACTCGTGTTTTACATGGGTTGAATAAAAGAAATATTAAATAGTTAATAATGAATATTTAAAAATTATAAAAAAAATATATATTAAATAGTTAGTAATACAACAACAACCATACTTGGCAGAAATCCTACCATTAGCAAAGCTATTGGTAGGGTCTGGGGAGGGTGGGATGTAGGCAAACGATATCTCTATCCCAAATGATAGAGAAACTGCTTCTAGAGAGACTCTCGGTTCTAAAACTGGAGCTGAACATGACAAGTATAGTAGAACCATATATTCACAAAGGATCATAACAACAAACAACAAAAATAGAATCTTTGGTATCATAGAATTGTGACACGTGACGCAACCACCCACTTATTTATTAGGGTTAATTACACGGATGGTCCCTGTGGTTTGACCAAATTACGGATATAGTCCCTAACTTTGAGAAATTACGTATTTGGTCGCAAGAAACTTTCAACTTGTTTTACTGACAGTCCGTGCAGTGAATGGGGGTTAACTTTTTCTATTAAATGGATGTGAAAAGCCCAAAATATCTCTTTATACTAAAAAAAATAAAATAAAATATATTAATATGGATGGGCTCCACCTTTTATTAATTAAATTAAAGAAAATAATACTAAAAATTTTAAAAATAAAATAATAATAATATAAATAAAAATAAATTAAATATTAATTTTTTTTACCCTTTTAAACCCTCCAACCCTAGCGTTCACACCCCCCCTTCATTTGTCTTCTCTGGCATAGCTACCACCACCAGTTCCACCATCGTCGCCACTACTATCGGTAACATCATCTGGCCCCACCACTACCAAAAAAAACCTCAACTTTCCTTGAACTCTCTCCCTTCAAAACCTCAAGATTCCGAGTTCCAAAAGAAATCTCATTGTGATGATCTTTGAAGGGTACTAGTCCTGACTTCTGCCCTAATCCACCATCATCATCACCCTTTATTCTCTTCCCATCATTGATGGTGACCGGTTCCAGAAGAAATCCCATCGATGGCCCCCCACCACCGTCGTACATTTTCGGCCCTAGTTCCAGAAGAAATCCCATCGATGGCCTTTATTTGTCTTCTCTTGCATAGCTACCACCACCAGATCCACATCTCCGCCACTACTATCGGTAACATCATCTGGCCCCACCACTACCAAAAAACCTCAACTTTCCTTGAACTCTCCCCTTTCAAAACCTCAAGATTCTGAGTTCCAAAAGAAATCTCATTGTGATGATCTTTGAGGGGTACTAGTACTGACTTCTACACTAATCCACCATCATCATCACTGTCACACCCCCAAATTCTACTAACAGAGTTTTACCGTTAGGGATGTGACACATCAGGATCTCAGTCATTAGTTATATCAAATGAAACTATATGGGACTTAAAATGTCATAACATAAAAGTTTAGGGTTAATGCGGAAACGTTTAAACAAGAAAGTAAATGCGCAAAACAACGCGCCAAAATTTAGTTTAATAAAAGTAAGTGAATTGTTTTAACGGTTTGCATATGATTGAAATGACAGTAGGACTCCATGCATGTCCTAGTGGTGAAACCTATGCCTTAGCGACCTGAGAAAACATGTACGAAAAGTGTCAACACGAGGTTGGTGAGTTCACAAGTTTCAAGTCTGCAATAAGAGAGTGTTTGCCGGATTATGTACATTCAATATGCATATCTATAGGTAGCTAGCCTATGTTCATGTCTTACTAAAGCGCTCACAACAGAAGCTGACAGTGTGTTTGTTTGTTTGCCTCCAGCCAGGTCTATCAACTCTGACTAATTTGTTAAGGTCAATATTTCACTCATTCAACCTCTAATCGAGTTAGCGCGACTAACGCGGGTGGGGTTTGTCAAACCCAGTAGTACTACCAAAATTACCTCGCTAATTCCATATTAACGGTCTGAAGTGTGTGAGGACTTTCATGATAGTATGTTACGCTTAGCCTCAACAGTGATATCATATGAATTACAATAACCCAAAATAGTTTGTGTCATGTTTTCTCCCCCAACGAGAAAAACATGTAAAACAATGTTTGTTTGCGTACATGTTTCTCCCCCATGGGAAAACAAGTAAAAGTATGATGTTTTGTGTACATGTTTCTCCCCCCAATAGGAAAACGAGTAAAAAGGGTCCGTGAAACTCACCTGCATTGCGTAGTAGGTAGTATCACACAAGTAAGAGATTTGGAACCTCAAGTGTTAGCATGCACGGCTTACGTATGCCCTAGAATTATAAACATAATAAATTAGGGTCATATGGGGTTTGTGACGACGATACAGAAGATTGGACGCCTTAACACATTCTAAGGATTTAAGAGTAGATGAACGTGTCTACGGAAATATATATATATATATATTTCTTAATATAATAATTAGATTAATGCGTTACGTGTCGAACGTTAATAACGAATAATATTAAGTAAATAAATAAATTCGTATGTTTGCCATTTAAAATGGTTAGGAAAACAATATAACTATATATATTATTTTTAAGTTCGTAGGTTTAACCAAATAATCTTTTATGTATCAAAAATAATAAATATATTATTTTTAATCGATATAATAAACGTGGGTAAATAATATAAATAGTTATATTATTTAATAGTTTGAAACGTTACACAAATTATATAAATGTGGCGCAAATAATATAATAATATATTATTTTATAATAGGAGTCACGGGTTGAAAATAATATAAACATATTATTTTATTCGGATTCGTGGTTTGAAAATAATGTAAATATATTATTTTTAAAAGTGAGGAATTAATATAAAATAGGTTATAAAACCAAACCCGAGCCTACGGGTTCTTTTCGGGGCTAAAACACTTTAATATATTATTGAAATAATATAAGGTTTGATTTTCATATTAAAAAATGCTCAAAAACGGTTTTAAAAAGAAAAGAGTGTGGAGAGACTCGAACCCGAGTCTCTCCCACACAAGCACACTGCCTTAACCATCCCCGCCCGTTAGGGTTTCGCAAACAAAACCGGATCCAATTAGTATTATCAAACAAATCCCTGAGACATCCCACTCATAAACACATGCGATCGAATCCCGTCCCAAAACCTACAATTTCGACACTGGATTGTAACAATATGTTAGGGGCTTTGTTAATCGAATGATTGCGAATCTGGGGTGGGGTTTAATTGCACAATGGTCGGGTTTTGAATTGTTTAATTACTGAAATAAGGGTCGAAAACCCTGGATATGAACATAGAATCAATCTGATCAAAATCGATATTAAAATCTGTTGAAAACATAGGGCTTTTATAGATTTGGACCTTGCGAAACTATCAGTGTGGTTTAATTTCATTGAGGTTGTGTCAAGGATTGAAACCCCCAAAATCAGATTACGAACAAACCCTAGTTACTACGTGTTCAATTTGATGTTGTTTGATTTAATAAACATGGGGCTTTCAAAGATTATCAGATTGCGATCCTAACCAAGTGATTTAATTGAATTGTAATCGGGTCTAGGATATAACTCTATTAAACCCGAATGTGTTAAGAACCCTAGAATTGGTTCTTGTTAAATTCGTTGTTGTGAGCCCCAATTAGTAGAGGGCTTTCAATCAACAGATCAAGACGAGTGTGAGGGAGGTTTCAATTACCTGATTGGGTGTCGAATTGATGGTGTCCTACTAGAACAGGCTCCGACTGTGGAAAGCTTGATCTCCGGCTACTGTGACTCCCTCTCCGATGGAATTGAATAGTGTAACAGGTTCAGTGGATCTCGGTTTAGGTGTGCAGCTGATCAATTCGTTAAATGATATACGAATTCGATGAATTTGATTGATAAGGGGCAAAGGTGTTGATGGTTATGGGTTTAATGCCCATAATTGGGTTTAACTCGATTAATAATACTGTTAAAGACCTCAGTGATTGTCGTTTAATGATATTGATCGTGTATTGCAGTTACAAGGTAACGAACTTCGCGAATTCGAGCACAAGAATGAAAGTTTGACTTTCAGAAGTCAATATAAATCAAAATTGGATAATTTACAGTTTCAGTCCCTGAAGTTTCATGTTCTTATGTTTAGAACTTGGCAGAAATGACCCTTGTGTTTAGATTTGGTTAGTTAGGTTAGGTTTTTGTTACTTTGACCATCAAAAGTCAACAGGGAATCAACTAAATATTAATTACAAGTTTGATCCCTCAAGTTTTGTGCATGTGAGTTTGAAAATAGGCAGACTTAGTCCCTGGAGTTTGAGAATAGTTAGGATTTAACTGGATTTGATAACGGAGTTAACCCTAAATTATTGTATGTCACAATCATCCCCTTATTCTCTTCCCATCATTGTTGGTTACTGGTTATAGAAGAAATCCCATCGATGGCACCCCACCACCATCGTACATTTTCGGCCCTAGTGCCATCACCGTCTGCCCATTGTCCTATGTTGTCACTACGGGTTGGAGCCTGTGACAGCCATTAACAATCGATGGAACCGAGACCTAAACATGCCGGTGACCCTCACCGCCCCCTCGTCCTTCCGTCGTCCATGCGAGTTCAGCGATGGTGTCTCATGCGATTGATTTTGGAATCAGTCAACAAGCAGGAACTCAATCGATTTAGGTGTGAGTGTGTGACTAAGCATGACTCCCTTAACCTTCTGTATCGTCATTTATGAGAAGGTTATTCTTTAATCTCTATATTCCCTATGTCCAATTTGTAGTCAATCAATTGATAACCAAAATTACGTCCAGAGCATCCCCAAATAATATTAATAGAAGAAAAAAAAACTGTTTCATTCTCTAATCAGTTGAATTCTAGATTAGTTTCTTTGTGGTTTTTTTAATCAAGATTCTGTCAAAACGGGAAATTTGTGGTAGACGGAGAGAGATACACCAGAAAAACAAGGTTTTTGTGTCGCCAGAAGTTACAGGCAACGCCGGAGAAAATGGTAGTGGTGGTGGTGGTGGTGGTGAGAAAGGGAGGGGAGCTGATGCCATGGGGATGAGTGACTGTTGGTGGGTCCAACAACATATTAATATATAAATTTGAGTTTCATTTTTTATTTTTATATTTTTAAGATAAGGGTATTTTGGTCACTTTAAAAAAATTAACAGAAAAGTTAACTCCATCCACTCCAAGGACCGTCAATGAAACGAAATCAAAGTATGATGGGACCAACCCGTAATTCTCAAATTTAGAGACTATATCCGTAATTTGACCAAACCACAAGGACCATCCATATAAATAACTCTATTTATTTAGTATAGATATATGATTACGATCTTATAAAAATCTAGAAAATATACAAAATCTGAATTTTTTTTTTCAAGTGTACATGAAACCACCCTTAAAAATATGTTAGTTTATTGCTATACTTTTACCTTTTTAATTTTTATTAATTTGGTTTTTGTTGTTTAAAGATAAGAACCATTGTATGATCCAAAACCCAGATACAAAATTCATATTTGATAACAGGGTTGTATTCTACTTCTTGCAAAGAAAATTCTCTTTGCATGCATATAGATGGTGTTTAGTTTCAATATACGGTTGGTAATGCCCCTAGGTTTTAAACACTACTAAACACAAGTATCGATGGCCATTTGGTGCAATGGTTGCCCTAAGATTTTTCATAGTGGAGGTCTTGGGTTCGAATCCTGGCCACAACAAAAAAGGGGTCTGTGGCCAGGTCAGGGGTTTACCCAGTTGGGGGGTTCCTCCTGGGGTGGGTTACCATGTATGTTCTAGGTGTTGCCCCGAGGAACCTAATTATCTTAGAATATCTAGGTGTTGTCGTTCAAAAAAAAACTCAACACAAGTTAATATTATCCGGTTATTGCCAAAGGCATAATAGCCCAGCAGCATTTTGATAGTGGGATAAGGCTCAGTGACCATAAGGTCCTGTGTTCGAATCTTACAAGGGGTTATCTCATAAAAATTGGGTTTACTCCTGAATTGGTGATTTGGTGTTGGAATATGATCGGGTGGTACCACTGGTGACTCGATGATACTCCAGTGGTCCGTCAGTTATCCAAATTTGTCGTTCAAAAAAAAATATTACCCGGTTATATAACTAATATAACCCGAAAAATCATCTGACTATATTCCGAGGAGATCAATTATACGACATCGTATTCCATTTAAATCACTTAATTTTAAAAATTATAACATTTTTAAATAATTCCACAACATTAGAATAATAAATGAACATGAAAATTACCAAAATAGATATTTGACCAACTCAAATTCCCAAAATAAACATTGACTTTTAGCCTTCAGTTTCATAGACATTCTCTCATAACTGACAGCTAAAGCCGGCTAATTAGCCGCCATATATTTCCATGCAATTTTTAACATTGGTCCAATGAACAAACGACGTGTGGCAGGCTAATTAGCCGTCATGTCGTCCCATGACGGCTAATTAACCGGTTGTTACCAACGGCTAAGTAGCCGGCATCCGACGGCTAAGCCGGCGCTTTTCTAACGGTTGTAGCCGGATGGGATCTATGGGTCGGCTTGATGTTTAGCCGGCTAGTTATAGCCGGCGCATTTGATAGTTCTACTTGTTTTTTACGGCTAAGGCCAACTATTTAGCCGTCGCATCCGGAAATTTTTTTTTTATTTTTTTCGTTTTTTGGATTTTTTTATATTTCTCAAGTTGTATATATATGAGGACATATTTTGTTATTATATGGTTTCAATTTTAAATGGAAAACATTCCACTAAGTAAGGAAGAAAATCCTCCGGATAACCGTGTTGTTCAAGAACCAGAAAACCGTTTGTTAGGAGAACCGAAAAACCTTGTTGTTCAAGAACCAGATAACCGTTTGTTAGGAGAACCGGAAAACCGTGTTGTTCAAGAACCAGAGAAAGGTTTTGTTCAAGCACCAGAAGAAGAAGAGGATGACTTTGTTGAAGATTGGGCGGCTATTAACGATCTCACAGAAGAAGATGGTGTTTGAAGTCCTAGTTTTGATCCATTCGAAGACGACGAAACTGAAGTAGACGCTTGTTGGAGTCCTTAAATTTTCTCTTATTGGTAGGTGTCGGTAAACAACGACAAATATAAATCTTATCTGCCATGGAACGTCGATATCTACTAACATTCTCCCAAAAGTCTCCTTCTAATTGTAATGACTTATTCAAAGTTAAATGTTCCAATACCATACAAGCTAAAACACCTGAATTTTCAATTAAGTAACGGTGGGGGCTTTGGATGTATTTTTCCGTGGTAATAAAAGTAAATTATTTCTCCGCATGACTTGATTTCCTCCAGTAATGAATCCGAAGTGTACCGCGAATTTTGAAAGGAACGGATAAATTAAGTGACGATAGAGGATGGTAGGAAAATTCTCCGTCCAATATTGATTTAATTCCATTGTCTTCATATCAATTCTAATAAGAAACCACCGTCTTTGTTCTATATACAGTGGAACATAAATGTAATCAACTTCCCAAGGCGGAGGAAAATATTTTTTCTGCCCCGTACAAAACGTAGCTGCTATTTTTGAAGATTGATGTAACAAGTGATTATAAAACTTTGGTGGCATGATGGTCCAACGCAAATTATGTGGCGATGCATTTTTGTAACTTGTATTTGTCTAATCCGCATAATTCTACCGACCCAAGCTTTTACATGCTGTTTAAAAATCAAAACGTTAGATAAATAAATTAAAATTATAAATAAATTAAAAAATAGTATGAGTTAATTTGTTTATAATTGCCGAAAAAGAACCGTGGTGTAGAAAACCTAACAGGCTACCCCAAAACTCTTTACCCAGTTTTTCTGTTGATTCGAATAAAGCTGAATAACAAAAAGGAGCATCTCCGTTGTTATAAAAATCAAGAACGTTTGACGACCATGTCTCCGACTCCGCACAAGGAAATAACCATTTAGGATTTTCTGGAATATTTTCATTTTCAGACGTAGATGATTCTCCGGTCTTCCGCTTGTTTAAACGTCTCCAACCTGTGGTGGTCCACTTCGACGCGTCAATATATTGTTGCGAATGATATTCTTCTTCATCTTTCCTCAAATCCGAAATGCTTTAGATTCAAAACATTTTAGCTGTGGTTTAGATTCAAAACAATATGTCATGAACATCGCAATCGTTTTTGTTGCCTGTTGTACAAAACAACCGTGATAGTGCTTTAATTTACTGCTTTAATGCTAGTTTGACAGTTATTAGACTATAATTTTGAGGGTTTACTGCTTTAATGCTAGTTTGACAGTTATTAGACTGTATTTAGATTGAACATCTCAATTTACTACGTTAATGCTGGGCTTCCTGGAAATAGCCGGCAGTTAAACGGCATTTAGCCGGTGAATTCTGAATTTAGCCGTCTGTTTAAAGGCTCTTAGCCGGCGGATTATCCGGAGATCATCCATTCGGATTTCTGGGTTTAGCCGGCACTTAAAAGGCATTTAGCCGATGGATTATGGGAATAGCCGGATGTTTAAAGGCTCTTAGCCGGCGGTTTTCTGGGTAACATCTATTTGGATTTCTGGGCATAGCCGGCATTTAAACGGCATTTAGCCGGTGAATTCTGAATTTAGCCGTCTGTTTAAAGGCTCTTAGCCGGCGGATTTTCTAGGGAACATCCATTTGGATTTCTGGGCTTAGCCGGCATTTAAAAGGCATTTAGCCAGTGGATTCCGGCCTGGGATTTCTGGGACATTTGTGATGACATAGGCTGATTTAAACAACATACAGGGATTTAAAACATTTATTCCTTAAACAACATACATAAATTGTTATTACAAATACATAAAACAACATACAGAATGTAATGTCTTAATTACATTACAACTAATGATCATTTAATCATACTCAAATTTTTGTGAGGTATTCTCATACACGTACTGACGGAAATTTTCTAAATCTACATACGTAGCCTCAGACTGATTAACCGGTGCTTGCTTATTTGATTTTGATTTCGATGACATCTGTGATGGCATAGGGCTTTGACATGTGTCACAAGAATGCCCTCTTGTGTGGCACCGACTACATGACATCGGTGTTGTTTCCTACCCTTGAGATGGAATACGATTATTAGCACGAGGATGTCCGGCTTGTCTTCTATCCATCGGTGTTGTTTCCTACCCCTGTAATATAAACATTGTAGTCAGTAACAAATTCAGAATAATCAACTTATGCAGAATTTAACATATACTAACCGCAACACCAATAGCAAGAAAACACATTTCGAAACTGCACGATTGATTTGTTAAAATATGAGTAACACTTCTTGGATCAAATTATGAAAATAAGCTGAAAGTTCAGAAAATGAATCATCAGAAGATCCCCTCAGCATCTCCAACGCCCATGCTTTTCCACGCCAGGCTTGAGGGTATGTAATTTTGACCGGGAACTTTAAATTAATATCTTTCATTATTTTTTTCCCTCTGTAGACACGTCCAACATCTTTAATTAAGTCACCGATTACCTTTTTTTTTGCTTTTCTAATATGCGGGTAGGTCTGACTACGTGAACACGTGTGGTGGTTTTTGAAATATCTAACATTAAACACACTAGATTCACCATAACTATATGCCCTGATACGCCACTCACAATTTGGCGCACGACATGATGCTTCATACATATTCTTTGAAGATATATTAATTTTTAAATCGAAACACTCTCTAACACACATTTTTCCAAGCTCCAACTTTAAATGTTCTTTATTTTTTAAACACATACCTTCGGAGACATCATTACATTTCAACCCTTTGTCACCTTTAGTTTCTGTACTAAAATGATCTAGGGTTGGGTTTGGAATTAGATCAGACTCGGGTGTTAGCTTCTCACTTGGCTCCGGTGATGGTGCCTTACGAATTGGGAACAAATTCCCCTCAACAGGAATTGAATAAAACTCATAATTTTCTAAGGGGAAATTTAAATCAAACGGAAACTAACTTTCATCTTCTTTGGGTTCAGAACTAGGTAAAGAAACAGGTAATCTACTCGAACCACTTGAGGGACGTATTCGATTAGACGGGATTGAAACAGGTTTTGGTTTAGACGAACCAACACCATCTTCTTGTATAACATACAACTTAAATATTTCAAACGGATTTTTTTCAACTATATTAAAAAAAATGAAATATCATTGTCATCGTATATATCGATTGGATCAGTAAATGTTGACATTTTATAAGATAGTCTTGTAATATTTTTAGGACCACGAACTTTCGAAAGCAAAGATAACAAACCAGAGTAAGTAATAAGTGTACGTAAGCTTAGTCCAAGCCTTGCACAATCAAAAGGAACATATTGAATGACACCGTCAACAAGATCCCATCTACCACCACTGAAGATTACAATGTTCACACACATCGTTAAAAAGTAACAAATTCAGAACAAATCTATCAAATGGCAACCTGAGAGCATATGAGCATCCAACAAAAAAAAATCCGGATGCGCCGGCTAAGTAGTCGGCATTAGCCGTAAAAAACGAGTAGAACAATCAAATGCGCCACCTATAACAAGCCGGCTAAACATCAAGCCGACCCATAGATCCCAGCCGGCTACACCCGTTAGAAAAGCGTCGTCTTAGCCGTCAAATGCCGGCTATTTAGCCGTTGGTAAACGGCTAATTAGCCTGCCACACGTCGTTTGTTCATTGGACTAGCGTTAAAAATTGCACGGAAATATATGGCAGCTAATTAGCCGGCTTTAGCCGTCAGTTGTGAGAGAATGTCTATGAAACTGAAGGCTAAAAGTCAATGTCTATTTTAGGAATTTGAGTTAGTCAAATGTTTATTTTGGTAATTTTCCCGTGGTTTTTATAGTTAAAAAAGTATGAGTGTTCCCAATGAGACATTTTGGTGATAAAGTGGTGTAGTCTCTAACCAAATACACACACACTACAAAGCTGGTCACCCTCACCCTACCATTACGCACCTGGGTGAGGGAAGACAGTGTCTACGTGGCACAGAAAATCCACCACCCTCACCCGGGTATTACGGATAGTCTAACCATATCCCTTCAAACTTGAATTTACCAAAACCAAACTATTTTTATACTTGGATGGTTGGATCACATTCCACCACCGTTAAACACCAGGAGCACCACCATTACACACCAATACCTATGAGATCAAAGTAACTAGAAATGATAAACTAAAAAAAGTCTCTCTACAATTAAAACTAAAAAAAAGTAAAAGGGTCACTGTAATGTAAGTTTACTTGGCTCAATAAAGGGTCAACGTACTTTTATAAGTCATTACCAAAGGTGGATCAACATTGGACACATTTGTTGGTCAACATATATGTGTTAGGTAGTAAGGAATAGAATAGCAGTGCTACATTTCTAAGGTCTGACATTGTTCTACACTAAACCCATACATTACTTCAATAATATAACTTCAATATAACACTTATAATAGAAGTATAGCTGTCAAATATGATATTTATAACAAATTTCTCGCCAAAAATGAAAATGTGTCATCTTTATGTTAAAATGATGTAACTTACTTTTCTTAAACATTTATAGTGTTTCATAAAAAGAAGTTACATAAGTTAAATATTTATATAATACTATTTCTTGGTCATGGAAATATACATAATACATAAAAATCAATTCCAAAGTAAACCTACTTTATAATATATTTTTACTTAAATTATTGTATAAATGTTAGTTTTTTTATATTATTCTGAAGTTGATTCCGTGAGGCATTTAAAGGGTTGAAATAAAACATATTGGAATGTGATTTCCATTCACGATAGAAGGAAATAAATGGCAGATGATGGTCCCAACAAAAAGTTCCTTGCTAGTAACTTTAATTATTACAAAATGGTCGATTCAAGACATATAATTTAATGAAGATGGATGAATCCAAATCTGTGTCAAGTATAACTGATAGACTGAAAGATATTCTTGGTCCAAGGAATCTCTAAAATGGCAAATCCAAGGATATTCTTGGTCCCTCTTCCTTCATAGAATGAAAAGTTTCCACACCTAGTATCCACAAGTTCAAGGGGAGTAAGAAATTCCACAACAACACTAAATCTAACAAAAGGTCTAAATTGATGTGTTGGAATTGTGGCAAACGTGGACATTACAAATGGATTGTCGCGTTAGTGGAAAATATAATAGTGCAAAACAAGGGTCTAAGGTCTCAACCCCGCAACAAGGTCTGAACTTTGAACAACTTATTATAACTCTACTAAGAATTATGTGTTGATTATTAATGAGGCAAATATATTGCATGATGATGTTGCATGGTGGGTTGATTTTGGAGCCACAAGTCATGTGTGCAAGGATCGTTAGTCGTTCAAGACATCTGACCAAGTCAATGATGGGTCAATCTATAGGAAATGTGCCTACAATCCCATCCTTGGACATGGGTCAATCTATTGAGATGAGACAACGTAGTAGATACATACAAGCAAGCTAAATCTTTGGTTCTAATTTTCCATTTTTTTAGTTGAAGGATGAAAGCTTGAGCATGATACCATTTTTCATAATGTTATAGTATTAAAGAAGATCCCTTTGACATTGATGAGTAAATGAGTTCTATTATGGAAAAGAACACGGGTTTTGACAGATTTACCCCCCGGTTGTAAATTTGGAAAAGGGAAGTAAATGGTACAGTGGATAACTTTAAAGCAAAATTGGTAATCCAATACTTTAACATAAAGAAGATATTCATTTTTTTGACATGTATGCTTAATTGCCAGGATTTCAAATATAAGACTACCAATTGCCTTAGTTGCCATTCATAGGATTTCCAATATTATACCTAGACAAGAGCATAAGGTTTGCAAACTAATTAACTCGTTGTATATGTTAATGCAAACACTCAAATAGTGACATCAAAAGTTTCATAATATCGTTTTGTCTAATGGTTTTAACTTAAACCAATTAGACAAACGTGTATACAACAAATTTGTTAAAACTGGTAAAGGAGTTATCATTTGCTTATATGTAAATTACATGCTATCTTTGGTACAAACCAAGATACCAAAATTTGATTTTGTGAATCAAAATGGGGAAGGAATGTTGGTGATTTTAGTGATATTTTAAATTCAACTGACGTTATTGTATAAGCTAATAGATGTGAAGTACATGACTGTATAAACTTAACTGGATTCGAATCCTTAAAATAGGGCTAATTCTAAAATTAAAGTTTACAATCAACGTATCTTTTATAGATCAGCACCGATGTGATTGTTAGTTAATGCATATATGTGTTAGGTAGTTACATTTTTAACTTCTGATATTTCCAAGCAAGTTTTACACCTAACCTTATACATTAGAAACCCTCACACTAACCTTCTATGAGATGTGAACTGATGTAACTTGAATAAAACAGTTATAACAAAAATATAACTGGTACATTTCAGTTTAACTGTGGAGGATTAAACTAAGATGTTCTAGAACTGGTACATTTCAGTTTAACTGTGGTTACCCATTATTAAACCAGTAAAAGAGAATTGCATTTTATTTGGTGATAAATGATATTACATAGATAGATGCATATGACAGTAAGAGGCTGAAGTTGATTGCTGTCAATAATAAAATCACTTGTTTACTGATTTAATTCTGGTTTTCTTTTACATTCTAATAATACCACTTCTTTAACAACAGAATGGAAAGGATCCTTGAGAGGTATGAAAGATACTCGTATGCAGAGGCGCAACATACTTCAACAAACATCGAATCACAAGTATGTCGGTCTGTTTAATGTTGAGACCTCTTGCATGACTGTTTTCATTCTATAGACCAAAGACTGGATTCTTTAAATTCTTATAGGAAATATCGATCCTGGATCAGGTCAAGCTTAAAGCCAGAATTGAGCTTTTGCAGAAAAGAGAAAGGTACTTGCAACAAATGTGAAAGTGTTTTTGATTAAGATTTTGTTAAAAGAAAATGGTAAAAACATGTTTTTTTTATTTTTATTTTTTAACTTTTTAGGCATTTAATGGGAGGACTTGATTACTTGAGTCTGAAAGAGATTCAGAGTCTAGAACAGCAAATTGATACAGATCTTAAGCACATTAGGCTAAGAAAGGTATGCTGCATCTTCATTTCTTTTCATGTTAGTTAAATGTTAAGTAGTTAGATTTAACCCGAACTTTTGTTATTTGCAGAATCAGCTGATGCTTGAAACGATTTCTCAGCTCCAAAAGAAGGTACAAGATTTTTTTTTTTTTTCTTTTTTTGTTAAGTAGGTTCAAGACTTCATTTTTTTGGTAACAGTGACAACCCGTTAGGAAAAACTCACAAACCCCACCAACACCCTATTAAACAGTACAGCGAGTGGGACGGGTAAAGCATAGCTTACACTGAGCAGATAGCTTTTATCAAGATTTCATTTTGGGACATATAGAATCCTATTCTAAACCTAGCACAAAACAAAACTTCAAATCATGAAAAACACAAACATGATGGTACGATCCGACTAAAAACGTGTATAGACAGGGATTTGCTGCAGGATCAAAACAACTCCCTTTCTAAGCAAATAAATTTGTGCAGATCAAAGAAAAGGAGAAAGAAGGAACCCAACATGAGTTAGAACAGCAGACCCATGAGATGATACCTGCAATTCATGTTGGCATGTTAAGCAGCAGGTATGTGACTCGTTTTTTAGATTTATCTTTTGAAGTCATGAAACATATATAATTAAACAGACACAGAACATAAGGCTTGCGCGTTTGATATGCAGCAGCCATACGTTTCAGGCAGGAGGTGATGGTGAAGTAGAAGAGAACCCAAGAGGTCAACCGGCAACAGTAATACCACCTTGGATGGTTCAACATATGACGAATAAGTAAAACTTTAATATATAGATTTTGATTGTATGTAATGTGGTATATGGATGCAAATGCGGCAACATATGAAGAATGTCTATGTTTATGGCTTGTAAGATAATAAAAGTGATGTTGAAAGAGTAAATATTTTCGGCTTCAACATGAATTGTATTTTTACACCTTTGAAAGCAAACTTTCGGTAAACAAGTCAGATGATTTGACATTTGACTACAAGTCAACATCATTCTTCAAGACTTGTATGCAATTCGACACAGTTTATCATACCCTGAAAGAACACCAGCCCCAGCTACACCAACAAGCATGTTTGCGGTAACCCCTCTGTATAATGCCCAAAAACCCTCGAGGCGTATGATCTCACACAATGCGTGTATACCATGACGATACTTAAACGGTTGACCAGAAGTCAACATCATTCTTCGCCTCAGTGTGTCAAACGGGTAAGCACAAAACCCTGAAAACGTTGTCACACTCCAACCCAAGAAAAAACAAGCAACAAAATTGTCCTGCAGGTTGTTTCAAGAGGTCAGAAATTAAAAAAAATTATACATAAAAATCATAACTTTTTAAAGAATTGGTTATAAAACATTAAAGCACACCTGAAATGGTCCAACTAAGATGATAGGCTTCAAGCTGTCATAAAACCCAAAGTACATCCCTCTGTACATAGTAATCCCCACAATTGAAATCCCAAATCCACGGTACAACCCTCTAATGCCATCAGTTTCAAGGGTCTTACGGTACACATCGAATATCCCATTAAATTGCCATTTCCTATTTGTAGCGATACCTGTTGAATCAGTTGCTAAACGCGTACGGGCATAATCCATATGATACAATAACAATGAAGTGGTAGCTCCAGCAGCACTTCCAGAAGCAACATTGCCAATAAACCACTTCAAATACCCATCTCTCTCCTTCGACCGTCCAAATAGACTTTTGTAGGAACCTTTGAATGCAAAATTAAACGCCTACAACACTTTTGAAACGTTTGACAATCAGATATTGATCCTCAAGCTCTTGAAAGTTGAAACAGACATTTTTATAACACGAACTAGTGACGGGTTTACCTGAGTCGGGAAATATCTAATGACAGTTACTTGATTACCCCTCCAAAAAGAGAAAAAGCCTTCTTCTTTGAAGATCCTTTTGAAGCAATCATGGAGCCCGGTATATGGTCTTTTGAGTTGACCCCTTTTCAACAATTCGCCTTGATTTTGTAGTAAAAGCTTTACCTCTATCAAGTGGTGCTGCTGCACTTTTTTGATATAACAGCTGCTGTACCACCCATCACAAAGTCCGAAGAAAACCTCTCTGATTTTGTTGCCATCCAAAATCTTTCTTGGCTGGAAGAAAATAGATGATTAACCAAATTTTGAAGAAACAGCAGCCGCTCTATCCGGTTTGCCCTCGTCTCACCCTCCCCAGATCCTAACAATAGCTCTGCTACGAGTGAGATTTTCCTGTATGCTTGTTTGTTTTTGTTGCTTAAAGAATATAGAAAGTAGACCTGGCAACAAAAACTATGAATTTAGAATGGGTTCAAACAGGTAACAACGGGTCAATGACATGTTTGGAGAGAAAATCACTTAATATGGCCACCAACACCACCACCCACCGCCTCTTGCACCACCACGACGCCACTGTCACCGACAGCCGTCGCCACAACGCCACCACTATCCTAGGAAAAAAATATAGCATATTTTGCCTTTTTTTTCTAAGACAACCCATTCCAACCCGAGCCACTTTTTTGTTACAACCCATTCTAATCCAAAGCAAATTGATATTTTTTTTCAAAAACAACCCGTTTTGACCCAAACTCATTTTAGTCATAACCTGTCCTGACCCGAACCCATCCTGACCCAAAACCATTCTGACCCATTACCCAACCCACCTGTTTTGCCAGGCTATGGAAAGTCATATGAAACATGAAAATGAACTCAATAGCAATTTGTGTTTGATTAACTGAACCCGTTTACACTAAACAAACAAACAAACATACCAATAAAATCTCACTCATACAGTAGGGTCTACCTCTATCCCACAGGATAATAAAGAGGCTGCTCCCAGAGACCGAACCCGGTTACACTAAATTGGTGTTAACTGTTAAGTTGTGATTTCTTTGAGTATAGCTTTCATTCGGTTCAATCCCAATTTTAAATTTGATGTTCCAGTAACTAGATATGTCAATCCCATAAAGAACAAATATTATTAGTAAGAAATAATACAGAAAAACCAATCATATGCAATCATGCAAATGGAAAACTGAGAAGAAGGGAAAGAGTTTATAGGAATTGAAACTAACCTGATGATGAGCGATGAAGAATTGAAGATAAAAGATGTAAGATTGGGAGGGTTTATTGAAATCGATTCTCAGCAATGAAGAATCATCGGCTGGTCGAGAAAACAACTTGAAGACATGGTCGAGGAGATTCGGAAATGGGGGAAGATTGGGCCTCAAATATAAGCTTTTTTTTCCCTTATAATAAAAAAAGGTGTCAAAATTATTTTTAAAAAAATGGTGTCAAAATTCGTACGCTTTTTTGTTTATCTATACTATCTAATAAACAAGTAAATTAGAGAACACCTCTTTTTCCTATTAATAATAAATTTATTATTTTATGTAACTAAATTGATAATTCGTTTCAGTTTTTATATACAGATTTTTGAATTCAAAATTTTGTTTATAGCAATTATATTGTTCAATCATATTTTTATAAATTTTACAAACTGAAAACGATTTTATAGATAGGTATGATCCAATTAAAAAAATTCAATCAAATATTTACATATTCAAAGATCTAATATTTGTTATAATTTTGTTGAATCTCACGGTGTGTTTTGTCATATTATTATAGTTGAAAGTATCCAAGTAATGTATTTTCTTGAATTCCCATTTTGATTGATTTATTAAATTAAGTTTATAAAAAGTGTTCTAAAATGTAATTATTTTTTGTCCTAATTCTAATAAATATGAGACATATTTTATATAACAATTATTCTTCGTAAGATTTGAAATCATAACAAATATAAAAACAGATAAATTTTAATGAATCAATTTAGGAGTTTTAAAAAAACAAATAAAATAGGCAATTAAAAAGAAATCAAATTTTTTTTTAAACTTCTGCTCTTACATTTTGAATTAGCCTTCCTTCCTTATCGATAACAACCTCTCTATGATTTATGCCAGTGATTTAGGAATCAATTCTGTTATAAGCTGCGACTTAGATTAGTTGTTATCAACACACAAAACTCTCTATTGAATCGGCAAATCGCTCTCATCATTACAACATACCATACTCTTCATTTACATTTTGTGAGTCATGACCCTATCATCACTTTCAAGTAAGTGAAACTCAATTACATTTTAAATTCTCTTTCAACGTATATGACAATTAAGTCATTTTTTACCCATTATGTGAAAATATGTTAGTTTTGATTATGTTCTATTACTAACCGGTAAAAAAGGTAATACAGAAAATTATCTTCCTAATTAGAGGGTCACTTTTTACCCATTATGTAAAAATGTGTTAATTTGGGTTATGTTAATTACTAACCGGTGAAAAAGGTAAAATTGAAGATTCTCTTCTCCGTATATGAAAACTGAAGGTCATTTTTGACCCATTATGTGAAAATGTGTCAATTTGAGTTATGTTCCATTACTAACATGTCAAAAAGGTAAAACAAAGAGCTTATCAAATGAAAAAAAAATGGTGTCTCTAGGCGGCACTTGAATCAAAAGATGCTTACTTGAAAGCTTGAGAATACTAATAATTATATAGCAAGATTAACCCAACATATGAAACTATATGTGGCTCTAATTCAGGTTTTCTCTCTAATAATTAATCATTTCTATTATAAGTAAAAATTCTTTTATGCCGACTGCTTAAGTTAATAAAAATCCATTTTAAATTTATTTTTTAGACTCAAGTTAACAGTATCCGAAATCTGTATGGAATTTAAGAGGGTTCGAAATGGCTTACTAGGTTTTTAAATACTTTTCCGACGAATATATACACTTTAGTGGCACTTGATGCTTTCCTTGAGGTGAGTTTACATCATAGCTAATTTTAGATTTTTGCATATGCTTATATCTGTTTTGTAGATGTGGCAACTTCGACATGTTTTCTTATGAACGAGTCGATTTGGGTTATGTTTTATCTTTAGTGGGTCAAGATTAAGGCCTTAATATTTAATATTTTATTTATTAACACTTACTTAATATTTCATTTATTTAGTATTTCCTTTCTTAATTATTTCTTTTATTTTTTTCGCTTATTACTAACTATTTAGTATTTTATTTATTCAACCGTGTAACACACGGTGATATTTTTCTCGCAACTTTATTTCAATAATTAATTTGACACATTCAGACAAACGAAATCTTTTCAAGAGACAAAGAAGACAATTTTCACTCTCTGTGTGTTTCGCCATGACAATAAATAAAAGTTAGTGTCAGTCACTATCAAGGGTTGGTTTGTTCTTGAGGTAACCGGTCTTAGAAAAAAATAGTTTCAAAATTGGTTCAAACGCTATATATGTGTTTATGACGGCTAGTGGTGATGGTGGGCATAAGTGGTGGAGGTGGCGGCAGTAAAGGTGACGGCCGTGGCGGTGGTTTCAGCGACACATTGTGGTGGTTGCAGTTTTTTCTAATGCAGTTGCTTGGATTCATACTTGGTTTTGATAACAAACTTTATGTTGGTCACATTTCATCAAATCATCTACATCAAAAATAGAAGAAAAAGTCACTGGAAATATCATTTCTAAAAAAATGAAAAAAGAAAAAATAATAGCAACATGAATCCTTGAAAGTCGCCATAAAATAATTATAATTAAATAAAATTCAGAAAGGAGGAGGAAAACTTCAACATCTGCTTCATTTTTCTTTAGAATTAAGATAGCAAAATGTCATATAACCAATTATATATATAAAATTGTTTTGGTTAAAACACATTAAAAACAATAAAAACAATTGCTATCGTAAGAAAAAATTTGATATTCTAATTTTCATTTTATATACACATTCATATATTTCTAATCTTATTCCTAATGCATACATTAATATGTTAGGAATCGGAGTCGGTAACGCAACGGAAACACGCACAAACGATTAGAGTAGAAAACAGTAAAAAAACACAAGAAGTAACATGGTTCGATTAAAGTGACCTACGTCCACGGGTGCAACTAGGGTTTCTCTTTATTAGGTGCTCAAAGATTACAATTACATATCAGCGTATAAATAAGACGAGATTAGGGTTAAGAAAATTAGGCAACAAGAAAACTAAAACATTCCCAAAGCCACTAGGGCCGGCCACCCCCATTTACTTCTTCACTTGGCCCAAAACTGAAGCCCAAGTTCAGCCCCGATAAGCCTTCACAACCCAACAAATTATGAATGGAACTTCTTTCTCTTAAAAGAAAATCGATAAAATATTTTAGAAATAACTCAATAAGCATTTACGTTTTATCCATTCATATAAATGGGCGTGTTTAATACAAGATTAGTCGGCATAAACACTTGGACGTAGTGCTAATGACATATAATAAGAGAAACGATAGTTATGCGGTTACAAGTAAAACAATAAATAAAACATTTTCTTTCGTCTATTTAAAATTGGTTAAAATCTTCAAATTTTGAAAAATATTTAAACTACAATCTGTTTTATATCTTTCATTAAATAAAATTCAAAAAGTCAATCGTTTCTTTAATACTCTTAATTAAATCACCGTAAATCATTTCTCTATAAACCTAACTCCAACAATATCTTTCATTTTTGTTTCGATAAGAGATAAACATTTAGTTGTTTTCGATCACCATCATCATTGTTTCTGTCTCTATTCATTTATACCAATTTGGTCTTTCATTTAATTCACAATTAAGTTTTTTAAACACAAACTTGTAACCCTTTCATGATCAACTCCATCCTCTTTGTTGACTCACAACTCAAGATCACTTGACAGTTAACACTGCATGTAGCCATGAACTCCACCCAGACCGACTCTAGCATCAATGGTGACCGCCGCCGGGCCGCTAGGGATTCAAGTAATTTGAACCATAATTGTTCTATCGAAAGCTGCAACATGGATCACAAGACTCTCGCTTTCTTCTTGAGCCTGGATATTGAAAGATTCAACGGCAATGAAGGTTATCAAGATCACAAGGTGACTACAACAACCATCCATACTTTTCATTACTAAACAAATGAGTATAATCGACGAATAGTCACTGACGGAAGCGAGCAGTCGGTAATTACTGACGAATTACCGACGAGAGCCCAACTGTCCCTCGGTGATCTCTCATTCAGTTTTCCGACTGAATGGCCCGCGGTATTTATCTAACACAATCCGTCGGTAAATCTGTCACTAGGGAAATGATCCGTCGGTAATCCGTCAATAACTACTGTTACATCTGATACGACCTACTGTAACTTGTCAGTAAAACTGTCCGTCGGTAATCTCTGCTAAATGTTGTCAGTAATTTGAGGCAAATTTAATTACCACCTCCATTTCTCCGACGGAATTACGTCAGTATCACCATCAGAACTGTCCATCAGTGATACTCCTTTACTAGTGTTTGTTCTTAATCTGCTTCGAATTGTTTTTTAAGAACTGTTGTGACGATGATCCGATTGATTTCAGGAAGATTCACGTGAAGATATCGCATATAATAAAGAAGGGAATCGTTGGGGATCGAGTAGCGGGCGATCTTTTACGTTTCCTGTGTAAGTTTAATTTATGTTTCATATCAAATTAACGTCTGTTTGATTTTGCGAATTGTTGTTGGCATTCAGATTAACGTCAGAGTGGCCGGACAGTCCGGTGAGGATGGTGGAAGGTGACCGGAGACGCCGCCAACGGTGGAGGACGTGTTTTCTTTGCTTTAAATCGTGAGTGTAACGGCTTTTAACTTTGCTCATGCCGCGTGTGAAATTAACAGATTAATTTATTCATTATATATAATTTTTATATATGTAACAAAAATAATCCGGTGTCTAATATTAATCAAATTTTTTTTCCTAACGAGTTGTTTATGGGTTTGTTTTTATTATTCGAGTGGAAGCTTTTCGAATGTGACGCATCATGAATTGCTTTCACCAAAACACGTTTAAAATATAAAGTTCTGTTATCAACAGTTAGTACGTCTAAAACGAGCTGATAGTATTTAAGGTCTGAAATTTCTTATGGCATAATATCGCTCTTGTAGATGGGTGATTAGGGATTGGATAATCAATTGATTTGAAACACTAAAATAATAAATGAACTTTGCAACCATATTCAATGTTTTGAAACTAAACTAGTAGTTGAACTAATAGTTTTATGGTTCTAACGTATGAAATACATTTTTTTTGCTTTTCGTGATTTCAAATGATTTTTATGTGTGTTTCAGTTTATGCATGGAGTTTAGGTGATCCGCTAGTGCTAGTAGCGGATGTAGTCTGACATGGCTTGAGATCCGCTGGTGGTATCAACGGATGTATTAGAATATTTGCTTTTGCATGTCACTTTGAGATCTGCTTGCTATCTGCTTGCTCACTTTAAGATCCGCTAGTGGTACCGGCGGATGTTGCTTTTGTAGGTCAACACTACATCCACCACTAGCAGTAGCGGATCACCTAAACTCCATGCACAAACTGAAACACACATACAACCATTTCAAATCATGAAAATCACCTATAAAAGCAAAAAATTCTATGAAATACTATTCAGCCGTAAAAAGGAGGCAAGAACCATAGGTTTTTCACTGGTTGTGTTCAATTCACTTAAAACCTATCGATATATTTGTGTGAGGTTCATTAGCTAGTATTTGAACCAGCAACACCGACAGTTTTCAATTTATCCGGTCGGACCGGTTCAGTTTTAAGAACCCTAACGACAACTCCGAGGTCACTTTCGTGTGGATATTATATTCAAAATGCATTAGTCGCGCCTTATCGTAACCATGGTAACACATTCATTATAGATAGAAAGTATATTTCTCTAAAAGGAAATACAATCGCACATGGTGTATTAAATTTGAATACATAAATTGGTTACAAGATGTTAATTCCTTACCGTGAAATCAAAAAGACACGCATGTGAAGTCATGTGAAATATTCCAATAGTTAGATGAGGTGATTGAATAGTTGATATAGTGGTGGTGGGGTTACCAAAATGTTAATTTAATAGTCACGTATCAACTTTACTCGTTTATCGGTCTATATTTTCAGTTATTTTGACTTAAACTCGTGTATCAACTTTTCACACACGTATCATTATTAATTGTTTTTTTGATGATAAAACAAGGTGATAAGAGACAACCACTCATGTAACACCTATTAATCAACGTAAAAACGATGTAACACCAATAGTCTCACGTATGAGTTCTTTAAATTGATTGATTAAATATCAAACTTAATATTTAATAAATAAATAAAGTTAACAGTAAAGTTAAATTCAGTAATTTGTGACTGGTACGTACGTGACTTACGCTAACGTATATATTGATTTGTCAACCGACTATCAACGAACGAACTTTTAATGATGTTATATAGCTAATACATGATATTACGTCGCATAAAATTTGACTTAAGTTAGTATTGATGAAAATATAGATAGATACACGACTAATTAGATACATGACCATGAAGTCGCGTATCTCATTGCTATACGAGGGATTTTATTTTTTAGCATTACTATACAGCTAGCAAAGTTTTGTTTTAATGTTAATAAAGTCAATATAGTTGTTTCTTTTATGAATAGTTACAAATGAACTTTTATGATCAAGACCTAACATTTTTAATCTTGTATGACATGTCATGTGAAATTTAGGTTAGGTCCTTCAAAGTTCAAAGTTGGGGCTATTTAATTCAACTGGAAGAATAAAAATGTAAAATTATCAAAATTTAACAAATTTGTGACTAAAGTCTATAAACCGGACCGGATGTTGACTTTTAACCAATCTTTTTCAGAACCGAAATGGATATTAAGTTTTAACTAATCTTTTCAGCATGACTTCGGCTAACTCGTTATGGTTGTCGTTTGTTCAGATGATGAGTGTTAGCCAAACTTTTCAGAATTGGATTGGATATTGGTCGGACAAGATTTAAGAACCGAATGACGTCATACATAAAGATAAAATATGCTACAAAATAAAAAAAAAACGAAGATAAATAGGCTACAAAATCAAGTATATCAACCTTTGCAAAGTCTAATTGCACTTTGGTATGGGTTTAGGCGATCATTTTGTTCTCTAGTTAGGGTGGTTCACGCAATTGTTGAGATGAATTTCACCTACCCACCAACCCAACAACGTTCCTCATTGTAACCAACTAGTATTAAAGATAACGAGAGAAATTAAACGAACTAAGAAATCAATAGGGAACTTGATTAGGAGATAGTTGAGAGAAGATTCAGAATCGTTGATTGATTGACGATGATTTGTAGGTTTTGAATATCGTGATTGCTTGGATTTTCTCTCGTGTTGGATACTATCAGATTGAAATATTTCGTTGGTACTCATGAAGTTTTCAATCGGATAGGACAAAGAAATTATCAAGAACGAGTATGGATATTTCGTTATGCAAATTATACCAGAATTCGTAATGAATTCGATCATAAAATAAACCAAAATGAATCCTTTATATAGGGGATGAAAAGTCACAACGAATCGTTGCAACTCTTAATGAAAAAGGGTGACAATTTACGATTATAACTGCTTGTAACTATATCGGTACGAACATCACTAGAAATCATCATCAGTAATAACTTGGTTACTACCAACCATCAATAGTAACAAAGTTACTACCGCCCACTCAGTTCCTACCGAAGTAAAAGTTGCTACCGATGCTTTAGTTACTACCGATGATGGGTAGCAAAATTCCACTTTTTTATCAGTTCATTTTGATCATCAATTTCAAGCAAGTTTTCACCATCCATGCAAATCTAATGCATCTCCAATGAAGCAACTTTTAACCAAAAAAAATTCACGCTTACTAGGTTTAGGGCTTCGCCCATAACAACTTTCGAGGTTCTCAAGTACCGAAGTTAGTATAGTCTTGATCGAGTGTGCACTTCGCACCTCTTAACTTGTATCAATGTATATATATATCATAACTTCTCATTTGGTCTTAATAAAATCCAATTAAACTAAAATGGCCTTGATGACACTAAAATTACCAACATGATTATCTAGTGAAGAAATGTGTAAGCCGCGATGGTGTTATGATGGTGAAGAAAAACAGAAGGCGTTTGTTAAGAAGCACTAAAGATTAAAGAAACAACGAAAAAGAGGAATGTTCATTTTCTATATCATGCCCATTCTAATCCTTTCTCATATTTAACTTCAGCCTAGAATGACCCGTCGCTTAGAATGACCCAAAATTGAGGGATTGGGTTAGTTGTGTTGGGTGTAATTTGAGGACATGATTTTTATGAACCAAACTGGAGTAATGATTGTGACTAATTGAGATGATCATTATGACTAAACTATTTTGAGAATTGCATATAAGCCGAACAATATGGTGGTATTTTGTTTATTTTATGTCTTTTGTGTGATTGATTGTTACACAGACTTTTCGATGATCCAATTACATCTACCATGTGTTTTCATACATGTAGAACGTACTATTTAGAGTTATGTAGTTTTTTTTATTAATAAGAGTGAAATAGTCATTCATATAGGTTTTATATAATTTTTAACAAGTTTGCATAAAAGATAATTTAGTAGGAAACCATATACGTTTTCTTTAAAAATAAATAAATAAACTTGCAATATGAATATACTATTGGATCTTTAAGCCCAAGACACAACCTAAAACGATGTTGTTAGTGACATATAATCCTATAGTGTCATAAACTAATCAATTTTGTCAAATACATGTTTAAATTTGATTTGAATGTAAACACCTCAGTCAACATTGTACGTATTATTATTCGGATGAAATAATAATAATATAAATTCCAAAAAATGCTTGTTAATATATAAAAAATAATAATTTTTAAAATCATGTATATCATATATAAATAAATGTTATATATTTACGGGAAATGACATCTTTACATTGATATATATATGTTCATGTATTTTGGATGGGATCATTACATAGTTTGTGCTTGTGCGCACGTGTATCATGTAAACACATAAAATGTATATGATGTTGTCCAGACGGTCTATATAAAAACTAATAAAATCTAACCTAAACTCCTAAATAACAAATTGAGTACCTTCAACTAAACTGCACTGACAGGCAAGTGGACCTATCGAGTATAACACAGCTTAATGGTAAACCGAGTTATCGAACCCTAGAGACACTACTATAACTATATTAGACCCTGACTCGGACTAAAGATTGATGATTGGGGGGTTGACTACACTAAAGATTAACTACTAATGCAGCAAACAAAATCGACTCAAGCTATCAAGATAAAGAACTAAGGAAATAATCAGAGATGGGAAGAATACCACCTAGGTCGGAATCCTACTTGCAAAGCACAACTTCTACTGGTTCTGGAAACTATGATTGATCTGGGTTTCTAAGGAAACAACTCTAGACAACTTAGTGGATTCCTAATCACTCTCAGGGTGTTACCAACTAAGGAACCTAAAGATGTAATAAACTCACCAGATAGTGGATTACCTTCCAGTCTCTTCAACAATGATAAAGTACCCGAAAAACAGATCACCTTTCAGTCTCACTGTCCACAATACATTCGAAGAATGCACGGGGTAATCTCAAGATAAGAACTATGACTCAGAATAGCAACAATCACTAGACATCTCCTCTCAGGCAGCTGACACTCGGATTCCTAATGACAAAGACTAAACGACTATCTCTCACTTCTCGGGTATTGAGACATGATACACACTCAGATCTAAATAACCCTCAATCACAACTCCTATGGATCACTATGTCTAGCAAACCACACAAACGACCACAAATCATAAGATCTATGACCTAGATACGCTAATCAAACTGGAAGACATCCACAATCAACGTACGAAATTGAAATCAAAGACCAATCAAATCAAAGCATATAGATTCATCACAATTAATATCAAGAGACCTTTTACAAAATCATTAAACCATACTTTAGAATCCAAAACCAGTAAAAATCGTAACTTTAACACGCAATCATCATAAAGACCCAAGCAGTATCAATGTTTTAGCCTAGAATCATACTCAAACACATCAAAACAGAAGTATAAGACATCATCAAGGTTTCAAACAAAGCAAACAAAGATAAAAATCGAATCTTGAAACCGAAAACGTTAAATCTAATGAACCTGGAAGCAAAGTCTTCAACTTTCCTGTTCAATTTACCTCCTAAGCTCCAAAATCGCCTCTGGCCTCTCTCTAGACGACTGAATGTCGAACTCCTTGAATAATAGCATTGTAATTCTATTATAATTCGATTAGGGTTTTTTTTCACGGGATTTATGTCTCTCGCGTACCGTGAGACAATGGGCTGGGTTCCTCGCGTACCGTGGGGAACAAATTAGTCGGGCGAGCTTTTGAAGATCCTCCCGTACTGTGAGGCTTTCTTCTTCCTCTCTCGCGTACCGCGAGAGGCCAATTTTCACCATTTTCTTCTTTTATTTCTCCCGGCTTCTTCTCTTGCTCGGTTTCTTCATGTATTTGCTTCCTATTCCACACGAGCTCCTGAAAATATACAATAGACTCAATAGTATACAAAAATGACTCAAAACAAAGATACAACTAATAAAAAAACGCACGAAAACACTAGGAATAAAGATGTGTGATTCGCACTACATCAAATATCCCTACACTTAACCTTTTTCCGTCCTCGAAAAAGCTGCAATTGAATCATAACTAAGATCTGACTTGACAAACACAATTACCAATTAGCAAAACATACTCACGCGTTAAAAAGCAACAATCAGTTTTTTGTCCGATTAAACCCAAGCACCAACTATCTAGCCCCCGTAATGTGTTCTACTTCCATTTTATACATTTATCAATCAACCTATGTGACTCACACTTAGAAGTTACAACTTCACCTAATCCCGTCTCACGTCATGTCTAGGCACGGATTAAACCATATAGATTTACCCTACCACGTTAAACTAAGATTTATTTGTTTAAGAAATTAGATGAAATCATGTATGAATGGATGATAATGAGCATTAATTCAAGCAAATGAACTTTCGTCTAAAGGCGTTTCAACCAAGTCACTATCCCGGAAGGTAACACATAGAATAAGTCATAATCAATAAAGCACATAAGAATCACTTAGGGGTGTTTTCTCCAAGTGGCCATACCGAAAGGTAACACAAAGCAAAACTCATAATTCTAATCCATAAGCTCATAAATTATGGAAAAATGGATGTGGGCGCCACCAAACTCGGATTTATTTTCATAAAAAGAGAGTGGCGTGCCAAAAGTTTCAAAAATAAATAGATATTATCTTAACGTGATACCTATCACCCTATGTTGACAATTTCAGAATTACCGACACCCTAAGATGAGTACCCACATGATTTCATGATTTAATTACGTGATTAATTCTAAGTAACACTCACAGGCTATTTAAGCTATTCAAACTGGCTGGATCTACCAAAACATCACTAATTAGACGCGTTTTCAATTATTTAGATCATTTAAAACTCAATAAGTAGATCCAGTTGTACTATCATTTTTCAAGTATACGCAGTTATTTCCAAGGACATTTTTCAAAAAAAAAATTGTATTTTTGAATTTTTATAAACAAGACAAACTAGCTAAACTAGACACTCACATCCTCACACTTGAAATAACAAACCGAACAAAGACTAGCAAACCATCAGATAATCCATTGTTCGAAAACTCATACAAACCTTAGAACAGATCTGATGGAGCATCTATTGAGTAATCTTAATTATCGTTAGATTTATTTGTTGTATTTACAATGTATTTGTAATCCAATTTATTAAATTAAATTAGGTTTTTTATTTATTTGTGATTTAAATAGGATTATTTTTTAATATAAATAATATATACAAATTAATTAAATTAAAAAAATAATAATTATATAATTATTACAAAACTGGCCACCCTCACCTAGAGGTGGGCAAAAAAAACCGGTTTCAAACCGGGTCCCCGGTACCCGACCCGAACCGGGTTCGCAAACAAACCGGTTTCACCCAACCCGATCCAAACCCGTAAGTGTGTAACCAGTTTTTAAAAAAATTTTGGATACCGGTTCTTAACCCGACCCGAACCGGTTTCACCCTCAAACCGGTTTCGGGCCCGACCCGGTTCTCAAACCGGTTTCAAACCGGTTCGAACCGTTGTAAACTTCGATTTTAACGGTTTTATAGCCGTTGGAACGGCTATATGACCGTTTTTTTTGTATTTTGGAGCCCATACAACTTGTATAAATAGGTGTGGGTTGTATTGGTTCAACCACACAATTCCAAAACGCTCTCATTTCTCAAAAACGCTCTTATTTATCAAAAACGCTCACGCTCGAAAGTCGAAACTCCCAAAATGGCAAACGAATCTCAACAATCTAATATTGTTGGTGCTTCTCAAAGTGTTAGTGCTCCCACGGTTGTGCGGGTTATTCCTACAACAAGGAATCCCAATGTTTGGCAACATTTCGATTTATGCGAAATGTCGAATGGTGGTCATAAGGCTCGATGCAAGTTGTGCGGGCATTTTTTTGGAAAAGACGCAAACACAACTTTGAAGAATCACATTGAAAAAAACTATTGTTCGGTTATAAAGTCTCAAGCTTCGCAAGGTCAACCAAGTATGACAAACGAAGGTAATATTTTTGCGTATAATGTTGACTTGGTTCGGGAAAGGATGGCGCATTTTGTGATTCAAGAGAGTCTACCTTTCAAACACTTTGACAACGAGCGTTTGAC
Organism: Smallanthus sonchifolius; assembly: GCA_023525975.1. Classification (NCBI taxonomy): domain Eukaryota; kingdom Viridiplantae; phylum Streptophyta; class Magnoliopsida; order Asterales; family Asteraceae; genus Smallanthus; species Smallanthus sonchifolius. Next base: position 84,692,270 of record CM042032.1, on the reverse strand, counting down.
TCGGCTTATTCAACAAACGCTCCAACCTCGCTACACTCATGTAAGTCGTGCTACTCTTAGAAGAGATTGTATAAATATGTGGAAAAAAGCTAAAGTAGAAATAATAAATGAATTTGAAAATTTAAAAACCGGTATTAGTTTAACTTGTGATGTTTGGTCGGCTCCCCACAATTTGTCGGATTCTTACATTTGCGTTACCGCTCATTGGATAAATCCGGAAAATTGGCAAATGATGAAACGTACTATTGCGTTCGATATTTTTGCATACCCCCACACCGGTGACAATTTATTTTATATTTTAGACAAAGTTATAAGAACTTTTAAAATAGAAACAAAAGTTTTTTCAATATCGTTTGATAACGCCTCGAATAATACCGTCGCGGTAAACCAACTTATTTTAAAATATAACCCGATTTGTAATGGTATTTTTTTCCATAGCCGATGTGTTGCACATATTATTAATTTAGTTGTGCAAGGTGGTCTTAAACACATTGACGATGTTTGTCACACCCCAACCACGGCGGTTTCCCGCGGGGCGCGACGGTCATGGATCATCGTCACTGATTACATAGAACGACCTCTATATGGTTTTGAAAATCATGCATTCCAAATCGTTCCAAAATGTAACATTGTTTTACAGAGTTAATGCGGAAAGTAATGCGGAAGGAAAATAAATTGTTTTGAAAATACAATGCCAAGCAAAAGACAAGCAAATGTTCATTGTCATGGGAACATCAAAAGACTTCATGCATGATGTGCACCCTAATCCCGTGCAAGCTTAACGACCTGAGAAAACATGCTTAAACGAGTCAACAATAATGTTGGTGAGTTCACAGGTTTAAATGTAAAAGTAAATCGTTGTAATGGACCACAAAACTTTCAATGATTTGATTGCTGTACAGACAATACTACAATATTACCATAAGCACACCGAAACCGAAGCTAGACTGTAACAGTAATGTAATGTAATGCCTCTACCATGCCTATCGTATGCATGGGATGATTAGGTCAATGATGCACCCGTTTTGACCTCCGGTCAAAGTTAGCGCGACTAACGCGGGTGGGGGTTGTCAAACCCAAATAGATCTATCCATGATTACCTCGCTTAGAAACGAAACTAACGGTCCAGTATGAGAGGACTTAATACGATATGAAACCGCTTATGTAATATGTGAAATCATGTAAGTGAAATTGTGTCCAATGAAAACAGTAAGTATGCATGTAATCTCCCCCAAAAGGAAAATAAGTAAAATGGGGCCGTGAAACTCACCTGATGCGTGAGTACCGTAAACGTGTAGGTAGCAAAAGTCCGAGAGTAAACCGACCTACGCGTGCCCTAGAATATATAAGACACCTTAAGGTCTAAGTAATGTATCCGTGTGTAAGTGAGTTATGTAACCGTTTCACCCAACTTAGTTTCGTTATGAAATTCCGTATGACTCGACGATCCGTTGGTGATATGTATTTGTTATCCAAAAATATATATTTATAGAAAATAAATATAAGTCATATACTCGATAAAGTGTGTCCATTGTCTACAAGTAACTCGGTGTCAACTTAGAGTCCGGGCTTCAAAATAAAGTTTGACTCGACGACCCTAGTCGTAACTCGATGCGAACGAAAAATATATATTATATATATTTATTCAAAATAATGTTTTCGAAATACGTCATGTTTTGAGGCAAAAATAATATCCATATTATTTCTACGAAATATGACTTTGAAAATTATCACTCTTAAAATAATGTCGGTTTTCGTTTTACAACCAAAGTATATATATACGTATATATTTATAAAATTATATATGTTTTGAGATCTAGTCTTGGGCATTTTAAATATTTATATTTACTAAAAATTAACTCCTAAATTTATATGTTTCAAAATCCATAACTAAACCCAAGTAAGCTACTTAACAAATAACACCAATTTTACAACTAGTAATAATATATTTCTATAACTTGTCATGAGTTTACCCAAAATACCAACAACTTTGTAAAACACTAAAATATACAATAACACATAATAATAGTCACTAAGTAACCCATGGACCTAATAAAACCACTTGATGCATATTCAAGGTTTAACATATATTTTGTCTCTATTAGTAACAATTTTTATTACGTGAAACATAATCAATAAAAACTAAAATCACCAACTTACATATTTATTTTAGTTCAAGAATCATCATAAAGTTATTATTAATGTTTTCATACAAAAATAAGACTCATGTAATTATTTTATAGAAACTCCATATGTAATAAAAATGGATTTTGTGGGTGAAGTTTGGTACATTGCAACATGTAGGTAAAGAAATATAAAACAGGAACAAAATATAAATGAGTAGGGGATTTTCTCACTAGAAGCAAGCAAGGAAGAGGTGGGAATGGAGTAGGTTGCTTGGAATCACCAATAGAACACTTGATCTTCACTAGCAAGAGGCTTGAACACCTTGCATGCTTGAGCTAGTTGTTGAAAAGATGGAGGTTGGGTGTGGTTTGCTGTGGCCGTAAACAAAGAAAAGAGGGAGAAAGGGAGTGTGATTATATTAAGAAATATGGAGGTCTTATGAGGGGGTGATTTCTTGGTAACAACAAAACATTTGAACTTGGTGGGGGTGGTTTCAAATTGGCGGATCTAGTGTGGGGGGGGGTATATGGTCGAAACTTGCTAGTATAATTGTGGTAGATGTTTGTGCAAGGATGACTAATCACTAGAATGGTATGGTTTGTGGTATGGTCAATTCACAAGGGTTAGCTAGGGTGGCTTATGTGTATGCACTCTTTGGACCAAAAAATATAGGAGGAAAAAGGGTGGACAGGACTAAAGAGGTAGAGTCAAAGATTGGAAAATGGTGCATACAAAAGGTGGTGACAAAATGGCAATCTTTGTTTTCTTTCTTTTTTTTTTCTTTTTTTTAAAAAAAAAAAAAACTACACACACAACCCATGTGTGTGTCCTCTTTTTACGGTCAACAATCAAGGGAAATAGGTGGAGTCTTTTCAAGATTTTTATAAGAAATGAGATTATGTAGTCTAAACGGGTATTCAGCTCGTAGCGGGTATAAATCAGACGCGATAAAAATTAGTAATTTTACTAAAACCGAGTTTAATAAATTATACATTATATAACTTGTTGTTCACTAATATGTAAACATATGTTTAGAAATTTAATATGTCGAAATAGCGCGTTAAAATAAAATATACCGGTGAAACGATAGAGACACACGTTTAAATACTAAGTTGATATAAATAAACACACGCATATATTTAAGTATTGAAATGGTGTTGTAACATCTCGAAATATTTATTAGAACATAAATATTAATTATCACCAACGTTCGTGTGTGCCGGTTATACTGTGTGTGACCCGGTAATTTACCGAATTACCGATGCATGAAATGTTATGATTGGACTTTACTAATTATGGAATGAACTTAATTAACCATAATTAAGTCTAACACGAATATAATGTATGAAAATTATGACAGAGATGGGGACGGGTATTGACCTGAAATTGCCGGTTGTCACAATGTTAGAAATAAATTTAAACAAATGTTGCGTGACATTTTTCATACAAGTCAAAGAAGATATCATCGATATATAAAATTTTGTAAAGACGGTGAAACCGAATGTTTAGGTCCAAATTGGGACGTTTCAACACGTTGGAACTCAACGTGTAACATGTTCGAAAAAGCCATTCAACAAAAACGAAGTTTGCAAATGTTTCATGCCCAACTAGCAAGGCAAAATAAAGTAACAAAATTTCCGACAGCGGGTTGGGGTATCATTGAAGGTGTAGCCGATATGCTCCATATTTTTAAAACCGCTACAACCTATTTATCGGGAGTTTACTATCCCACAAGTCCTTTGGTTTTAAATCAACTTTTTTTAATGGTGGAAAAATTAAACGAATATTCCATGCGAGGCGGCGTATTTAAAGAAATGATACCGCCAATGAAAGAGAAATTTAGAAAATATTTTAAAGAAATGCCTCCGATTATTACTTGCGCCGCCGCCTTAAACCCGTGCTTAAATGTTTCGGGTGTTGAAACTTTAATTGAAAAAATAATTTACGGTTTGGATTTATACGAAGAAGACGTATTTTTAACGGATAGAGCAAAAACTATTTTTACACAAAATTTGTCTACTTTATTTACTGTTTATGTTGAAAAATATGGTACAACATCTACCGTTCATGAGCAATTTAGAAACGCTCCATCAAGTGCAAGTACTAGTCGGAGTTCAATGTTAAACTTATTTAATACTATACTTAATGAAAATAGTAAACGTCAACGGGGTAATACCCCAAGTAGCGAATTAGGTAGATATATCGGTTCGGATTTTTTAACCGGTATGAATGCTCATGATTTTGAGACATTTGATATCTTGGCTTGGTGGAAAGGGAAGGAAAACCAATTTCCCGTCCTATCCGCTATGGCCCGTGATCTACTAACCGTCCAAGCTTCTACGGTAGCTTCGGAATCTGCTTTTTCTGTTAGTGGCAGGGTTGTTTCTTTACGAAGAACAAGACTAACTCCGTCATCGGTGGAAACGTGCATTTGCTTAAAAGATTACTTGGACGCGGCGGAAAGAATACAACATATATCTTCCCTTGAAGGCGAACTCGAAGTCGAGGGAGAGATATACGAGGACGAGGTGGAAGGAGGATTGATTGAAGCAATCGGCGAAGACCTCCTACGAGGGAGTTCGGGATCCGACTAGTACCGACTACCCGGATTTTCAATATATCCACGAAGAAGACTTTTATATTTAATGTATTTTTAATTTGTAAACTTTTAATTATTTGTTTTGTAATTTCTAAACTTTATTTTGTATGTTTTGTAATTTTTAAGTTAAGTTAATATCTTTAACGGTTAATTTTTTTAAAAATTAACGGTTTTTTTTTTTAAAAAAAATCCGGGTAAACCGGTTTTGGACCCGAACCGGTTTAGTAGCCAACCCGGTTTCAACCCGGTCCGATCCGGTTTGGTAGGGTTGGGTTCGATGATCCTTGAACCCGGTTCGTGACCCGAACCGGTTCGTACGTCGACCCGGTCCAAGCGGGTTTTGCCCAACCCGACCCGGTTTTAAACCCGAACCGGTTTCGTTAAAAAACCCGATTTGTACACCTCTACCCTCACCCTACCATTACACACCTGGGCAGGGCCGGCCCAATGGGTCTGCGGGTAACACGACCGTAGTGGGTCTAACATTTCGAGGGGCCCAAAATTTTTTTTTAGTTTATATATATATATATATATATATAATTTTCGAGGCTTTAAAAAAAATCATTGGGCCCTTTCTAAAATTATATATTTCGTTATGGGCCTTTTTTTTCGGCTCGTGTAGGGCATTCGAATCCTCGAGACCGGCTCTACACCTGAGTGAGGGAAGCAAGTATCTACGTGGCGCATACGTGGCACAAGGTGTGCTCTCACATTCACCCTACCACTACACATAGTCTGAAAGAACAAAACAAATAGAGATAATTATCACTTCATCAAACAAAATATTTTTTCTAGTAAAGCGTAAAGATACCTTGGATCGACTATATTTGTAACAAAGTGTATATGATATATATACTCGAGTTTTAAGAGTGGACTGTTGTGATTATAAGTTGATTCTATGAGTTGTTGAAGGTTAATTTAGTGCTAATTATACGTAGAAAAAACTTAAAATGCTCTCACGTGAGAGGCACGACACCTATTTAACATAAGGAAGTTAACTTTGTCACACGCGTAAATCAGAACCTTGTGGTTTGTAGAAAGTAATGTGTTTGTGTACTAAGGGCTTAAACTAATAGGTTTTGGTTTTATGGTTTCAATTTTGTAACGAGTTTGAGTATTAAGGCTAACTTTCGTTAACTTGGGTTGAAATGACCAAAATACCCTTTTACTTTAAACCCTTAGAGCATTCACATCCGGTTTGGTATATGTTTGTGAGTGGGTTTTGTATATTTTAAGGAGTGGTTGTGAGTGGAGGAAAGAGAAAAAGTATAATTTTTTATATATTTGTGGAAACACTGTTCACCTGTATAAATTTTTTAATATTTTTTTAAAGTGGTTGTGAGTGGAGTAGAGAGAAAAGGTAATGATAAATGTATAAAAAAGTATTATTTAATTAAAAATGAGAGAAAATGTAGTGATTTTAGTGTAATTAAGGATAAGAATATGGAACAGGCTGCGAATGCTCTTAGTACTTAAACCCGTTACTTTCCGTAAAGGGTATTTTAGTTATTTTACCCAAACTTAACCGAAGACTTATCGAAAGTTAGCTTTAATACCTAAACTCATTTCAAAATTAAAAGCATAAAACTCAAACCTGCCACTTTAAATATCAGTACCTGCAAGTGTGACTACAAAAAAAACCACAGGCAGTATTGTGTAATTAACTCTGTATTTTTTATAGGTTTTTTTACATATTTCCCCCTGTTAAACTTCTAAATTACATATATCGTCAACCCCTTGACTTTAATTACATATTTCCTCAATTAATTTAAAATTACCCAATTGCCCCTCACAAATAATTAGGGAGGGGATATATGTAAATAGTAATTTAGTTGGTTCATTAAGGGTAAAATGGTAATAAAATAAATTATTTTAAATGAATTGGATAAATATGTAATATATATGTTTTAGGAAGGGGAAATATGTAATTAAATTTTAGGGTTGGGTAAATCTATACTATATAATAAATAAATATTTTTTCATGACACGTGTCGCCTCCATATTAATTCTCATCATTTTTTCCCGCCTCTCACTGTTATTAAATACACATCTATCTTTTAATGATAATATATTTTTAAATAAAATACTAATTATACTAATAAAACACGTTTATTTTAAATTATCACTTATTATAAAAAATTTTGAAATCTGATTGTGTAACTTTTATTTTCAATCAAATAGTAAATGAAAGTCAAATTACATTAAATAATAATTAACGTATTTTTGAAACCCAATTATATATTAATTTTTACATATTTTGAATTTTGTTTTATATACTTAGTATATGTAATACATTTTTACACCTGTAAAATATATACATAAAGATTTAAAAAAAATTATGTATTGATATTTTCCACCCCGTGTGTATTACACGGGTTCTAAACTAGTATATAATAAAGGAACTTAGGAATGAGATATATGTAAATGCCCCTTTTTTATTCAATTTCATAATTCATATTAAATAAAGGGAAAACTTCATCAAATAGTAACCAAGTGTTCCATTTAAGTCACTCAAAGTTTTTTTGTCCCTTTAAAGTCACTCAACTTTCACTAAGTGTTCCAATTCTATGTAATATTTTTTTAAATGTTTAATTTTTTTAAAATTGAATGAGACAAATGAAGTATATATGAATATTATTTAACAATAAGTGAAAATTTTATTCCAATTAATTTAAAATAGGAGGTAATAGTGAAGGAAAAAAATTCACCAAATAATAAACAAGTTTCAAAATTGTTATATTTAAGTCGAATTGGAAAAAAATAATTGCTAAATAGTAAACAAGATTCATATATGTTTCATTTATATCATTCAATTTTAAAAAATTTAAATATTTATAAAAATATTACATAGGATTGGCCACCTACTGAAAATTGAGTGACTTTAAAGGAAAAAATAAATTTGAGTGACTTAAATGGAACACTTGATAAACTTGATTACTATCGTGTAAAGTTACCCTTAAATAAATCGTTGGGACCGAATTCGAATATTCGATTTCGAGTAACTTCTTGGTGAAGTTGGGTTTCGTTCACAAAATTTATCCGTGCCATACGCTCGTCCCTTCGGCTTCATCTCCTCAGGCTGCTTTATCATCCGATGACGTCTGTTTCGTGTCCTCCATCCGCCGCCGATAACAGTGAGTCTGTCTCATCCTCTCCGCTGCTCCGATTCGGTTTCTAATTGAACTGTTGTCATCGTTTGTTGTGATGTATTTGATTATTTTAAATGGACAAAGTAACCGAATTATGCTACATAGTCAAATTTAACCTTCAGACACATCATGATTTAGATATAAGACATCAGAATTTTTGATTTTGTAGTCTTGATATATCTGCGAAGTTTACGTAGGATCTAGGGTTCTGAACTGAAGTGTTAATTGGATGTCAGATTTGGCTATTTTAGGATGTGCTTATAGTTAACAGGTGCCCTAATTTTAGGTCTGGAGTTTGCAACATTGCATTGTAGCTGTTTGTGTGTAATTTACAGTTCATGATGATCTTTGATTTTCTTTTTTACTATAATTTGTATTTAAGATAGGTGGCTGCATAATGTTTAAGAATATGTACTATATACCTATGTTTTGTTTCTTCTGATTTGATATGATTTTCTATCCCAGTTTCTATTTCTCTTTGTAAGTTGGAACATACATAATCCTACGACACGTTTTATGTTCAAGTTATATGTGTGCATACTCTGGAAGATGATTAAAAGCATCAAAACAGTTTTAAATCTTTTCGTTTCGATTTGAATGAATGGGAGGCCAATCATAGTTGTCAAGGCGCATAGGCCTCGCCCGGAGCCTAGTTGCAAGGCACAAAGTATAAAAATACCCTTTTTAGTGGTTTTAGACATGTTTTAGGCTGTTTTAGGTTGATTCCAGGCTTGTTTGGTGTAGGCAGTTTTAGGCTGTTTAGACCTGTTTCAGAAGATTTTTAGCCGTAATTAGCCTGAATTTGGCTGGAAATTGACCTGGATCTGCGCCTGAGAGCTTGAAACTGCGCCTATCCAGGCGAGGCACACAAGCTGCCCTGCGCTTCTGTGCCTAGGCGCGCTCCTTGTGCGCCTTTGACAACACTGAGACCACTAGGAAATTCCAAACCAAGAAATATACTTACATGTTTGCTTAACTCTATCTACACACTATAGCATTTTCTGCAATCTGCATACATACGAGTATTTTTTTGCTTAAGGTACTTATACCATCTTCTTCTAAGTGAATATTTGTGTCATGACACAAGTATTAGTCCTAAAAAGATCTTTTTTCCCCATCAGTTTTAAGCAATGAAGTAAAGAAGCATCTATGGCAACTATTTACAATTTGACTGCCTCATGTACTGTATTTTGCTAAATGGATGTTTGCATTATGATACACACATTTTTTATAAACAGATGTTTTTCTCCCTTGAGCTCTAAATGATGAAGTTAAAAGCAAACCCTCATTAGTAATTCTTGATGATTTGGCTCTTGAATGAAGTGGGATTCTATGTATGGTGGTTATGCTGGGTTAGAGAACAGATGAATCAAGTATTTGAATATCTTCTTTTTGTAATAAATGTGAATTTAAGAGATCAAAACTGCATTTTAAGATATTACCACACTTAAAAAAATGAAAATAATTGAATGCTGTTTTGGTTTCACTAAGATTTTACTTGTAACTTTCATGTAAATGTAGCTACATTCATTCTATTCTTGGTCTTTTGTTTTTGAAGGATCAAAATCAAATATGTTATATAAATTTCACGCCTGTTTGCCCCATCTTATTTTCATTGATAAATAAGATCAAGAAGTTTGGTTTTCTGTTTGTTTCCAGTTTAGTTTTATTCGCTTTGGTATTTTTGATACAACTAGATAGTTATATTCTATTCTAAATATTATGAAACCCTATTGTTGTTAAAATTCCAGCCGATTCCTGATATAATCGTGACCAATTTGGATCAAGGAAATTCCATTCATTTACTGTTGTAAAATACGTTGTTTCTTTCTTCATTTGTGTTCTTTTTGCAGGTTATAATAAAATCATGAAGTTGCGTCTCAGATCCTTTGAAACCAAAGAAACCCAAAAAATAGAAATCCCTAATCCTTGCAGTCTCCAACAACTTAGAGAACTTATCTCTCAGAAACTTCATTCTACTTCAACTTCTTCTACTGTACATTTCTCTCTAAATCAAAAGGAAGAACTTACAACTGAATCTCCACAAGAATCTATTCAATCAATTGGGATCACATCTGGTGATCTCATCTACTTCACCACAAACCCTAATGGATTTTCCACACCACCCAAATCTGGACATTCTCAAAATCCCCAAACCCTAATTCCCAATTCCAGTAAGAAAGATGAAACCATAAACATTATTGGTTCTGAAACAGCTGGTTCCAGTAATAATTCCACTTCAGAAGAGATTGCAGAATCTATGGTAATAGATGATGATGATGATGATGATGATGAGAGTACTGTTAATAGTGAGGTCTGGAAGTCGTTCTCAGTACCAGGTTTTCTTAGGAAAGTTTTCACAGAGGAAATAGGTGATACCGATGGTCTTAATCGCAAGCTTTTGGGGGTTGCGGTTCATGCTGTGTTATTAGAATCTGGCTTTGTGGAGATCGATCCTGCTTCAAAACTGTTGAAAAACAATAACAACTTTAATGTTAAAGATAATTGGTATCTCGCTTCATTTCACTACACCCTTCCTAACATAATCATTGCTGGTGGTAACATCGAAACTGTCAAGATCAAGTTTCAAAACCTAGGTAGGTACTGCAAGGTTTACGGGTCTTTGGTCAATGGAACCATGGTGCACTCGGTGCTGTTAGATGAAGACAAACTGGTGCCATTTTTGAACCTCGTATGGGCCAATTGTGGACCAGTGGTGGCAACCATGGGGAAAAACAATAAGATCTCTCATGTCCAACCCGAAAAAGAAGTTTTCGAATTTTGGAGGAAAATAAAAGACGGGATTTCATTACCACTGTTAATCGACTTGTGTGAGAAAACCGGTCTCCAAGCTCCACCTTGCTTTATGCAACTACCAACTGAACTCAAACTCAAGATTCTTGAATTGGTTTCTGGCGTGGAAATAGCAAAAGTGAGCTGTACTTGCTCAGAACTGAGATATCTGGCTTCAAGTGATGATTTGTGGAAACAGAAGTACATCGAGCAGTTTGGGAATGTTGCGGGTTTAGACGGTGTGAAGGGTTTTAAAGGTAGATTTGCCAGAGCTTGGGAAGCTAGAAAAAGAAGGAAAACTGTTGGCAGATCAGCTCTGAGTGTACTGGATAGAAGAATTCCATATGCTCCATATAGTGTTGTGGGCTTCCCAGGAATGATAGGCGGTGACTATGATCTATTTCCTAATGTTGTACCTCGTGGACTCGCTGGTATGCCACAGGGTGTTGTCCACGACTCAGGGATGTAACACCCAACTGTAATCTGGGTGGTTTTGCAGGTTTTGACGATCGTTAGTTAGTTAGTTAGTTAAAACGTGAACCGTTATGGGGTGTTTAATAAGTTATGTATGTGTGCTTGAACTAGCAACGTTATGGGATGTTTAATAAGTTGCATAAATGTTCTAAGTTGATTTTGGATTAATTACACTAAAATATTTTAATACTATACTTGGCATCTATTGTGAACTTTGAATATTATAACAAGAAAACTTATGCCAATTAGCTAGTGGTGGGATGGTTGGTAAGGGAGAGACCTGCCTTGTAATCCAGGTTTAATCCCTGCTTTCCCTATTTGTTTCTGAGGCATGCAAATGAGGCCTAGCTCTTAGGCTGATGCACATGGGTTTTACCCACTCCGATCCAGGGTTCGAGCCTCGGCTCTTCCTCAAGCCCGGAAGGGGTCGTATTGGGTGGGATTTTTCCTTGGATGCTCTCCAACTCTGACGCCAAATGGGCCCAGTTAAAACAACATATTGGCCGGAGTTGGACGAGGCTCTCCCATGTGACGGGGGGTTGTGAATTCACAACATTCAATGTTTGCCGTTCAAAAAAAAAGTAATCAAGTTTATTATCTGTTTCATTTTAGTCACTTAAACCTTTTGTCTTATTTTAGTTACTCAAGTTTCTCATATGTTCTATTTTAGTCACTCAAACTTTTTTGTCTCACTTTAGTGACTTAAGTTTCGCATGTTCCAGTCTTGCGTAATGCGTAATTGCGAGGTTAACATGTTACTTTTTTTGGATTTTATTTTATGAATATGGTGAAAATAGTAGTTTACTCTTTTGAATTTTATTTTCATCATATCCATAAAATGAAATAAAGAAAAAAGTAACCGGTAACATGGTAATTATGAAATATTTGAACAACATGTGAAACTTGAGTGACTAAAATGAGACAAAAAAAGTTTGAGTGACTAAAATGGAACAGATGAAAATTTTGAGTGACTAAAATATAACAAATAAGAAACTTTGTTACTGTTATAATTGTGTTAGTGAACTTTGAAAATTCAATTTGATCTAACGAAGTTCAAAAATAATTGTTTAATGCATAGTTCTTGAAACACTTTTTTTATGTGACACCGATTTTACCCTAAGGCATTTGGTTAGTATGAATTAATGGAAATTCAAGGAAATTGGAATTTAAATTTCATTTTTTGTATGTGTTATTGATTAAGAGAACGAATTTAAATTGAAATTAATTCTATCCAAAATTTTCAATTAATAAAATTCAAAATCCTTTGACATTTCAAAGGATTAACCTTAGAAATGTTTATAATTTACGTAATAACTTAACTTGTTTTTGTTCTTTTAAGATTATTTTTTTAAAGATTTATGAGTTTGGATTTTTGTTTTATATGTTATTAATTTTAAGGGGTAATTTTGTCATTTTAAGTATTTTTACATTCCAAATTCATTAACAAATATATCAACAAAACACATTCTCAAATTTTAAAGAGTAAAGTGTAATTTGAACCCCTGTGGTATATGTCCGTCGACACTTTGCAACCCTCTTTTAAAAGAAGTGCAATTTGCACCCCTATGGCTTAATTTCTCTTTCTTAATGAGCCCCTCCGTCAACTTTCCATCCGTTAAACCGTCCAATTAGGTGTTAAAAGTCATTTTTGCCCTTATTGCCTTTACGTCAGATATCTGAGCCCTAATTTTCATCTTCTAAAAAATCAAGGCTCGTCATTTTCATCTGAACCTGCTCTATCATTTTCATATTCGCAAAATCAAGGCACAATGTCCAAATACTCTTCATCGTCATCTTCAAATTCGAGGTCCCAGAGGTACGAAGTATCTGGGTCGGTATGCGCTTGTGGTGCAGTTGTGTGCTATCAAATTTCTAGAACAGATGCAAACCCTGGCCGACGCTTCTTGTGTTGTGTAAGAAATTTTAGGTTTTATTCGTTTAATGTTCCAGATTATTTTATAATTTTTATGTTTTTGGTTCGGTTAGTAAGTTTTGGATTTCATTACAGAAGGGAAAATGTGGATGGCTAAGTTGGGCTGATACTCCCACATGTCTAAGATGTGAAATGGTTATCCCTGGTTTGTTAAGGACTATCAAGAACAAAGATGAATTTGCAAAAACCAAATCTAAGGAAGTCATAAAACTGAAGATTGTGTTAGGAATTAGTTCGTTGTTGTTTGTTTTTTTATGTATTTAGCATTTGAAAAGTCCTTTGATTGTGTTACATTGTAAGGCAATTGAAAGGCTCTAGGATGGTGTTATATTTTGTTTATGTAATTTTAAAACCTCTAACGGTTTTATTTATAATGCAAGCTTGTTCACAAGTATATATCATTTTTATTCGAATCTTATTGTTTATCCAATTTTGTTATTTGGTAGTCATCTTGTAACTGTTCTCGAGTTGATGATGTTGAACAAGTTGATGAAGTCATACCTGTGTTAGAAAAAGAAGAGCCTCGGTATCGTGCTCCATATGAAGACTATGACCCTGATGTATTGAAAAATTATTGAGATTATGAGGAACTAAATGAAATCATACCTTATGAAGGTCAACAAGAAGAGCTATAGTACGAGGAACTAATTGAACAAGAAAAAGAAGAGCCATATGAAGACTATGACTCTGATGTATTGAAAACAGCTTGGGATTACTACAGTCCAGAAAAACAGGTGGAGCTCCAGCACCGTTACCCATATGAAGACAAGCATGATTCTGATTTAGATTTTGAACTTGATGATTGTCATTGGAAATAATATTAGATATCTTGATTAATTAGTAATGTTTGATTGTATTGTTTGACTTAGTAATTTGTAATGTTTGACTTGTATTGTTTTACTTACTTTGTAATGAAGGCTTTTATGAATGCAATATTTACTGCTGTGAATGCAATATTGACTGCTATGAATGCAAATAGTCATATTGACCTGCATCGACCTGCATAAAAAATAGTCATATTGACCTGCTATGCTGCCACATTTGCCACTACATTGAACTGTATGTACATGCAATATGTACCTGCAGTGAATGCAATATGGTGAACATGTTGTGGCAACTTATATGCATGAACTATATGAATGCTGCATTATTGGTCACAGAATGCAATAAAACAACCATTACATAAAAAGAAAAATCAGTTTCAACAGTGTTCCACAAACCATAACATAAAAAGAAAAATCAGGTTCAACAAACCATAACAAAACAGGAACCATGTTCAACAGTGTTCAACAACAAACCCTAACATAAAAAAAGGAACAATAAATCAGCATCTCATAAGCATCTTTGTGTCCCAGATTGAGAGTTGCATTGAAATGTATGTACATGCAATAATTCTAAGAACCATGACCATGATTGGAAACTCTCAGCTTCCACAACTGAAAATGCAACTGGATAAATACCATTGTTACCATCTACACCAACTGCACTCAAGATCTGGCCTGGATATGGACCTTTCATGAAACAACCATCCAATCCTAGAATTTCTCTTCCACATCTTAAAACCTTTCTTCATAGCTTCATAACATATGTATATTCTTCTGAATTGCCTGGTAGGACTACTAGGGTTAGAGAATGGCTCCACATCTATTTTGATAGTGCTTCCAGGGTTGGCTCTTAAAATTTCTTCACATTAGTCTCTTAGCAACCCGTAGTGCTCTACATAATCACCAAACAATTTCCTTATGGCAATCCTCTTAGCTCTAAAGACTTTTGCAAGTGAAACCTGCACCTGATGCCTTTTTTGGATTACATTTTGAAGAGCTATTATGGGTATTTTTGGATTTTTTTCAACAAGGGGCTCAGTCTCCTTGGCTATGGATCTCATAGTGTACAGACCAACCTCTCTAGTTTGCAGACATTGATGTTCACCTTGGATTGTCTTCACACACCAATGATCATCGGTGGTAGGTCTTGAGATCTTGATTGCATAGGGGCAAGTGGGTTTTGTATTTCTTTTACTAACTTTCTTGGGTATAACACTAGTGGACGACCCACCTACTCCCATTTGGAGGATTTTACTATTTTGCCCCTGTGTTCCTTCATCTGCATCCAAACTCGGATTTGTAACCAAACACACAACCTTATACCTTAACCTTTCATTTTTCTGAACATAAAGTTGCCTTCTAGATTCAAGTGCAAAATGTTTAACCATATCATTCAACATCTCCTTATCTTATATTAACTGACCTATATAGAATGGACATAGTGATTCAGATGAAACCCTATTAAGTTTTCTTTTGCTCCTAATCCTCTTTGATACCTTTCTTAATAATGTGGAATTCTCGTCATTAGAGTAACTATTACTGTCAAAGTTTTCAAGGTCAACATAAGTGTCACGTTCACCATCAAACTCAAAATCCCGATGACCAACACCATTACCATCACCATCTTCTTCTTCATCACCATCAAAATCAAAGTCAACATTAGCCTTAAAGTTCTGCATATCTACTTCTACATCCTCCACCTGATTATCTTCGTCTGCAATATAATCCGGATCATGTTCATCCTGACTATCCTCATCTTCTCTATCTTCACTTTCCTCTTCCTCTGTAAAAATAGATGGCACTGGACCATTTTCAATTGCATGTATAGGATTTGGTTCCACACCATCTACTATTGACTTAACTAACAGACGTGAATTCCAATGTTCAACATATATTTCAATCACTGTATTTCCTCTTCGTACATGAGCAAACAAGTTTTCAAAATCACTCTCATTACTCAAACACCTAAGACCCAAATTCAAACACAAACGAGGTACCTTAAAATGGTAGTAAAAAACCATATCACTAGGATATCCCAGGCCTTTAACCATTTCTTCCAACATTCCCATTCCAAAACCATTAATATCAACAGTATCAATGAAGCTTGTCTTACCATTTACGTATTCCATACCCGGATGGTTTGAAAACTGACCTCCATGAAAAAACTTCAAGGTAAACATGGTTCTTGAGTCTACTGAAAAAATTTTTATGAAAATAAGATTAAATCAAGAGTAGTTAGGATAATCAAATTAAACTTACCACATGATGATTGTAGGTTTGGTTCTAATTCCTCATCACCTGCACGCATCCTCCATAATCGAACAAAGGATGATTCTTCAACAATTTCCTCCATAACGAACAAGCGACTAATTTGAGATACCACAGGGTCGCAAACGACAGTAAATTAGGGATTTATGGTTACAAAAAGTATACAGAGATTTATTGTGGCAAAAGTACCATATTACCCTTCTCATTAACGGTTTAACGGATGGAAAGTTGACGGAGGGGCTCATTAAGAAAGAGAAACTATACCACAGGGGTGCGAATTGCACTTCTTTTAAAATAGGGTTGTAAAGTGTCAGCGAACATATACCAAGGGGTGCAAATTCCACTTTACTCAATTTTAAAAGAATCTTTTAAATTTCAATTCCAATTCTCAGCACCTTAGCAGGGGTGGATCCATGCCCAACTCAGAGGGGCAAGTGCACCCACTGAGATCAGCCCAATATAGAGAAAAAAAGTCCATGGAAGCACAGTTATATTAACTATGCCCCATTCATTAAGAAGCCAATGCCCTCATCAAACCTTCCTGTTTCATTCAGGAACCATTTTCCCTTATGAATCCATAACTATTTAGCCAAGTAAAAACCAATCTGCTTTATTAGTGATGGTACATTAAGTAAAAACTTGTTTGTGTTCCCTAATTAGCTTTGAATATACTCTACCTTTCCTTTAAGAGTATGAAATTCCCTTAATATGTAGGGCAACAACGAAAATGTTTTAGATCATGTAGGGTTTAGAAAAAAATGACTTAAAAAGAATACTTTCAGTAGGCGGGTATTTTTTTCTTTTTAACAAGTTATGTTTATTTCTATTATGTCAAACGGGTCAACGGAAAAATAAACTTAAAAAAGAAACCTTGTTTTGTCCAGTTTTTTTTTTTTTTTTTTGCATATTTGACACGTTTTGGCTGGTCCGTTTTTGCACCCACTCACCCAAAATTCTGGATCCGCCACTGCACCTTAGTCAAATCTCATATTGTTTGATTATGTTTTGTCCACATGAGAGATATTGAGCCATAAGGAATGCCTCGCTTCAAATATCATCAACGTGTTATGGGCGCAATGGTTGTGGGTGAGGAGAACTCCATAATTAAACATGTTCGAGCGGGAGCAATCCTAGTATAGCTTACCACCTAAGAAGTTTTCACCCGAACAAACCAAAAACATATCATTAAACTCTTAATGAATAAAACATACAATATTGATTGATATTAAGAAACTCAGAGCTTGCCAACAAGACCATGGGCAATACGGACACATGAAATTTAACTGATCTATTAATATTTTGTATTACACAAATTTATTCATCAATGGCTATAGCCCAAAATATGTAAAATTCCTTAAAAAACCAATAAAAATTCCAAAATAAGAATATTTCCAAGACTATAATCTTTTATAATTTCCCTTAAGTTTTTTTAACAGTGAGATTTAATTGACATTAAAAAGGAAAGGGACTAACAAGTAGCTTGACCCACAAAAGATACCTACAACAAGTTACAATAGAACATTAAAGTTACACCAATATGACCCTGGTTTTCACCATATTTTTGATCCATAGATACGAGATAACCTTGATCTCCCCAAAAATCATCATCGAGCAAACCTTTTTCATTTTGAAATACTTTTTCATTTCTAGCCCGCCATATACATGTAGCGTGCCCTTCGAAAAATATACACCATAGCGTAACAATTAATAATTTACCTTAAGTAAATATTTAATATTGGCTTTCATATTTATTTTACTACCTAATATATTATAAGCATATTTAATTTACTAGTTATATTATAAACATAATAAAGACGTTATAATTAATATATGATTTTTAGCCATAAACATAATCATTAAATTTACTAATTATGTTAAAAACATACTTAATATAATGATTTTTTTACCATAAATACAATTACCAAGTCAATGTGTAACATGATGACACCTAATTTTAGTTCTATTCTTAGCTTTCAAACATCCAATACGATCTTGTAGGATCAACTTCTGTTATAAGTCATATCAATCAAGATATCAAATGCTTATATAAAGCACAAACCCTAATCTTTCTTGAAATCAAGAACCACATTTCGACCAAATGGGGGGATCTGAGGTCGTCTTGTTGGATTTTTGGCCGAGCATGTTCGGTATGAGGGTTAGAATTGCTTTGGCTGAAAAGGGTATCGAGTATGAGTACAAAGAACAAGACTTGGGCAATAAAAGCCCCTTGCTTCTTGAGATGAACCCGATTCACAAGAAAATCCCGGTTCTTATACACAAAGGAAAACCTATAAGTGAATCTTGTATTATCGTTCAGTATATTGACGAGACGTGGAATGATAAGTCCCCGTTGATGCCTTCTGATCCTTCTGTTAGAGCCCAGGCTAGGTTTTGGGCTGACTATGTCGACAAAAAGGTACGTGTAACTAATCTTTCTTCTATTGTCATAAAATTTTGGTTTTATAGACATAAAAAGTGTCATTGGTGCAAATAAACTGTCAATAATTGGGGTTATGATTTTCACTATTTATTCATTAAATCTTTTATTTTTTCTAGGTTTATGAGACTTCAAAGAAAATATGGACATTAAAGGGTGAAGAGCACGAAAATGCAAAGAAGGAATTCATAGAAATTTTGAAGGTTTTAGAAGGGCAAATTGGGGAAAAACCGTATTTTATGGGAGAGTCCTTTGGGTATGCGGATATTGCACTGGTGACATTTTACTGTTGGTTTTATACATTTGAGACCCTTGGGAATTTTAGTATTGAAAAAGAGTGCCCAAAGTTGATTGCATGGGCCAAAAGGTGCATGCAAAGGGAAAGTGTCTCCAAAACTCTTCCTGATTCGAAGAAGATTTACGACTTCTTTATTGAGATGAAAACCAAGCTTGGTTTGTAGGTATGAGGGCTATATGTGTCATTTTACCTTTCATTTGATAAATAAAACGTTACTTGATACTAAAATTTTCATATCTATAAATAGGTCATGTGGACATGAGGCATGTTCTTAAAGTTGAGAGTTTTGGTTCGTTTGAAGGAGATGTTTTTCTTGAGCCATGCCAGTTAGTGAGAATAAGATATTGATATCGTTTCGTGTTTGTATTTCTTTTTATCGAACATGGTACTAATCGAGTTTTTTTGTTTGACATAGTTTTGATGGATGTTTTTACTAAAGTTTTGTGGAAATTCCAACTAAAAGTACACTAAACAATAAAACTTATAAAACTTAGTAAAATTAAACAATAAAATAAGTAGCTTAGTAAAATTAAACAAAATTTGGGTCGGACCAAAACGGGTCGGGTCAAAAATAAAATAATAATAATAATTTTAACTTAGTTAAACAATCAAATAAATAAAGTTAAAAACAAGAAACAAAATTAAACAATAAAATAAGTACCTTTACTACATTTACACTAAACAATTAACCAATGAATTTAATGTAAATAAAAAACAAAGCTTATAAAACTTGGTGAAGATGAATACTTATAAGCAAAAATATTTAGATCTTGATCATCAAATTAGCTTTTACTACACTAATTTTAAGTTGTTTTATCATATTAGCTTTTCTCACGGCGTGAAGGGATATGGAACACCGCCCCCCTCTCGCGTGAAGGGGGCGTGAGGGAGGATCCGTGAGTGGCTTCACGGGAGAAAGGGGAGTGTTGGGTGGGTCCCCCATGGTCAAATATATGGTATTTTACTCACTTGGGTATTTCTCTTGTCAAGTGAGACCCAAGTGAGGAACCTTCCAATCTTACGTGGTGCCCACGTGACAGAAACGTTACTCTCACTTGGGAGTACCAACTGAGAGTATACCACATACTCTTACAATTACTCTTTATTTCATTTTTATGAGTATTCAAAATTAAATCATCATGATGTCTTGTCTATATTTGTTAAAACCAAGACCTAGCAAGGTTATTTATTTTTTGAACAGAAAAAGTTGTTGGCCACATGGTTAGAACACACGAACTCTTCTTTTAAAAAGGACCTAGCAAGATTATTAGCCAAACCAAACAACGTTTATCCACATGGTTAGAACACGCAACCTCTTCTTTTTTAAAAGACCTAGCAAGGTTATTAGCCAAACCAAACAACATTTATCGCATGTCGGAGTATCCTGTTGATATCCTCACTCCAAACCAGGAAATTAACTTTGCCACAAAATCAAGTTTTCCTTTTCCTAAACATTTATCGCTCGTCGGTTATATCTGTCTCATGTGTACATTTCATTTTGTTCCAATCTATCGTTTATAGTTATGTACTATTCTATACTGTATCATGGGCTATTGCCAATTAGCAAACTTCAGGCACAAGATTTAAGAGCTTGATCATAATTCTTATCAGAAACATCTATCTCATCTCTTATCTAAAAAGACAACTATCAGCACTCGGCAGTTAAAAAAACAAAAAGGTATTCCAAAAACATGTTGGAGATTCATACTACTTACATTAACATGTCTGGTTTTCGTTCATTTCCCCTTGAGTCGACATATTGCAGCATACAGTTTCCTTCTAGCGCCGACAGCAAGAACACCCATTTCCTTCAAATCATCAAGGGTAAGCAAAGGCAATGCTTCTTCATCAACTTCATGCATTTCAAACATACCTCCATATCTACCAAACCCCACATCTTCTAACCATCTACCAACACCATTTACACTGACTGATTCCGAAATGAGATCATTATTTTCAAGATTTTGACTTTTTTGTTTCTTGAAAGTGGGTTCACTGAGATCAGTTTTACCCAAACTTCTTTTGCTTATAGCAGACCCTTGATTATCAGCCGACCCGTAAAGATCAGTAGATGGAGTTGATGTGAAGGTCCATGGACTTCTAAAAACGGTTCGCTTGCATCTTTTGCTTCGTGGACCTTTTATGCTCTTTTGGGTCACTTTAGATTCAATCAATTCTGTGACTTTTATCATGTTTGGATCATCATTTTCCCCGTTATGATGCGTATCAACCAAAAATCTCGAAGAAGATAAAGCAGGATCAGAAACCACATACTCGGATTCAATCATTTCTTGATAGTTTTGTGATTCTTCAAGCATGTTAAAATCAAACACCCATAAGTTGTTCAACATCGCGTCCGAAAACCCATAATTAAAAGCAGCAGATATGTCTTCCAGTTCTCCCAATCTTACATTTTGACCATTTGGCCATCTTTGTTCCTTTGATTCCATATGTGACATCAACATTATCCCCAAATTCTTAAATTAAGTTCTTGGAAAACCCTAAAAGGGGAAAATGAAATAACAGTGTAATCAGAACAATACTCAACCCCAACTTAGAAATTGTCAAAAAGATATCCAGAATCTAAAGAAATAAACAAGAAATTATGATACAAATCAAGAAACAAGAGAAAATACAAGCAATTAATACCAAAAAAACCCAATAACCATAAACACAGAAACCCTAAAATTCACATAATGCACAAATTGATATCATGATATAAGAAGAAATTTATGATAAAAGGTATTTTGGTTCAAGCAATTAGCTAAAGTGACAGGCTAGTAACAAACACACCAAACAACGCAAGAACGAGCTAAATCTAATTCGACCATAAGAAATGAACCCACAAATTTATAAAGATTCTGAAGCAAGCAAACCCCATGTTCGAATTGAAGTAATAAACCAAGAGAATCCGATTTCCAACTGAAATGAAATATAACGACTAACCTTAATGGCGGAGGAAGCAGTTTTGGATTGAGCAGTGAAATCTTTGAATTGAAGTGAGCGAAAGTTCGTCAGTGAAGTTGATTTGGGATTTGAGTGAAATTCAGAGAAACGGTGTACACGACGAATTTGGGAATTTTGGAGAAGTCAACGTGAGGTCAATGGTGGAATAGTCTAGAAAAAGATTATTTTGAAGTTTGGGGAATTTTGGAGATGGCTCGGTTCTTGATTTGGGATTTATTATGACATCATCATCGATGATGGATTACGAAGCATGGAGAAGTTTCTGGATCCTTAAATATGTTGGAAAACAATTGATATAAACGAGATCATACACGGTATTTTGTGGGTGGACGATCACACGACGGCCTTTTCCTTTTATTAAACATAAACTCAAACTCTTATAATTATAAATAATCTAAACATCTATTTATTAGCTACTCTTTGTTTGCTAATCAAGCTTTACTTTACTTAATAGACTCAAATTCAAAATTTAAAAACAAACAAACAGAAACAAATCCAACTCTTCCATCCATGTGTTGCGTGAAGTTTGTCACAGGCTCACATCCATTTATTATTGGGCTAGGCTTTTAATTGGTTCTATTGAGATTAAGCCCAACAATCTCCTCCTTAATCTCTATGTGTACCACCTAGATCCGTCATTCCGAGTAGCTCTCGCATCTCCACAAATTTCATCCTTGGTAGTGCCTTTGGTAGGATATCCGCCTTTTGACTATCACCACTAATGTGATCAACTAATATTTCACCCCGCTCAATACATTCCCGTATGAAGTGATATCTCGTGTTAATATGTTTGCTGCGCCCATGAAACACAGGGTTTTTCATTAATGTAATAGCTGACTTGTTGTCAACCCACAACTTTACCACATTTTCCTTTTGACCCGTTAATCACTTAACAATCCTCTTAACCATAGTGCTTGGCAAGCTGTTGTTGCTGCCGCCATGAATTCTGCCTCACACGATGGCAATGCCACTGTTTGTTGCTTTTGTGAGTTCCATGATATTAGTGAGTTAGCAAGGTAGAACACCATACCTGTCGTGCTTCTTCCACTCGCTTGGTCATTCGCGTGACTACTATCACAAAATCCGGTCAATAATTCTTCTCCATCGGTTTTGTAACATAGGCCAAAACTCTGTTCCTTTTATGTATCATAGAATGTGTTTAAGTATTTGCATATGTGATATCTTGGGCTCTTGCATATATCTACTAGCAACCCCGACCGAATAGCTCAAGTCGGGTCTAGTGTGTGTTAAGTATCTTAGACTCCCTATAAGTTTACGATACTCGGTTGGGTCTACCGGTTGTCCCTCTTCATCTTTGGTGACGTTAAGTCGAGGTTCCATCGGATAACGGGTTGGATTACAGTCGTGCATGCCGCCCAACTTTAGCACCTTTTTTGCATATGATTCTTGTTTAACAGTGATGACTCCTTTCTTTTGATCAACCTCTAGTCCTAAGTAATAGGATAGTAATCCCAAGTCCTGCATTTCGAATTCCTTCTTCATTTGCGCCTTGAACGAGTCAATTTCTTTTTCACTCGAGCCGGTAATAATTAAGTCGTCTACGTAGATACCAACTATGATCGTTTCAGCCCCAATCGTGCGTTTGTATACTACTGACTCTCGAGGACAGTGAATAAGATCGAGACGTTTCAGGGTTGCATCAAGTTTTTCATTCCAAGCTCGCGGAGCTTGTCGCAAACCGTATAGGGCTTTGTGTAAACGATAAACCATGTTCTCTTTTTCCTGGTATGACAAATCCGTCGGGTTGTTTTACAAACACGGTTTCTTTCAAGTCCCCGTTTAGAAACGCCGACTTCACATCCAAGTGATACACTAACCATTTTTCTTTTGCTGCAATGGCTAGTATTAGACGAATGGTTTCGAGTCTCGCAATGGGTGCAAAGACATTGTAAAAATCTACACCTTGCTCTTGTACATAGCCTTTGGCGACTAATCTCGCTTTGTACTTTGTCACCGACCCATTTGGATCACGCTTGATCTTATATACCCATTTCAAACCTATAGCCTTATGACTTGTTGGTAGTTTGCATAGTTCCCAAGTCTTATTCTGAATAATTGAGTTTAACTCCCTTTGCATGGCAACCTTCCATTCTGCATGGTCCTTTGCCTCTTGATAATTGGTAGGTTCCTCAGTCAGCATTAAAAGGGATTCTAGTTCTTCTTGTAGCATGACAAAATCATCAAACCTTTTGGGTAAAATTGTTTGTCTTGTTGATTTTCGTATGGGTGTAACATGGTATTCACCAAGATTACTATGATCACCTTCTTCTGTTTCCCCTTCATCATCATGGTGATCATGTGAGGGGTTGTTTTGGGTCGTAGTTTCTGCAGCTGGTGGTGAGTTAACTGCTTGACTACTGCCCACGTCTTCTTCGGATGTTGGACTCGACTGCGTTTGTCCGTACGTCTCTGTATTTAGGATTTGGAATTCAACCCATGCAGACCTGTCTTCTGTACATTCTGTTTTGGCCCAATCGAAGCCAACTCTCTCTTCAAACTTCACGTTTCTAGTAACGTAAATTCGTTTAGTAACTGGGTCGAATACCCTATAGGTCGGGCTTCCCGGTTCTTTGCCAATATTTACCACTTCGATGCTCCGATCGTCCAGTTTTCTTACGCCTACCGGTGGTGTGCTCATAAACCCTCGACACCCAAACACCCGTAGATATTTTACGTTTGGTTTACGACGCGTCCAAACTTCAAACGGTGTGGAGTTTGTCACTGCTTTCGTGGGGATTTGGTTCAACACATGCACCGAGTGTCTTACAGCTTCTCCCCATAGGTCTTGTGGCATGCTCATAGCCTGTAACAAGCTTCTCATTGTGTTCAAGACTGTACGGTTTCTTCTTTCCACGACTCCGTTTTGTTGAGGAGTATAGGGGCAGAAAACATATGTTTGATTCATGTTTCTTCACAATATGAATTGAATGGCTTGTTTACAAATTCTCCCCCTCTATCACTCCTCAATGCTTTGACTTTAAACCCACTTTGTAACTCAGCTTCAGATTTAAATTTCCTGAACGCATCTAGGGCATCGTTTTTGTTCTTTAGGGTGTAGATCCACATGTAACGACTATAGTCGTCGATCAATAACATGACGTATCGGTTACCTCCACGGGTTGATGGAGTTATAGGGCCGCATAAGTCTGTGTGGACTAACTCCAGTGGATTCCTGCATGGTACTCGGCCTGTTTCGAGAAAGGTAGTCGGCTTTATTTGCCCATCATACATGCGTCACACATTTTGCTTTTTTGTGACAATTTAGGCAGTCCCTTTGCTAGTTTCAGATTAGACATACTCGAAAGGGACTCGAAATTTAAGTGACCAAGTCTAGCATGCCATAACCATGCTTGGTCACCTATTGAGTTGAGTAGGCACACCGGCTTTCCGACCTTTAACTCCTTCTTGTACAACTGATTGCTTGAATGTGGTACCTTCATTAATAATTGCCCATCTTTCTCGTACAACCAAAGGTGATCATTGACGATGACTATTTTATGACCGGTTTCCGATAGTTTCCCAAGACTTAGGATGTTACTACATAATTTAGGAATGTAGTATACATCGGTAACAGTCTTTGTTCTCCATTCTTGCAATCAAAAAAGTTTGGATCCCCTTCCTTCAATTCTTACTAGGGATCCGTCTCCGAATTTGACCAAACCATTTATGTTTGAGTCAATTTCGGAGAAGTGATTCTTATCTCCGGTCATGTGGTTCGAAGACTGTCAAGATACAATGTTTCAACAGTTTTGGAGTCATTGAGATACATGTTAGGGTGTACCTTATCTTCATTAAGTAAAACTTTGTCATTCACCTCCACTACGGCTGCCATCATTATCTCGTCTCCTTTCTTCATGTTTTGTGGAGGGACTGCATGTTGTCCTTTGGTTGCGTACGTTCCCAAGCGAAGTGTCTGTATTCGTTGCAATTATAACAACGAACCGCACTCTTGTCTCGTCCTTGGTTGTTATTTTTCCGATTAGGGTTTGAGGAGAATCCACGCCCCCTACCTCTATATCCTCGCCCACGGCCTCGGCCTCGGCCCCGGTTGTCTGACCCGGAGGACTCTTGTTCTCGTCCCGCTCCTTTACGAGTTTCGAACCGTTTCTGTTTTCCTTGGGAATCACTTTTGGAAAACAATAGTTTCCCATATGCTTCTCCTTCATTCCCTGCGTAAAGACGGACCCTATCTTCAAACGCTTTTAACCTTCCGATAGCTTCCTCAAACGGCATGGATTCTAAATCCTCCGATTGCTCGATTGAGGCAACGATCGGAAGGAACCTGATTGGAAGTGAATTAAACAGTTTCCGAACCAAGGTTTCTAGTTCAATGACTGACCCGACGTTGTTGAATCGTCCCTCAGTCCTGCTTATCTTATCGGCGAATTCGTCGATTGACTCGTTGTCTTTCATCTTTAAGTTTTCAAGTTCCGATCTGAGAACGTGCAGTCGTGCTTTCTGGACACGATCTGCACATAGGAATCGGACCCTTATCGCTTCCCACACTTCACGTGCGTTTGTATATTTGACTACTTGAAGTAGGATATCCTCGGGTAAGGATTGAAAGATTAACGCCATGGCTGTTTGATTTTTCCGGGTTTCAACAGCACTTCCAGTCACTGGGTCAATCAATTCCGATAATCCGTAGGCACCCAATATGGTACGAACCACAACTGACCAAGATGAGTAGTTGGTTGTGGTTAGTTTTGGGCATTGAAAAGACACGTTCTGATGGTCTCTAGCTTGGATCATTGCGTTATTCGGTTGCTCTTCGTCTGCCATTTACCTTTTCTGTTGTTTCTTGCTGATCACGTTTCAGTGTACCAGAAAATCAGTTTCTTCTTCACAAAGAGACTGATCAGTTCTGGTTCTTGATCAGTTATACACCCCGATCCTTCTACCTGATAGATCTTCACAAGAACACAGCAGTCTTCTGTACCGTTCTTCGATTGGTTATTCTCCCCAATCGATCTTCTCCCTTTGATCTTCAGAACCTATTCTCTCATACCAATTGTTGGAAAACAATTGATATAAACGAGATCAAACATGGTATTTTGTGGGTGGACGATCCCACGACCGCCTTTTCCTTTTATTAAACATAAACTCAAACTCTCATAATTACAAATAATCTAAACATCTATTTGTTAGCTACTCTTTGCTTGCTAATCAAGCTTTACTTTACTTAATAGACTCAAATTCAAAATTT
The DNA here is from genome assembly GCA_023525975.1 of Smallanthus sonchifolius. NCBI lineage: Eukaryota > Viridiplantae > Streptophyta > Magnoliopsida > Asterales > Asteraceae > Smallanthus > Smallanthus sonchifolius. The sequence continues at coordinate 84,665,174 of CM042032.1, read as the reverse complement.
AAAAACAAACAAACAGAAACCAAATCCAACTCTTCCATTCATGTGCTGCGTGAAGTTTGTCACATGCTCACAGCCATTTATTATTGGGCTAGTCTTTTATATGGTTCTATTGAGATTACGCCCAACAAAATAAAGAACAAATCTTTTTACCTCTGGCTTGGCTTGGATCATAAACTAAGGCTTAGGTTATACAAACGCCATCAAAATGATATCTGAACACTATCTTTTATACAATCCGTATATGGGCTATATGAGGCATAATATGGACGGTATTGAGTTATTCAGGACACAAGCCGAATTGGGCTATTTTAGACAAAATATGTGTCGTATTGACTTTTGAATTATACAACTTGTATTGATGCTATATGAGTTGTATAGCTGGTGTATCTATAACAACGCCCTAAACTAATTTAATAATGGACCCCATTAGCAATTTTCCAGCTTGACTCCAGCCAAGGGCATTGCCCTGGACCCCATTAGGGGTCGCTGTTGGATATTTTATTGTAATTGAATTAACTTGTGGTGATCAATATGTATCATCATAAATATCAAATAAGTAAGGAAGTGCGAAGTGCACGTTTATTTGAGTTTATTATGATATTAGGAGCGAAACCCCTAATTAACGTGGGTCCGGGGCAGTGCCCCCGGTAGCGGAGTCCAAGGGGCAGAGCACCTAGCTTTCCACTAATATTGCTTTATTAAAAATTCATTTGGAAATGAATTTCCGGAAATTAACATGTGAATTCCGGATGAGGCAAAAGTGACAAATCCTGATAGGAAAAAAAATCCCGCCCCCCTGCGTTTTTCTTCAAGTTTCGCCACTGCTCGGACCCTCTTTGTTCGGTGGGCTTCACCCCTTTGAAACAACAAGGTGCCATAAGCACCAGAAATCATAAGATCCTCAGACAAGTGTGCACTCCACCCTTACCAACTTGTTTGATGTTTTATTATGACTTCCATTTGGTTATTAAGTAAATCAAATTACATAAAATAGCTATTTGACACTAAAATCACCAACACTTCTCAAATTAGGCCCTACTTAAATGGTCTTCATTCTTTTTTTTCTTCCTACCCTCCTGCCTGAGTACACAATGTACATATACTAATTAGAATAAATTGTTTTTCTTTTTGTTGAAGTTGCAGTCTTGTCATGCATCGTGCTTGTTATTGTTATCATCCTACCATAAAATTCATAGCCTCCCCCCAACACAATTATAGCCCATGTCACCCCCCCTCCCCGCTACAGATTTCTTCTAGCCTTGCACCTCAATCAATTGCTTGACCATGGCCTTAGAATACGGTTGTAGCTGTCCATGTCCAACCACACACTCGCTTCTTCTCTTCTATCAACATTGTGTGTGTTTTGTGTCGACGTCCTTCACTGTTTTACACTCTAGATAGAGCGTATGATCTCCAACTGTCTGCAAGGCAGTATTAGATAGACTATATTAGTTTATGTAAACTCCAAGATCTCCAGTAAGTCGGGCTCTCCTAGAGTCTCCAGAAGGGTTATACTGAGCTTAACCTAGCAAAACAGGAACACCGTTAGTCTCGTCACAGTGAGGACCCCGAGGGGTGTCGCTGTGACCAGCCTCCGGCGTGAGAGTAAGTATAAGGTTTGAATGAGAAAATGCGAATATGGAGTAAGCGTGAGGAATGAATGAGAACATGAACATTACTTTGGGTTTGACGGGGTATTTATACCTGGTGAATATTTGTCTTTAGCTTGGAACGTATCTTTGTCTTATTGGCCTGGATATGTAATGCCTGAGCCATTGTTTAAGGTTGTTAGTAATAGTTTTTGTATTGTCGAGTCTCCTCTTATTTATTGGTTCGTACTCTGATATGTGGATTCTTGTCTCCTTTTTACCGTTAACTTTTTGTCTTTTTCTCCTGAACACGTCCGGGTTTCGCCCATCTGCCGGGCCTTCGACTAAAGCCCGGCTTTTGGGTTTATAGGCCCGGCCTTAGGTTACTATATCTTTGCAAGTGTTTGTCCGGACTTGGGTTCTGGGATATGTCCGGTCTTCTTTCCAGACCATATCCCAACAGTTTAAGTTTGTTTCGTTTAGAATATATTAGTCTGAGATCATTATATAGATAAGATTTATTTTATTATCATGAATAAACTTCTTATAGTTACGAGATATGAATGATTAGTTTTCTTTTTTGTGTCTACAATAAAAACGGTTTGTGATACACAACACCCTACGTAGATTTTCATATTAAATGGATTATAGAAACTAATAATCAAATAATAACTTATATAACGTGATTGTTGATTTTAACCGAACAGTTTCTCGTTTCAAACCGATAGTTGTAATCAAGAAATTATTTTTAAAATTTCAAAACACATCGCCCTTTTTAGCCAATTTACTTGATCGAAGCTAAGTCATTCAAGTTTGCATTCCACTTACTTTAGGCATCCTATCTAAGGCCCATAGACCAATATCATTAACAATAACATCACCCAAGGATCTGTCCACCCCCACCCACAAGGCCACAAATCTTTTCTGACCATGAAATGTGTCAAGACTAGTGTTTATGATCATCTAAATATAAGTAAACTATTTACTCTTTAGTTTATCACCGACAATTTAGTAGAGTAAGTAATGGGTAGATTTTTATTTCAGTGATGATTTTGTATGTCACATCCTACATCCCTTCAAACTCCTTTTCCTAGTCAAAAAGTTCAAGCTTTCTGTTGAATATCCAATAAAGGTAAATCATTTATGTATAACTGTTCTGATCGCATTATTATCAAAGTTAATTTAACTTTAATAATCATTTTAAATCAGTTAACACATTAAGTAAAAAAAATTAACTTTAAGAAATAAACTAAATAAGAAAAACTAATTTCTCAACTAAATATTTAATCAACGTTTTATGTAAAAAAAATTCAAAATAATAGAAATGTCTAGCAGTTTCTTATTTCCAGTTAATAAGGTCAAAACATGGTTTTAATATTTCATTTTGTTTTGTGAGTGTGTCATTGTCCTTAATTTTGTTTTACGGTGTGTCCCCTTACCCTCAGTTTTGTTTTGTAGTGTCACTTTCCCCTTCCAGAATTAGCCTATATTGGTCTTTACAAACAAATTTTGGAAATTTTTAATGGATGGTTGGCTTTCTTACGGGGTGCATGTCCACCCCCTCTCAATAAGTTGTATCGGCCCCTGCGGCCGACCCTCATAAAAAAATTATTTGTTATATATGCGGTAGAATCTCGACCGACCCCCAAGAAATTTTGATACCAATCCCCATAAAATTTTGACCAACCCCAAGAAAAAAATATTTTTAACACCAACCCCAAGAAAATTTAATTTTTAATAGTGACCCATATTTAAACTAATAACTTAATTGAACATTTTGACTAAACTGGACTAAAAACTTAGTCAATTAAACAATTATATACACATTTAATTAACTCATTACTCATTCAGACAATTAAGCTCACATTTAGTTTACCAATTACTCATTTAAATTTTTAAACAATTTAACTTAATAAAAAATCTAAGTACCGGCAATCCTGATTCCTATCCATCAACGTCTCTGTTCCCTGTTCACAACCTTGCGCCCCTGCCTCGCCACGATTTCAGGTAACTTTTTTCTCTCTAAATTTGCTTATTATATTATTTTGCTATAATGCTATGCCATATGTGTAACACCCCAACCGACGGCGGAAACGTCGGGACGGGACATGTAGACTGTTCATGAGCACAAGGTTGACTAGATTTCAATATTTTAATCATCAAGTTTAACTTCAAATAATTTAACACAACCAAATTCAAACAAAAATAGCATAACTCAACAAGTACATAAATGAAAGTACAAATTGTTCTTTGAATTTAAATTAATCATCAAGTTTAACTTCAAATAATATGACATGGTCATTTCGACTCAAAGCGTCGGCTACAACATTCGCTTTGCCGGGATGGTAACGAATCTCGCAGTCATAGTCATTAAGGAGTTCAACCCAACGTCGTTGCCTCATATTGAGTTCTTTTTGGTTGAAGATGTGTTGGAGACTTTTGTGGTCGGTGAACACCACACATTTTGTGCCATAGATGTAATGTCTCCAAATCTTCAATGCAAATACAACCGCACCCAATTCGAGATCGTGAGTTGTATAATTCTTCTCATGAATCTTAAGTTACCTCGATGCATAAGCGATTACTTTGCCTCGTTGCATGAGGACACAACCGAGACCTTGGTTGGAGGCATCACAATAGACAACTAGGTCATCATTCCCATCAGGGAGAGTCAAAATAGGAGCATTGCACAACTTTTGCTTGAGAGTTTGAAAAGCTTCTTCTTGCTTTGGTCCCCATTCATAAGGTTTACCCTTGTGGGTCAAAGCGATTAGAGGAACAACAATCTTAGAGAAATTTGAAATGAAACGACGATAATATCCCGCAAGACCAAGAAATGAACGAACTTCGATGGGGGTCTTCGGGGCATTCCAATTCTTAACAGCTTCGATCTTAGCAGGGTCAACATGAATTCCTTTTTCGTTGACGATATGACCCAGAAATTGAACCTCCTTTAGCCAAAATTCACATTTAGAGAACTTGGCATATAGTTGCTCTTTCCTCAAGAGGTCCAAAACCAACCTAAGGTGTTGCTCATGATCAAATTTAGTCTTGGAGTAGATTAAGATATCATCAACGAAGACGATCACGAATTTATCAAGGTACGGTTTGCACACACGATTCATGAGGTCCATGAAAACTGCGGGTGCATTGGTTAGCCCAAAAGGCATGACCATGAACTCGTAATGACCATACCTTGTTCGGAAGGCAGTCTTTGGAATATCTTCCTCTTGTACACGGAGTTAGTGATAACCAGATCGAAGATCAATCTTCGAGAAACAAGTAGAGCCTTGAAGTTGATCAAAGAGATCATCAATTCTAGGCAATGGATAACGGTTCTTGATGGTAAGCTTGTTGAGTTCGCGGTAGTCAATACACATGCGGAATGATCCATCCTTCTTCTTGACGAATAAGACAGGTGCACCCCACGGTGAATGACTTGGACGGATGAAGCCCTTGTCGGAGAGCTCTTGCATCTCGGAAGGTGCAAGGCGTTATGGAGCTCTAGCTGCTGGGTTAGCTCCGGGTACAAGGTCAATACGAAATTCTACTTGCCGAACGGGTGGAAGACCGGATAAGTCTTCGGGGAATACTTCGGGAAAGTCCCGGATGATGGGGATGTCTTGAATATTCTTCTTTTTGACATCCTTTTGAACAATATGAGCTAAGAAGGCCACGTACTTCTTTCGTAAGTACTTTTGAGCAGTAGTGCTTGACATTAACCTGAGTCCTCTGCAAGGTTTTTCACCAAAGACTCTTAACGTTTCTCCTGACGGAAAGGGTATTCGGATGCATTTCTCAAAACAGATGACTTCGACATGGTGATTTGACAGCCAATCCATGCCTATGATGATATCAAAACTTCCTAGTGGCATTGGCACGAGGTTGATTGGAAATGTATGATCATTAAGTTCTAGAGAACAGTCGTGGATAACGGAGTCTATTATAAGGGAGTCACCATTTGCTACTTCGACAGTGAAGGTTTTCTCTAATTTTGGACCGTGTTTTTGCAAGTAAGGGTTCAAAGTTAAGTGACACAAAACTTTTATCTGCACCGGTATCAAATAAAATGGAGGCACATTGACTATTAACAAGGAACGTATCGTTGACCACATCATTGTTGGCTTGAGCTTCATTGGCGTTTATGTTGAAAGCACGCCCACGAGCTCCGCCTTGTCTAGCATTGATGAACTCCGGGCACTGGTCACGGAAATGATTTGGGTTGCCACATTCATAACAAGCACGCCCATTTGCTATAGCGGGAACACCTTGACCAGTCACTTATTGGTTGGTTCGGGTTGGTGGGTTGACTTGGCCTGCAAGTGCTTTGGCTCTACAACCATTGATCGTATGGCCATATTTCCCACAGTGAGTGCAAAGACGACATGGAATGTTTTGGAGATGGTGATAATTGCATGTGGCACAAAGTGGGTAGGTCCCCACATATGGCTTCTTGACTGGTGCTTGAGTCATGGGAGCAACTTGGTTAACATGCATAGCAGGAGTGACCACAACAAAATTTCTAGCCTTTCTTTTTTTATTATTGTGGTAGGGTTCAGTTTTGGCTTCTTTGATGTGTACGGGAGGGGTTGTGGTGTCAGGAGCTTTCTTGGTGCCCTTTCTAGTTAGAGTTCCTGCCTTCACATGATTGTCGGTCAAAGTAGCAGATAATTAGATAGCATCTTCGAGTGTTGCGAGATTTCTCCCTAAGACAGTATCCTGAATCTGCCTAGGTAATCCACCGATGTACTTTTCAATGCAACGGGATAAGGGTGTGACCATATGGGGCACAAGGAGACTCAGTTCATGGAACCGGGTTGTATAAGCCAGACTTTCACCACTGTCTTGGGTAAGATCCCAAAACTCAGCTTCCAGCTTCCTCACTTCATTCCGAGGACAGAACTCTTTGATCATTAGTCTCTTAACCTCATCCCATGGTAAGGCCATGGTTGCCTCTATACCTCTAGTTCTCTTTTCCCCATTCCATCACGTGAGTGCCCGTTTTTGGAAGACACTTGTGGCATGACGGACACGAAGGTTATCGGGGCAGTCACTATTGAGGAAGGTGCCCTCAATACTTTCAAACCATTGAAGGAGTCCCGTAGCTCCTTCGGTACCATAGAACTTAAGAGGGTTACACGAATTGAAGTGCTTGAAGGTACATTGCGGTGGGTTGGCACCACCACCACCATTAGTTCCATGAGTACCACTAATGGCTCCATTAGTTTGGGTGAGTTGAGTTACAAGTTGTGCAAGGATAGCAGCAATGTCGGTGTTGTTGTTGGTCACGGTAGCACGACGGGGAGGCATTCTACAGATTCGCACAAGACAAGAAAAGATGTAAGAACTTATGAAAGTTGATTGAATTTAAAAGGATAAGATAGCAAATAAAATAGTTAATCATGCTTTGGATTGTACTCAAATAGTGATATAATCACTTGAATACTATGACATATTAAGGTTAATTAAACTCATATAATTTTTCAAGGAGACATGCTTTAGCCTATAAGTAAACACTCATCCCGGGAATTCCCAGGAAAGCATACGGGTCCCTCGGTTGATTGGGATTTATGCGAAATGCTTTCCTAGATAGAAAACCCAGAATACAGGTGTCACTCTTCCAGATTGCACGTGTCCTCAAATAATTAACAAGTCTAAAAACCTTAACGAGGAAATAAAGAAATTTTATAGATTTAGATTTATGAAGTTTCCACATGCTAGGAAGATGATGATAGAGAAGTAGATAAGAAGGTTATGAGGCTTAGGGTAAGGGTAAGGATATTGTTTATTTAATTTATTATTTAAGTATAGTCTAATAAGTCATGAATTTTAACAAATAAGGTATCAAAATTAAATAAATATTAATATAATAAGCATGTAACACATAGCATGTAGCACATAACACATAATCATGAAGCATGGTATAAGTGATTGTCCTAAAGTTATAGTCTAGGTCAAGGGTGTCTTATAACCTAGTTCACTATAACCAAGGCTCTGATACCAATCTGTCACACCCCAACCGACGACGGAAACGTCGGGGCGGGACATGTAGACTGCTCATGAGCACAAGGTTGACTAGGTTTCAATATTTTAATCATCAAGTTTAACTTCAAATAATTTAACACAACCAAATTCAAACAAAAATAGCATAACTCAACAAGTACATAAATGAAAGTACAAATTGTTCTTTAAATTTAAATTAACTAAGTCCAAACTTAAGTGTAGCATGTCTTGATCAAACTCACACATTAACACCTGAAACATGAATAAAATAAGGTCAACTAAAAAGTTGGTGAGCATACACAGGTTTGTACATAGATAGTGTATAGATATGAATAAACAAATCTTTACATGTCATGATAAAATAAGGCATTTATGGGGAGCAGCTATTGTGTAACTAAAGTACAATCAAACCTTTGTAACTAGCATGCAAATTGTGTTGTCGGTAACAATCACCCCAATCTGGGTGGGTTTGTCAGACTCAATAGATCTATCATTGTTAACCGTCGGCTTAAATAGTTAATGATTGCACATAAATTGCACACAAAAGTTAACACACCTAGCACTCAAACATAAAGCTCAAATTTGCACACATGAATGTAAAGAGGATTTGTGTTTGTGTAGTTTGTGTAAATGTAAGCCATTGTTTGTATAAAATTCATGATTCACCCCAAAAAGTGTAAAAGAGTAAAGGGGCTATGTAATACTCACTTGAATTAAGGGTGTAGCTAGCACGCGAGACTAGGTAGCAAAACGATCATTGTAACTCACCACATTAACCTAGTGGGTAATGTATATTGAGTTAATAGCGTGTACAAAAGTCTATGTCTAAGTCTAGGGTTCAACTGGTTTTGATGTGTGTGGATTTGTACAAAAAAGTTTGTGTTATTCCATGTAAAGGCATGCTATGCTTGTATAAGAATTCACACTTGTGGCATGACGGACACGAAGGTTATCGGGGTAGTCACTATTGAGGAAGGTGTGCTCCGTGGCGGGAAGCGGACCTTAACCGATAGAGGCGGTGATATTAACGAGGTTAGGCACAAAAAGAAACGTGGTTAAATAATTTTTGCCCCACCTCAAATGGTTGAGGCGGTGATATTAACGTGGCTAAGCACAAAAAGAATCGTAGTTAAATACATAAAAGAAATGTACGAAGTTACAGAGAGTTGGTTGTGGAGATCGAAACATAGATAAAAGACAGTTAGATAACGGTACGTACCCATTTTTTCAGTCGGTGTCGGTCTCATTCTTCATGGTACCAGCACGTCACCGTCAGTAGATATAATTCACGATACCTAAAAATACGTTATCTTAAATACGACTCCGTTTTAAAAAAAAATTATACCGGGATGTCAAGAAAAAAAATAAACAAACAAACACGAAAATTATTAAAAAAATTAAGTTATATATATTACAGGAGAAACTAAATAAATACAATACAGAACATTACAACTCTTTTGACGAAACCACTGTAAAAAAAAATTATGTGAGCTCACAAATCGATTATCTTTCCATCCCATCCGTGTGATGTGCCTTGCCTTTGTATTTTGGTAGGTTGACAACTTGTTCTATATGCTTTATCATATGTAATCTTCATTTATTTTTTATTGGGATTGATTTTTTATTATATATTCAACACATCAACTTTGTTCTTAGGCAATTCTGTCGGTAGCCGAAAAATCTTTTCATGTTTTTTTGTGAAAAATAATAATATTACCTTTCTATGCATAATGCATTTCCATGAATGTGATTTGTCGGTCTGATCGACTGATATTACAAAAATAATTGATGTTTTATTTAATATATTTTTAAATGTTTTTTATGTCTCACCTTTTAATTTATTTTAACAAATGTTTAATAGTATGTTAAAACTGATAAATCTTTTTTAAAATATACATAAGCACTTTACAAACTCCTTAATTTACAAAATCACCGTCATCAGTATTTCTTTTTATAAATATCAAAATGTTTAAATATGTTAATGAGGAGATGTATTTTTAGAAAACCGAAAATTACGGTTCGGTTTTGGTTTTATTTTTCTTGAAAACCAAAAAAAACAAACCGAATCGAACATGTACATGTAAACTTTTTTTATGTATTGTGTTAAGTATAGTATGTTTGTTATTGAATTTATGAATTAAAATTTTTATTTTTGAATATTAAGTATGTTGGGCTGTGAAGGCTCCTGGATTGGGCCTCATGAACTAGGCGTCGGTACTGGGCCCTAGTGGTTGTCCGTTTCTTGTTGACTAAAGGGCTGTTTGATAGCATCTTAATGCTACCTCTGAATCGGTCAGAGGTACGGGGTTGTTTGTTTCAGATTTTGCTAGTCTTTTAATAATTCATCCAGTCTGTTAATGGTTCAACACAGAAAACATGTTGAACCATTCATTGCTCTTAATAGTTCAACTCTTAATAAACCAAACAACCCCTAAGTTATTAACCATTATGTCTTTCTATTTAAACAATTATATGTAATTGTAATTTCAACAACTCCCGATTAATAATAAAGAGAGAACTCTATCTTGCAACCGTGGACGTAGATCATTAACCGAAGCCCGTTATTTCTTGTGTCATTTATTATTTGCTTGCGTTTGTGTGTGTGTTTGTGTTTCCACTGTGTACAGACTCTGATTGATATCTATTAAATTATTCAGGAAAAAAAAATAAACCGCCTAGCCTAAAATTTTAGGCTCAAATATGTAATAATCAATTAATCGTTACTTAACAAATGAATTTACTCCAAAAGTTTCAAGCTCATGTTCATTATTTTAGCCAATTTTATTTTTCTGCCAAAAATTTTCAAGCTCAAATGACAAAACCGAAAAAACGATACTGAAACCAAAAACCGAAAATGTTTTTAAAAATCCAAAAACCAAATTTTCTATATTTCTCAAGCATAGTCGGATGCTGGGGCGGACTTACTTAGGGGAGGGGGGTGCACAGGAACCCCCGAGTTTCGAAATTTTAGTGTAACGGTAGGTAAAAAAACTGGGGTGAACCCTCTTCAAAATTTTTCTGGATCCGTCACTGGTCGGATGCAAAAGGGCTGACCATGACGGGTTGACCACCGGCCGTCCATTAGCGCCATCGGAATATATGATATGTGAGTAGGCGTCCAAAATATCGAGAGATTTGTATCGCGAGATATTGTCGGCGTCGTGACGATCAAATAAATCATTAAATGAGATGTCGAATCTGTAGGCGTAGAAAGGCATGGTAGGTGAAAATTTGTCGTGACACGTGTGGGGATCGCAGTGGGTTGATGATTAAATGTGGTGGAGACCACTTGTTAAGTTACATTTATTGGCTCATTCATCTCTGCCATTTGGACTCGGCTTCACGTTCGGTCCGAACCTTCTTTATGTACCACTTTAAATGCAGTACGTACATCTCTTTCTTTTTTTTTTTTTTACCATTCACCTTATTTTTTTTTTCCGTTTTCATTGTTACACTAAAGTTATTTTTTTTAACGGCTACACTAAAGTTATTTAATGTTTTTTATTTTGTAAATTTACTTAACTTTTATTAAATATTTAAACCTTATGAAATATTTTAATACATGTTAACTTTTTTTTTGAAGTTAAATGACATAAATGAAACGTATATATGAATTTTAATTACTATTTTAAAATTAACTTAAATTAAGAGGTAATAGTGGTATAAAAAAATTATTAATTAAATAACCAAATTTCATAATTTTCAATTTAAGTCAATTTTAAATAAACTAATCACTAAATATTAACTAAGATTCATATATGTTTTATTTAACAACTTTAATTTAAAAAGAAGAGTAAACTGCCATTTTCGTCCCTGTGGTTTGGTCAAAATTGCCACTTTCATCCAATAGTTTGTTTTTTTTGTATCTGGGTCCTCATGGTTTTAAAATATTGCCATTTTCATCCTCGTGGTTTTAAAATATTGCCACTTTCATCCAGTCAGCTAACACCGTCCGTTTTTCTCAGTTAAATGAGGGGTATTTCAGTCCTTTTACTTATTTGTTTTATTTTTTCATCTTTTTTACTCTCACTTTTTAATCATCCCCAATTTAACCTCTAATTTAATCATCCACATGCTGGCCTTCTTCCTCTTTTCCTGACCAGTTTTCGACGAGCACCACTGGAACACCTCCGTCGCTTGTTTCTATGATTAAAAAGTGAGAGTAAAAAAGATGAAGAAATAAAACAAATATGTAAAAGGACTGAAATACCCCTCATTTAATTGAGAAAAACGGACGGTGTTAGCTGACTGGATGAAAGTGGCAATATTTTAAAACCACGAGGATGAAAATGGCAATATTTTAAAACCACGAGGACCCAGATACAAAAAAACAAACTATTGGATGAAAGTGGCAATTTTGACCAAACCACAGGGACGAAAATGGCAGTTTACTCTAAAAAGAAATAACATTTATAAAAATTCAGAAGATTGAAACACTTAATAAAAGTATAATGACTTTAAAAGAACAAAAAAAACTTTGAGTGGTTTTAACGAGACACTTTAGAAACTTGGTTAGTAATAGTATTGTTTAATTTTTTTTTTCTTTTTTTTTTATAAAAAATAAAACAAACTTTTCTCATGTAGATTGATATCAACTTTTACATTTTGTTATTTTACTTCGAAGCATGAGAATTCTTATTTATTTAAAAATAACGTTAGATGGATTTCTATACGTTTAAATCAATGTTTTTACACTTCATTGAACCGGTTGTAGAATCAATATTATCACAATTAGAACTCTAAACGAATCGAACTGAACCGAACAAGTTTTGTTTGTGTTCGTTCGTTTAGCATTGAACTTGTTCATGAACACTAACCGAACGAAATTTCATGTTCGTGTTAGTTCATTAAGGAAATGTATTTGTTCATGTCCGTTCGTTAACTTTCTATACGAACACAAATGAAAATAAACGAACACAGGCTAGTTTGAAAATTAAAAACAATATTGTTAATCCTAAATATTAGACACAACCATCCAAAAGATAAATCAAGTTTAAGTACTTACACATTAATATCCTAAAATACTTGACATATTACACAACCATAATTATCCACAAAAAATGTTTAAGAGGTCTAATGAGTAATAAAATAAAGATCAATATATATAAAAATATAAAAAGTTTAAATATATAAAAAAATCTTTAATGAACGAACTAATGTAAACCGTAAACGAACGTTAATGAATAAACATAAACGAATGTTCACGAACAAGATCTTTGTTGATTATCGTTCATCTAACTAATCGAACGAAATTTTTTGTTCATGTTCGTTCATTTATCAGACGTTCGAAGATCTCTCTTGAACGGTTATTGATTTAATATAAGTAGTATAATTAGTCAACGTGCAAGTGAAGCAATATTTTCCTTTAAATTATTTTGTTTCCTAAATTAAAATAATAATATATTTCTGTAGAGGCAGAGAAACGCATCATTTTATTTTATTATATTAATAAAAATCTCTAAATCCAAACTTACGATTCAAAATAACGAGTAATTATAAAAGATATTTATATCATTAACCTAAAATTTTAAATATCTTAAAATATTTTATTAAATCACGTATCATTCAATGATATATAAGTTCACATAGATCCTGGTGCCCCTTTGCACACAGTGAGATCATCACAAATACACGTTGCAAACGCCTCTGTCTCCCTCCCACTCCTCTCCCATTCGCCGGCCACCGACAGTTTCCAACTCCGGCAACCTTATAATCTCTTTCAGCAATAACTCCAGTTCCTTTACATCTGTCGGTGGTAAACGGATTCCACTCATTTCAATTTTCCTTGTCAGTAGATTTTAACTTCTGGATTAAGATTCATCACACATTTATTGAGCCTACTTTTCTCCTAAATTTTGTCATAAATGTTGCTGAAAGGCTAACAGATTTGTATAATTTGATGATACGAATAATTGTGCATTTTATTGAGAATTAATTTCACCGTAAAACTCGTAAATTCTGGTTGGATCGGGCTTAATTTGCACCCTACGTAATTCGGATCTTCGATTACTTTCATTTCGTATAATTCATTCACCGATTCGGCGACAATTCCGAGATCTTTCTGATAATTAGGGTTTTGAGTTAGGGTGTGTGGTAGAGAAATGTGTAAGGTAGACGATAGAGATAAGAAGAGGAGAAGGTTTGCAATTGGAGCGATGGGATTGAAGAAATTAGGAGAAATTAGGGTTGAAAAGTTGAAGAATTCTATGGCGAATGCAAGGTCTCCTAAGATGAAGATGTTGTTAATTAGGGCAATGACGATGGTGTTATTGTGGACTTGCTTGATTCAGCTGACAACATTTGGTGGTTCATGGGGACCTAGGGTTTTGAAAGGCTGGCCTTCTTGCTTTACACAAGATTCTCATTCTCATTCTGCAGCTGTGTTAGATGTTAAATTGTTGCCTGATGTTCCTGCTAGAGTTCTTCCACCCAAGAGTGAGTTCTTTGTTCTTCCTTTTTGCCATTGTTTGTAGTTATCCCTGAAATTTGAACAAAAACTGAGATTCTATATGATTTTGACTTTCAAATAATCTTGTGTTGCAATGTAGGGGTTTACAAGAACAATGGTTACTTAGTGGTTTCATGTAATGGAGGACTTAATCAAATGCGTTCGGCTGTGAGTGTTATCTTTTTCTATCTTTAAATCGTGTAGTTTGTACTATAAATTACCATTTTAAGTTTTTAACCATTTCTTCGTTGTGTAGATTTGTGATATGGTTGCGATTGCTAGATATTTAAATGTTACTCTTGTAGTTCCTGAGCTGGATAAAACTTCCTTTTGGGCTGATCCAAGGTATGCTGAAATTTTTGTGTCTTCCTACGTGTTGAAGTTCATGGTTTTTGATTATTCTGATGTCTGGTTCATGGATTACAGTGAGTTTGAGGACATTTTTGATGTTGATCATTTCATTACATCCTTGAGAGATGAAGTCCGGATACTTAAAGAACTTCCTCCTAGGCTTAAAAAGAGAGTTGAATTAGGAATTGTGCTTACCATGCCTCCCGTTAGCTGGTCTGATATTTCTTACTATCATAACCAGGTACTGCTTATATTCTTTCTTTAATTAATTAAATAGTGCGTATATACGTGTGCACTATAATTTATAGTTTTTTGGTGATGAATGCAGATTCTTCCTCTGATTCAAAAATATAAAGTTGTACATTTAAACAGAACCGATGCTCGGCTTGCCAATAATGGTCAACCTCTTGAACTTCAAAAACTTAGGTGTCGAGTAAATTTCGGTGCTCTGAGATTCACTAGTCAAATAGAAGAACTGGGTAGACGCATTGTTAAACTTTTGAGACAAAACGGGCCCTTTTTGGTGCTTCATCTCAGATATGAAATGGATATGTTAGCATTTTCTGGCTGTACACAAGGATGCAATGCTGAAGAGGTTGAAGAGTTGACCAGAATGAGGTTTGATCTTCTTACATCAGCAGTTTGAGCTATGGAAAACACCTAGTTTTGGTTGTATGACTCGTTTTCTTTATGCAGATATGCTTACCCATGGTGGAAGGAAAAGATAATAAATTCTGATTTGAAACGGAAAGACGGTTTATGCCCTTTGACCCCTGAAGAAACTGCCCTTACACTTAGGGCACTTGATATTGACCGTGACATCCAGATTTATATCGCTGCTGGTGAAATATATGGTGGAAAAAGGAGAATGGATAGGCTTGCAGATGCCTACCCGAAACTGGTTTGTACTAAAATTTATACAATTCTTTATCTTCTAAAAAATTTGAAGCAATTTCTGAAGTTGTTTATGCTTTTACAGGTAAGAAAGGAGACGCTGTTAGGGGCAGCTGACCTTCAGTATTTCCAAAATCACTCGTCACAAATGGCAGCATTGGATTATCTTGTGTCACTGGAGAGTGATATTTTTGTACCGACGTATGATGGAAACATGGCCAAAGTTGTAGAAGGCCACCGCAGGTACATCATGATCGTAACTTTTTAATGGCGGTTTATTTTGTTATTAACATTAATTTTGTTTTCTTCAGGTTTTTGGGTTTCAAAAAGACAATTCTGTTGGACAGGAGGGTTTTGACTGAATTAATAGACAAATATACAAGTGGGTTATTGAGTTGGGATGAATTCTCAAGTGCGGTTAAGGATACACATGCACAACGCATGGGGAACCCTACAAAAAGAACGGTTATTTCAGACCGACCCAAAGAAGAAGATTACTTCTATGCAAATCCAGAAGAGTGCTTGAAGCCATCAGATGATGATGAACTTGTGAGCATCCTATGATGAAGGATTTGTGGGTTAATTTGGCCCGTTGGGGTCTTTATGATTCTTGATCCCCAACTCTGTCGGTGTACAATGAGTATCTGTTCAAAATGTGAGGACGTCACGCATTTTGGTGAGAGATGCACGCAGACAACAACGTTTCCACGAATGGGAGTATGGCGTCCACTATTAATGTTTGGTTTCTTATGTTTCATGTATAGAAAAATCGCGTGATATGTACACACAGAGGGAGTTGAAACCGTAGCTAGGTATGTTTTTGCTTTCCTTCCTACGTGAAAAGGTACTAGTATTTAGTGTCAAGTGTGGCATTTGAGTATGTGCAAAGGCTTTCTTATAATAATAATAACATAATTATTGTTTAATTTACCGTTTAGAATTCTTTTTAATGGATACATTTGTGGGCATTAGTGGGGAGTGATTAAAAACCAGAAATCCACTTATCTATCATTGGACTAACTGTGTTTACAGGATGGGATGGGATGGGATGTTGTTTGACTTGGGAGATTCTAGATTCATAAGATAAGTAAAATACATAAAATTTAAAACAAAGTGACCATGTTTGGGTTAGAGTAACGTGTACCAAACGATAAAAGAATAACAATACAATATTGTCTTCTTGAAGACATCTAGGCCTCGAGAAAGACAATTTCTTTGGAGGCTTCAAGATCCCATTGGGAAGTATCCGTGATCCCATAGATAGGTTCAAAGATTGCGTTGGGATGCTCAAAGATCCCTTGCCGTCGTTGCCGATGGTGAAAGATGCCATGTACGAGGGTCCTCGTGTGCTTGTGTCATTCGAGAGTCCATTACATCAACTCTTAAAGACACATGGTTACCGACAATAGAAGAGGAAATGACTCTTTTCTTTAACAGTGAGAAGTGAAAACCTCAAACTAGAAAACCCATATATTCCCGTAAATACTTTGCTAATCAGTAAAAAACAGACGAAAATTATTATTGGAAGAAAGAAAACATCACGCGAAATCTATTATTGAAAGAATGAAAATGCCATAAAAGAATTAAATAAACTACAAACCTAATTGTTAGTGATTAAAAAAAAAAAGAACTTACATGTCAAATTCCATATTAGTGATTTAAAAAGTGGTTGTCTACTATCAATCAAACACTTGTAAAGCGCTAATCATATTGGTTTGATTTGATACAATCAACAAATTGCCATGATTAAATTGTACAAACAGGTAATTACTTTCTAAATCTAGAGCCTACTTCAACTTGAATAAAAAAAGGGTAGGGAGTAGTATGTGTTTGAGAACCACTAGGCATTTACGCAGGGTCCGGGCTGGATCGTTTAGCGATCTGCCCTACACTTTATGTAAGAGGTTGTTTTCACGGCTCGAACCATGATCTCAAGGTCACAAAGCAGCAACGATGGAATAGAACCATGATCTCAAGGTCCACGGAATGTGGCGGTTTTTAGGTCGAGTATACCCACGCCAGATCATGTGGTTGAAGATATTAAATCGCATTCTCTAGTTTGGATTAAGCACAGGTCAAAGTTCAGCTTTTTAACTGAGGAAAATTGGTGTTGCTCCCCTCCCATGATCATGTTTTTGGCGGTGTGGCAATTGTTTTTTGCCTTTTGATCTTGTCTTTTTTGTACCTCAATTGCCAGCTCCCCACTGGCCTTTTAAATTTAATATAAATACAACTGTTAAAAAAAACATAAAAAAATATACTTAAAAATCCTAACGAAGATTTTTTAACAAACTAAACCGAATATATATTTTCTTTTCTATAAAAAACGGCACTGTGAATATATGTTTCCCCGTTATCTTAAAATACCACAAACCAAAACTCAAGCAACTGTTAATGATTCTTACCAATTATCTATATATTATTATAATTTCTTTGTCTACAGTAAATTAAATAATAATTCCTGAAATACCAAATATTACAAACAATTAATTAAAACCTATAACTCATAAATTTTTAAACTTAAAATCACTTTTATACAAATCACAACACAACTCTACATGAAACATTAAAACCTATAACTCATAAATTCAATGTTTTTAAACCTGGACCGGACCGGCCCGGCCGGTCAAACCGGTACCTCCGCTGGTCCGGTTGAATGTTGTGAGACCGTTTTATAAAAAAACCGGGCGGTTCTTATGATTAACCGGTTGGACCGTGAACCGTGAACCGGGGGGGTCGAACCGGGTCTCTAATTTGCTTTTTTTTTACTTTTTGAGTTTTTTAACAAGTAAATAGTCACAAAAACAACCAGTTGCCATTAAGCTTCCTTGTATAAGCTACTAAACAGAAAGTATACTAACCAATTGCCATTAAGCTTCAGTGTTTACAGCTCGTACATAATTTATGTTTTTGTTAGCTAATGAACTTGGGAAAGAAATTGTTTAAATGTACATAATGTACCTATTTATCTTTGCTAATTTATGTTTCAGATGCAAAAGATACATAATTTATGTTTTTACTTTTTATGAATATTTATATTATTTATTACGTCATCCGGTTATTGAATCCGGTCCAACCGGTCCGACTGGTCCGACCAATGAACCTCTAATACGTCCGGTTCGTTGTCCGGTCCGGTTCTGAAAACATTGCATAAATTCCATCTACAAATAATTTTCACCAAAAATAATAAAATAAAGTTGACACAATAACTTAGGGCTGTAAACGAGCCGAGCCAGGAAGGGCTTAAGCTCGGCTCGTGAAAAGTTCAAGCTTAGCCGGCTCGGCTCGAAATTTTTAACGAGCTGAAAAGTTGAGTTCGATCTCGGCTCGTGAAAAGCTTAAGCCAGCTCGATAATTTAAAAAAAAATTGATTTTTTTTATTTTGTAGTTTTTGGACATTTTGAAATATATATGAAATAAAAAAAACATTATTAGAACTAATAAAAGAGTAAATAAAATAATATTAAGGTTGTAAACAAAAAAAAGTATTATTTTTTAATTTTTTTAAATATCGAGAGACACCGAGGCAGATTCAAAATATTATATGTATTATTTTTGTTTTTTTTTAAATCTTTTATATGTTATTTATTATTATGATTATTATTAATAATCTTATTTTAAACGAGTTAAACGTGCGAGCCAGCGAGCCACGAGCCTACTCTAGCTCGGGCTTGGCTCATTTAAAAATCAAGTTTGCTCGCTTTTACAAACTTTTTTCGAGCGAACTTCGAACGAGTCGTGAGCTTTTTGAAGAGCTCTATAGTAACTTGTAAGTAGTAACTAGAGAGTATTGGGCCTCTCGGCTAAGCCCAAAGACCAAAGTCGTGCGCGGTGTTCACCAGAAAAAGGCCCAGATCAAACTAATTTTAATCCATCCAATCTGATAGGTTATAGCCCGGTTCAATCATAGCAGGCCCGGTTCAATCATGGCAGGTGACAAAATAATCCCGCGAAACGACCCTAAAATTTCCCAAACATTCCCGCCAAAACGTACAAATCTGATACATCTTCGAACCCTAACACAGTAACGACAACATCAGGAATCCATAAGAGCTCAAAACACTCTCAGTCAATCGTAAGATCTCCAAAAATCAAGCATGAAAATCAGATCAATGAAGCTTCGCGAAGCTCACAACAACAATGGTGTGAGCTTCTACTGTACGGTTCTGTGGGACCGCACCGCCGAGCACATCGTTACCGCCTCTTCTTCTGATGTCTCCATTTCAATTCACGATGCTCTCTTACCGTCAATTGCTCCAAAATTTCTTCGTAATCATAAAGATGGCGTCACCGCTTTGGCTCTTAGCCCTAATTCCACATGCCTAGCTTCCGGATCTAGTGACCGCTCCGTCAAACTATACAAGTTCCCTGGTAATACAAAATTTCCTTTTTATTTGTATGATTGTAGATTGTCAAGAAATTAGAAACTGATAGGTTTAGATTACATCATGATAGTTTTTTTTCATGATAGTAGGAACCTTTTACGAGGGAAAATTATACAATTAACCGCTGCTGTCATTGCTTGATTGTGTGTTCTTCTCGAGCTTGAGCTCTGCTTGTCTAGAGCTCCATCTCTAAAGCTCGAGCTCGGTAATTTTTCAAGTTTGAGCTTGACATGTTTATAATTATTTTACGGTAATTTTTCAGAGTTGAGCTCGACATGTTTATAATTATTTTAATATATATTTATAATTATAATTTTTATACATAACATAATATATTATATTTAACTAGTTTTATCATAATTTTTATATAAATATATATTGAATGAAATAATATAATAAAAAGTTCATTTAGGCTCGCGAGCCGGCTCAAATTTGAGATGTGAAGCTCGGGCTAGTTTATGAAATGAACATCAATAAAAGCTCAGCTCTTTTAAGCTTAGCTCGTTTCGATGTTTCAATGAGCCGATCTTGAGTAGCTTGCGAGCGGCTCGGCTTGTTTATGCCCCTGCTTGTTGCTGATATCGTCATGAACTATTTTAATATGTCGAATTTGTCTCAACTTCCCTTGATTATCAAGAGTAGTTTTTTTTTGCTTTACATTCAAATGAATGATTTAACTGCAACTATTGGAGGGGTTAATGTCTTGTAACAGTTATGTACTTTCACAAGGAGGGGCCAATGATTTAACTGCAACTATTGGAGGGGTTAATGGCTTGTAACAGTTATGTACTTTCTCAGTAGTTAGTTGTTCTTGTAAAAAGTGTCCCAATCTAGGGTGTTTAGCAACCTAAAACGTTCGTGGCATCTATGTGGTTTAGTTTTTGTAAAAAGTCTTCTGGTTATTGCTTACCGCCTTAGCTTTCTGGAAATAGTTCTAATTTTGAAGCATTTAAATTATCTTTTTACCAGGAGGAGAATTTGAGTCAAATATTAGCAGATTTACATTGCCTATTCGTGCGTTGTCCTTCAACAGACAGGGTACCATTTTGGCAGCTGGTGGTGATGATGATGGTATTAAACTTATTAATACAATAGATGGTTCAATTGCTAGGGTTTTAAAAGGACACAGAGGGTCTATCACAGGTATAGCTTTTGATCCAAACAGTGAGTATTTGGCTTCTGTTGATTCAGTTGGAACTGTTATTATTTGGGAGCTCCAATCCGGTACAACAATCCACACCCTTAAAAATATTGCTCCTAATACTTCATCTGACTTTTCAACCTTAACCGCACTTGGCTGGAGTCCAGATGGTGAAATGCTAGCTGTTTCTGGTTTGAAAAATGATGTGGTTATGTATGATAGAGATACAGCTGAAAAACTCTTCACATTAAGAGGTGATCACACACAACCGGTGTGTTTCTTGGTTTGGTCACTTAATGGAAAATACATTGCTACATCTGGATTAGACAGACAAGTTTTGATTTGGGATGTTGATAAGAAACAAGACATTGAAAGACAGAAGTTTGATGAATTAATAAGTTGCTTGGCATGGAAGCCACATGGAAATGCATTAGCTGTCATTGATGTTATGGGGAAGTATGGTGTTTGGGACATTGTTATACCATCATCTATGAAATCCCCTACAGAAGGAGTTCCTGATACAATTTCGAAAAAAAGCGACGGGTTACTCTTTTTTGAAGAAGAAGAAGAACATGAGCCTAGTATATCTGGCAGTTTAAGTGATCATGGTGAAGATAGCCTTGTTGGTTCTGAACCACCTAACAGAAAAAGATTAAGACATTTTCAATATGATGAAGATTCAGATGATGATATGAGTTTGCTTCGGCAAGTAGAATCCCACAAAAAGCCTTCCGTTTCTGGCAAGGAAAGCACGAAAAACAGAAATGCCACATCCACAGGTCCAGTGGCTGTTACAGGTTCAATAATGCAGGAAGCTTTTCAGTCAGGTTCTACTCCTGTACAGCCTGGTAAAAGGCGATTCTTATGCTATAATATGCTTGGAAGTATAACCACAATGAAGCATGATGAATACTCCCATATCGAGGTATTCATATCTTTCCAAATCTCTACTTTGGTTATCATATTTTCATGAAACTATACATATATGCTATTTATTGGATGCAGATCGATTTTCATGACACTGGCAGTGGGCCCCGAGTTCCTGCAATGACAGATCACTTTGGTTTCACTATGGCTTCCTTGAATGAAAATGGAAGTGTCTTTGCAAATCCATGCAAAGGGGAGAAAAATATGAGCACCCTCATGTACCGTCCATTTAAAAGCTGGGCAAATAATAGCGAGGTTTGTCCTTTTTGTTATTTTTAAACTACAGTTTGAGTTTTAAAATATTTAACTTTGTTACATCGTATACATGTTCAGTGGTATATGCGATTTGAAGAAGAAGAAGTAAGAGCTGTAGCACTTGGATCTTCTTGGGTTGCTGCTGTTACAAGTTTAAATTTTCTTCGCATTTTCACAGAGGGTGGTTTGCAGGTTTTGTTTCTGAATCCCAAAAAGACTATATGACCAGTTTGTTTGTGTTGTGATAATTATATGTTGAAATTGTTTTTTTCCTTTTTTGTAGAGGCATGTTGTTTCTCTTGATGGACCAGTAGTGACTGCATCAGGGTTTGGGGATGAACTTGTAGTTGTCACACATTCTTCGCCTTCCCTCCCTTCAAATGAGCAGATGCTAAAATTTGAAGTATTTAATGTTTCTAATGGAACCCAACCTATTAAAGGGCGGTTGCCATTGACTCCTGGTTCATGTTTGACCTGGTTTGGTTTTAGTGAAGAAGGTCAACTAAGTTCATTCGATTCCATGGTACGCCCCAATTCAGTTTCATTACTTTATGTATATTATTTATGTTAATTATAGAAAAGTAAGAACCTTGATTTTATATTGACAGGGTGTTCTCCGGGTATTCACTAATCAGTACGGAGGCAGATGGGTCCCACTCTTTAGGTAAACTATACTTGAATATAGTTTGAAATGCTTCTTCTTCTTCTTATATTATTTTTATGCAGTGCTAGTAAGTTAAAGAAGAAAGATGAAAACTATTGGATGGTTGGATTGAACTCAAGCAAGTTGTTTTGCATTCTATGCAAATCCCCTGATAAATTCCCACAGGTACTACCAACATGAAATCTACATTTTTCATGTGTATCTTGACTGTTTTCTTGTTAATTTGTCTTTTGAACTAATATCGTGTTCTTCATTATTCAGGCTGCCCCTAAACCAGTTCTAACCCTGTTAGATCTTTCAATCCCTCTTGCATCATCTGACCTGGGAGCAGAAAATCTTGAAAGTGAGTTCATTCTCAGCAACATGCATCTCTCACAGGTAAATTAGTTGTCCTAAAAATTAGTTCCTCCATATAAAAAATGCCTCATGTTTGTATAAAATTGTATGTTTCCTGATCAAATAATGTGCAAATGACCTGTTTTTGTGTCTTTTTGCTGGTTCTAAATTATATGATGCGAGTTTACATATTGATTACTATATCTTGGATTTTTTAACAGATCCAAAGGAGGATTCAAGAAACAGAGGCACTGGGTCAGGATGCCACATCACTCGATGACGAGGCCCTTAACTCGGAAGCAGCTTTGGATAGATGCATTTTGAGGCTCATTGCATCCTGCTGTACTGGTTGGCTCTAGTTCCTTGTTCCAAAAGAATATAATAGTTTTAGAAAATAAAAAATGCTATTTTTTTCTGAATTATCTATTGTGGACAATATAATTATCAAAAAATTTACTTGAATTAAACAAATTGAACTCCTGATTTCCATAATGTTTTATATTAGGGGATAAACTTGTGAGAGCTATAGAACTTGTTAAACTTCTTTCAATGGAGAAATCTGTTAGAGGTGCAATCAAGCTTGTGACAGCAATGAAGCTACCAAATTTGGCAGAAAGGTTCAACACCATATTGGAGGTAATCATTTCCACTACACAAAATACACAATTCAATTTTATTAACCGTCAGATTCTCATCCTAAACGGTTGTTTTTTCAGGAAAGATTGCTTAAACAAGAAGCCAAAGAGACAATTCTTAAAGAAACAACAAATCCCAAGACTGATATTAATACAAGCAAAGCGTTTACATCACCAGAAATCTTCAAGGCTCCAGAACCTGTGAACGAGATACAATCTGGTCAATTATCATCACCTTCTTTTGTGAAGAAACAGAAGACCGAAGAGCCAGCTAAGGCTGTGAAGGTGTCAGAACCGAAATCTACTACTAAATCTGAAAATAAAGGTTCAATGAAGAAAAATATTGGTGAGGTGAATCAGGTAGAGGTTCAACGGTCAAGTAACCCATTTGCGAGATCCTCAAACAATCAAGAAAAAGCTTCTTTGTTAGATTCTCTTAAAAAGATGAAGAAGGGTGAGAGTGCAGGTAATAAATAAGTCGTGGAGGAAGAATTACAGTCGTGGTCGTTTGTATATACAACTTGACTTGCTCTGATGGTTAAGTGGTTAAATTCTTTTTGCATGGTTTATTTTGGTTTATGTTACCTTTGCTGGTATGTCTTTGTTGGTTTAGATTTTTGTAACTGTTTCTATTGAGATTTCGTTTAATATTTGGCTCTAGTAATCTGCTTTGAATGTAGGTTTCTGCTGGCATTATTTCAGTTTAATAACATTTGGATATTTTATTATATTTTTAAAAATGCCAAAGTTGAAACATACAAGAAAAAAACTCATATTTTAGTAGCCTTAAACCTATCCCACTTTGGGTTGTTATCTCAGTACCAAGGCGGGTAATAAATTCATTTGATTCGCAACACAGTTCCAACTCGCACTTTAGCAATTCTCGACTTTGGCTTGAAATGTGTTCAATCTTTAAGGACTCGAGTCATCTCCTTGTCTGTTTTGCCCCTAATTGCCTCACCCTATGTGAACATTCATCAAGTCCAAGCAATGCTTGAGCTTCTTTGTTGCAAACAACTTGCACAACAAATATGTTGGATTGGAGTGCTTATATGCTTTATCTTCTTATCATATACTAGGATTATTTGTAAACTTAGAGTGTTAACTAATAAACATGTACAGAGAAAGATGGAGGCTCAATATTATTCAAGTGAAGATTAAGTTACAAATGAAGAGAAAACAAACATTAAATAGGTAGGTTAAGCCTTACAAACTAAATGACTTAAAGCCTATAACAGACTTATTATGCTAACATCCCCCCTCAAACTCACAATGCAACAGAAATGAACATTGAGAGTTTGTCACACAAACAACGAAACCGAGATGCCGATTGAGCCTTGGTGAAAACATCTGCAATTTGCAAGGCTGATGGAACAAAAGGAAGCGAGATGGTCCCGAGCTGAAGATGATGACGAGTAAAATGACAATCTATTTCGATGTGTTTTGTCCGTTCATGAAAGACAGAGTTCTTAGCGATCTGCATAGCACTTTGATTATCACAATGTAATGGGGTAGGCGAGGAAATGACAACCCCCATGTCTGCCAGAAGCCATCGTAACCAAACAATTTCACATGTAGTCACAGCCATAGCATGATATTCAGCCTCAATGGAGGACCTATAAACAAAATCTTGTTTCTTGCTTTTCCATGAGATTAAGGAATCACCAAGGAAAATACAGAAACCAGTAGTGGATTTACGATCATTAGGATCACTATCCCAATCAGCATCACTATAGGCAAGCAATTCCAGAGAAGATATAGAGGGGAACTGAAGACTTTGAAACTGAGTGCCACGAAGATATCTCAAAACACGAAGAACAGCTCCCCAGTAAACAGAAGAAGGAGCGGTAACAAACTGGCTAACCACATGAACAGCATGAGCGATATCAGGGCGAGTAACGGTAAGATAAACCAAACTATCTACAATGGTACGATATAACTTGGATCAGATAGAGGAACACAATCGGTGGGAGAGTAACGCGTGTTGGTTTCAAGAGTAGTGTCTGCAACTCTGTTATCAGAGAGTCTCGCACATTGAAACAGATCAGAAATATACTTCGTCTGAGAGAGAAGATACCCCATTTTAGATTGAGCTACCTTAATCCCCAAAAAATATCGTAATAATCCCAAATCTTTCATAGCAAAACGGTGAGCCAAGTCACGTTTCAAAGACTCAATGCCATCAGAATCATCGTCTGTAATAATCATATCATCTACATATAAAGAGAAGAGAATGCGTCCGGCATTCGTACATTGAACAAATATTGTTGAATCATGATTGCTAGGAAGAAAACCAAGGGAAGTGATGACTGTAGAGAATTTTTCAAACCAGACACGAGGAGCCTGTTTGAGCCCATATAGAGCTTTTCGAAGCCAACAGACTTCACCGGGCTGATGAGCTATTCCCGAGGTGAAGTCATGTAAACCTTCTCATGAAGATCACCATTCAGAAAGGCATTTTTGACATCCATTTGACAGATCTTCCACTGACGAATGGACGCAACAACTATTAAAGTACGAATTGTCGTCATTTTTGCCACTGGGGCAAAGGTCTCCTCATAATCCATACCATACGTTTGCGAATATCCTTTTGCCACAAGTCTGGCCTTGTATCGTTCAACAGAGCCATCAGACTTCGTTTTAATCTTATACACCCAACGACAACCAACCTTATGTTTACCTGGTAGTAGTGGAACCAAATCCCATGTGTGAGTCTGATGAAGAGCTGTGAGTTCTTCAACCATAACATTTTTCCATAGAGGGTTAGAGACAGCCTCTCTATATGATTCTGGTTCAGACAGATGATAAATGCTCGCGATAAATGAACTAAATGAAGCAGAGTATGCAAAGTCTGGTAGTTGAGTAGACTTACATTCACGATTAGACTTTCTCGGAGGTGGAGGGTTTCTAGTTTCAACCGGCGGAGGATCAGCAGTATTATCGGATGACGTGGATGGTTCATGAGCTGGCACATCATGTGCAACAGACGTATATGGAGCAAGCATATTAGGATCGACAGAAGAATCTGTAACATCAGAGGTTGAGACATCAATGTTGCTAGCAAAAGGATCAATGTTTTGAAGATCTGACTTTGTTACATCAAGTGACTTAGCTGGAATCGAATAAAAGGGAATATGTTCAAGAAATGTAACATGTCTTGATATATATAACTTCTGACTTACAGGATCAAAACAACGATATCCTTTTTGTCCCGTTCCATATCCTAAGAAAACACATAAGCCTGACTTATTTGTCAATTTGTCTCGTTCAACATGAGGATGGAGAGCAAAGCAAGTACATCCAAAAACCCGTAACTCACTATAATCTGGGCGTTCACCGAAAAGACTTTCAAATGGAGACATCCCATCATTGTGAGAAGTAGGGATCCTATTAATCACATGTTGGGCGGTCAGGAGTGCTTCTCCCCAAAAAACACTAGGTACCTCAGCGGATAAAAGGAATGAGCGAGCGGTTTCCATAAGTTGGCGATGTTTCCTTTCAGCAACACCATTCTGTTGAGGGGTGTCACTAAAAGATGATTGATATATGGTACCATTTGATGCAAGCAACTGAGTAAAATCATTAGAGGTGTATACACCCCCTAAGTCACACCTGAAGCACTTTATCACAGCCGAATGCTGCGTTTAAACATAAGTCCTAAATGTTTTGTAAATGTCAAAGAACTCAGATATACGTTTCATAAGGTACCCCCATGTATAACGAGTGTAATCATCGATAAAGGAAACATAATAACATGAACCACCCTTAGTGGATACCGGTGATGGTCCCCACACATCAAAATGAACAATATCAAATGGTGCAACAGAATGAGAAATACTTTTATCAAAAGCTAAAGCAAAAAATTAGCAAGTTTGCAACCACTACAATTAGAAATATCACAAGTGTGCAACTGACCCATAACACCTATGGAAACAAAAAATTTTAAACGAGATGCAGACACATGTCCCAAACGAGAATGCCAAATATAAAATTCAGACGACAAAGGACTTTAACGAAAAGAAGATTAATCAACACTGGAAGCAGCAACACCAGGTGCAGGCACTTTGAGTTTTTCTAAGACATATAAATCTCCCAACCTACAGCCGATCCCAATCACCCTCTGAGTATGTTGATCCTGCACAACACAAATAGAGTCACAAAAGAAAACCCAAATTCCAAACTTACACAACTGACTGAACGAAGCAAGATTTAAGGTAAGCTTCGGAATATAATAGACATCATTGAGAGACACATGAGAGGACACAGAGCCAACACCCTCTACCGACATAGATGTAGCACTAGTAGACATTACAGAAATAGGAGAGACAAGAGACAAAGAAAGAAAAGAAGACAGATAGGGAGACATATGATGTGAGGCACCAGAATCCAAAATCCATAATGATGACGAAATACCTGAGGTACCAGATGAAGACAGTCCCACAGCAGACATGGTAGTAGGGTTGGCGGCAAGAAACTGTCTAAACTATTCAAAGACATGTGGATCCAGAGTAGATGCTGGTTAGAAGTTTCTACAGATGGTGGTGTAGCAGCAGCAGTAAACTGAGGTGGTTTAAATGTCCATGAAGATGGACCAGATGAACTAGCAGAAGTAGATGAGCGAGACTGAAATTGTCCACCTGATCTGTTCTGTTGTGGGGGCTTCTGCAAGTTAGGATTCCTTCTGCTAAGTAATAACGGACATTGAGACTTCCAATAATTTTTCCCTTTGCAGAATGCACATTCATCAAAAGCAACTTTAGCACCTTGTCTAGACTGATTAAGGGGAACGACAACACAGCTGGAGTAGTAGTTACTTTAGGACCCTTATCAACCTGAAATTTTAACCGAGCTTCCTCTACAATCAACTCGTGAACAATTGAATCAACTGTTGGAAGAGGGGAACGATGAAGAATCGTTCCACGCGGTCCTTCAAAATCGGAACGTAATGCTATCAAGAACTGTACCAAACGTTGTTCCTCCCTTCGATCAATATAAGGTTTATACACCTTAAGTGTTGCAGATTCCGTAAGTGCCAATTGATCCCATAAATTTGACATAGCTCCATAGAAGTCTTGAATGCTCATCTCATTCTGTTAAAGAGCACGGATATCAAACTTCAACTGATACCGCTTGGCAAAATTAGACTGAGTATACAGCCTTTCCAAATGATCCCAAACTTCCTTAGCTGTATCATACTTAGCCAACTGAATACCAATAGACTGACCTACAGAGTTGTTGATACAAGTGATAACTTTAGAGTTATCCGTTTCCCATGTATCGAGAGCTAAGGCATATTCAGCAGCCTTAGACTTATCAGTAGGCTTTTTCTTAGTACCTGTGACATAACCCCATATATTTTTTCCTCGAAGAAAAAATTTCATCACGTAACTCCAGTAGGCGTAGTATTTACCATCGAGGCGAGTACTAATGGACTGAAGAGAGTCATCTTTCCCAGCCATATTATCAAAATAGAACGATAGCAGAATAAAGCAGAAGACTAGTTTCGGGCAGGTAGTTTCTACAGCAGATAAAATTAGGGTTACCTAGTTTCGATGACGGCGGCGCAGATTCAGTAACCAGACAAATGTGCAGGTGACGAACACGAAGACAACAAATCAACAAGCTAGCAAGAGCAGCAACAACGAGACAACAACAAATAACCCTTCAACAACGAACAAACCAAACAACGAACGAATCAACAACGGAGCAGAAGCGACAACAAAAGATCTTCAATCAAGCATGAATCGAGTCAGCTTTGATACCATGTTAACTAATAAACATGTACAGAGAAAGACGGAGACTCAATATTATTCAAGTGAAGATTAGGTTACAAATGAAAAGAAAACAAACATTAAATAGGTAGGCTAAGCCTTACAAGCTAAATGGGATAAAGCCTATAACAGACTTATTATGCTAACAAACTATGAGTACCTTTTATGACCCAGGTACCAACACATTTGCAGAATGGGCGTTATGGCAAAGAACAAGAAGAAAACAAAAGGAGAAATTTGTCCAATAGTCACAAATGGTGCCTCCACAGGTTGACAGGGGAAACCCTGACTTGAAGATCGTTTTCCCGTCTATTTGATCGGTCAGGCAGGCAACTCCTAGTGTTATAGTAAATGATACGTTTCTCTGTTGGGTCTAAGACCTTAGAATTGATGATTAACAAACTCTAAGCAATTGCTATTGCAGACAATTACTACTGTTGGTGAGTTGTTGCTAATGTTGAATATGTTTTGAGAGTTGCTGTTGAATGGTGTTCCTACATAAGGCTTTTGGTTACTACTGATAGGCTAGTACTAATGGGCTTAAAAGGTTATAGAATTACCGTTGAAAGCTGAGTTAGTGCTGAAGAAAGATTTGTTTTCGAGAAAAAAAGGAATTAGTTGATAAACACAAGTTACCATTGATGGCAACTTTTCCTTGTGAAAGAGAGTTGCCGCTAAAAGAGTAACTTGCTACATGTGAGTATTTTCTAAAGATTTGATGATGTCAAACAAGTTCCTACTGATGGCAACTTGCTACTAAAGGACAAGTTACCACCGATGGTAACTTGGTGTTGATGGAAGAGTTGTTGCTGAAGCAACTTACAAATGATAAAAAGTTACCACTGAAGGTAACTTATTGCTGAAGATGTTTTGTTACAAAGTTGTTATGTGTCATTGCCAGTGGGAATCTGACTATAAGAGTCGAGTTTGTTACATAATCCATAGATGATTGTGAGTGAAGTTACTTGAGAAATTGTGCATAAGATCTTACGGAGGGAGGGACTTATAAATATCCTCTTAGCTGCACCAAGATGTTTCTAATATATTGTAAATAGGTTTTATGTATTAGGGTTAAGCTCATTAAACTTAACTCCATTAGAGTTACGTTTTAAGGATTCGGGTCGGTCTTTATAAATAGCTCAAACTAAGCTATGTACAAAAGTATTTATAAAGACTAACTATTACTTTCATCTCAAACTCAGTTCGTAACAAAGTTTCAGTCACTGATTTTTAATCATATTCTTAGTTGCAATCAACCTCTTGTCCTTGGACCAAATATACATAGGAAGCGTCACACATGCTCTTAAAGTTGACACAATTATCAAATTGATATCAAGTGTAACCATGGAAAATTCATAAGCCAATAATAATATGAATTAGATGATAATGTTATGAAATATTAAAAGATATGGATGAACACATTTTTCAACCTAGCTTCATACCTACATGTACTCCAAATAGTTTATCTTGTTTATTGGTTTACCATGTAGTAACTTTTGTAGTATAAATATCACCTCAAAGTGAATGAGAAAGTGCACCTCTTGTATACACTTTTATAAAAGTCTATGCATTTCTCTACTTCTTATTCTTATCACCTCTAAATTTCTTATGTTACAAACACTAATCTTGAGGTAATTCTAGTTATATTATAACACGTTATCAGCACGAGAGTTCTTATATCTTAATCAAGAAGATCATAGAAGCACAAAGGCATCCATCATAAGCAAGGTAAACACTTCATTAATAAGAGTTCATAATACACATTGAGAAGACAAGTATTATGGCAAATGAAATAAGTATATAGGACATCTTATTATGGACATTTGCTAACTATGGGACTACTAACAATCTAACACTTTATTTATGCACACTAACTTTTATTTATGCAACTAACATTTTATTTATATGTCAATCTAACTTTTATTTATGCATCTAACTTTTATTTATGTAACTAATCTTTATTTTATGTCAACTAACTTTTAATTATGTTTACTAACGTTTATTTATTCATACTGACATTTTATTCTTATGCTAACGTTTATTTATGCATACTAACATTTTTATCCTTTCTTAATTTTGTGCATACTAACTTTTATTCTTACGTCTTAATCTCATAATTCATGTCTAAACTATTTTTTTCGCTTTTACAAAAGTAATTTTCAAACACACAACGGTAACATGACCGTTTGTAAACGGATATAATTTTTTACTATAAATTGACAATCTCTTTTCTCTTACAACAAACAGATTATCTAATTTTCTCAAATTCATCCAAGACAGTTTTCAAAGATGATTCACCCAGCTTTATTATTAGCCACCATAATGCTCATTTTAGTTATTATCCTACTTTCTGAAGTCCCACCTGAAGAATTTAAACTTTTATTGTTTATATATTTGTTTATAGCTCTACCACTCTATTGTATCTCAATGCTTATTGATATATATGGATTCTAATATTTATCTTATTATTTGCTCTATTATGTTTAGCAACAAAATGTCAAACATTGCAAAAATTGAATTTCCAGCTCTTGAAATTACTAGAGAAAATTATATGCCATGGACGGCACACGTAAAAAGGCACTTAAAATCAATGGGAGTTCTTGAAACAATACAAGAAGGAAATAAATGCTCAGAGCAAGATAAAGCGAAAGCTGATGTCTTCCTCCACAAACATATTGACAAAATGTTACAATTTGAATACTCAAATTGTGATGACCCACACATGTTGTGGAAAGATTTACAAAGCAGATTTGATCATCAAAAGGAAGTTTTGCTTCCTACTGCTAGAGATGAATGGAACAATCTCAGGTTCCAAGATTTTAAAAAAGTAAATGAGTACACATCTGCTTTATTCAGAATATGTTCAACACTCAGATTTTGTGGGCAAAATGTTACGGAGGAAGATATGTTGGAGAAAACTTTCTCCACATTCCATGCATCGAATATAAACTTGCAACAACAATATCGATTGCAAAAGTTTAAAAGATATTCTGATCTAAACTCTTTTCTCCTCGTAGCAGAAAAAACAATGAGTTATTAATGAAAAATCATGAAGCTCGTCCCACGGGATCACTAGCATTTCCAGAAGCTAATGCTGTTCACAATAATGATACTAAAAATTATGGACGTAAATGGGGACGAGGTCGTGGACGTAGCCATTTAGATAAAAACCATAATAATGGTCGCAACCATTCCTTCAAATGGAACAACAATTATAATCGAGGTAATTATCGTGGTCGTGGCCGTGGTCGTATCCAAAGAGCCAACAATTACCACACTCCACAAAATGGCAATCCCAACCAACAAAATAAATTTAAAAATGAAATCGGAACGTCTCAAAATCATGGCAGTTCATGTTTTAGATGTGGAAGTTCAAACCACTGGTCAAAGGCTTGTCGCACACCTTCACATCTGTGTAAACTATACCAAGCGTCCCTTAAAGGAAAGGAGAAAGAAGTGAACCATGTGGATAATTTTAACAATGCCAACACTGAGCTTAATAACTCAGACTTCATCGATGACTTGGGACTATGAAATAAGTGTTACTAGTGATAATTATGTATTTTCTAAACTATGTTTGACTATGTTTAATTAGTCTCCCCTTTTCATATAACATTTTATGTATTTTCCTAATTATGTTTGACTATGTTTAATTAGTTTCTATTTCATGTAATATATTATGTATTTTCTCAAAGTATGCTTAACTATGTTTAATCTTTCATGCAATATATTTAACATAATAAATATATCTTATTGAAGATCTCGTAACGAATACTTTACACATTTATTATTTTTCTCTCTTAATTCTTTTATTCATATTTGAAGATTAAAATGAAAATCAATGGAGCGCGAGATCAAACAAAGGATGGAGATATGTGTATAGCGGATAGTGGTGCCACACACACTATTCTTAAGTCGAAGAGATATTTTTGTGAATTGAAACCAACAAAGGGAACTATTGATACAATATCAGGTCCTACAGATATAATAGAAGGAGTAGGAAAAGCTAATTTAGTATTACCAAATGGTACAAAGCTTTTAATAGAGAATGCTTTATTTTCCCCAAAATTAACGAGAAATTTGTTGAGTTTCAAAAACATATATCATAATGGATACGATACACAGTCAAGGACTGTTGATAATGAAAAATATTTGCATATCATGAATGAAAATCACATCTTGGAAAAATTACCAATGCTCCATTCAGGTTTACATTATACACATATTAATGTGCCTCAAGCGCATATGGCAATTAAAGAAAAATGTTGTGATCATGGTATATTCAACTTATGGCATGACAGATTGGGCCACCCAGGGTCTACAATGATGAAAAGGATAATTGAAAATACACATGGGCATCCCTTAAAGGATCAAAAGATTCCTCAAACGGATAAAATACATCAGTGCGCATCTTGCTCACTTGGAAAACTGATTACAAGGCCTTCGCCGTTAAAAGTTGAAAAGGAATCACCTATGTTTCTTGAAAGAATTCAAGGTGATATATGTGGACCAATTCAGCCACCATGTGGACCATTTAGATACTTCATGGTCTTAATAGACGCATCGAGTAGATGGTCTCATGTCTCTTTATTATCAACTCGTAATGTAGCTTTTGCTAAATTCCTTGCTCAAATTATTAAATTACGAGCACATTTTCCTGACTATACTGTTAAAAGAGTGAGACTCGATAATGCTGGTGAATTTACATCACATGCTTTTAATGATTATTGTATGTCTATTGGAATTGTTGTCGAACACCCAGTTGCTCATGTACATACACAACATGGTTTAGCTGAATCGTTAATCAAACGCCTCCAGCTAATAGCTAGACCATTAATATTCAAAACAAAACTTCCTGTGTCCATTTGGGGCCATGCAATTTTACATGCTGGATCATTGATTCGTATGAGACCAAGTGCAAATCACAAATATTCTCCTCTACAAC
The DNA here is from genome assembly GCA_023525975.1 of Smallanthus sonchifolius. Lineage (NCBI taxonomy): Eukaryota > Viridiplantae > Streptophyta > Magnoliopsida > Asterales > Asteraceae > Smallanthus > Smallanthus sonchifolius. The sequence continues at coordinate 84,630,830 of CM042032.1, read as the reverse complement.
TTGTGTCTGGCCAAGAGCCAAACATTTCCCACCTTAGAACTTTTGGATGTGCAATGTATGTTCTTATTGCACCACCACAACGCACTAAAATGGGTCCCCAAAGAAGGTTGGGAATATATGTTGGATATGAAACAGCTTCGATCATAAGATATCTTGAACCTTTAACAGGTGATGTCTTTACAGCACGTTTTGCTGATTGCCACTTTAATGAGACAATTTTCCCGGCATTAGGGGGAGAAAAGAAAAATCAAGAAAATGATGTCTCATGGTGTGAACCTTCATTGTTATATCAGGATCCAAGGACAAGACAATGTGAGACAGAGGTTCAAAAGATAATGCATCTTCAAGAAATTGCAAATCAATTGCCTGATGCATTTACCGATACAAAAAGGGTAACTAAATCTCATATACCAGCTGCTAATGCTCCCGCTCGAGTTGAGATTCCACATAAACAAGTAGATGATAACATGACTCATGAATCTCAGAAGCGTTTGAAACGCGGAAGGCCGATTGGTTCAAAGGATAAAAATCCTCGAAAAAGAAAAGGACTTGAAAAGGAAATTGATTCTAATGAAACGCCAAATATCAAAACCTTTTCTGAGGAAGAAGTGAATGATACCAACAAAGAGATGTCAATCAACTACGGTCATACACATATATTATGGAACCGAAATGAAATGGAAAATATTGATGAGATATTTTCTTATTCTGTGGTAAGTGAAATTATGAGCGAGGATGACAATCCTGAACCAAAATCTGTCAACGACTGTCAAAATCGACATGACTGGGATAAATGAAAAGATGCTATGCAAGCTGAATTAAATTCGCTTAATAAACGGAAGGTTTTTGGACCTATTGTTATTACACCTAAGGCCGTAAATCCTATAGGATATAAATTGATTTTTGTGCGAAAGCGGAATGAGAAAAATGAAGTTACAAGATATAAAGCGAGACTCGTAGCTCAAGGTATTTCCCAAAGGCCAGGTATTGACTACAAGGAAACATATTCTCCCGTTATGGACGCAATTACCTTTAGATATTTAATCAGCTTAGCTGTCTCTAAAAATTTAGAAATGTGTCTTATGGATGTCGTTACAGCTTACTTGTATGGCTCACTTGATAATGACATTTACATGAAAATTCCTGAAGGATTTAAAATCCCTAAAGCGTTAAGATCAAAACCTAAAGAAATGTATTCAATCAAATTACAAAGATCTTTATATGGATTGAAACAATCTGGAAGGATGTGGTACAATCGTTTGAGTGGTTATTTGATAAGTAAAGGCTATACAAATAATCTTATTTGCCCGTGCGTCTTTATTAAGAAGACAACATCAGGATGTGTGATCATAGCTGTATACGTTGATGATCTAAATATAATTGGCACACATAAAGAAATCCATGAAGTGATTACCCTTTTAAAGAAAGAATTTGAAATGAAAGATCTTGGAAAAACCAAATATTGTCTTGGTTTACAAATTGAGCATACGAATAATGGAATACTTATGCATCAATCAAATTATACTGAAAAGCTCTTAAAACGTTTCAATATGGACAAGGCAAATCATTTAAGCACCCCAATAGTTGTTAGATCACTCAATGTCGAAAATGATCCATTTCGCCCTTGCGAAGATAGTGAGGAAATCCTTGGTCCAGAGGTACCATACCTCAGTGCAATTGGAGCTCTTATGTATCTTACTAACTGTACAAGACCTGACATTTCTTTTGCAGTTAATTTGTTAGCAAGGTTTAGTTCATCCCTCACAAAAAGACAATGGAATGAGATTAAACATATTTTTCGATACCTTCAAGGAACTATTGATTTAGGCTTATTTTATCCTAACTATTCGAAAGAAGGTTTGGTTGGTTATGCAGACGCAGGTTATTTATCGGATCCTCATAAGGCGAGATCTCAAACTGGATACGTATTTATGAACGAAGGAACTGCAATTTCATGGCGTTCTCAGAAACAAACACTTGTTGCAACATCCTCAAATCATGCTGAAGTCATTGCACTACATGAAGCTTCCAGAGAATGTGTATGGCTAAGATCTATGACACAACTCATAATGACTTCCTATGGACTAGAGAAAGATAAAAGTCCAACTCCAATCTACGAAGATAACGCGGCTTGTGTCTCGCAAATGAAAGAAGGATATATCAAAAGTGACAGAACAAAACATATACCGCCAAGATTCTTTTTATACACTCAGGACCTTATCAAAGAGAATCAGGTTGAAATTAGATATGTCCAATCTAGCAACAATTCAGCTGATCTTTTCACAAAGGCACTCCCTACAACAATTTTCAGGAAACACGTTCATGATATTGGAATGCGACATGTACGGACTATATAGTGAGTTACAGATGACAACTTGAGGTGGAGCTATATATACTGCACTCTTTTTTCCTTGGCTAAAGTTTTTTCCCACTGGGTTTTCTTTAGCAAGGTTTTTAATGAGGCAGTACTTCAAAATCTCCAAAATTGAAAAAGGTGTCATCCAAGGGGGAGTGTTATGAAATATTAAAAGATATGGATGAACACATTTTTCAACCTAGCTTCATACCTACATGTACTCCAAATAGTTTATCTTGTTTATTGGTTTACCATGTAGTAACTTTTGTAGTATAAATATCACCTCAAAGTGAATGAGAAAGTGCACCTCTTGTATACACTTTTATAAAAGTCTATGCATTTCTCTACTTCTTATTCTTATCCCCTCTAAATTTCTTATGTTACAAACACTAATCTTGAGGTAATTCTAGTTATATTATAACAGATAAGGATTTGTAAAAAAGACTAAAAATTAAATAAATAATAATAATAAAAGAGAAAAAAAAAATTGTGTCTTTTCTAAAGAATCATTTTAAATAAAAACACTAAAAAGAGATAGCAAAAGTATTAAAGATAATATACTTAATTACAAGGAAGGTTCATGTGGTATGACGTTTGGGCTCTAACTTTGAGAAACTATAAGTTTGGTCCAAGAGTATTGAAAAACGTAACAAAAAAGGTCTCTGGAATGAATGGGTGTTAACCTTTTCCGTTAAATACGTGTAAAATGACCAACATACTCTTACCTTACTAATAAAAGTAGAAAATAGAAAATCTAAAACAAAAAAAACAATATAATATATTAAAGGGGGCCCACAACACAACCAACCCCTTCTCCTCCGTTCATCTCCTACCGCAAGACACCACCACTGACCATCGTTTTGACCAGGTTTAATCCTTGCCCTCCCCATTAGTTTCTGCGGTATGCAAATGAAGCCTAGCTCTTAGACTGATGCACCTAGGTTTTACTCACGTTGATCCAGGGTTTAAGCCTCGGCTCTCCCTCAAGCCCGGAAGGGGCCTTATTGAGTGAGATTTTTCCTTGGATGCTCTCCAACTCTGACGCCAAGTGCGCCCGGTTAAGACAACATATTGGCCGGAGTTGGACGAGGCTCTCCCATGTGACGGAGGTTACGACGTCACAAGATTCAATGTTCGCCGTTCAAAAAAAAAAAACCTTCCGATTGGTTTTAGAAATATACAGATCGAGAATTCATTAGATCATCTACAAGTTTCGATTTGGTTTTCAACATCACTATCGTTAGATGGTGAAATCCCCCTACCCCTAACCTCAGATGGTGAAATCGGCCAGACTAGTTAATCATCATCTTCTTCATCTTCCCTAACAGATCAGAGCACCCAACCTCCCCCACCCACTTCCTCGTTCTTGCACCCACCAGATCAGAGAAGACGATTTAGGAAAACCGGTGATGGTTGCCTCGGTAGCGACGATGATTTAGGGAAACTCATGGCAGAAGAAAGCACCTGTCGGTGAAAACCAAGAACATCGACGGAGGGGTACCGTGCCAGGGACTTCAGGCGATTTTAAGAGCTCAACGGAGGACATGATGAGGGAGATGATGGGGCGTCGGTTCAAGGGTGGGGTTTGGTGGTCGAAGACGATACCTTGTATTGTTGTTCTCGGCCTCTCGGGTGCTTCAAGATGAGGCCCAATCGCATCAGGTACAAACCATTAATAGGCCCAATAGCACCTCCACAGTTCGATGTTCCTCTCCAAACAGTTATGGTCCATGACTAGAGGTGAAAAAAAAAAACCTTTTCAGAACCAGAACAGTTTAGAACCAAAAACCGAACCGCTTGAGAACCGGTTTTATAGGAACCGGTTTTAGCTGTTGGGAGCATATGACAGTTTTTATAGTCGTTTTAAGTGAAATGTGTCAACACATTCCTCAACCTCAACCTTTCTATTCCTCGTTCTTGTTTTCTTCAAACATTTCAATTATAATATTTTATTTTACGCATTGTAATTTCCTTTCAATTTTAATTTTAAAGTGTTCTATATTAGTTTTACTTTTACAAGTGAATTTCTTATTTCAAAACGTTAGGGATATCAAGTTAACAAAATTTTGTTAACTATCATGTAAAATATGATATTTATAAGGGATAATAAAATATCCACTGGGTGAAAAATTAAAAGCCAAACTACAACCGTACACTAGTATAAAATCCAATCAGAGATTAGAAATCAAATATCATAGTTACAGAATTACAAAAATTCAAAAAACAAAAGATATATTAAATTGTCCGAATTACATAATACAAAGACTAACACTAACGAATATAATTTTTTATAGGTTTTTTTTTTCATTTTATTCCTGATTGGACTTGATTAGTTTCGACACTAAACACCTGAAAACCTTTCCGACATTACTTGGTAGACGTGTTACTTGTAAGAAAAATTGATGAAAATATGATTTTTACTAACTTTTGATTCAAATAATTATAAATACATGAGTTATATAGTTAATTATTTATGGGTTTGTATTCTCCTTGATGAGAGTTTCGAGACAAGTTAAAGTGTGTCCAAAATGAAGTTAAGATGAATGTGAAATCGATACTTAAAGTAGTGATTTTCATATGCAATTTGAAAAGAGAAATGAATAAAAGTTGTCCCACATAGGGTTCAGTGGCGGACCCACGAATTTTTTTTCATATGTGTCGGAAATTTTTGGAGATCGGTTGTATATCAGTAAATATATATATATTTTTTTAGTTCGGATCGGGTCGGGTAACATATTAAAAGAAAAGGTCAAATCAATTTAAATGGGTAAAGAGTTAACCAAATGATATTGGGGTTGATTGTTTAAAAATTTTAGTAGTCAATGGTTAACTAAATGGTGTTATGCTTAATTGTTTAAAGGGCTAAGTTTTTAATCCAATTAACTAATTAAGTTAGTCCGATTAAGTTGTTAATTTAAATGAGTATTGTAATAGTTAACGTTTATATTTGCTAAATAGTTGATAATATGTTTATATTTTTAATTTTAAAATCTCAAATAATTTTTTTTGGGCCGGTGTCAAAATTTTATGGGGGTCGGTGTTAAATTTTTATGGGGGTCGCTCGGGATTCTACCGCATATATTACAAAAGAAAATAAAAATTCATGGGGGTCGGTCGACCCCCATACCACTAAGCTAGGTTCGCCACTGGGTAGGTTGACAAGTCTTAGCGTGGTATATAAGTGACAGCCTTTCTTACATATTGTTTTTTAGCCATAAAATGTCTAAACGCATGCACACAAGCGCAACGTGGGCAATGGGCATAATGTGGCGTTTGGATGGCTCGGTTGATGTTGTTTGCCGATGGCTCTTGGAAGCACAAAGTTACTATTGTTTGCAGGTTTCAACCGAGCACTTATGTACTAGTGTCATGAATTGAAATGGCTAATTTCTTGTCCTATTAAATCCAAATTCATGCAATTTAATTTAATTTTGTTTATTACAATATTAAATATGCATTTTGATTTCTTTTTTTTCTTGTCAATATAAAATGAACAATGGAAAAATAATATTACACACACACCAAAATCGATAGCTGGAAGCTACTCTGAAACAGTTCAGAAAATTAGAGAGGAGCACGATCTAATTCTTTCCTTCATCACTACTTTTCCACCAAATACTAAATCAGCAAAAGGCCCAGTGCTATATCGGGCGCGTGAGCCATCTTCGTATGCACTACTACGGTTGTTGTACATTGTGAGACAAACGAGTTCTCTTAGGGGACACTTGAATGACCGATGTTGAACACGAAGCCTTAGACAATGCTAACAGATTAGTTTGCTTCGTTCTTGCAGCAAATGATACTACTAGAAGGCATTTTCAAAGACATCGATTTGAATCAATTTATATTATGTTTATGTATATGTAATTTACATTTCTTGTAACTCGTTGTTAATGGTTTGGACACGAAGAAGAATCGAAACATCGATTACAACATTTGCCCCAGGAATCCTTGTTCCAAAATCATATATATTGCCTATGGGGAGTGATTTATATTTGCAGCCATCTACTTCTTTGGTAGCGGATGCTCATAAAGCAGGTCTGGAAGTTTTTGCTTCATATTTTGCAAATGATAATCTATTCGCGTACAATTACAAGTATGACCCTGTACAAGAGTATCTCCAATTTGTAGAGAATGGCTTATTTGCTGTTGATGGGTGCTTTCTGATAACACAATAACTCCATATGCATCATTTGGTATGTAACTTTGTACATTGAATTTTTAACATTATGTTTCTTTCTTCTTGGTGCTCATCGTCTAACTTCTGTGTAATCCTACAGATTGCTTAGCAAACTCGGGCCCAAACAAAACTCAAGGTACACATACCATTCTGCCAGGTAATTTTTCAATTAGGGTGTTTTGGTTTTCCAATTCACGGAGACTTTTGAAATTTTGTTTGTTTAATTACATAAATATGATTTTGTTGCTTTGAAGTTGTTGTCAGCTGGAGCGAATCTGTTGCTTTAATCACAAAATCTGTTGCTTTAATCACAAAAATGATATTTGTTAGTTTGTTTACTGATATCATCCTTTGATTTTTCAGGCTTCTTTCATTAGTCTTACAGCTCCATCACAGTAACTCGGGTCTCATCTATGCCATATTTCTAATTCTTTTGTTATAGACGACAACTTGCTTTGAAACCCTCTGGTGTCGTGGGGTTTTTAGGCTGATTATAGTGAGGATTTGGTGTCATTTTTAGACTTCCTAAATGTTTTTGAAATGAAAATATGTTGTAGGCTGTCATAATAAGGCTTGGGTTTCTATCACCTCCACGATCTCGACTCGAGGGATAGATTCACCATTGGAGTTCACAAGTGTGGAACATGTGCTATAGGTATATACCACTGTTAAATTTAATGTTTATTCGCTCTTTTTTATTGAATTGATGCTTTAAGAACATAGAGTACCAACAGTTATGATCTTGAGTTCAATTGTTGGGCATCAAACTAATTTTATATGTCATTATGTGTTTTCCTTGTAAATTGTGGAAGGTATACAGAAGAAAAACGCGGGGGGGGGGGGGGGGTTCTCGAACCCGGGACTTTGGGTGCATAGGTCACCGTCTTACGAGTTCTTTCCATTCAACAAAATTGCATGGGTCCTATTAGTCACACTGCCACTCCTTTGGACATGTGCTATTTTGCAAATCTCGGTAAAATTTTGTTTATCTTTTAAAATTTTGCAAGTATGTATTGGGGATCACTCATGTTCCTAGGTTGGAAGACTGGCCTGTGATGCCAATGGAGCGGATTGGGTTTATGCTTCAGGTATTTATGAAGGAAAATTAGTTTATATCTCAATTTGTTTATCTTTTCTGGTACATGAATGCTCCCTCTAATTAATTATACCTAAAATGCCCAACAAATAAGACATGATAAATGATTTGCAATCTAATCTTTCATGCCCTTTTTGGAGTCAGATTGACTTTCCAAGTTGTATACTTAGTTTTCGTTGCAAACAGATCACTTTTCTTGCCACAAAAAGTCAACTAATATGGTTTAAAAAGTCAACTGTTCAATCTTATAAAGAGAATTTAACGTTTGATGATGGAAGTATTTTCTAATCGTAGCTCATTGCATGTCCTTAATAATCTAGAGGTGATTATTTAGGCCCGTCTAGAGGTAAATTATGTACGCAAATCTTGCGGTTTTCACCCGACTTAAAGAATATTACTTGCTTAATTTAAGATATTAACCTGACGGGAATATAACGTTTTTGACAGCAATTTTGCTTATTATTATCTACATTGAGGTTTGTAGAAAACTTAATTTGACTATTGTTGGATCGTGTGTCAGGGAAGACTTTTTGATCTGGCCTCAAATAGGAAATCCCAAGGTAAAATGATATTGACAGAATTAATGTTTGTATAAAAAGATTTTGTTTCGGTTATCAGATTATGTGAGGTTAAATAATCAGTTTTAAAATTAATAATCTTCTTCAACAAGAGCTTTTAAAGGTAACTTCAGGGCACATATTATTTGGGATAGTCAATGGTCAGTGTGTTGACAACCTAAAGTCAAAAGCATCAGATGTAAATAGCGTTCACTTCCGGGACTTGACATTGCTACAAACCGGGATATTATTGGGATTTATCTTGCTAATTTGATTGTAAGAAATTCAACATATTTATCTTGAATTAACATAAAAAAGCATTGACTTTTTGAGTTTTTGAACTTTCTTGGTTCTTTCTTGTTTTTCATCAGAGGCTTCACTGGAAACGTGCTTCAAGAACAAATCGTGGGTTGATGCTGACTTCTCCACTTAGGCCTGTTCATGATGATAAGACTGATGGTTCAAGCATACCATTTTTGAGTCCGCAAGACCTAAGATAAACACGTCAAATTCCTATTTTGCCTTAGGTATCGCGACGTCTTTTTTCAGGCACTTCTGTCTTTTTTCCTACAGGTTTCAAGATTCACATGATAATTTACAGGAGATTTTGTTAAACTGTGACCAATGCCCAATAATCCCCGCTTTATGATATTACAAAAGAAGAAAAGATGATAATTTTTTTTATATAAAATCCACCAAAAACATGCAAAGTGTCCATTCTTGATCTTATTTTGAGCTTAAATTTGCAAAATTTATTCATGAATGGAAAAATGTCAAGTTTCTAAACCTACCATGTTACTAATATGATATTCACAAGTCAAATTTGAAATCTTTATGTGGTACACAGGAGAATTATGATTATGTATATTTGGAATCTTGAACCCTAAATCGGTCGGTTTCTTGTTTTTGGCATGTTGCATCTTTTCTTACGCATTAGGCTGGCTATCATGGCATCCGAGAAGCGGCTGATATTGCAGCCTCATAACTGGGCTTTAAGGAGAGATCATGGCATGATGTTGTATTTCACAAGGTATGTGGTTTCTATTGTGTTCTTCAACCCACCCCCCTCTTCTGGTATGAAACTAATTATTTGCTTTCATTTTTATAAAACATACAATTTTTTTATTTATAACTATCTTTTTAAAATATGCCAATAAACAATCTTTATTTTGTTATTTGTCAAAATTTTATTAAACTATGTCTAAATGTCCTTATAAATAGCAACTAGAAAACTATACCTATTATTATTACATGTCATTTTACGAATTTGAATTTTTAGTCAATTTTCTAAACTTTGAACTGCCTTTATTACGAACATTTTGCATTTTCGAAAGTGTAAATCAGTATCGCGAACATTTTCCATTCAATTCATAACCTAAATCATGAAACGGCTAAAAACTCTATTCTATAGTTTTCTATTTCAAGTAGGGGTGTTCATGATTTGATTTAGATAATTCTTTCTTAAATCATGACCCAAAATTTTAATAGCAAACTCTTAACAAGAAATACAATGAAATACCAAATATGCCCTCTACACATATGTTGTACCCCTTCTGGTTTCTTGATTTTAACTTTTTTTTGTTTTTTTTGTAAGTGGCAGGGAATATAGAGAGGTGGTTCAAGAACTAAGCATTTGCATGGCTTTGACACCTAAAGAAGAGGCTGAAATCTTGGAACCTTTTGTGGAAAAGTTGCATTTGTTGAGACTCGAATCGTATTGGAAATCATTGGGACATAAAGGTCGTTTGACGGTTCCTTAAAAACAAAAACACATGTCATATTGTTCCATTCGAGTTTTTAGTATTCGACATTAACAAGATGATCTTGTAGCTGTTGGCTTTTTTTCAACTGTGTAATCTTTACGTCTGCTACTTGGCTTCAGCCATGGTTGTTGGATCATCTGGCTTTTAATAATCAACAGTTAAAATAGTAATGGTGGTGTATTGCAGGCTAATTCATTAGTGTTTTTTTGTTACATCTAGGGTTGTCTGCTGCCATAAACAGTGACCTGATGGCTGAAGAATTAAAGGTCAGTGTACAAGTTTAAGTTCCATAGAATTGATTTGATACCAGATTGAAAATTACTGTGTATATTGGGGTCAAGCGGGCAAGATTAAGAAAAGCTAAAAAGAAAAGAGTCTGTGGGGTTGAACGTTAAACCCACTCTTAACCGACTCTCATGTCTATACAACCTCCTAAATTGGTTTATCTAAAAAATTGGACCTTTATTTTAGTAATAGTTTTTGTAATCATATTTAGTATATGAACCACTTATGAAAATTAAAAAAAAAAACAAAAATTGCTGCCTGTTTTGACCATACCAAAGAATTTATCAGTTTTAACCCATTACCCAACTTGCCAAGCTACCGATTTTCCACCTATAGGGGAAACCCTCCCTCGTAAGATTTTTGAGCACTTTAAATGAGCTGGATTTTCTTATACGGGTTAGAGTCAAACCCATTTTCATTATCTTGTATTCCTTGTTTCTTTATTATTAAGATTGTTGGATTCTTTTATAAATTACAAAGGAAAATGTGCTATACTGAACTCTCGGAATCCATTTTATCTTCATACTATCGATTACAATAGTATAACTCATTGTTCAACCTTCGAATTTCATTGGTAGTTTATAAATTTTTCCAACACCATGTTTATGCAAAAATTACTAATTTCAGTGGTAAAGAATATATTGTTCTATGTAGAGGTATAGATTTCTTTCCAGCTACAGTTTTTTCGACAATAGAACAGAGAAAGGACCGTGGAGTTGATGAGACTTGAAAGAAAGAAGAGTGTCAGTTCATCAGATGTGCATGAAATTAAAGATAATGAAATTGAGAATTCCTTTGCTGCTGAAATTGATGGAATTAGAGACCAGAAGCCGGAAATTGCCATGGAGCAAAGGAAAGAAAGGTCAACGAGTGAGTGGTGTCAAGTTATATTTTTTGTCTTCTATGTGTAGTCTTGGACTTTTGAAATTAAATTACATTGTAAACCACGTTACTTCGTCTCAACATGCAGGTTTAACAATCATATATTGTATGGTATGTGTTGTAAAGTCTATTCCCTTGAGTACAAACCAATTGATAAACTAAATAAAGATGTGTACAAACCCGTAAATTGTACACTTCGTCGCATCGCGTGAGTTTCCCACTAGTTACTACATATGTATGAGATTAACAGTTTCAGCTCACACTCAATGTAAATTCTCATATTTTTATTGTTAATGTATTATCTATACTCTCTTGTCACATTTTAAAATAAAATCAAATTACATGCCTTTCTTCATTGATAGTTTGATATTCTCTCAATAATCATTGGTTGAGTCGGTACTGAGACAATCATCTATATTCTTTTCTTATCTACATGAATACTAAATATTTTTCTAAGGATATTAACAAGACTCTCACATTTTATTTTTTTTTAATGGAGCTTTTTCTATAAATCTCTATCTAAAAAAATGTATAAAAAAAATCCAGGAATCTAGTTGTAAAAATAACATAACTTTTTCTTCTTCGAACAACTGAATTATACAACAAAAAATTACCCGACTAGTAAGAAACTAGCCGAGGAGAAAAGGCAACAATTACAAATACATGAGAGGAATTTGAATCCACTCGATCCAAGACATTTTAATCTTACGGTTCCTATTAGAAAACCATAAAAAACATTAATAATATTTCGAAAATATTATCTTCCTTCGCACCGTTGTTATTACCTAAGATAATATCATTCCGGAACCTCCAGAACACCCACTAAACAGTCATGAAAAAGCCCCTATAACATCTTTCTTAGACCTCACGATAGACTTCACATCCAACCAAGAAACAAGCCCTCAGATCCAAGGAAATATGCAATATCACATATAACCATCTATTGATCGCCTGACACGTTCTAGAAGCAACATCACAACCTCCAAAAATGTGATCAACAGGTTCAAGATTGGATGAGCAAATAGGACATAAATGATAAAACAGAGGGAATATCATAACCTTTGTCCACCAGATTATTTCTAGTAGGAAGCGGGTCAAAAAGCACCCTCCATGATAGAATATTAACCTTTCTAGACAAAAATCTATTCCATCTCGTAGGCAAGACACCATCCGGAAGGATTATCATATCAACGTGACTCCTAACCTCTTTCACCATAAATTACACGAATAAATAAATTCTATTTGACACTGCCTTTTATAACAAAGTTTCATCTAATATATTTTAGATTATTTGATCATCAAACATAGAATTTTAAACAATGCAGCTAATCAAATACTTTAATTCCCTAGAACAATCGTATATTCTTTTCCCTACAAACAACATAAGACATGTACTTATTAATTGATTGTATATGGGTTAGCTAGAAACAACATAGTAGATCAATTTGGCAAATTCGATAAATGTCAATGCATGCGGCATTGCGGCTTGTCCAATTGTTGTCTCCAACCATATGATCAAGTGGATATGATATTAAAACATCTTTGTAATATTCAAATAATATCAGATTAGGTTTACGTTTTGGCCGAAATGTCACTATTCATAATCTCTCATTCTAATGTTATAAGAGATGGATGGTGTTGAATAAGATAATTCAACTGCGATCGTCTCCTTATATGATGATTGTTGAAAATATATAGACAGACTGTAAAGATAAATGTTCAATGTAATCGTATACTGATTTATTGTAGTTTTTGTTTGGATTTATTAAAGTATTTTAAACACAAATTAAGTTTGAATAGAAACATTAATATACAATTATAGTTATTGACTTATTCTATGAAATTAAATAATTTTATTAACTTTTTTAGATTTAATATCATCAAAATAGTATGAAACATTTCTAAACCTTCTTTTGAAATGATTAATCACCAAGTGGAAAGTAGACATCGGCCGCCTTTGTGTGATGTGAATAGTGAAAGACAAAAAAAAATAAAATAAAATAAAATAAAATAAAATAAAATAAAATAAAGATGACTTTTAAATAAAAGGAAAAAAGTTGGAGAAAAAGGAAAAAAAAGATGAAAGTATGAAAAGATTATTTATTAGCTTTTTTGTTCTTAAGTTAAAAAGAATAAAAAATGAAAGAAAAAAATTGATCATTTTTATGTTTTTGAATTGAAAAAGAAAACAAAAACTAAGGATTTCATAATTATGTCTTTCTTAAGTAAGTAATTAGTAATTATATAGTTTATAAACATTATTTTATATCATTTCAATGATTTATGCTTTAGCATTAAGCATGTATAACATGTAATACAATCAATACTTAGCATCTTATACTTTTTTTATATTTCTAATCTTATAATTTCCTCTATTAGAAAAATAATCTCTCTTAAGATTTAATTTTCATATATATAACAATTTTTTAATATGATGATAATAAACATAAAATAAAATGGAAATAATTAAGCATACGCCACAAAATATGTCCAAAAAGCATTCAATCAAAGTCGAAACAAATTATCTTGTTTTTATTTTCTTTACTTGCATTATTACGACAAAATTCGTACCATGTTACCAAATTTTATATTATAAAATAAATAAATGAAAAGATATCACATACATGCATACTTTGGACTTGGTGGCATAAGCAAAGATTTTCTTAAAATTATATTTCTATTAGTAGAATTAAATTACTATCATAATTCCCTAAGTAATTTTCATCTTTACTTTAGTGATTTTAGTTTTCGGTATATAATTTACAATTGGAAGTTTCCTTAACCGCTGTGTTAATTTGGTCCGGATGATCAAATTCTGGTTCAGATGACCAAGTTTAGTCCGGATGATGAAGTTTTAGTCTGGATGACCAATTTACTCCGGAGTAACAATTTACTCCGGAGTAACAATTTACTCCGGAGTAACAATTTACTCCGAATGATCAATTTTTAGCAGTTTTTACTTCCAAATTCAGTTTTTAATGCATAACAAAATATGAAAAATATTTTTTTTCCAAGCTAACACTGGACCTCACTAGGGGCTACCGCCCCTATGACCTTGCTAATCAGGGGCGCTGCCCCCCGGACCCCTGTTATTACGTGGGCTCGCCCTTTGAAACAACAATGTGTCTTTAGTGTCAGAAATCATAAGATTCTCAAACAAGTGTGCACGACACACTTACTAACTTGTTTGATATTTCAATATGACTCTTCCTTTGGTAATTAAGTAAACCCGATTACACAAAACAACTAGATGACACTAAAATCACTAGTAGTCACGCCCGTAATTATAATTTATGTTTTGGTTAGCGGGACCCAACCAAGACGGTGCATCCTCATATTCCTGTAATTTAGCATGGATCAAATTCTTTGCATAATTATCCGACTCCATAACTTAACAGAATTCTATAGTAACCAGTTTCATACACGTTCTATGAATTAAGATTTTGTACCTTCTTGTTTTTTCCTTTGGAAACACGCAAATTAAACCAACATTATAATAGATTTAGGAGATAACAATTAGCATTTATATATGTTAATCATTATCCGACTCGATCCAAACATTCATCGACCCATTGGATTAGCAAACAATAAACGAATTAATTAGGAGAATTAAGGAATGGATCATGTGCATAATGAGATGGTTTATGGTGTAATCTATCTGTGAAGTTGGGTGTTTGAGCTGTGGCTTAATTATAATTAGACCTTACCTTCTTCCTACCTTCATGTCATGTGCTATACCAACTTTACAAGTGTTCCATTCTCAATCCAAAATATATAATTTTATTTTTATTTTCATTTTTGAGATGACAACATTCTATGGATGATTTGGAAAATAATATAAACCAATAACATAAAATTTGGAAAGAAAAAAAAACACACCATGGATTTAACATGTGATGGATCTTTCATTAGATTTACAGAAACCATACACACAAAAAATAACAGTATGATTCCTAGTATTAATCCAAAGCTTTACCTAGCTGCTACCTGCCAGTAGTTACCACCCTCCACAACCACCTCAACCACCATCCACCACCACCACCACCACCACCATCCACCACCTTTTGTTTACTTTCTTTTACCCAAAAACCAAGCCCTATTGCCACTTTGAACAGTAGTAATCACACCTCTCTTTTCATTCACCAAGCTCTCATCTTTCTTTCTTGATTCTTCATGCCCATCTTTCTTCTTCTTTGATGCTTTCTTGTTCTTCTTGCTTGAACTCTTGTAGCTTTCTTGATTATGTTTCCCATCAGTTTCATCTTGTTGCACCTCCCATGGTTGTTGCAAGTGCAGATGGCTTGGACCAGAAGAAGCATCAGAAGTCATGGAATCATCTGTATCTTCATCTTCATCTTTTAGAGCACCCTTCTTCTTACCACCACCACCATCATCATGATCACCATCATCATCATCATCATCCATGGAAGAACCAATGTACATTGTCCACCCAGATTCACTGCTCTGACATTCTTCTGTTCTATCTCCATATATTTTGGAAGATGATTCCATCTTTTTTGCCTGTTTCAACAACAGATTAACCAGCAAAAGAATGAAAGAAAGAACACAAGATATATAAAAGTGTTTATTATCCCCTATGATCTTTATATATAAGTACAAACCAATTAGCTGGATCTTAGCCACCCCAACCCCACCCACCACACCCCACCCCACCTTACATATGGAACCACAAAGAACAAAGAACAGACATACCTTTTGGAAGCTGGACAAAAGAACCCTGGTGAAAAGTAACACAATTTAAACTGTAATTTCATTTATTTTATTCTTTTACATTGCAGGATGATTAAATATCATCTCTTCAACCTATCTAGCAATCTAAATAAGGTAATAACTTCTCTGAATTTTCACCTGTTTACTGTCACCAGCTGTCAAGATAACTCTTTTAAAAGAATATATATATATATATATATATATATATATATACATATATATATATATGTATATATATAAAGGGTGAGCTTCTTTACATAACACTAAATTACTGTGATAACTATCATTTAACTTTTATCAATAATTCATATTTATTAAATTTTGTACTTTGTATGCCATCAGCAGTTTACGCCTTTTAAGTTTCCAAGCCGTATAAAAGAACGCCAGCTAAGCCTAGAGGGGCCAGCTAATCTTAGCCGGCTGAAAGTGCCGGCTAATTAGCCTAGAGATTGGCCACGTGTCGCGATATGATAGGCTGGAACCAAATTTCTTCTTGATTTAGGCATCGGCTAAGGG
The DNA here is from genome assembly GCA_023525975.1 of Smallanthus sonchifolius. Lineage (NCBI taxonomy): Eukaryota > Viridiplantae > Streptophyta > Magnoliopsida > Asterales > Asteraceae > Smallanthus > Smallanthus sonchifolius. The sequence goes on along the minus strand of CM042032.1, from coordinate 84,614,464 downwards.
TATAGGCTTAGTCGGCGGATGTGAGATAATGTATATAGATTTCTAGACTGAAAGTCAACGTCTGTTTTGGTAAATTCAATTGGTTAAATGTCTGTTCTGGTAATTTTCCCTATTTTTATGTATACAAAAAACTATCAAACTTATATTTTCATATGTTTTTAAACTTTTAACCAATTACCTATACATGTATATGTTATATAAATAAACGAAATTGTTTATATATTTTTTAAAATTTCAAAAGAAATAATTAAACATTACATTTCTACCTTTTTTATTTTTAAAATTTTTAGAATTATAAAAATAAATTTTTTATTTTGTTCATATATATAATATTTTTTAAAGCAAAAGGCACAATTGACACAAGTTTCTTGAATATTGAAAGAAGGGGGGAGATGGGTTGTTCAGTGAATATCCAATCATATTTACTATAACCCTGCATTTCATTTAATACAAAGATGAAAGCTTGCTTTTTTATGGCTGAGTAAATGCATATACAGATGAACATGTATGCATACAGGCTATATATAGTCTTGATGTGAAAGAGTATATGCATAATGCATGTGACCCGTTAATCTTCTTAAATGTATTAGAGAATGGCATCTTCAGTTATATTAATTTGGATTTAAAGGGTATAAATCAATAAAATTCTTCCAATAATAAATTAAAAGGGTGTCACAACAAATTGTTTTCTTATAAAGTATATAATCATAATTGTTTGATATAGATAACACGAACTATAGATTCATTTGTCACGGTGAAAACTGTCTTAAAAACGTAAGCGATTTCAAGTGGCTCGAGCCAAGATTGAAGACTTGAGAAAGTAGACGAAAGGAAGCAAGTAACACTTAATTTTATAATTAGATACTTATATTAGTCGATTTTTAAATTTGGAAGTGAGTGAGAACACATGTAAGAAGAGTAGGCATCAAACATGGCTAAAACACATGTAGACAGGACCAAATGACTAATATGTTGTTGTTTGTTTGTCATCATGTCTTATTATACATTTTCTTGAAAACCAACAAATTATATTACATCAAATTTCTTAACCTTTTCCTATCTTCAAGTTACATGTCAAGCAAAAAACTAGACTATCACAAATATAGAATTACAAATTTTTAAGTCTTTAGCTCTAGTTTAGGTTTAAATCCAGTTAATTTGTTTTTTGAGTTAAGTACACGGATGGACCATGTGATATGTCCAAATTTTGGATTTAGTCCCCTAAGTTTGAAAATTACACCACCAGTCCCCAAATTATGCATAAACGTAACATGTTTGGTCTCTATAGTGGATGACAGATAACTTTTCTTTTAAATATTTTGAAAATGACCAAAATACCCCTAGATTAAATTTTTTAAAAAATATATATATATATATTAAAAAAATCTTATAAATATACCCCTAGTTCTCAGGCGACGACACCACCACTTTATTTTTAAATCCTATTTTTTTATTTTGTGTTTATTAATCTAGGGGTATTTTGGTCATTTTTAAAATATTTAACAGAAAAGTTAACTGACATACACTCCAGGGAGTGGGACCAAACATGTTACGTTTATGAATAACATGTTACGTTTATACATAATTTGGGACTGAGTGTAATTTTTCAAACTTAAGGACCAAATACATAATTTGAACATACCACAGGGGCTATTTTGGTCATTTTTAAAATACTTAACAGAAAAGTTAACCGACATCCACTCCAGTGACCAAACATGTTACGTTTATGCATAATTTGGGACTGAGTATAATTTTCAAACTTAAGAACCAAATACATAATTTAGACATACCATAGGGACTATCCGTGTGGTTTTTTTTTTAACGGCAACATATAGATATTCTAGGATAATTAGGTTTCCCTGGGGCAACACCTAGAACATCCAGGGCAGCCCACCACAGGAGGAACCCCCCAACTGGGTAAACCCCCTGATCTTGCCACAGACCCCTTTTTTGCTGTTGCCAGGATTCGAACCCAAGACCTTCACTATGGGAAGTCTTGGTGCTACCATTGCACCAAATGACCAACGGTACTATCCGTGTAGTTAACTCTTGTTTTGTTAAATCCTTGAAGACCACGGCCCAACGCAAACCACGATTTTTTGATGGAACCCATAAGCTATAAATCCAGTTGGAAAAACCCAAATCTAAATGTAGTAAAAGTAACCACTGGCTTTGGTCCAGTGGTTATGGCAATGATGATTCAACCTGCCCACGCAGGTTCGAATCCGAGCCGAACCGGGTTTTAGTCCGGAGTGCGTTACGCTAGCGGGGTTTAGCTCGTGTAGCGGCGCAACTGCTGTCAAGTCGCAGCATGCTCCATGGTTTCCCGGTGAAAGCCTAAGCCTCTCGTTCTGAACCCGCGGGCCCGGTTCAGACAACGTAGTGGTCAGGTTGAGGGGTAACGGGTCTCCGATTCGGAGATGCGGCTGCCACTTAAAAATGAAAGTCGCCTTTCAAAAAAATGTAGTAAAAGTAATTTTATATTATATACTAGCTTAGAACCCGTGTCTACACACGAGTTGAAAAATGTCAATACATAAAATTTATTAAATCTTTATGTATATATTTTACAGGTTTAAAAATGTATTACATATACTAAAGATAGAAAATAAAATTCAAAATATGTAAAAATTAATATATAATTGGGTTCAAAAATACGTTAATTACTATTTAATGTAATTTGACTTTCATTTACTATTTGATTGAAAATAAAAGTTACATAATTAGATTTCAAAGTTTCTTATAATAAGGGATAATTTAAAAATAAATGTGTTTTTTTAGTATAGTTAGTATTTTCTTTAAAGATATATTATTATTAAAAGATAGAGGTGTATTTAATAAAAGAGAGAGGCGGGAAAAAAATGATAACAATGAATATAGAGGCGACACGTAATATGAAAAAGCATTTATTTATTATATAGTATAGATGTCTTATTAGAAGTGTTCATTATTCGAACTAGACTTGAGAAAACCTAAATTTGAACCGAAGAAATTCGAATATAGTTTTCGAATTTTTGAATCGGGTTAGCATCCGAACTAAATTCCTAATTTGGTTTCCAAATCGAATTCGAGTTTGTAATTTTCGAACTTATTCAATCTGAATATTTGAATTTAGATTATATATATAATTTTTATTTTTATTTTATAAAAGATGCATATATTTTATTTATATATATATATATATATATATATTAAAATACGTAAATTCGTTTATTCAAATCGATCCGAATTCAACCCGAAATAGAATTTTTAAACTCGAGTCGGTTTTTTCAAACTTTAATTTAAATTAAGTTTCAAAATTTTTAAACATTAATAACCCAAAATTCGAAGGATTATATCTCCTATGTTTTATGGTCATCAAGAATGCCAGAATGATGAATTAAAGAGGAGCTGGTTTCCAGCGGAAGATATTACAGAACAGCCAACAGTCCTTTCTCTCTGCATCATTCATCATGTCTCTTTTCAAAGAATTTAATGAAGACACCTTTTCTTTTCTTTTCTTTTTTTACCTTTCTTTGGCCTTCAAACGGATATGGCAAAAAAAGAAAGATTTACAATTCAATTATTTTTCTAAATCAGATATTCGGCAGGCTTCATAAATGGTTAAAATTTAGAGAGAAAAAATAATATTTAAATTATTAAATATAATTATAAAAATAAGTGAAATAACTAATAAAATTTTGCTTCCTTAAATATAATAATTTCAAAATTTGTAAGCAGATAAATATATTTAGCAACCTTTTGACTTGTTACTATTTTCTTCAATAAAACATATTCTTAATTGACCGACATGTACATATACATGCCCAACAAAGATCCTAAAAGCTGTGAGAAGCAACGATGATGCAACAAGTGTATTTAATGGGCAAGGGTAAATGCGTCTGTTTATATACATAATTTTGTTTCCAAATATTGAAATGAAACTTTGTAATAAGTAGTGTGGGTTAGATTTGTGCACTAGCACATTTTAAATGCGATTGATGAATACCTAGGGCAAATTGAATAGGTTTGAGAACAAAACTTGAAAATCGGAAAGAAAATCGTGTTTAGGTGAAGTTGGGTACAAGGCACATGACTATGTTAATGTAAACTCAATTTGCATAGCGACTGTACAAATTGTAGTGGAACCAAATTATAATAGTGGATCACACGACTATGTAAACTCAATTCACATAGTAGTGTCCCAAGAGTCGTTTACATGATACATACGACTATGTCTATGGCATTTTACATAGTCATAGCTAATTAAAACGAGACTTGAATTTCAGCGGTTAGATATACGTCTATAAAAACCCAACTTACATAGTCGTGGCCTTGGGTTGTCAAAATGGATTTTCCCGAAATGTATTTACATAGTCGTGTGTTTCTCAATTCAATTTTTAAAAATGCTTCGTATTCAAAGGAATTTCGATATGGTTTTCCAGTTTAATTCTATATATTTATTTAAATTTACTAAAGTGTATTAATTAGATGTTAAAGCTTGACATTTGCATTATAACAAGCTTCTTCTGGACTACGTTATGGTCACCACTGGCACCTAACTTTTAATATGTAATTATTGTTTAAAAATAACAATTAGTTGAAGATTTTAAGATCATTTTCTAGAATTTTATAAATGAATTTAATATTATTATAAAAAACTTATAAACTACAGTGTCACGTCAATTTTATTTTCTAACATATAATAATGCTATATGTATAAATGTTATTCTCATTTTTTATGATTTTATGTTCTATATAAATCTCTCTTCCTAATCAAATAAAACTGTGTACTTATTTAAAAATATTTGCTAACATGTGTTTGATGCATACATTAGGTGAAGAAGATTCTCGATATTAAAAGTGAAGGTTCATTCTAGGCAGGGGTGGCTCGACTATACAAAAAGATAAGCTGATGTTATGTAAATTGTAACCTGTATTAAGGAGCCTCTAATTTTTAGGATTTAACTTCGTTTAATTTTCAGGTTTTAAAAAAGAGAACAAAAAATCAATATATGTGAAAGAGTTTTATTTTTACTAAAACTCACTCCAACTTTAGTAAGCATAATTGTGTGACTTTAAAAAATTATATACAAAAAATGTGTATTATGTTTACATGTGTTAGGATTATAAGAAGGAAAATCCATTTTTTTATAAAAGGGACCTTGAATTTATCGCTTTGGGCCTCAAAAAGGATTGAGTCGTCCCTGATCCTAGGTTTCCTGATTATAAAAACACTACACGTAAGCATAACATAGAATCAGTATGCAAACTTTGAATTATGTATTGTATATTTGACCTAATACACTCCATTTTACGTACTCTTCAATCTTCATTCTATAAGGGAATCCGGTATACCCTCACGGGTGGGAACCGTGAGGGTGTTCACGGCGTGAGGGAGGTCACGAACACCGCCCCCTATGGCGTTAGGGGGGCGTGAGAGGGTTGGCGTGAGGGATTTCACGGAAGAAGGGGGGATGTGAGGAGTTGGTGTGAGATGACATCAAGTGATTGGATGAGATCTCAAGTAAGAAGGCTCACTTGAGGGGAATACCGCCCCTCTCTCAAGTGAGGGGGCTCACTTTGGGTTGGTGTGAGGGTATACCTCTTGCCCTAAACACATTCAGGATCTCGATCCTCTAAATTTTAGAAAGTTTGTTCATGACTTTCCTATTTTAAAAGTCTGAATTCTTGGAATTCTAGATTTTTGTTTAACTAACTTTCATATTAAATAATAATAATTTTAAATAATTAAATATTTAAAGTTTCTAATATTTTATTAAAACTTGATAAATAAGAGGATTTTAATTATATCTTATCTTAAAATATAATTTTATAATTTTTAAATCTTCATTATTTGTTATTTATAATTTTTAAATCTTAATTATTTCTTATTTCACCAACGGCTGATTATATTCAACATACAAATTTTCATAGAAACTTCTGATTTACAACAAATTGGATTTATTTAATCCATGTAATACATTAGTTTCTAACATAGTTTGATTTAAAATAGAGTAAATTGCAGTTTTCGTCCCTGAGGTTTGAACAAAACATCTGGTTTCATCCACCTGTAACACAATTGATCCCCGACGTTTGATGTTTTAACACTTTACGTCTCTGATCCTTAACTCCGTTAAAATTTATGTTAGCTTTTATGTAAAATTACTGATATACCCCCCTTCTTCTTCAAACATCAAACCCCTGTATTTATTTGGGTTTAAAAGCGTAAAAACTTCTTCTTCAAACATCAGACCCCTTTCATATGTATACCAGCATAGAACCACTACCACCAAAACAAGTCTGATCGGTAAGCAGAAAGTCGACGGAATATCCCTCGCCTGAAAATCGACCATCACCATCCCCTGCAAATATGATCGACACCACATGTTTAAACCTAATCCATCAGAAAATCGACCAGATTCTTCACCGATTGTTAAGAACCTGCAAAATCATTGGGGTTTGAACCAGATCTGTGGTAGGTTTTGAACGGTAGCAGTGATGGCATCACAAATCTGTGGTGGTTCAGGCTTCAAAGGTGGTTTCCGGCACTCCAATATCACCACCGCCTCCAATATAAGCACAAGAAACCTAAAGTTAATCACAAAACGGAGATCAAATCCGATGCACAAAGTCTTACGTAATCTCAAATCTGACTTCACAAATATGAAATTCAACAATCTAGTTAGGTTAATTACCATTTTGGAGAGTATCGAAGTTCAACGACAACGGAATCAAGTGCAGGTGATTGAGCACACCTACAGCGTAAAAGTGAAGATCAATGATGAGTCAAAGGTAATCGAGTAATCGGGAGTAGAAACGCGGCCGTCGGAGTAGATCGGCCGGAGTGAAAACGTACCTGTAAGTTGGTTGATCTGGCAAGGAGGATATCTGATGGACCGTATCCTTCGCTCTCAGTAGTTGTGTTTATTTCGATGTGCGAGTGCAAATGTCGGTGAAAGAAAAGATTAACTTTAGGTGGTGGTGATGGCATCACAGATTTGTGTGAAAAACTAACTTTTCTGTTAGTTTTTGGGGGTGGTGGTGGTAGGTTAAGGATGAAGAACACATGGAGTTAAGGGTATATTAGTAATTTCATACAAAAACTAACAGAAAAATTAACGGAGTTAAGTACAAAGGACGCAAAGTGTTAAAACATCAAACGTCGGGAGATCAAATGTGTTACAGATGGATGAAACCTGATGTTTTGTTCAAATCTTAGGGACGAAAACTATAATTTACTCTTTAAAATATTAGTGTTTACAAAAAATTGTTTTGATTCAAGATTATCTTTGAATAAATATTTTATATATAATTATTAGATTGAAATTTTAAGCGTCAAGAGATTATGAGTTTAAACCTTTTCTAAGGAAAAAATAAAGCTACCATTAAAAAAACAACTAAACTGCTAGCAGTAATGCTATTTTAATCGGTTATTGAAGTCAGTTTTATGAAAAATTGACTCTTTAGGATATTGTTAGAAATGTAACAACTTTTCAAGAAATGAGGTGATTCTTCATAGTATATTAAGTTACTTTAAGGAAAAACAATTATTTTTCATGAAACATTATGATTCTTCGTTAAATAGTTAGTTAATAAAAAAAAGAAGTTATAATTTATAACTTTTCATGAAGAGTTGATTGTTAGATATCATCAAATCCTATCTTTGTACTCAATTTCTCATTCAATTTTTAGAAGATATGTTACAACTAGTCTTTAATGGGACCTGAGATCAATAGCAACTGACCAAACAGTGGTAACTGGGCATCGGTAGCAACTGACCAACAGTCACAACTGAAGTTAGCAGCAGCAACTGGACGATGAGTGGTATCTTACCACTGATGTAACTGTACACTATTGGCGATTATAAATTTATAACCGGCATCAGTTGTAGAGCTGCAACATTTCACCATCATTGTGATGGTTCAAGGATTTAATTGATCTGTTTACAACAACAATTAACAACTTTGTTTTAACATAAATGAACATCTCGTTCTTTGGGAAACATTTTCTATCATACCTGATTATTGATTTCATATACACATATAATATTTTAATCTGAAAATTGACTCTTACACGATTCACAAAGCTATCAGGAAATACGGAATCCAAAACCTACATACCACTATCTATCAATATGTGATTCCCATCTTATTATTTAATACTTTATAAGATATAATGTTTAGAAAAAATCATAATAATTCTAACAATAACTAAATCTAATACAGTTAATAAACCCTTCTTATTTCTTAATCTTTTAGCATGATCGTCTTACAACAAATTATTTATCGTTGAAGAAAACTAAACTATGGCAAGGTGGATTTCAATATATACACCAAAACCATATCATGTATATAAACCGTGCCCTATATATTAATGAAGTTAATGGGTCTTTAAAAGAATTAATAACAAAATTTAGCTAATTATAGTTTTCTTAATTCGAAAAGGCAAGAAACCACATGGAAGTAGGGTAGCATTAACATGTTCTAATGTCTTTGGTTCGCCTATCAATTCCCCTCACTCTCGACCAAATAAAAGTTGGATTTATGTCAATCGGGTTCGTCACGCTTCCCATTTGTGACATTGAAATGACTCTTGACTTTGATTGTGCTATTTGGAATTTGTTTTTCTATGTTTCTTTATGGATGATATTATGAAAAACTCATAATAAAGTAAAGTTGATGGTACAAATCAAATCCCATTTTGGTTTACCCCATAAAAACCGGTTTTTAGATGAGAATTTGTGTAATGATAGCCCCAAAACTTTTCATAATGGAGGTCTTGGGTTCGAATCCTAGCAACAGCAAAAAAATGGTTTGTGGTCAGGTCAAAGTGTTTACCCAGTTGGAGGGTTCCTCCTGTGATGGGCTGCCCTAGATGTTCTAGGTGTTCCAATTAACCTAGAATATCTAGGTGTTGCCGTTAAAAAAAAGATGAGAAGATAACATGATGATGAAAGCATTCTCATTTCACACAATATGAAACTATCATCGAAATTAATTATTAATATAACCCGATTAAAATAGGTAATATAATTATGAAAATCAACTTGAAACTCTGATTAGAAAGGATAGAACCCGCGGGTCCCTTAACTAATATAACATGATTAAGAGGACGGATATAGACAGTATTACTTTGAAAATAACACATCTTTAAGAAGAAATAAAAGGCATTATCACACTTATAAAACTTAATTTTAAAAAGAAACCAAGTTATATTTGAAATATTTTTTTAGTCACTTAAAACTATCGTCATTTGATATTATAAAATATGGACATTGAAAATGTCAAAGGGGTCGGAGAGGGGGTGATGGCGTTCATCCTTAGCATCTACAATATTAGCTAATGATGAATTATCACCATTTTAAAGTTTGCGTATTAAAGTCATAATCTATACTGTATAATAAATAAATGTTTTTTGATGCCACGTGTCGCCTCCATATTCATTCTCATCATTTTTTCTCGCATCTCTCTCTTATTAAATACATATCTATCTTTTAATAATAATTATACTTTTAAACAAAATACTAATTATACTAACAAAACACATTAATTTTAAATTATCCCTTATTATAAGAAACTTTGAAATCTAATTATGTAACTTTTATTTTTAATCAAATAGTAAATGAAAGTTTGCCGTTCAAACCTTACCCAAGAAAAAATAAATAAAAAGTTTGCCGTTAAAAAAAAAGTAAATGAAAGTCAAATTACATTAAAAAGTAATAACATTTTTTTTGAAATCCAATTATATATTAATTTTTATATATTTTAAATTTTGTTTTCTTTCCTTAATATATATAATACATTTTTACACCTGTAAAATATATACATAAAGATTTAAGAATTTTATGTATTGATATTTTTCACCCTATATATAGATAAAGGGTTCTAAACTTGTAGTTAATAATAAAGGATTCAATTCTCCACCCAATCGAACTTTGTTTTAACCCATCTAACACTTGAAATTCTTCTATTTGCTATTAAGAAAAGGGGGAGAGGTATCATTCTTAAAATGGTTTTACGAAGAATGGAGAAGCTAAACAAAATGTTAAAGAGTAAAGTACATGGATGGTCATTGTGGTTTATCAAAATTTTGGATTTAGTCCCTAGCTTTTTAAAAGTACATGGATAGTCCCTGTGGTTTGCACTTTGTATCGCATTTAGTCCTCAACCAACAAATCTAAAGGTTTTAAAAGGTCCAAGTTAGAGACTAAATGCGTTACAAAGTACAAACCATATGGACCATACATGTACTTTTGGGAACTAAATGCGTTACAAATTGCAAACCCCATGGACCATCCGTGTACTTTTGAAAAGCTAGGGACCAATTTCAAAATTTTGATAAACCATAGGGACCATCCGTGTACTTTACAATTGTTAAATAATAAGTTGTTTTATTTCTCAAGTACATTAAGGATCACATGGGTTTAATGACACTCTTTTTTGTCACAAACACAAATTCACTTATACTACAGAATTTGTTATTGTAACAAGAAGTCAGTTTCTATTTAAAAAAAAAGACTTGGTTAAAACCATAGTGATTTCTAATATCCTTGAGAAACAAGCGAACCTATTGTTTATCATTTCGTAGGTCTAAGACATAGCTTCTCACTCTAATGTACAATCTTTTTCATTTTTATACTTTCCCTTTTTCATATTAGCAAATAGGAAAATTTCAAGTTTCAAGAGGGTCGAAAAAGTACATGAGATGAGAAATTAAGACATTTGAACGAACGAGACACGTGTTCATATTCGTTCGTTACTGAACGTTCGCTTCATTTACAAGCCTAGCAGATGTCACTCTTTGAAAATATACTATGTTATTCAATGATGGAATAAAAATATAACACATAATACCATATAACACTAATCTTGTATACCTAAATCCATCATTGGATGGGGTAATCTAAATTCCTTTGTTATGCTTGATTGTTTGATTAAGTTTATAAGCTTTTGGTTATTTTTATACATTTAAATGAAATAGATAATATTTTAAATAATTAGCATGATCAATAACAAAAAGTAATAACATCAATAATGTGAGGTCTCGCTTTTATGTAAATTTATCATGTTGACCAATTTAGTTAGACAAAGTGATCTCATTGTAAGTATGTGATAAAAAAAATGTCCCAAAAATTCCTTTTTTAGGGGAATTTTGAAGATGTGAAGGGACAAGCAAACCTTTGCAAGCTGTAAAGGTCTATATTCTTAATTTATTTTTCTTTTTTAGTAATAAATTCAACTCCTTTTTGACTTCACAAGCATGATAAATGTGCTCAACAATGTACAACTATGAGAGTTAATGAATTGTAAAGATGATTAAAGTTAATAAATTAATTATAAACACTATTGACTATAGAAAATTTTTGGAAGAAATAACCACACATATTAGTCCATTTTTGGCACATTTGCATGACATTGACAAGGGTCACCACAATTGAACAAGGATAAAATAGATAGGTATTAAATGGGTTATACTTGGTTAAATCTTATAAACATTTAATAATAATAATCTAACTTGTTTAGTGAAATAATTTAAAATATAATAGATCAATAGTTTTGGGTGGACCAAATGTTGAGTCCTAAGGTAAGTGATCCGAAGAAGCCATCAAGGTTCTATCTTGGTGGTCAGAGGGTTTTTCTCAAAGGGTTTCCCTTCTGTAGAGGTCATAGGTTCGAATCTTGTAAGGTGCACTTGATAAAAACTATGAACACCCTCTGTAGATTCGAATTCCTTGGGGTTGTATGGGTAGACGGATGTACGAGCCTCCCATGGTGGGACGTGCCAGTTGAGCCAACACCGTTCAAAAAAAAGTGATCCGAAGAAAATTTATATTATTAGTCTTATTTAGTATCTCATACTCACTATTTGTGTGTAATATATGAAGAATGACCCTGATACGTCACACACTTTCAAAATGACCCCAATAAAAAATGGATTATTGGATTTTAATAATCTCACCTTTTACTAATTGGCCAATAATAATCTCAACTGAGAATATTCTTACCACTAGTCCCTACTTTCAAACTATTTTGTTACATTGGACTTCCCGTTAAAAAAACTTAACGCCGTTAGATTTTATATGGCGTGGACATCTGTAAACTACCGGAAAGTCGAGTCAAGCTAGCAGTGGTCTCGTGGTGGGTTTTGAATTGGCTCTGGTGGTGTTTAACTTGTCTCGTTAAACACTACCGTTATCTCTGTTTGGACTTGCCGGACCAACGAGACTAGTTAAACACCACCAGAGCCAATTTCAAAACCCACCACGATACCACTGCTAGCTTGGCTCGACTTTTCGGCGGTTTGCAGATGTCCACGTCATATAAAATCTAACGGCGTTAAGTTTTTTTAACGGGGAGTCCAATGTAACAAAATAGTTTGAAAGTATGGACTAGTGGTAAGAATATTCTCAGTTGGGATTATTATTGGCCAATTGATAAAAGGTGGAATTATTAAAATCCAATAATCCATAAAAAATTATGGATGCACCATTACCATATATACTCATTTGTTTTTACACATCACATTCATGTTACTATGTCCACATAGAGTCGACGTGGGGAGAGAGGCGGGGTTATGCGGGACCGGTGGGAACACTGGCCCGCCACCCTTAGTACCGCAAAATTTAAACCCTGATCCGATTCTACTTCCCAAACCCATTCCACGATGATTTATATTTTGTGACAATTAACTAATTGTTGAATGACTAGTTTTGTAATTTTTTTTATTAATAAAAATCATCCCATATATCTTCATATTTTTCAAACAATTTTTAGTCATTCTCTCTCGAATTTCAACGCACAACTTAAATTATGTCTCTCCCTCAAATTTCATCATCTAGTTTATCAGGACATTTGAGGTAAACGGTGTACAATACAAGTATGAGTATTATCTTGTGGATGGGAAGTATTGTAAAACCATTTACTTATCCACAGGACGATAAACGAAAAAGGTTCAAGGCAACATAAGAAGTGATACCTCCAGATCGCGTTGAAGATCCTCTAACCAATGAAGAACTAAATGATAATATTCTTATGAAATTGCGTTGAAGAAATCCACACCAGCCTTCGGTATGATCTCATAGAACATATTAAAAATGCCTACATACCCAACCTAGACGACTAGTTATATTTTTTTATAATTTTAATTTTGTCTTGTAATTTTTTTAAAATTAATGAAATGTTATTCTTTTACAAACCTTTTATATTCTATATTAGTTTTTATTTATTTAAAAAATGGTTTAGGAATGAAGAAAGATAGGTTGAAGGGGGTTTTTTTTTTTTTGAAAGACGACTTTCATTTTTAAGTGGCAGTCGCATCTCCGAATCGGAGACCCGTTACCCCTCAACCTGACCACTACGTTGTCTGAACCGGGCCCGCGGGTTTAGAACGAGAGGCTTAGACTTTCACCGGGAAACCATGGAGCCTGCTGCCACTTGACAGCAGTTGCGCCGCTACACGGGCCAAACCCCGCTAGCGTAACGCACTCCGGACTAAAACCCGGTTTGGCTCGGATTCGAACCTGCGTGGGCAGGTTGAATCTTCATCGCCATTAACCACTGGACCAAAGCCGGTGGTTAGGTTGAAGGGGTTTAGGGATGGCTACGGATGATTAAGAAAGAGAGAAATTTAATGTGATGTTAATGTGATGGAGAGAAAGTCAAGGAATAACTAGAGATTAAAAGAGGTAGTCCCTCCGCCATAAACACAAGATTTTGAGATTTTATGTCTTCACTTCTTTCTTTAAAGTTCATATGATCATGATGTGAAGTAGGGTAACCAAATCCTCAGTTTCTTTTAGGTTTTTAAGTTTTGGGAAGCGAAGACACTTTGATAAAGAGTTTATTTAACTTTGAGTCAAGTAGACGGATATTCCTTGTGGTATGTCCAAATTTTCGATTTAGTCCCTAAGCTTGAAAAATCACACCGTCAGTCCTAAATTATGTATAAACGTAATATTTTCCTTGGAGTTGATGATATTTAACCTTCCTGATAAATATTTTGAAAATAACCAAAATATCCCTAGATTAAAAAACTAAAAATTAAAAAAAAAAATTTAAAAGTAGTGTTGCCACGTATGAACTAGGGGTATAACTATACGTTTTTTTAATTTCTATTTTTTTAATCTAGGGGTATTTTGGTCATTTTTAAAATATTTAATATAAAAGTTAATTATCATCCACTCCATGGACCAAACATGTTACGTTTATACATAATTTAAGACTATTAGTATAATTTTTCAAAATTAGGGATCAAATCTAAAATTTGGACATACCACAAGAACCACATGTGTACTTGACTCTTTAACTTTTGTCTTAAGAATAAGTGTTTATAAACATTTAATACACCTATATAATCATAAAGATGTTAGTTGATATTAATGATGTTATAATTTCTTTTTACGCTATCTGCTATCACTTTAGCTGTTAATAGGGAAATCTTTTGGTAATAATGAATGAATCGAAAAAGTAGAAGTGGTAGAAAATATTATGTACAAACTTAACTTAAAAATATTAGTAAACTACCATTTTTGTTTATGTGGTCCGGTTACTTTTATCACTTTCATCCAAAAGATTTATTTTTACGTATCTTCTTGCTCTCCAAAATTTGTCATTTTTTATCCAATTGGTTAACCCCATCCATTTTTTAATGTTAAATTAGGGGTATTTGTGTCTTTTTTAACATTAAATGAGGGGAATAATTAAGAGTTTAAAAATGAATAAAATAAACAAATATATAAAAAAGACAAAATACCCTTCAATTCATTTAACGTTAAAAATGAACGAGGTTAACCAATTGGATAAAATTGACAAGTTTTGGAAAGCACGATGATGTGCAAGAGAAAAATAAACATTTTGGATGAAAGTGAAAAAGTGACCAAATCACAGGAACAAAAATAATAGTTTACTCAAGGACAATCGTCCTCTCACTCCACAACAAATACCATTACCGGCCCAAAACTTAGATGAAAGTGAACAAGAAAGATTTGTTAGGTTTACAAATCTTGTTACTTTATAAATTCGTTAGTTTACATATCTTAATGGATTTTTATATAGACTTGTTAAGATTTTTCTAGATTTGTTAGTGCATGATGAATTGATGATGACAAACGATGGGGATACTGATGTTGGTATTGGTGAAATTCGGTTATAAAGGTTTAGAAATAATTCGAGAACACTAATTTTTTTAAAGAACATCAAGAACACATAAAACAATGAATTAAGAGAACTATTAATTTGAATGATGGTAATTAATCTAAAATCTGTCAAAAGATAAAAGTAATAATTTGTTAAACATCAACTTTTAGTAATAAAAATAATTAAGAACTGTTAATAAGAAAAATTATAAAAAAACGTGTCCTATAAACCGATTTTTTTTATAAAAAATTGGAAGCTTAATATGAAATTTATAAAAAAACTGACATTTTCTTTATAACGTTAATGATTTTTATAAAGATTTGATTCTTGTTAAAAAAAGAGAGATATTTTCATAGTAAATTAATATTTTTTATATCAGCAGAAGTAATTAGTTATCGGTTAAG
The DNA here is from genome assembly GCA_023525975.1 of Smallanthus sonchifolius. Taxonomy (NCBI): domain Eukaryota; kingdom Viridiplantae; phylum Streptophyta; class Magnoliopsida; order Asterales; family Asteraceae; genus Smallanthus; species Smallanthus sonchifolius. Next base: position 84,598,944 of record CM042032.1, on the reverse strand, counting down.
ATTTCTTAAAATGTAATAAATTAAATATTAAAAAAATATAATATATATAATCAAAATTTAATATTCTAAAGTTATATTTCTTCAAAAATTTTCATAGATAATTTGAGAACAGTAAACTCAACTACTGTCATTTATATAGCTAAATCTCTTATCCAATCTTAAACTGTCTTGTTAGGATGCTAGTACTATAGGTTTTTTTAGTGTATATTACATTTTACGTTTTTTTTAATTTATTAAATTTTAGTTTACGTCTTTAAACTAAATAATTTACAGAATTCGTCATTTATGTTTAGATTTGTTAACAGTTTTCATCTGTTCCACTAACAGACGTCTATTTTTTTACGTTAAATGCAACCATGTGACATTCACGTGAGGGAAAAATCGTCTTTTGTTAATAAAAGAACAAACTACACTTTTCGTCATTTATGTTTATATCAGATTTCAAATTCCGTCCTTAAACTAAGATAATATCAGATATTGTCCTTTATGTTTGAGTTTGGTTGCACGTTTCGTCCTTTACACTAACGTCCGTCTATTTTGATGTTAAATGAAGCATGTGCCCCTCACCAAAGACGTGGAATTGCCGACCAACATCCCTCCCCGCCGTCTCCGTCTGATAAAAAAATGGAGTTTCGATTCAACATTTAAGTAAACTCATTCAGAATAGATAAAAGTGGGGTTTCGATTTGCTCTAGCCATTGGATTCTAGGTTTTGTGAAGAATACAAGTCTTGTGTTTGCTTTCTCTTTAACCACAAACCGTATGTTACCTGGAGGGGGAAACTGCCATGGCGGCGCTCGTCGTACCAACCCCCTCTAGGTACACGGTTTGTGGTCAAAGAGAAAGTAAACACGAGTCTTGTATTCTTCATAAAACCTAGAAATCCAATAATCAGAGCAAATCGAAACCCATTTTTATCTATTTCGAATGGGTTTACTTAAATGTTCAATCGAAACCCTTTTTTTTATTTTTTTTCAATCGTTGGAGCAAATCGAAACCCCCTTTTTTATTTGACCTGAGACGGCAGGGAGGGAGGTTGGCTGACAATTCCACGTCTTTGGTGAGGAGCACATGGCTTCATTTAACGCCAAAAATAGACGAGCGTTAGTATAAAGGACGAAACATGCAAATAAATTTGACATAAAGGACAATTTTTGATATTACCTTAGTTTAAGGACGAAATTTGAAATTTGATATAAATATAAAGGACGAAAAGTGTAATATGTTCTTTTATTAACGACAAAAAAGACGATTTTGCCCTCACGAAGGGACTCATGGTTGCATTTAATGTCAAAATTAGATGTCTGTTAGTGGAAAGGACAAAAACTATTAACAAATTTAAACATAAATAATGATTTTTGTAATTTTCTTAGTTTAAGGATGTAAACTGAAATTTGTTAAAAACGTTAAAAACATGAAATGTAATTTACTTTTTTTTTAGAACAACGGCAATTGTATTAAAGCAAAAATTAGTAAGACGCTAGTAAAGTCAAGACAAAAAATAAAGAAAACGGAGAAATACACTAATCTAACCAAGACAAGCTATTGAATTTACTCCTATACTTAATCCAATTATACGAGAGAAGTTTAATCTCATCTTATGTCTTCAGAGACGAGCATGTTCCAGATCTAAATATTAAGGTATTTCTCGCTTTCCAGATAACAACTTAGATCAAGGCCCATCTGATTTTGACTCTGAGAAAACATTCAACCAAGTTAGAATACCCTAATGATTTAGAGGAGCCACAAACAAGAGACCACTCCAGTAAGTTTTTTTTTTGAACGGCAACACTTATATATTCTAGGATAATTCGGTTTCCCCGGGGCAACACCTAGAACATCCAGGGCAGCCCACCACAGGAGGAACCCTCAACTGGGTAAACCCCTGACCTGACCACATATCCCTTTTTTGCTGTTACCAGGATTCGAATCCAAAACATGCACTATGGGAAGTCTTGGGGCTACCATTGCACCAAATGTCCAACGGTACTACTCCAGTAAGTAATGAAGGATATATTTGATGTAATCCTCTCACCTCTCTCACATACATCTCTCGTTATTTCATATTTATGATGTTATCTTCTCAATGTCACTTACATATCATGGTAGCCCTCCACCTTCATCTAGTTGAAATATAGTTTATTACCTTCATTTCCCTTTATAACTCTTCTTTTTTGTTCTTTCACCCTATACTTTCTCTTTAGAGATTCCTCTCCCTTTCTTTTTCAACGAACAACTTTCTCCTTCCTTCCATGTCAGCATATTGTGACGTGTCAAATGTTAAACATCGCATCTACTCATTTTTTGTTGTAATGCTCGAGTATACCGGCTACTCCTACATATCCTTTGGAGTAAGCCTCAACGATTAAGGAAAGTCATGCAACGGAAGTGTTTGCAATTCCGGCATAGCACTGGTCGGGAGTTGGGATCACCCTGATGAGTTCATGGCAGGACGAAACCAATGACACATATTAATAAGGACTGCATGGTTGGTCCTCGGGCAACTAAAGGTGCCACACGGAGCCTTAGGAAGCGACCATGTGACAAGTGGTATTAGAGTGGGTACGACCATCGGGAAGTTGGCATGTTATAGTCACTTATCCCAAAATTTCTTAAACGGATGGTTAAGCAATGGTGGTGGGAGAGAAGATCAAGATTAGTGCCCATTTGGTTGGTTTGTGGGCTAAGTACTCAAGACTATCTGTTAAAAATATTAATTCACTTGCAAACATATTGTGCTTAATGTCTAACTTGGTTTGTTTTATGTTTGTTTTGTATGATGAGGGACTAATGTTGCTGTGTACCTGAAAGCCGCGGGACTTGTAGCAGCTCATTGAAGCTAGGAAGGACTAATTCTGCAAAGTTAGAGATCTTGAGGGATTGCTTTGTTATCTTGGAAGTTGGGATATATATATTCATTTGGGGTTTTCAACCATCAGATGAGTATGTGCGTGTGCTAGGGTTTTCATCCTTCACTCCGTTGCATTTTCATTTGTGTAGCAATCATCTCCTTCCATACGCTTCTTCGTAGCTAGAGATTAGGGTTTCTTCTTGTATATAGTTCTCCACTTATTTTCTGAGTTGAGAGTTGTTACAAGTCATGATGTTATTGATGATCTGCTAATTGAATTATTCTGGAGATTGTGTTCTTGGTGTGTTCTTAAGAACATTTGTTTGTGATTTCTGGTTATAGAGTTCAAATCCTGGTTTTATGACATGGTATCAGAGCCTAAGGCTCTTGATTCGTAGTTTTCCTCTTTTTCTGTTCGTTTTAGGGTTCATTCGCTGAGAAAGTCTTATTTGTTTTGATCTGGTATTTTTGAAGGCTACTCTACCCGATTCTCTTGTGTTTAGGCCTCTTGGACGAAATCCTAAGTAGGAGGCTATGTTATTCTTGTTGCTAATTAGAAACCCTAATCGCATTTCTTTGTTCCTATGATCATAAAAATCTTCATTGATTAAAGCCTTTTCTAGGTTTTTTTTTCAGTTAGGCTTTGTTACGATCTTAGTTGATAAGAGGTGTTCCGTTGCGTTTCTTTGTTTTCTCTGGTTCTGAAATCGAGAAGAAGAGATCTGAAAAGGTTTTCTTTCCGATTATCTATGTCTGCTGCGATTCACTACGTCACTAAATGGTCTACATGGTTTATTCTTAGATGAGCACACTATATAAAAGATTTTTGGCAACTGCTATGATAAAGAGAGATGATTACGAGTTCTTCATCAGTTTCACAAGAAGAATACGAGGATCTTGAAGATCAGATAATTGCAGAGAAGTGCTAGGGTCTCAGATTTACAAACCCTAGATCTCTGGTTATATGCTATTGGTTTTGGAATTGTTAGCCCTTGACTTCCTGTCAAACACCTTCTTCAATTCTTTTCTTCATTCTCAAAGGCTCGTTCGCCTAGGTGATCTTTGAGGGATTTCTGTTTGCAAGAACATAGCTACACCTTGGAAGTCCTCTGGTGCTTGAATTGGGGTTTCTTAACTACGTAACCCTAAGTGAAGGTTACACGTCTTGAACCACTTGTTGGAACACCCTAACTTCGGCGCCGCTTGGTAAGCTCGTTTCATGTTGTATATTTTCCGATTCTTATTGACTTATCATGAATCGCATGCTTAGACTTATCATGAATCGCATGCTTAGATTTTTTTTTTGGCTGGGTTAGAAGTACCAGCATTGATCTTGAGATACAGGGAGAGCCACACCCTGTTTATGTGATGTATAGGATCTTTATTTAAAATGCATAAAGTATGTGATTTTCTATTTTTGCCATCATAATAATTTGTTGTTTCTTGTTTGTGTGCATCACTGGTTTGAAGTTTTGTGTGTGATTGCATGAATTTTTTGGTTCTTGGTGTATGCCTGTGTGTCTCCTTGATTACCAGTCTAATGTCTCGTTTCCACTTTTTGGTTAAGACTTGTCTGAACATGGTGAGTGTGACATATTTGGATACTTGCCAGGCTTCGCTGTTTTTTGAGATTAGACTGTTTATTTGCGCATGCTTGTGTGGTTTTCCTTGATTAAAATGCTAGGCTTCATTTGTATTTGAATAAAACTTAGGAGTAGTAGAACTATGTGTTGTTTCTTGAGATTAAAGCGAAGCATGTTCATTGTGTAATCAAAGTAAACTTCATGCCAAACAAATTGGGAGACAACTCAGATTATAGTAATAAATTTTGAATCCGTTCTTTGTTTTGTTTTTAAAGTCTATGTTCTTTGAAAAAAAAAAACAAAAAAAAAAAATAAAAAAAAATTAGTTTGTTTGGATTTAAAGAAACTGTTCTTCCGCTGTGATTAATACTGATCTGTTTTTCCTTGGCACCCTCGTGGTGTAGAGTGGTTGTTTATATCCTGTAAATCACTATTAATTGAAAGCTTGGGGTGATTTTATCTTGATCTTGAAAATCAAATGAGTAAAATTTCTCTTCTGGTTCATGAAGTTGTCATGTCTGGTTTGTTTCTTGTTTGTTTGCAAATCATGAATATATCTCAAATGTTGCTAAATGTTCTTTGGATGAAATTATCTCTTGGATGGAATTTAATTCTTAAAATTGTATTATGGAAAAATCGTATGTTTAGCTGGTTTGGTTTGTGGTTGATTCTGTAGTCCAGCATGTTTCGTGTTCTTGGTGATTGTTTACAAGTTCTCATCCGCTCATGTTTATTCTCAAAGTTGTCGTCTCTGTCTGTTTTGTGTTGCAGTTCTTTACAAACGTTGTCTGGTTAGGTTTAGATAGCGGATTAATCTTGTATTGGCTCATCGTTGTGCTGAATTGTATTGTGTTCGTTCAGTTTACTTGGTTACAAATTCTCATAGATCTGGTAGAACTGTGAGGCTCTTAATTTCGACTAGTTATATTTGTTCGTTCAAGATTATTCTTGATGTTGTGAGCCTGTTTGTGTGATCTATGTGTCTTGAATCTTTGTATTGGATCATGTGATTTGATTCTGTCTTGAACTCTTTTAAAATGTCTTTCGGCTATGGCCGGTATGTCTTTTTGTCTATATACTTGTATGGTTAGTCGAACCACGTGGTTCGAGTGTTTTTAACCAATAGTATTGTCAAGATTGTTCTTGAATATTTTTTGACAGCCTTGTATGTTTTCTCTTGTAAGAGATATATCTGTTTCTGGTTGCAAATATGTGCTTTTGTGTACAATCAGAATTTGTTTGGCTGTGTCTTGTAGTCTGGTATAGTTTGTATTACTCTCGTTATTATCAGACTTATTTCTTGAATCTTGTGGTTCAGTATTTGGTGTGAAGTTGCAAAAGTTTTTGCTTGAGTCAAATTAGTCTCTAAGTTCTTCACATATTTCATATCAGACATGTTCTGGTAGTATTACACGAGTCTTGTGATTCGTTTATTCTAAAAGTCGCGTGGCTTTTGTCTTCTCATATCAGACATGTTTCTGATAGTCTTATACGAGTCTTGTGATTCGTCTCTTCTAAAGTCGTGTGACTTTGTCTTCTTATATCAGATAATTTTTTCTGATAAGTCTTATAGAATCATATGATTCTTCTCGGTATTAATCAGAATTTATTTTTCTGGTTTTATCTTTCTTTCTGGGGTATTTACAGAAAAGTATTATGTGCCTTGTGGCATTTCTTGTGGTTACTCTTTGTCAGTGGTGGATCCAAAGTTCATTGCTTGATTAAAGATATATATAGGATCACTATGTTGGGAGAAACTCTTATTATTAAAAGTTTTGACAGCTTAGTTTTGGTCTTATCTTCATGTGTTTATTAAATTCTCTCTCAAACATTGTTGTTCATGTGTTCTGTATTTTAAAAGGTGTATGTGATTCTTAGTTCTATGCTGTATTTGTTTTCTGCATCACCTCTGTGCCTTTAATCTCTCTGTTTGAAAACTATGTTTCATCAGTTTGTATATCTGATATCTGTTATACATTCATATCATTCTGTGTATCAATTGGAATATGTTGAGTGTTTGTTCTCTTCTGTGGTGATTACAGCGAGTTATGATGTGTCGTGTGGTGTTTTTTAAGTTTACTCTTTATCAATGTTGAATCTAAAGTTCCTTGTTTGATTAAGAATATATTTGGGATAACTATGTTGAAAAATATGATACAAAACAATTTTATAAGTGTACCACGAAGGTTCTTTTGTTGTGATCAGAGTTTTTGAAAGTTGTTCAAGAGAATTAAAAGGTCTGTTGTTATCAAACTCTTAATTTGTCTTATAACATGGTTATTTGTTGTTGTTTTTTATAGATGGAGGTAGTCTTTCTTATTTGCTTCCTCTAAATTGAGTGAGAAATTGTTAGATTTTCTAATACCAAGTTATTATTCTGTTCTATTATGGTGTAATGTTTTGCTGGAAAATAAAACAACACAGTTTGAAAGTCTTACCATTAAGTCAGATCATGTGGCAATGTCTTTGAAATTATTCAACAGTGGTCAATGTACTCAAAATCTCTATGTTGAAAAATATTCTTTGCTTATGTTAAAACTTGTTTTGTTTTTTGAGTTTTTTTTATAGCAGAATTTTGTGCAAATTAAAAAAAAAATTCTTTTATGTTGTTGGTTTTTAGCCTTGAAAGTATTATTGGAAAAAAATACAATATATTTGGAGTTTTAGGTTTAATAAACTTAAACGCATGAAATTTAGCTTTTATCTGGATTAGCCATATTAGCCTGTCTGTTTAATCCAAATAAAATGTGGTCAAGAGCTCAAGTAGAAAAAGAAATCAATATCGGTCAGTTTTTTTGTAGCATTGGTTTGAAGTTGTTGAAATGAAATAAGAGGCTCAAAGGGAACTAAGAAAAAAAAACAATTCTCTCCATCTGGACAGATCTCTTTATGTCCTTATCATATTAATGCAATCAATATTCAGAATGAAGGTGTGTTCAGGGAAAGTTTTTTACTAGTAAATATGTCTAGTTACTATTCAAATTACTGAAAGTTGATTAATTCAGTGAGTTAACTAGCAGCAGATGTTTTGCTTGTGGTTTTCTTCTAAAATCTAAATGAAGAATATCTGATTTAGTGGTTTTGGTGTTTCGTTTGTTTGTAATCACTAACTATTAGGAGAGTTTTTTTTTGTATTTAAAAGTGCCCAAAGTTTGGATTAATAAATATGTTTGCCCTTTGAATTAAGGGGGGATGTTAAAAATATTAATTCACTTGCAAACATATTGTGCTTAATGTCTAACTTGGTTTGTTTTATGTTTGTTTTGTATGATGAGGGACTAATGTTGCTGTGTACCTGAAAGCCGCGGGACTTGTAGCAGCTCATTGAAGCTAGGAAGGACTAATTCTGCAAAGTTAGAGATCTTGAGGGATTGCTTTGTTATCTTGGAAGTTGGGATATATATATTCATTTGGGGTTTTCAACCATCAGATGAGTATGTGCGTGTGCTAGGGTTTTCATCCTTCACTCCGTTGCATTTTCATTTGTGTAGCAATCATCTCCTTCCATACGCTTCTTCGTAGCTAGAGATTAGGGTTTCTTCTTGTATATAGTTCTCCACTTATTTTCTGAGTTGAGAGTTGTTACAAGTCATGATGTTATTGATGATCTGCTAATTGAATTATTCTGGAGATTGTGTTCTTGGTGTGTTCTTAAGAACATTTGTTTGTGATTTCTGGTTATAGAGTTCAAATCCTGGTTTTATGACACTATCAGCGAAGGTGCTGAGGACTCACAGAGAAAGTCAGGTGTCGGTGATTTTGCTCGAAGATGGTAGTAAAGCTAGAGAGCGTAGATCTTTGTTCCCAGGAGTGTCAAGGTGACATGTAGCTGGAAAAAAAATTGTCTGCTCCCCTCATCAAGTTGCCAGAATCCATGGGGTGAAGCCCAACCGATCGTGTTCAAATGGGTGTGTCAAAGCCGAAAGTTCGATGGGTGTATTGAAGTTGCAAGTCTGATGTGGTTGGCGGAACCCAGGATTTTCCATGGATGGATAGGTCCACAAAACCGATCGGAGGGGGAAAAATTGGTCGCAGTAAACTAAAAACCAAGGATCACAAAATGAGTTATGGGCCTACCCAAGTGGAGGAATCAAAGAGGAACAATCTGGAGTGATGAATGGTAGCTGCAGGCTCGGATCAACATTACAATGAGCGTCCCTTTAGCCAATTCCCAAAGTGAATCCGGTATTCAGGGTGTTGCCTTGGATGTGCAGCAAGCCAGCAATGCACGAGGCCTTGCTTGTTTTGGAGGCGGGAGAATGTGACGTGCCAAATGTTTGATGATCACATTTACTCAATTCGTGTTGTAACGCATGCGTAACTGGCGACCCACAACGATTAAGGAAATTCATGCAACGAAAGTGCTTGCACTTCCCGCCTACCACTAGTCGAGAGCTGGGGCCACTCCCTGATGAGTCCATAACAAGACGAAACCAGTGACTCTTATCAATAAATGGGACGGAATGGCTGGCCCTTACGCAACCGGGTTACGTGATCACAACCATACTCATTAGCCTAAATCCTTTCCTAACCATGTGTTCTTTTAAGCTTCCTAGATATTGAATCATCCACTTTCTCTCAAACACAGAGATGACGAGTATGGTGAGAAATAATACAGACTGAATTGTTGCACTTCACTCAAATAGAACCAGTAGTGTGTGCTCCTCTACGCGGTCAACATTGTTGGGCGTAGGTGATTTGATCAAACCAATGATACTTAATACACCGATACATTTAGTCCCATGGTCATATTGACGACTATCCGTTTGGCATTGTCAATCGCCTTATCACACAGATTACAGACATGTAGATGTCAAAAATCTCATTTTTACACGGTGATCTGATAGATATGATGTATGTGACTTGGCCCCCTAGCTTTGTTATATCATGTATGCTTGCTTAAGAAAGTTATGGCCTTAAGCAAGCACTCAAGCTCTCATATGTACTTTTGGCTTATGGATATACACTATGCATATCATATATCTATCTATTGTTAGGCTTTAATAACTTGTTACATACTTGTATATAATGACTATAATTACAAGAAGCTATCAACATTTATGGTTGACTTGATATGACACTTATTAATGAGTTGATTTTGAAATGTATTAAATCAAAATGGAAGCAAATTATTCTACAGATCTGCAGATAAACACCATTGTTGCCATTTTGAAGTGGCATAAACATACCAGTCAGCTAATTATTAAGATGTGGATCAGCAGGCTGCTGCTGTGTTATACAATGGATGTTACCCCCTCCAAGAACGATTTCCCTCGCGCCTTCAATTGTTACCACCTTAGTAAAAACAAACACGGGTCAGTACGTAAGAAAAAATTAACAGAAATGATGGGCCTAATATGATTATAAAAACTCGTTAATAAGTGCACGGGTCAAAATTGCCAACATAAGTATATCTCAGAAGGCTGTTGATTATTATATCACCTCGACTCAATTGCACAAAAACTTTCACCAGTTTATCAGGTGTTGTTTAATGTAAGAATAACAGAGTTCAAATTGCTTACTTCACGATCAGGGAAGGCCCGTGACAAGACCCGGACTGCTTCCTCATCCCACTTTGGGTCTCCAAAATTTGGTGCAATGATACCTCCATTAGCAATGTAAAAGTTGACATAGGTAGCAGCAAGCCTTGTACCAGCAAGTCTTGGTTTAGCATCACCCGTCTGCGATCCATAAGATATTATTAGTCACAGAACTATAAAAAAACCACCAAGTCTATGTATGCTTACCTGATCAAGCCCAGCAGCCTCTTCATCTGTCATATATAGAGGCCCTGGTATATGAAGTTTAATAATTTCAAATTTTCTGCCATGAGCATCAGTAGAATTGGAGAGAACAGTAAACGCCTCCACAGCTCGCTCATGATGAAGATCTTTTATATCATGTGTCCAGGACAACAAGACCACACCAGGCTTCACAAAACAGCACATATTGTCAATGTGCCCATTAGTATCATCATCACCTGCACAAGATTATGATAATTTTCAAAGATTTGCATATGTCAACTAAATTGTTTGGTAAATAATTACCATATAGTCCACGTGGCAACCAAATTATCTTCTTGACTCCAAGATACGCTTTGAGCACGTCTTCAATTTGTTCTTTGGTCAGATCTGGATTCCTGTTTTTGTTCAACAAGCATTCTTCAGTAGTAAGGCAGGTCCCTGAGAGAAGATTAAAGTTGAGAGCATATCAGTTAGTAAATTTGGATTATAGTTGGAAGTAACAATATGAAAGAAAGATGTTACCTTCACCATCTACATGTATGCTTCCACCTTCAAGAATTATGGATTGTGGAAAGCGCGGAAGCCTCTCCAGTGAAAGAATCTAACAGAAATTCAAAAAAAAAAAACTTTTTAGCAACTTTTATGAGGGTGGAAACTTAGATGTTATCCCGAAAGCATAATGGAAATCATTTGAAGTTGCAAAGTTATGTATGTAATAGTGATCTTTGTGAATGCTAATTAACCTTTTGTGCAACAAGAAGATCTTGACTCCAGTCTTTGTAGCAACCCTCATCAATACCTAAAATACCCAAAGCATTTCATGTAGCCAAAGGCATAGAACAGTTTTTTTTTTCTCTAAATAAACATCAAGAGTCTGCAAAAGCTTACCTCCCCAACTGTTGAAGTTCCAATCAATACCCGCGACATTGTCCCCTGAACCTGATTTCCCCTCGCGTACAACAAACTATATAGTAAAGAAAGAAAATCATAAAACAAGAAGCAATACACAAAACTCATAACCAAAAGACAGTTGAAATGAAAGAACTTAACGGTTGGGCCAGTGTCACGAAACCAAGAATCATTCATGCTCATCTCTGCAACCCTTACATTATGAGGCAACTGCTTGCGTGCATTAGCCCACTGCAAAAAAAGAACAAATCGTTACTAAAGCAATTAATATTTTCTGGGCTCGTAAACGGCTTTGACACGTGCTTGGATCGACATTTCGGAGGATAATGAAACCAATTAATATTCGGGAATTACCTAACCGAGAAACGCACTTAAACGCACTATTATTTTTTAAAATTAATAAAATGTCGTTCTTTAAAGGTGGAATTTATATATACCCCTACAAACATGGATAAATATCCTATATACCCAATCAAAACTAAAAATATCATATATATATACCAAATTAAATGATTTTTTACTTTACCATTATATGAATTTTTATAGGGGGGGTTTCATATATACCCTTACAAACATGGATATATATATATATATATATATATATATATAATCCAAACTAAAAATATCATATGTATCATTTTAAAGTTGAAAATGTGTAAATATGAATTTCTAAAGTTTTAGAAAAATAAGAGTAAAATGGTAATTTTTTAAATTGTTTTTAATGAAATGGGTATATTATGATATTTTTACATGTTTGCAAGGGGGTAAATAATATATATAATACTTTTAGTTTTGGTAAGATAGATATATATATATAGGGGAGGGTTCCAGAGAAAACCACATAGTTAGGCGAAAACCGAGAAAACCACTAAAAAAATCAATTTTAACCAATCATATAATAATATTTATTTTTTATTTAATTTAAATTTTATTTATTATCAAAAGTATCAATGTAATATTACACATTTTTACCAAAAAATCATTCAAGTATTGGCTTACGTATACGTAACACATAGTGTTACGTATATGTAAACAGAAAAAAAAAAATTGCGGTTACGTATACGTAAAATACAATACGTTAATGATTTTTTGGTAAATTGTGTAATATTATATTAATACACTTAGAAATGAATTATAAAAAAAATAAAAAAATCTAAAATTATTTGATTGGCTTTTAGTGGTTTTCTCGGTTTTTGCCAAACTTTGTGGTTTTCACTTATATTATATTTTTCATGTTTGCTATATATGAAATTCCCCTTTTTAAATAGTTTTTTATTTATTTTATATTAATCTTGTACCATTATTATTATTTATTAAAATTAATTAAAAATGGTTTCCAAATGGAAAAAAAAATCTGATGTGACAGCTGACGAAATTCAAATTCATAATGATCCTAAATATTTTAGGGCAAGGGAAATTTAAACTGGGGTTTTTAATAAAAGATTAGGGGTGGCTAGTATAGCGGATAAGACCAGTGAGGGGAGATTGAGATGGTTTGGGCATGTGACGAGTAGACAAATGACATGGCCAGTTAAATCAGTGGAGACCCTCGCTGTAGGAAGGAAGGAGTGGTAGAGGCAGACCCAAACTGACTTGGGATTAGCGGGTTAGGCTTGATTTGTTAGACTTGCATCTCTACATGGTCGAGGATAGGACTTCGTGGAGTCGTAGGATTAAGGTTAAGGACTTATAGAGAGAGGGTAACTTATGGGTCTTAGCTTTTATCTTAGGGGCTTAGTTCTATCTACAGTTGTGGTGGCCTAAGTATGTTGTCGTATTCTTGCCTTTATGTTTCTATATGATGTTTCATATACTATCTTCACTTTTTCACTACTTACATTTTTTCACCTTTTATGCTATTGGTTGGTACTAGTACACTTTTTCAAGTCTCCTTCCCCAGACGTTACAGATAGCTTTGCTATTTGTGAGATTTTATATAAGTTTCAGTGTTATGCAAACAACTTGGAAGAGCTATATAGATATGTAATGTAACCTGAGAGGCAGAGGTGCAGACAGTGACAGGCTCGAAGTTGGAAATGGCGGAAGCGACTTTTGCAAATACCCTCTGGCCATGGACAGCGTTGTCTCGCCAATTATCAGGACGCTCCTGCAAATCCAAACCTCATAATTAATCAAAGTATATAAGATGATGATAGTATACAGATTAATAGAGATGACTGACAGGCCAACCAAGCCAGGTTTGAGCGTGGGGTTTCCATTCCGCCGGCATTCGGAATCCATGGTCAGCCGGCGTTCCTTCTGTTATATCCATCTCTCTCCAATCATGTTTTCAGAAATCCAACTCAAATAGGGATCATCTCCACCTACCGCCTACTTTACTAGTTGCTATCAAAAGGACCAAAGTCGTCTCTTTAGTTAGCCACAACAAAAACGTGTTGTTACTACTATCCTACGGGGTTGGATAAAGGATGAAAGGCTGCACCAAGAGTGATAATAAATCGCGGTTGGGGTCACCTCCATATTTATTCTCATCATTTTTTTTCGGCTCTCTCTTATTTAATGCACTTCTATCTTTAAATAATAATATATATTTAAAGAAAATATTAATTACACTAATAAAAACATTTATTTTAAATTATCCCTTCTTATAAGAAACTTTAAAATTTAATTATGTAACTTTTATTTCAATCAAATAGTAATTGAAAGTCAAATTACATTAAATAGTAATTAATGTATTTTCGAAACCCAATTATATATTAATTTTTACATATTTTGAGTTTGTTTATATCCGTAATATATGTAATATATTTTTACACCTGTAAAATATATATCAAAGATTTAAAAATTTTAAATATTGATATTGTTCACCCCGTATATAAACACGGGATCTAAACTAGTATGTGATAAAAAAAGTGTCCCAAAATTCCTTTTTAGCGGAATTTTGACGATGAAGGGACAAACAAACATTTGCAAGCTGTAAAGTGTAAAGGTTTATAATCTTAGTTTATCTTAATTTTTTTTAAATTTAATAATAAATTAAACTCCTTTTTGACTTCACAAGCATGATAAATGTGATCAACAATGCACAACTATGCGAGTTAATAAATTGAAAAGATGATTAAAGTTAATAAATTAATTATAACTATTTACTGAAGAAAAAATTAGAAGAGGCAACTACACATATTTTCAATATTTCCAGGCCGGTCGGATTGGGAACTGGACACTCTCTCAGTTCGGTTCGATGATTTTAATCAGATAGTGGTTGGACCTGACAGTTCGTGCAGTTTGACGAGTCGAACCGGTAACCGGTTTCACGGGTAGGACCAGTAATATCTTTTTAATTATTTTTTTCAGTTTTTTCGGGTAGGTCGACGGATTTTTGGGTTCGACAAGTAGATCAAATGGTGGAGCGGAGAGAAGGTTAGCTAAAACAAGTTTCTTTTTTAAGAGTTATGATGTTTGAATCAATGACCACTTGGTTATAAGCCGAAAGTTTTAATTAATTGGAATACCACTTGCTAATGTTATGTTACTGAAATATATATAAATATATTATTATACTAACTATCATGTTTTATTAAGTTTATATTTATTATTGAGTCTATATATATATATATATAAAGAGTGTAGGATCAGATACAAAATAATTTTATCATAAAAAATATAGAAACCAATAAGTAACGGCCACATGTACAATTTGAATTTTTAGCTAAAGGGTAATTATGTCATTGTTCCCATTTTTTTATTTTTGGACATCCCTTAAAATATGCTTGATTGTTATCTTTTCAATTTGTACGTTTAAAATTATAACTCTTTCTAAATTTATAATATATACCAAAATTTAGTTTTTTTTATTTATATCCATGTTACTACATGTAAATAAATTTCTATTTATCCACATATCGTCATAACCCATATATAATTTATATTTTTAACCTTTTGATGTAGTTTTTATTTTTGTGTTGTTACAACTCTATGGAACATATAACAATCATTACCTTTTTCAAGAAATATTTATTTGAATCTCTACCCCTTTTGAATGTAAGAAAATAGAATAGTACAAAATAAACATTAACATAATTATCCATTACATTAACCAAATGTTTCTAAAAAAAAAAAGTGAACCAAAATTATATTATCCCAGATAATTCCATATTGGACAACCACAATCATTCATAATAAAAACACAAATAATCATAACCATTCTAAATAAACACAACCAAAAAACGACATGTTATGTTTCATACTAAATTGTTTTTTATACCCTTTCTTTGATTCTTTCAAAGGTTGCCTTCATATTTATTTTATACGCATATTCCATCTGAACATACTCGCGTACCTCTGCTTCAACAGCATCCTTATACAAGTTTATTTCTGACAACAGTATCTTCACAAGATACTTCAACCTAAGATCGTTGAGTTGGTGTTTCTGCCCTTTTGTTTCTTTATCAAGCCCACACTTCTATTGCTTTATTGATGTACCTTTGTATGTCTCCATGTGATGCATTACAAAGACGCCACAATCTACAGAATTATTTACGGTCCTCCATGGCATAATATTATTTTGGGTTCACATCTTCTCAACTTATCTGCAATAGGGTGTGACGTAATTGACAGATAGTTGCACAGTGTTAATTGCTGCAATATGGACAATTATAATTAGTTACTTATTTAATTTGGATTTATGAAAGGCATTTATTAATAAAAAACACACAAAACTCAATAAATATATTTACCATCACTTGAGCCCGATACGCGTACTTTGCATTAAAATCAACATTACTCCCAAGATTATCAATTACGTCAATTTGTGCCTTTTTCAAATTGAAACACATGACATAAATAGTGTTTAGAGTGCAATATTGGTATAAATAGTAAGTCGATACCAATAAGACTTTCTCGTCCTACATCCTTTAGCACACTATGAATATTTGTAGAAAAAATCATTACTTGGCGTGTTTCACCCAACGTTTAATCAAAATCTTCATGTACCTATTCAAATTAACCAAAACAATTATAAGCTAACATCGTGTTGATATCCTGATTTACATGTTGATAGCTCGATTAACATATTTTTATTAAATACTAATATTATCCACATATTAAACATACCAAAACTGGTGCATATATGTATTTTCTATTGTCTATCTTTAGTATGTGCAGATAACCCAAACATCATGTTGTTTCCCATTTCCTTTGTTCATATAAACTCACAAGAAGAATATGTCATTCATACTTTTTGGATATCCCTTAAAATATGCATCATGTTGTCTGACCTTTTATAGGTGCGGATAATTGTTCACATAAACTCACAAGAATAATAATAAAATGGTTAGTTATATGTGTTAGTCAAAACAAAGAATAACAACACCCTTCTAAAAACAGATTACATACCTTTTTTGTTCGTTTTACCAACATCAACATCTAACATTGATTGATCTTCTCTTTCCTTCCTCTTATTCCTACTTGAAGAGGCTACACAATAATATCAAAGTATCAAGGCTTTTCCATAAAAACCAAGCTTTAGACAGATAACACAACATCTTATATTCCTTTTTTAAACCCAGCACACATTTACTTGACTGTTCGTACCCGGTAACTTAACATTTCAATTATAATAAATAACACTGGATAAAAATTGTTTTCTTTTACAATTTGTGGTATACTTGTCATGTTGGATAACCTATAAACAACATACATCTGTTCTATTTTTTTCAACCTAAATTGTCGTACACATGATCTATTACACTCCACAATAGAACACTAAAAAACACAGACCGGTTATCATTACTTAATCACACTTAAAACAACATAATCATTAAAATACACAATTGTGGTATGCTTGACCTTTAGGATCACCTACATACCTTCTAATGTCTTACATACCTTTTTTGGTCGTTTCAAGAACATCAACATCGGTAGTTAATTGATCTTCTCGTTCTTTCCTCTTAATTCTTCTTGTAGATGCTACACAATAATGTCAAAGTATCAATGACATTAGAATAAAAACAAAGCATTATACATATAAAACACCATTTTGTTATACTTGTTTAAACCTAACACACATTTAATCGACTCTTCAAACCTGCTAACATAACATTTCAGTTATAATAAACAACACAATATACAAATTGAAAATTTTTTTATTCTATTGTTGTATACTTATCATGTTGGATTGACCTACAAACAACATATATGTTTTTATATAGTTTTTAAAAAAAAACATTTGCGTTATACTTGAACTGTTTGATCATCTACACTACACAATAGAACACTAAAAAACACACGGATGGGTATATTATAACAATACAACAATTCAAACAACATAAATAATAAAAAAAAAACATAATTGTAATATACTTGATCTGTTGGATCACATGCAGTACATAATCCTAAAAACTACAATTTTTAATCCGTCATCGTGTGAGGTTTATGAATATTAAACAACACTAGTAACAACATAATCAATTAAAAACCCTTATTCAAACAAAAACAATTACAGATGAGTTTATGATGACTAAACAACACAAACCATTAGTTAACCTGTTTTTAATCAACACTTATAACATACCTACCAACACAATTAGTCATCATTTGAGGTTTACGAAAATTAAACAGGACTTAAAACAACATAATTAATTTAAAAAACCATTATTCAAACAAAAAATGTTCAGATGTTTTTATGTAGTCTAAACAACACAATCCATTACTTAATTTTTTTTTATTTATCAACAATTATCATATATATCAACACAAAACATAGTATTCAAACAACAACAAAAAAATGTTTTTTAAGCAACATTGATGGTTTACTGATCATACTACTAACCTACTCAACTCAAATGATCTGTATGAATAAACCCAAATCAACCAAAACACCCAAAACGAAAACCCTAACTTACGTCTAACAAATCTTAAAAAAATGATTAATTAACAACATAACATACCTAATCCATGTTTCCTAGTACGATTAAAAGTTTTCTTCATCTTCTCGAAACTGTTATCCTTCTGCACCTTCTTGAACTTCTTTTTCTTCCCTGTAGATGCTAACAATGAGAAAAACTTTGATTTAAATAAGAAAAATCGAAATTAACAACATCCATTATACTTACGAATCTTGAATAACGTTAGTTTAGTGATAAGATTCACCGTCGTTTCCATTTACAGTTTCATTTTCGTGTATTTTATCTTGTTTTTTATTGCGTGTGAGATTATATTGTTGATTCGGGAATTTTAAGTTGTAATTATGCAATGTTCATGTTGATTGTTGATGTTTATGAGTTATTTTGTCCGTTTAAAGTTTTTCTAGGGTTTGAAATTGTGTGATGCTCATGTCTCTGCGGAATTTTAAGTTGTATGTAGTTCAATGCTTTCTGTTTTTACCAGCTTATTACTTTGAAAGTTTTAAAATTTGCTCATTGTTTTCATAAGTTGATCCCTTTCACTACTTAATATTGGTCACTGTGCTAGCAGAAATGTTTTCATAAGTTTATTGGATCAAAAAGCCCCAATCTTCGTGCAAGATGGGGTTTTTTTTAATTAATATTCTCTTAATTGTAGGTTTATGACTAAAAGTGAAGCCCCATGAGTTTATTTTAATACGAGTTTGGCTGCTCAGATCTAAATTTGTTTCATTTTGGAATGTGTTATTTGGTTAATACTAACATTAAATTTGTAATGATAATTGGTATTGAAATCTATTTGTTGGAAGTAATATTTAAAATTTACTTGAAATTAGTAAATTGTATATTTTATTTTGTTTTAATTCACAGAGATTCAGATCTGAACCACGAAATAAAGTTTTTACACAAACTTGAAAAACCTAGATTTGAATTTACACATGTGTAAATTGAATGTACACATGTGTAAACTAAATGTACACATGTGTAAAGAGTTGTGTATCATGTGTTTATATTGAATCAGTTCTAAAAAGTTGTTACATATTGGTAAAAAGTTTTTGCTCATGTGTATATGTAAAATGTCATTTACATTCATGTCTACAAGTAATGATTTCTGATTTTTGTATATGGGTTTTACTTGTGTAAACTGAATTTACACACATGTAAAAAGTTTTTGTTCATGTGTATATGTAAAGTGTCTTTTACATTCATGTCTACAAGTAATGATTTTTTATTTTTGATATCAAGTTTTATAAGATCGTAGCAATTGTTATTAAGTTCAAATGCATGATTTAGATACTTTTTATAGCTCCATGTTTGTTTCAGTTGTAACTAAATTGTGCTTGTCTACTTCAATTTGATTTTGATTCTAGATTGTAGTAGAGGATTGTGGGGAGAGCACTCTCTTCACCGGTTGTCCCATGATATCTTTCAATTTGAAATAGTGCTAGCTTTTGTTATGATTATTTCCCCTAATTTGAAACATAATTACATTTTACTTAGCAGGTTTATCAAGTATGCTTATTTTTTCTTTTATGGATTTCTTTATGTTATGCTTTTATGGATTTCTTTATGTTAAATAACAGCCCAGATCTGAGTTTTTGCAATTGTGTAAACTGAATTTACACATGTGTAAATAAAATGTACACATTTGTAAACCAGGTTAAATCTTTGTTTCTTCTTCTTTCTTCATATTGTTGATTCACGGTTAAATATTCGTTTCCTTTTCAGGTCTTGTTGAACAATCCAGGTCTGAGATGTAAACAATGAAGAATCAAGATGTGAACAAGGAAAAATCAAGAAAATATATGTGTATCCATCAATTTTTATTTTTCTTTTTAGCCAGCCTTTGATTTTGGGTTCCACCTCCTTTTGTATATTGTTTTACACATGTGTTTTTGATTCATTACACATCTGTAAACTGATTTTACACAAATGGAAAGAGTTTTTATTGATGTGTGTATATATATGTAAACTAGATTTACTACATAAAACTTGTTTTGGGTTTTTATCCATGTTTATTTGATTATTACACATGTGTATTTTGATTTTTACACATGTGTAAAGTGATTTGTTCTTTGTTTTTTGGGTTTTGATTGATCTAGAGAAATAGAATGCTTTTTAAAACATGATTTAATAAAAAAAAGTACAATTACCTTTTTACCCCTTTGATAAATCTTAGCCACATATTTTTTTACATATAAATAAAAAAATCCAGATTTAATTCTAGCCACATCTTTTTTCAGCTATTTTAACATGTGGTCCAGAATGAGTTTAAGGGTTTTCTTATTTGAAGTGATATCACTTCTTATTTGAAGTGAATATCAAATAAGAAGTGATATTTCAGCGCCGTTGGAACCTTCTTGTCGAACTCTACCATCTTAGCTTTTAAGGTTTAGATTTTAGGGTTGAATTTTAGGGTTTTAGGCTTAGGGTTTAGCCTTAGGGTTTAGCTTTTAGGGTTTAGGTTTTTTTAGGGCTCGGGGTGGGGGTTTAGGTTTTTTTGGGGGGGGGGGGTGGGTTTAGGTTTTTGGGGGGTGGGGGGTGGTTTTAGGCTTTTTGGAGTGGGGTTTTAGGTTTTTGGGGGTTCGGGTGGAGGGGGTTTAGGTTTTTGGGGGCGGGTTAGGGTTTGATGAGACGGTTGCAACGCAGCTAGAATGAGCTCAATCGGAGTTCGTTTGACCCATTTCTTAGCGAAAATTCACTTTTTAGCGAAACATTCCCCATATATATAACTATAAAATAGTTATATAAAATACTTATATTTAGTACAGAATTATATTATATATATATAAACTTATAAGATTCATATAGTCCGTGAGGGTATTTTGGTTATTTCATAAAAAAGTTAACTGTTAAATGTAACCACGTTGGCCATCTGGACTCAAACATATGCAAAAATGAAAAGTCAGGGTTCAGAGCGACGATTTTAAACATAAAGGACTCAACTAGTTAAAATGATCAAACGTTAGCGATTCAAATAGTAATTAACTCAAAATAATAATAGTGTAACTTGTTTAGTGAAATAATTTAAAATATAGTATATTAATAATTTCTGGTGGAACAAATGTTTAGTACTAAGGTCTAAGGTCAAGTGATCTGAAGAAATTTTATTTAGTGTTATCTAGTATGATTCTTCACTCTATTTTAGGCGGCCTGATAAAAAACCATTGCGCACCATTATCATATATAGACTCATTTTGTTTTTACACATCACATTCATGTTACTAAGGTCACATGGAGTTGACGTGGGGAGAGAGGTTGGGTGATGCAGGATCGACGGGAACACCGGCCCGTCACCTCGATAACGCAAAAATCAAGCCCCGATCAGGGTCTACTTCCGGAACTCATACCACGATGATTTATGCTTTGTGACCATTAACTAGTCGTTGAACGGCTAGTTTTGTTTTTAATCTTTTATTAATAAAAACCATCCCTTAAATATACCATTTGGCACCATTTTTAATCATTCTCTCAAATTTAAAATCATTACTCTCCCTCAAATTTCATCATCATCCAGTTGACGATTTAGCATCTAGTAAATTGTATAAAAAGAATTAAAAATCCCTTATATATACGGGTTGTATTAGTACAAACCATACACTAGTCTCTCTTGGCAGACTGCTTCATCAATTTAATGCAAGTTTAAGATTCTGAAATGTATTAAATCATAATGGAAGCAAATTATTAGTCTCTCCATTGTTGCCATTTTGAAGTGGCATAAACATACCAGTCAGCTAATTATTAAGATGTGGATCAGCAGGCTGCTGCTGTGTTATACAATGGATGTTACCCCCTCCAAGAACGATTTCCCTCGCGCCTTCAATTGTTACCACCTTAGTAAAAATAAACACGGGTCAGTACAACAAAAAACAATTTAAAAGTGCATGAATCAAAATTGTCAACACAAGTATAGCTCAGAAGGCTGTTGATTACTAGATCACCTAGACTCGGTTGCAATCAAAGGCCAGACAGCACGGAAACGTTCATCAGTTTATCAGGTGTTCTTTAATGAGAAGGTTATAAATAGAAAATGTAACAATAACAGAGTGAAAAGTTATGCTTACTTCATGATCAGGGAAGGCCCGTGACAAGACCCGGACCGCTTCCTCATCCCACTTTGGGTCTCCAAACTTTGGTGCAATGATACCTCCATTAACAATGTAAAAGTTCACATATGAAGCAGCAAGCCTTGTACCAGGAAGTCTTGGTTTAGCCTCACCCACCTGTCATCCATAAGATCTTTTAACTAACATATCTTGAGAACTTCAAAAAACCATTAAAAATCTATGCTTACCGGAACAAATCCAGCAGCCTCATCATCTGTCATATACAGAGGCCCTGGTACATGGAGTTTAATAATTTCAAACTTTCTGCCATTAGCATCAGTAGAATTTGAGAGAACAGTTAATGCTTCTACAGCTCGCTCATACTGAGGATCAGATTCATCATCTGTCCAAGACAACAAGACCACACCAGGCTTCACAAAACAGCACATATTGTCAATATGCCCATTAGTATCATCATCACCTGTACACAAGTTCAGGAAAAGATTTTGAGAAAATAAAAATAAATAAATTAAAAATAGGAAGAGCATACAAGATTAAGATAATTTTCAAGGATTTGCATTGTTAATAAACTGACTTGGGAAGATAAGTATGCACGTCAACTAAATTGTTTTGAAAATAACTACCATATAGTCCACGTGGCAACCAAATAATCTTCTTGACTCCAAGATATGCTTTGAGCACGTCTTCTATTTGTTCTTTGGTCAGATGCGGATTCCTGTTTTTGTTCAACAAGCATTCTTCGGTAGTAAGGCAGGTACCTGAGAGAAGATTAAAGTTGAAGATATTTCAGTTGGTAAAATTTGACCTAAAGGATTATAGTTGGAAGTAACAATATGAAAGAAAGATGTTACCTTCACCATCTACGTGTATGCTTCCACCTTCAAGAATTATAGATTGTGGAAAACGAGGAACCCTCTCCATTGAAAGAATCTAACAGAATTAAAAAAACACTTTTTAAGCAACATCTCTGAGGATAGAAACTTAGATGTTATCCCGAAAACACAATGGAAATCATTTGAAGTTGCAAAGTTATGTATGTAACAATGATCTTTGCGAGTGCTAATTAACCTTTCGTGCAACAAGAAGATCTTGACTCCAGTCTATGTAGCAACCATCATCAATACCTAAAATACCCAAAGAATCATGTCAAACTAAAAATCCACAAGCACAAAACATCTTCATGCAATTATCATGTAATCAAAGGCCTTAAAGCTATTAAACAGACACCGGTTAAAATAAAAAACTTGATAGAATTAGCACTTAGAAACATCAAATTAGTACCAAAAGTTCAAAACTAATAACAATTCCCAAAAAAATTAAGCACGATACATCGTTCGCCAGCACCAACCAAATGATTAAAAACTATAAAAAAAGGAAAAATAAAAAATATTGCGGTCTTGAAAGTTCTTCGCCGTGCATCTACCTGAGGCACAGGCGCCACGCCTGTGCGCCTTGTGCGCTTTGACTATTGTGAGAATATCTAACATCTGCAACTAATTGGTCCGAACTCATTGTGCATAACTATTACAACATTCACAGAAAAAATATATTGTCTGCAGCAGGTTACGATGTAATTTATCACAGATGACATGAAAGCATAGAACAGTTTTTTTCTAAATAAACATCAAGAGTAAAAACAATTTTTCTCAACAAAGCTTACCGCCCCAACTGTTGAAGTTCCAATCAATACCCGCGGCGTTGTACTCTACTTCCCCTGAACCTGATTTCCCCTCACGTACAACAAACTATACAGTAAAGAAAGAAACTCATAAAACAAGAAGCGATACACAAAATTCATAACCAAAAGACAGCTGAAATGGAAGAACTTAACAGTTGGGCCGGTGTCACGAAACCAAGAATCATTCATACTCATCTCTACAACCCTTACATTATGAGGCAACAGCTTGCGTGCATTAGCCCACTGTGAAAATAGGACAAAACAAAAATTCATCTATAAATGTAATTTTAGCATGTTCAACTCCAAACTGATAAGAACTGAACTAAACTACGTAAATTAAGAATCAAAATCTTGATGAAGAAGATGACTGAATCAAAACATTTGAACCACAATTATTTACACTTCACCTCTATGGCTCTATACTATTCAAATATTGCCTAATACTACTTTTTACTGGCATTCTGATCCCTAAAATCATTTCATCATCCTCCTTACATTCAATATGAATAACGAATTTCAAATTCAGTATGATCAAATATATGATCGTAAGGTTTCAAGTAAAAGAAATTTTAACTAAGATCCAGCATATATACATGTGTATAACTTTCACTGATACGCAAACAAGTTCGAACAGATATAGATATGTAACCTGAGAGGCAGTGGCGCACACAGTGACAGGCTCGAACTTGGAAATGGCGGAAGCAACTTTCGCAAATGCAGTTTGTCCATGGACTCCGTTGTCTCGCCAATTATCAGGACGCTCCTGCAGTGAAAAGCCGATTTAGGTCATAATCGAAGTACATAAGATACAGAGAGATAGAGAGGGAGGACTGACCGGCCAACCGAGCCAGGTTTGAGAGTGAGGTTCCCATTCCGCCGGCATTCGGAATCCATGGAGAGCCGGCGTTCCTTCTGTTATATCCATCGGATCAATCGCTCTCCGATTAGGTTTTGAGAAGTCGGAGAATCGAAATCAAAGAGGGATACCTTCCTGATCGCCGCCAACCTACTTTACTCTTACCATTTGCTATCAAAAGTGCCAACACAAGTAGACAAGACGAAAGGATTCCTTTTGGATAAAAAAATATGTTTTCCTTTTAACCCATTTAATTAATTTTTTTAATAAAAAATAAAGACTTAATTGCATAAGTTTAGCCCTAAAATTTTAAAAACTATAAATTTAGCCTAAACTTTTGAAACATGGTTGTGCTTTTAGCCCTTGATGTTAACATCAATTAGTTTTTAACGGAAAGTTAGCCCATGTGTCATCCACGTGACTTACGATTGCAAAACTTAACCCTAAAATGAGTTAAAATTAGTAAAAATCACTAACTTTTTTACTGATTTTAATTCATTTTTAAAATTAAGTTTGCAATCGTAAGTCACGTGGATGACACATGTGCTAATTTTTTGTTAAAGACTAACTGGTGTTAACATCAGGGGATAAAGAAGCAACCAGGTCTAAAAAATTTGGGCTAAATTTATAATTTTTAAAATCCGAAGCCAAACATGCAATTTGATCAAACCACATATACCATTTATGCGATAAATGTGTTATTAGATTAACATGTTTAATTCCTTCAACATATTTTAACTTATTACAACCCCTTAAAAATATGTTATGTTTAAGAAGTTTACACAAATAAGTTATGTGGGTAGTTTTTGTTACATCATTTTAAGCGTGTCTTCATTAAGATTGATGACTTCGAATTCTTTAACTTAATTCGTCAACCTGACACTATTTTCACCGCTAATATTTTGTTATAATGAAGTCCATTTATTTTTTTCTTTTCTTATTTTTTAAGTTGCAAAAGTTCTATAATTATCTTGGATTAAATCTAAAATATTAAAGCTTTTATGCGCAATAACTTTGTAATTAATTTTTATATCTTTTTAAAATTTTCTTATAAATCGTTCTAATAGAAACCTGTTAATATTTCATACAGCAATAAAAGTCAAAATTGTTATAATAGTAAAGACATCAATAAAGAGAATAGAACAACGATGAATATTATTAATCTCATAATTTTCATAGATTAACTTGGTATGAAATGTCTTTGTGATGGATACTATAGATTCTTGTTTGATGGAACTTTTTGAATATAAAGACTCACATATATCATGCATATACAAAACCAACTAAACTTATTTTGGATAAGTAACGAAAATACGAATTCATGTCTCTTTTGAAGGTATCGACTAATATACACTTATAGGATACAAACTATATGTTGCCAACAACTTTAAAATAAACAAACAAATAAACCCAATAAAATCTCATACATGTAGGGTCTCAGAAGGGTATGATATGACCGAGAAACATCAATTCTACAGTAGAAAAATATGATACATCGAGACCAAAAACTCTCTTTATCCTTCTGAGGTCGAAAGAGATTATCTCCAAACCAAGAACTCTCACTTTATTCTTCTAAGGTCAAAGGAGGTCTTTTTCAATATCAAACCATCTCGTTACTATTGGAAAGATGAGTGAATGTATCAATATAAAATCTTTTCAAGGCCTTTCTTGTAGACTTTTTGGTGGACAAAATTCTATCCTAGAAGATATTTCATTTCTAAGTCCACTTTTAAATGATCAATGAGAACGGAAATATTTAAATTATCAACATATGACGGTTATGTCGTATTTAGATCTATATCTCTTTATAAAAATACATGAGCAAACATAATTTTATAACCATCTTTGAATAAATACTCGATAAAGCGACTAGCAGTGAGTTACACTAACAAAACATATTCATACTTCAAAATTTTTATCTAAGAATAATACCACACTAAATCTTGTTCATAACCAAATATGAAAAATATTCATACGTCTAAAAGACGTGTCTATAACACATGTTTAGTTGCGGGTAGGCTTAAAACATACTAGCAGCGAGTTCAGATACTTCTGAAGCAACTTGATCATATTCTGCTTTCAACTTTTGTCCCTCTTCTTCAACAAGCTCACCTTTTGTTGGCTTGGTTAGAACCAAGACACAGCACGTTGGCCTCTTTGTGGCACCTGCATTCGCAAGATCCTGCAACCATAAACGTTTCATCACATCACTTCTTAAACATAAAAATGGGATCAATAAGAAGTCAACAAATTCATAAAGTCAACAATTTTTACATCTTTCATTTGACAAGTTTTTGAAACATTTTCCATTGAAGAATGTCGATAAATTCATTGATGTATCAGACGCAAATCAATCATCAAACACTTCAAAGAACATATATAAAAATTTCAAACTTTGTGAATTTGTCGAAAACATTATCTGAATTCAAACTTTTGAGCAGTTCTTAAGTTCTTAGAAATATTTGCCTTCTCAGATCAACATGTTTAATTCATTCAACATATTTTAACTTATTACAACCCTTCACAGTTTGTTATGTTCGAGTAGTTTAGATAAATAAGTCATATGGTAAAAAAACATATAAAACAAAGATAGAATAACAATGGCACAACATTAGATGAGAGAACAATCAAACTTACTTCTTTCGATGAAACATAAACGTACGGTATTTCAGCCTCCTCGCACAATATTGGAACATGAGTTATCACATCAATTGGAGTAATGTTCCCAGCAATTACACACACTCTACATTCACCCAAACAATTCAACAGTTAAAGAAAAAAAGACTCATTCTTAGCCCATGAAACAATATCTCCCTATGAGAAGCATCATATATTCATAGCATACACCATTGATTAACTTACAAACAAATTGCATCTACATAGCCTTCTAACTGCTGTAACTGATTTGAAAGTTCAATCTAGGGCTCTCTAAATTCAAATTTTAACCTAGTAATTTACTTTCCAAACCCTAATCTCATATAATAATCAAAACTTTTCTTATTGAATCATAATAATGTTGATTAGACACTCAAAAAGTGAAATATGGTAGGCTTACCCTTTATTACCGCGTCTGATGCTCTTGACAACCTCCTTAACGCCTCGCTTCAAGCATTTGTGTTCAGCGGCTGCATAACACTCAGAAATTGAACAAATGATACGCCAAATCGAAAAGCAATCGGAAAGTGAGATTGTACGGACCTTTGCGAACGAGTTTGAGAGTGCGTTTGGAGAGCTTTTTGCCGGCGAGAGGCTTAGCAATCGGAGCCAGAGCGTGTAACTTCTTTTTCTCCTTCTCCTTATGCGCTGATCGGTCTCCTTCACTGTCGCTTCCTCCCATCTCTATCTCTCTCACAACACACAGAGAGGCAAAAGTAGTTTTTTGAGAAAGTTGGGTCGTTAGGGTTTAAGGAGCTGAAGAACGATGAGGGAGAGGGGTTGTTCTAAACTCACTTTCTGTATATTGGGCCGGTTAATACGAGTTGTAGCCCATAAACTTAAACTTGGATTTCATTTTTATTTTTTTTAATTTTTTTTATAGATTAGTTTCTAACTTTAGTCCGCAAAACTTTAACCAAAATATTACAAAATAACTATTTTACTTAGAGCGTCCATGACCCCTTGCATTGCGAAATCCGGTTTTCTAAGTGAGTGATGTGGAAATGGTCTATGATTTATGGTATTATTGATGTTCTTATACCTTATTACAGTATATTTAATATTTACTATATTTTATTCTTTAAAAGAACCAAAACCAAAACTAAACACCCTAGTTGACTTCATCAAGGGTATGAGCCTACAACCACCATCATCAACCATCGCTAAACCACACCGCCAAAGTAAAACTACAAGCACTGACGCCCACCATGAGCACAATACGTCAATGACACAAACACAAATCGAATTTAGATTTTCGATAGCCTCACCGCTTGTCATTGGTTGCCCATTTCCTGTCAAATTGTTCGTTTGATTTCTTGGCACACCATAAACAAAAGGTTTATGATACGTACCAA
Organism: Smallanthus sonchifolius; assembly: GCA_023525975.1. Taxonomy (NCBI): domain Eukaryota; kingdom Viridiplantae; phylum Streptophyta; class Magnoliopsida; order Asterales; family Asteraceae; genus Smallanthus; species Smallanthus sonchifolius. Next base: position 84,570,383 of record CM042032.1, on the reverse strand, counting down.
TCCTAGCCACGTCATCCTTAACATCCATGATCCCATGCCATCCATCACTATACCTCCATGTTTAGGACGTGGGTTTTGCTTTGCATGTTTTCCTTATTTGTTTTTAAGTTATTTCATGTTCATGCATATTATAATTATCATGGGTAGTTTTAGTTCAGTTATTTGTTTAGCTTATAAATAGGAAAGCTTGTTTATTGTTTTGATATGAATGAAAAAGAACAGAAAATTGTCTCAAGTTTACGTCTCTCTTCTTCTCTGTATTTCTTGGAGTCCAACCCACTCAACGGGTCTGTATCAGTTTATTGTATGTGAATTGTTCATACCCTTGGATACATATCATTTTACAATTTATTTTGAATAGCAGCCATCATCTAAGTCTATGTCTATGCCACAAAAGCTAGTGATTTTAGTTGGCGTTTGATTGTTAATGAGAATTACTATGAATATGGGTTTGACAAAAGTATCATATCAGATTCATATAAGATTCGTATTTTTTATTTTTTGTTTAAGTATCAAATTTATAATAGAAGTAGGTTCATCGTGTTCTATCAAAATTTCATCTTAAACTTAGATGACATACATGTTTAAATACAAAATTTATGTGAGGTTTAGTTCATTAGAGAGTTCAATAGAATTACCATTTGAATCCTAGTCTTTATCTCCATAGCATAATTCTTTGGATTATAATCTAAATATGAATTGAAATTTGAATTAATCCTCAAATTCCTTCTAATCACAACTCTTTAGAGTTACAATTCTTGTTGATTGTTCATGAAATCAAGAAAGTGAATTCTCTGTGTTCTTCAAAAATACTTGATATCTCAATATCTTTTGATTAATAAATTTAAAACATTTCAAATAGTAAAAGAATTTAAATCCTTCCTTCACCACCACTATTGTCGTCACTGGTCCACTGCCACCATCATCCCTACCACTGCCACCACTCAGCACTACCACATTTTAACTTCTTTAACAAATTTACAAACCAAATATGAATATTCTATCAACCAAATGCACCACAATTTTAGTTCCTTCAAATCTCAGTTAGTAATAATTCCAAATCCAAATCCCATAAACTGACCATCTAATCTAAGTTTCTCCCACAAAGATAATCTATCTTGCGAGCACAGATGTTAAGATACATAAATCATCAACCATGCCATTACTGTTTTAACCAGAAAACTACACTGCCCACATTTAAGCAGACAAAAGTTGGTTTTGCTCAATAAGTCCCAATAATTTACTCGCGGGTATTAAGCTTTCAAAGATATTACTACTTTTCTGCTACAGCATTCAGTTATTTTGGAAATATTTGAAACAAGCAGGAAATTCATTTACATATTTTGGGTTTATACAGTTACAGGATAAAAAAAGAGAGTTCTTACTACTTACTAGGATATAATGGGCTTGAACAACTTCGCAACCAAACCCATTGAACAACTGAAGTTCACACTTCACAGTGGTTTCATACCTGCAAGAAATCCTTCAATTTCTTCTGGCTGTGCATTGGAGAGGCCTGCATTATATATTATACAAGTATTTCACCATACACATAATAACTATGTATATAATTCACAGAACCCTAGATAATATATATACACACATATATTTATTGAAAACTAGCAATAAATATTACCGTTTCCACCAATAATCCTCAACAAATCTCCATTCCATAAACACAATCTCTCCAACCTAGCACGTCGAATGTCGTGTGCCCTTTTTGTCTGTAGCTTCTTGGTTTCTGCACGTAATTCTGTTGCTAGTTTTTGTAACTCTGCATGAAGAAATAATATGCTTAGCAAAAACTTACTCAAGATTGAGAAACGAGAAAGCTTTCAAGTGTGATGCCGTAGTATATTGCCTGGCCAGTACTCTAGCATCAGCAACTTCATTAATTAAGTACATATTATTTCACAAATGTTTAGTATTATCATAATTTATTCATATTATCTTATGAATCTTTAGTATTATCTATAAGCCTTCAAGCAAATTGTATATTTAATCATATTATCTTACGAATGTTTAGTAATTGTAGTTTATCATCCAAAATCTCTAAGAAATATGAAAACTCGAGTACATGGTACGGTTCTGTCCACCAAAGAAATCAAGCATCCAACTGTTATTTTAATCAAAATGGTTGATGCAAAGGTATCAAATGATTTACCACTATAAAGAGATAAAATAGAACCAAATTAAGATCTATACTAGGGACTTATGATCTCATCCATATTGACTGACTGGTAATCTAGTATCGGTAGCTTCTTTAATTAAAAACGAGGCTCTAATTATGTTAACAAAAAAAATAGTAGGACCTTATTCATCCAATATTATTTTTCTGCAAGATAAGCATATTTGTAATACCTTTGAATGCATCATCCTCAGAAATTTGCTCAGACAACTTCATTAATTCATTAACTGACGCTGCTTGATGGTTACTAATAACAGATTGTCTTTCCAATGCCTGGATCTCTCTCTTCAATTTAACAGACTCTTGTTCAGCCTGTGTTAAAGACATAAAACTTTGTTCATCAACCATAAAAGAACATATAAATCAACAATAACTAAGATTTATATTACCATGACAAGTTTCGTTCTCAAGGAATCCAACTGTGCATCAGGATCAGGGTCACCAACAGCTTCAACATCCATCATATCACCTTCAGATGCTTCATCCTGAAGACAGATAAGACACTGAATTTAGTACTAAGATATATGAATGATGATCCAAATACTCAAGCCTTCAATTTCTGAATACAAATGGAGCAGTGGATGGAGAGGCAAAAGATAAATAAGATAACATACCCAGCAAAAAACCCGCTCATGCAGTAGGGTCTGGGGAGGGTGTGATGAGGGCAGACCTTACCTCTATCCCAGGGGTTAAAGAGACTGCTCCCAATAAGACCCCCTGACTCAGAAAAACCCTTTCTTTTTCTTTTAAAGGGAGATACAGAAAAGAATACATGAAAAGCATGTATCATAACAATATTTATTAGTAGCAGAAGATGAAAGAACATGAAGGAATAAAAGTTCCTAGGACTAGAGTGGCTAACACTATAGACAAGGCAAACCTAGACACTAGCTAACGACGACTCCTAAGACTAAAGGTAAACCTAAGACTAGAAGCAAAAGATAAATAAACATCACAAAAACATAACTTTCGACCACTTGATCACTTCTGATATCCATATTCTCCAATGAAAATATGAAAATTGATGATTTCACAACTCTTATAATAATATTGTTATGCAATTTCTCCCATTGTCACCTAGATTCAAACCATATCAAAGTAATAGTTTAGAAGAAACAGTACAGAGATTTACATCTTTTGGAAGCGAAAATCCTTCTGGAACCACGAAAACGCGAAGGAAGCAGTACTTCTCCCACATAGTCAACCGCTTGTCCATGGCTGATTGAATCATGTTTCGGATATAATTCAAACCCTAAATAACAGTTACAATTGGAAAACAAAACCGTTAAACACCAAATTATAACCAATCTATAACGACTAAGATGAAATTTACAATAGAGCCAACTAGAAACCTAGATAGCGAAATCAATCTATTCGCACAATCAGTTTGAGGCGATTTGAATTGAATCAACACTGATGATAAAACGGAAACAAGTGAAAGACCTTGGTTAAATCCTCCGCCCTATCTGAACCCTCGACCTTGAGTTGAGATGACGCCTCCCTGTAACAACACCATAAATTACTGCACAGTGAACAGAAATTGTTACAAATTGAGGATAGAAACTAACTGGTGAAGATGACTGAAGGCGCTATCGATCAATTCGTCAACGATGTTTAGTGCAGAGTTGACGAACAGCTGAGGATTCAAGTTGAGTGAATCAAAAATAGCCTCGCTCTCACTGGCCTCCATCTTGAATCTCTGTTCACTTTCTCTGGTTTCCAGATTTCCCGCCTGATATAATCCAAAATTTTGGGGTTTCTTACCACTTACAACAAAATGCTTTTTCTAAGGGTTCAACATGTAAATATAATATGAGTTTATTTGCATCTATATTTCAATATAAATTTAAGAGTTAAATACGGTTTTTAACGAGATTAACGTTCAATAGATATAGTGTTCACGTGCTTTGTGTATGCTTGAGTCCGATGACTAAATCATCATCTCCGATTTTCTATGATCACAGGTTTACCGTACATCCATTTGCGTTTTAAACCCTAGAAAATGGTATGTACCGCAAGTTTGAACTGAGTTTCATTGTTTTTAGGGCATTAATTTGTTTATGTTTGTGGTGTTATTCATTCTTTTAATGTAATTTTGTTATCATCTCCCTCTCTCTCTAACGAGTTCTCCCTCTCACTAGATGTGGTATACGCAAATGGAAATGGTAAAAAGGCAAGAAAGGTGGCAGCTAGGTCCTTTTAAAGGAGGAGGGTATTTTCCTTTTTAACCATTTAGTCCCTTTAACCTTATTTATTTCATTCCAAGCTCAAAATTATACCTTGGGATTTTAGGATGTTCCATGAAAGCAGTTTATTATGATGGTAAACAACTGATTGCTATGATAAGAGGTGGGTTCAAGCCTTGTCCAATGTCCAGGGCAAAAAAGAAAAAAAAATCCATCGTTGAAAAAAATGTGACAAAACAGACATGTTGAGTAACGAGTTCATGTCAAAATAAGCAATTTTTAATGTATGTGACAATGGGTTTTGGGTTGATTGGGGAGACCCGTGGGCACTATTTGTCCAAATTTTTTTTATTGAATAGTCCAAATACTTAAGTGTGGTACGCGTTATTACAATGATTGTATCGTCAAAATAATATCTATTTCCAAGTAGATCAATTTAGGAGGTTGAAAAAATTCAGATAACAATTTGGGCAAATTTCAACCCTAATTTTGTTAGAATGTTTTATTTTTCCTTAAGTTTAGTATTATTTATTCCATATTGTTAATTTGTTATAACTTATTTTTAAAAACAATTTAACACCCTAATTTTCATATAATAATTAATTGATAAATTTTATAACTAATCAATGAAGAGAGATTCCCATTATTTTAGTGTTGGGATTAAGTGTATAATTTATGGGTAAATAGTTACATAAAAGTCGGCAAATAGGTTATAACTAGATCTCGCGCGTTGTGACGGAAGTAAACATCCTCGAAAACTTATAAAAAGAAAAGCAAAAACCTTTACGTAGACTCACCCTGTGCGAAAAGAGCGTATACAATTTGTGGTTATAAATTAAAAGGCAAGAAAAAAGAAGGATGTAATCACTTAAAACCGGCCAAGCGGTAAACTGCGGGTTTCGAACCCGCGTCGCCTGTGTAAGGCTGAAATGCGGAGACCACTATGCCATGCTAAATGTTTTGGCTAATATTTAAACATAAACCTCGCCTGAGAAAAAAGAAAAAAAAAGTAAGAAAACATGTAGCCTTTGTTTGTACCTTATGCAAAGCAACCTACACATAAATAGCCCTATAGTTTTTCAAAAAAGTAAAATAGTCATTTCTTAAGGTGTTGTTGGGTTGGTATATATGCTTACGAAGGCTTTAATCTTTCGGTTCATTTCAGAAGCCGTGGTTTTCCGTTCATGGTTCCAAACAATCGAACCGATAATAAGAGAAATGCACACCAAGATCACTGTTATAAACGTATAGTTCGAAGAAACAACAACAATAAAGAATCATTCAGAAAGCAACTTGGTTGAGCTCGTAGTACCGAAACTTCTAACAGCAGGAATGATTCGAGATGGCGATAAAACACGTGAAAACGACACATTATAGGAATCGGTTCCTAATCGGCTCTGTAACCATCCCTTGCTTCCCGAGAACCCATCAGCCACTATCCAACAGTTTGAGAATCCAAGCTCGGTTAAATATCTAGCCACTATCTTGGCTGAATCCGTGTACCTGATTAATCAAAACACATAAAACTTCATCAAAACCTTTAAAAAGCACATTTTTTATGATCAAAATCAGAAAACTAACGTGTCAAGAATCACAATCTTGGAGCCTTTGCTGATTTTCTTGAGATAGGATATCTTTATCGCAACAATTTCAGCTTCTAACTTCTTGGTGTTTCTAACTAGCCCTTTTAGTTTGCTTGGTAAGTCTTCCAATCTGAAGATTTTGAATGAGCAAATCAGTCAAAGTAAGATGATTAATGATATTATGTTGTTTAGAGGAGATTAGTACTTACGGGATGGCGATCATTTTGTTTTTGGCACTTGCGGGGAGGCGTGGAACGCCTGATTTATCCTTGTCGTTTTCCGATCTTATATCGATCAGAGTGTAGTTGTTTGAAGATACAAGATCAAGAACTTGAGCAGGGGTGAGTTCACCTGGACATTGCAATCACAAATAAAAATAGTTTCATATATGAGGAACACTGGAAACATGAGCGGGTTAAAAAACGAGTCAATATCTAGTTTCATTATATTAGAAACACTTTATATTTATGATTATAACATGCTAGTTAAGGTTAAATCTTTCTTCTATCCCAGGGGTAGATAGGTTGCTCCCAGTAAGACCCTGACTCCAAAAACATTTTTGACGTGCATATTAAAGTAAAACCAGGTAACATAAAATATGGCTAAGAGACTCAAAGAAACAACCATATAAAAAGTACTAAAAATTATCGTAGTTAATAGTAGCAACAATATAAAAGCAAAGAAACAAGAAGTAGCAGTAACCCCCCTCGAAAGTACCTATACGCTCCCTAAAAATGTTTGTACGCCAAGACAGTGCTAAGGCTAAGACAAATTAGCTACTTTGTGAATTGAAATTTGAAATAATTTGGTGAAAATTATTAAAATTGACGTGGTTTGTGAACTCTGTGAATTTGTTGACCAATTAGCTAAACAATGGTAATAACTGATAAATTGAACTCCCATTAGAGAATTCCAACTTTTGAACTTGGATTGGGAGGTGTTCAAACTCAATTTTAGTGATGTTGAGTCAATGAGTTGAAAATTTGTAAAAATTGACATTTGAGGTTCAAAACAATATGAAGTGCCAAAACATGTTCTAATGGATGCCAAAAGGTTAATTATAGTATTAGAGGTTGAAGTGCCAAAAACATGTTACACTAAATGGTAACAAAATTTCATAACAACTTATGATAACTTTCAGAACAATATTACAATATTGAAATTTGAAAGGTTTTTATAAACAGAAAAAAAAAATTTGTATAAAAATATTAAAACTTGTTACTATTTTATGATTTCATCTCTTAATTTTGACATTTAACATGAAGTTAGAAAACTTTAGTATCAAAATGGCAAATCAACCAATGTATGACTTAGAACGATATTTAGATTTTTTATTTGAACAACAATACCTTATTTAGGAGCCCCTAAACTACTCCTGGTAATTTACACCAATCCGTCCTACGCTGTAACTCCAAATGACTTGTCATTGGAACCAACCCCCCACCCCAGATATTTAGATGAGAAAACAATTTAAACATCAAAGTATACCTTTGTACCCACGAAAGTTGAAAGAGATAACGGAGAAGACAGGCGGCAATAGAAAATAAGCCAGGACTAAAACTCCACCGGTAACAGCAATGGTCGTCGGATCCGCCGAGGAGATGGTCTCCACCGTCGTCGACGCAATCGGCTTAGCCTCCTGGATCACCTTCCCTGTTTGCTCCGCTGCACCTAGTACCGTCTAAAACACAAACCATCAAATCGTGAAATCAACCGTCAACGGAATTCACCAAATTGGGGATTTGAATTACCTTAGCAGCGGTGTAAACAGACTCGGTATCAATCCCGGAGCTCTGAATCGCTTCCTGTGCTTTCTTTGACGCCTCTGTAATCACCGGCGTGGCAATCTTCACCGCCTCCCCTCCGGCCTGCTTCAACACAGGCATTGCCGCTTCCATCGCCGGATTTAGAAAATCCGACACCGTTTTAATTACATTCCCGGTGAGCTCAAATACATCGGAACTCACCTTCTGAACCTGGTCAATTTTCTCTTCCACCTAAAATCCACCACCAAACAAACAACTTAATTTTTCTTTTTTCTTTTTAAAACCGCAAACTAAAACGAACTCTAAACCGACTCCTAAATCTACACCACGAACCCATACTCTAAACCGACTCCTAAATCTACACCACGAACCCTCAACTATGTGGGAGAAATATTTTTACTACACATATTGACACAACCTTGATTAAAAAACAACTTAATGAAATGTTGATATAAACTGAAATATAACGCCTTGCGTCGTTAAAAGAGAATTTAAAATATAAAAAAATATTAGTAAAATATGAATTACTTGAGTTATTTGTAAAAGAACAATACGACCTTGATTAAAAAACAACTTAATGAAATGTTGATATAAACTGAAATATAACACTGAGATTCAGTCTTCTGTCGTTAAAAGAGAATTTAAAATATAAAAAAAAATATTAGTAAAATACGAATTACTTGAGTTATTTGTAAAAGAACAATTTAATGAAATGATATCAAAGTACTATGTCGCTAAAAAAAATTAAAATATAAAAAAGTATTAGAAAAATATGAATTACTTGAGTTATAGATGAAACGATGTCGTCTTTGGAAATTGTGAAGGCATTAGCTTCAATTGGAGTTGTGAAGAGGGCTAACAGGGAGAGAGTGGTGGATGTGGAGAGGGAGAGGGAGGATGAATCGGGTCGGAGTTGGGGTCTGGGTGTGGGTTTGAAAGGGGTGAGGGTTTTGGGTGGGGAGGGAGACGGTGGTGGGGAGTGGTGGTGGAGTCTAGCGGTGGGTGAAGCTCTGAGGGCCATCACCACCGCCGATGAGTGGAAGTTGTGGAGGAAAATTTTGGAAGTGAAGGAAGGATTTTTGAAAGAAGATATATAAAAACTAAAAAGTGAAATGCTTGGTGGTTGAGGAAGTCGCAAATACACCATCCATTTTCCATCTTTAATTGAGGATTGGCCCCATTTGTTCCATCGTTCAATTTATTATTTGTAACATAGGGTAAATTACATTTTTGTGGTTGTGGTTTGCTACAAATTATGAATTTCATTTCTGAATTAGAATTTTTACATATGAAACTGTTCACTTTCATAATTGATTCATTGGCTTAACACCGTTAATTCAAATCGTTTAGTGAGTAGCTAGACAAGGATATTTGGATAAACCAATCCTGATAAATTAACCTTATCCCCTCCAATTTAATACATGACCGTGAAGGGTGCTCATATTGAGGAAAAAAAACATAGAAATTGACGGCAATGAGGTAGCGGTTAGACTAAACGTAATTGTGGGGTGAAGGCTGGGGCGTGGTGCCACCTCACCCACCACGGGCGTGGAACACCGCGCCGGGTGGGGGTGAGGGCGGGCGTGGAGGGGGCCGGGTGGTGGTGTTCACCGGCGTTAGAGGGGTTGGGTATTTAATGTTTTGACCGTTGTAATCAATTTGTTACCGTTTTAAGAAAAATAAAACGAGTGGCATCATTGTCATCAACCCAAACCAACGAGTACAAGGAGAGTTTAGACACTATATCCGACCGGATGGCCAAGCTCAAAATATAATATGTAGTTTAGTAGTTTTTTTAGTATTATGTTGTTTTTTCTTTTTAATATTATGTTTTTTTAGTATTATGTTGTTTTTTAAATTTTATATTTTTTATATTACGTTTTAATTTTAGTATTAATTAAATTAAAAAAATAATAATTATGTAATTATTATAAAACTGGGCACCTTCACCCTACCATTACACACCTGGGTGAAGGTGAGTATGAGTTCTGCTACTGTCTACGTGACGCCTACGTGGCACAGGGTGTGCTCTCACCTTCACCATTGCATTACTCATAGTCTTAAGGCACCAGATTATAGTGTGATGGCGGATAAGGCTACTGTTGTAGGAATTCTAGGTGATTCATGTATTTGAGATGATGCGGATTCTCTGATAATCGTGATAGTTCACTTTCAGATTTAATTATTTCGAGTGTACACGAATATTCAATAGGATAAGAATCAAATATTACAAGAACGAAAATGTGAAAGAATGTTAATAATTTCGTGTGTTTGAAACTGACCAAATTCGCTTGCACATATGGGGTAAACAAATGCAATTAAACGTTATAACGGTTGTTGGTTGAAAACCGCCATACCTGTTAACCCTTAACTGCTATTTCATTCTACTTCAGATTAGCAATTTACTCCGGATGAACAAAAAAACGCATTTGACTTCATTAGTAAACTGATTCACGTGATTTATAGTAAATTATCTTTTACCCAAGCACAAATATGGGATAGCACAAGTTTTAAGAGTTGGTTAACTTTTCAGGCTGGTGTGTTGTGATAGTAAACTGATTCACGTGATTTCACAACACCAAATATCTGGTGAAAACCCCAAGGTTAATGGTTTGTTTTATCTAGTTGGTGGTCAGATGGTAAGATTTGGTCCCTTAGAGTTTTGCTTGATCACTGGTTTCAAATTCGGTAAATCTAATTTCTGTCCTAGGTCTTCTCTAATGTTATTTAAAAATAGAGTATTATGTAAATTTGGAAATAGAATTAGAGTTTGTGATTTGCAAGAAATTTTTAAGGTACGTTTACACGAATTGCAAGATGAGGATGTTGTTCGTATTTGTTTGTTAATATTGATAGAGGTCGGTTTTAAAGGTACACAGTCTCGTGCTTACGTAGATGAGCTTTTATTATCACTTGTTGATGATTTAAATGATTGGAACCAATTTTGTTGGGATGATTATATTTGGGAATCAACCTATGTGCATCTTGATAATCTTTTCAATAGAAAAAATTGTGACAAAAAAAAGAAAGGGAAAAAACAAACAAAAGGAAGATGACAAGGATGAAATGAATTGTTCATTAAACGGGTTTGTTTGGGCTTTCAAGGTAAAAACTCTTACATTATCATTTTGTTAAAATTTATTATGTTATATGTCAACTTTGTAGATGTGGATTTATGAAATTCTACCGGAACTAAGAACGTTAAGCCAAGATTATGCGTTGAAAATTCCTAGATGTTTAAGTTGGGGTCCCCAATCAGCTTGAGTGTGTTGAGGATTGGTGGCATGATAGTTTTTATTATCTGAGTGGAAAAAAGATGAGACATTGTTGAGGATAACAAGGAAGTTGAAAATAGTGATCCGGTAATTAATCAACATAATTACAAAGATTCTGATCCGGGTTTAAATATGGAACCCGAACCCGTGGAACTTGATGAAAACATTCCAACAGGTTTGAACAATCAATTTTTTGGTCAAAAGTTGGATTTAATTTTGGCGAAGCTGGGTAAAGTGGTTGAAGATCAAAATCTAATGAATGAGAAGTTGAACCAGTTTATTGACGCCAAAAAATCTTGTAATTACCATATGTGGCTTTTTATTTTGGAACTTTTAAAGGTATATTTTAACTTATATTATTCAATATAGTTCTGTCCTTTATTATTAAATTATAATGATATTTGATTGTTTTTATAATTTAGAGGACCGAAAAACACAATGAGGGATATTATCACGACCCGCATTTTTATCAGAAGCCTTGTTCAACATTAACTAAGGTAAATAAATTCTTTACTGTAAAAGCTGATTAACTTACGTTGGAAGAAGAATAAAGTTAAAAAACTGTATAATTGGCCCCCATGTTTTGTTTTATTGTAGATTGTAGCAGAAGAGAATTTAGGCAATGGTAACGAATTAATTGATATGGATCAGATATATTTGTATAAAATTTGCGTTACATTTTTTTTCAATTTTAAACGTATACATATATTCTTTATCTAATTATCTGTATTTTACATAACATAGTTGCTTAATAATACGAACCAAGTGACACCGGGTCCCGTCACAATCCAAAAAGATCAACATCATGAGGATGAACATGTGGAATTATTAAATGATCCCGAAGCGCAAAATCAAAAGGTAATTTATGCCATTTTTCTTTTTCTTTTTTAATCTATATGCAACGACTACTAATCCGCTTATTAAATATTTTATATACAGGATGACCTTGATGAACATGTGGATGTCACAAATTCCTCACTATTTTCCGGGTTCGCCGATTACAGCTTCGATGATATCTTCCCAGTATAGACATTTTTCGAATCCAGGGTTTCTAAAATGTTCGAGTAGGAGGAAGGCTATGGAAGGATGATCCATCACTTTGAAGACAAAGGAAGATTGAAGACATTTAGAAGAAAACATTGTAAAAATTCGCTTAGGAGGAAGGCTGTGAAGACAAAGGAAGATTGAAGACATTGAATGATTTAAAAAAAAATACCTGGCTATGGAGAAGGAGGAAGGATGTGGAGTAGCCGGCATTTATAATCTTCAGTTATTTAACTTAACTAACGTAAAAATTAATTAAAAATCGTTATTATAAGTTTCTAGCGGCTAAGGAGTAGCCGGCCTCCTACTCCATAGCCGGTAAGTTTCTAGCCGGCTAGAAAGTTTTACCCGGCTCTAGGTGCACACGTGTCAAGACGTGATTGGATATTGCATTTTAGCCAGCTGTATAGTAGCCGGGATCAGCTTGGCTCGGCTCGGCTTGGGCCGGTAGGCTAGTGACTAAGGTGTGACACGTGGCGATCTTTAATTGGTTTGGGGTTTTACCGGCTACAGGTGGGCCGGTTAGGTTTTTAGCGGCTCAAGTTTAGCCGAGTAGATGCACGTGGGAGGCCTCCGGTATTGACACCTGGCCGGATAATTTGAAGCCTTCAAAACGTTTTTTGCCTGTGTGTCACCTTCCTATTGGTCTAAATCAGATATGTGTATTTCTCATGGTTTGAATTTTCAATATACATTTTGTCAACTTTTTTGTCAAAATGTATATTTTGGTGATTTTTTTTGGGAGGGGGGGTAGAGGGGTGGTGGTGGGTATTTATATAATTTATAAAGAGGTAGTTTTTTGGTGAAATGATGAAACTAACTCACCAAAATAACATTATCAAACCAATGGACCATTTAGGAAAACAAACAGTGTCATCATGGACTGAATCCATAAAAGTTGTGAATCAAGGACCAAATCCTTAATTTGCCTAAAACCACAAGTGCCAAAATGTAAGATTTGGATATGGATATTAGGTTATGCTACGAAATTTCTACTTATAACCATTCGGTGTATCATCGATGAGGTTATCCTTGATAATTTACAAGAATGAATTTGTCTAAAATAATGGGAGTCAATCATATTAATGTACAAGAAATTATTATTTGTTATTCTGGTACCAAAAACAATCAAAAACCATCTAATGTTGTTCCATCTATGAGGAATTCAAATATTAACGTGTGCATATCACCAATGGTTTGAAACACAAAGATCATGTGCATACCTTTCATCTTGTTCCTATGAGGGATTCACAGTCACACCGATAGACCACATGAACACCAGGAGACGCTAGATGAAAGAGAAGGACAAGACAATATGGACCATCCCCACGGTATCTATGTATTCGGACACTTTATGGCCTTTTGCGGGTTGTGATGATTGACGATCTTGTTGTTAGTCCGGATTAGCCCGTGTGTATCATCTTACCCATCACAGTTTATTTAAAACACTTTATTGTGACAAAATCTTTAAACTTATAAATGTTTTACATATGCTTTATACTTTTTTTTTTAAAATACTGTTCATAATCATAGTTAGTATTAAACTTATAATAAATCATGGTTATTACTTATTACCTACTATCTAGTCACAACTTATTGAACGGTGATCATCCATTGCATAATTCTCCATGAATGCATGCATACCCCAACGTTATTCCCTATTACCACCCACATCAACCACCACCCTCCGCCATCTATTGCCACCGATCCAAACAACCCACCTTACAACGCCACCACCCATCTAAAAAAAAATTGTATTTTTATTGGTTGGGTCCTCTTTAAACTTATAATATATTTTTTATTGTTTTTGTTTATTACATACTATATTTTTTCTATGTTTATTCTTATAACGTTAGTCGTTGTTTAAAAAAAAATTAGTTTATATATTTTGTTCGTAGGGGCCTTTTTTCCGGCTCGGCCGAGACACTTAAATCCTCAGGACCGGCCCTGACCACCATGTCAAGGTTGCCGGAGGACCAACTAAAACAACTCCAGGAAATATTCACCCGATTCGACATCGACAAAGACGGGTCCCTCACCCACCTCGAGGTGGCGGCCCTCCTCCGCTCTCTCGGCCTCAAATCCACCGGCGATCAGATCCATAAACTCTTCAACAACATGGATTCTGATGCGAGCGGGACGGTTGAGTTTGATGAATTGGTGAATGCTATGTCGTCTCAGATGATGACCGAAGATATTTTGATGAATCAACATCAGCTTCTTGAGATTTTTAAGTCGTTTGATCGGGATGGCAGCGGGTTTATTACGCCTGCTGAGCTAGCAAAATCGATGACGAAAATGGGCCAGCCGTTGACGTACCGTGAGCTGTCTGAAATGGTTCGAGATGCGGATACGGATGGCGTGTGATTAGTTTTACGGAATTTCAAGGGATAATGGCTAGATCGGCAGCCGATTCACTTGGGTTCTCGTTGTAATAAATTTGATCTTGAAGGGTAAATATATAAGTTAAATGTAAATGGTTATTTCGTTTTCATATTCTCTTCTTAATCTTTTAAATGATTCCAACAAAATTCATAATTGCCTGATTGTTAAGGAACAAATTTAAGACGTTTATCAGGCATCAAACAGGATCAATTGCTAGATAGTTTTGGTTTGTGTAACGGGTAAAATGGACCGTTTTAAAAAAACAGGTTAAATGGGTTCTAGTTAAAATTAGTTGTTTATATAATTATTTTTATTGTAGTAATGAAAATAATGGTAAAGGTGCGGAGACATGAAATAAAGATTTGTGGACTCAATCTACAATTATTAATTGAATTGATATATAATCAAGTATCCCCACACCCTACCAAAGTACCAATAGGGGATTTACCGGGTACTGTTGTGTTGGTTAATGCCCAACCACCTTCAAGATGGCAAAGAAGTCAACTTCATAACCTTTTCCATTATCAGTAGCAGTGGACGAACCGAGACAAGAAAAATACATGTAAGAATCTGCTTATCTACTTGCCTTTCAACCTCAGAGCATTCAATTCAGGTACTGCAGCGATCGACGACTTGGTTGGGCAGATCTTCACTCATTATCCTTCTTTGATTTAGCATTGTATAATTTTGATTTATGAAGTGAGTCATGGTAACCTCCATATCAAACCTATCCAATTTTGATTTAAATTCAAAGTTCATCATTTTGAGTTAAACCAATACAAACAATATTGTTTTACAAGAGGGAGATATGGGTTGGACCGTGTCAAATGGGTTGAACTGCATCCAATTCTAAGCCCAATCCAAGATGCCCATCATTATCGAAAAATAAGCTCAATGATGATGTATGTAAAACAAGAGGTACACAACCGAACCGGATCACGATCCGAAACCGGGTTGGGTGAAACCTGTGCGGAACCGAACGGATCCACCAATTTGAAACCAGGTTGAGATTAGGGTTTTGGAAAAGGGGAGAGATTCATAATTTTGTTTTATTATTTTTTTTAACTATAAGGGTATTTTTGTTATTTTTTTAAAATTAACAGAAAATGTTAACGGCCATCCAAGCTTGAGTCCATATTTGTTACTTTTTTCAAACCCAGCGAACCGACCTTGTAGTTTCTCAAACTTAGGGCTCAAATGTGAAATCTGATCATACCATATGATTCTTCCTTAGTATTAACTCTAATAAAATACCAAAAATTAATCATTTTCAAACACTATCTCTTATGATATTTTTAATATAAATTTTATTTCACGCAATCATTTCCAAATCCCACCAATTAATCAATGATAAACCCCTAAATATTGCTAAATGGGCCAAGTGTGTGGGCTAATCATCTTGAAATTTAGGGTCATAACCCAAAACTCTTAAGCCCAATTTGCAATGACCCGTTATCCGTCGGTGGCTCCGTGAGTGGAGAAAGGCGAGAGAACCCCTTTCATCGCTCTCACCGATCATCAAACACCACCTGTTCATTTACGGCGATCCTTTAATGCTCCAAAAGCTATAAAACCCCAACCTCCATGAACCACACCCACTCTCACCCCCAACTCACGCACCCATTCCGCCCCCATATCTCACGTGGACCCCGCCGAGTCAATACGCCACGCGCTGAAAAGCGCGTCTAAATCACTTTCCCACGCGCCCTGGAGAATTTTGCCCTAGTCTCCTGCGAACTCCCCTCTCTCTATATCGGGCACCATCATGCTTCATCGTCTCCGCCTCCGATTTCCGTGCTACGATCCGATTTCGATCAGGAATAAGACGTTCTCTTGATCGGCTGTTTTGATCTTCTCGGTGAGTTTCCAGATCTTTAATTTTTCGTTATTGTTTTAGATCTGTGGTTGTATGATTCGCGTGACGTTTGAGATGTGTGATTTTGTTGAAATTTGATTCCGATCTGATGGTTAAGAGTGTTTCTTAGTTGAATTTTTAGAGTCAAAGATGGAGCCCATGGATATCGTTGGTAAGGCGAAAGAAGACGCTTCACTACCGAAAGGTTTGTTTGATTTCAATCGGTTTTGTACTTTTATTTTGTTGTATGTATGTATGTATGTATGTTTGATGTCTATGAATGGATATTAAGCGTTCACCTTTCGGTTGTCCTTGTTTGCTTTGATTTTACGGTTTAATGACCTAATCGTCTGCAGATCGAACTTTTAGACGCTTTTGCAGTGTTTTTTTTGAATAATAATAGCTTATTTTGGTAAATAGCTCCCTGGATGACTTCATATTCTTCTGATATGTTCAGTAATTTAGTTTTGTTTATCATCTGTGCGAGATCTGAGTGTCAGAACTGCTATCAATCTTTTTAATTGATTTTATCTTTTGATCATGATGCAGTCATAGATACAGGTATACATGCTATAAATATATGTAAGCATTCTGATATGTTTAGTAATTTAGTTTTCTATAATCTTCTCTAGAAGGACTTAACTTGTGATGTTCTTTTAACCTTTTTTTGTTTGTTGATTTTGGCTTTATCGAGCCTACTAAATCGCTGTTATGTTACTCTACATCCTGTTATGTTACTCTACATCTTTTTATTGCTGGGTAAATTAGACGATTTCTGTGAATAAATGACTAGTTATATAAATTTTCCTGAATTTTACTGGCACACTTTGCTAACTGTGTATGTATGGGCATGGGACACATGAGCTGCCACCCACCAGCTTGTCCCCCGGTATACTTGTATCTGAGGCTCTTTAGCTACTGTAAAGTTATTGTTTTGGATGTATGCTCAACCGTTTTTTATTGTACTCAGGAGGCTGTGATCTGTTGAGCTGTGAAATTTTATTGTTGCTTAGTTTCTACCATACAGATCAAAGGTGTGAAGGGTGATCAGTTGTGATGTGTAGCTATATGCTTTATTGGTATTAATTTCATTTAAGTGGAAGTGTTGCATACTGGAAGTTGATGATTTGCATACTTGTAATGCTGTGTTTTGCTACACAAATGCTGTTCTGTTATAACCATAGAGTTCATATTGTTTCTCCAATTTGAAATATATATCTATTTGGCTCTTGTAACACCATTCTATTTAGTTATATGTATTCTAATCCAAATATAGTTTGTATTAATCTTAGGTCTAATTGTTGTTGCCAAATTTGTTGCAATATCCTATCTCTGTCGGCTTAAATTATGTTTATAAAAAACATTGATTTCTTGCTAATGAAAGTTTTTATTTATTTATATGCAGCTACGATGACTAAAATAATTAAGGAGATGTTGCCTCCAGATGTACGTGTTGCGAGAGATACTCAAGATCTTTTGATTGAGTGTTGTGTAGGTAAGATCCTTATCATAGTTTAAATCCTTGTATAAAAAACAGTTGCTTCAAACTTCACTTCTCTTATAAGGTCCTTTATTCTCCCTCTTGCAGAATTCATTAATCTCATTTCATCAGAATCAAATGAAGTATGTGGTAGAGAAGATAGAAGAACCATCGCACCAGAGCATGTTCTCAAGGCATTAGAGGTTTGTTAATCACTCACATAACCATGGTTAACCATATATATTTTCCATGTTTCACCTCATTATCCACATGCGATGAGGTTCAGTACTGATCTATGTATTTCTTCAGGTTCTTGGTTTTGGTGATTACATAGAAGAGGTTTATGCTGCGTACGAACAACACAAACTCGAAACAGTGGTAACTTTTTATTTCCTACTATTACACATACACACACACTTAATGCGGGGCTAACGTTTACCTAAATGATTAAGCAGGATACTGTTAAAGGTGGAAGGGGAATTGGAGCAGAGATGACTGAAGAAGAAGCATTAGCCGAACAACAGAGGATGTTTGCAGAGGCACGCGCTAGAATGAATGGTGTTGCAACTGCCCCCAAACCGCCTGAAGCCGAATCAAGTTTGAACAGCCAATTCTTAGAACCCCTTTAAATTATAAGAATAGGCAAGCTTCCTTAACACCAACTCCCTATCATGTACAAAGTCCCTTTGGCTTAGTTCACTGCTACCTGTTTGAATCTTAGTGTAAGTTGTACTCTTAGTTTACGTCTATAAGCTTACTGATTAGTAACGTTTAGTCAAAGTCAAAGTCAAAGTCAAAGTCAAAGTCAAAGTCAAAGCTGCATCTTATTTGTTAGGCATGATGCAGCTGAATGATTTATTGTTGACATGGAAATTAAATAGAAGGTTGCTTACATTATTTTCATGATATTTTGTTACCATAGGATCGGTTTTTATAGGCTAAAATGGAATCCCCCTTGGTTACGGCTTGGTCTGACCCAAGTCCCTACGATATCTGATTTTGAATATTGCTTGTTTCTGTGTATGTCATGTTGGTCTGAACCGCAAGGGCTCAGAATACTTTCTTGGATGGTTTTATAAGACTTGAAATTTACTAAGGGGGTGTTTTTCGGGCTTATTATTACCACCTGGATGCGCAATAACAGTTATAGTGTTAATATAAACATATTTTGCTTATGGTTACAGTTCATAATAGGCTCTCTTTCTTTCAATAGATTTTATTTATTATTATTATTATTATTTTGTAATTTTATCCATCAGTTTCTTAAATAGTTATAACTTTTTAAACACTCAAAATATTTGATTTATCTGATTATTTCTGATGGTAGAAGTATTCAGACATTGTCTTCTACAGCCTGTTTTGATACTATTTAGTTTTAAATACTTAATACCAAATAGACTTGTCAATCATGATTAATAACCTTTAAAAAAAAACGAGTTGATCGATGTGTTTGTTCGCTTTTGAGTTCATTTGGGTCTATTCAGATTATACAATGACTCGCTCTTAAGAAACTTGCTAATTTAGAGCGGGTCCTAATGGGTCAATACCGCCCACCGTTACTGTTAGCCACCACCACCTATCGGTCATCACTGACGCTACCTTCTCTACAACCGCCACCGCAGCCACCACCCACCACTAGCCGCCATAAAAACGAATATAGTGGATGAAAACATTTGGATATTTTTTCTTCCATTAAAACTAGTGTTTCAACTTCCATTATAGTCGGAACATGTTTTGACCCGAATCCGATTGATACCTTTTCAAAACGACTGTTACCCGGCCTGGCCTGTCATTTTTCCGGACTTAAATTACCATATAATCAGTTTAAGATGCGCATTAAAAACCCTAAGAAGCTTTTATTTTCTCTATTCTCATTTAAGCATGAATTCCTTAAGGCTTAAAACGACAAAATACACACACATGTTAACAAGTTTGTATTCATTTGGTACATGTTGCTGATGGAATAGACCTAACAAAGGCCTGGGTTGCAGCCAATAACGGATTGTTGGATCCCATACCCAGAGAGCCAGTATTCTTTCAGTGATCATGTATGATGTTTTTTAGTGGTGAACTGCAAACATGCTTGTACAGTATGCAGTAAAAGTTGTATTATGGGAAAAAGAGTTTTCTTTTCTCTCTCTGAGTTCATCTGTGATTCTTTGGTGTTGTGCAGGGGATTCTGAAATCCTTCTGGTCAAAAAAACACAAAAAAGGTCAGTCAAGCATTCACTTCTCTCTAACCCCACCAAGAAAGTGAGGTTACACATTTACTTTGTTCCCTTGCCTTTATTCTCTAGAGAAATTACCAAAAAGGACTTTTGGGTGTGTTTCTAAACAACTTGCCATTAATTCGACCCGATATCCAAAGAAACCGGGTCGAAATTTGAACTAAATGGGCTAATATGCCAGACCCGAGTTTTTTCTAAACCATGAGAATCCGTTACTAGAAAACTCAATTTACTCGTCAATATTCTGCTAACCAACGGGATCAGGCAAATCGCAGTTTGTGCTGGACATAACGTCTTAAAGAGGTTACTCTGCTAACCCAAGATTTTGTCTTTTAAATAGTTGTGTTCATCCCCTTGGGTTATTATCTTTCTTTCATACAAGAAACAACCATGGCAAAAACCTCTGCAGACAAGAAACATTTTCATTGGTCAAACAAAGTCGGCAATGAAGATGAAGAATAAGAAACCCAAAAGGATAAAGAAAGTGAATTACCATCACCCCTAACAAGAAAGAAGCTTCAAGCAATCACAGCAATCACAGCAATCACAATTGCTAGAGTTTGCTCGGTTCTAACTGCACTGAGCAAGAACCGAACCAACTCGTTGCATGGGTTGGGACCAAGGGTGGTAGGAATCCTTTTAGGGTCTCGCAAAGGCCATGTCCATTTCGCGTTTCAGAAACACCCCACCTCCCAACCTGCCTTCTTGATAGAGCTTCAAACACCGATCAGTGGGCTGGCCAAAGAAATGGCTTCTGGGCTTGTTAGAATCACACTCGAGTGCGATAACAAGGAAGAAAAGATGAAGAAAGTTGGTATTCCCACAAGGATCTTGGAAGAGCCTGTCTGGAGGACTTATTGCAATGGGAAGAAGTGTGGGTTCGCGATGAAAAGAGAACGTGGAGATAAAGAATGGAAGGTTTTGAAAGCGGTTGAACCGATCTCCATGGGAGCTGGTGTACTTCCTGCTGAGAAACCAGGTGATGAAGATAGAGAAGATGATGAAGGTGGATCATGTACATGAGGGCCAAGTTTGAAAGGGTTGTGGGATCAAGAGATTCAGAAGCTTTTTATATGATGAATCCAAGCATCTATTTGCTCAGAATTTGAGAATGCAAAATAAGCAAAATTTGGATCCAAATTCAAATTGTTTGAATCTAAAAATATGTTTTCTTGAATGTTATGATTCTGCCATAAATGTTAAAAGGGTGAGTTTGTTGTAATCTGTAATTTATATAGGGTGGAATGTGAAATATACTAAACTTAATTACGTTTTCGTACATTAAGTAGAGTAGTCATTTTTTAGCGTGTGTTTATCTCTATAGCTATGTTAAAGAACAATTAAGCTTGTACGCATAAGATAACCGAATCATGGTTACATATCTACTTTTGCTTGTGTATCCGACTTTACTCTCATCAACGCTGGCTAAAAATCATGTCATACGCGAATAACCACTTGTGTATAAACTTACTGTTAACTAACAAAATTGAATAAATACACTACGTGGACTCACATATCTTGCTAATTAATGCATAAGGTTATTGAGCCTTGCTATTTTACGCCCAAGGATCTTGTGTTTTGCTACTTAATGCATAAGGATCCTGAGTTTTTCAATTTGATGCATGAAGTTTTGACGCATCTAAATATCTAAATACTTGTTCATAACTCATCTATAAAGAGATATATCCTTATGCATGAGTAAACGATAAGATATTCGTCTAATTTAGGGCTCATTTACAAATGGTTGATTCTTCTTGGTCTTTAAGTGAATATTAAAAATGTCATCTTCGTATTTTTAGAGGTTTATAGGCCTCTTGACTTCAGAATTGCATCATACAGAGAGAGCAGAGACAATGGGGGATTGCTGTCAAACGCCATATTTGCACTTTGCCATCGTGATAACAAATTGACAACATTCCAACAACCATAACATTCTAATAGTTTATACCTTTTAAACAATTTTTACGTTGAACATGCTAGCGTACGTACCTTCTCGGCTTCTGCTAAGTTGAAATCGTTTAGAAGTTGTTTAAAGCCTCACAAGCTAACTCGAGGTTTTTACAAGCCGTGCTGGTTTAGACTTCAGAGTCTAAAGCTGGAGCTGGGCTCCGTATGCAGCCCTAGCGACATAAGAAATGAAAATCTCGTAATGCATGGCAGCGAAGAGGAATTTCCGGTTTACAATCGAATTCAGTTGAATGGCTGAAGAATCAGAGAAGAGGTTTCACGCCGCCATGGATAAGCTGTTCTTTGCTCCTCCTCGCAATTCCAAATCCATGAGGAGTCCCCCTTAGACTAGGTATAACAATTCCCGTATTGTATTCAGTTCGTTATTATGGTTTATCGAATCGTTTCCTTAAGTGCCCTCCAACACTAGATGAATGTGAACAAGTTTCCCCTGCCATGTACTATCAGGTATTACAACTTTATGCTTCATAATAATGTTGAACAACGTTGATTTATTACAACATTTTTGCAGGCACAAAAGCTCATAAGTTTATGTGGCTGGGAGCCTAGGTTGCTACCTTACGTAGTTGATTGCAAGGATGTACAGAATACTAATGTTACTGTATATCCTTCTAGAACTTCTGAGATTGTGGAGGCAAATGACGGTTTTTCTACTGGAAATGAGAAATATGATCATATGTCTGTGGTTCTAGAATGTATGCTTTGTGGTGCTAGAGTTGGTCTGTGGGCTTTCCATACAACTCCACGGCCTGCAGAGTTTGCTAGACTTATTGGACATGCAGAACTAAATGACAAAAACGAGGCTGCTTCTGAGATGGATAAAACTAATCATCATATCCAAGGAACTTCTGATTCTGAAAATGGAGAAAAAGCATCAAGTATTGCTAATTGTAGTGCTACATCTTTGAAAAGAAATGTTTTGAATTTGACACCCGAGCAAAACTTCCACCCGACAATTTATTTGCCTGTTGTTGGGCGAAACTTGAGGACCTGTTTTTCATCTGCATTTAAACCAGTTAATGATGATCATCATAATTCTACAAGTAATGGATTAGTTGAGGCAACAGATCAACCAAAAAAAGTTGATGGAAAAGTAGTAGAGTTTGATCCAATAAAGCATAGACATTTTTGTCCATGGATTGCATCAAATGGGAAACTACCACCTGGATGGAAGCAAACTCTTTCTGCTCTAGAACACCAAAAAGAGTTTGTTTATCCATCTGAAACAACCCAAGCTTCATCTTCACTCATTGAGGTACCTTGAGGTCTTCTCATATAAAATGTCTTGAAAGTGATTTTGCAACAAAAAGTGTAATTTGCTGCTATCGTGCAGGTGGAAGATCCGGTTGGTTTTGTTAAAAAGCTTCTCACACCCACATCAGCTAAAAGACAGAAATTCGAGCTAAAGAAAGCACACCAGTAGCGTTAAACATCGATTAAACATACGCTGTCAAAGTAAAATGCTTTTTTCATTTGGTTCACCCATTACTAGGTTTCCCTTTAGAGATAATCACAACTATTTGTATCCAATTTTTATTTCTTATGAATAATGCAGTCCCCTGCTTAGGATGTAGCTAGAAACTGAAGATTTAGATTGTAATACATCAGTGGACACAAAAATTTTGAACTTTTACATTATCAGACATAGAAAAAGATTCGCATTGATGTACAACTCTCATGAACATATCTCAAATTACACAATTATCCCACAACTGGTAACGATTACTTTCGAATAGGGTCTGTTGAACCCTCTCTCTGCAACCACTGCCCTTTTATCTCCGATCAACTTGGCCACCCTGTTTAACAAGCAAGCGAATCACATCAGTTTTTATTATATTCTTTAATATATTACTCGTAAATATATGCTAACTAGTGTTTTAGTACCTGAAATAGGGTGAACTGGTGTTTTCTTGCACAGTTTTAACCTGACCAATCCTCTCCACAACCTCCATACCTTCTAGGACTTTCCCAATAACCAATGTTGATGCATCCAACTCTGGTGAATCTTTTGTTGAGATCACAAACTCCGTCCCGTTTGGTTCCTTCCCGATTTCTTCTTCATCAATCTCCAGCTTACCGTTTCGGGCAACCAGCTTCTGCTTAGGTGGCGGTTTGAGCGGGTCCCGCACGATAATACCGACACTTCCTGCAACATTCTTTGTCCCAGGACATCTTTTATTCTCACTCTCCAGTTCAGCAACGAGATTGTCGACTGCAAAATTCCTTCCGGTTTTAGCTGCAAGTTCAGCATCAACTCCATATGATCTAACCCCGCCATGTTGTATATAACTTGGTGTGATCTTTATGAATTCTTTTCTTCTGTAACTGACACCTATCAAGTATACAAACAAAAATAGTTTTAGCCAAGTGTAATTTTGGAGAGAATGTAGAATTCAGAATTTACCTGCTGCTCCACTTACGAAATCACTGAACTTAGTAGTCCCATTGGGTACATTGTTTCCATATAGCCCAATGACAATTCGCCCAATGGGCTTCCCGTCAACCGATATGTCCAGAAAAGCCCGCTTGGTAAAAACTTTGCCTGTGCAACTGTCCACTTCAATTGGGGTGGAGGTATCAGAATTCCTGTCAGCTTGTTTCTCTTCGGTGGTGGTGCTGGCACTGCCACTAGTTTCTGCTGGATTTTCTTCAGTGGGATTGGCGTTGCCACTAACATCAGGCGGGTTCTCATAGGTGGGTTTGGCGGTGCCGCTAGCGTCAGGCGGGTTCTCCTCGGTGGGATTGGCGGTAGCGTCAGGTGGGTTCTCATCGGTGGGATTGGTGGTTCCACTAGTCTCCATTGGCCTCTCTTCTTCGGTTGGAGTGGTGGTGGCACTAGTGTCAACCGGATTCTCCAATGTAGGACTTGCGGTTGTATTACTCTGGATTGGAATGTCGTCTTCTAGGCTTTGAGGATTCTCGGGTGTGAGTAGGTTCTGTTCTTGTGCTCTTGCATTGGGCAGATGGAAATGGTCTTGAAACTGGGAAGTGAGGAGGAGCAGCAGAGACGACTTGGAGCAGATTGCGAGCTTCCGACGTGACAGTTTGATGGCTGCAGGGGAAGTGGGGATGTTTTGAATCTGTGTTGGTGGTGGTTGGTCATGGAGGTGTTTAGCCGTTGAATGCAGGATGTGCAGGTTTTGCCATATCTTCTCCATTAATGGCGTCTTTCTTGTGTGTATGAGAGAGAGAGAGAGAGAGAGAGAGAGAGAGAGAGAGGGAGGTAGAGATAGAGATGGTGTGTGTGGGGACTGGTATGAGTTATGTGGACAAGAAGAGATGGTAATCCCATCCACAACCCACACTCATGGCGTAACGTGTCTTTGTATATGGGTTCATTTTAAGTGTGTTAAGATATGTAATGATATAGATCAGAATTTAAGTGTGTTATTTTAATAAACTTTTTAGTTTTTTTTTAACATATTATACATAAATATAATAAATTATATTTAAGAGTTATTTAGACAAATGGGTACTATGATTGGGACAAAATAACAAGATCAGGTCCTAACTTTAAAAAATAACAAATATGGGTATTAACTTTTGTTTTTATAACAAACATGGGTCCTAGCACTAACCGCCGTTAAATTCTAACAAAAAACCACCTCACGTGCAAAAAACGTGAGGGTATTTATATAATATGTTCTATGGTTTCCATTTTCCCGTTAAATTCTAACAAAAAAAACCCCTCACGTGCCAAATCTTCATCCACTTTGTTGGCAACCCTCCTCCCATCGACAACCACAACTGATTTTGATCCTCATTTGCTTCCTCCCATCCCTGACAATCCACCACCAATGAGAACACTATCGAACACCCACCCCTGATTTTGATCATATCCATTGCAACTGTCAAAACCTAATAAAGGGCTAGGAAGCCGCCGATTTTACCTAATGCTGCGCAGGCGATGGATGATTGCTCGATTAGGGTTACGGCGGCGTCTTTTTTGGAAAGGAAGTAGGTGGTGCAAACGTCGATGACTCCATCACGCACTCCTTGAGCTTAACATCGAAGAAGGCGCGCTTGTTTGCCCAATGAGTTCTTGCAGAAATTCCACCTCAACGGTGGTGTCGCCGGAGGTGGTTGAAAACGAGGTGGACGAAAGAGATAAATTGAGCTACTGAAAACCTAACCAACTATTTGAAGGGATGACCGGCGATGGATGATTGCTCGATTAGGGTTACGACGGCACCTTTTTTGGAAAGGAAGTAGGCGGTGCAAACGCCGATGACTCCACCACGCACTCCTTGAGCTTAACATCGAAGAAGGCGCGCTTGTTTGCCCGATGAGTTCTTGCAGAAATTCCACCTCAACGGTGGTGTTGCCGGAGGTGGTTGAAAACGAGGTGGACGAAAGAGATAAATTGAGCTACTGAAAACCTAACCAACTATTTGAAGGGATGACCGGAGAAGAGGGACAATTTCACTCCCGGTGAGATCGTCGGCAGTTGGAACTGGAATATAGGGGGTCGATTGGGAGCTGAGGTGGACGATTTCAGTTCCAATGGGATGGTGGTGGTGGTGGAATATTAGGGGTGACGGTGGTGGTGGTGGTGGTGGGGCAAAATGAAAGGCATTTTATAAAAGGAAATTGTGGCCATTTTATTTTAAGTAAAATACAGAAATGGTCCCTCTAATTAAAATTGAGTTGATTACATAAATGGGTGTGATTATATGAGGGTATTTTAGTCATTTAACACACATTTAACAAAAAAATTAACGTCTGTTAGTGTTAGTACCCAAACTCGTTATAAAATTGAAATTACAAGCATCAAACTTGTTACTTTTCAAAGTTAGTACATAATCTTGTTATTTTGTTCAAACCATATGACCCATTTGTGTAATTAACTCTATATTTAAATATTAACAATTTGGATGTGGCATTGGAGATGCATGCCATAAAATATATAACTATATACTCTATGAATAACTTACATATTTTACAGAGGTCATAAAATTTAATGTGAATTTATAATTTAAAATACAAAATATGTGTAAGTTAAAAAAAATAATCAGTTTTATTGTAGTTTAAAATAGAATTATATTTGTGTATTTATAAGAGAAACTATAGGCTTAAGAGGATAATAGCAAATTAGCAATTAATTTGTTTATTCTACAATCATATTATTACTGTTTTGTTTTCATTTTAAACCCAAATTAATAATTAATAAACATGCGTAAGAAGACGAAAATATCCAAACCAAAAACCATCAATGTTTTAACGGCTACTAAGTATTTATGTTAATTTAATTAGAACTATATGAAAACAACATATAATCAATATGATTATGAAGATATAAAAACTTAACCCAACAGTTTCTGGTAATCCTCTACCGATTCGAGCTAAAACATGTCGGATGCCGAACAGTTTCGGCAAAGCAAATGATGTGCTTTTGAAATTGGCAACACCACAAGCATATTATTTATTGCATATGGACAATTTGGCTGAAATTGTTTGCTATCTAACATGTTTGTTTGTTTTTTTAAAACTAAAACCGGTATAAGTAAAGTCAGACGAACAATACTAGTGTGACGTCAAAAAATATTTAAAGATCACTTCTACTCAGTTGGTGTTGAACCATTAGGTTTACTCACTACTCTTACATATCCTTTCAAATGAATCTCAACAATGTACGAAAGTTGTGCAACATAAGTGATTGCACTTCCTGCGTACCACTGGTCGAGAGTTTGGGCCACTTCCATGATGAATTGATGACATATTGAAACCAGCGGCCCATACTAATAAACGAATGATATGGTTGGCCATCAAGAGACTGAGGATGCTACATGACCATGTGACAAGTGGTATTAGAGCGGGTTCAAGCCTTTGGACAGTTGGCAAGTTATATCATTATCCCAAAAATTTCCACGATGGACGAGGTGTCCACAGGACCGATATGGAAGAAAAACTAGTCATTGTAAACTAGAATTGATCAGCAGAATGAGTAATGGACCTGCCTAAAAAGAAGGATCAGAAGCAGCTAAACTATCCGAGGTGATTAAAGGTCATTCCACGCTGTGATCAAATATTCAAATATCATAAGCCCCTTTAGCTAAGAAGCCAAAGTAAAGTTCATTTAGAAGTGCCACCGCGGATGCGCAGCAATGCATGAGAACATGCATGTTTTGGTTGTTCGAGAATGTGATCTGCCAAATGTTTGAAGGTCACATCTACTGAGTTTGTGTTGAACTGTTGGTTTTACTTACTACTCCTACATATCTTTGGAGTAAGCCTCAACGATTAAGGAAAGTAATGTAACAAAAGCGTTTGTACTTCTTGCATACCACTAGTTGAGAGTTGGGGCTACTCTCGTGATAGGTCAATGGTAGGACGAAACCAGTGATCCGTATTAATAAGTGAGACAAAGCGGCTGGTCCTCGAGAGACCGAGGGCGCCACACAGGGCCTCAGTGATGACTTTTACAATAGTTTTCAACGTTCAAAACATGGGCGATCTTAACGTAATACCTCCATGTAACTTATCACAAACTAAAAAGTAAATGTGTGTTATGTGCAAAGAAGAGAGAAATATCCGGGGGGTAAGATCAAAACAAGATTTTAACAAACTTCAAAACGATATTAACCACTTAACCATGTGTGTTTGTTTTAAGCTGCTACGCTTTAACATTTGCAAAAATGGATTAGACTGTTGTAATTTGGTTGTGGAACCGAATAAGCTCAAGCCAAAAATACTGGTCAAAACCGACTCATAACCAAAAGCAGATCCAGATAGAGTGATCACCAAATAACAAAACCAACTCTAACCGAAGGCCATTGCTTTCCAGACTTGATAGCCGAAGTTTTCGGTTTTGGGCCATAACTGACCCACAAAGGCCCTAATTATTTAATTATATATTATAGCTTATAAGTGACAAATAAGTTAAATATAACAAGAAAAACAATATTATTACACTGATTATCAAATAGATTCAAATAAAACTTACAAGGTGTTTTGTATTTAAATCAGTTTGTGCGACTTTAAACCTTTTAAATGCATTTTCATTTTAGCTAAAAGATACTAGTTTCACTCATACCCATTTTAGTTATTATAGTTATAAATATATACAAAAACAACCCGCTATGAACTGTAGATTTAATGTATTTTTACTTTTTTTTTAATTTTTAAATTTTGAATATACCGTTACGATGTGCTTATTTTTATCTACATTTAGATATAAATTTTATTCAAAACCGAGACATGTCAAATATAATATATTTGTTGTTCCTTAATGCTTAGTTTTATGTTTATGCTTACATAACTTTTAAATTCAATTTGGCTTCCTTACTTTTTTTTTATTTTCAAATTCAATTCCCGCCACAACACGTGGGGTAATTCCAGTAGTTAGAAATAAAACAAAACCTAAACTAACAAGTCAAGAAATTGCTACCCTGAGGAATATGGAACTAATGAAAGAAAATAACAACTGTCTTGTCTTTAAGGTAACATGGTAATGGTAATTTTCCCCATGCCTGCTTTCTTCCAAACAGTGTGTACACTTGCTCACTAATTCACAATGCCATGAAACAAGGTGCACAAAAGAAGCCAGCATAAATTATGATCACCTACCTGGATGGGCAATTTGAAAATGGTAACGATGACCTCCGACTATCATGCAAGTAGTAATTTAAGCTCGTGAGAATAAAAATAAACAAACTTGGCAGTTTGCCTTCAATCTTTCAGTAATAACCGACCCCCTTCAGTTCTGATTGATGGGGTTCTTGGCCACCATTCCCTTTTTCAAGAAACACAACACGACCTGCAATTCAATTAGGGGATGTTCAGGTAATGGGTTCAGATCAAATGAACGACGATAATAGTATAATACTACCATATAAGCTCACTCACACTAGATGACACGTTTAAATTAAACTTTTGAGAAACTCACCATCTCCACGAATGGCAACTTCTCTTACACGCCGGGTTAGCCCTGTTATTGGATCATTGAAAATCTTGGTCTCCAGATTCCCCTCCAAATATAAGATTGAACTACAAGTAAGAGGTGATGAATGGATTTATAAAAAATTATAACTTCAATGGATAGCAGAAGATAGCCTAGGTGCAATAGCTGCCATAATAAGTGCAAGTCAGTCATCCTTATGGACTCATGGCAAATTTAAACAAAGATGGTAAGATAGAGACTGTAAAGCCCATTATAAAAGATGATGATAATAAGCATCATTGCAAGAGCTAAATTCCCACCCTTCTCTCTCGAATTCAACCACATAAACCCTAACATTTACATTCAACACACTTATGTCCACTAGATAATCTGAAAACTTAAAGCACGATAAAAGAAAAGAAATCTTCATACAACAGTAACTAAGTTTCTTAACACTAAAGTCACTCAAGGTTTTTTTGTACCGTTAAAATCGCTCAACTTTCATCAAGTATTCCAACTTCCAATCTTGTATAATTTTTTTTTATAAATGTTATATTTTTTAAATTATCTGAGACAAATGTAACGTTTTATGAATCTTGATTACTATTTAGTGATTATTTTTCTCAAATTAACCTGAAATTTGAGGTAACTGTGAAGAGAAAAAAATTCCCTAAATAACAACCAAAATAAACAGCGAACAAGATTCATATATGTTTCAACTTTCAATTGCGTCACTTAATTTTAAGAAAACTTAACAATTATAAAAAAACTAAACAAGAATGGAACACCTACAAAAAACTTTACACTAAGAAACTTGGTCACTATTATGTAAAGTTAGCTTACCCAGGAACCGCATTCTTAGCTACAAGGGCACCCAATCTCTCGGCGTAAATCGAGACTCGATGCCACTGAACCATACTCCGATTCGCATAATCCCTCGGCTCTTCATTCTGTAACGGCCTCCTGTTGTTCCTCATCCCTCCAGTCCCTATTGACAACATAGTCACTGCCCTCCCACTCCTCAGCTTCTTCTCTATGGCATTTTGACCCACTATCCCAACCAAGATAGCCTATCCAACACAACATAAAAAAAACCCTAATCACAAAACTCACAACTAATGAAATAAACAATCAAATTCAACAACTTTATGCATTCTACAAAAAATAAAAATCAAATATATGTACCCTGTAAATGCCTCCATCTAAACCGTTTTCCAAGGGGCGGTCTCCGGTGTTCCTTTGACGGGAATTGGAATTGGAAGTTTGGGGCAACGGATCGGATTGGGATTCCGGGTGGGTAGTGGAATCGGAATCGGATTCGGAAGAGGTTTCGGTGGAGAAACGGTGGACAGAAATTAGTAGTGATTGATGTCGAGAAGAATTAGGGTTTTTACAGAGAAATGAACGATAAATTGTTCTACAGAGCGAAGACGCCATTGAACTCCAGGTGATGAGCGATGTGTGTTGTCTTCAAAAACCTTAAACCCTATGTTCGCTGGTATTGCGGTTTATCAAAACCCGGCCGGATTATTTTACACAAAACCGGTTCATTAGTTTATGAGTTAATTGCATAAACGGCCCACTAGTTTGATCAAATTGCATGTTTGGTTTTCAAGTTTTAAAAATTATAAACTTAGCCCAAACTTTTATGGCCTGGTTGCGCCTTTAACCCCAGCATTAATACCAGTTAGTTTTTAATAGAAAATTAGCCCATGTGCCATCCACGTGAGTTATGATTGCAAACTTAACCATAAAAATGAGTTAAAATTAGTAATTTTTTCGACGGAAATTTACTGACGGAATAAAAAAAATATTTTTTTAATTTATTGTCAGAAAATTTACCGAAGGTATTACCCATGACATATTACCTACGGCTTTTCACCGAAGGAACAACGTCGGTAACCACTTTCACCGATGAATTTTTGATGTAATCGTTCGTCGATAAAAGTCCAGTTTTCTAGTAGTGATAAACATAAATCATGTTTTTTGGTTGACATGCGTATAATTGTAAACACACATATTAAACACATCACATCTAATCACATACTTATGTTACTTCCCAACATACTTCAAAGGATAAAGAATATAAAGCAAACGATGCTCCTATGTTATCGTCAGTTTTTCATTTTCTTGGTTATTTTGATTTTAATTTTTCAATTATAGTTTGATTAATTGGTTCTCCTATGTTATCGTCCATTTTTCATTTTCTTGGTTATTTTGATTTTAATTTTTTGATTATAGTTTGATTAATTGGTTTTCCTATTCACCTCTATATCCATTCAAACAAGAGAACTCATTAAAACCATTATGATTTCTTTGGTTTCATTCCCCTTGCGATCTATTTTCTTTATTATATATAGACACTATTTACAAGTATATTATGTGCGTTTTCTTTATTATATATACACGTTCTTTTCAAAACTAAAAATATGTTGAGAAATGTGTGAACCACATAATACACTTGTAAATAGTGTTTTGAAAGTGATACATAAGACAATTGTAACTGCCCCACTCTCTCTTTCTCACACACTATTTTCATTATCTTCTATGCACTATCTATAATTGTATTATGCGGTTCTTGTAGTTTTCAACATAATATTGGCTTTGAAAAGAATTTGTACACACACACACACACATATATATATATATATATATATATATATATATATATATATAATATTTTACTAGGAATGTTAATGAGTGCAGCCGAGCACGAGTTTGATTCATTTGAATTACGAGAGCTTGAGTTCGACTAACTTAGAGCTCTATTTCTAAATCTCAAGCTTGTTCGTGAGTAGTTTTTAAGTTCGAGATTAGCTTGTTTACTATTTATATATATAATAATAATTACTTAACTATTTTTATCATAATTTTATAAATAATAATAATTATTATGTAAATATATGATTAATATATTAAATAAAATTTATATAAATAATATACTTGTTTAGGCAAACTTGATATGTGCACCTCGGGCTCGGCTTCGGTTTCAAACTCATTTATTAATTAAGTGAGCTCCGATATAAGCTCGAGTTCCTTTAGACCCTACTCAATTTAAATTTTTAACCAACCAATCTCGAGTAGCTGATGTCCGCGTCAATATATCATTTACACCCTTCAATTTGAATTTTACTAAAGTAATCTTAAAAGTCCAATTTTCTACTCAATAACGAATAATCAAACCCCTAACCATGTCATTATTAAACCTATAATTATCGCTAGAAAGATTCAAATTGACATTCTAATCAATTTAATAATACGATCGCGATATATACAAATGGCTTATTAAATAAAAAGAAATCAAGAACCGCAAGCTACTTGTAAATATTTTATAGAGCGAATTATAAATTACGTCATTTAAGTATTACCCAAATTTCAGAATACGTCATTTAACTAAAGAAATTACAGAAAACATCCTTTATGTTTAAAAAACCTTGCACGTTACGTCCTTTAGACTAACGGGCATTAAATTTCACCGTTAAGTCAGGTCTCGTGCCACGCACATGAGTGTATTTTGGGTATTTCACACATAAAATGACCATTCTTGTAATTTGTTTCTATGAGGGTCTGCATGGCACAAATTACAAGAATAGTCCTTTTATGTGTGAAAGCCCCAAAATACCCTCATTTGCATGACATGTGACCTGACTTAACGGTGAAATTTAACACATGTTAGTCTAAAAGACGTAATGTGCAAGGTTTTTAAACATAAATGACGTTTCCTGTAATTTCCTTAATTAAAGTATGTATTCTGAAATTTGGTTATTACTTAAAGTACGTAATTTGTAATTTGATCTATTTTATATTTGTTGAATACGTTACAAAATCTTAAACTATCTTACCACACGTGTTGCTTTTCCATGTCTTCTTACCACTTACCAGTTAACGTGTCCCCATACTGTTTTCCGATCACCCTCCTCAAAAACACACTTATCACCATCACATATCCGTCTCAGTAATGACCGATCGCTAAAAAGGCACCGGCCAAGACCACCTTACAAAACAACCAAAACCTACTATCACCAGCCATGGAGGAGCATCCTTCCTTCGGAAATGTCCACCCAGCTCACCGGAATCAACCCAAATCAGAGGGCTTATGGTCTTACTCGTTGCCACCGGTATCTTGCTCGTTCTCAGCGGCGCCGCCGTTACCACCGCTGTTATCGGCGTCATATTGCTTGCACCCATAATCATCATCACCAGACCAATATGGGTTCCGGTCGGTATCTTCCTGTTCTTTTCCGTAGCTACGGTGTTGTCTATTTGCGGGGTGGGTCTAGCAGCAGCCGCCGTCTTGGTTGTCCAGTTACTTATAAAGGGTGGGGATGCTCGTTAATCAGTCAGAACATATGTACAAGTAGATAAGTTTAATTAACTTTATTAATTTAATAATAATAACAATGATAATAATAATACTTCACTACGTGTATTTGTTGTAATTTTCTTATATATGTTTTATAAGTGCTATAAGATACTAAAACTGTTGGAGCCATAATCTGCACTGGCCGGTTAAGGTGTTGGCCTTAATTGTAAATATTCGAAAGTATAGTTTAGAGGCAATTAAGTATTTATAATTAGCCGAAGGGTTGTTATGTTAGTTAAGAAACCTAGAAACCATAACATATGGTTAGTTCGTAGGTTTGCAACGCCTCCATGAATGATGGCATCGTGTTTCTCTAGTTTGTATTTAAGAAAACGATATAATTAGATTGTATGTGATCGTTCAATTGAATTCATTTGGGTTATTTCCTTAGTTCATATTAGTTATGGTGTTTGGGCCCCTCCTAAGTCCTAATCCAGACCAAAAGCCCATTTTTTTGCTCAAAAGTATTGATTTCGTCCCATTTTTTTCCTCAGAAGTATTGATTTCGATCCACTAGGTTTATTTCACATTAGTTATGGTGTTTGGGCCCCTCCTAAGTCATAATTCAGACCAAAAGCCCATTTGTTTGCTCAAAAGTCTTGATTTCGGCCCGTTTTTTTGTTCAGAAATATTGATTTTCGGCCAACGTTTATTTCATATTAGGCCTCGTTTCTGTGTAAGAACTGGTTTTTTTATTTATGGTCTTCATATGGTGAAAAAAATTTGGTTTTTTTATGTGTAATATTTTCGGCTCCTCAATTTAATTGTTCAAGTTCCGTCACTGATCATCAATCAAGAACCGAAACCACTTTCTGTAAACTCGATCGAAAGAAGTGACATGCCTGAAGTTCAATCGATCAATACATTGCGGATTCAAAATTAGAAGAATAGAAAATTGATGTAGAGATGAATCAAAGCCAGAAAAATTGATTCAGTGTTTGTGCTTTGATTAGAACAAATCAACGACAAGAAGATCGAGCAATTCAGAATAAAGAAAGAGGTTGTAACCCAAGTAGAAGATGTCGATCAAGTTAGATCAGAACAAATAAGATGATGATGAAATGCAAAGGCTCCAAAAAAATTGGAAATTAGTAAGAAAGCGTTGTTGCACGTTTTTTCTTTCTCAACTTGTTACTACACAAGAAAGTTTTTGTTCAAGAAAACTATACAATTTCGTTTTTGATGGCGCTAATCCCGCCAACGTCGTTAACCCCTCTTCAATCGTGATCAATCAGAATCAAGAGAGTCGAGCCAAAATTGCAACTGAGATTTCTGCATTAAAATCAAGTGATGAACCAAAACCTACTGTTGTCTCATGCATGTTCAAAGCCGAACACCACATAAAGATTGTTCCAACCTGTCGTTTTTCGAGTTCCAGTAGCACAAAAGACCGTTGCAGGATGTTTGTTTTGTCACGATCAAAAGCATTCAAACTGAATGACTGTGTTTGTTTGCATCTCAATTCTTTTGAGGTGTAACATCCCGAAAATAACAAGGAATAATGAACGGGATTGTTAGACGGAATAAAAGAAATAAACGAAAGAGATTCACGGGCTGCGCAATGGGCCGAAGAGGATGGGCCGGCTTGGGTATGGGGCGAAACTAAGGGAAAGGGGATGGGTTTAAGTCTCTGATTTCCACTCATATTCTCCTCACTTTGCACCCAATACACCCCTCATCCTAGAGAGAGAAAACGTAGAGGGAGAAAGTCGAGCTTTGAGATCAAGAAGCTCGGGGAACGTTGATACGAATCTCTGGACAGCAGAGGAAGAAGAATCAGGCCGTTTGGAGGTAAGAATGCCCTAAAATTGAGTTTTTATGTTTTTATGGGTTTTGAATGGTTTCGATCTAAAGGTAGCATTCTTACTTTTGGAATGTGAAACAAAGCCTAGATCTAGCATCACGAGCATGAAACTCGAAGTTTAAAAGTAAAAAGTTGTTACCTTGATGAGATCAGACCTCAGCCGCCATTTCCATGTAGAAACCATAGGTTTTTGTTGGGGAAGACGACCGGGCGAAACTAAGCATGCGGGCGAAACTATTCAGGTGGCGAAACTGAATAGATTCACTAGGATATGGGAAGCGAAACTGGCCTAGTCTCGTTTGAAAATAGTTTCGTTTGATGTCTAGATTCGCTATGAGCATGAAAGCGAAAGTACCATAGTTTCGCTAGGAATGTTGTAGTTTCGCTCAGAACAGAATGAGTTTAGAATTTGACATGTTTGGTTATCGATCTAGATTCCGAGCGTCGTCCGTTGAGTTGACAATACAATTAAGCTAGCTTAACATGTGTCACACCCCACCAAGGCGGAAACACAGGAGTGCGACGAAATTGAATAAAAGAACACAAGGCAATAAAGAAGATTACTATTAAATTTCATAGAGTTAAAATCTCGTTACATAAATCTCAACTTAAACCAACCAAATAACATGTTCAAAAGATAAAATAACTTATAACAGAATTTCTTCATTTAATATCTAAGCAAATCCTATGTGATCCTTTGCTTGAACTATCATGAACTTAATCACCTGAAACATGTACGAAAAACAAGTGTCAACTAAAAATAGTTGGTGAGAAATCAAAGGTTTAATAAAATCATAAGTTTGGCAAAAGTAACAATTCATATTCCAAGATCATCATATAGCACGTAATAAAACAAACACATGATTAGCAAACCCAACCTAAAATGGTGAATAACGAATATGTGGTACAACTCGCAAGTTGCACTAATAACGAATACGATGTCCAACCAAAAGTTGTCCATAAAGTGTATGCGGTTTCCATCCTATGACCCATATCTGTACTACCGTTGGCTTGAAAGTTTCAAGTTAAGGATTTGCAAGTTTAACGTTTATCATGTTGTGTTCATTTATTCACATACATATAAGATTCACTTGTTTTAGAATTGTTTGAAAAAGAACAAGTTTTAATGCGTGCCAACGCGTACATGTTTCCCCCAAAACGATTTGAATAAAGTGGAGCTATGAAGTCTCACCTTGATAACTAGGAGCGATAAGAGACTTGAGCAAATAGACGAGGTGAATCACGGACCAGACCCTAAACAAATGAATAAACTAGTTTTAGGTTAAGTTCGATGGTTACGAGTGTTAGATAGGCGGTTTAGGTTATAAGGTTAAGAATTAGTTGCAAAAGTAGAGTTTTAGCTGTTTTACTGATTTGGACAGCAAAGTAGCTGAACATAAATGGGCTTGTTAAAAATATCAAACGACGTCCAAAAACTATGAAATTTTACAGGTGATTAGTTTAAGTCGTTTCGAACAAGTTTCGTTTAGAAAGTTTTTCCATTTGAGACTCGGATCATAGCCAAAACAGTCCAACAAGACAGAAGGTACTGAAAAAGGTTTCTGTCCCGTTTTGGCTACTACGGAATCATATGTTTGAATTAGAAAACGAGCCAATTATGGTTGGAAAGAAACTTCGACGAACTACGTCATGGAATTTGAGTTTGCTCAGTTTCGTTTAATTATGGTCAAGTTATGCTTAGTTAAAGTCGTCACAGTTTCTGTCCACAATCAATGGTTGCACTTAAGTGGACCGTTTAGGGTTTTAAGGTTACCGAACGCGTAAATAAAAAAATTAGAAGAATGTTATTATATCATTATATTACATAATATAATCAGATTAGGTTAGCCAAAACATCCCGTGTCACCGGTCTAGCCATGATATTCACATAAACGTTTTGGAGAATCACAAAATGTAATCGGTATAGCCGACACGAGCAAGCGGATTCTATATTAAATTAGCGTGTGAGTTCATATAAGTGATAATACATAATTATTAAAATGTTTTAAGTTATCAAGAACATACTAAAGCATCGGCAGAGCGACTTTTGAAATAGTTGTCTTGAGGATTAACAGAATGCGACGGCAAAGCTGCCATTGCAAACAGGATACTTTGTTTGATTGTTGGTGATGTTAGTTTGATTTCTTGGTTTAGTTAAGATTATTAGAGGGTTTTTAGGGATGAGGTTTCATATGATCAAGTGATCATGGATAGAAAATAGAAAAAATATTGAGGGGATGAAAAAAGAATGAATTAAAAGACGGTATTAAACTTCAGAGGGTTACTTACTTGTTTGATCTTCAACTCTTGGAATCCTCTAGGTATTTTCGAAATAGTCAAAGGGGAGGCAAGGATTTCACAAATTATAAAGGTTTGGGAGTGTTTGAGGGAGAAATAGCAAAGAAAACAAGTTCCTAAGCCTCCTATTTATACTAATGGGTGAAGGGGTGTAAAAATGGAATGTCTTGGAAATGAATTTAGGGTTTTTAGGGTGTGTAAAGGGGGGTGGCCAAAATTTCTTGGCTTTGTGGGCTGCAAAATTCTTCCATGGGTGGCCTTTGACCCATGGTTGATCCAACGGTTCGGTTTCGCGGTTTTTGATCGTTTTTTTGAATTTCAGGATTTATTTAAAGAAAGTTTTGCAAACAAAATTTGTTTTAAGTAATGAAATGAATATGTTAAAAATTTAAAACATAAATTAATGTCATTTTAGACGAATTTGTCGAGTGTGGACGGTACGCAGCTAACGGCGGTTTAAAAGGCAAACGATCGCATGAAAATACTAACTAACGTACTAGGGCATCAATTTGAATTATGTGACAACTTGAATGAGTTAAATAACTATCTTAGGCACATATGGTTGATACATTGCCTTTGAGTTAGTAGTGGGTGAGTTTTTGTGTCGGTAAACGAGTTATTAAACGGTTTAACGGTCCAAGTTGCAATTTAAGGCAATTCCAAGCTTGCAGTCAACATGTGACCATGTAATGAGTATAATATGCATGAAATAGGTATGTTTCAAGTATGATGTGAACACGAGTTATAATGAGGGTTTCAAGCTTCATTGATTCATGAATACGGTAAGCGTTACAAATACGCGAAAAGTATAAATGTTACAACAGGTGAGTTCTAGAGCCCCTCTCCTTGAATGTTTTAAATGATGTTTTGGGCTGGTGTGCATACATACGAAACGAGGTTTATGAAATGACGTTTTGAAATGGGTTATGAAATGTTTTGCCAAAGAAGTTTACGAATTGTTTACGAATAAAATGTTATTTAATAAAACGTACGAATGCTTTAACTAAAGTTTGATATAAAGGAAGTGAATGTTTTACGAAAGTCACAAAATATATGAATCTGCCATGGTTCCTTCGGGAATAGAAGTTACGTATGTTATGTGTGTTATGTATTATAGGGGTCTTTGTGGCTGGCCAACTGTTGTACAACTGGTTTTTCGTGACAGGGAATGACGACGGTCATTCATAGGGTTAACGTGACCCTTCGTATGTTTTGGTCTTCCTAGAGGTAATGAGCCTTAGGAGACCTAGGTGTTGAATGGCCTAAAGGTAACGGGCCTTAGATTTCTCCACCAGTATGTAATGCATGGAACTGACGGTTACGAGAAGGTGCAGATTCGATGTATATTTGTTGACTTATGTTTCCCCATGATGTTATTGAATGTTTTACGCACGCTTTTATTATAAGTTTGAGTGTTATGTTTTGGCAAATTATTTGAAGTTAAGATTTTATGTAAAAACTAGAACTCACCAGCATAGTTGTCTTTTAGTATGCACATTCAAGTTAAGAGCAGGTATGTATGTTGAACGGTGATGTTGGGCAAGCGAGAAGAGTTACTCGGCTGATTATGAAGACTGACATCCCGTTTATGTTTATGATTATGTTATGGTTATGTTAAGACAATGTTATGTTTTTGAAAGATTGAACATGTTTACGTTATGTTTTAAATGAAAGATTCCGCTGCGTTATTTGATATTCAAGTTAAAGAACTGTTTGTTTATGAGTAAATCCAACACGTGAGCCTTCCCGGGTTTGGGGCCTTACATGATGTTGTTGTGGTCTAGAATTTCGATCAGAAAAAGAAACAGAAGGAAGCAATGAAGGAAATGTTTTGTTGTTGTCTCGCTTAATCATACGAAGAAGAACCATAATCAGTTTCAAGCCTTGATGTCAGGGATGTAATCGTAGGTTCCGGCCAGGATGTTGATAGAATCAAAGATCACATGTCGGTGGCTAGCAGGGAATCGATCACGATTAATCTCGCAAGGTTGAGATTGTTTGATGGTTCAAGGAAGAAATGGAGAAGCAATTGAAGATCAAAAATTGAATTGGATTTTTGATTCAAGTCTTGTTGCGTTTTTCAAAGGGAACCGAAGAAGCAATTCAAGTTAGTATCACAAGAAAGAAGAATCAAACTCGGGTAAAAAACTAGGATGGTGATTGTTGGCCTTAATTATTTGCTCGAGTTTGAATCTGAAAGTTTAGGTTACAATAGTAAATATAAGACAATATAGTTTTGAGTCAATTATGTATTTATAATTAGTCTAAGAGTCATTATGTTAGTTTAGAAACCTAGAAACCATAACATACAGTTAGTTCGTAGGGTTGCGACGCTTTCATGAATGATGGCGTCGTTTCTCTGTAGTTTGTATATAAGAAAACGATGTAATCTGATTGTATGTGATCGATCAATTGAATTCTTTTTTAGGGTTAACCCCATGTTTCATTCATCTTTTTAATTCTTTGTTCTTGTATTGATGGTTGAAATCATGATCTCATGCGGCTAACACAAGGATTCTAGCATCATCAAGTATGTCTGTTCACCACGTGAGGAATAGAAATCCTATGAAACCATACACCTTTAGTTTGGTCAATGTGAGCACCCGATGGTTTCGCTGTGACCAACCTCCGACGTGAGAATCGTTTCGGTTTTGATTTTTTTTAACCGTTTTTGGTTAATCAAACCGAACCGTATTGAAAATGTTTCTAACTGAATGAATTCAACCGAATAAATTGATTTAAAAAAAAGTATATCCGAATGAACTGAATTCAACCGAATAAATTGATTTAAAAAAAGTATATCCGAATTCAACCGAGTAAATCGTATTGGAAATGTGCCTAACCGAATAAATCGAACTAAAAGTAGGTAGATCCGAAAAACGAACCGAAAACCGAATTCACAATTTGGATACGGTTAGTAACTGAAAACGAAATTTACAAGTCGGTTTGGTTTTTTTCAGTTACGGATACGGTTTGGTTATCGGTTTTCAGTTTTTCTGCACACCCCTAAGTGAAATGATAGTTCGAGAGAATTAAATGTCTATCCTTTCAGAGATGAGAGACTTATATACCTCACATTGGTTGAGTTTGTTGTCCAGATGATACTATGCTAATAGAGATTTATCATCTGCCATGATCTTCAACGTTGAATGCTTGGCATGTTACGTTTTGTCTTCTCCCCGGGACTCGTGATATCACCAGGGAGAAGTAAGTCGTCTGTCTGGGCAGTAACGCCTAGCTAGTCTTATTGCCAAACTCGTTCCTTTTATACTTTGTCATCCATCATGACCCGAGCTCTTAGAGTCCAAATCGGGATAACACGATATTTCTTTATGCATTCTTGTCTTTATCTAGCGTCCATCTTTTCTAACCTTGATTATCTAGACGTCACATGGTTACATGTCCGGTGTTGATGTAATTCTATGAGAGTTATTACCAGTATAGGAGGTTTGTGATAATACACAAAGTGATACATATGTTTTGGGATAAAAGTTCGTATTATTCAAGATTTCTGTAAACTTAAATAATAGTCCATTAATTATAAAGAGAAGTTCTAAATTAGGCAGGTAATATCACAATTTACGGAAAAAAAATGAAATTGATTGAATAAAAGTTAAGTTAGATAGCTAAGTTAATGTATGAATTAATCAGGGAGAATATTCGAAGTTAAAAATTATGTGTCCAGATGAATAAATCTACTAGTGTAGGGATTGAACTTGTAATAGTATGCTCTATATATATTTACACCTTATTGTAAACCCTAACATATATTCTAATACACCAACAATTACAATGTTTAAGTTGGTATCCGAGCCTTGAAGACAACCGCCGGCCGCCGCCCTACCCACTGCCCCGTAAACAGCTGCGCACGGTCTTCTTCTACATCTCCTTCTGCCACCGTCAATCACAACCACAACACCCCTACTGTCGCCACCACCTTTGGCGGAACCTTAGCCGCACCACCACTGCTGTCAACCCCACCACCACACCAACACCACAACACCATTACCGTCAACCCCACCACCATGCGGCGAAACCCTAGCCGCCACTACCACAAAAACCCTAGATCTGCCGCCTCAGTCGCTGAAACCCCAGATCTGCTACGCCTCCATGCTACCGCTGCCACCACACGGTAGCCCAGCTCCTCCCCGTCGCCGCCGCCATACACGTGTGGCCGGTTTTCCGGCAACGTGCACCTTGTGAAAGCCTCAAAGCTTTCGGTTCCATATTTTGAGAGGGTTGCAATATTTCAGACACAATGGGGGAGAAGAAAAAAGAACACGGGAACAAAACCCTAAACACCGTTTGGCGACACTAGCAGGGCGGTGACACTAGCATATATGCGACAACAGCAAGGTGGGCGACACTAAAAGATTGGCATTAAGCGGATGGCGGGAGGAGAGAACGAGAGAAGATTGAAGACCAACTATCTTTTAACTTTATGTTTTTTACCTTTCAAACAAAACCGCTCCCGCTCTTAGTTTGCGAGGGAGTATTAGACCACAATGTCATTAGGTAATAGTGTAGAGACTGAACTTGTAATAGTGTGTTCTATATATGCACATCTTATTATAAACCCTAATAACATATATTCTAATACACCAACAATTACAAGGTTTAAGTAATTCCAGGTCCTCGAGTTACAAAGATGAATAAACTAGGTCCTAGAGTTGCAAACCACATATGACTATTTATCATAGTGTATAACGCGTTATAATATTTCCCTCCTTATCATACATCTCTAGTAACTTATCAGATACATCTTTGATTCAGATTTTTTTCGAGTCTATTTACCATTTTCAATCCATTTCATATAAAAATCTATATCTCTCGAAGCATCATATATAATGATAACAAAACGAAGTGGTGCTTAATGGGTTTGTGGTAGAGTAATAATATGTAGGTACAGTAAAAGCAATTATAATAATGTAGAACGAGATTTATGCCCACTTGCTAGTGTTACCCACTCACTCACCTTTCACTAAGCAAAAGCCAATGATGGCTAAGGAACCTTTACCCATCTACAACTAGTCATAACAACCA
Organism: Smallanthus sonchifolius; assembly: GCA_023525975.1. Classification (NCBI taxonomy): domain Eukaryota; kingdom Viridiplantae; phylum Streptophyta; class Magnoliopsida; order Asterales; family Asteraceae; genus Smallanthus; species Smallanthus sonchifolius. Next base: position 84,527,038 of record CM042032.1, on the reverse strand, counting down.
TGTTGATTGAAATACCACTTTACCATAGTCCTTGATGCATGGGCCACTCATGGATTCTTGCTCCATCCATCGACCCGTTTCCCATTTATGTAATTATTTACAAACCTTTGGATCGATTTTATGCCTTTTCAATTAAGTAAATTTTCATGAAGTCAACCCACTGCCCATTTTTCTAATAATGATTGTAAGAACTTTTATTTTCAATTTCACACAACAATGGTAAGATAATAATTTAGAGCCTTGGCTCAATGGTAAGATGGAATCTCCCCAAATCATTTTTTTAATAGAGAAGCAGACTTTTTCATTCACTACACCATCTAGTGAGACACTAGATGATACAAATTATACATACAGTCACCAGGTTACACCAACAATGCTTTCAAACCATACAAAACCCAGGTTGCTAACCTCAAATCTAAAATCTTAGCTCTTAGCTGCAAGTTTAGGAAAGTTACCTCCTGCACTTCCTCCACGATTTTTGATCCTGAAAAGTGACTCCCCCTTAAAATTTTGTTGTTCCGGTGCACCCACAGCAGCCACACAGTCGTAAATATGACACAAAATAATGCTTTCTTCCTCCTTTTGGTACCGCCAGCTCGTTGGTTTGATCAAGCAACTCCTTGACCGAGGTACAAGTTGTTAAAATTTTCATTCCGACCCATCTACCAATCGTCCACCATACTGATTTTGTAACTAGGCAAGACACCAACGCGTGATCTGCTGAATCATCCGCTATCCCACACAGTGGACAACTTATGTCTCCGGTGTTAACTCCTCGTTTAAGTAGTTGATCTTTAGTAGGGATTCTTCCGTCTATGGCTCTTCATGCGAAGATATTTGCTTTAGGAGTTGCCCAGTTACACCACCTCATTACTGGACTTACTTGGTGTGAATTTGCCGCCTTGTCTAGCTCATCTCTGACCGCTTTCACCGTGAATTCAACCTTCCCATCTACTTTCCAAACCCATGAATCCTCATAATCTTTAAGATTATAGTTTCTGATCAGATTGAGAAGTTCCTCAGTTTCATTCTTTGTGCCCTGCTCTTGTGGTAAAGTGATCCAATTCCAGTCCTACACTGTATTTTGACCGCTCCATTTATAATGTTTCATCACAAGCCCTTGTTTGTCTCCTGCAAGATTATAAACATTTGGGAACAAATCTTTTAGAAGAAAATTTGTTAGCCAAACATCGTGCCAAAACCGGGTTTTATCCCCTTTTCCCATATTTACTCTCAACTTTTCTTTCACACACACCCCACCTTTTTGCAGTTCCTTATCGATTTTTGTTATATTTTTCCAAACACCAGGTATTCGCTATCAACCGGGACTACCTCCGACTCCCACTTACTCCCATGTAGTGCTAAGATCACTTGTGCCCAAAGTTGTTCTTTTTTAGACCGAAGTCTCCACCACCATTTCAGTAACATAGCCATGTTCATCTGTTTTAAGCACCCTATTCCCAAACCACCACTGCCTTTTGATTCCACCATCCGTCCCATGCAACCCATCTAATCTTATTTTGATTGGACGTGTTCCCTCCCCACAAGAATTTCCTTCGAATCCCTTCTAGAGTTTTCAGAATTTTTGCCGACATTTTGTATAACGACATATAATACGTTGGTAAACTTCCTAAGACAGATTTAGCCATGGTCACCCGCCCAGCAAAGGACATACACCTTGCCTTCCATTTGGACAGCCGGGTATTAAACTTATCTATCACTGGCTTCCAATGGGCCACCCGATTCATGTTTGCTCCAACATCATTCCCAGGTAATTAAAAGGGAAAGACCCTGTTCTACACCTCATCCCATTCGCCACCTCAGTCAAGTATTGCTCATCCATGCCCACCCCAAATAGCTTGCTTTTAGCATAACTCTCCTTCAGGCCTGACAAAAGGTGAAAACATCCGATGATCCGATTCAAGTTTTTTAGATTCTCTATATTACCTTCACCGAAAAATACCACGTCATCTGTGTAAAACAGGTGAGAGACTAGTGGTCCATTGTTTGGTAGTTGGATGCCCTTGAAAATACCACCCGTTGTAGCCTTCTTCATCATAACGCTTAGGGCCTCCATAGCTAAAATGAACAAAAAAGGGGGCAAGTGATCACCTTGTCTTAAACCCCTTTCCATTTCTATTTCTTCTGACGGTGAACCATTCACTATCACCTTAGTGTAGCAGTTAAACAATAGTCCCATAACCCAACATCTCCATTTAGATGGGAAACCCATATGTTTCAAAGTATTAATCAGAAACTTCCAATTAATGGAATCATACGCCTTCTCGAAGTCGATCTTGAAAAAGGAAACCGGTTTTTTACCTTCTTGGCCCATGCATGAATTTCATTTAGGATTTGGGGGCTATCGAGAATATTTCGACCAGCAATAAATGCTGACTGAGAATCAGAGATGAGGGAGTCAATAACCAGTGCTAATCTGTTGGCCAAAGTCTTTGAAATCACCTTTTGTATTATGCCAATCAATGATATAGGATGAAAATCATCAGGTCCCATTGGATCATTACACTTAGGTATCAAGGATAGATAAGACATACAATTCCCTTTATATATCGACCCATGAATAAAGAATTCTTCCATCACTTTAATAATCAACGGCTCGAAGTCACTCCAGTGCTTCCTTATTACTTCAAAGGTCATCCGTATGGACCAGGTGCCTTGTCACGACCACAATAAAAAACCGCATTTTTTACTTCTTGTTTTGGGAAAGGACAGACCAAAGCAGCCCCCTGATACTTGTAAGCCTTTTGAACCCGTCCCCACTCTGCTTAGGTCTATCATGCATCGGCTCGTTGAATCTGTCCCTATAATACTTACAAAAGTATTCCTTCACCGTCTTTGGGTCCGATATCCACACTCCATCTATCATAACGCCCCCAATTCTATTCTTCGCTGCATGGTTATTGATGATTTTGTGAAAGAGAGTGGGGTTTTCATCACTATGTTTAATCCAAACCATTTTTGACTTTTTTTTTCAAGTCTTTAAGGATTGCTAGGTCATGTTGGGCTATTTTACATTTAGCCTCCATTCTTTTAGACGTGGGTTAGATCATCGACGCAACCATTTTTGAATTTTTTTTTCAAGAAAAGTAATAATCTAAAAATTAATATTTTTATTAGATTGAGTTAAATAAAAGCTTTTATAAATTGAATATAGTATATAACTTTATCCAAATTTTATGATTCCTTATTATTTTTTTATAAAGTTGATAATAATTTTGTTGTAAATATGTGTTAAACCAAAAATGTTTTTATGATTTTTTTTATTTTTTTAAATACAAATTATTTGCTAATTTGAGTTCTATTGCATGTCATCATGTGTCCTTACTATAGTAAAAAAACAACTCTAAAATAGTAATTCGAACTCATCTTCTTTCTTTTTTTATTACCTTGCCCGCGTATGTATACGACCATTAAGTCATAAAAATAAAAGAAAGTAAATTAGCTATCGATAATCCGCAACATCGTGGAAGGGAAATTACTAGTTATTAATAAAATATAATTCACATGCAACCATTTAAATCTTTAAAAGAATGAGAAAATTAGCTCCACGCTACGTGACGGGAGGCGGACCTTAAGCGATTGATGTGATGACACTAATGTGGCTAAACATAAAAAGAAACGTGGTTAAGTACATAGAAGAAACAGATAAAGTTACGGTGACTCGTTTGTGGGGATCGAAACATAGATAAAAGAAAGCTATATAACGGTACCAATGTTTTTCAGTCGGTGTCGGTCTCATTCTTCACGGTACCAACATGTTATCATCAGTCGATATAACACACGACACCTAAAAAGTACCATATTTTGAATACAACTTCGTTTTTAACGAAAGCTATACCGGGACGTCAAGGAAAATAAATAATTAATGACCGAAAGTTATTGAGGAAAATTAGATTATATATTACAGGGGGTAAACACGAAACTTTAAAAACTTGAGGGGGTTAAAGTGACATTTTATAAACTTAGGGGTAAATTTTGCTAATTCAAAATGGTCGGTGGCAACACTTCTGTTTAAGTGTTTGTATAGTTTCATTCGTCAAAGTAATTAATTTAGGTTTTTCTACGTATTTTCCCCTATTAAACTTATAAATTACATATATCCCCAACCCCTAACTTTAATTACATATTTCCCTAATTAATTTTAAATTACCCAATTGCCCTTACAAATATTTAGGAAGGGGATATATGTAAATAGTACTTTAATTGGTTCATTAAGGGTAAAATGGTAATAAAATAAGTTATTTTAAATGAATTGGATAAATATGTAATATATAGGTTTTAGGAAGGGGAAATATGTAATTAAATTTTAGGGTTGGGTAAATATGTAATAAAGGAACTTAGGAAGGTGATATATGTAAATGCCCCATTAATTTATTATGGGGGCTACTAACAAGACACGGGAATTGCTATGAGGACCGGGCCATATACGCCTCGTATAGGCCAATACGAGGCGTATAGGCTCTTCACAGTTTCTAACACGACAACATCGTACAACTGGTAATTTCAAACCGCTATACGCATCGTATAGGACCATACGATGTAGTTTAGGGTATGAGGTACTTTCTGCAACTAGTCAACCATCTTATCACTATACGCCGCGTATAGAGCTATACGCAGCGTATAGTGATGAGATGGTTGACTAGTTGTAGAAAGTACCTCGTACCCTAAACTGCATCGTATTGGTCTATACGATACGTATAGGGGTTGAAATGACCACCTGTACGATGTGGTTGGTGTACCTCATACCCTAAACTGCATCGTATAGGAGTATATGATGCGTATAGCTCCAAAAAAAAATTTATTTATCCATTGAGATTTCTTATTTGAACATATCGTTCAAAATTTTTTTCCACAATTTTCTCAAAAATCTATAGCCATGTCTTGGTGGTAGGATGGTAACTATGGTTTCCACGTATATTCTAACGAGCCATTGGAAAACAAAATTATATAAATTAAAAAGAATAACAAACTTATATAAATTAAAAAAGATAAATATAATATAAATTAAAAAAAAATACTATACGTGGCGTATAGCCCTATACGCCGCGTATAGTTCTATACGCCGCGTATAGTGTCTATATATCTCAAAATCTGCCAAGTTTTGAGGCAAAAATATTACCCGTGACCCATACGCCGCGTATAGTGCAATACGTCACGTATGGTTCTCAGCCGCCAAACAAAGAATGACACGTGGCATTACATGTCAGGAGACTTAAACCTTATACGCCTCGTATTGCCCTATACGAGACGTATAAGATTGCGACGTGTCCAATTAGTAATATTCCGTGTGTGGTTAGAATCTCCCTTTATTATATCTCTGCTCCATATGAAAAATTTTGTATGATATTTTCGAGTAGAACCAGAAACGAGATAAAATTATATCATTTTATTTTAAAATTAATAAAATATTTATGATTATTAAAATGAAAAGTTGAAAAATATTTTTAAGATGAGGGCGCGTCTGTTAAGCTTACTATGATTTTTTCCTATAGCATAATGTATAAGAAAATCATTTCATTTCACTTTTTTTCATTAAACTTATTTAATTATTAAAATTAAAGTATACGCTACTTGGTATCTATTCAGTTTTATTTATACTCACTAAAAACATACAAAATGATAAAAAAAAAAGTTCATATTTTTTCTACCGTTGATAGTTTTTTTTTACAAAATAAAAAAATTATATTCGTCGTTAACAAAAATAAAACTGAATAAATATACAGGCCCGGTCCCGAGAATTTTCAAAACGTTTTGGACCTGGGACTTGTAAAAAAAAATCCGGGCCTCTATATATTGAATTTTTTATGGTTTACAATATATATTGAATTTAAAAAAAAAACATATATAAATATATATATAAATTTTAACTTCGGGCCTCGTAGGTTATCGGGCCTGGATCCGTAGCCCACTTTGTCCCCCCTTGGGGGCCGGCCCTGTAAATATATATATATATATATATATATATATATGTAAGTGTCTTATAAAATAGCAGTTTATGATAATAAACTTAATGAAAAAAATTAAATAAGATCTTTTACATTATTTTTTCCTATTCAATATAGAATTAATTTGAAATAGAGAACTGCGAGAACCTACATAAATATTTATATCTATCATTTTAACTTCGATACATAAAACGGTTATATAACATATTTTCCTCTCTTTTTCTCTTTCATTATGTCTCATCACAACTAAGTATGTAAGTGTATGACATGGGTTTCACACTTCACCATTAAAGTTAGCCATGTATTAAACACGGAAAATCCTTAAAATGTCCCTTTAATTACCAATCAAGTTCCCCATTTTGTCCCTTTAACTTTCTTCTGCACAAAACGTCCCCTTCAACATAGGCGGCGGCGCCCATTTAGAAGAGGCTGAAGACCATATAATAGGGGCGGAAGACCATGTAATATGGGCGGACGACAGTATATATAATAGAATCGGGCGAATATGGGTGGAAGACCGTATATAATATAGACGAATGACTGTATAATAGAGACGGAAGACCATGACAAAGATGTAATCTTGTAAAACAAGCGTTTCTGCCTACGCTTGAACACGTGACAATTTTTTCATTGGCTACAATTACAAGCCGTCGCCCAGGGGCAGATTTACTCTTGCTTGAGGGGGTGGAGATGCACCCACTCAATCAACCAAAATTGTTTAGAAAAAGCCTCCTTTTAAGGAATGAAAATAGTAAGGCACCTCATCACATGATCAGTAGGCACCCATAATCAGATGATCAACAAACTAAGAGAGAGGAGTGGTAGAATTTTCATTGCAATCCATGGAAGTTCCAACGATTTTAGATAATTTTTTGAGGTCCTTCCATGGAAGTTATGGGGATTTTAGGGATTCTACTATTCTAGAGTGATAGGAACTGGAGTTAAAGGTGTGGTAATTTCAAGGACACAAATTACATATTAACCCCCTTCTATTCATATAAAGTTAAAAATTAAACCTTATTATTTAATTTGAATTATAATCTACCTTAAATTAAACATTTCATATAAGATATTAACCGACTAATTGAGTATATAAGTAATCTATTTTGTTGTTAGATAAGTTAAGTGATTTTTAAGTGTATTCATTTTCTTATTCTTTTAATTACAAGTGTTTTTTATTTTTTTTATTTTTTGTTTAACACTTGTTTTATGTTTTCTAGTTGTTGGTTTATTTATGTTTTCTAGTTGTTGGTTTATTATTGTGTTTAACCAATTAATTTTTGTTTCGGTGAAACAATTGCATAAGTTCAAGCAATGCCATATGGTTTTGTTCGTTAAGTAAATAAGTATACATTGTTTTGACCCGCCCCATTTTGAACCAACTTTTTTTTGACAATTGCATAAGTTCAAGCAATGCCATACGGTTTTGTTCGTTAAGTAAATAAGTATACATTGTTTTGACCCGCCCCATTTTGAACCGATTTTTTTTGTCCTGACCAATTTTAAACCGACTTATTTTGACCCTACTATTTTTTGCACCCCGTCACAAAAATTTCTGGATCCGCCACTACCGTCGCCCATGTTTGTTGAGGGTGGAGAGAGGGGGCTTTCAAAAAGCCATTTTAAAGAAAGTCTGGTGTAAAAAGGACATTTCGGAAGTTTTCCATTAAACACATCCCAAGCCTTTACAATTATATATAGCCGAGTACTTTTATACAAATCTTAATTATTTAAGTTGATAACTATTTTACTTTTTGTTTTCTGGAAACGTGGAGATGCCGTGCCGTCACTTTCACTCCTCCACCGTAGCTAAATCTAAGGACCTCCATATTAGTGCTACTCATAAACATGATAACTTCCATTTAATATATAACTAATTATATTATTATTATTATTATTATTATTATTATTATTATTATTATTATTATTGCATATACAGAATATATATGTGTTTAATTAAATTTTGAAGAAAATTAACCCAATAGGTTATGAATATATTGAAATCTCCATAATACAAAGTGGATGATCGAGCAATAAGAAAGTTAAAATATATATATATATATATATATATATATATATATATATATCTATTCAAGAATAAATTCCGCTATAATTTTGTACTCTTATGAGTTTCTCGAATAAATTAACATATACAACTATATATATCAAAGTATGGTCCAATAAACCTGATCAGTGGTGCAAAGGGTTTGGACCTGTGGGTACGAGCCGCTTCTCGACTCCATATCGTGGGTCGATTTCTGATCCTTCCGCGGGATGATGGTGATGGTGGTGGTGGTGATGGTGGTGCCCATGAATGAATGGCGCAAAGTCAAATTCTGTAGATGGTGGTAACGTGTCCTTGTTTGTCAATGCGCGACGTGTTGATAGCGATAGGTAACGTTGGTCCTCTTCTTCTTCTTTTACAACTCCGATGGTGCACCACAAGAGGAGGATGGAGAGAGAGATTAGAGCGATGATCAGAGTAGCGGGTGGTCGTGAAATTCCGGCTACCATAGCGGGTGGCGGTGGCAGGAGGACGGTGGAGGAGGGAGCATGGAGAGGGGAGGAGAGTAATAAGAGGGGTTGAGGTTTAGTATTTAGGGAGAGTGAACGCTTTTGCAGAAATAATAAAGTCAATGAAATATATAATATAAAAATACCATCAGCCTTCTGGTTAGTGGTAGTCCCATGACTTTTCAAATAAAAAGGTCACGAGTTCGAGTTTCGTTTGAGACAAAAATATTCCAGGTTGAGTCATGGGGTTTTCCCAGTTGTGGGTTTCCTCCTGTGTGGTGTGAGGCCGGGTCACCACGCTTCTGTTCTTCGGACGGAAGAGTGATCCGTTTGCGAGGGTGATCCCGACGTCCGGGCATTTGCTGTTCAAAAGAAAAAATATATAATATAAAAATATATTATTTTAAATATATTTTTTTTTGAGTTTGGTGTGTGAAGTGAGGGTAATATGGTCCAAATAATGCGGAGAGGGAGCAAGAGGTGGTGCCGACCATTAGTCCAACGAGACCTGCCTTCGCGTTCAAGCAAATGTTAGTATGTTACTCGACACTTCCATAGAACCCATTTTGTCAAACCTTTGACTTTATTTTATATAATTAAAAAAAAAAAAACGTGTGTAGGGATGTTCAATTGAATGACTTGATTTTATTTAATCTCAATAACGGAATCCAATTAGATTTTGATTTATAAAATATGGATCGAAATCAATCAAATTTGAGCTCAAGCGATCGATAAATTTAGATTGGCACTTGTGTTAGGGCCACTTACAGTCCTGTTTGTTGTAATATTGTATTTAGGGTTTTATAAACTTAATATCATTTATTGTAATTGTATAAACTACATTATATTAGTTACTAAAATTTATTGGAAAAATAAAGAAACCGAAACCAAAGTCAAGAAGATCAAGGAGTTCGTGAATACCATGTGAGTGTAAAATGAGAGAGAATATTGGAGGAATTTTTTTATTTTCATTGATAACTTGAAATAATGATATAAGTGTGTTTATATACAAAACCAAAAAACATAAACTGGTCTAACAAGAAACACAAAAGAAGCTAAACAAGACTTTCGTGCGAAAGTCAAACATGCGTACAACTTGAAAGTTTCGTGTGAAAGTCAAACACATATAACATTGAGCCTCACACTACAATTAAGAAAACTTTCACTAACTAGCTAGCGGATCAGTCAATGAAGCTTCGTGGGGAAACCAGACGCGGATAAAGACTTCACCACGATAGATCTAAGAAGGAAAATTTCACACAATATTAATTAAGTTTTTCAAGTGTTCTATTAAATTCACTGAAAGTTTTTTTGTTCTCTAAAGTCACTTAACTTTCATTAGGTGTTTCAAACTTATATAATTCTTTTATAATTTAAAAAAAAATTTAAAATTAAGTAAGACAGGTATAACATACATGAATCTTGATTAGAGGTGGCAATTCCTGACACGACCCGAACCCGACACGAAAAAAAAACAGGTTTTAGGTCGGATGACATGACCCGTTTAAGAAAATGGGTCAACCCAAACACGGCCCATTTAAAAAGTGGGTTAACCCTAACACGACCCGCTTAATAAGTGGGTTGACCTGTTAACCCGTTTAAGAATTTTTTAAAAAAGTTAGTATTTATATTTTAGTGATGAAAAGTGTTAATATTTAAAGTTAAATATTCTGATTTTTAAATTTTCCTCTAACTATTAACTTTTAAAGGTGAAACTAATTTTCTCTTTTGAATCATTTTATCAACTCTTCACTTCCAACAATTTTATTTTATTAATTTTAATAACCCATTGTCCAATCTTTACATTTGTTTCTTCTAATCTCGACATAAATGTTTAAACCTAAGTTTGTTCATTGAGAATGAAATATAAAGAAACAAAAACAATAACAAGGACACCAATTAAAAAAAAGTTTCATTTTAGTCGGAGTATTGATTGTTTAAATTATTACTAAGTCGCTAGGTATTACTTATATTCATGAGTGAAAACAAAACGAGTCAACCTGAAACACCACACGAACATGACCCGATTTTAAGTGGGTCGACACGACACGACACGACACGAATACATATATGGGTTGGGTTAGGGTTGGGTTAGGGTTCAACCCGCCAACCCGAAACCCATCAACCGACACGATTAACACCCCTAATCTTGATTACTACTTAGTGATTTTTTTTTCAAATTAACTTGAAATAGCTAGGAGGTAATCGTGAAAAAAAATTCACTAAATAATAATCAAATTTATAATTGTTCAATTTGTTAGAACTGATTATTGGTGAAGGGAATTGGATAACACACAAAAATCAGATCTGGATCAAAACTACAACTAACATCATTCTTTAATCACTAAAAAAGATAGAGACATGTGTTGTAAGTTATAAATAGACAAACAAAACAGAAATAAAAATCAAAAAACAAGATAGATAGATGAAATGTGTATGATTCCTTTACAAAATCTCCTCACACACTCCATACATTTATTTCCACCCCAGGTGAGCCCCTCTGGGGTGGTGATTCACATTACAGACCACACACCCTCCTAATGAGAGGTAAACACTTATTTATAGGAGGTCCATGCCTTGTTCTTCAAGCCATCGCCAAACAGCCTGAAAAACAAAATCAATCGCAAGTGTTGTATGTAATCGTAACTATACTTGCGATACCATACTTGCGATTGATACTTGCGATTATCTAACTGAAAGAAGCAGTCCTAAATATACCCAACAATCTCCCCCTAGACTGATGCTATCAATTCTTGTCCGACTCTGTCTTGCGTCTTCATGAACCAACTGATAAAACTCCGAATAATGAAGTATCTATTAGACTAAATATATATTGTAAATGTACATAATAACTACAAATAAATACTTTAGTCTAATAGTATCAAGATACTCGGTGCCTAGATTTTCATATTTGAACTACCGAATCATCTTATCTGTGTGATGTAATTCCAAATCTTCAAGTATTTGTCACCCTATTATAAAGCATCCCATATATTCAGGATCTAAATACTAAAAAGGTTGGAATCACATGTGTAAAGATAGAATATCGAAGAGTCTTGTCACAAGGATGCTTGATTTCGTCAGACGCTTAATCTTTTGTGCGTTCTCTCCCCCTAAAAATATGTCAATTTTAAGCCGGTGACCCACTCTGTCTTGTGTCTTTATAACTTGACTGATAACCTGAAGCCTTTTCGTGGTGATTCTCCTCATAAAGTGTAGACCCTCCTATTTTTAGGCAAATGATAAAGGTTTGAAACACCGCTCAATTAACAACAAATAACCCGCTTCATCACAAATAAATACGCTTGACTTTGTTAAACACGCCCCCATCAAAATTTAGTTATCAAAAGAGAACCACAAAAGAATTCACGTCCCATTTTCGAAAGAAACGAACCAACCCAAACTCAGCCATGTAAACCATCGGCCTACTACAAACTTAAATTCATGGCTAATACGAAATCCAAATGTTTAAAACTGATTTAACAAGTAACCCAAACACGTTACCCTGTTCAGGACTATGTTGCCTATTCTTACCTCTCACCTCAGTCCCATGCCTATACTACGACTAATGAATTCTACCTGATTCCCAAGGATGTGATGACAACTCTTGCTCACCCAGGATGGAGACATGCTACGGAAGAGGAGATAGAGGTTCTTCGGGCCAATCATACATGGGATCTTAAGACCACTGGCGGACCTAGCATGGTGTCGGCGGGTCGGCCGACACCGTTAATTTTTTTTTGTTTTGTTATATATATGGTATATTTTCGAGCGACCCCCGTAAAATTTTGACACCGACCCCTATAAAATTTTGACACCGACCCTGAAGAAATATTTTTTTTTAGGATTATAGATTTTTTAAAATAAAACCAATTAATCCAAACCTTTAACCCTATAACAATTGACCCATAACCCATTAATTATAAAACTCTTAAACCAAACCTTTAATAGTTTAACCCAATAACCTTCAAACAAAATAGGCCCAAATAAAAGATAAACCTATGAATAAACCCAATACACATTTAAATATTTTAAACCTAATTAACTACTGAAAAAAGAGTTGATAGTTATATTTGTTATATTGAAAAAGAATTGATTAGAAATGTTCCTATATATGATGTAATGGTTCGGTTTTAAAAAATGAAAACTCGTAGAGAACATTAATTATAGGGATACTGTTTTTTTAATTATGCATTTATAATGACAAACATCGTATTATTATTGTTCGTTTATAATTTTGTTAGTTTTCATCGTTTTACTGTGTGACCCGACCCGACCTGACTTGGGACGAAAAAAAACTAATATTTAATTATTGACAATCGATCTCAAAAAATCTCCGACCCCCATAAAAAAATTTTCTGGGTCCGCCACTGCTTGAGACGCTTCCTAATGGAAAGCGTATTGTTGGTTGTCGTTGGGTATTCGCAGTAAAACTCAACCATGATGGTTCTTTGCAACGCTTGAAAGCGCGGTTAGTTGCTAAGGGTTATTCTCAGGCTTATGGTATTGATTATGATGAGACTTTCTCCCTAGTTTCCAAAATTTCGCCTGTGCGCATTTGTATTTCTCTTGCCGCTATTAATCATTGGCCGCTCCAACAGCTTGATGTCAACAACGCCTTTCTTAATGGTGTTCTTGAGGAGGAGGTATATGTCACACCTCGAGAAATGACACCCCGGACGTGCGACTCAGATTGATACCTGTTTTGAATAATCATTTTATTGCACAACGGAAATTACATAGTTATGAGTTTCATGAAAATTCTTGACTTTTGTAGTCGCGTAACTGTCATTTTCATAAAACACGGGGAATTAAACACCCCTAATAATTTACAACAATTATTCTGAAAATTCAAAGTTTTATACTTCGTATTACAATACTGATTAATAATATCCCGAGCCACGGGAGTCATGCTTCTATGTACTGTAGTCATCATCGGCCGGTCCAAAACCGAGTAAGGTATTCTGGAGTCTAGGGGTATATCCTCCCTAAACCACTACCTTACTTTCAAAGCTATTAATGATTACCTGAAAATATTTTGAAAACATACGTCAACGAAAGTTGGTGAATTACATTTACAAGACACAAAACATTTTACAGCATGATATCGTTTAACTCATATAACCACAATTTATACCCTAATAACTGGAATACAAATGGGTAAAACTCCCAGAACTTTGGGTACCCTCCGGTAACGTTATTTCTCCCCAATTTGTATGAAGCTAGTTATGCCATAACCTTTGCTATGGCATATATATGAATTTGATCATACCATACGTATAAACATGACAATATGCTTCCTGTAAGCTATGCAGTCGATACCACCGATATCTCGATGATATCTCAGATATCGGGGGTTTAACCAAATACCGGTGGCGATAATATCGGCGATATTTACCGATATATCACCGATAAAGAAGGTTCTATATATCGGTCAAAATACCGATAATATCGGTTTTGTTAATCTGGCCCTTTTTAATGTGTTTTTGCCCCAAAGTCCGATCTCGTTTAAAAAAGGTTGGCCCAAGAGCCCAATAGTCCAAAAACCCATCGATTTATGCCCTAACTACAATCGGCCCTCCTTCAATCGATCAATCGACACCAAGCTGACAGATGGGAAAGGAAGGTGTTTGATAAACTTCTTAGTGAATGATCTGGAGGAACAATTGGATGGTTTGGTTGATGTGGACTCGGAGGATGATTTCATTGCTTACGATTAGATCATGTTTCTAATTTCTAATATAAAATATTGACATCTTTTTTGTTTTTGACTTTTGATTTGACTATTAATATTATATATATATAATATATATATAAGTTTATGCATGATATAAAAATTACCGATATCTTACCGCGAGAACCGATATCTCAGATATCGGTCCTTGACCGATAACCGATATTTTTTCACATTAACCGCATAGCCTGTAAGTTACCTTTATGCTTAGATTCATTCAACAATTTCATGCAATTTTGAAAACATAAAACATTTATACACTTTTGATAAAAATATAAATGTATTCACCTTAAAGTTGAATTCCTAACTGAAAGCAACGCTTCGTCTCTTATCTCGAGATTTCTGGGTCCTGATATAGTAACCCTATGTTAGGTTAGGGTACACCTAACTAATTATTATTTTGGTTGATATTGGCTAACCCTGCCTTGGTTAAGCATGGATGATCAGTCCATGCCTAACTAAAGCTAGGCTACCCAATATCTACCATAATAATAACTCTATGTCTATTATTATCCTGGTTAATATTGGTTAACGCTGCCTTGGTTAAGCATGGATGATCAGTCCATGCCTAACTAAAACTAGGCTACCCAATATCTACCATAATAATAATAATCCTAAAGCCTAATAATAATAAAAATAACTAATAATTATAATTAACTAGACATAAACTTAAACGAGAATGTACCTTAAAACTATGTACGACAATCTGATGTAGAGTATCCCTACTCGTACTCCAAAACGACTATTAACAACACCCAAAGGGGTATTGAGACCTTAAAATTCTCTTTATACTAGAGCGTTCCCAAAAAAATTATAACCTAAATGAACATATATACTTCTATTTACAGGGGATGGAAGCTGCTCAACTTTTTATCTGTATCGAAGTGGGATTGAAATTTCTAGGACGTCACTGTGACGTCAAACTTATATATGTTTGATGTTTGTTTTTTTATTTATTATTATTTTATTATTCTAATTAATCCAGCTGCTTACCTCGTTTTTCTCTTATAACTTTTAAAATATGGCATTTTATAAAATTACGAATATGCCGTTGGAACGAGCTTATTTTTCTCTACAAGTCGACCTAAGTTTCGTTAAAAACAGAGCAAGTTTCAAAATAATAATATTTTATTATTATTATTATTATTAAACGATCTCTTATGACACTAAAAATTCATCTAAACCTCAAATTTCATTTAGTCATTTTACTTGTTTATGATTACATGGTCGAGCGTTATGAAAATATTCAGGGTATTACAGTATATATGGAGCAACCACCTGGTTTTATTTTCGAGGAAGAGGTCTCGAAAGTATGTCGATTACGTCGTTAATTATATGGCCTTAAGAAGTCTTCAAGGGCATGGTTTGGTCGGTTTTCTAGTGTTTTGAGAGAACTTGGGATGGTTCGTAGTGCATATGATTACTCTGTATTCTTCAGACACCGCCAGGGCCGAAGTGTAACCTCCATAATTTTCCGGCTATTTTTTTGTGTGATTTCTTTATTTATTCTATAACACTACATTCAAACCCTGTGCTCGTCCAACTTAATATGTCACATTTTTATTAATTTAAACATATATCAATTCAGATTTTCAACCTAACATCTACATTGTGTTTCCCTATTATACATGACACATGTGTGCGTATTTATAGATATATACACTTTATTATAATAAGAATATATTTTGTTTATGAATAAGTATTCAAATATATATATATATATATATATATATATATACACACACACACATACACACACACACTTGAGTCTTGTTAATAAACCATTTTTTAACTTTATAACAATAAAATTACTCTTATATATTTTTTTTTGTAATTTGGAATGGTAACGGGAATTTACAAAATTTATAAAAAAAAATCATATTAAAAATAATTAAAATGAATTAAAAATCAAGCAATTATAGCCTTGAACCCCTTCTAATTGCATTTGAACCCTCCATAATGCCCTTGAACCCCCCCTTGGTCACTTGGACCTTTCCATTTGAACTCCCCTTGTGATTGAACCTTCTCCCTCGCCAGCTTTGACCTAAGAAAGTCAAACAGGGACGAACACCATTGCAAACCGTTCTAAATTCACAAATTTGAAACCGTGCAATGACGTTACTCGATCGGAATCAAGTGGTACTAATGAGCCAATTTAAGGGAAATCATGAGATATTAACTCCTCATTCATAACCGTAACCGTTCAAGCAAATACGAATTGAATTAGACTTTCCAGATGAAATTAAACTTATAAAACGAGCCTAATACCTGCACGATACCTCCTTTTTACTCTCTATACACTCGAATCCACCTCATGCGCCTCTGAAAACACGAATTCCAGCCGGAGGGTATCGAACCAGAAATGCCAGTCGTCCTCTGCCTTTTTTCAACCATTACAGGTAATTCTTGTACCTATAGACTCGTTTTGATTTAGGGAACAAAAGCCATATGGCTTCATTGTCGATCAGTGCCTCATCACGGGTAATTTAGGGCTAGGGTTTATGGGTTGCGTAATGGGGGAGAAGATAGGTTGGTTTTAACGTTTAAAAAGTAAACACATCTGTGCTTTGGTAAGGCTTTAGCCCAGGTCCAATGGTTAAGACGGTTAGCTTGTGTGCATAAGGTCGCGGGTTTGAACCCACCCCCGCCAAACTTTTAGTGTCATTACTATCATTTTATGTAATTGGATTTATTTAAGATAAAATGTGAAATTAGAATATACATTGATACGAGTTAAGAGGTGTGGATGACACACTAAATCAAGACTATTCTAACTTCAGGAACTATTGAACCTTTAAGTTTCATATGGGTAAAGCCCCTAGACCATAGGAGGCTTGGGGCAGCGTCCCGATGGGGTCCAAGAGGCAGCGCCCTTGGCGGCGGTCGCACTTGTAACACCTCAAAAATTTCTATAAAATATAAGGGCTAAAGATGTTAAGAATTAAAGTCCAAGGGTTGAATTGCAAATATACCAAAGATCAAGGGCTAAAAATGAAGAATTTTGGAATTTGGTCAATGTCGGACCGATATCTCAGACCATGTCTGTCCGATGTGTAGAGAGGAAGAAAATCATGAGAGTCAGACACGTGTCTGATGACTCAACCCGAAGTCGGACCGATATGCTACTACATGTCGGTCCGATATGGGGATGTCGGACCGAGATGCTCCTATATGCCGGTCCGACAAGTGTGCGCTACGCCAAATAAGTCGCCATAAGGGATGTCGGACCGAGATGCTCCTATATGTCGGTTCGACATGAGTCCAAAGTTGGCCTATAAATAGGATTCAAAAGCCAGATCGTTTTAGACACCATCACACACTCAAAACACCTTTAAAAACACATATATGCACTCTAGAGATCCAATCCCGAGACCTGGTTCGCTTGTATTCGGTTTCTAGCTTTTCAACTTCAAATAGTCGTAGATAGTTCCGAGGTAAGATTTCGAAAACTTAGCTACTTATCATTAAGTGTTGATTGTATATTATTAAAGTTTATTATAGATATCAATTAAGAAATATTAACAGTTAAATATACATCAAATTGTTGTCCGAGGTGTTTGACATATTATTGATACAATAAGCTAAAATACTATCCATGTGAGTTTCTCTGAATTGAAATGTGTATTAATTTACACAGTTGTTATTTGAAATATTCCTAATGTAATGCCCTATTCCAAGTATATATAATGCGCATTAAGTATTGTATACGTGCCGAAAGTGGATGGGACCTACGGGTGGAACTATTATCTTATCTTACTAGTGAAAGGTAGGCTAGTGGCGGGAACGATTGACCAATTATATATATAACAAAAGCTTATTAGTTTTGTGTAAACTAATGGGCGGGACATGGGATTGCTGGTGATTTGATAACAATCATGTGGTAAAGATTCATGAACTCACCAACTATTGTTGACCCAGTTGCTTTTCTTATTTTTAAGGTTGTTGCAGGTGGATCCTTTAGTGGCATTCTAGATAGATAATGTACGTGGATAGTTATTTGGAAAGTCAGAGGATTGTGATGGATGAAGGCATGCTTGGTAGAGCTGTTTTGTGGATATTCTGAATTCCTTGACAGGGACTGATGTTTGTTAGTTTGGTTTATTTGTAATAGACGTATGACTTATGATGTAAAACACTTTAGTAATTAATAAATAAATTTATGGTTTAGCTTTCGCTGTGTGTTTTTGGTATCAACGTCACTGTAACTAGAAGACGACCTTCTGACCAATATGTAGTTATCTAACAAACGGAATGTTCTGTCTAAGGAAAGAGCGGTGTATAAATCCCTCCTGGACCCGTCGTTCCTTCCTGGGAACATATATGTTGGCGGTACTACTCTCTTTAGATAACTGTCCTGTGTTACGGGTATGACAGCGCTGCCTGGTCATCGTGGAAAAAAAATATTTTCCATATTTAGTTATATGTTAGAAGTTGCTTCGAATTTTTCTAATCTGTGAAAACTGGCTTGGAAAATGATGATCAGTTGGAACTGATCGTTAATGGCGAATCAGTGGCATATGTGATTGATCAACTACTACTAATGAGTAGGAACTGAGATCGCTAGCAACTGAGCATTAGTAGCAAGTGTGATCATCAACAAGTGCTGCTGGACCAATAGCAACACAATTACTACTTATCCTGTTAATATTTTTCCCACTGATGTAAAAACGGTATAACCACCGAAGTTTATGACTAATCTTCGACCCTTATGTGAAAAGTTGCGACGATGCATTTTAAACAATTATTTTATATTAGTTATAGTGTTTGGGCTATTTCTAATCCAGACCAAAGTCCAAATATGTTTCACAAATCCACTAAAAAGTTTAGGTTTTTTATGTGTAATATTTTCGGCCCCCAAATTTAACTGTTCAAGTTTCGCCACTACAATTTGTCATAGAAAATTGATAAAAACTCTAGAAAATTTGAAGAAATCAGAATAGGAGCTTCAAACAAAAGTTATTCTAATGGGTAACACACATTGTTCCTTACATTTAATTCAAAATAATTGTTTAAAACGCAAGAACTAAATATGGGGAAGTTAAGAATTGATGTATGAAGAAAAGAAATGGAAAATCAAAATTTCGAATAATCAACCATTGCCAATAAACCCTTGAAATGTGTTTGGGTCAAGAAAAAAAGTGAACAAAAGGGTCTTGATTTTTTGGGCTTAGTAGTGAAACATAAATAGGTCAAAGTGTCAAACGTTTATTGGTCTGCTTATGCTATATCGAAGTGGGCGGATGCCCATTCAAGTCAACGTAAATTTTGTATGGACCTTTGGTTTTAGTTAAAAAATATAATCTTTATTTAACTAATTTAAAATAACTTTTTTTTCCAGAAAATGTGGTACAAGTTATTATTCTAATTGAATTTCAGTTATTTTTATTTTTGAGAAATTTTATATAAGCTCTTGGAGTTTCGAGATAAATATATATCAAATATAAAGTGAAATTCTCATACTTAGTGTAGGTAGTCTTTAATCGAGTTTTTTCAATGATTAAGTTTTAAACGGTGACAATTTTAAATAATAGAAAGTTAGGAAAAACAATCTACCTTCATGTTGACCTTTTGGTTTTGAATCTATTCCATCGATTTTTTTTAAATTGAAATAACGTTTATATATATTATTAAAAATGAGGGACCAAGCAACCAATCCGAGCCTTCCATTTATTTTGACCTTAAGGCCTAATTTAATTAGTGTTATAAGATAGAAGAATAATTTAATTAGTTTTAAAATTTGTTATCAGTGTACACATAGCAACACAACCCATTAAATTGAAAAAAAAAACTATTTTTAATTATAATATCTTAAGCGTACATAATAATTAACTCAAATAAATTACACCACAAAAATAAACCTTTTTTTTCCTTTTTAGTAGACATCACACTTTATTTGATTGTCTTTTTTTTTTTTTTTAATTTTTATGTTGTAACTAAGAATTTAGTATACATGTGAACCACTACTGTAAATTCAGATATGTTTTTTTTTATATTTCTATTTGGTTAAAATTCAATGCAAACTACAATTTATTGATTTATATTTGAATCACCGTTGGTTCATACGTGAATCAGTGTTGGTTCACATTAATATACCGATTCACGTGTGAACTACCATTGTTGCAATTATATAAGCAAATTACCTATTCATGATTATATATAATTTCTCATTATTCCGATCAAAGAAATAAAGGCTTAAAATAACAGTAGAGTCTAACTAGAAGCAACTTTGAAAACAAATTTACAAGTCTTGATGCCATAACCAAAAAATCTTCAAAGTAGTGAATGTAAATCATTTAGAAAGAACTAACTAGTCTTATGCTAGAACTTTCACCAAGTCTTATGCCATAACTACAGATTGTTGTTGATTATGGCTATATATAACCCACTTACCCCACTTGCAAACTGTTATTTCGTGTTCGATTTGTCACCATCACAAACCCTTCACCATTCCATTTTTGTTGTTTTCAAGGGTTTGTCTCTTTTTTTTCCATCACCATCATAAACCTGAGCTGTAAACCCAAAACCAGAAACAATAACGAAAAAGAATAGCTAGGGGCATGAACGGAAAGAACTTGTCATCTTCTTGCATCCCATAACTGAGTCACTGGAAAAAAAGAGATTCTTAAACCCACAACTAAATTGCGATTATAAGGAACATACTGTTGGAATTATATGTCCGGTCCCGATTATTTAATGCTACTAACTGAGTTGTGACCCGTAAGAGTTACACCTATGGCAACGAACATTAAATCCACTTAACCCGCTTAACTGGTAATTACGAACTGTTAGCGAGACGATATATTTTATATATATTCGTTACACGGGATTTATTATTTATACAGGTTTATAAATAATAATTTTATATTTAATTGTTTTAATCTTTTATTAAAACAATTAAACGGGTTCGGGCTTTTAATTGCGTATTGGACTTCAGGCCCGAAGACAATTAGTAGGGTTTATAATTATAATCTAATAATAAACCGACAAAAACTACAATTGTTAAGAGCCGTAAAAGAGAAGAAAACGATTTCTCTTTTGGCTCCTTCGGTCAACTCCAGTCAAGAAGAAAAGAAAACAAAAGTTTGTTTTTCTTGTTTTTTGCTTTTGCCAGCCGCCAACACCAAAACCACATTCCTTTTGGTAACCAATCCCGCCGTCGCATTTTTCGGCCTTGCGCGAGTTGGCCATCCCGGCACTTCCCGTTCTCTCGCATTTCAGTTCGTGATCTAGCATCGGTTCGTTGTACCTCGGTGTCTCGATCGATTATTTATTAACCACCAAGGTATATTTAATCTCATTGGTAGATTAACCTTTTATTCCGTGTTCGTATGATTTCGTAGCAAGATCCTGTCGGGTTTTATATTGTGTTGAATCGGTTTCATTCCGCTGCGTATTAATAATTACTAAATAATTATTATTAATCTAAAATTATTTATCAACCGTTTTTGATAACTAATCTAACTGATCACCACTGGCTAAAATACCCAACAGTGGTATCAGAGCCTTGGTTACGACATACGAATCGGATCCGGTCTTTTAACCGGTTATAGATCACAAACTTTAACTTGTTTAAAGTTTCTGATCTAGATCTATTTAGGGCAATTTTTTATTTATTTATTTTGGTCAAAGTTTTTATTTATTTTATTTGACCAAAAGGATTGCCCAGTTATTTGATAGTATTAAATATGTAAATCTGGCCCGACCCTGTCTTGTGTTTGTTTTCTGTTTTTGGTTTTATGGTTTGCCCCATTTGATGGCTTAAAATTGTAATAGATTAGCTTTTATGTTTTGACCCACTTTGATGGCTCAAAGTTGTAATAGCTTAGGGTTTTATTTTTTTGTATTATGTATAAATATTGTAAAGATAAAGACCCGAAGACAAAACAGATGACGGAGACAGGATCTTGAATTTAGTGGGAGTCACACGGAACAGCTAGATGCATGCACGAAGTTCATCCTTGTGGTTGTTTGTGTGTTGTGACCCCGTGACCTAGTTTGGTCTTGCTATTAGGCTCTAGCAAGATCAAACACTTTTTCTTTGGCCATATGATTTACATATTTTTGTGTTTGCTATTGTGGTTGCTTTTTATCTTATAAATGTTATAATGTACCAACCTAATACCAAAATTTTTAAAATCAAATAAATAACAAGTTCTAAACTTTTTTACAACTTGTGGATACTTTATATTAAAACAAAAGGTTTGTTTTTAAAATAAATGATAACCAATGGAGTTTTGCAATTTAAACTAATTTTAAAATTTCAAAACGAATAACTTAATAGTTCATTTAAACTATTAACTTTTAATTGGTTAATTACATCGCGACAAACTTAGTTTTAATAGGTTATTTAAAATTAAGTGTCCTGAGAGATGAAATGGTTCATCACGTTGTCACGATCTAATATATAGTAAAACTGGCTTTTACAACACACGTATGATTTATCATTCGTTGTGTTTGACCCTATTCGGTAAACACTAAAATTAAATCCCATATTTAAAATATTTAGTTTATGTCATCCTACTATAAGGAACACTTGGGGCATAACGTGAAACACCAGTGTTTGGAGCCACAGCACCGCACTTGGTGCGTAGCTTATCCCTCCAAGGTGCAAGGGTTTCGTTGACACATCCGACCCTTCCACATGTACCTGTACTAGGGCGACTATTACTTTTCTCTCTAATACATGCCCCAGCTGTATGGAGACCAAAAGTGGGCATAGATGAGGCTAAACATATCAATGCGTAGACAAGAGTTGTCTTAACGGCCTCATACTAGAGAATTGTGCATTTTCCACAATTGGCAATTATTGTTAGCCTGCCTAAAATCACTTACTAATGTTGCGTGCCACAGCCACCATTACTAATTGATATAACCAGATTCTCTATTCTTATTCTATTCTTGCCATGGGTCATTAATATAAGAATTTATTACATCCAAAATACTAATTAATATTTAATTTGCTTATTTAACAGATGTCTACTGAAAAGGAATCTCACTCCTCCTTTTCTCTCAAGTCTTTGCTTGAGAATGAAAAACCGAATGACACCAACCTCATCTTGAACTCTCTCCCTAGTTCTTATGACAACTTCGTAATGAACTTAAATATGAACATATGGGAGAAGACTATGCCCGAACTGCACGACATGCAGGAAACGACCGAGATGAGAATATCAAGTGAGACTAATCAAGAGTTGATGGTCAAATCTGCTGGTGTTAACAAGCCCAAAACCAAGAAAAGGGGTTATAACAACAAAGGTAAGAAGCAAGTTATTGTTGCTGCCAAGAATGCCACCAACAAAAACAAGCAAATTGCAAAAGCACCCCTTCCCAAGGAGCGTCAGTGTTTTGAATGCAACAATATGGGGCACTGTAAACGTAACTGCCCTGAATATCTAGCTAAGCTGAGATCGAAGAGAGCAAATGGTGAAGGCATCTCTTCTGGTATTTCTATCTATGTTATTGAACTTTTCACTATCTCTAGCGACACATGGGTATTTGATACCGGATGTGCTTATCACATCGTTAATGTATTGCACGAGCCTGAAAAGTGGAAGAAGCTGAAACAAGGCGACATGGAACTCATCGTTGGTGATGGGAAGAGAGTACCAGTTCTTGCAACTATAATATTTCACCTTTCATGTCCTTCTGGCCTTGTAGTTATCTTAAATAACTGTTTGTTTGCACCTGGTTTAACCAGAAACATTATTTCAGTTTTCTTATTGTTTGAACAAGGTTTTAAGTACGTTTTTAATGGAATTAATATTTCTACTTACTTAAATGATATTTTCTATTTTGAGGCTAAACCTCGAAATGGAATTTATGAGGTTGATGTTCAAACTAATAATAATAACATATACAATCTTTCTAAACGTATCAAATCTAGCATTAATGATACATTTCTATGGCATTGTAGACTTGGTCACATAAGCAAGGCCCGCATGAAAAGGCTCCAATCCGAAGGGATCCTTGAATCCACCGGACAAGAATCCTTTGAAGACTACAAGTCTTGCTTAGCTGGCAAACTCACTAAAGGATCCTTCACCGGCGTTGGTGAACGAGCCAAGGATCTGCTAGGACTCATACACACTGATGTATGTGGCCATTTCAGAACCATGTCTAGAAATCATGAAAGATACTTCGTTTCATTCATCGACGATTATAGTCGATATGCTTATGTCTATCTTATGAAACACAAGCATGAAACTTTTGAAAAGTTCAAAGAGTTTCAAAACGAAGTGGAAAACCAACTCGGTAAAACGATAAAGACACTTCGATCAGATCGAGGTGGTGAATATCTCAGCACAGAGTTCATAAATCATCTCAAGGAGCGTGGAATAGTTTCACAACCTACTCCACCTGGCACACCCCAACTTAATGGCGTGAGCGAGAGGAGAAATCGAACCTTACTTAATATGGTTCGATCGATGATGTGTAGAACAAACTTGCCTCACTCCTTCTAGAGTTATGCTCTTATGACCGCCGCCCGCATTCTCAATCTGGCACCGACTAAGAAGGTAAACAAGACTCCATATGAGATACATGGGTCTAAACCCAATCTGTCTTACCTTAGAGTATGGGGATGTGATGCATATGTCACCAGCGATTCTGATGACAAGCTCGATCCTAGAGGCGAAAAGGTTGTTTTTGTTGGATACTATAACAGAAGCGGATATTATTTCTACCATCCTGATGCAAATGTTATTTCCATCAAAAGGAAGGGACACTTCCTCGAGAAAGAAATTCTTGAACGAGGAATTGGAGATAATATAGTGGATCTTGAAGAGATTCGAGAACCACAAACAACCGCTGATGAATCAGACATAAACATAAGCGTTCGCAGAAGTGTAAGGACTCGCAAAGAACCTGACAGATACCTATGGCATCTTGAGGGTACCGAGGTCCTATTAATAGCCGAGTCTAACGACGAACCTACTAACTACAAATCTGCTATTTCAGATCTAGAATCTGCAAAATGGCTGGATGCCATGAACGCCGAGATGCAATCTATGCATGATAATCAAGTCTGGGACCTGGTTGAGCTACCCCCCCGAATCTCGGGCAGTAGGGAGCAAATGGATTTTCAAGAGAAAAACCGACATGCATGGAAATATACACACCTATAAAGCACGGCTAGTTGCGAAAGGTTTTACTCAGACTCAAGGCATTGACTATGATGAAACCTTCTCGCCCGTTGCTATGATCAAATCGATCAGGATATTATTTGCCATAAACGCGTACTATGACTATGAGATATAGCAAATGGATGTCAAAACCGCTTTCCTTAATGGGCATCTCTCTGAAGATGTCTATATGGTACAACCTGATGGTTTTGTTGATCCAAAATATCCTAATAGGCTATGTAAACTGAATAAGTCTATTTATGGACTCAAACAAGCATCTCGAAGCTGGAATCTTCGTTTTGACCAAAAGATCAAAGAGTTTGGTTTTGTCAAAAATGAAGATGAGCCTTGTGTTTACAGAAAGGCTAGTGGGAGCACTATATCATTCCTCATCTTGTACGTGGATGATATACTTATCATTGGAAACAACATCCCTATGCTTAACGATGTTAAACACCGGTTGGGAACTTGTTTTGCAATGAAAGATCTTGGAGAAGCAGCCTACATTCTTGGAATCAAGATCTACAGGGATAGATCTAAGCGGCTTCTAGGGCTTAGTCAAGGCACATACATAGACAAAGTCATGGCATGCTTTCATATGGAAAACTCCAAGAAAGGAGGTGTTCCTATGACTAAAGGCACCGTGCTAAACAAATCGCAATCTCTTTCAACGGACATTGAAACCAAGCGTATGGAAGCAATTCCATATGCTTCGGCGATTGGTTCTATCATGTATGCTATGCTATGTACAAGGCCTGACGTCTCGTATGCTTTAAGCATGACCAGTCGTTTTCAGCAAAGTCCTTGCATTGCCCATTGGACTGCAGTCAAGAACATCCTGAAGTACTTGAGAAGGACTAAAGACATGTTCTTAATATTTGGAGGAGTGGAAGAAGAGCTCACTGTAAGATGTTACACTGACGCCAGCTTCCAAACTGACCGAGATGACTCTCGCTCACAATAAGGATTCGTATTCACTCTAAACGGAGGAGCTATCTCCCGGAAGAGCTCCAAGTAGAGTGTGGTGGCGGATTCAACCACCGAATCTGAGTATATAGCTGCATCAGATGCTGCAAAGGAAGCTGCTTGGATGAAGAAATTCATAACCGACCTCGATGTGGTTCCAAGTATTCGAAAACCAATCAAGATATTTTGTGATAACACAGGCGCTATTGCTCAAGCCAAAGAGCCCAGATCTCATCACAAAGCCAAGCACATTCTCAGAAAGTTCCACTATATACGGGAAATTGTGGAATGTGGTGACATCGTGATAAGCAAAGTAGACACAGATCAAAACCTAGCGGACCCGTTCACTAAGCCGATGACTTAGGAGAAGCATGATCAGCACAAAAATGCTATCGGTCTTAGTTTTGCTAGCGATATGTTTTGATTTAGTATTTGGATGTACAAACATTAAACAGTTATACTTTTTGAATTCAGTTTGATTTACTAGTTAAATGCAACTTTGAATCTTATAACTGTGTTTGATTTTAATACGTTTAATCCATGAATCTTGTATTCTTAATTATCCGTAGTCGATCAGAATCGTGGGAACGACTCTGAATTAAGACTATTCTGAACTTGGACTCAAGTAGCTGACTTCCAATTTCACAGACCTCATCTTGGATGATGTTGGATGTAACTCGCTTCAAATCATCTTCATGGATTTTAATCATAAGATGTTCTTGATATTGGTATACTCATTTAGTATCCTCTGACTTGAGATGCATACTAGAACTTTCGTTTACCAAGGACTGTTCTTTAATCACTGTCAACCGCTGTCGCGTAACTGCCAGTCATAAAGGCATTGGTTAGGAACAGATCTGAAGGTCAGTGGGAGTTGTATGTAGTCGATAAGGGATTCTGTACTCTTACATGATATGTAACAGTTAGACGTCGTGGCGCCCTCGTGATTCAAACTGGTGAAGTGTAAGGCCTTACCCAAACTGACTGTGTGTTTGATTGGACCACTATGAATCTTGAACGAGAACAATAATGATTGAACGTTATATGAGAATGAATCTAATCCATCTCTCATTGATTCAATTGATGTCTTTTACAGAAAGGATAAATGACGATTATTACCATAAGTCTATTGTCTTGCAATAGCAAGATGTTTTGGTTAATGACTTTAAAGTGTCATACCTTGTTAGGGGCAACCATGTGTAGCTAGAACACCGCTGACTGTTTGCGTTAAGGAACTTAATCTAGGGACGTCCAAGTGGGAGACTGTTGGAATTATATGTCCGGTCCCGATTATTTAACGCTACTAACTGAGTTGTGACCCGTAAGAGTTACACCTAGGGCAACGAACATTAAATCCACTTAACCCGCTTAACTGGTAATTACGAACTCTTAGCGAGACGATATATTTTATATATATTCGTTACACGGGATTTATTATTTATACAGGTTTATAAATAATAATTTTATATTTAATTGTTTTAATCTTTTATTAAAACAATTAAACGGGTTCGGGCTTTTAATTGCGTATTGGACTTCAGGCCCGAAGACAATTAGTAGGGTTTATAATTATTATATATAATTATAATCTAATAATAAACCGACAAAAACTACAATTGTTAAGAGCCGTAAAAGAGAAGAAAACGATTTCTCTTTTGGCTCCTTCGGTCAACTCCAGTCAAGAAGAAAAGAAAACAAAAGTTTGTTTTTCTTGTTTTTTGCTTTTGCCAGCCGCCAACACCAAAACCACATTCCTTTTGGTGATTTCCAGCAGCCCCAACCAATCCCGCCGTTGCATTTTTCGGTCCCGCCGTCGCATTTTTCGGCCATCCGCAATCAGCCGACGCCGCTGCCTTGCGCGAGTCGGCCATCCCCGGCACTTCCCGTTCTCTCGCATTTCAGTTCGTGATCTAGCATCGGTTCGTTGTACCTCGGTGTCTTGATCGGTTATTTATTAACCACCAAGGTATATTTAATTTCATTGGTAGATTAAGCTTTTATTCCGTGTTCGTATGATTTCGTAGCAAGATCCTGTCGGGTTTTATATTGTGTTGAATCGGTTTCATTCCGCTGCATATTAATAATTACTAAATAATTATTATTAATCTAAAATTATTTATCAACCGTTTTTGATAACTAATCTAACTGATCACCACTGGCTAAAATACCCAACACATACCACATAAATTAAAAGACATTAGTTGTAGGTTAGAAGGATAACTCGTATTTTCGATTGGGGATGACAGATTATACGTGTGCATGCCACATTTGGTGAAGATAATAAGTAGTTTACTGTCTCTTGCAGCTTCGGTTGTGCAGATGGTCAAAAAGTTGCTATCGACGAACAACTAAGAAGTTTTGAGAGAGAAAGAGAGACACTAACACAGAGAGATTATGACAGACTGATGTAGCTAGAGATTGTCCGATATTAGGAGTGAGAAGGAGAGAGACGGGTGGAGATTGGCCGGGAATAGGCTACGGTCGCCTGCACTCTTCCTTCCCTCTCTTAATTGTCTTGCGGTATCTCACAATCCAGTCAACTAGTACCGCGATCCAACTTTTTGTTATAGACGTTATTGTCCTCATTTTGTAAATTGAATTCATCAGATCTTAGTATAAAACAATGAAGGGCTAAGGCTCATATATGTTATCTCGTTTCCAACTTTATTCTGGTTCCAATGAACCCAGTTACAAAGGGGCATCTAACTTGTCTAATTACAACGGTATGTTTAAACTAGTTATAACGTGTTCAACCAATTATGACGGTGCATCTAAGTTGTTCAAGGGCATGAATGAACTTGGAGACTATAATGATGCGTTAAAAACCACTATAATAGTGCGTCTAAACACAACTTTTAATTTAGTATACGCATATAACCTCACTCTAAAATACACGTTCCTCGTCCTGAATCCTTTGTACACTTCGCACATATTTTCCACTTTGTACACGAATCCACACACACAAAGGGGTTTTTTGTAAAAACTTTGAGAAGTACTCCAATAAAAAAATTCTTTTTCGTTTGTTTAAACATGAACTTGCATAAATTTGATACCCCCTTCATCGAATCCTTCAATTCCAAAAAAAAACCACGATTGTCATTCATCATCTAACGATCTCGATTTATTCCAGGTTATTTTTCTTGAACAATTCCATCTATTTCTTCATGGTATTATACATTTGATAATTTGTTTTATGCGAATTGATTGATAGAAGATGAAGACGAAGACGAAACGGATAAAGATGAAGACGAAGAACAAAAACCTCTTGCGTTCAATTCCACGAAATGAGGACGAAGAAGACAAAGAACAATAATTGTTGCAAGCAGGTGAACCAAATCATTAAACTAGAAAGTTGCAAGAAGATGATGAACCAAACCGATTGAATAAGAAATCAAGCATGACGGTCACAATGATCTTTTTGTCAATGTTCTACATATATCTAAATCTTCTACGTGTGTGTAAACTAATCATTTACATATATGTAAATGTTCTACGTAGGTGTAAGTTAACCTTTTTTATATATGTGTTCTGGAAGTGTTATGTTCTTCAATATCTTTTTAAAAGACTTTGTTATGCTTATATTTTTCATTTTTTATTATGTGAATCTTTTTGTTTTATACACATATGTAATAATATGTATAACTTTTTTTCTACATATGTATAAGTTAACGATTACGTATATGTAATTGTTCAACATATATTTATATGTTCTAAAAATGTCTATGCTCTTTGTTTTGATCAAAAATCTTCAAAGAAAAAACTTATGCTCTAGGTTCTACAATCTATACTATATAATAAATAAAAGTTTTTTCATACCACGTGTCACCTTCATATTCATTCTCATCATTTTTTTCCCGCCTCTCTCTCTCTTATTAGATGCACCTTTATCTTTTAAATTAAAACACATTTATTTTAATAAAACACATTTATTTTAAATTATCCCTTATTATAAAAAACTTTGAAATCTAATTATATAACTTTTATTTTCAATCAAATAGTAAATGAAAGTTAAATTACATTAAATAGTAGTTAACGTCTTTTTGAAACTCAATTATATATTAATTTTTACATATTTTGAGTTTTGTTTTCTATCCTTATTATATGTAATACGTTTTTACACCTGTAAAATATATACATAAAAACTTAAGAATTTTATGTATCGATATTTTTCACCCGTATGTATTACACGGGTTTTAAGCTAATTGATTTGATATACAGAAGAAATGATGGATAGGAGAGAGTGGGGAATTTTTTTTGGGATTCTACTTATGATAAAGAGATAAAGTGGTTAGTTTCTGAAGCCAAAATAATGTGTTTCATAGACTACATTTAATGACTAAATACAACTCACTATATTTTCAATAAATTACGCCATTGACTTTTTTTTGAATGGAAATTTGGATCACTGACGGACCACTGACTCACCCGATCATCTTCATCTCCTTCAGGAGGAAACCCACCATAGGTGAGAAAACCCTCTGGCCCAACATGGACCCCCTTTTTTTGTCACAAGTGGGACTTGAACCCAAGATCTCCCCATTTTAGTGAAGTCTTGGATATACACCTTTGCCACTAGGCTAAGCTAGTGGTTGTACGCCATTGACTAATTATAGCCATTGATCAACCATGTAAATGGTTATTAGTGTTTCTTCAAGTTATCATAAGATCTCTATCCTGTATGTATGTATGTATGTGTGTTGTTGAGGTATTATTAGTGTTTTACATGGGAAAATATAGAATTTTTATGCCAAAATGTTTTAAGACAGTCAATTTTTATTATTTCGTCGAGGTACTTAATTTTTGACATTTTAGGTACAATTTATATTGAATTTTAATTTGACAATATGCATTTTGAAGAAGTGGGACTTAAACGTGAGGTTAGAGGAGTGGCTGGTGGCTTTAGAGTGTAAAGGATCACACATCAGTCGGTCTAAAACCGAGTATCTCTATTGTAACTTCAGTAGGACAAACAATGAAGGGGCACCCAGTTGACTATTGGAGGCGAAGCGGTAGCCAAACAACTAGGCTAAAGTATTTAGGCTCATTCGTCTAGAGTGACGGGGACATTAGCAGCGATATAGCCCACCTCATTCAGGCAGGGTGGTGCGATGGAGAGTAGCCACTGGCGTTTTGTGCGACCAAAGGTTTCTAGAGAAACTAAAAGGGAAGTTCTATAGGGTGGTAGTTCGACTAGCTATGTTGTACAGAACCGCTGCTGGCCAATTAAGAAGACTCAGACGCGAAAGTTTAAGACAACTGAGATGAGGATGCTGAGGTGGATGTGTAGGCATACGAGGTTAGACAGAATAAGAAATGAGGTTTTTAGAGATAGATTAGGGGTAACATGTATCTCGGATAAAATAAGGGAGGGGAGATTGAGACGGTTCAGGGATGTGTGGAGGAGACAGATGACGACACTAGTAAGGAGTGTGGAGACCCTCACCGTGGAGGGAAAGAAGAGTAGAGGCAGACCAAAACTGACTTGAGATGAGAAGATTTGGTAGGATTTGATAGACTTGCACCTCTCTGAGGATATGATCAGTGATAGGAGTTCGTGGAGATGACAGATAAAGGTTAGAGATTTCAAGGGGTGAGTATAGGCTTCGCAATTGGTGAGGATTTGTCGCTTGACTGGTAATTAACTTAGGCTACATTTATGTTGCCTTTAGTCGTAGGTGTTAGGTTTGCCCTTAGTTGCAGGCGTGCCTCTAATTTTACAGTGCCTCTAGCTTTATCTATTTTACCTTTAAGGACTTGTATGTCATAGTGGTTTTTCTATATGGTTATGACACATATTTGTATGCCTTATTGTTCTTGTATCTATTATGACTACTTGATTCTTGATACATGTAGTTCTTGTATGTTTTATGTATGTTTCACAACTTTAGATTTAGGGACTATTATGCTTGCTACTCTTTCTGTATGCTTATTGTATGAACTTTTATGTCTTATTCTTATATATGCTTTTTATACTGGATATTTGTTACTAGTTGTTTATTGCGTGCATGTCTTGTATTTGCCGAGCCGAGGATCTCTCTGGATGCAGCTTCTCTACCTTATGTAAAGAAGATATCGAAGATCCTATTTGTTTTACATTTTATTTACAATTCCTTTTATATTGGGATTGTATATTTTCCATGTTTATTTATTCAAACCTTATTTATACGTGTATTCTCCTTTTAGTTAAGGTATTCAGAAATAAGAAACAAAAACCAATATCAGTTTTTTCATGGTATCAGAGCAGGCATCATGCCGCTCGAACTAACCTTAACCCTAATCCGCCCATTCAATATTCGTTCTTCCATCACCTTGCCACTGTTCGATTTCTGCAGCAGTCACCATGGTTAGACCAAATGGAAAACAAACAGAGGGTCCGGGGTCACACCAAGACACTGTCGACCACAAACCGAAGGCTAAGGCAGTCTTTGACAAGGCCGAAAACAACCCCATTCCTTGGTTAAACAACAAACAATATCAACAATTCCTTGGAATGTTTGCTAGTAAAGGTTATCCGGCTAAGAATGAGGTCCCACCCGTCGCCAACATAGCAGGTAATTTCGATCCTAACGACTGGTAGGTTGTGGACTCGGGTGCTACCGATCACATAACCCATAGGCTGGATTGGTTTAATAATGATTTCGAAAACACATGTGAGCCACCTGTTACAATACCAAATGGCTCATCTATTCTGGTTGAGGGAAAAGGGTCATGTACCCTACCTAACAGAATACATATTACGGATGTTTTATACATCCCAAGCTTTACTTACGATCTCCTATCCGTCAGTCGTTTGTTAAAATATTTGCAATGTGTGGTAACGTTTTCCATGAATTTTGTGTAATGCATACCTTAAACTAGAGGATGTTAATTGGGGTGGGTAAGTGCAAGGAAGGACTTTATCGGATGAGCATGGTGGGAAGCAAGAGAAACGCCATGGCAGTTAATTTTGATGTTTGGTATAAATGCTTGGGACATGCCTCAAGTGAGAAACTTTCTAGCTTTGACTTTGTTAAGAACAATTCTTCAAAGTTCAGTAATGTCAACTGTGATTCGTGTGCTAAAGCCAAACATACTAGGTTACCCTTTTCTATTAGTTCTATTAAAACTAAGGACTGTTTTGAACTCCTACATTATGATATTTGGGAAAATACCGAACCCCATCTCTCATACAAGCAAATTATTTTCTTACCATTGTTGATGATTACAGTCGCTCAGTTTGGGTTTTCCTTTTAAAACACAAACATGAAGCGAATGACTGTTTGATTAACTTTCATAAAATGGTTAAAACCCAAGAAAACTGCCAAATGAATTCGGTGTGACAGCGCTGGCGAATTCACCTCAAACCGTATGATCAATTTTTATACCGATCAAGGAATTTTACTTGAAACTACATGTCCACACACACCACAACAAAATGGTGTAGTGGAACGAAAACATCGTCACTTTCCCGAAATAGAAAGGGCATTAAATTCGAAGCCAAGCTATCTTCACGTTTTTGGGGCGAATGTATTTCAACAGTAGCATATGTAATTAACCGATTACCATAAGAAACGATTGGAAATAGAACGCCCTATGAAATTGTTTTTAATCGAAACCCAGATTATGAACACATGAAGATTTTTGGTTGTCTCACTTATTATCATAACACCGAAACTGGAGGGAATAAGTTCGAAGAAAGAGGGAAGCCGGACATATTTTTAGGTTACCTTCCAGGAACCAAAGGTTTCAAAATTTTTGATGTGCACAAAAACAAAATTATCATTTCACGGGATGTTCGATTCATTGAAAATGTTTTCTCGAGTGATTCGAACAAGATCTTAGAGTGTATCGAGGAACAAGAAATTTTCGAATTTCCTCCTTGGTATTATGACGAAACCCAAACCCATGAGGCCAACGCCTAGAAACCAACATCGGACATATTGAGGCCCAAACAAGAAACCAATAAGATGGGCTTGAAACCCAAAATGATCACAACCCAGCCTACTGGGCCGCATCCAAAAGTTACTATTGGCAATAGTGGGCTTAATGCGTCCGATAACAGTGAGCCTTCCACTGGAGTTGAAAACACTAATCACAGTGGGCCACAACTAAACATCTAGTCCGATACTCAAATACTGGTTAGAGAGAAAAGAGAACGGGTTAGATCTAAACGACTCGATGGTTTTGAAGTCCAACTTCCACTATCCATCGATCCTACATTACCCACTCCTGATCTCGACACCTCCTCGATGGTACATTCTCTGGCAAATTATATTTCCTATAATAATTTTTCTAAATCTCACAAAGCTTTTCTAACGGCCATCACGACATATGATGAGCCAAGAACTTTTAACAAAGCTGTGAAGGACAAAAATTAGCGAGACACCATGAGAAAAGAAATAAATGTCCTTGAGTTAAATGGCACTTGGACCATTGAAGAGCTACCTGAGGGGAAAAAGGCCATAGATTCTAAATGGGTTTATAAAATAAAGTATAAACCTAATGGAGAGGTAGAACGGTATAAGGCGAGATTGGTGGCAAAAGGCTATACACAATTGGAGGGTATCGATTTCCATGACACATTTCAAAATTGGTAACTGTACGCACTTTTCTTCCATGGTGACCTAAACGAAGATGTTTATATGAAAATCCCTCAAGGTTTTGAAAAAGAGAAAGAACATAAAGTTTGCAAACTCAGAAAATCTCTCTATGGCTTGAAACAAGCCTCAAGAAACTGGTATCAAAAGATTACTTCAGCACTTCTTGAAGTTGGTTTTACACAATCAAAGGCAAATCATTCCTTTTTCCTCTTTCGTACTAAAGACATCTTCTTGGCAGCTCTTATCTATGTTGATGATGTAATCACAGTGGAAAATAATGCCACCAAGATCGATGAGACAAAGGCTTTTCTCAATGCCAAATTTAGCATCAAAGATCTTGGCGTTCTTAAATACTTTTTGGGCATTGAAGTGGCTCGAACTCGAGGCAGTTTAGTTCTCAGTCAGAGGAAGTACGTTCTTGACATTCTGGAAGACAGTGGGATGCTAGGTTGTCGACCCAGTGCGTTTCCCATGGAACAAAATTAAAAGCTCAGCAAGTTTGATGAAGAAGAACGGGTTGATGCTGGCCAATATCGTCGTCTTGTAGGACGACTTCTTTATCTACAAGCAACTAGACCAGATATTGCCCACTCAGTGAATGTTTTAAGTCAATTTGTTGCTGATCCTCGATAATCTCATATGGATGCTGTCACAAGAGTTTTACGTTACTTGAAAGCAACTCCAGAGCATGGTATTCTACTTCCCAAATACGGGGGAACTAATCTTGTTGCATACTCAGATTCCGACTGGCTTGGGTGTCCCGACACCAGAAGATCCCTGATAGGTTATTTGTTACTTCTCGGTGGGCCCCCGGTTTCATGGAAATCCAAGAAGCAATCTGTCGTGTCACGATCATCCGCTGAAGCTGAATATAGAGCTATGACAAGTACAGAGAGTGAAATTCTATGGATGCGTTGGCTATTAAAAGAACTTGGGTTTCCTCAAAACGGTTTGACTACTCTGTTTTGTGACAATCTAGCAGTCAAACACATCGCTAATAGCCCAGACTTCCACGAACGTACCAAACACGTAGAAATGGATTGTTGCTTCGTTCGAGAACGAGTTGAGTCTTCTGAAATCAAGCCGATCCATATCAACACCAATAGCAAATAGCCGATCTGTTTACTAAAGCCTTGGGCTCCAAACCGCTACAACTTTTACTTGACAAGTTAGGCATTTGTGACCTTCCTTTTATATTGGGATTGTATATTTTCCATGTTGATTTCTGCAAACCTTATTTATACTTGTATTTTCCTTTTGGTTAAGGTATTTAGAAATAAGAAACAGAAACCAAAATCAGTTTTTTCATTATGGGATAGATGTAAGATTTGCCCTCATTCCACCCTCCCCAGACCCTACTCTTTGAGTGAGATTTTACTGGGTATGTTTGTTTGTATCAAGTAACAGGAAGATTTTTTTTTTGGGATCAGATCCTCACACAAATAATTTGTTTCTTTCTTTTTGGTGAAAATATTAAAATCTTTATACAACAACTAAAGTTGAAATGCAAGAACACTGGACAAATCAATTTTGTGGAAGCAACATGAATGACAATCTTTTGCCAGGAAAAATAAAAAGATCTAATATTCTTTGTATTAATCTTATTGTATTTGACACAAAATGTTCAAATATCTTATCTCCATAAATTTCAGGATCTATTTTTCATCAATATCAAACGAATCTAACTGAATCCACTAAACTTTGCATCACCGGTAGTCTTTGATCCACTTCCTTCTTTACTAATTAGTTTGGCCGTTCTAGTGGCACAATCGAGGAACTTAAATATAGCTTCTGGAAATTATTTCTGTTTTTACATCAAACACATCTTCACTTTGAGTAAAGTTTATGCTTAACAAGCTGTTTTTGTCATACATGCTTTCTAAAGTCTCAGTTTCACTTCCACTGAGCATTCTGAACTTAATTATTTGACAACATAGCAACCGAATTAACTGAAAAAGAAGGCGTGCCAACCCATTTTCTTCTAACTGTTAAACAATATCGGTAAGCCATGGGTTATAATAACAGAGAGAACATCATTTGAGAATGCCAAGAAAAGATTGCATTAGAAAGTGTTTCATCCAGTCATCCCTAAACTTGGTGACATTTGAATAAGAACATATGAAGGGTCCTACTATTCCTACACCACCCTCATTCTCAAATACGCCACCCCCGAACTTAAACGGCCGTTCGACGAAAAACTCAAACGGTCGTTTAAAGGTAAGGGGCTATGACGAATCCTCAAACAACCTTTTGAAAAGTAGGGGGGGGGGGGGGTATGACGCAAGCACAAACCTTCAACTGGCTGTTTGAGAAAGGTGTGGGATTAGATTGTCAAGGGTGTATGTAGCATGCCCCCATATGAAACATATCCTTTCAAGTGTCGCCTAAACCTAGTAATATAATTTTTATATGTGGTTCTCAGTTCCTAAACATCTAAACGTGATACTAACAAATTAAGTTTATTTATTAATCATCACTTCTGCAGTTAGTATACCAAAAACAAAATTAAATAGCACACTCTTGGTCCTCAAAATATATGAATGGTTCGTTACTGTCAATTCACTAATCAACCCCATAGGAATCTTAAACCCTAAACTCTAAACAATTAATAAAGAGATTAAGACACCTTTCGAAGTTAGTTGTGTAGACGTATGACGAAATCATGAAAACAGTAACCCATAGTGGAAAGGGTGAACTTAAAATCTCTCAATTAACTAAGGCCGTGCCATTGATTCCTGTAATCTAAAAGGAAACATAGCATATTATATGGTATTCGACGGATCCGATCTAGCCTCATATGCATAATTATGTAACAAAAATTTGTATTACTTCTTTTTATCCGGTATGTTAATATTGCATCCTTAGTGCTCCCATTTATTGTCTCTTTTTCTCTTCATATTTCTTAATTTCACCTATCCATGTAATATGTTTTTGTGTTTTAATATCACTTTCAAGTAATTATAGAAATCCCATGTATGGATGAGCAATAAAGAAGGCCATAGATGGTGACAATCTCATTTTGTCCAAAACATACGATTGGATAAGTGTACATATCTTATCCTCTAAAGTATCGATTCCAAATGTAAGTGGATACCAATCAAAGTCAATAGCAATCCTGTCATAAGTCACTTATGTCATTTCTCCAAATGCATAGAACAAAGATATGTGGAAGAACCTTATATGACAGTTTCATATTAGACATACCTAATGATGATCAAACAAATAACTTAAGTTAATTACGAAGGTAATCCCTAATGGATTTTCACTTAAACTGAGAGTGAGATATGCCTTCCTCTTGGAAAGAGACAACAAATTTATATATAGGCATACATTGTTGGGTGGTCTAGATCAAATTGAAGAAGAACCAAAATAATATATCTAATAATAGATAAATAAGGAACTAAGAAAGACATAATTGACCGGTGACCAAAACCACTAGATGTCAACATCATTTTGGGTGGTCTAGATCAAATTGAAGATCAGAAATTCCCAATCTTTCAATTTCAAAGAACATAGGTATACAGTTGGACACAAGGACATGGAAGATCTTAAAACAGAAGAGACATTAAAGATGATAATCAACCCGGATTCACAATATCACATCATTGGTTATCAAAGAAAGAGATGTTAACCACAAGAATCAATTTATATTAGTAAACGTGATCGAATACATCTACATATAAACTTTATTACGACCAGAAACCTTAATCAGTGTAATGATAATGAAGAAGCAACACTGACCTAATTGTTGATTCCTTTCCATGGTTGACCAAGAATAATCTGGAAATCACTGAACTGATGCTGCAGACAAGATAAACATATCTCTGATTATCTACAATGATTTACAATATTGTGAACACTTAATTTATGTGAACTTACCTCATGAGAAAGTCCAGGATTATGCTGATAATTGGACAAGAAGGATGGACTCCAATTGCTTGACATCATGGATGAATTATCCACAACAATCCCTTGCTTAAACTGAAATTGAGAGCTTGGATATTCGGCTTGATCGGTTAACTGAACTTGGTTTTCTCCGAAGGGGATCCAAGACCCTAATCGATCCGTATTTTGATCCATCACCTGATCCAAACTTGGTCTAAGTTTTGAATATTGATGACAGCCTGCAGGACCATCATAACCAAGTTTGATAATTCTCTTTTCAGTTGCTCTCTTCCTTGCCCTTGCTCTTGCTTTTTCTCTACTTTCTTTAGCTATAGAGTGATCAATATACACACTTTTCCTGATCACTCTTTCAAGCCTTTTCTTCTCTTTATTACCGCTGCAAGAAATGAAATTTGCTTTATCTTTTATGATCACCTTATCCTCTCCAGTTTTCTCAGTTGATAGATCATCAATTCCAGACAGAACCTCACATTCTGAAGCAGAAGATGGACTGTTAGATACACCCATGAAGCTGCAGCTCTGGTTCAACTGCTGGGGGTGCAGATCTCGAATAGCGGGCTTCGACTTCATGAGTAGCCACTCGATAGTATTACTGGCCTTATCATACCCGAGCATGTCTTGCAAACTGAAGAACTTCTTAGCAACATCAAGGGACAATCTCATTCGCCGATCCCTGGGGCCTCGAGCCGTGTTAATCTTGCTGTGACGGTCTTTCTTGGAAGATCTATTGCCTGTTAAACAGTTGTTTTCAAGAATCACAGGACTGTTAAAGCGATCCACACCATCAGCTGCAACAAATTTCCCCTTATTGTTGCTGGACTGCATATTAGCAGGCCTCAAATTGGGGTCTTCATGGCTGTAGTAGGAGAAAGAAGTCATCTTTTGTTGGTTACCAGCAGAGAAAGAGGTGTTGCCATTGCTGTTAATGTAGGAAGGATGCATCTCTTTAATCTACCCTCTGGAGTGCTATCTATTTATAATAGATCTAGAAGGGTGCTTTGTGAAAGAGACCTTGATTAAAACTTGCAGTCAAAGCTTATCTCACTGCAAGAAAGAAAACAAATGACCGAAGGTCAGTGATATACTCAGTGAAGGTCTGAAGGATATGATTGGGTGGAGACAAAGAGAAGCCATTCATTGCACATGATTATTGTTCATGTATGTAAACGGTACTAAAGAATGATTGTTTGTTGCTAATTAAAGGTATTTTTTGCTGACTGTAATTTATACTTTTATGTATTTAGATATGTTTCGATTTTTTAAGAAAACTCTTAAAACTTTTCAGCTTCATGATGTAAATAAAAAAAACAAAAAAATGTCATTGTCGGACCATTGCTGTCTTGTTTTATTTGAATTTATTAGCTTTTTCTTATAAATTATACTGCATTCTCATAAAATTTGTTTATTTGACTTGGTAGAGGAACGACCACACTTTGATAGCCGATAGAAGGATACAAGAAGTGATCAACAAGCTAAAATACCCTCTTACAAAAAAAAAATTACTTATGATTAGATAACTCAAATACCCTCTTACAAAAAAAGAATAATAAAAAATTTAAGAAAACATGATTACAAAAAGAATTTCAATAATTATGATGTGTGCTTCTTTTTTTCTTTTAAAGAAAATTATAATTACATTGAAAATGAATTACAGTGATATTGGAATAAGGCTTGAACTTGTAGATGTGTGTGCGATTGTACATTATATGTATGCAATAATATGAACAGATTCAAGAACATGAGATAAGAATATATTGAGATAATATAAACCAAGTATATTCCCTTTCATGTACAACTTACTTGATAAGGATCACAATGTCTTATATATGGCATGAACCTGTGTAATGTTATATCACACGCTTTCTGTAAGGCCCCGAACCCGGGAGACCTCATTCGTTGGATTTACTTATAAACACATAATGAATTAAACTTTAAATAGAATAAAAGCAGCAGAATTGTCATTCAAATTACAACTTGTCTTAAACGTAGTGGAAGCATTGTCCTAAACATAAGCTTTCAAATAACAAAAATAAATGGGATGCCAGTGTCATTGCTTGGGTAAACCCTTGGCACAACCCCACATCCATCGTCTACAGCAACCTACACTTAACCTGAAAGCATGTTAAAAGTCATCTAACGCTAGTGAGTTCTAACTTTACATAAAACATTACATAACAAAACATATTACCAAAACATAACATTCGTCAACACCAACAAAATCGTACATACAAGCAATATCATTAAACATGAGGTAGCCATTCATGTCAAATCTGCGCATTTTCGTAACCGTCAATTCAATAAGGCATTACTCAAAATTTCTCGAGACCTAGTGTCTATCTAGTATGCCCTGTCTCGTCCGGAATCCTAACCTAAACAAAATCACGGCCCACCGTGATGGTAACATTGGTCGTGCCTTCCCACGACATTTACAGGATAGCTAATCCTGTCATTCACATCAGCTGTACAACCGTTTGCTATCCACAAAAGGCCCCTGTATAGGTATAGCAAATCTTCGTGTCTAGGACATTCATTCAAGACCTTTCGTAAACATTTAAGGAAAAACATTTCATAAATCCTTTCATAGACATTCATTTCGTAAACGTTTCGTAAGAATGCGATCGGTCCCAAAACACAGTAAAACTTTTCATAAAAAATGACGTCTAGAACTCACCTGAGATAAGCACGGTTAGAGGTCTCTAAGGATCTTCTAACCTATAAGTACACATCCTAAAGGACTATGCTTCACATTCAACGCATTCGTTCAACATCTAACACCGAGAACTTGGAAAGTACCCCCAAGCATACTCGAGAACTTAGAAAGTTCTCGTCTCAGCTTTATACGCGAGAACTTTGGAAGTTTTCGGCCGAACATCATACAAGAGAACTTTGAAGTTCACACGACTAAAGGGAGGGCCGTGAACTTCATGTTACCATAATGGAACACTGGATTAGCTATTCTGTAAATGTCAAAATGTTTTGTACAATAATGGAACACTGGATTTGCTGATATAGAAACAACAGCAAAATTGTCACAGTACAAAGGAACAAGTAATGTAATACTGACCCTCGGTTCATTTAACAAATTTATAAGCCACATTATTCCACACGTGACAGCACACGTTGCACATCGTTGACCTAGAAACAGTTGACTGTTTCTTACTTTTCCTAACTGTTTCTTACTTTTCCTGGCCACTAAAGAGTTAGCCCAAAAAAACACAAAAACCTGTAATAGATTTCCTGGAATCAAGACATTTTCCCCAATTGGAATCATCATATGTTCTGAGATTAAAAATTGGGAAATTCTATTAGGACACTGAGATTGTTGTTTGGACACGCCGTCAAAGGCTATACGCCTCGTATAGGTCAATATGGGGCGTATAGCTCCTAACCTTAAAAACAGACATACAGGTGTCAGTTCTTGTCTGGCGGCTGAGTTATACGCCCCATTTAGGCATATACGACCCATATAGGACTATACGCCACCTATTTTTTTTAAACTTGGGCAAATTTTGATTTATATATGGCGAGTATAGCCCTATACGCACAAGCGTATACGCCCCATATAGGCCTATACGCCACCTATTTTTTTCAAACTTGAGCAAATTTTGATTTGTATATGACGAGTATAGCTCTATACGCAAAAGCCTATACGCATCATTTAGGGAGAAGGAGAGGGAGAGGGAGAGAGAGAGAGAGAGAGAGAGAGAGAGAGAGAGAGAGAGAGAGAGAGAGAGAATTGATCCCAAGATCACCTTTATTGAAAGGGTTTGTATCTTAATCACTTGTATGCTTTCCCATTTCCCTCCCACTATGACCGAGTGTTTTCTGTGGTGTTGCTTTTGGTTGCTTTCTGAGTCTAAATCTGCTCTAGTATAAGACGTATGTAACAATTCATGTGTATGCAAATACATATTCATTAGGTGTATATATATATATGTATATATTTGTGTGAGCGTATGATTTCATAGGAGTTAAACATTGTTTTTGTGGGGAAAATATATATGCTATATCAATTAAACTTAAAGTGGACAATATACATTTCAGTAAATTTTAATTTTGGGATTAATCAGAAAACCGAAGGTGTCATCTTCCGTGAAGTAGGAGAGTATGAAGTAACAAAGAAGAAAAGTACTATTATTTCAATTTTCTTGGGGTGAAAAGAAATGATAGAATACCACAAATCTAGTGTACGAGATGCCTGCTCTATCCTGTAGCTTTGGGCAAGTAATATTTCCTTTTGTTGTCTTGACTCTTTGTGTCATTCCATCTCTATCTCCACCACACAGTACACAACAGGCCATGGTGCATAGTGACTTCAATCACAAAAATAATGATCTATTCAGATACATTCATTTGCTGTCAAAGTTTTTATCTATTATAAATACTAGGTTAGAATCTCGTGTATTACACGGGTTGAATAAATGTAATGTTATATACTTAGTAATAAAAAACTTATGTCTTTAAAAACCCGTATAAAAAATTTTACGTGACAGTTATAAATTCTTTTAAGTTAATTTTTAAAACATTTTTTAGCTAAGCATTAATTTTTTTATGTAACTGATAAATGTTAATTCATGTTAAACTTTAGAAACCCGGTATATTACACGGATTAAATAAAGACAATGATATATATACTTAGTAATAAAGATTTACATATTACATATTTATGAAAAAGTTTTATAAAATGAATTATAGAAATTATTATTATTTAATAGGAGAGAGAGACGGGAAACAAAAAATTATAAAACAATTAAAGAAATTTGTATAATTAATAGGAGAGAGAGGCGGTAAAAAATAGTTAAGGATGCATGAGAGAGTGACAAGTGTTACATCAAAACCTTTATTTATTATATAGTATAGATGTGTATATATATACTAGTAAAATGCCAGCGCGCGTTGCGGCGCGTTAAACTCGAAAAATAATGTTAAGTCTGTTACATGTG
The DNA here is from genome assembly GCA_023525975.1 of Smallanthus sonchifolius. NCBI lineage: Eukaryota > Viridiplantae > Streptophyta > Magnoliopsida > Asterales > Asteraceae > Smallanthus > Smallanthus sonchifolius. The sequence continues at coordinate 84,483,313 of CM042032.1, read as the reverse complement.
TTTGATAAAAAACCAGGAATATTATAGATATAGTATAGATAAATTAATGTTAAGACAGTTTCTTTTGTCTCTTCCTCTTTGATTGCTACATATACTGTATGATGAGTTTCTTGAATCTGATTCTCTTTAATTGCTTCAGCGAATCGAGAAGTTTGGGACTGAAAAAAATAATGGTAATTTTGTTACATTATTATGTGGAATTTGCTTTGAAGTAATTACTATTTGTGCCTACTATCTAGTGGGGGGCCGCGCGATGCGGCGAGGAACACAACACTTAGGTTGGTGGTTTTAGCGGTGTGCACAGGGTGCTTCAAACCAACGTTAGGTTATTTTTATTATTGTTTGAGTAAACTACGTGATGTGGGAGTAAAATGATCAACTGTCCCATTTATCTTATCTTGCACATGACCTGAGATGGTGGTTCAAACTAACGTCCATTCATCAAAAGACGAAATGTGTGAAACATTAAACGAAATGATATTTTGTGTAATTATTAAAAATCAAGAAGCCAGTTGTATTTTTTAAGATATCTAAAGACGAAACATGTAATTTATTCTATATAATATAGATTAAAAGGATGACATTTTAAATAAAAATCAACTTTTAACACGTACAATCAACTAATAAAATTATTTCACCAATTTGAGTTTAGAAAAAATGTTGTCTTATTGTTTTTATTTTATTAATATATGAGACTTAAATAGCTTTTCCAAACAAGTTTTAAAATAAGTGATTAGTGATTTTTTTATAACTTTTATAATCCTTAAATAATTTAATAGTTTGTTATATTATATATCACAATAATTGATGAATATCCGGTTCACAAAAGTATAATATATAGCTAAACTTACAATAATTTTGAATAACATAACTAATAAGAGTGTGTATAACCATAGATTTTTTTATTTATATTGGATAAAAGATATGTGACCTAGATTTATTAGAGGAGTATAAAGGTAAATAGAACTTTTTTTCCTTTTTAGATTAAAAAGGTAATTAAATCTCTCTCTTCGGATCATTCATTAAAACACAAAACAAGAACCATTGAAGAACCCTAAAACATAATTTTAACTTTCTCTACGTACGTTTACACTTATATAAAATCAAATACACATGTGTAAAATCATTTTCTCACTCCCTCTCTCTCTCTCACATCAGAACATGACAAAAGCATGTTTTTTACACGTGCAAAGTCACTGAAAACTGACTTTACACATGTGTAAAGAACCCTAAAACATGTTTTATCTATTGTAAACTCTAAAACATATCCTTCAGAACAAACAACGATTGAAGAACAAAATTTTTAAACATGTGTAAAATCAATTTTCAATTACACGATTTTAGGGTTCTTTACACAGTTTGTACTTCTGTAAAAAAATTAAACTACACCTTTTATACACTTTTTGCAGATGTGTAAAGTATGTTAAGATGTGTAAAATCAAATACAAATGAAAAAACCTCTCTATACATGTGTAAATTCAGTTTACACTTTTGTAAATAATCAAATACACATGTGTAATAATCAAATAAACATGTGTAAATCAATATACACAAATCACAAAAAATTCTTTATCCAAACACCCAAATATTTTTATACAAATCAAATACATATCCGTCTGTAGCTTCCTTAACTTGGTTCTTGTTTTTGTTTTCACCTTTTCTTTGAACTCCTTGATTGTTTCAAATGCTTGATCCTTTGAAGACAAAAAATAGACCCACATGTAACGTGTACAACTGTTTATAAGTAGAAATATGTATTTCCATCCTCAATTTGTAGGTGGGGATATAAGACCACAGAGATCTTCATAGACTAAGTCCAACGGTTTTAAGGACTTGAATTTAGCCTGATTAGGAAATGGAGTCATGATGTGCTTTCTTAATAAGCATGCATCACATAACTGACCTGCATACTTATCTTAGGAATCCCTTGAACCAAATTCTTTCGAGTCATATCCTTTATTGCATAAAAATTCAAATGACTCAATCTAGCGTGCCACAACCATGCTTGACTATCTGTATTTGCTAGAAGACAAACATGTGCTCCTATCTTCAACTAATTTATACTGTATAACCTGTTCTTTGATATTTCACCTTTCATTAAAAGGGGTGAGGTTCAAATGATAACCAATATTTATGTGATAACCATGAAAACCACTCTCAAACATAGTGTTACGTATATGTAACAATTATCATTCTGTTAGTATTACATATATGTAAACACTATGTGTCACGTATATGTAACATTATTTGGTACGTATATGTAAGATTCATCATTTCCGTATTTATGTTCAAGATATATGTTCAAGATACTTAAATAATCTTTTAACAATTAAAAGAAAACATAATTTATAAATTATGTGATTGTTTGAGAATGTTTATCACGGTTATCACATAAAAAATTGGTTACCATTTGAACCCTTCCCTCGTTAAAAGTTTCTTGCTTTGATCATATAGAAGTAATAATTTTCCTTCCATCATTACTTTGCAACCAATCTCCATCACTTAATGTGTACCATACTAGTTCTAGGATTTATGTATTATAAACCGTATGCTAAGTCCATTTGAGGCCTACAAGCTAAGTTTCAATTGAAAATATTAAATTCTCACCGACTTGGAGAACTAAATTCCACAAGTCTTAATTTTCGAAAAATATGATTTTCAAAGACATGACGAATTGTTTCCATGAGTTGATATCATTGATCTTCTCGTACTTGAGGACTTAATGTTATGAGTTGAGTTTTAAGTCATTTGATCCTCATTTACATAAGAACTCAATTCTCATTTGTTGATTAGGAAGATAAATTACATTAAGAGTGGATTGTATGGTCATTGTGCAAATTGACTTGATAGAATTGACATTGGTGTTTATGCATAAATCCTAACTTCCTAGTCATAGACTTTATTTGATAAAATAAAGGAACTAAACTATTACACATAAGAATATATAGAATAGCTTAAATGAATACTTGAAGTGAACTGTAATAAAACTTGTGAAGTGAAGGAGGAATTTGGTTAACATGGTTGTTCATACTGTGAAAATGTTTTAGAAACACTTATCATTAGAATACACCACCAAGGCTTACAGTTTCCTTAACTTGAATTTTTTAAAATTATTTTTACAACACTTTTGAGCTTTCTGGTTGCGTCAACTTGAATTCTTTAATTCCTTTTTTTTTGTCTTAATTAGCTATATTGCAGTCGACACCCTAACTCCCCTAATATTTTTCAAGTGTGCGTGTGTGTGAGAGAGAGCATGCCATGTGTGTTGGTGTATAGTGTGTCTATCTATGATTTTGATTTGCGTACCAAAGTAACTATTAAAACTAAATGATGGCTAGCTTTATTTATTTTGTCATTGATTTTGATGATGTTAATGTCGTTAAATTATTTTAGGTAGTTGGATTCACTTAGATTTACTTAAGATCAAATGGACATTATAATAACATTGATAGAAGTTACGAGGTTTGAAATGCACGCTTACGCCAAGACTATTATGATTTCTGACACCTAACACCTCGGGGTTCAACGGGGTGGAGCCAACTAGACCACGGGGCTCCCTTGGTGGGGGTTCAAGGTTCATCGCCTCTCATAGTCCAAGGGGGTTGGACACTGCGAGGGGCACCGACCATGACGGGGTTAACGAGTGTCACCCATGAAAACTAAAAGTTCGATTACCGTGTTGAAAAGCCTTTGGAAATTGCTTTTGATCTAGTTTGGTTGTTTGGTTTGTCAGTAGTAACTGAGCTTTAGTGGGAACTAATCGACAATGGAAACCATATCATTTGGAGCAACTATGACCCAGCAACATATATGTTGTGAGTAGTAAGTGGGATCAACAATAACTTAGGTTATTCGCAACAATTGTGCGATCAACACTAACTATGCATCATCGGCACCTCGTTGATGAGCAATGCTAATATGCCAATCATCAAAGTTACTATTAAAGGAATTCATACTGACAGAAGTTACTGCTTATGATATCTGAATAACTGGCATCTGGTTTTTAACCACCAACCGGTATGTTAATCGTTTAACTAAACGTTGTGATAGTTCCACAACTATAAAGCACAAATCTTTGGTTTAATTCTAGTACGCAATTTTCATAACGGGAAATTGAATATTCATTGTTGTTTCTCTTTGAATTATCTCATTAAAGATTTTGAGAGAAACACCAAAATATTTTAATCTAAGAATGACTGAAACATGATTTAAAAAGATATAGAGAACCTTTACGAATTATAAAACCCTAAAGAGGTTATAGACAAAATCTCATAAGAGATTAACGAAATCACAGAAAGGAATGATAAAGCCCCATAAGAGGTAAATTTCCTAAAAAAGACTAATATGATTCCAGAATATAATTATAATATCCCAGAAGAGAAAAATGGAGTTCCAGAAGAAACTCATGTACCAAAAAAATATGAGATCTCAATAAATTATGTACAACGCAGTACAGTACACGTGTTTTGAAATATTTGCATATGCTATAGCAACAGATGTAATCGAAGAAGAAAGGTTACATATCTAAAACTCTGTAAGAGTATATACACAGAGATGACTGCCTAAAATGGCAAGTCTAAAAGGCTGAACTAAATTTACATGATAACCGAAACGTTTTCGAAACTGTAGTCCAAACACCAATAGACGTCAAACCAGTAGGTTATAAATGGATGTCGTTAATATAAAAAAGAAACGAAAGATATTAGATTATGTGATATAGGCACTATTTGTAACACAAAGGTTTTTTCCCAAATCCTAGAAGTTGATTATGAGGAATGTGTGTCCCATGTAGTGGATGCGATAACCTTTAGATGTTTAATCAGCCTTGCAATCTTAGAAGGACTTCAGATAAGACTTATAGATGTCGTCACCGAGTAGTTATACGGGACATTAGAAAACGACATCTATATGAAAATCCTAAAAAGATTAAAAATGCCCGAAGCATTCAAATCATTACCCCAAGATATGTGTTGTAAATCTCAAAGCGATCTCTATATGGTCTCAATAGAACTGGTCGTATGTGGTAAATCGACTCAGTATATATTTAGTAAAAGAGGGGTATAAGTTTTGACATAATGAAATAATTCCTCGACCTTATGTCCGAGTATATAGTTGTCCATAAATCAAATTACATCTAGAAGATGTTAACATATTTTAATATGGACAAAGTTTATCCGCTAAGCACACCCATAATTGTCTGGTTGCTAAACATACACAAATATCCTTATTTCCCCTAAGAAGAGGGTGAAGAAGTACTTGGTCTAGAAGTACCGTACTTAAGCGTGATCGGAGCACTAATGCATCTCATGTATATCAAAAGACATGATATTGTCTTTAAGTAAATGTGCTAGCGAAATATAGTTTTAATCTAACACGTTGCACTCTTTTTTTCTTTCACTAAGTTTTTGTCTCATTGGGTTTTTTTAGTAAGGTTTTTAACAAGACAACATAGCTGATCCAGTAGTATCAGTATATTTTATTGGTCCGGAAGTACCGATTTAACATCATCCTGAAGCATGTCGTTAATACGCTTTGCACTCTTTTTCCCTTGGCTATGGTTTTGTCCCATTGGGTTTTTCTGGCAAGGTTTTTAACAAGGCAACATCACAAAGCGTATCAAAGAATAAGTTGATATCTTTGCGTGACTCGAGACAATGGATTGCTCTACGAGAAAAATATGGAGTCCCAAGCAATGGTTTATGGTGATGCAGGGTACTTATTATATTACACATAGCTTGATCTAAATTTGCATACAGAGGTACAACAATTTCATGGCAATCAACGAAGTAGACATTATCACAGACTAGAGTTGATCAAAAGAAGCCCGACTACACTATATGAAGACAATGCAACATGCATCGCTTAAATCAATCAAGACTACAACAAAGATCAAGTCAATCAGTTACCATGAAGATTGCACTCCAAAGACCGAAAGATACATGTTAAATTGAGGGGGAGTATTATACATGCTATACTCTTTTTCTCTTAACTAAGTTTTGTCCCACTGAGTTTTCTTAGTAAGGGTTTTAATGATGCTGCATAACTAATATTGCAGTATCAGTTAATTTAGTTCATGTAGAACTGAGCCAACATTATCAAGTAGTATAATGTTGATAGTGAATAACATAAAATGTCTGAGGGGGAGTGTTATAAATACAGACTATTTTATAGCCCATCCCAATGTTTATGGGCTTTAGGGTTTCATGTTGTGTTATGTATATATATGATGTATGTGTCTGCTATTATGAGTATGAATGAAATCAGTTTCCTTTCTCAATTTTCTCTCTTGTTTTTCTTTGATTTACAATAATTTAAAAGTTTAAGTACCTATTTAAAATTATATTTAAACATTTTTATCGAACTCGATAGATCGAGCACTCGGTCTAACCGGAAATGACTTTCCAAACAAAATTTTCGTTCCACCCGAATTAAATAAACTCAAGTTAACTCGAATTACATTTTTTTTTAACGGCAACACCTAGAACATCCAGGGCAGCCCACCACAGTAGAAACCCCCCAACTGGGTAAACCCCCTGACCTGGCCTGGCCACAGACGTCTTTTTTGCTGTTGCCAGGATTCAAACCCAAAACCTCTACTATGAGAAGTTTTGGAGCTACCATTGCACCAAATGGGCAAAGGTAACTCGAATTACATAATTACACATTCTTAGTAACCTTAAAAACCAAACATACGCCCACTTTTGTGTTATATACTTAGTTTTGCAAGTTCTTATCAAGAAATGGCCTTGGTAGGTTGGTTAAAGTGGGTATATAGCGTTCCATATTGGCGTAAGTTCGACACCTTCTACGGCCATTTTTTTCTCCATTTACTCCTCCTACATCCAACGAAGACGTACATGTGATGTTATTAATTTGAATTCTTGACTTATTAATTCTCATAACTATTATTTTTCATTTTTTTTGGGTTGTTTTTCTTTTCCTTTTAGATTTATTACTTTGTTATTTTTTTTGTTATTTTTTTTAAACTATAGCAATACCCTTTTCTATCTATGGTTCAATCTTCGAATCGAACCGTCTCAAATTCGTACATTTCTTTTACGTACTGAAGTACGTTAGTGTGGTTCGATCTCCAAAACTAAACTGCCTCAAATTCGTACATTTCTTTGACGCACTTACGTACATTAGATCGATTGACGGTAATGTGATGGTACCGTGAAAAGTTAGACCGACACAACCGAGTCGAAGTTACTTTATACGTTTCTTCTGTGTACTTAACCACATTTCTTTTTGTATTTAGCAACGTTAATGTTACCGCCTCAACCGTTTAAAGTTCGCCTCGCGCCGTGGGGCGCGGGGGCCTTCTGCCGTGACCTTCATGTTTCAAAATTTTCAAATAATACACTTCCATTTTCATATGCAACCCTCATGTTTCAACATTTTCAAATAATATCGTCAACTTTCTACACTTTCAAATATGCCTATCAAGTTTCTAAAGTTTTAATTTGGCCACTAGACAAAATTTTCAATTCTATCTCTCAAGTTTCTAAACTCTCACGTTTACCCCTGCAATATATATCTGCTGACGTGGGTTCGAGTTTAGGATTTGAAAAACTAGGTTTTTTCAATTTTTTTTACATTTACTTTTTTAATTCGTTTGTAAAAAATATTTTTTTTATATTTCTGTGCTGTTTTTACATTGTTACTAAGTCCTTAAAACGAATTTGTCGTTTCAATTTTAACTCCTATTCGCGCAACAATTTATCTCTTTTTCTATCTTTAGAACCGATTCGTTGCAACGCTATACGTTTATTTATGTACTTAGTAAGGAAGTTCGCTAACCCGCCACATATCGTTTTTTTCTTTTACTTTTTTTTATATTCGTTTGTAAAAAAATGTTTTTTATCTTTCAACTTTGTTTTTACTTTGTTACTAGCTTTTTTAACGAGTTTGTCTTTTCAATGTTAACTATTTGTGCAGCAATTTATTTATTTTTCGATCTCTAGAATTGAGTCGCGGCAACTTCATACATTTATTTTATGTACTTAGTAACGAAATTGGCAAACCCGTCGCATTGCGTGGGCTGAATTTCTAGCTTACTCCTAAAAAGCAATGTAGGTAGCCAATGGAAAGCAACTGACAAAGCCATTAATCTTTGTATAAATATCATTTTGTTCTACAAGGAAACTGAACCGCCTCAACTCTATACATTTTTTATGTACTTAAGGATGTTAATGTCGCTTCCGCAGCACGAGTAACGATGTTCGCATACGCGCCGCATCACTCGAGTTTAGTTATGTACCTATCCACGTCAACATTTATATCCATGTATCGTCGTAACGTGTGGGTCTTCATTTATAGTTAATATAAACATATATAACCAATGTTTTTAAACCCGGACCGGACCGGCCGGTCGGACCGGGAACCGTGACCTCCACCGGTCCGGTTACATGCTCTGAGACCGTTTGCTGGTTGAACCGGGCAGTCCAAGCGATTCAGCGGTCGAACAGCGAACCGGTGTTCGAACCGGGTAGTTTAATTTTTTTTTTTACTATTTTTTTATCTTTTTTATCCTATAGTCCTCCTACTTATTTCTATTTACAATTTTAACCCAATTTGGTTATTTCCTTTTAACTTATACGCTGTCACAGATCCTCCAAAACCCTAATCAAAATTAAAATTGAAGATTCAAAATAATTAAAATTCCTACAGACCTACAACTCTCGTACTTGACTCAAAATTGTTTAAATGGTTGTATATATAGTATTTGGAATTTTTTATACTTTTCTATATATTTTTATGAATATTTATATTATTTATTACGTCATCCGGTTCTTGAATTCGGTCCGACCAGTGAACCGCTAAGACGTCCGATTCGTTGTCTTATCCGGTTCTGAAAACATTGTATATAATTGAAAGATATGCGCCTGTCAAAACTTTATGATAAAAAAACAATTTAAATAAATAATATCCAACCTAAACAAACATCAAATATATATATTTTTATATCCCACCACACAAGAACAAACACGTTTCTTGCTATACGTTCAAAGTCCTTGTTGTAATTATCACTATCACTACCATTCACTTTCTATATGTACATGTCGTCCTAAATCTATATACATCTTTTATGCATCTCTCCTTCTCTCTCCACACACACACACATATATATATATATATATATATATAACACTCTAAACCAGTTTATCCTGACATCTGTTTGTACTGGCATTTTGACCACTTCCTAGGGCCACATGGGAGTAGTCGTAGGGTAGCTTTCAGGAAAGGAGTATGTAAAAGAAGACGCCCCTCACTACTTATGAATGTACTGCGCATACTTGGCTGGCCGGATGACAACGAGAAATAGAACCCTAATAAGTGCTTTCTTTTCAATTTACTTTACTAGCTGTGGCATGCCTCTTTGAGTGTACTATAGTTTCAAAAGAAGCTGTTTAGATCTAACTTGCAAACAACATGAACATGCACACCACTTATTATTGGCCACTGTGTGCTTGTTGCTAATTAAATATATGAGATAAGTAGGTTATTAAAGGGGAATTACACGTAAGCATAGTGTGTTTGTATCTATACAGTTAGGTTTATTTTTCTTTTTTGTGATTTTTATAAGTCCAAGATCTTTACATCCAATGAATTGAATCATCAAATATGCATAAAAAGATGGCCAAATTCTTAACCTACTAATTTGGTGAGGCATTTTAATGATAGGCTGAATGTTTTTTTCTGTTGGTGCCGTAATAATGATTTGATGATGGAACACCAAATAAGTTAATTATCTGAGTTCTTATGTTGGTTATATACTAGCTAGAAGGAGAAAATCATGGAAATAGACAAGTTAGACCCAGAAGTTAACAAAATAAGCATTGAATTTGTGAACTTTTAAAATAAGCAACCCAAAACAACTAATCATAGAAGGACAAAGCCGGCACCTCCATAGCCCACACTCTGATAATCCGGCACCTCCATAACCAGCTTGAAACTAATGTAAAAGTCGATGACAAGCCGGCACCTCCGTTGCCCACACTCCGATAAGCCGGCACCGCGATAGCCCACACTCCGATAAGCCAACACCTCCATAGCCGTCACATCTAAAACTCAATGCCTATTTTGTTAATTTTCTTGGTAACTTACCTATTTTAATGATTTCCCCAAAAGAAATTAGGTTGTTGGAATGTATTGCTGAAGTCAAAATATAAAGTCAATTGGATGTTAGGGTTGGTACAGATGAAGTAACTGGCAGCAACTAGCTAGCGTGTTTGGTAGGAACATGAGTTGCTACTAATGAACATAATTGTATGGTAGAAACATGAACCTGGAACACTGCTTTAGCCTCGTTCTCAAAGTGGAGAAGGCTAAGTTGTCATTTTTTGTTCACTTGTTTTTCTGTTACAATTTCAATACTAAGGGATTTTAGGGCAAGAACTGTAGGTTCTCGATAATCCATTAATTTGAATTATTATGTTCTTCGTATCGTTGATTCTCATCGTATTTCCTTCATTTAAATTTCAGTTCTCAATCTTATTTATTTCGTGTTTAGAGTTAATCAAATGGTGATTCATTTTCAACAATGGTCAAGAATTTCTTATAGGACTAATCATATATATATGGCTGCCTTTTAAAGCACTTATAGGACTAATTGATCATCCTCCATTTTAAAAGCAATAATATTCAGTTTAATGTACAGATAACAAATAATAGATTTGAACATACGAGCACTAGGTTTAGATAGTCAACACTAATTAGATCAAAGGCTACGTACATTGGAACATTGCACTTTTCATAAGATAATAAGGCCATTTCTTGACCATAAAAGATGGAGAAGTCCGTGAAGCCCCGAAAACCAAAATGCAGAAATTGACATTGAGATATATTAGAATAGAGACAGGATAAAATAAAATGTGAGTTTTCCCTAAGTAGAATAAAAATGATTTTTTTAAAACTCAATATTCGGCTCAAACGAATTCCGATTGAACTCATTTCAGCAGCATTGGAACCGGCTCGTCGAGATTTGCTATCTTAGCTTTTAGAGTTTAGCTTTTAGATTTTAGCATTTAAGGTTTAGATTTTTAGGTTTTAGCTTTAAGGTTTGGAGTTTAGTTTTTAAAGCTTAACTTCTAGAGTTTAGCTCTAGATTTAGTTTTTTTTAGCTTTTTAGGGTTTTGCTTTTGCATTTTAGGTTTTAGGGTTTACCTTTAGATTTTAGGGTTTAGAGATTTGGGTTTAGGGTTTGACGAGCCGGTTCCGACGCCGCATGAATGAGTTCAGTCGGAGTTCGTGTAAGCCGGATATTAGGTTTCTAAACATCATTTTTAGATGAAATCCTCCCTCTATTAACATATTCCTAGCCATCAACTAAGAAGAATCACCAAATATATATATATATGATAATCAGAACAAAAATCTGCAGAAATCTTGCTGACGTGAAAACAATGGCCAACACGGTATGGCTATTCAAATTTCCACCACCAACCATCCTGATTGTGTAGAAAGATTTGATTATAAGTACCAACTAATTCCCAACACCTCAACTTCAAAAGCAAGATCTGAGATCATTCTATTTGAACCCATTTTGCATCTGCTTACACCAAAACAACTCGATTACACTTCAACCAGAACACGAGTGGCTAGATCAAAAAGGTTACGAGTCCATTCTCCATACCCGTTTCGTTGTGAATCTTCCAACCAAAATCAAACAAATTACAAGAGTATAAACAATTCAGGATCAATTGTGGAGGATACCTTCAAGAAGACTGCTGTCGCAAGAGTAAATAGTACTTAAAACAAACCATGCATCAATATTCCTAAATTACCATCGCATAATTAATTCAAGTTTAACTCCTACTGAGACCAGCATTAAGAGGCATAGGCAAAGTAAATGAGATCAGGACAATATTTGTCTCTAATTTGTCATGAAAACATTGCCGTAAAAGTTGTAACTGTTCACTTAGATGGATTAGATACAACAAAGACAAGTTGAAGACAAAGTGAGTTGGTTAACTCAGTCTAAATCATAGGACAGACCAAACTTAGAACATAAGTTGAAACGGGAAACTAGCGATGGCTTTAAAAGATACTTTAATTAGATGATTAATTAAACAAAGCAAATGCATTTATGGTGGATTTTAGGGCACAAAAAAATATTGCAAATCTCACCCAGATCAATTCATAATAATTCTAGATTATGGATTCATATCCGCATCGCCACTTTATCTTCTAATAATCTTGTCCAAACCAAAAGAAATATGATGTAGAAGAGAAGGGTGGACAAGATTTTTTAACTGAAGTGAACCATACTTCAGTTCTTCATTCAAGAACACTTCCAACTTCAAACATACTTATCTCTGGTTAACGGTCTCAGTAGGACTGAATTTAACAATACAAGTCGATTGCAATATCTGCACAGAAGCAGCATAGTTTTGTTGCTAACAAGTGGTTAATACTTTATACGCCTATTTAGGTTCTGTGGGAAATAACGGTGCTGAGTTAATACAAAAAGAAAATTTTAAAAATATCTATAATTATGTCACTATATGATTAGTACAAACTAGCTAAGATTTTATGAGTGTTAAGCTCATTCGTGTCAAACTTTAATTGAGTTCAAGTATAAAAAAGAGATTGAAAACAAGTCGAGTACATATCATCAATTCATCATCCATAAACAACCATTATCAACATTGGCGGATCTACATAGGGCCGGGGGTTCACCGGAACCCCCCAGTTTCGAAATTGTAGTAGAAAGTTATATAGAAAAACTGGGGTGAAACCCTTAAAAAAATATAGGATGAACCCCTTAAAAAGTTGAAAACTAATCAATATCAGATTTTGAGATTTGAATTTAGAGTGGAATGATGTGTTGATAAAAACCCGAAATTAGAATATTAAAAAGATTGAAAATTTGTTGTTATTCTGGGTATGGATGGAGGTAGAATGATACGTGTGTGTGGTGAACCTCACCTGACCCGAACAATAGAACCGAACCGAACCAAAAATTTTTATATCTGGCCCTATGAAATTGGAGCATATAAAAACAGTGAATTCCCTAAAAAAAATTCCTAGATCCGCCACTGATTATCAAGAACAAAGACAATGAAGGAAGGATAGGAATGAACCCTAAAAGACTTTCAATGATCGAAAAACGAACAATGTTTACATGCGTACAACGGGTTTTATAACCCTAATGCATAACAGACGCAACGTTTCAATAGAACGTCAGTTTCTAACTTCTAAATATGACATACAATCCCCCTAACTATTAACAAATATATAAATGACTCTAAACTTAACTTTACACTAATTGCATTCTTGACCCGTTAAACTTGGATATGACATTTAAAGCTAACAGTCACCCCCTAATTGTTAATCTAAGTTATATGTCTTTAACTTGAACTGTTTCTTTCTTCTTGAACGAAAATGAAACAGTACTTCAAATCTTTCTTATTTGCTCCATGTTTGCTTCTTACTTGCTTGATCGAACTAGGGTGTTCATCGGTTCGGTTTTCTATTTGTTCGGTTTATTCGATTCGGTTTATTCAGTTTTGAGATTTTTTTGGTCTAACCGCAAACCTAATCTAACCCAATTGAAAATGTGTCTAACCTTACCTAATCTAACCCAATTCAATCCGATTCGGTTTCGGTTTATTCGGTTTCCTGTTTGTCTTTCGGAAAACAACACATATTTTTAATATATGCTAAAACCAAGAGTTTATAACCATAACAAAAAGTACCGAACCGAAAAATAGTCTTAAACATAAATGCAAAGTTCAAACATAAATAAAGAAACTTGAGTTTTTTTCTAATTAGTCTTTGCCAATGCCACAACAAATAAACTTGAGTTTTTTCAACTCGTCTTTCACTCGATTGGTGTCTTTCTCATCTTTACAAGAATTAAGAACAAATAATAAAGCAATAACCTATTGGGCTTGAGAGTTGAGCTAAAAGTATAAATTTACATTTAATTATTTATATTTATTCGGTTAAAACGGTTAACCGAACAAACCAAATAAATCGAATTAAAAAATATGTCTAACCGTTAACCTAAGCGCAAACCGAATTGCGAATTCGGTTCGATTTTTTTATTACGGATACGATTCAGTTTTCTTCGGTTTTCAGTTTTTTTTTCACACCCCTAGATCTAACCACATAGATTTTTTATTCTTGCTTGGTACTTGCTTTTGGCCAACTTGCTAACTAGTTCTTCTGAACTATTTGCTAATCAGATTCTTGCTCGCTTTGCTTGTACCATACAAAGTCTTCTTGCTCACTTTACTTGTATCATACAAGTTTTCTTGCTCGCTTTAAAACCTTTATGACTTGAACTTGCTCTTACTCTTGCTTACTTTCTTTAAGTTTTGTAGATTTTCCTTCGTCTTTCTTTCATACTCACATTCTAATTTCTTTATTTCGTTCTTTCACATTATTTACCACTACCATCTTTTCCTACCGTTGCAGCCTTCACCCCTGTGTTCTTCATCTGCCTTTGTCTCATATGTAACATCCCGAGTTTTAGAACACGGAATACTTAGCGAAAATTTAAAACTTAGCAAGGATGAGAAGAGCGGGCTTGAGCTTGAGTGTATGGACCAAAAAGGTCAAGGGTTGAGCCCCTTATAAGTCTCATGACCAGCCCCAAACTCCCCATTCCAACACCATTTTCGTTTTGCTAGAGAGAGAAAATGAGAGAGAAACATTCTAGAGAGAGTGAGTCGGTTTGGACCCCAAGATCGATCCAACCTTCTTCTCCAGTGTTAACACGAAAATTAGCTGAAGAAACGAATCGATTAGAGGTACGAATCACGTCCAGAATCTAAGTTTTTATTTAAGTGGTTTTTTAAGGTTTCAACGAGTTTTCTTCAAAAAAATATTGGATTTTTACGTGTGTTTTTGAGTAAAAACTATTGATTTAGCATCATTATTAAGATTAGAACAGTTGAACGTAAAAAGTAGGAATTTTGGATCAAAAACGAAGAATCTAGCTTAAAACAGTTGAGTCGTCCGAAAAGTCATTGAATGGTCCGAAAAGTTTGATGCGACCGAAAAATATCTCGGACGCAGAGAGAGATTTCGGACAAAAGTGATTTCGAAACCGAGATCTCGGACGAATTGATTTTCGGGTGAAAGATATTTCGGGCAATTTGGTTTTCGGGCGAAATGGTTTTTCGGATGAAAGACATTTCGAGCGAATTAGTTTTTGGGCGAAATAGATTTCGGATGAGAGACATTTCGGGCGAAATAATTTTTGATCGAAATAGATTTCGGTTGAAAAGAGAATTCAGACAGAAGAGTTTTCGATCAAGAAGATTTCAGACGGATAGTTTTGTCATGACTCGGAGTTAACATGTTTTCGTTTATGACCACTCGAACAGATCGTTGAGCCTTATACCTAAGAGGATTTAACTAAGAAAGTCAGGTGAGTTCTAATCCCCTTTTTGCCTGCTTTAGGGGTGGTGTGCATACTTAGCGTAAAACGTTTATTACATATTTTTATATTAATAGACAAAGTGAAAAACTATGTTCTAGTGTAAAGTTTAAAAGGGGCAAATGTACGTTTTGAGTAAAGTATAGCTATATTATGACAAACGTTTACTATATTTTCATATACATAAAAAAGGCATAATATACGTGCTAGTATATTTTCAGTAAAGCAAGATATTCATTTTGGCAAGCGTTTACTATTATTTTATATACATAAACAAATGCATGATATATGTGTCAAGCTATGTTCAGCAAAGCAAGATATTTTATGGCAAGCGTTTGCTATATTTTCATATATACATAAACAAAGGCATAAGATATGTGAAAGATATGAACAAGTCAGATAAAGTTTTATGAACAGAAAGTGAATAAATTTCCTACGGGAATGTGTACCAGCTGTAAAGGTCCTTGGGACAGATGTTACTTGTACAATATGTCAGATATGGGTTCTACCCATTAGTAAGAACCTTTGGGTTTGCTAACGGTTGTACAACTGGGATGAGTGACGCCGGTTGCTCGGGAGGTCCACGCAACCTCCCCTTAGCGTTAAGCGGTATTGTCGGTTCATGGGGGCATTGACCAGGGTATTGTCGGTTCATAGACGTGAGCCATGGGGGCATTGACCACGTACTTGTCGGTTCATGGACGTGAGCCATGAGGGTGGTACAATAGTGACAAGTGAATTAACGGTTAAGCGGTAGTGTCGGTTCATGGCCGTTGGCCATGGGGGCATCGACCAGGTACTTGTCGGTTCATGGCCGAAAGCCTTGAGGGCAGTACAGTGTAAAGGAATTGACGGTTTATTATACGTTTTAACCTGATTTGAAAAGTAAAGTATGCAAAGTTTTGCCTTAAGGGCAATATGTATGTATTTGTAAATCTTTTATATAATTTATTTAAAGTAAACGTAAGAACTCACTCAGCATTGCTGATTTTTAGTTTGCATATCAGTTAAGTGTAGGTGGCTTTGAATGGATGAGGATGCTTGGCTTGGCGAGACGAGTTACCCGAAGATCAACATCTTGCATCCCGTTTATGTTTATGTTTCAGTTGTTTAAGACAAGTTTCATTTCGTATCAGACAAGTTATGTTTGGACATGTTATGTAGTTCCGCTACGTATGTTAATGTTTACATTGTTTCCGCTGCAAGTGTTGAATGTCTTATGTTTATGAGCTATGTGTTGATGAGTAAATCCGATAAGTGAGGCCTCTCGGGTTTTGGGGCCTTACAAGTTGGTATCAAAGCTATAGTTTGAGAGATTTGGACATCCCCAATGTCCAGACTTAAACTAAGAATGGGACCAGTAGCGGATACCAATAACGGGTAACTCAAGCCAAAGCATCGGAAATGTATAGTAAGTAAAGTTTCTTTCCTTATTTTAGAGTGTCAAGATAAAAATAGAGGCTTTAGTGGAATCATGAAAGTGAATAATTAGAAAACAAGAAGTGATGTAATGGTTAATTGCAGATGGATAGTGTATATTAACATCTTACCTTACTTATTACGTTCTACATATTCCCTAGCATGATGAAGTTAAATCCCTTTGTTCTCTATCTTTCAGTTAGAAATAGTTAGACGTGGAGGAGCAAGAAGAGGTGGAGGAGGAAGATGTGGTGGACGGGCCAGCCGCCGTGGACGGACACATGCGAAACCAAGATATTTTAAGGGAATGTTCACACTACCCATACTGAGACAGCAGTTACTTAGCACAGACCAAACATTTGAGTTCGAGCCGGCCGTGCAGGCAGCTCTTGGTCGTGAATTCACCCGAATGCTGAAGGAAACCTTACCAGTCATACTGGACGAAGCCTTGAGGAAAGCCATGGAGAACCCCCAACACAATCCCAGTCATTGAAGGGCCCGTGGTGCTTCCAGCTATGGGAGGACCAATCCCGGTAGAGAACGATGCACCTCCTGCTCGCGGCTGCGACTACAAAGCGTTTCGAGGTTGCGTTCCACCTATGCTTACTGGGGAGAAAGAAGCAGCAGATACTCTAGACTAGGTTAACGGCATGGAGTCGACCATTCATCTTAGTGAATGCCGACCAGAACAAGCGGTCATGTTCGTTGCAAAGTCATTAAAGGGAGAAGCAACACACTGGTGGGAAACTGTGAAACAAGCTAAAGGTGACCAAGAAGTCGAGTTGATGAGGTGGAACGATCTGAAATCATTGGTAATTGAAAATTTTTGTCCTAAGAACAAGGTCCACAAGGTGGAAAGGGAATTCTTCTCTACAAGCCGGACTCATGACTCACCGACAGTATACTTCAAAGTACAATGAGTTGGCATGTCTGGCGCCCATCTTGTGACAACTGAAGAGAGGAGAATTCATTATTATGTTCAGGAGTTGCCTCCGAAGATCCGTACTTTTGTCAAAGCCAACACACCGAGTACCTTTGAGTCGGTGGTTGTTCTGAGCGGCGTTGTATATGATGACATCGCTTCTACTGAAGTCATCCCTGAGGTGCCCAAGAAACAAGCAGTTAAGCGAACTGGTGAGGACCTCCAGGGTCCTGGTGAGAGGAGAGCAAGGGTAGAAGTTGAGGGCATATGTGGCAAGTGTGGGAAGAGCCACATAGGTGAATGTAGAGCTGGTCAGGTAGGATGTTCGGACACCAGTCACGCGACTGTCCAGATAAGCCTAGATGCCACAACTGTGGGGAACAGGGACACGTAAGCCGGGATTGTAGAAAGCCCAAGGAACCGAAAGTTGGGTGATTCGAAAAAGGAAAGGGTGTAGAGAAAGAACCCTACATCAACAAGGACAAAGCAAAGGTCTACTAGATGACTCAGTAAGGTATATTGCAAGCTCGTATATGTTACAACAAGTTCACATTATTCCTTATATGATTAGTTAGCCCCATTAGCTTAGATGCCTTAGAATTAGAGATCTGCCCAAGTTAGACTCTCATTGGTAGTTAATCACAATGACCTTCATGACCAATCTGCCTCGCATAGCTACGGTTAATGCCACCCATTCTGTGATTTGCTATCAGTATAGTTTATGACAGGTTTCGAGGATGAAATCTGTTGTTAGGAGGGTAGACTTGTAACATCCCGAGTTTTAGAACACGGAATACTTAGCGAAATTTAAAACTTAGCAAGGATGAGAGGAGCGGGCTTGGGTTTGAGTGTATGGGGCAAAAAGGGCAAGGGTTGGACCCCTTATAAGCCTCAAGACCAGCCCCAACCCCCCCATTCCAACACCATTTTCGTTTTTTCTCGTGAGAGAAAGCGAGAAAGAAACATTCTAGAGAGAGTGAGTCAGTTTTGCCCCAAGATCGATCCAACCTTCTTCTCCAGTGTTGACACGAAGATTAGCTGAAGAAACGAGTCGATTAGAGGTACAAACGAGTCGATTAAGGTTTGAACGAGTTTTCTTCAAAAAATATTGGATTTTTACGTGTGTTTTTGAGTAAAAACTATATATTTAGCTTCATTATTAAGATTAGAACAGTTTGAATGTAAAAAGTATGAATTTTGGATCAAAAACGAAGAATCTAGTATAAAACAGTTGAGTCGTCCGAAAAGTCATTGAATGGTCCGAAAAGTCTGCTACGTCCGAAAAGTATCTCGGACACAGAGGGAGATTTCGGACGAAGGTGATATCGGACACGAGACCTCGGACGAATTGATTTTCGGGTGAAAAATATTTCGGGCAAATTGGTTTTTAGCGAAATGGTTTTCGGATGAAAGACATTTCGGGCGAATTAGTTTTCGGATGAAATAGATTTCGGATGACAAACATTTCGGGCGAAATAATTTTTCGACCGAAATGGATTTCGATCGAAAAGAGAATTCGGACAGAAGAGTTTTCGTTCAAGAGGATTTCGGACGGATAGTTTTGTAATGAATTGGAGTTAACACGTTTTCGTTTATGACCACTCGAACCGATCGTTAAGCCTTATACCTAAGAGGATTTAACTAAGAAAGTCAGCTAAGTTCTTGTCACACCCGTAACACAGAACAGTCGTCTAACCAGAGTAGTACCTCCAACAGATATGTTCCCAGGAAAGAACGACGGGTCTAGAAGAGATTTATACACCGTCCTTTCCTAGACAGAACATTTCGTTCGTCAGATAACTACATACTGGTCAAAAGGTTGCCTTCTAGTTACAGTGAAGTTGATACCAAAAACACACAGCGGAAGCTAAGTCATAAACCTCATTTATTAATAACTAAAAATGTTTTACATAGGGACCAAACTTCTATTACAAACTAACCAAACCAACAAACGTCAGTTCCTGTCATGGAACTCAACATATCCACAAGACATCTCTACTAAACATGCCTCCGACCATCGAAATTCTCTGACCAACCAGACGACTATCCACATCTATTAGCTACCTGGAATGCCACTAACAGATCCACCTGCAACATCTTTTAAAAGTAACTATGTCAACATAAGTTGGTGAATTCATGAACCTTTACCACAAATGGTTGTTATTTAATCATCAGCATTCCCACATCCCACCCCATGCCACATTGCATGTGAGCTTTTTGGTATATATATAATTGGCAACCTTTCTACGTCTGGTCCTCCCACACTAGTATATACTGAATAAACTATCCCACCTTACGGGTCCTCCCACACCCATAAGATAAGATAATCCACCCATAGGTTCCATCCCACAACAGAACGTATAAAGTACTTATTACACATTATATATACATGGAATAGGGTGACTATTTCAAATAACAACTCTGTAACAATACACTTTAAGTTCAGAGGAACTCACCTGGGCAGTATTTCAGCTTTTTGTATCGATAATATGTCAAATATCTCGGACGACACCTCGACTGCTAATATTTCTTAATTAAGATCTATCATGAACTTAACATTTATATAATCAAAGCTTAATGATAAGTAACCAAATTTTCGGAACCCTACGTCAACACTATATACTGCAATTTTGAAGGCGTAAGGCTAGAAATCGGACTTCTAAACGCGTACCGGCACTCTGGCACGGATCCTTAGGCTAAATGTGTGTGTTTGAGTGTGTTTTTGTGTGTGAATATGGTGTCTAGAGCTCTGGCCATCGAATTCTATTTATAGGGCAAATTTGGACTCACGTCTGACCGACATGTAGGACCATATCGGTCCGACATCCCCTATGGCGGCTTATTTGGCTCGGCGCCCACACGTCGAACCGTTATACAAACCATATCAGTCCGTCTTCCACATATCGGACCGACATCCAAAAGCATACCGGTCCGACTTCCAGCTGAGTCAGCAGACACGTGTCAAAACTTAGGGCTAAGTCACGGGACACGTGTCGTCACCTGGTTCAGTCCTTCCTCTACACATGTCAAACGGACATGGCCTGAGATATCGGTCCGACATGTGCTCCATTTTCAGATTTTCCACTTTTAATCCTCCATCTTTGGAGAACTTATAGCTCAATCCCTGAACTTTATATTTTAACACTTTTAACGCTTATATATTTTACTTAATTACCATTTTAGTCCCTCCAGTATTCTATACCTGAAAATTGATGTGTTACAGTTCTAATCCTATTTTTGTCTGCTTTAGGGGTGGTGTGCATACTTAGCGTAAAGCGTTTATTACTTATTTTTATATTAATAGAAAAAATGAAAAGCTATGTTTTAGTGTAAAGTTTAAAAGAGGTAAATGTACGTTTTGAGTAAAGTATAGCTATATTATGTCAAGAGTTTACTATATTTTCATATACATAAACAAGTGCGAAATATACGTGCTAGTATGTTTTCAGTAAAGCAAGATATATCATTTTGACAATCGTTTACTATATTTTCATATACATAAATAAAGGTATGATATATGTGTCAAGCTATGTTCTGTAAAGCAAGATATTTTATGGCAAACGTTTACTATATTTTCATATATACATAAACAAAGGCATAAGATATGTGAAAGTTATGAACAAGTCAGATAAAGTTTTATGAACAGAAAGTGAATAGATTTCCTACGGGAATGTGTACCAGCTGTAAAGGTCATTGGGACAGATATTACTTGTACAAGATGTCAGATATGGGTTTTACCCATTAGTAAGAACCTTTGGGTTCGCTAACGGTTGTACAACTGGGATGAGTGACGGCGGTTGCTCATGACGTCCACGCAATCTCCCCTTAGCGTTAAGCGGTATTGTCGGTTCATGGTCGTGGATCATGGGGGCATTGACAAGGGTATTATCGGTTCATGGACGTGAGCCATGAGGGCATTGACCACGTACTCGTCGGTTCATGGACGTGAGCCATGAGGGCAGTACAGTAGTGACAAGTGAATTGACGGTTAAGCGGTAGTGTCGGTTCATGTCCGTTGGCCATGGGGGCATCGACCAGGTACTTGTCAGTTCATGGTCGAGAGCCATGAAGGCAGTAGTGTAAAGGAATTGACGATTTATTATATGTTTTAACCTGATTTAAAAATAAAGTATGTAAAGTTTTGCTTTAAGGGCAGTATGTATTTGTAAATATTTTATATAATTGATTTAAAGTAAACGTTAGAACTCACTCAACATTGCTGATTTTTAATTTGCAATTCAGTTAAGTGTAGGTGGCTTTGGATGGATGAGGATGCTTGGCTTGGCGAGATGAGTTGCCTGAAGATCAGCATCTGGCATCCCGTTTATGTTTATGTTTCAGTTGTTTAAGACAAGTTTCATTTTGTATCAGACAAGTTATGTTTAGACATGTTATGTAGTTCCGCTGCGTATGTTAATGTTCAAATCGTCTCCACTGCAAGTGTTGAATGTCTTATGTTTATGAGCTATGTGTTGATGAGTAAGTCCAATAAGTGAGGCTTCCCGGGTTTGGGGCCTTACACCATATCAAGACTCAAACTGGCCAAACGTCTCGTGATCCCGTCTATCTTCCATTCACTTGCCTGGATCCACGTCCCTAGTCTGCCTTTTGATCTTGATTAAGGCCCTTCACCCTGGTTTCTGCATCGACTAGGGGAACTATGCAATATGGTTCTAATCTTTATTTTCGAGAGTATCATTGGCCATCATCGTCGGTCACCATATGTTAACTTTCCAGCTTTTTTGACACAGACAACAGAAACAACCAATTATGATCTTTGCTTTGCCTTTTCTTGCGATTATCATGATAACATACAACGAAACATTCCTCTCCTACTGCTTTCTTCATACAGACCATACTAAGCCCTTTTGATTTTCGAAAATAGACCAAAAGCATAATAACATACCCGGTTTTGTTTTGATGTCTGCTTCATGTTCTTTAATGAATTTGTACAGATACTCTCCTTATTCTTTCTTTCGATCTAAATTACTGCAGAAAAAGAGACGACTACCATCACAATATTCTCCAAACCCGTTCCGAAGGCGCCGTCGATTGCAAGTTCTATTCGCGTTTTTGATATAGAAATGCTATAAAAGAAATTTGATAAAATTATAAAAGAAAGCGAGAAAGTTAAATTTAATATTTTGAGAAAAATATTTTTTATGGGTAAATATAAAATTTTAAAGGTAAAAATGGGTAAATTTGAAATTTTAAAGTTTTAGAAAAATAAAGGTATTAAATTATTTTAATTAAAATTGGTATATATGATATTTTTAGTTTTGGTTTGATATATATAATAATTTTCGGTTTATAAAGGTATATATGAAATTGTCCCATGAATATTATTTACATTTGTATATAGAGGCCAAACACATAATACGGCCTATCATTTCTCTTCAACCTGGAATACATGGTGTTCACTAACATTGGTTCCAAAAGACCATACAGAGAGATGCTATATATGTTTTTGTTTGAAAGACATCTAAAAGTAGCTTTTGTTTTGCTTTATTTACTTTGTACGCTCATATGGCTTTTGTTGTTAAGGACGGTTATTAGGGTTTCAGTAACCCATTGATCAAGGGAGATAAATGTATTTTCTTTTAGTTTATGCTCAAAATCTCCTACGTCCTTTTAACATCAAGAGCAGTACGATCATGGCTAGGTACAAAGGAATGATATAAATGAAAAATGACTGCAATAATATCATTTTGTTATTCTTTGTCACGTACGATCATTGTAAATGTACATGAAAATTAGTATTTTCACACCTTAATTAGTGTGTAAAATAGTAAGTCACATGTACGTGTAAGTTTATAAAAATGATTTATATTTACAAGTGTCTAGAAAATATATTTAAGATAAATAAAAACATAATCGTGTGTAAGATTTTTATGTGTAAAAATTTGAGTAATTTTCCAAACTTAAAGTATGAACGTTTAGAAGTAATTTATAACAACAATTTCTTGCGAAAAGTGTGGATTATAATTTTATACTTTCGTCTATGTGGTTTAGTCACTTTTATCAGTTTCATTTAGAGGTGCACAAATCGGTTTTTTTTTGGAACCGGATCCGGTTCGGATCCGGACCGGTTCCGTCAAAGTTGGTCAATAACCGGATCCATTAGAACCGGTTCCGGTTCGGATCCGGTTCCGGGTGTGGAGACTTGGAACCTATTGGGACCGGTTCGGACATTTAGAACCGGACCGGTTAAAAAAAACCGGTTCCACCGGTTCCGAAAAAAAAAAAATTAAAAATTAACAAAGATACACTATAAAATACATGTTTTATTTATTTTGTAGATTTTTTTAAGTTATTTAACAATAGTTCGTACAAAAAAAATACAAAAAACATAATTGAATCACAAAGCATTAATTATTTATTATGTTTTCAATATTCTTCGTCGTAGTCTTTGTAACATCGGTTTTCATTCTTCTTCGCTTGAGATACGTTGGGCTTCATCGTAAGCTTGTTCTTCGTCCGAAAGTGGAGTCGCCGCCCCATGTTCTACTTCGAATTCATGTATTTCTTGTTCAACGTCAAGCTCGCCTTCTAATTTTGCAACATGTTGTACACGTTCGGCGGCATCCAAATGGTCCTTCAAGCAAATACACATCTCCATAGATTCCGGTGTAAGCCTCGTTCTTCGAATAGATAAAACCCTGCCACTAAGAGAAAAAGCGGATTCCGAAGCTACCGTGGAAGCTTGGACGGTTAGTAGGTCACGGGCCATTGCGGCTAGAACGGGATATTGGGATTCCCTTCCTTGCCACCAACTCAAGATATCAAAGTTTTCAAACTCTTCGGATCTTAGAGTAGAAATAAAGTCGGTTGCTTGATATCTCCCAAGCTCGCTACTTGGTGTGGTTCCACGAGCTCGTTTAGTATTTTCGTTTCTTAAAGTGTTAAATAAATTTAGCATCGGGTTCCTTGAACTACTAGAAGTTGAACCCGAACCCATTGATTCACGTATGTTTGATGGATCACCACTTCCACCATATTTGCGTAAATAATAATCAAACATATTATTAAAAGCCGAATTGAAATCCCTTATTGCATTTGATTCAAAATTTGGGTCTTCCTCGAACATATTTAAATCATCCGATATTGATCCAATTAATGTTTCAACACCGGTTACATTAATCGTTGGGTTTAAGGCGGCCGAACATGTAACAACGGCCGGCATTTCTGAAAAATATTTTTTAAATTTAGCTTTCATAGGTTTTACCATTTTTTCAAAAATAGTGCCGTGATATTCAAACTCTTTTAATTTATTACATATTAAGTATAATTGTTGAAGTATTAGCGAAGACGTGGGATAATAAACTCCCGATAAACATGTAGTTGCATTTTTAAAAACCTCAAGCAAATTAGTTAGTTTCTCGATCATATCCCAACTTATATTATCAAATTTTTGTAAACAACGTTTCTTTTGCACAAGTTCATCATGGAAATGTTTTAAAGTAATTTTTTGCCTTAAGGCCGATTCAAACATTTTCCAAGTCGAGTTCCATCTAGTAGGTACGTCCCAATTCGGACCTAAAAAGATGGAATCCGTTTGTTGGCACAAGTTTCTATAGTTTATATATCTTTTTTTGCTTGTGCTAAAAACTTCACGTAACATCACTTTAAAATTTTCTTTTACGTCTCTTATTTCTTGGACGTTTAGACCGTCTTGCACAACCAAGTTAATGATATGTGCAACACATCGACTATGAAAAAAAACACCGTTACAAGGCGGTTCATATTTTATTTTTAATTTTTCGACCGCGTTTGTGTTATTTGAAGCGTTATCAAAAGATATTGAAAATATTTTCGGTTGAATTTTATAAGTTTGAATTACCGAGTCTAAAATATAAAATAAGTTTTCACCGGTATGTGGATATCCAAAATAATCAAACGCAATCGTACGCTTCATCATTTGCCACGACTCCGGTTGAACCCAATGTGCGGTAACGCAAAGGTACGATTCGGGTAAACCATGTGGAGCGGACCAAACGTCCGTTGTTAAGTTAATGCCGGTATTTAATTTTTCAAAACCTAAAATTAATTCTTTTTTGGCTCTTTTCCACATTTTTAAACAATCTCTTCTCAAAGTAGAACGACTTACATTTGTGTAATTCGGTTGAAGCGTCTCTTGTATCATCCTCGTCAAGCGCGGATTATCAAAATGATCAAAAGGCAAGCCTTCTTGAATGACGAAATGTGCCATTCTCTCACGAACACTTTCGACATTGTATTGCCAAACTCCTCCATCCCTACCAATTTGAGTTTGATTTTCACCTTCTTGAGTGTGTCTTGCGTGACTAGCAATATGTTTCCTTAAACTGCTATTTCCCGCCGCAGCTAAAAGTTTACCACAACGTTTGCAACGAGCCTTTTGCGAGCCGTACGACATTTCGCATAAATCGAAATAAGCCCATATTTCTTGGTTTCGGGAGCAAGGAAGTATTGACACAACCGTAACATCGCTAGTAGAACCACCAACCGAATTTTGAGTGCTTGCGGAAGCGGAAGCCATGAGAGCGTTTTTTTTTTTGCTTAACGTGAGCGTTTTTTTTGCGTTTTGAGAGCGTTTTTGAGTTTTGAGAGCTAGAATGTTGTGGTGAACTAACACAAACACCCAATACCTATTTATACTAAATTTCAATACTTAAAAACAAAAAAAAAAACAAAAAAACGGCCATAAAACGGCTATATAGCCGTTTTTTTTTAACCCCAACGGCTAGAACCGGTTCCGAACCGGTTCCAAAATGTCCGAAAAAAACCGGTTCCAAAAAATCCGAGTTTTATCCGATTTTTAACCGGTCCGTCAAAAAACCCAGAACCGGTCCCGGAACCGGCGGTTCTCATAATATCCGGACCGGTTCTAAAAAAACCGGTTCTCACCGGATCCGGTTTCGGATAATCCATCGGATCGGTTCCGGTTCCGGTTCTTTTGTGCACCTCTAGTTTCATTCAAAAAGTGTATTTTTCTCCGTTGTATCCTCGTGTACGAATCTTGTCATTTTCATCCAATTAGTTAACTCTATCCATATTTTAACATTAAATGAGGGGTATTTAGGTCTTTTTATATATTTCTTTATTTTATCAATATTTTAAACCCTTAATTATTCCCTTCATTCCCTTAAACAACTAAAACATGGTTTATGGCAACTAATGAAGATTATTGCAAGTTTCAAA
Source organism: Smallanthus sonchifolius (assembly GCA_023525975.1). NCBI lineage: Eukaryota > Viridiplantae > Streptophyta > Magnoliopsida > Asterales > Asteraceae > Smallanthus > Smallanthus sonchifolius. Next base: position 84,456,401 of record CM042032.1, on the reverse strand, counting down.
TTTCTAAATTTTAACACACTTCATCATGAATATTTCTATCGATTTATTTATTAGGGTAAATAAGTGTTTAATCTCTTTAAATGTCAACGTCAGTTCTTTTGTTTTTAGATAAAAAAAAAGTTATAAGAAACGCAAGAAAAAAAGTACATGTAAACAAAACAACCGGATGTACCGGTTCCACGTTGTTTTAAAAAATATTTTCACAATTTTGTTCAAATTTTACATGTGAAGGTACTTAATGTTAAAAAAACTGTTAAGAGACTTTTATGAGAAAAAACATAAAGTAGATTAGTTTTTTATGTTATTTACTCTAAAAGTATAAAAGACTTTAAAATCAATCATTTCTCTATGTTTCAATTGTACATTTTGATTTCAATTTTGAGCACTAAAAGAACTAAGTATTTGTTGCGTCAACTAAGAGCATACGCAACATGTAATTTTTTGGAGCCCCATCAACGCTTATCTTGCGGTGACGGACAAGCTTGTCATGGATGTCCGCATTGCGTGGCTTCATCCTTGGCCGTTTTTTTGCAAACTCTTTTATGTGCACAGACGGGGTCGTCAACGTGGGATGGGCCCCTTTTTCCATTTTCATTCAAGGATTAGTTGATTTTCGATGAAAATGGAGAAAACTCACGATATCGTTTTATTCCTAACATCTTCTCATATCCCCAACTTTTGTTTGTTAGGGTTATGCTAGCTTATGCAACAACGTATCTATAGTGACCAATTTTCCTTTATCTTCGTCACTCGTCACTTCGTCTGCTTTTCAGAAATTTACAAATTCTAGTTTGGCCCATGGGCTTCTCAAAAATTTACAAATGCTAATTGGGCCCATGGGCTTCTCAGAAATTTCCAACCATCTTGGAGAATTTCATAATTCATCCGATTCACTATATGTATATCTTTCTTTTAGTTCTTCATCATGAATAATTAATATATTTTTTTTTGAAAGGCAAAGCTAAGTCAACCCCCTGAAGAACAGGGAGGCCTCACCCAACCAGAGGAAACCCGTCATCGGAAAAAACCCCTGATTCATGACCCATAGCATTTATGCCCCAGGTGAGATTCGAACCTGTGACCTCCCAGATGGTGAGGCTCCCGGGCTACCGCTGGACCAAATGGCCAGTGGTGAATAATTAATATATATATTGGTGTATAATAAAGACTAGAGTAAACTGCAATTTGCACACCTGTGGTTTAGGAGCGCTGACACGTTGCAACACTGTTTAAAACAAAGCGCAATTTAGCCCCCGATGGTAAACTTTTTCTTTCTTTTTGCGTCCCTCCGTCAAAAATCCATCCATTTCGCCGTACATTTATGTCACAAATGTCTCTTTTACCCTTGTATCCTTTTCTTCAGGAGGTGTTACAAACCCTTGATGCTTTTCAGAATCCTTAACATCAAACTATCTGTGCACACTCATATCATCAAAATTCACATGAAACTCATCATGACCCACAAATCTAAAGCTCTCATTTTCATCATTAGGATCAAAATAATCCCAAGAAGATGCTGATTCAGGTGGAGGTGGTGGTGGTGGCGGCATTATGAAGGGGATGGAATCCACATCATCTACATAAACCCTAGTACTAACACCAATCACAGATGGTAGTCCCATCATACCTCATGTAACTTACTCTTGAAACAGAGGCATCAAGGTGTGGTGGAGATGGTGATGGGTGTAAAGGTGGCATTGTGAAGGCGATTGAAACCGTGTTTATACATCGATCATTCGTATATCGTTTGTGAAGGAGATCCCCTTGATGAAATGCTATTGAATCACAAATACTAACTTACCTCAATTGCAACCTCACCGATAATCGAAAGCCCATTATTCTTCCCCACCAGCAACGTATAACTCTCATTAACACCTAATTGAAGCTAACACACATTCAAACAACAAACTATTCACTTTCCACAAAAAAATGAAATTGAGCAACCACATTTTCACCAAAACTTCAAAACCTCACCTCTTCATCATCAGAATGAACAATAACAGTAACTTTACCAACATCATAATCCGAATTACTCGTTCCTCCCAGCTAATATTAGGGTTTTGTATCTCGCGAACGCTTCTCGAACAATAACAGAACTCGCGCCATTGTCGGAGAGCGAGATTGATAAATCAGGGTCCACCGCTAGGGTTTCATTACCAGAAATGAATTCGAACGGCAATGGCCATATATATGTGATGGATGAATCGTCGGATAGGTGCGAAGGGGAATTGACTATTCGGATGGTTCGTGAATTGATGAGTGGTGCTAGATGGAGACATATGGAAAGAATCGTGAAGAGGTAGTGGAGTGATTTAGGGTTTATAGTGGGGAATCTGGGGGTATTTTTGGGGAAGATGGGAAAAGTGGGTTGACAGAGGTGTTTGAGACAAAAAGTACTATAATACCTTTCTTCTAAACGGCGGAATGGATGAATTTTTGACGGGATGGTTGCAAAATGAAAGAGAAACTTTACCATCGGAGGTTAAATTGCACTTTGTTTTAAACAGTGTTGCAACCTGTCAACGCCCCTAAACCACAGAGATGCAAATTACAGTTAACTCTAAAGACTACTACAAAAAGGTCAAAAGCAAATCAAACCTGCCTAAAAGGTCGCAAAATGGAGACTCGATTAATGACCAAAATGAAATGGGCTAAACAATAGCAATCGAAAATAATTCTGTTAACAGTCGCAACTTTTATTTGAAAAACAAAGCAAAAGGACCAAAAAACGGGTGAATTATATTCAAAAACAGTAAAAATAAAATCTTGTCGCAACTTTTATTAGAAAAAAAAATGGGAAATTTTATTTAAAAGGAAAAAAATGTATAAAAATATATTTCAATCATATACACTCTCACAACTTTTATTTGAAAACACAAAAAAAACGAACACAATTATATTTTAAAAAACAAAAAATAAAAATAAATTTTGATCGTAAAGCGGTCGCAACTTTTATTTAAAATGTAACGAACCAAAAATCCAAATATAATATTATTTGCCTTAATAATATTATGAGGGGTGAAATTGGAATGTATTTATATGGAAGGTTTGTTTTAAATAATACAAATCTCTAGTTTTGGATTCATGGAGTCATTTCTGAAAGATGGAGGGGCTGTTTTGCAATTAACACAAACTTAATTTGTGTTAAATGATATGATCAGGCAAAACACATATACTCTTGGTGTGTTTTTGTGATTTCAACAAGGAGAGCAAGGAGGGAGGGTTGATTTTTGAAGCCATGGTGATTGCATGCTAGATTGAAGCGTTTTGATCAGCACAATCCTTTCCAAGCATCAAGTAAGTATCATCTTCTCCATCAAATCCTTGATGAACCTTGTTCTTGGTGGGTTTGGGTTGGTGAACCCTATGTGGTCGAAATTGGGGATGATGGTGTGTAATTTGTTGTTTAGAAGTGTTAGTCAAGCTTATCTAAAGCTAGATGATTGATCAATTCTTGTTATTAACATCCAATTTGATGATTCAAGAATTAGGGTTCTTAAGGGTGAATTGGGGGTTTTTGATTTAGGGATTCTGATTGTTGAGTTGAAGTTAGATAAGTGTCTAGGGAGTTAATAGACACATAATTAACCATAAAGCCCCAATTATTATGGTGTTTGTAAAATGAGTTTTGGTGTAACTTGGTTGGAAACCTTAATGGGTCAAAATGGATGAATATGGTCTTGGGAAGTTTAAAACTTGTTTAAAAGTATAATTAATCAAGTTAGAATGGGTGTAATCCATAAGGTCTAGGGTGGGTGTTAGACCTCAATTGATGAATAGTGAAATTAGTGGATTGAGGGTTTGACTTTATTGGGTCAAACGGGTCATTTGGGTTGAAAGGTGGTTATTAGGTGTTAAGGGTTTGGTTAAGTTTGTATTAACTAATCTAAGTTAGAATATTGATCTTTAGATCATAAAGGTGTGTTAGGTCTCAATTGGTTATCAATTGATTACTAATTGTAAATGGGTCGTATATGTGATCAAGTGGTAAGGAAGCTAGCTTGGATGATCAAGCGGGGTCATCTTTAGCAAAAGGTAAGTGCTTGCACTTACTTAGTAATGATAGGTGGTAGTAAATGTACATACTTGATATACATGTTGATTTTGGTTGATTATCATATGTGTAAATGTGGGTATGATGATTTGGTGAAATTGCATATGGTGTATGAATGCAAAGGGTGGGTGCTTAAGATGCTTGAGGTCTATGAACCTCACAATGTCGTAGGGTATTTATAGTACTAGAATTACTTATGATTTCTATGGCGTCATTTGTATGTTTATATTGCATGTAAGGTAGGGTGAATGAATGGTTTGAAGTCTTTGAATTTCACATTTGGAAAGGGTGGGATTGGGGTCTTTGAACCTCACATGTCGGGTATATTGTATGGGTTATAGGATTAAGTTAGTAATTTGTGTGTGTGCACTTGTTGTATGATTAAGGTTGATGTTTGAGGTCTAAGAACCTCACATGTGGTAGCTATGTGTTGATATTGTTTGAAGTCACGAACTTCACAAGGATGGTTTGAGTTTGTGGTCAAAGAACCACACAATTATGATATGGTGTTTGAGGTCTTTAGAACCTCACAAAGGAGTATGGTCGGGTTTTAGGGTGGATTACTAACCATTTGATGTTAGTATATGTGGGTAAGCTTATATGTGGTTAAAATATAAGTTTATGATTGTTAATAGTTTAAATATGCAAACGGGTCGGGATTTGACATGTAAGGTGTCATTACATGTTGTCGGAAAAACCCAAAAACTTCAAATAAGTATATCTCGGGCTAGAAAATGAACTTCGAAACCCATAATATATGAATTTGGGGTGCCTTGACGTGAGGAATTTGAAATTTGGTATTGCTGACCTGTAGGGGGTGCATAATGCGCTGGTACCCGGCGCATATTGCGCTGGCGGGTCTGCAGACGGTTGAAATTGCATTGATTTGCGCCGGTAAAAAGTGGAAATGACATTTTTGGGCCAAGGCTAAGGTGTTAACTTGTGAATGGTCCTAGGGGGTGTCTATCATTACTAATGGTTGTTTGTTTGGGTGTTTTTATCCATGAAAGCTCCGGTCTAGTCTCGGGTCACACTTCGTGTCGATTTGGATTCTCATTCGTTTGATGGATGTTAACAGTTGGAGTTATAATCCTCGTTGGGATTCATTAAATTTGATTTTAGTTTGTCATCTTGTTGTTATCTTAAAGGTGTTAGTCGTGTTTTTTTTTAAACAACTTAAGTTGAGGCCGTTTGTTGTTATTTAAATGTGTTATTTTGTCAAAAGTTTTATTTATGGGACCTACTTTCACATGTTTTGAAAGTTATAAAATGGTTGAAAATTCCGGGTGTTACATAAAAACAACAAAAATAAATTAAAAATGGTCGTAAAATCTATCAAAAATTATATTTAAGAAGATAAAACTAAAATTCAGTCATAATATTTACATAAGAGGATAAACAAACTGGGAAGGGTTCAATTTAAAACACTAAATATTGCGAGAACACGCAGAACAAAAAGAATCATACACTTTTTCAATCTTAAAAAGTTTTAAAATATAAGAAAATGATATAAACGTAATGTTTATTCGTTTTTCATGAAATTAAAACAAAAAAAATATAAACAAATTTCGTTTATATACATACCTACACGTGTAGGAAACTTTTAAATATATAAAAATATATGAAAAAACCAGTTTAATGGTTTTTTATGTACATAAACATATGTATTTGTATGTAAGAAGTATAAATTTTTTAAAATTTTTACCATGGATAAAAAAATTAAACCATTTAGGTTTGTTCTCTCTGTTCTCACAGAATTTCCTTGTTCTGAAATGAACTTCCCTCTAAAAAAAAAAATATATATATATATATATATATATATAATATTGGTAGCAAAAATGTCGCAACTTTTATTTAAAAAATAAAAACCGTTCACAAAAACGGCCACAAATTATATTTAAAAAATAGAAAAATCGGTCACAAAAAAATTCATAGTATTTACTTAAAATTAAAAAGAACTTAAAATAAATACCAGCCACAAATTTACATAAAAAATTAAAAATAAAGTTCTGTCAAATTCGGTAACTAACTTTAGGACAGGAATTCTGGTCATTAGATTTCCTATTATTTCACTAAGTAGCCTCTTTAACTATAGTGTTTGACATGCTACTGCAGTAGCCGTCATGAATTCTGATGCACAGTATGATAATGCTATTGTTTGTTGCTTCTATCTACTCTAAGTTACAGGTGATTCTCCAAAATAGAATATCAGTCTAGTAGTTCCTTTTCCTTGATTCGTGTTGACACCATAACTAATGTCGCTACAACTTGTTATTTTGCTTTCAAAATAATGGTTGTAGATGATGTTGAAGTCTATATTTTCCTATCAAGGTTATCGACTGATGAAATGCGTTAGCTATCGGTTCGGTTCATGAATGCACCGGGACTCGCTATAGTTTACGATAAAAAAGTTTATTTGCGATGGTTTCGTCACACATATGTTATACGATATAATCCAAAAAATAAATCCGTGTTTTACATCGACCAAAAATCATAAAAACGAACACCGTCACCGGCTCTGATAATGCCAATACCGGCAAACAAATTGTTCAGTCATTATCGGTTTGGTAAGTCACGGTTCCGAAACGGAAATTGTACTCGCTATATCTTACGATACAAAAAAATACTATTTTTTTAATACAACTCCGTTTTAAGAAAAATTATCTCGGAATGTCAACAAAAAAAAATAAAAATAGTTGCGTATTTCGTTTTTTGAAAAAATTTAACGAATGGAAGTTATTACATGAACATGAAATAAATAGAAAATTAAATGGGATAAAAGGTATATTATATATAGTATAAGGGGCTAAAACGAAAACGAATAAAAAATTCGTTTCACGAAAACATAAAACCGTGTGAAATTATCGCAAACAAAAAACCATAAAAATAAAAACTAGTTAAAAATTAAAAAAATAAATAAATAAATAACTAAAATTAAAAAACGTCACGTGTATTACATCAATCAAGAACAATAAAAATAAATAGTAACGTGAGTTCCAATAATACTGATAACGTTACCAATGATGTTTGTTAGCTATCGATTCATTTGTGAATGCAATGGGACTTGCTATAATTTACGATAGAAAACAAAAGTTTATTTACGATGATTTTGTCACAAAAATGTTATACGATATAACCGAAAAAATAAAGTCATGCCTTACATCGACCGAAAACCATAAAAACGAACACCGACAACCGGTTCTGATAATAACAATACCGGCAACGATATTTTTCGGTCATTATCGGTTTGGTTTGTCATGGTTCCGGAACGGTAATGACACTCACTATAGCTTACTATACAAAAAAATACTCGATTTTGAATAAAACTCCGTTTTCAAAAAAATTATATCGGAATGTCCACAAAAAAAATAAAGATAGCTGTGTATTCTGTTTTTTTATTAACGAACGAATGTTGTTACATGAAAATGAAATAAGTACACTACTAGAAAATGGATGGGTTTGCTATGGAAATTTGTGACACAATTGCGACCAAAAGTAAAACCCTAAAGTCATACGAAATGCGTCGCAAATGTGTCGGAATTTGCGACGCATTTCCGACGCAAACTTTTACTATCATATTTTAATTTTGTTAATGCATTAATAAAAAGAATAATATAGGTTGCATCGCAAATGTGTCGGAATTTGCGACGCATTTCCGACGGAAACTTTTAATATCGTATTTTAGTGTTTTTAATACATTAATAAAAATAACAATATATGTTACGTCGCAAATGTGTCGGAAATTTGCGACGCATTTCCGACGCAAAGCATTTAATTTCGTATTTTAGTGTTGTTAATACATAAATAAAATCAATAATATACGTTGCGTCGCAAATATGTCAGAAATTTGCGACGCAAAACATTTAATTTCGTATTATAGTGTTTGTTAATACATTAATAAAGTAATAATATAGGTTGCGTCGCAAATGTGTCAGAAATTTGCGACACAAAACATTTAATTTTGTATTTAATACATTAATAAAAAGAATAATATAACTTGCGTCGCAAATGTGTCGGAATTTGCGACACATTTCCGACGCAAAATTTTAATTTCGTATTTTATTTTTTTAATACAATAACAATATATAACAAGCGGAACAAGTGTTTTACACACCTTACCCTACGGGAAAAGGTGATACAAAAGGTATATTGGCGGTTGTCAAAACAAAAGGCCGACACATATATGAAGTTATCGCTCCTGAAACTAATGGAAACACAGAAGAACATGGGTTTCTTGAGGTTGATGAACTCTTCGAGTTACCATCTATTATATATAGTATAAGGGGATAAAATAAAATAAAAATCTCATTTCATCGTTGTTGGTTAATTATAGAGTATAATATCATATAATAGGATTCTTTGTTAAGAAAACATTATTAAACATATTTAAGTATAAACTTTATTATTATACGGGTCTAATCGAAGAAATCTACTATAATTCTACTTGATCCACAAGTGTTTAATCTACTCACGAACTTACTAGAAATTACGTTCTTCCTAGAAAAGAGTCTTAGAAAACCTATTTCTTGTAGTGAATAAAGTACTTTCATTTCAAATTCGTATGCATATAACTATCAAAGCAAAGTTCACAGCTTCATATTAATTTGTGTCTTCATACTTCGGTGAATGATTTTTATACCGCGCAAGTCAATAAATAAACGAAGGTTATATCAATTAGCTAATAACAATATCAAATATCTTGCTTATACAAGATAGAAATTACTAAAAAAAGATACAAAACGTAAGGATTTTCATGTATTTAATAAAGGCAAACTTTGAGAAAGGATGTTTATAAACCATACTGTTTGCTTCACGATTAAGTTATGATGTTTTAAGGGTTTGGCTGACGATTTAGGACTTGGAATAAGTTCTTTTGAATCAAATGGATGTTTAATATCACTAATAATATTGTGTTCTAATATTCTCACACAAGTTAAGCGCGAGAGTGATTGTAGCTTAAAATGTAAATGACTATATCTTGCAGCCTGTGGTGATGGTGGTTGATGGCAGGTTGTATTCCCCCATGAACCGACGGTTGTCTTGAGCGCCTGTGTTGGCATCTCCCCCTGCAACTTTCGATTGAAATTTCTTCACACACCACCGACTTTCGATCGAATGTCTTCTTTCGATCGAAAGGTTATCTTGTGCATGAACTATTCTCAACAACAGTTGTTGTTTAGCCTGTGATCGAGCGGCGCGGTGGTCGTGAAGCGGCGGTAGCGTCGCGTTGTGACGACGACTAGGTTCCACGTGAAGGTTGTTTCTACGAACCTAGAGAGCAGGTGACAGTGACAGCGGAGGCGGCGGATTTTGATCAGCAGTGGTTGTGTGCTGCGATGAGGGATGGCTACGGCTAGGGTTTGGAGATCGACCCCCATGTGAAGCAACAAAAAATTTAAACAAAAGTGGCTATAAACACTAAACCACCTACATTCTCCGAGGCAGGAGCAACCATAAAGAAGCTATAAACACAAGTTAACAAGTTAACCATGGTAGTGTTTGATATGCATAAATGTATGGTGGAATGGAATGAGTTATTACGCTGGAATAAAAAAAAACATATTTGTTAATCACATATGAATGGAATGGACCATCACATATGAATGGAATGGACCATTACATAAGAAATGTGATTCTTACCTTTATAATGATCTTCATTCTTTGGGGGAAGGATGATTTCTTTTTATTCCTTCAAGTAATGGAATGGTTTTGTTTAATTAATGACCCGAACCATGAATCGACCCATGCCCCGACTCATGGTCCGACCCATGGCCCGACCGATGACTCGAACCATGGTCCGACCCATGACTCGAACCATTACCCGACCCATGCCCATAACCATGACCCGACCCATGTCACGAACCATGACCCGTCCCATAGCCCGACCCATGATCCGAACCATGACAAGTCCTATGACCTGAACCATGACCCGATCCATAATATAAATTTATTAGTTAAAAATATTTTATTTTTCATAAAATATTTTCCTGCCTACCAAACAGCACAAACTAATGATTTATTTCATTCTCGTAAGGTAACCAAGCAGGACAATGGAATGGTAATGATCAATTTCTTTCCCTTATCCATTCCATTTATTCGTTCATTAAATTCTCTCGTTCATTCAATTCTCTCGTTCATTTCATTACGCCATTACCTTATACCAAAGAGTCGTGCATGTGATAAGTATGTAAGAACTAAGAACTATGGAGAAGAGGGTAGAGATTAAAGAGAGATATGGCCCAACAAGAATATAGGGCCTTTGCTACAAAGAAATGAGGAACGAACTGTGTAGCCCAATAGGCCTAAAACTTAAAAGACCAGGGTCAAGTAGAGACTAGAGAGTACATCTACAACTAGGGGCGTTCAAAAAATCTGAATCCAAAACCGAATGAATTAACCAAAATTCCAAACTCGAATTATCCGAATTTTTGGATTCAGATTCGGATATTAGTTTTGGAAAATTTTGGATATTTCGGATATCCGAATCCGGAATATTAAATTTAGTTTTTTTAATTCTTTATTATGTTTAAATATATAAAGCATATCAAGAACCCTAATCCCTAGCCAATGGGGTTGGTAGCCTATTGGTAGAGGAAAATTCTCTAGGAACACCAAGGTTTAAGGAGGTCTGGGTTCAAGTCCCACTCCTACAGGAATAAAGAAATTTGTCTTTAAAAAAAAAGAACCCTAATCCCTAATAACATTCTCCTGGAGTCCTGTTCAGTGCTCCCTACGCCCGAATTTCGGATACGGATTCGGATAGTAAAATCCACTATCCGAAATTTTCGGATATCTGGTTTTGAACACCCCTATCTACAACTAGCATGCTAAGAAGAGCTCAAATCTAACATCAAAAGGTATTACATACTAATTTCAAACTTTTGATTTCGTTTTAATCTTCTATCGATAGTGAAAACTGGAAACCCTTTCTATTCTTCCTACTGCTGGCCTGCCGCCTAATATGTTCTTCCAAGGTTATGTGGCAGTGAGCCGGTGAACATCACTGTTGGGGGGGCAAAATTGGTCTCTGGAAACCAAAAAGAAAACATAAACAAACTCTCATTTTCAGATTTCGGATAGTGATTTTACTATCCGGTTTTAAACACCCCTATCTACAACTAGCATGCTAAGAAGAGTTCAAACTACGTGTAATTTTTTCAAACACTTTCATTTCTTGAATTCAAATAATAATAATAATAATTAATAACTTATATTAAAAATCATTAAAAAATATAATAATTAAATTATAATCCAATTTTATTTCGAGTCACTTAAGATATTTTAAATGTTTTAAATAAGTTAAGACTAATTTACAGAAATTTATAATAATAAACTTAAAAAAGCAATCATCAAAAAAAGTAAATGTAATTAACCAAAAATTTTCTTAAACTGGAAACATTCTTCACAGGACGAAATAAATGTGATCCGATCGTATACAACTCAACTTCATCATCTACTTTCACTTCCATTTAAACCCACAGTCGACGATACATCCCTTTTCACCATATTAAACCCGACCCGAAACTTAAAACCCGAAAACACCATGATGTCGTCGTGTTCTCCCCTTCATCACCTCCTACTCCTCCTCCTCATACTCTTCCACGTTCCGCCATGCCCCGCCGACGGCGGATCATGGTACTTACTCCTCCCAACCATCGGCATCTCCGCCATGCACATGCAGCTCCTCCCAAACGACCGTGTCCTAATATACGACCGTACAGATTTCGGAACCTCAAACATCTCTCTCCCAGACGGCAAATGCCGCCCCAACTCCAACGACTGCTCCGCCCACTCTGTGGAGTACGACGTCGCATCGAACACCGTTCGTCCACTCATGGTCCTTTCAAACGTGTGGTGCTCCTCCGGGAGCTTAATGCCCGACGGGACCGTAACTCAGACAGGAGGCACGGCTGACGGTGAGCTTGTTGTCAGGACGTATAGTTCGTGTGACACGTGTGATTGGGAAGAAATACCAAACGGGTTAGTACAAGGAAGATGGTACGCCACCAATCATTTATTGCCCGACAGCCGCCAAATAATCATCGGCGGTCGGGGAGCATTTAATTATGAGTTCTTCCCTAAGACGCCGGAGACCGCCAACGCCGTGGATTTTCCGTTTCTTGATGAGACGAATGATCCGGGACAGGAAAATAATTTATACCCGTTTGTATTTCTTTATCCCGATGGCAATTTGTTCATTTTCGCGAATAATCGCGCCATTTTTTTCGACTATCTTAACAACCAAGTCGTCAAGACTTTTCCGACCATCCCCGGCGACGATCCGAGAAACTACCCAAGCACGGGCTCCGGGGTACTACTCCCGATTCGGATTGTTAACGGGACGGTAGGTGCGGTTGAGTTTTTGGTGTGTGGAGGTGCACCCAGATCAGCATTCCCCAATGCATTCAATGGGGTATTTGATGGAGCTTTGGATTCGTGTGGTCGGATCGTGATATCCGACCCTGATCCGCAATGGGTTATGGAGAGCATGCCTTTAGCACGTGTGATGAGTGACATGTTGTTGCTCCCTAACGGTCACGTTTTGATTATTAACGGTGCGTCAGCTGGGGTGGCCGGGTGGGAATTTGGGCGTGACCCGGTTTTGTGCCCGGTCGTTTACCGACCGGGTAACCCGATCGTGTCAAGATTTGAGGTGCAAACTCCGGCCACCATACCGCGTATGTACCACTCAACGGCAATTTTGCTTCGAGATGGTCGGGTTCTTGTTGGTGGAAGTAACCCACACGATAAATATGAATTTTCGAACACGCTTTATCCTACTGAGTTGAGTTTGGAGGAGTTTTCGCCGGCTTATTTGGATTCAACCGTGTCCGGGCTACGCCCGGTTATAATCAATCCCGTAACCGGTAGTAATATCGTGTATGGAAATGAAATGGTTATAAATTTTGCGGTTTCGAACAATTTGGATGCGATTTCAGTCATGGTGACATTAGTGGCACCATCGTTTAATACACACTCATTTTCGATGAACCAGAGATTGTTGGTTCTTGATAGTCGTATTGTCACCACGACGGATCCAGACAGTTCAAACTATCAAATCCGTGTGACAATGCCGCCCTCCGGAAACATTGCTCCGGCCGGGTATTATTTACTGTTTGTGGTGCATAAGGATATTCCAAGTGAAGGCATTTGGATACATATACAGTGATGGACATTTGTTATACTATTTTGTTGTCTTGGTGTTTGGAATTATCAAATGATGTAAACATCAAAAAGAACATAAAAGTTGTAACGTAGATGGGTAATTGTAAATCTTGAAAAGATTTATAAGTTTTTATGTATTATGGTTTGTCTTATAATTGTTACATAGCCCATACTCAAGTTTGTTTAAACCTTTATTAAAAATCATGGGTCCTTTGTATTTTGACATTGGAAGGAAAGCTTTGGATTGTGTTGCTACTTCTAAAATCACTTTGTAATATTCCCAATATAGTGACGGATGGAAGTCCGGCTCTGTATTTGGCCTTGATTTTTTAGTCTATCTATACGCAGGGGCGGAGGTTTGTGAGGGCCCGGGGGGGCCCGCCCCCCTCGATTTTTTGCTCAGTAGTGTTAATTTATACGTATTCGGCCGATTTTTCGCTCAGTAGTGTTAATTTATTTTGGGAACAATCGGTAAACTCGAACACAATCGTTTTGTGGGAACTCCACGACTCTTTTCTCAATTTTATTGAACTTTCGGAATGGGAATTACAAAGACCTACTAACTATTTATAATGAATAAATAAGCTATCCTAACTAGAATCAAATACAAAGACTCAACAATTTGAAATTCAAACGTAAACATCCTACTCCTAATATCTTTCGGAACCTTCTCTTTTAATTAGGATTTAGATATATCATTCACCCCCTAATCCTTATTAGTTGCTCCAAGATTGACCATTCCAAGTAGTGTTCTCATTTCTTCAAATTTTACTCTCGGTAGCGCCTTTGTTAGGATGTCAGCTCGTTGCTCTTCTCCTCGAACGTGTTCCACTTGAACCTCTCCTCGCTCAATACATTCTCGAATGAAATGGAATCTAGTATTTATGTGTTTACTTCGCCCATGGAATACGGGATTCTTCATTAATGCAATAGCTGACTTGGTGTCTACTCGGAGTAGTACCACGTCTTCATCATTCCCCGTTAGGTTACTCAACATACCTCTTAACCACAACGCTTGGCACGCAGTGGCTGCTGCCGCCATGAATTCAGACTCACATGATGAAAGTGCAACGGTTTGTTGCTTTTGTGAGTTCCATGATATAAGAGCATTCCCATAATAAAATACCATGCCCATAGTACTTCTTCCATCCGTTTGATCGCTCGCATGACTACTATCACAAAAACCCACTAGACTTGAGTCTCCCGGTTGATCATACGTTAAACCATACTCTATAGTTCCAAGAACATACACAATATTTGTTTAACAAGTTGCATGTGGCTTTGTTTGGGCTCTTGCATGAACCGACTAGCTACTCCAATAGAATAACTAAGATCCGGCCTTGTGTGTGTTAGGTATCTTAAGCTTCCAATTATTCGTCGGTACTCGGTTGCATCTACTTTCTCTCCTTCTTCATCCTTGGTTACTTGTAACCTTGGCTCCATAGGATATCGAGCTGATTTACACTCATCCATTCTTGTGCTTTTCAGAATTTTACTTTCATACCCACTTTGCTTCAAAGTGATCAAACCTTGTTTCTGCAGGACTTCTATGCCCAAATAATACGAAAGTAATTTGAGATCTTGCATCTCAAACTCACTTTTCATTTGGGTTTTGAATGTGTTGATCTCGGTCATGCTTGAACCCGTAATGATTAGGTCGTCTACATAAACACCAACAATAATCAAATCATTATTCTGGGTTCTTTTATAAACAGCTTGCTCTCTTTAACAACGGGTAAAATTTAAGCCTTTTAGTGTTTTGTCAAGTCTCTCGTTCCAAGCCCGAGGGGCTTGGCGTAGTCCATATAGGGCTTTATGTAGACGATATACCAACTGTTCTTTACCGGGTATGACAAACCCTTCCGGTTGCTTTACGTAGACTTCTTCTTTTAACTCCCCATTTAGAAAAGCCGATTTGACATCTAAATGGCATACACCCCACCCTCGTTTTGCTCCTAATGACAGTATCAATCGGATTGTTTCCAACCTTGCAACGGGGGCAAAAACTTCTTCAAAGTCCACCCCCTCTTGTGGGACGTATCCTTTCGCAACCAACCTCGCTTTGTACTTGATTACGTCTCCGTTTGCATCACGCTTTATCTTGAACACCCACTTAAGTCCAATCGCTTTGTGCCCGGTTGGGAGATCAGTTAACTCCCATGTTTTATTTACTTCGATTGACTCCAGTTCACTTTGCATTGCCTTTTGCCAATCAATCTCTCCCTTAGCCTCATTGTAGTGGTATGGCTCACATTCACAGAGAAGTACTTCTTGTTCCTGTAACAATAAAAACTCATCAAACTTTTTCGGGATTGTTGGCTGTCTTGATGACCTACGAGGTAGAGTTTGACCCATAGTTTGTTGCTGATCTGAAACAGTTGTTGAGGAGTGCTTTGTTCTGGACTGGTTTCTGTCACACGTTCTTGGTCTGCACATGAACCTGGGCTGTGTTGATTTTGAGCCATGCTAACTGGGTCAGCCGTTTCTAACTCTGTACTTGTCACACCCCAACCGACGGCGAAAAACGTCGGGGCGTGAAGCTGTGCAGACTGTTCATAGCTCATGGTTGCTAAAGTTTGAATAATTTAAACATTCATTTTCATTACACGTAGCAAGTTCATAACATACAAGAACCAAATGTAGCGATTACAAAATATAAATAGTTTAGATTAATTGCTAGGTCCAAATCCTATATGTAGCAGCTTGTAACACTTCAAACATTGTCACCTGAAACATGGTTAAAAACAAAGTCAACTAAAAAGTTGGTGAGAATACATAGGTTTTTGTGTCATGTAATAGAATATAGTGTCGTGTGCATACAATTCATACAAACATGGCAATTAAGGCATTTATGGAGAGATACCATCGTGTGACCTGGTAGTACAATCAAACCTTTGTAACTAGCATGCAAAACAAACGCGTGTTGACAGTAACAGTCACCCTACCTGGGTGGGTTTGTCAGACTCAATAGATCTATCACTGTTTACTGTAGGCTATAAAATAGTTAATGATTGCACGTGAATAGCAAACTGCGTGTTGGTCTACACACCTAGTACTCAAGCACAAAGCTCAAAATTGTAACACATGATTGTAGGGTGGAATTGTATATTGTGTAGTTTGTAAGCATAGTAAATAGAACGCATGTTCCACCCCAAAAGTTTGTAAATAGAGTAAAAGAGGGGCTATGTAACTCACTTGTGTTGGGTAGTGTAGTTTGCACAGATCAACAAAAATACCAAGCGTGTTGTAGGTCGCTACGTTTGACCTATTGGATAAATGTATAACGCGTGTCATTGTTTGTGTTATTTTTATGTCGAAAAATGGATTTGTATGTTTAGGGTTTGTTTGAAATAAATAAATAAATAATTTTATTTATCTATTTAGTACATTTTAAATAGTAGTGATATATATATTCTTTAAAATGTAAATTTAAATAACTGATATATATTTATATTTATTTAAATATAAATTTAAATAAATAATATTTGTTTAAGTCAAAATATATATTTGTATAAATGGTTTTATAAACTCACGATTTCATCGGTTTCGAACTATCGGGAATTAATCATTTTAAATCTCTAAATCAAGGATTTGGTTTATAAATGATTCCCGGGTCTTGGGATTTTATAAAATAATTTTTATAATTACATTTTGAAATTTTTTAGCTAAAATATGTTAAATAGACTTTAAAACAGAAAAATAATTGATTCTGGTCAAGGAGCACGACCGTGCTCAAGTAGGGCACGACCGCGCTCGTTGCCGGGCGTGACCGTGGTGGTCTGAAACGCGCCCGTGGTCGAGTCAGAAGGTACTTCATAGGTTCTGGACATAGAGCACGACCGTGCTCGTATCTGGCACGACCGCGTCTAGTATTTTGTTTTTGGTCAAGACTTGTTTGCTCGGTAAGCACGACCGGGCCACACCTGGGGCACGATTGTGCTTGGTCAGGCACGACCGCGCTCAGGGATGAGCGCGACCGTGTCGGGCCTTTTTCAGACACAATTCGATCGATTCTTATATTAATAGCTTCTGGATTCTTAGGGCTTTCACTTAGTGGATGATTACGAATGTTTCTACATAGTTTAATTGTATTTATATCTTGTCTAGAGTGTAGTTCGAGTAAAATTTATGTTTCGGCTTTTTGGTTCAAAATCGGATCGATTTGAGTGTTTCTACTACGAATTGATATAGGGCTTTCGTAGTAGAGGTAGATACAAAGCTGAAGACGTGTTACTTACTTGCTGAAAATGGGCAATCGAATGCGGTCGGCTACGGGTCGAGCGGCTTCGTTTCTTGGCGATCAATCGGACGACAGAGGTGTTGTGAGCGTCGAGTGAGAGTTCTGAGAGATTGAGTGGGTGTATATGAGGGTGTAGGAAGCCTGCAACTTGCTCTCAATTGTTTAATTCGTGAGACTTGGTTGTGGTGGGTATGGGATTAAACAAATGTGCAAATTGGAGGACAATTTAGGCGTGTTGCAGGTTGAATTCAGTCGAGTAAGGTCTGACGCGTGAAAACCGGCTTTTCTCTATTTTAAATTTCGCGAATTCAGAGGGTATGGTATGGTTTGACTTCTGCAGAGTCAAGTGGGTTCATCAGCGCGACCGTGCCTACTTTAGGCGCGACCGTGCTTAGGTCTGCAGGCGCGACCGTGCCTAGTCCTAGGCGCGACCGTGCTTGCCTAGTTTTGTAGTTTTTGAGTTTTGTCAGATTTGGTCCTCGGGGCTTGTGAGATAATGGTGTTTTTGTTTAATTTGTTATTGTAATAGAATAGTTTGTATATGTAACTGCATCGTAGTTTGTTTGTACATGAATCGAAACTGAAATGTGTTTGTTTATTGAAATCAAACGATTACATGATGAAAATCAGAAATGTTACAGTACTAGGCCTAGCTGTCATGTTCCTGCTGTCCTCAAAGGAGGTGACCACGATTTCCACCCACTCTGGTCCAGCATTATTTTCAATTCTGTTAACATATTCAGCCCATTCCAATCATTTTCCTTCAACAAATCTCACGTCCCGGCTAGCATAGACTCAGTTTTGGACTAGATCATAGAGTCTATAAGCTTTCGTTCCTGGTTCGGTGCCGAGATAGGCAACTAACTTGCTCCGGTCGTCCAGTTTCTTGAGGTTGACTGGATCGGTCTTCATGTAGGCTTGGCATCCAAACACCCGGAGGTGGGTGATGTTTGGCTTACGACCCTTACAAGCTTCATACGGAGTAACTTTCTCTAATGCTTTGGTCGTCACACGGTTTAGAACATAAACTGCGTGTCTTACACACTCACCCCATAGGTTTTGTGGCACGTTCATAGTTTTTAACATGCTACGGGTGGTGTTTTGGATGGTTCTATTGCGTCGTTCGACCACACCATTTTTCTGTGGTGTGTACGGTGCCGAGAACATTCTTTTTATTCCCGTTAGCTCACAAAACTTGGTGAATTCTCTGTTGATGAATTCTCCTCCACAATCACTTCGTAGAGCTTTGATTTTCAAGTTACTCTCAAGTTCTACCTCATGTTTGAATTTTTTAAACATTTCCAAGGCATCACTCTTCTGTTTTATTATGTATACCCACATAAACCTCGAGTAATCATCGATAAACAATATAAAGTATCGATTACCCCCTTGTGTGGATGGTGTAATTGGTCCACAAATGTTGGTGTGGATCAATTCTAAAGGTTTACAGGCTCGATACTCAGTTTGCTTTGGGAACGGTAGACAACTTTGTTTGCCAATCATACACGAAATACATTCCTAATGTGTGGCACGTGGGGAATCCATTGTGCAATCTTTTGTGACTTCATGTAATTCATGGACTGGAAGTTTAAGTGGCCAAGTCGGGCATGCCAAAGCCATCCTTGGTCACTTATCACGTTTAGAAGGCACACCGGTGTTCCAATCTTTAGGGCTACCTTGTAGAGACTGTTCTTGGACTTTGGCACCTTCATCATTAGTTGCCCACCGTCTTCATATAGCCAAAGATGCTCATCGGCAATCCATACTTTACAACCATGTTCAGTTAACTGTCCAATACTTATGATGTTACTACAAAGGTCTGGAATGTAGTAAACATTAGTGATCACCCTTTGTTCTCCATTCTTGCAATCGAATATTATGGAGCCATTTCCATCTATCTTCACTGTTGACCTGTCTCCAAACTTTACTAGACCGTTCACATGGGAATCAATCTTAATAAAGTGATTTTTCCTTCCGGTCATATGGTTTGACGCACCATTGTCATGGTACCATATGCCGCTATCGGTGGAGTCATTTGCATATAGTTGGGGTTCCCTTTTTCTTCATTCAGCAATATTTTTCCAACCTGCAATTCAATTAAGGCCATCATAAGAGTTTGAGCCGGTACCTCAGTTTTATTCAAGTTGGCTTCATTGGTTTTGGGTGTGGGGCACTCCCATGCAAAGTGCCCTAAATTATTGCATGTATAACATCGGACCGTCTTCTTATCTCGGGCCTGGGTTGGATCTCTTTGGTTCTCTGTGTGCTGATTGTTTCGGCCGCGCCCTCTGCTTGAGCCACGGCCCCGTCCCCTGCCACGTCCTCTATTATCGTAGCTAGAAGACCCTCGTCCACTACCTTGTTGCTTTCGATCTTGGCTGTTGTTTCAAGTTCCTTGAGAATCTGACCTTGAAAACAGTAGTTTACCCTCTCGATTAGCAGCAGTGTCGTGCCCTCTGATACGTTCTTCGAAGGTTTTTAACCTTCCTATGCATTCTTCTAATGTCATTGTGTCCACGAACTGTTCTATAGAGGCAACAATGGCTATGTACTTTTCAGGTACGCTATCGAGCAGCTTCTTCACGATCACTTCGTCTTCAAGAGACTCACCCAAACTGTTGAATTTGTTTACTAATTCGGATAGCTTGCTCGCGAAGTCTTCTACCGACTCATTTTCTTCCATCACCAATTGTTCCAATTCTCGTTTAACGTCTGCAGCCTAGCTTGTTGAACACGATCGACTCCAAGGAACCTCACCCTTAGCGCCTCCCAAATGTCTTTTGCACTACGGCTAGTGGCCACTTGCATAAGAATGTTCTCCGGTAGTGATTGATAAATGATCGCTTTCGCGAGTTTATTCTTCTTCTCGTCCGTTGCCTCCCCGGTCACCGGATCGATAGCTTCCCATAATCCTTGAGCATCCAATAGGGATTCCATAAGGATTACCCATGTGTTGTAATTGGATTTAGTAAGCTTTGGGCAGTGCAGGGAGGTTGCACTTGGTTCCCTTTGATGAATAATCATGGCTTGGTTTGCATCTCCTTGACCATCAGCCATGTTCGTTCCTTTAGTTCTTGTGGTCCCTTCGACTGAGTTCAAGGATCATCAGATGTTGGATTACTTGTACACGAAGCAACCCGTCGGCCCTGGTAACGATTGGTTATTCTCCCCAATCCTTTTCTCAAGAACGTAACCTACGCTCTGATGCCAATTGTTGGGAGCAATCGGTAAAACTAAACTCGAACACAATTGTTTTGTGGGAACTCCACGACTCTTTTCTCAATTTTATTGAACTTTCGGAATGGGAATTACAAAGACCTACTAACTATTTATAATGAATAAATAAGCTATCCTAACTAAACTCAAATACAAAGACTCTACGATTTGAAATTCAAACGTAAAAATCCTACTCCTAATATCTTTCGGATATATCAATTTATACGTATTCGGCTGCAAATTTTATAGTTCCGCCCCCCGATAGGAAAAAAAATGCTCAGTAGTGTTAATTTATAGTATCCGGCCACAAATTTTATAGTTCCGGCCCCTCTGATACGAAAAAAATCGGGCCCCTGCTTTTTTTCTCAAGCTTCGCCACTGTCTATACGAGGAGATCATTTGAAAAATGTAACCGATTCTTTCGTTTCTTTGAGCCACTGGCCATCCGTCGCGAGTTTCGGGTTTAATACCGATATTTTAGCAACAAATCTAATAAATCTAAGAAGGTGTTTGGGAGTGTGGTGTGAAAGTGCTTATTGACTTATTGGCTTTTTCAAAAAGCCGATAAGTCAAAAAAATTAGCAACTTTTTTTTTTGAAAAAGCCAATAAGTCAATAAGTCATTCTCAAAAGCCAAGAAATCCTGGCTTTTGGAAATGACTTATTAGCTTTTCAAAAAGTCAATAAGTCGTTTTCAAAAGCACATCCAAACACTCCCTAAGTGTAATGCTTGGGGTCTTGATCTTTTTTGGAAAAGGAGTGTGTGCGAGTTGTTTATTTCAAGAATAGGCTAGATCCAACCAGATGTACTTTTTCTGTTATAACCAGGAAAGTTATATCTAAGAAAGAAGAGTGCATGATCTCGCGAATTACTTCTGAATAAATTCAGAAATCATATGTAAAAACTATAGCATTTCGTAATTTATTGGAAAATCCACTTTGATTCTCTATCAACCAATAATGTGGGACCATTAACATGGTTAAAACTAAACTGTTTAAAGTCCAGACGCAGCATGGTACTCTTTCTACCGCTATGTTAATATAGAGGTGGTTTCAAAATAAATATTTTATCAATAGAACACTCATATTGATAAAATGATTTGAACTACTTATTGGGGGGGGGGGGTTTTCTCCCCCTTTTTAGCCAATGTTGAATGCCCTGGATTGCCTTTGCTTCACGGGCCTCTACCGGGAGAATTTCGGGCCAACCCGAAGGTTTTAGTTTTCCACAACTAACCTTAACTAACCTTGAAGAAGTTTTCTCCTTCGTGCTGTGAAATTAAAGAATTGTAGAAAATTGGGTCGGGCCAATAGTCCAGTTTATGAGGAAGCCCATTTTGTGAAGCCCGTTTGTGTATGCATCAACGTTTGTGGATTTGGCCTATGAAAGATAGGAGGCCCATAAATCTTCCAAGATATTTAAAGATCACCAGACCACATTGGCAAGTGGCATAAATTAGAGGTGTACAAATGGGTTTTTTCTCAAACCGGTTCGGGTTACGGACCGAGTCGGTTTGGTCAAAGAAGGTTTTGACCAGGTTGAGGGTCAAATCGGTTCGGGCCCAAACCAGTTTTAAGGATGGAAGGAGTCGAACCTATTCGATGCGGTTTGGGTCGGGCCGGAACCGGGTTGAGGCCAAACCGGTTCAGGTTGGACCGATTATTTTTTTTTATTATTTTCAATTTAATTAATAAAATACAAATAAAAACAAAATAAACTTCGAGTTTTTATTAAATATTTTAAAAATTATAAAAAACATAAATTGAAATACGTTACAAAAATAAAAATACAAAGTGGTTGATATTTGTAATAAAAAAATAAACTTCGATTCGTTATTTTTAGTCTTAGCCGGAACCCGAGCTGCCTCGTAGGTAATCGTCTATAGTGGTCCAGTGATAGAGGTAAAACCTCTTGGAACACCAATATTTAAAAAGGTCATGAGTTCAAGTCCCACTCCCACGGGAATAAAGAAATTTTCCTTTTTAAAAAAAAGGTAATCGTCTATAGTGGCTTCCTCATGGGTAAGTGGGTGTAAGTCCCCGTTCCCAGGAGACCTCACACATTGATTTTATTCATTCACAACATAGTTTAATATTGAAATTCATTCATAATGACAATGGATGCATCATAAAACATTAAATAACATAGTCCATAATTAAAAACATATAAACGGGATGTTAGTCTTAGGTTGGATATCCTTCAAGTCCTGGTCCAGTACATCCATGAGGAATCCTTCATCATCTATCATTTACTTGAAATGCATACTAAAAGTCAGCTAACACTGGTGAGTTTTAGTTTTAAGCAATCATGTATTCACATCATTCATATAGCATATGCATATGTATGTAATCCTATATATATAACTATTTAACATATGGATGCGTAGCTCCTAAACATACATCATATGGAGTCATAGCTCCCGGTCATACATTATATCGAGTCGTAGCTCGAGGTCATTCATCATATTGAGTCATAGCTCTTGAACACACATATCAAGCAAATTAGCTTAACACACATGGGGGAAAACCTTCTCGTATCATATCGGTGTCATAAATACAACCGCATTCGTACCTACTACATATGCAGTTGTGCATCGAAAGCTCCAACCATCTACACAAAGTAGCCATAAATTGTCTATCGTAGTAGACATAAACATACCTTCTGCATAATAGTCGTACGTCACATCATCTACCGAAGTAGCCGAAATAGCTCCTACCGTCTACACCAAGTGGAGGCAATCTTACCGCTCACCGGTGTAGCCGTAAACATAGTGTCTACACTAAGTAGTCGGATACCGTCTACTGAAGTAGTTATTTCCCATTCGAATACATTATGCAGTCGTGCATCGAAAGCTCCTATCGTCCACATATGTGGTCGTAAATAGTCTATCGTAGTAGACATAAACATATCGTCTGCATAAGTACCGTCTGGTCGTCCGTTTACCACAGAGGTAACCGTTACACATACATATAAGCACATAAGGTAATCATTTGTTTAAACATTCAACTTTTCATAGTATGGACATAGCCATGTTTGTAAACATTTCATAAGTAAGTTAAGTACACACCTCAGCCCAAAACGTATAAAACTTCTTTTAAAAAGGGCGTCTAGAAACTCACCTGAGATACGTAGCAGGTGTATCGGGCCTATGTAACATCCCGAAAATAATAATAATAATAGGAAATAAAGCTTACAAACGAAGTTCGGGAAATAACGAAAGAAACATAACGGACTCGTGGGCATGGATCGTGGGCCGGGCATGGGAGGCGCAAGGAGGAGGAGTAAAACCCTGCCTTCCTTCTCCTTTGTCACACCACTTCATCATCTTCACCATAATTTTTAGAGAGAGAGAGTAGAAAGAGAAAGCTCTAAACAAACACCCGAGACCTTCATTCTAGAACCCACGATCAACGATGAGCATTGCTGGAGAGTGGAGAAGGGAAGAACACGTGATAGCATGTACCAAATCGTTCTCAGAATCGATTTCTGAATTTGAAAGTGGGTTTTAGGGTTTGAAACAAGTTTTTACAAAAAAGGGATTTTTACATATGAATTCACTTAAAAAGTATGTATTCTAGCTTCATGGAAGCTAGATATAAGTTTTGGACGTAAAAAGATTGAAACTTGGATAAAAAACGGAGTATTGGATCATGAACAGATGAATCGTCCTAAATCATCATGAATGGTCTGAAAACTCTTACACGTCTGAAAAGTATGCCGGACACCATAGATTTCGGACAGAACTTTTCGATCGAAAACTATCTCGGACAGAACATTTCAGACGAAAAGTATTTTGGATAGAAAAGGATTTCGGACAGATGTTTTCGAACAAAACAGTTCTCGGATAAACGTTTTCGGACATTAGATTTTTCGGTCAAAAATAACATTTGACCAAAAAAGATTTCGGACATAGGAGTTTTCGGATGAGATATGTAGGTTATAACCTTGTTCCATTTGTGACTCTTGAAACATATATATTAGCATCCCACCTAATTTGAAGCTTCAGTGCTAAGTAAGATAGACACAGTAGAAGTCAGGTGAGTTCTTATTTCCCTTTTTTCCTAAATGGTTTTGGGCTGACATGCATACTGTTAAAGAGATAGTTTTCAAAGTCAAAGAATATTTTATAAGAATTATATATTTTTATAAAACGAAAGATAAAGAGTTAAAGAGTATAGTATTATCTTTCAAACAAGTTTTTGAAAGATAAGAATAAGTTAAAGTAAAGAACGATAAAGGAGCTGTACTTCGGTACAACTCGACAGTGACAATGACAGTGACAGATACCATGTTAGATGCTTATGTGTTAACGTGTGCTATTTGTCTATTTGAAAGTTATGTGATTATATTTCTATTTTGTGTAATAGTGTAATTGCATTGCATAGTAGAAAGTCTCGCAGGCATGCTAAAGTAGAAGTCTTACACTTCGGTGTGAGCAATGCTAAAGGAGTCTTACACTTCGGTTTAAGCAATGCTAAAGGAGTCTTATACTTCGGTGTAAGCAATGCTAAAGGAGTCTTACACTTCAGTGTAAGCGAGAAAGTCCTACCTTGAGGTGTGGGCAATGCTAAAGGAGTCTTGCACTGACGTGCAAGCGAGAAATAAAGTCCCACCCTGAGGTGTGGGCAGCGCTAAAGTAAAAGTCTTACCCTGAGGTGTAAACGAGAAAGGGATCTGGTCCTCGGACCATGCTCCATATGTGATAGTTTGTAACATCCCGAGTTTTAGAGCACGAGATAATTCACGAGGAATTAAAACTTAAATAAAAAGAAAGGAATCGGGCTTGGGCCGGGGTGTATAGGCCGAAAGGGGCAAGGGTTTGGGCCCTTATAAGTCTCAAGACCAGCCCCAAACCCTCATTTGCAACACCATTTTCGGAATTCTAGAGAGAGAAAGCGAGAGAGAGCCTAGAGAGAGAAAGTCCCGGTTTTCGGACTAGAGCTTCAAGGATCGTTAGCAGGAGTCTCGCGAGTGTTTAGCAACGAAAAGGAAGTGATTACAGGTAACCGATTCTCCTAGATCTGAGTTTTAGTTCATTTTTGGGTTTTTCGGGTTTTGAGTAAAAAGGAGGTGTTCTTGCGGATGAAACTGAAAGAAAATCATAGATTGAGTTCTTAAACGAAAAACAAACGTTTTGAATGTAAAAAGTTTGGATTTAGACGAGGTCGGATCATCGGGTTTTGTGGGGAGGATGACTGGTCTGAAAAGTATCGAAACTAAGTAGTTTCGAGTCAGGAGCAAGTATCGAAACTAAGTAGTTTCGAGTCAGGGGCAAGTATCGAAACTAAGTAGTTTCGAGTCAGGGGCAAGTATCGAAACTAAGTAGTTTCGAGTCAGGAGCAAGTATCGAAACTAAGTAGTTTCGAGTCAGGGGCAAGTATCGAAACTAAGTAGTTTCGAGTCAGGAGCAAGTATCGAAACTAAGTAGTTTCGAGTCAGGGGCAAGTATCGAAACTAAGTAGTTTCGAGTCAGGGGCATGCATCGAAACTAAGTAGTTTCGATGGGTCTGCATGTATCGAAACTAGGAAGTTTCGATGTGCCTTAAGTTCAGAAATGGTAAAACCATTTAGTGTCGATTTAAGTCTGATACGTGACGAATTTTTATGATTGTACAGATTGTGTGAGATTCCAGTAGGACATCCCCGCTAAGATACCAAGTGAGTTCTAATCCCCTTTTTGCCTTCTTTAGGGGTGGTGTGCATACTTAGTGTAAAGTGTTTATTATATTTTATATATTATAAACTGAAGAGAAAAGCTATGTTTTAGTGAAAGGTTTAAAAGAGGCAAAAGTATGTTTTCAGTAAAGTAAGATATATCATTTGGCAAGCGTTTACTATATTTTCATATACATAAACAAAGGCATGATATATGTGCAAGTATGTTTTCAGTAAAGTAAGATATATCATTTGGCAAGCGTTTACTATATTTTATATACATAAACAAAGGCATGATATATATGATAAGCTATGTTTCAGAAAGTAAGATGTATTTTATGATAAGCTATGTTTCAGTAAAAGTAAAGATATATCATTTAGCAAGCGTTTACTATATTTTAATATACATAAACAAGGGCATGATATATGTGTTAAGATATATTTCAGTAAAAGCAAAGATATATCATTTGGCAAGCGTTTACTATATTTTTATATACATAAACAAAGGCATGATATATGTTAAGTTATGAACAAGATTTACAGAAAGATTTATGAACAGTAAAGTGAACAGTTTTCCTTCGGGAATATGTACCAGCTATAAAGGTCCTTGGGACAGATGTTACTTGTACAAGATGTCAGATATGGGTTCTACCCATTAGTAAGAACCTTAGGGTTCGTTAACAGTTGTACAACTGGGATGAGTGACGGCGGTTGCTCGGGAGGTCCACGCAACCTCCCCTTAGCGGTATTGTCGGTTCATGGACGTGAGCCATGGGGGCATTGACCAGGGTATTGTCGGTTCATGGATGAATCCATGGGGGCATTGACCAGGTACTCGTCGGTTCATGGATGAATCCATGGGGGCGGTACAGTAGTGACAAGGAATTGACGGATAAGCGGTATTGTCGGTTCATGGTCGTTGACCATGGGGGCATTGACCAGGTACTCGTCGGTTCATGGATGAAAGCCATGGGGGCGGTACAGTAGTGACAAGAAATTGACGGATAAGCGGTATTGTCGGTTCATGGTCGTTGATCATGGGGGCATTGACCAGGTACTTGTCGGTTCATGGATGTAAGCCATGAGGGCAGTACAGTAAAGAGGAATTGACGGTTTATTATACGTTTTAAACTGTTTTGAAAAGTAAAGTATGTAAAGTTTTGCTTAAGAGCAGTATGTATGTATTAGTAAATCTTTTATATAAATGATTTAATGTAAACGTTAGAACTCACTCAGCGTTGCTGATTTTTAGTATGCACATCAGTTAAGTGTAGGTGGCAGTAGATGGAAGTGGATACTTGGCTTGGCGAGAAGAGTTACCCGAAGACCAGAGTCTGGCATCCTGTCTATGTTATTGTTTTAGTTGATTCAGACAAGTTTCAGTTTGTATGTTGGCAAGTTATGTTTAGACATGTTATGTATTTCCGCTGCGCATGTTGAAGTTTTAAATCGTTTCCGCTGTGTTAATGAATGTCTTATGATTAAGTTCTATGTGTTGATGAGTAAATCCAACAAGTGAGGCCTCCCGGGAAAGGGGCCTTACATAGTTAAAGTATGATAAAGTCACTTGTCCTATATAAGTGATACGATAGACAGACAGAGTATAGGAGGACACCCTAACGGGTTTCCTCAAAGCTAAAGTGTCACACCCCCAAATTTCACTAATGGAGTTTTACCGTTTGGAAGGTGACACACCAGGATCTCAGTCATTAGTTACATCAAACGACACTATATGGGACTTGAAATGTCATAACATAAAAGTTCAGAGTTAATGCGAAAGCGTAAACGTTAAAATGAAGTAAAAAATAATTACACACAACGAGCGTCAATTAATGTAATTAAATAAACTGTTTAAAATATTCGAAATGAATGATATGACAGTAGGACTCCATGCATGTCCTAAGTGCGCAACCTGTGCCAAAGCGACCTGAGAAACATGTAAGAAAAAGTGTCAACATGAAGTTGGTGAGTTCACAGGTTTCAAGTTTGCAATAAGAGAGTGTTTGCCAGATTGTGTACATTCAATATGCATATCTATAGGTAGCTAGCCTATGTTCATGTCTTACTAAATCGCTCGCAACCGAAGCTGACTGTTTGTTTATTTGCCTCCTGCCAGGTCTATCAACGCTGACGGTGTGAGTAGGCTAACATTTCACCCGTTCGACCTCCAATCTAGTTAGCGCGACTAATGCGGGTGGGGCTTGTCAAACCCAGTAGTACTACTAAACATTACCTCGCTAAGATCCATATTAACGGTTCGATGTATGATGAGGACTTTCTGTGATAGTGTGTCACGCTTAGCCTCAACAGTAATAACATATGAATTACAATAATCTAAAATAGTTGCGTCATGTTTTCTCCCTCAACGGGAAAAACATGTAACATAATGTTTATCAGCGTACCTGTTTCTCCCCCACGGGGAAAACAAGTAAAAGTATGATAGTTTGTGTACATGTTTGTTTCTCCTCAACAGGAAAACAAGTAAAATATATTTGTGTGTAAGCATGTTTCTCCCCCAATAGTAAAACAAGTAAAAAAGGGGCCGTGAAACTCACCTGCGTTGCGTAGTAGGTAGTATCACACAAGTATGAGATTCGAAATCTCAAGTGTTAGCCTGCACGGCTTACGTATGCCCTAGAATTATAAACACATAAGTTAGGAACATATGAGATTTGTGACGACGACACGGAAGATTAGAACGTCTTAAAACATTCTAAGGATTAACGGGTAGACGAACGCGTCTACGGGAAAATAGATTTCGTAATAGAATTAGAATAACTAAATTCTGTGTCGAACGTTACGAATAATATTATATATGTATAATACTTGTGTGTTTGGGTCATTCAGAAATGTTCAAGAAAATAATATATATATATATCATATATTATTTTTTTAAGTTCGAAGGATTAATAAACGTTTGCGGGGAAAAAAAATAATAAATATATTATTTTTAATTGAGGATAAAACGTGGGTCAATGATATAAATAATTATATTATTTAATAGTTTGAAATAATCCAATAGGTTCATACACGAGGTGCAAATAATATATACATATATTATTTATAATTTTTGAGTCACAAGTTGAAAATAATAATAGTTTATTATTTTATCCGAAGTTAATAAAAAGAGTAAATAATATACATAAATATATTATTTATAAATCTTTAATGTTTTCATAACGTTTATAATTGTGGTAAAAATAATATAAAAATATATTATTTTTATTTGAGGTCACGGGATTAAAATAATATAATATATCATTTCATTTGGAGTGTTGGTTCGAAAATAATATAAATATATATTATTTTAAAAGTGGGAAATAATTATAAAATCAAACCCGAGTCTACGGGTGATTTTCCCGGTTTAAAACATCTTACTATAATATCATAATAATAGTGGGAATTGTTCTTAAATTTAAAACATTAACAAAATATTAATTAAAAAGAAAACTGGGGAGGAGGATTCGAACCCGGGTCTCCTCACCAACCGTCAACAGCTTTAACCAATCCAACCACCAACTCAATCGCAACAGAACCTGGATCAAGAAGGTTTTAATCTAAAGTTCCAGTGAATCCCTCTCCCATAATGATTCGCGACTGAACCCTGTTCCAAACTCTCGAATTGGGTATTGATCGAACCAGGAAATTTGGGGGTTTTTCTAATCGATGGTATACGAATCTGAGATTAAGTTTAATTGCAAAATGATAGAGTCTAAGTTGTTTAATTTTCAGTTTCAAAGCCGAACCCTAGTTTTATGAACACCAAATCGAATTAATCAAATTTGATGATGAAATAGATTGAATCCATAGGGCTATTGCAGATTAGGATATTGAGAAATCACTCATATAATTTAATTGCATTGAGGTTGTGATCAGATTGACATTAGATTAAACCCAAAGTGTGATGAACCCTAGAATCAATTCATCACTGATTCGATGTTATACATTCGAATTAGCATAGGGCTTTCAAAGAGTTACTGCTTGCGATTCTAACCATACCAATGAATTGAATTAAGATTGTGTTTAGATTAGGATTCGATCAAACCGTATTTGTATGAACCCTAGAAATCGGTTTGTGATCGATTCGATGTTTTAAGCCCTAATTAGCATAGGGCTTTCCATCTAGGAATGAAAACGAAGCTATGGATATGATTTATTACCATAATGGATGTCGAATTGAAGGTGATCGAGTAAATGGGTTCCGACTTGCACGAGTTTGATCTCCAGCGATACGGGCTTCAACTATGTTCGAATTGGATGATGCAATAACTTCTGATTGATGCGATTTAGGTGTGTATAAGTTCAATTGTAGAAAGAATAGAGAATTTGTGCGAATTCGAGTGTAGATCATGGAGGTTTCGACGGTTACAAAGTAGATGCCCTTAATTAGGTTTAATTCAATTAATGTTGTCGTTTAAGGCGTCAATAATGAACGTTAATGGTAACAATCGTGCAAAACGGTTTCAATTTGATTAGATTCTGGTTATGAGATTTGAATTTGGACCAAATGTTGCGAGTTTGACTTTCAAAAGTCAAACAGAATCCTATTTCCCTAAATTTTGACTTTGAAAGTCAAAAGGTCAAGTTTTAGGACTTGACAGAACTAATCCATGTAGTTTAAGTGAGTTTGAGTTTACAAAAATGACAGGATAAGTCCCTGGGGTTTGAATTGAGTTAGATGGATTAATATTTAACGGGATTTGCTAACGGTGTTAATCTTGAAAAGTCGGATTGTCACATCTTCCCCTAGTTGAAAGAATGTTCATCCCGAAAATTAAATAAAATAAAAAAAAATTTTCGGATGTCACATCATCCCCTAGTTGAAAGAATTTTCGTCCCGAAAATTAGTGTAGTACCTTAAGAGTTTGAAGTGGATTGCTTGAACAGATGTGGATACTTGCGTATCATCTGATCCTCGCGCTCCCACGTGAATTCCTGTCCACGTTTCGAGTTCCAACGAAGTCTGAAAATAGGGATTTTACTGAGTTTCAGCATTTTGATTTCCCTATCCATGATTTCTACCTGTTCTTCAACTAACCGCAGTTGTTTATCGATATGTAGTTCCTCAAGAGGAATCGCGAGTGACTCGTCTACTCGACATTTCTTCAAATTTGAGACGTGAAAGACGTAATGTACACCACTAAGTCCTTCAGGTTAGTCCAGTTGATACGCTACTGGTCCGATTCTCTTCATTATCTTGAATGGTCCAACATAGCGAGGATTTAGTTTGCCTCGTTTCTCAAAACGAATGACACCCTTCTAAGGTGAGACTTTTAACAAGACCATATCCCCTACTTGAAATTCTAACGGTTTACGACGCTTATCAGTATAGCTCTTTTGACGATCACGAGCTGCTGCTATACGATTTCTAACTTGAACGATTTTCTCAGAAGTTTCAAGTACGAGTTCAGGACCTGTAAGTTGACTATCCCCAACCTCGGCCCAACAAATAGGAGAACGGCATTTCCGTCCATATAGTGCCTCAAATGGAGCTGCCTTGATACTAGTGTGATAATTGTTATTGTAGGAGAACTCCACCAGAGGTAGGTGAGACTCCCAAGTGTTACCGAAATCGATCCCACAAGCTCGTAGCATGTCCTCCAGAGTTTGAATAGTACATTCCGTTTGGCCATCAGTTCGAGGATGGTATGTTGTGCTCATATCTAGGCGTGTGCCTAGGGCTTTTTGTAGAGATTGCCATAATCGAGAGGTGAATCGAGCGTCTCGATCCGAAATGATAGAAATTGGCACTCCGGGCTGAGAGACTACTCCCTTCGAGTAAATACGAGTAAACTTTTCCATTTTGTCAATCTCTCTGATTGCTAAGAAGTGAGCGGATTTAGTCAGACGATCGACGATCACTAAGATGGTGTCACATCCGCTAGGAGTTCGGGGTAGTATAGTGATAAAGTTTATGAAAACCTGCTCCCATTTCTACATTGGGATTTTCGGTTGTTGGGGCCCACTAGAAGGTTTTTGGTAATTGACTTTGACCTTCGAGCAGGTCAGGCACTTGCTAACATAGATGGCTATATCGGCCTTCATCTTTGGCCATTAATACAGTACCTTTAGATCATGGTACATTTTGTCGGAACCTGGATGAATAAAGTAACGAGATTTATGAGCCTCATCCATGACTAGTTCC
This sequence comes from Smallanthus sonchifolius, assembly GCA_023525975.1. Taxonomy (NCBI): domain Eukaryota; kingdom Viridiplantae; phylum Streptophyta; class Magnoliopsida; order Asterales; family Asteraceae; genus Smallanthus; species Smallanthus sonchifolius. Next base: position 84,423,926 of record CM042032.1, on the reverse strand, counting down.
CTTAAATTTTCGAATACTGGAACCCATATTCGCTCGACGGGGTAGCGAATACCGTCAGATTTGACCTCGAGTTGTGCTTCCATACCGCGTGTACCTTCCAGCGGTAGGTTTTCCTCTTTCATGGCTTCGAGTTGAGCACTACTGATTTTGTTAGGTAATCCGGGGTGAATAGTAAGCTGTAATGCTTGAACTCGTTTGGGTTTCGTTTCCTTTTGACTTGGGGCATCAGCTACAACGTTAGCTTTACCCGGGTGGTATCGGATCGCACAGTCATAATCCTTTAAGAGCTCGACCCAACGTTGTTGTCGCATGTTTAACTCTTTCTGCTCGAAGATGTGCTGAAGACTCTTATGATCGGTGTAAATGGTGCACTTGGTACCGTAAAAGTAATGTCTCCATATCTTAAGTGCGAAAACTACGGCTCCCAACTCTAGATCATGAGTGGTGTAGTTTTTCTCGTGAACCTTTAGTTGACGTGAAGCGTATGCGATCACCTTTTCTTGTTGCATTAACACACGACCTAGACCCTGAATAGACGCGTCACAATACACCACAAAATCATTCGTTCCTTCCAGAGGAGCTAGGATGGGTGCACTACAAAGTTTCTGTTTAAGATGCTGGAATGCTGACTCTTGGTTATCGCCCCAGTTATAGGTTTTACCCTTTTGAGTTAAGGCAGTGAGAGGTTGAGCAATCTTTTGAGGTTTCCTCAATGAATTTACGGTAGTAGCCAGCCAATCCTAGAAGTTGTCGCACCTCTGTTGGAGTCATCGGTTTTGTCTAATCCTTGATGGCTTCTACTTTAGATGGATAGACATGTATTCCTTTCTCGTTAACTACATTGTCACACCCCAACCGACGGCGGAAACGTCGGGGCGGGACATGTAGACTGTTCATGAGCACAAGGTTCACTAGATTCCAATATTTAATCATCAATTTCATTTCAAACCATTCAAACACAAATAGCAAAATTCAACAAGTACATAAATAAAAATAAAAATTGTTCTTTGGAATTAAATTAACTAAGTCCAACTTAAGTGTAGCATGTCTTGCTCAAATTCACACGTTAGCACCTGAAACATGAATAAAATAGGGTCAACTAAAAAGTTGATGAGCATACATAGGTTTGTACATAGATAGTGTATAAATATGAATAAGCAAATCCTTACAAGTCATGTTAAATAAGGCATTTTTGGGGAGCAGCTATTGTGTAACTAAAGTACAATCAAACCTTTGTAACTAGCATGCAAATTGTGTTGTCGGTAACAATCACCCCAATCTGGGTGGGTTTGTCAGACTCAATAGATCTATCATTGTTAACCGTCGGCTTAATTAGTTAATGATTGCACAAAATTGCACACAAAAGTTAACACACCTAGCACTCAAACATAAAGCTCAAATTTGCACACATGAATGTAAATAGGATTTGTGTTTGTGTAGTTTGTGTAAATGTAAACTATTGTTTGTATATAATTCATGAATCACCCCAAAAAGTGTAAAAAAGAAAAGGGACTATGTAATACTCACCTGATTCAAAGGTGTAGCTAGCACGCAAAACTAGATAGCAACTGATCCTTGAAATCTCACAACGTTAACCTAACGTGTAAAGTATATGGATTTAAATTAATAATGTGTATAATAGTCTTTGACTAAGTCTAGGATGGAATTAGGCGTGTGTACGATGGGTTGTGTTTGTGGTTTGTACTTGAAACGGGTGTTGTATAACATGAAAGATTTAAAATGAATAGTTTTAAAATATTTTAATTGGGGTTTGGGTTTGAATAACTAAATAATTTAAATAATTGATGTTTAGTTATTTAGTTATGAAATTAGTGTGTGAATTATCTTAAACATAAATTAAATAAATAATTTTGTTTTATTTATAAAAATGTGTAAAAATAATATTTATTTATAAAGATGTGAAAATGATATCTATTAATAAAGAGGTGAAAATGATATTTATGTATAATAAATGTACCTTTAACTTTTTATTGTAGATTCTAATAAATAAAATTATTTATTTATTTATCATTTAAAAAAAATATGTATTTGATTAAATAAAGTTAAAATTTTATAAACTTTATAAAAACAAATATTTTATTTGGAAGTTAATTTCCTTTAATTAATTAAACATCTAAATTTTTATTTTAAAAGTTTAATATACCGCTTGAAAATGAAATTCGTAATAAAATTAAGTTTATATTGAAAATTAACAAATCTGGTCTTATTCTGTTATAAATATTGTAAGGTTTTTAAAAGTAATTTTTATAAAAATTTTGGAGCTTTAAAATCGATTAAAAAAAATATATGTAGCTCACCCGGTTCGAACCCGGGTGACTGTTGTGTGAGTCTCAGGCCGCAACCACCGGACCAGGAGCTTATCATGTTATAAAGTCCATTTGATTTGGATATAACCCGATCAGTACAGGCGGTCGGGTCTGGCTTGAGGGACGCGTAAAAAGAACCACCGAGTGTGGGTTTCGAACCCGCGACCACCCGTATACGGGTCGCGCGTTTTAACCGGAGGAACTGGGCAGAGGCCTTGGAAGATAACCCACCCGCTATACGTAAATAAGCAAACCCAATTCGCCGATTTTCCATGATCATCCCAAACCCAAAACCCGATTCCCTGATCGAAACCCTAATCGATTATCGGTGAGTTTAATTTACGAAAAGGGTTTAAGGTTTCTGATAATCAAAGGATTCCGAATTTAATGATGTAACTTCATTGGATTTTCGTGCTCGTTCGATGTGTGCTTGACCAGTTCAAAGGAAACAAGCCCTAGATTGTTCTTGAACAAAATTAGATTAACATTTGATTGTAAAAAGGCTCGGAATCATGGGGCTTTTGAATTGGGCATTAAAACGAAACTATTGGTATAATTATTACCTGGAACGATTACGAATCGAAGGCGATTGACGGGATGCAGGGGCTCGGTGTTCTTGGAGCTCGCCGGAGTTCCAGAGGTGAATTGCGAATCGGCTGAGGGTCGAGATCGTTTGTGTGATAGTTCACGAAGGTGAATGAGTGGTTTGATTTAATTAAATTCGTTCAAATCCCCCGATTTGGTTACGATTCGGAAGCCACGGCTTTCGGGATTAAAATACGCGATATACGGTTTGATTTTTGATTAATCGAGTCGTGTTTGAGGTCTGATACATCCGAGATCAGTCAGTGCATGATTTCCGGTATTTGAACGCGTTTAAATTTCTTGATTGTAACCGGATTTAGCCTTGTTTGACTCAGAATAGTCAAACGAATTTAAATTTCGAATTAAGCCGCGATTTGTGATAGATTGGTATGATTATCGGGTCGTGATAGGTCCGGAATTTGACTTAGCACCTCTGGAAAGCCCACAACAATCCGGTTCGGTCGAATTCGTGTGTTGAAATGCATGAACGTGGGCTTGTTTGACTTTTATAAGTCAAAATTCGTGGATATAGTCAAAATTTAGTCCAAAGGTTCAAATTGGAAGATGGGGTTCAAGACAATTTGTTTTTATAAAAATTTAGTTTATTTTGATTGTCTCATATAATTATATATGTGCCAAATATATATACTTTTAACCATTTGTATATATATATATATATATACATATATATAGGATTTGAATTATGTAAATCTCGTGAGTTTGTATGGAAATTTTAGGGTTTAGGTGGTTTCACGATTGAAATAACACATTGTACTAGAATCGGATTTGAAATGAGTTACATTGAACTGACAAATAAGATAGTAAAAATCAGAAATGTTACAGTATCCCCATGTTGAGGGAATTTCGTCCCGAAATTTAGCTAGTTGAGGCGACTGAATCAGCAAAGAGGTGCGGGTACTTGAGCTTCATTTGGTCCTCGCGTTTCGAAGTAAACTCGGGTCCACGTTTAGATTCCCAACGAACTTTGACAATAGGGATATGGCTTCGCTTGAGTTGCTTGACTTCACGACCCATGATATCTACCGGTCTCTCAACGAAGTGCATCGTTTCGTCAATGCGCACATCATCAATGGGTATATGGTGATTCTCATCAGCAAGACATTTCTTTAGATTGGACACATGAAATGTAGGATGCACATTGCCAAGTGATGGAGGTAACTCGAGTTTGTAAGCCACTTTCCCAATCCTTTCAATGATCTTGAATGGACCCACACATTGAGGTGCTAACTTGCCTTTCCTTCCAAAATGGATTACACCCTTCCATAGAGATACCTTCAGAAGAACAAGATCACCGACTTGGAATTCTAAGGGTTTTCGACGTCTGTCGGCATAACTATTTTGTCGACTTCTCGCTACTCGAATGTTGTCACGGATTTGAAGAATCTTATCGGATGTTTCTTGAATTAACTCGGGACCGGTGATTTGTGCTTCACCAATCTCGTTCCAGCAGATAGGAGAACGACACTTACGACCATAGAGAGCTTCAAATGGAGCCATATCGATACTTGAGTGGTAGCTATTGTTGTAAGAGAACACAATTAGGGATAGATGTGAATCCCAATTGCCACCAAAATCAATTACACATGCTCTAAGCATGTCTTCAAGAGTTTAGATTGTACGCTCGGTCTGACCATTAGTTTGGGGATGGTAAGTCGTGCTCAAATCCAATCGTGTGCCAAGAGCAGTTTGGAGAGATTGCCAGAAACGGGAGGTAAAACGAGCATCTCTGTCAGAAATTATGTTTTGTGGAACACCATGTCGACTCACAATTTCGTCAATGTAAATTCGGGCCAGTTTCTCAACCCGGTAGTCTTCACGGATAGGCAAGAAATGGGCAGATTTGGTGAGGCGGTCAATGATTACCCAAATGCTATCATAACCACTGGAGGTGCGAGGAAGTTTGGTAATGAAGTCCATAGCTAAATTTTCCCATTTCCACATGGGAATTTCCGTTTGTTCGAGTAAACCGGAAGGACGTTGATGTTCGGCTTTGACCTTGGAGTAAGTTAGACATTTGACAACATAGAGGGCAATGTCTTTCTTCATACCGGGCCACCAGTATTGTGGGCGAAGGTCTTGGTACATTTTATCTGCACCAGGATGAATAGAATAACGAGTCTTGTGAGCCTCGTTCATGAGAAATGCACGGAGATCATCGCGATCGGGGACCCAAATACGGTTCAAATAGTAAAGCAAACCATTGGGTTTAGATTCAAGTTGGAGTTCAACACCACACGACATTTCCTCATACATGTTGCCCTCGGTGACTGAGACGTGTTGAGCTTCCAGGATACGATTCTGAATGTCGGTTTGAATTCGGACACAATGAAGCATTACATGGTCCTTACGACTCAAAGCATCGGCTACAACATTCGCTTTGTCGGGATGGTAGCGAATCTCGCAGTCATAGTCGTTAAGGAGTTCAATCCAACGTCGTTGCCTCATATTGAGTTCTTTTTGGTTGAAGATATGTTGGAGGCTTTTGTGGTCGGTGAACACCACACATTTTGTGCCATAGAGGTAATGTCTCCAAATCTTCAATGCGAATACGACCGCACCCAACTCGAGATCGTGCATCGTATAATTCTTCTCATGAATCTTAAGTTGCCTTGATGCATAAGCGATCACCTTGCCTCGTTGCATGAGAACACAACCAAGACCTTGGTTGGAGGCATCACAGTAGACAACTAGATCATCATTCCCATCAGGGAGAGTCAGTATAGGAGCATTGCACAACTTTTGCTTGAGAGTTTGGAAAGATTCTTCTTGCTTTGGTCCCCATTCATAAGGTTTACCCTTGTGTGTCAACGCGGTGAGGGGGACATCAATCTTAGAGAAATTTGAGATGAAACGACGATAATATCCCGCAAGGCCAAGGAATGAACGAACTTCGGTGGGGGTCTTAGGGGTATTCCAATTCTTAACATCTTCGATCTTAGCAGGGTCAACATGTATACCCTTTTCATTGACGATATGACCTAGGAATTGAACCTCTTTTAGCCAAAATTCACATTTGGAGAACTTGGCATATAGTTGCTTTTTCCTCAATAGATCCAAAACCAACCTAAGGTGTTGCTCATGATCGGCTTTAGTCTTGGAGTAGATTAAGACATCGTCAATGAAGACGATCACAAATTTATCAAGATACGGTTTGCACACACGATTCATGAGGTCCATGAAAACCGCGGGTGCATTGGTTAACCTAAAAGGCATAACCATGAATTTCTAGTGACCGTATCTTGTTCGGAAGGCAGTCTTTGGAATATCTTCCTCTTGCACACGGAGTTGGTGATAACCAGATCGAAAGTCAATCTTCGAGAAACAAGTGGAACCTTAAAGTTGATCAAAGAGATCATCAATTCTAGGTAAAGGATAACGGTTCTTGATGGTAAGCTTGTTGAGTTCTCGGTAGTCAATACACATGCGGAATGATCCATCCTTCTTCTTGACGAATAATACAGGTGCACCCACCCCACGGTGAATGACTTGGACGGATGAAGCCCTTGTCGGAGAGCTCTTGGAGTTGGCTTGCAAGTTCTTGCATTTCGGAAGGTGCAAGACGATATGGAGCTCTAGCCACGGGGTTAGCTCCGGGCACAAGGTCAATGCGAAATTCTACTTGTCGGACGGGTGGAAGGCCGGATAAGTCTTCGGGGAATACTTCGGGAAAATCCCGGATGACGGGGATGTCTTGAATACTCTTCTCTTTGACATCCTTTTGAACAACATGAGCTAAGAAGGCCACGTACTTCTTTCGTAAGTACTTTTGAGCAGTAGTGCATGACATCAGCTTGAGTCCTTTGCAAGGATTTTCACCAAAGACTCTTAACGTTTCTCCCGACGGTAAAGGTATTCGGATTCACTTCTCAAAACAGATGACCTCGGCATGGTGATTCGACAGCCAATCCATGCCTTTGATGACGTCAAAACTTCCCAGTGGCATTGGTACGAGGTTGATTGGAAATGTATGATCATTGAGTTCTAGAGAGCAGTCATGAATAATGGAGTCAACTGTAAGCGAGTCACCATTTGCTACTTCTACGGTGAAGGTTTTCTCTAATTTGGATCGTGTTTTAGCTAGTAAGGGTTCAAAGTTATGTGACACAAAACTCTTATCTGCACCGGTATCAAATAAAATGGAGGCATATTGACTATTAACAAGGAACGTACCGTTGACCACATCATTGTTGGCCTGAGCTTCATTGGCGTTTATGTTGAAAGCACGCCCACGAGCTCCGCCTTGCCTAGCATTGATAAGCTTCGGGCACTGGTCACGGAAATGATTCGGGTTGCCACATTCATAACAAGCACGCCCATTTGCAATAGCGGGGACACCTTGATTAGCCACTTGCTGGTTGGTTCGGGTTGGTGGGTTGACTTGACTTGCAAGTGCCTTGGCTCTACAAACATTGACCGTATGGCCGTATTTTCCACAATGGGTGCAAAGGCGGCAGGGGATGTTCTGGAGGTGGTGATAATTGGAGGTGGTGATAATTGAAGGTGGCACAGAGTGGGTAGACCCCAACATATGGCTTCTTGGCTGGTGCTTGAGCCATGGGGGCAACTTGGTTAACAGGGGTAGCAGGAGTGGCCACAGCATAATTCTTAGCCTTTCTCTTCTTATTATTGTGGTACGGTTCAGTTTTGGCTTCTTTATTGTGTGTAGGAGGGGTTGTGGTGTCGGGAACTTTCTTGGTGCCTTTCCTAGTTAGAGTACCTGCTTTAACATGGTTGTCGGTCAAAGTGGCAGATAATCGGATAGCATCTTCGAGTGTGGCGGGATTTCTCCCTAAGACAGTATCCTGAATCTGCATGGGTAGTCCACCGATGTACTTTTCAATGCAACGGGATAAGGGCGTGACCATGTGGGGCACAAGGAGACTCAGTTCATGAAACCGGGTCGTATAAGCCAGACTTTCACCACTGTCTTGGGTAAGATCCCAAAACTCAGCTTCCAATTTCCTCACTTCATTTTGAGGACAGAACTCTTCGGTCATTAGTCTCTTAACCTCATCCCATGGTAAGGCCATGGTTGCCTCTACATCTCTGGTTCTCTTTTCCCCATTCCACCACGTGAGTGCCCGTTTTTGGAAGACACTAGTGGCATGACGGATACGAAGGTCATCGGGGCAGTCACTATTGAGGAATTTGCCCTCAATACTTTCAAAACATTGAAGGAGTCCTGTAGCTCCTTCAGTACCATAGAACTTGAGAGGATTACATGAATTGAAGTGCTTGAAGGTGCATTGTGGTGGGTTGGCACCACCACCACCACCATTAGTCCCATGGTTAACATTGGTGGCTCCATTAGCTTGAGTGAGTTGAGTTACAAGTTGTGCAAGGATAGCAGCGATATCGGTGTTGTTGTTGGTCACGGCAGCACGGCGGGGAGGCATTCTACAGATTTCACAACACAAGAAATAATATGAGAACTTGTGATAGTTGCTTGAATTTAAAAGGATAAGAAAATAATTAAAATGATTAATCATAGTTTGGATTGTACTCAAATAGTGACATAATCACTTGAATACTATGACACATTAAGGTTAATTAAACTTATATAACTTTCAAGGAGACGTGTTTTAGCCTATAAGTAAACACTCATCCCGGGAATTCCCAGGAAAGCATACGTGTCCCTCGGTTGATTGGGATTTATACGAAATGCTTTCCTAGACAGAAAACCCAGAATACAGGTGTCACCCTTCCAGATTGCACGTGTCCTCTAATAATTAACAAAGTTTAAAACCTTAACGAAGAAATAAAGAATTTTTTTTATACATTTAAATCCATGAAGTTTCCACATGCTATGACGGTGATGACAGAGAAATAGGTAAGAAGGTTATGAGGCTTAGGGTATGGGTAGGGATATTGTTTATTTAATTTATTATTTAAGTATAGTTTATTAAGTCATGTATTTTTAACAAGTAAAGCATCAAATGAAATAATAACTAACATAGTAAGCATGTAACACATGGCAAATAGCATATATCACATAATCATGAAGCATGGCATAAGTGGGTGTCCTAAAGTTATATTTTAGGTCAAGAGTGTCTAATAACCTAGTTCCCTATAACCAAGGCTCTGATACCAATCTGTCACACCCCAACCGACGGCGGAAACGTCGGGGCGGGACATGTAGACTGTTCATGAGCACAAGGTTCACTAGATTCCAATATTTAATCATCAATTTCATTTCAAACCATTCAAACACAAATAGAAAAATTCAACAAGTACATAAATAAAAATACAAATTGTTCTTTGGAATTAAATTAACTAAGTCCAACTTAAGTGTAGCATGTCTTGCTCAAATTCACACGTTAGCACCTGAAACATGAATAAAATAGGGTCAACTAAAAAGTTGGTGAGCATACATAGGTTTGTACATAGATAGTGTATAAATATGAATAAGCAAATCCTTACAAGTCATGTTAAATAAGGCATTTATGGGGAGCAGCTATTGTGTAACTAAAGTACAATCAAACCTTTGTAACTAGCATGCAAATTGTGTTGTCGGTAACAATCACCCCAATCTGGGTGGGTTTGTCAGACTCAATAGATCTATCATTGTTAACCGTCGGCTTAATTAGTTAATGATTGCACAAAATTGCACACAAAAGTTAACACACTTAGCACTCAAACATAAAGCTCAAATTTGCACACATGAATGTAAATAGGATTTGTGTTTGTGTAGTTTGTGTAAATGTAAACTATTGTTTGTATATAATTCATGAATCACCCCAAAAAGTGTAAAAAAGAAAAGGGGCTATGTAATACTCACCTGATTCAAAGGTGTAGCTAGCACGCGAAACTAGATAGCAACTGATCCTTGAAATCTCACAACGTTAACCTAACGTGTAAAGTATATGGATTTAAATTAATAATGTGTATAATAGTCTTTGACTAAGTCTAGGATGGAATTATGCGTGTGTACGATGGGTTGTGTTTGTGGTTTGTACTTGAAACGGGTGTTGTATAACATGAAAGATTTAAAATGAATAGTTTTAAAATATTTTAATTGGGGTTTGGGTTTGAATAACTAAATAATTTAAATAATTGATGTTTAGTTATTTAGTTATGAAATTAGTGTGTGAATTATCTTAAACATAAATTAAATAAATAATTTTGTTTTATTTATAAAAATGTGTAAAAATAATATTTATTTATAAAGATGTGAAAATGATATCTATTAATAAAGAGGTGAAAATGATATTTATGTATAATAAATGTACCTTTAACTTTTTATTGTAGATTCTAATAAATAAAATTATTTATTTATTTATCATTTAAAAAAAATATGTATTTGATTAAATAAAGTTAAAATTTTATAAACTTTATAAAAACAAATATTTTATTTGGAAGTTAATTTCCTTTAATTAATTAAACATCTAAATTTTTATTTTAAAAGTTTAATATACCGCTTGAAAATGAAATTCGTAATAAAATTAAGTTTATATTGAAAATTAACAAATCTGGTCTTATTCTGTTATAAATATTGTAAGGTTTTTAAAAGTAATTTTTATAAAAATTTTGGAGCTTTAAAATCGATTAAAAAAATATATGTAGCTCACCCGGTTCGAACCCGGGTGACTGTTGTGTGAGTCTCAGGCCGCAACCACCGGACCAGGAGCTTATCATGTTATAGAGTCCATTTGATTTGGATATAACCCGATCAGTACAGGCGGTCGGGTCTGGCTTGAGGGACGCGTAAAAAGAACCATCGAGTGTGGGTTTCGAACCCGCGACCACCCGTATACAGGTCGCGCGTTTTAACCGGAGGAACTGGGCAGAGGCCTTGGAAGATAACCCACCCGCTATACGTAAATAAGCAAACCCAATTCGCCGATTTGCCATGATCATCCCAAACCCAAAACCCGATTCCCTGATCGAAACCCTAATCAATTATCGGTGAGTTTAATTTACGAAAAGGGTTTAGGGATTCTGATAATCAAAGGATTCCGAATTTAATGATGTAACTTAATTGGATTTTCGTGCTCGTTCGATGTGTGCTTGACCAGTTCAAAGGAAACAAGCCCTAGATTGTTCTTGAACAAAATTAGATTAACATTTGATTGTAAAAAGGCTCGGAATCATGGGGCTTTTGAATTGGGCATTAAAACGAAACTATTGGTATAATTATTACCTGGAACAATTACGAATCGAAGGCGATTGACGGGATGCAGGGGCTCGGTGTTCTTGGAGCTCGCCGGAGTTCCAGAGGTGAATTGCGAATCGGCTGAGGGTCGAGATCGTTTGTGTGATAGTTCACGAAGGTGAATGAGTGGTTTGATTTAATTAAATTCGTTCAAATCCCTCGATTTGGTTACGATTCGGAAACCACGGCTTTCGGGATTAAAATACGCGATATACGGTTTGATTTTTGATTAATCGAGTCGTGTTTGAGGTCTGATACATCCGAGATTAGTCAGTGCATGATTTTCGGTATTCGAACGGGTTTAAATTTCTTGATTGTAACCGGATTTAGCCTTGTTTGACTCAGAATAGTCAAAAGAATTTAAATTTCGAATTAAGCCGCGATTTGTGATAGATTGGTATGATTATCGGGTCGTGATAGGTCCGGAATTTGACTTATCACCTCTGGAAAGCCCACAACAATCCGGTTCGGTCGAATTCGAGTGTTGAAATGCATGAACGTGGGCTTGTTTGACTTTGATAAGTCAAAATTCGTGGATATAGTCAAAATTTAGTCCAAAGGTTCAAATTGGAAGATGGGGTTCAAGACAATTTGTTTTTATAAAAATTTAGTTTATTTTGATTATCTCATATAATTATATATGTGCCAAATATATATACTTTTAACCATTTGTATATATATATATATATATATATATATATAGGATTTGAATTATGTAAATCTCGTGAGTTTGTATGGAAATTTTAGGGTTTAGGTGGTTTCACGATTGAAATAACGCATTGTACTAGAATCGGATTTGAAATGAGTTACATTGAACTGAAAAATAAGATAGTAAAAATCAGAAATGTTACATACATGTCCTAGAAGTTGAATCTTCGTGAATCCAAAATTCATACTTAGGGAATTTGGCATACAATTTCTCTTGTTTCAGCAATCCAAGAATTAAGTATAGGTGCTACTCATGTCCTTCCTCGTTCTTAAAATAGATGAGGATGTCAACAATGAAAACGATAACGAACTGATCAAGGTAGGGTTTACATACACGGTTCATGAGGTACATGAATACCGCGGGTGCGTTGGTCAACCATAAACTCGTAATGGCCATACCTAATCCTGAATGCAGTCTTTGAGACGTCCCCGTCTCGGACTCTCGGTTGATGATAACCGGATCTTAGATCTATCTTGGAATAAAAGCTTGATCCTTGGAGTTGATCAAATAGACTATCGATGTGGGTAGAGGATAATGGTTTTTGATGGTCACCATGTTTAGCATGCGGAAAGTTCCGTCTTTCATCTTGGCGAATAGGACTGGAGCTCCCCGTGGTGATGAGCTCGGTCGAATGAACCCTTGATCTAACAACTCTTGTAGCTGTGTAGATAATTCTTACAATTTACTGGGTGAAAGTCGGTAGGGTGCCCGAGCAATAGGCGCTGCTCCGGGTGCTAGATCGATTTGAAACTTAACTTGACGATGTGGCGGAAGACCGGGCAGGTCTTCGGGAAATACTTCCGGGTAATCACGAACGATCGGGATATCGTAAATCTTCTTCTCTTATGATGGCTGCTCAGCAACGAGAGCTAAAATAGCCGTATGCCCTTTTCAAAGACATTTCTGCGCTTTCATAAAGGATATGATGCCCATGACTGCACCAACTTTTTCGCCCTGGACAAAAAGGATTTCTCCACTCAGGAGAGGGATGCGAACAATTTTCTCATGACAGATGATTTCAGCTTGGTTTTTAGATAACCAATTCATGCCGACAATTATATCAAAACTAGCAAGTGTGACCGTCATAAGGTCGATATCAAGTATATGCCTAGCTAGCTCAAACTTACATCCTTTAATAATGTGAGTTGCTTCAATTATTTGACCATCAGCTATCTCTATGGAGTATTTAGCTTCTACTATCTGTAACAGCCTAAGCAAACCGTGTCGGTAAGAAATTTGTGAGGTGATTGAAATAACTGAATATGCTGGGGTATGATTTAAATTAGACCAAGGATTGGTCACAGGATGAGGTAACAAGGTTAAACAGAATCTATTGTTGGAGTGTAAGGAATAACGTGTTAGTTTAGAAAGAATTACTCAAATTCTGCTTACGTAGTTGGAGTCGATAGATTTACCATGAGGTTCTACCATAGTTTCAATTGAGTTGGATTTTTGTGATCTCATTTGGATGAGAGTCTAAATTTCACTAAGACTCTTACATGAGTGATATAAAATGATGGGTTCCATTGATGATAGCTTAGTGTGTCCGTAAATCTTCTCAACTTAATAGTCGCGTCTATCAACTGTTAAACGAGTTTAACGATACCAATTAGTCGTTGAGTGGGTTATGAGAGCCTCTACAGATAGTGGAAAATTAAGTCTGTAAATCACTGATTAGGACCATTCATCCACACACTAGGTTTCACCAGGACTTACATGCACTTCAAATTACTATTACGTGTGCACCCGTAATGATAATTTGCTTTGCATGCTCACCCTAGTTTTCCCTGTCCTGTGTCATAATGTCCTTTAGGTTATATTGTTGAGTACATAGTGTTGTCAGATATGATAAGTCATCGAAAAGCTTAGTCATCAACTATACTTTGATCAATTAAAACTCATATCGGGATGAGTAGTCGAGGATGGTTTGCTCCGAGTATTCACTCGAGTTGAAACACAATACAGGAGTCCAATCCAGCGGATTGTAAATGAGAACATGTAACAAACATGTACATGAAATGCGACTTCTAGAAATGAAACTAATTCATGAATACAAGTTACAGAAAGCAGCAAGGTAGCCGTCCTTTCAACTTAGTCAAGATAGGGTTTGAGTATGCATTAAGCAATGCGTTCTCATATTTGTGGTCAATCTATTCTCAACAGAATTTCAACCAAAGAAGCGAGCCCATGGCTCGGGAAGGTGATAACATCTACGTGTCAATAGATTCTGCAATAATACGTGTAACGGTCTGCCTTCATTCGGCGTATTGTTGCTGGCGGGTACAGTAGGGACTCGCCCCCGACAATCCCGACTCCCAAAGAGATATGCGTTAGTGCTGAGTGCCGTCCATAACGTGGACCTGAGAAATCCCACCATACCCAACAGGTGATGGTGATATAAGTGACTCCTCCGAAGGCTCCGTCTCGCTGCCGGACGTGAGTGGATGATGTTCTGGTGATTCCCCGAGTGTCGTCACTGGGAATGATGATGCAATGCAAATGATGTTTCCCTTGTCAACTGAGGGTGATACGGATGGTATTAACATGCCTGCACTGCAATGTATGTATAGGTGCTATATGTATCAGGTATAAGTGTCTGTGTCGTGTAACTAATGTGTGAGGTTATAGTCTAGTATGCGATCCTAGTTCTCTATAACCAATGGCTCTGATACCAATCTGTCACACCCCCAAATTTCACTAACAGGGTTTTACCGTTTGAAAGGTGACACACCAGGATCTCAGTCATTAGTTACATCAAACGACACTATATGGGACTTGAAATGTCATAACATAAAAGTTCAGAGTTAATGCGGAAGCGTAAACGTTAAAATGAAGTAAAAATAATTACACACAACGAGCGTCAATTAATGTAATTAAATAAACTGTTTAAAATATTTGAAATGAATGATATGACAGTAGGACTCCATGCATGTCCTAAGTACGCAATCTGTGCCAAAGCGACCTGAGAAACATGTAAGAAAAAGTGTCAACACGAGGTTGGTGAGTTCACAGGTTTCAAGTTTGCAATAAGAGAGTGTTTGCCAGATTATGTACATTCAATATGCATATATATAGGTAGCTAGCCTATGTTCATGTCTTACTAAAGCGTTCGCAACCGAAGCTGACTGTTTGTTTATTTGCCTCCTGCCAGGTCTATCAACGCTGGCGGTGTGAGTAGGCTAACATTTCACCCGTTCGACCTCCAATCGAGTTAGCGCGACTAATGCGGGTGGGGCTTGTCAAACCCAGTAGTACTACTAAACATTACCTCGCTAAGATCCATATTAACGGTTCGATGTATGATGAGGACTTTCTGTGATAGTGTGTCACGTTTAGCCTCAACAGTAATAACATATGAATTACAATAATCTAAAATAGTTGCGTCATGTTTTCTCCCTCAACGGGAAAAACATGTAACATAATGTTTGTCTGCGTACCTATTTCTCCCCCACGGGGAAAACAAGTAAAAGTATGATAGTTTGTGTACATGTTTGTTTCTC
The DNA here is from genome assembly GCA_023525975.1 of Smallanthus sonchifolius. NCBI lineage: Eukaryota > Viridiplantae > Streptophyta > Magnoliopsida > Asterales > Asteraceae > Smallanthus > Smallanthus sonchifolius. The sequence continues at coordinate 84,408,632 of CM042032.1, read as the reverse complement.
CTCAACAGGAAAACAAGTAAAATATATTTGTGTGTAAGCATGTTTCTCCCCCAATAGTAAAACAAGTAAAAAATGGGCCGTGAAACTCACCTGCGTTGCGTAGTAGGTAGTATCACACAAGTATGAGATTCGAAATCTCAAGTGTTAGCCTGCACGACTTACGTATGCCCTAGAATTATAAACACATAAGTTAGGGACATATGAGATTTGTGATGACGACACGGAAGATTAGAACGTCTTAAAACATTCTAAGTAGAACGTCTTAAAACATTCTAAGGATTAATGGGTAGACGAACGCGTCTACGGGAAAATAGATTTCGTAATAGAATTAGAATAACTAAATTTTGTGTCGAACGTTACGAATAATATTATATATGTATAATACTTGTGTGTTTGGGTCATTCAGAAATGTTCAAGAAAATAATATATATACCATATATTATTTTTTTAAGTTCGAAGGATTAATAAACGTTTGCGTGGAAAAAAAAATATATTATTTTTAATTGAGGATAAAACGTAGGTCAATGATATAAATAATTATATTATTTAATAGTTTGAAATAATCCAATAGGTTTATACACGAGGTGCAAATAATATATACATATATTATTTATAATTTTTGAGTCACAAGTTGAAAATAATAATAGTTTATTATTTTATCCGAAGTTAATAAAAAGAGTAAATAATATACATAAATATATTATTTATAAATCTTTAATGTTTTCATAACGTTTATAATTGTGGCAAAAATAATATAAAAATATATTATTTTTATTTGAGATCACGGGATTAAAATAATATAAATATATCATTTCATTTGGAGTGTTGGTTCGAAAATAATATAAATATATATTATTTTAAAAGTGGAAAATAATTATAAAATCAAACCCGAGTCTACGAGTGGTTTTCCCGGTTTAAAACATCTTACTATAATATCATAATAATAGTGGGAATTGTTCTTAAATTTAAAACATTAACAAAATATTAATTAAAAAGAAAACTGGGGAGGAGGATTCGAACCCGGGTCTCCTCCCCAACCGTCAACAGCTTTAACCAATCCAAACACCAACTCAATCGCAACAGAACCCGGATCAAGAAGGTTTTAATCTAAAGTTCCAGTGAATCCCTCTCCCATAACGATTCGCGACCGAACCCTGTTCCAAACTCTCGAATTGGGTATTGATCGAACCAGGAAATTTGGGGGTTTTTTTAATCGATGGTATACGAATCTGAGATTAAGTTTAATTGCAAAATGATTGAGTCTAAGTTGTTTAATTTTCAGTTTCAAAGCCGAACCCTAGTTTTATGAACACCAAATCGAATTAATCAAATTTGATGATGAAATAGATTGAATCCATAGGGCTATTGCAGATTAGGATATTGCGAAATCACTCATATAATTTAATTGCATTGAGGTTGTGATCAGATTGACATTCGATTAAACCCAAAGTGTGATGAACCCTAGAATCAGTTCATCACTGATTCGATGTTATACATTCGAATTAGCATAGGGCTTTCAAAGAGTTACTGTTTGCGATTCTAACCATACAATGAATTGAATTAAGATTGTGTTTAGATTAGGATTCGATCAAACCGTATTTGTATGAACCCTAGAAATCGGTTTGTGATCGATTCGATGTTTTAAGCCCTAATTAGCATAGGGCTTTCCATCTAGGAATGAAAACGAAGCTATGGATATGATTTATTACCATAATGGATGTCGAATTGAAGGTGATCGAGTAAATAGGTTCTGACTTGCACGAGTTTGATCTCCAGCGATACAGGCTTCAACTACGTTCGAATTGGATGATGCAATAGCTTCTGATTGATGCGATTTCGGTGTGTAGAAGTTCAATTGCAGAAAGAATAGAGAATTTGTGCGAATTCGAGTGTAGATCATGGAGGTTTCAACGGTTACAAAGTAGATGCCCTTAATTAGGTTTAATTCGATTAATGTTGTCGTTTAAGGCGTCAATAATGAACGTTAATAGTAACAATCGTGCAAAACGGTTTCAATTTGATTAGATTCTGGTTATGAGATTTGAATTTGGACCAAATGTTGTGAGTTTGACTTTCAAAAGTCAAACAGAATCCTATTTCCCTAAATTTTGACTTTGAAAGTCAAAAGGTCAAGTTTTAGGACTTGACAGAACTAATCCCTGTAGTTTAAGTGAGTTTGAGTTTAGAAAAATGACAGGATAAGTCCTTGGGGTTTGAATTAAGTTAGATGGATTAATATTTAACGGGATTTGCTAACGGTGTTAATCTTGAAAAGTCGGATTGTCACATAAAGTTTTAATAACAGACAGAACGTAACAGTTTTATAATTTTAACGTTGTCAAGTTTTAAAGTAAAAGTCAAAGTGTTTTCAAGGAAAGTGAAAGTAAAGCTTATTTTATTTTTATAAAACTAAGCTACCTAAAGAAAAGTTTTACAGTTTAAAGTAAAGATAGAACTCACCAGCGTTAGCTGATTTTTAGTATGCATGACAGGTAGGAAAGGCAAAGCGAAAGAAAAGTAAGAGAGTCGTAAGGGCCGGATAGCATGGACATCGGGCTAAAGCATTGAAGACTGACATTTCCAATCCTAATAGTTCATGTTATAGACAATGATTTACACTATTGTATGTTGAATGTTTTAATTTAAACACTTCCGCCGTAATAGATTATGATTTCCGGTTTAATAACTATGTTTGTTATGTTTTGTGCCAACTATGAGATGTACCCGTTTGGGGCGTTTCAGCCTAGGCACGGTCAGTAGTCTCTAAGGATCTTTTAACATGTACATATACATCCTAAAGGACTTAGCTTCAGATACAAAGTATTCGTTCTACATCCTATAGCGTGAACTTGCAGAGGCTCCACAATATCTTACTTTTACTCGACCGGATATTACTTATGCAGTTCAACAAGTTCGCTTATTTATGCATGCCCCAAGGGAACCTCATTTTTCCTTTCTCAAACGCATCTTGCGTTACGTACAGGGAACGATTGATTACGGTCTTCGTCTGAGATCCTCCTCATGCCAAACCATGACGGCGTATTCCGACGTTGACTGGGGCGGGTGCCCTGGCTCGAGGCGCTAGACTTCCAGTTATTGTATGTACTTAGGGGACAATTTGGTTTCTTGGTCCTCAAAAAGACAACCCACGGTTTCTCAGTCAAGTGCAGAGGCAGAATATCGAGGAATTACTAATGTTGTTGCGAAAACTAGTTGGTTACGTAGTCTTCTTCTTGAGCTTCATGTTCCTCTCTACAAAGCTACTATTGTTTATTGTGACAATGTCTCGGCAGTATACTTGTCAGGAAACCCGGTTCAACATCAACGAACAAAACATGTTGAGATTGATATCTATTTTGTCCGTGAGAAGGTGCACATTAGTCATATCCGGGTTCTGCACGTGCCTTCGTCCAATCAGTACGCTGATATCTTCACCAAGGGCTTACCTCGACGTCTCTTCCAGACATTCATATCCAGTTTGAGCGTTTGCCATGCTCCCACTTGAACTGCGGGGAATATTAGCGTATATACACATTCGTATTTATTGTACATTTAGTATAGTTCATTATTATAGTTCATTATTGTAGCTTAGTCCTTTTGTATTTCCTATTCTCTTTGTATTCTTTCATGTACCCTATATAATGGGTTGTTTGTTATCAACAGAGATCAAGCATTGAGATACCATAAATACATTTAGTGACGATGGTAAGTGAGTAGAGTTACCTCGAGCTAGGCAGAATGTGATGAAAGTTGTGCTGAGGTCTGGATAGAAAAACCATGATACAAGAACAAATACTATTATCAAGTACTAAAGTGATTAAGATTAAATTCTAGCAATATTGATCTAGATTTAATATCTAGATCGATTTACTGCAAAAAGGGAAAAAAAAAATAGCATGGCCATTATGCCTCAATGAGTTCTTAAATTCAGGAAATTGAAACATATTTAAAATGGCCAATAACCAACTTAAACGAACAGTAACCAAATTAACCTATCCGAACCGAACAATTAACCAATGGTTCGGTTAAGCCATAACCGATTAATCAAAAGTTTTGGTTCGGTTTCAGTTTTCGTATGTGACATAACCGAATGAACCGAACGGAAACGATATATTTATTCATAATGCGATAGGGGCTGAATCACAAGTTCTGAAGTTTCATCTTAACCATCATCTGCATCTATGGTTTCTACCTCAAGCTTTATAGCTTGTGTAGTTTCAAGCTCTACAAATACAAGGAACTTTTTCACTACGTGGGTTAAAGAGTTTAAATCTAAAGTTGCTTTTTCACTGTGGGTTAAAAGTTGCTGTTAATCAACATAAATATGCAAGCTTTCAAGGTGAAAAATAGTTTAAATCTAAACTTAAAGTAGTCGGTAATTCGGTTATAAAGCCATGTACGTGAATTTGTTCATGTTGTTGGGATAATGTTCAGAAGGAAAACACACAGGCTACATGAATGACTTGTGCAATTATAATAGTGCGTCTAAAAACACGTGTACTTATACAGACAAAAATACCCATCGTCTAAAATACAGGTGTCGCGTGCAAGATACTTCGTATACCTGTATGCTTTGTACGAAAAAAAAACTACTTGGACCTATATAATATATCTATTTCACAAAATTACAATATTCAATAAAATAAAACAATCAAAAGGTATTTTTCTTAGACAACATGATGTTCAAGTTTTTTTCCTTTTCACGTTCAATTCACTTTTAATATTTCTCCATGGAATTATTGGTTTCAATTATTTTCGACAATGACCAACTTCTTGTTGTGCTTTCTTAGCTTTTCGAAAAGAAAATCTGGGTTGCATATTCATGGCAGTGACGGATACAGAAATTTTTTGTATGAGGGGCAGAATACGGGTGAGTAAAAAAGAAACGGAGGAAAAAAATGAAATGACAATAAAATAATATAGTTCATCAAATATTTAAACACAATATAAAAATATCTCGATTACATCTTCATTAGTAACATTGAGAAGTTCATTGGCTTATTAAAACCACTATTATTTTGGACCGGACGGTAAGCATTGGCCCACCCTGTTTTCCACATGGATCCGCCTCTGAGTCATGGTATGTGAGATTAGAATAACTTTTGAAGTATAGATGGTAAATATAGTCGATGATTTCATTAAGGGTTAGGCTATGCATACCCCCTCTCCTACTTGTCGTACACCCCCTAAAAAAATAACTTTTAAACTTCTCATTTTACCTCTTTCAAAAATTCATTATTTTTAAAACCGCTATTTTAATTTTAAAACACATAAAACGTATACCTCTTCCCCTCCTACTTGTCGTACCCCCCTCATATTTTACCCCATTCGAATAATCATTATTTATAAAACCGTTTTTTAGTTTAAAAGCACTTTCTATAAAATAAAAACGGGTTACGTCATACATATCCCCCCTCCTACTTGTCGCGCCCCCTGAAAAAATAATTTTTAAACTTGTCATTTTCCCTCTTCGATAAATCATTATTTCTAAAATCGTTCTTTTATGTTTAAAAACCATTTCTAAAAAATAAAACGTATACCCCTCCCACTTTCTACTTGTCGTGCCCCCCTCTTACTTGTCGTAAACCCCCCCACCACCACCACCCCCATTTTACCCCCTTCGAATAATCAATATTTATAAAAAAAAATTTAAGTTCAAAAGCATTTTCTATAAAATAAGAACGGGTTAGGCTATACATACCCTCTAAAAAAATAACTTTTAACCAACAATGACTAATTACCAAAAAGACAAAAGTAAAAAAAAAAAGAAACAAAAATGTTTGAATTGTAGGGGGTGCAACAAGTAAAAATCATTGAAAGAGGGTACGTATAGCACGACCCATTCAAATCTTCATTTAATTCTAAATAATATATATGTATGTAATAGTGCATCAAAATCTATACTATATAATAAATAAAGGTTTTTAGTGCCACGTGTCGCCTCTATATTCGTTCTTATTATTTTTTTCGCTCCTCTCTCTTATTTAATACACTTCTATATTTTAATAATAGTATATATTTAAAAAAAGTTATACTAATAAAACACATTTATTTTAAATTATCCCTTATTATAAGAAACTTTGAAATTTAATTATGTAATTATTATTTCAATCAAATAGTAAATAAAAGTCAAATTAAATAAATTAAATAGTAATTAACGTATTTTTGAAACCTACTTATATATTAATTTTTACATATTTTGAGTTTGTTTATATTCTTAGTATATGTAATATATTTTTCCACCTGTAAAATATATACATAAAGATTTAAATTTTTTATATATTAATATTTTTCATTCCGTTTATAGACACAGAATCTTAACTAGTATTATAAATATATAGACAGAATAGAGTAAACTGTCATTTATGTTTTTTAGATGCAATCCTAACCATTTAAAATACTCATAGCTACCCTCAAATCAAATCTCACCATTATAATTTCAAAATTTTGGCAGTTACCTTATTTGTGTCAATCACATGGATCGACCTCCTCATTCACGCGGATTACCCACGTTCCCCACGACCTGCTTCTAACTTCTCCCCCTCCCTCTCAAATACGTCCCTCCTCCTCAAACATTTGGTGACTCTGTCTCAATTTTTGATCTGCATAACCCACACACAAGCACAATTCCGCCATTGAAAGACCAGTGAAAGAATTTGGGGATGCTAGGGTTTGAAGATCTCGGTGGCTGAAAAGGCGTCGTGGGGAGGCGGCGTTGGCTCCGGTGTTAGGGTTTCCGCCGGAGGGGAAGACCACCGGTGGGACGTTGAAATCCGTCGACATCGTGAAGGGATTCGTGAGCTCGGATGTATGATTTGAATCGCCAAATTAATCGATTACATGACTTATGAGGTTTGGTATGTTTAATCTTTGTCAGTTACAGTTCCTTTACCCATGTGTTTGTTTATGCCAAATTGTTGGGTTCTCTTTGGTTTTCTGTTTTCATAATGTTATCTACATTTTGCACGCAAGGTGTTTGCATAAATGCCACAATTAAATTATGCTCTTGTATGGCAGGTGAAGACACCACAACTGACATTTTGGTTTCATATCATAGGTGTATTAGCCAATGGTATTCAATTCAGTGTACCAAATACACAAATTGCTGATGAAAATTGGAGCAATCTTCAGAGAGAGGATATAATTCTAAAGTAAGAATGCTACTTGAAATGGTAAAAATTTAGTTATTGTTGAATTTGAATTTCGATGTCGGTTTTAAGTTCATGGTGATTAGCATAATGTGTTTTTCGTTGTTGTTTGTTTTTAGTTTTCTTTGTAGTTTGCTGGCCTAAAGTTATCCATGTCTAAAGGTCATCATTAGTGTGAGTTTTAAAGCTCCTTCTTTTACAAGTGACCCTATTTGGAACTGAAATTTGTGGGATGTTTTGTTATTGTGATTTGTTAGTCTCACCACAAGTGAGCTGATTTTTATACTTCTCTTTCTATGTTAGAATGATACAAAGAAAATATCTGCAGTATCCATATTTTTTTAGACTATGCCTTATAGATTGAATGAGAACAATGACTATGTTGATTATGACCAGGTTAATTTCCATATATTGATTATTTTGTTGTTAGATAAAATTGGATTTTTGTTTTGAATTTTGATGTGTGAAACTAACAGAATATTAATATGTTATCTTCAGAACCATCCTGTTGAATTAATTGGAAAGTTTTTGGATGAGAAACTTCATGCTGAAAACATGGTGTTGTCAGTTGTGCTTCAAAGGGAATATTCCTTACTTTGAAACATCGGCTAAAGAAGAGTTTAATGCTGAAGCTATCTCCCGAATACCATTCACGGCAACAAAAATCTTCAGGATGTGAATGCTAAGTGTGTTGAATCAATGGATTCTTTCAAGGTATGTTGATACAAGTTTATGTATATGTGAAGTGTTTAGTTCACCTGCATAATACTTCCTTTTGAGTGTTGACCCGTTCATTTTGTTTCCATTTGGGTGACTTTGGGTGAGTTTTGACCCGTTCAACCTCGTCGATTTCACTGAAATTATAAAAAGGGAAAAAGGAAGGAGTGTTTTAGTTCTTGATTTGATGAAATTATAACGCAACCCACTGGATTGTACTTGATCAATGGAAACCTTGATTTAAATTATAACGGCTGGCGGGATTTGATGAAATCAAGTTTTGGCATAATGGTATGTTAATTTAAACATATGTTTCTGTCCCAATTTCTTGCTATCTTGCTAAATATTAAATGTTGATTTCATTGCTAAACTGATTTTGTCGTTGATTAGAGCGTATTTAATTAAAAGGAATTAGACAATTAGGATAAATCATAAATTGTTTAAAATTTGCTCAAATGTTTGGTATATCTATTGATACTTAAAAGGTTGTTTTTTTTGTTATACATATAATGAAAGCAAGAGTTTGAGTGTCAATGTGTCATTATAGTTTTATGATTATCTTGATTATTGAAATAAGCTCGTTAGCTCCATCCCAATAACCAAAGCACAACCCAAAGAAATAAAACAAAAGAACCCATTAAAAGATATATAAAAAACTAAACATAAAAAGATTGAATTGAATAAAAAATACTTCTCTTTTTAATAGTGTAGTTCCTATTCTTCTAATTTTCATTCTGTAACGTCGATGTATTAATGATTCTGAATGTATAAAAGCCTTTCATTTGTACTTCATCTTTGCTAATACGATTAAGGAACCCGGCCACCGCCGGTGAGATCCACCGACCTTGTCTGGTTTTGCTTACAATTCAAAGAAAGACAGTTATTCCATATTAAAAAATACGCCAAAGCGTCCCGGCCACCGGACGGGTATAAAACTAGTTATAATGGTGCATCAAAAGTTCCAAGTTTAATGCAGTACTGTAATGGGTTTTGACAAATAAGTTTATAACATTGTGTCAATTTTTAATAGTACATCCAACTTTATAGGTTAATAGGGCATTCAAACTTATAAGTTAAATGCACTATATTATAGTTGTTCATAAACAAAAAAAAATGCACTATTGTAATATGTTTTGACACACAAGTTTTATACTAGTGCATCAAACCTATTATAATGATGCGTTAAACTTTACAAAAGTATGATTCACTTATATTAATTTAGATATTTGCATCGAAACCATTACAATGGTACTTCCAATTTTACAAAAGTTTGATTGACTACATGTAATGAGCTTCGATTCATAGGTATATAATGATAAGTCACATCCATTGACGATATGTCTAACTTTACAAATTTGATTCACTTTACAAGGAATTTTGATACACACACGTATATATATTTGAACTTTTCTGTATATGTATGTCTGTCTATATATGTTCGTTCAATACAGAATTAATTTATACATGTTTCTCGATCTCGATAAAGATAACAAGTGAACAAACTACTATACCTTCCACATGAATAAAAGTTTGTATTTAATAAAAAAAATGCTTAAAAAAAAGGCAATTTTCAAAATTGTGAACTAGTATTAATATTTGAATTTTGGGCCTGGAACATAGTGTAGCTACTATTGAAGTATTATTGTTAAGAAAATGACAAAAATGCCCATCTCTCCAACCCCAAAGTGGTCCTGTTCCATTATTGCAATTTCATACACAACCCTTATCCTTCACCACCCCTCACTTTTCCCTTATTCTACATACGCCCTTTTCTCTCCTCTTTAAAACATCAGCCAACATCTCTTTGGTACAAGCATTAAAGCAAGAGGTACAAGTATGTCATCATCAAAAGTTTGGAGCAAAGAAGAGGATAAAGCCTTTGAGAATGCCATTGCCAACCACTGGAATGAGGATTCCAAACATTGGAATACAATTGCTTCACTTGTACCTACCAAAACCATTCCAGAGTTGAAACAACACTATCAATTACTTGTTGAAGATGTTGATGACATTGAAGGTGGACTCATTCCCATTCCCAAGTATCTTGGAGAGGAATCATCTTCATCCTCTACCAAAGACACCAACCATCATGGATTGAATTCAAATCGACGTTCGTCTTGCAATTACACTAATGGGTTTGGCCATGATTCCACAAGCCAAGGTGGCGGAAAAGGGAATTCCAGAGCGGAGCAAGAACGTCGGAAAGGGATTCCATGGACAGAAGAAGAGCATAGGTATGTCTATTCACTTTCTATCGACTTACTAAAAAAAACTTACGGGACCTATCAATACCATGTTACCGTTTCTATCAATTGTGCAACATTGCCAAGCATTATTATTATTTTTCAGAAAGGATTCTCTTCATTTATTGTTTAATAGTAGAAGTACCATGTTTCTGATCATAAGTCATTACAGAATTTATGTATGGACAGTACAAATTGTGCTTGATTGACCATTGGGAAATGTGTGTCAGGAAACCAGTTATTATTGTACAACACAGGTTGCACAGTGTACAATGTGACCTCCCCACACCTAAAAATGAAATATGCACTTTTACTAGATCTTCTAGAGCAAACAATGGCGGAAACGAACCGAACAAACACGAAGAAGGCGTTGTTCATGTTCGTTCATTAAGTAAATTTCTTGTTCACGAACACATAACCGAACGTGATTTCATGTTAATGTTTGTTCATTAAGGAAATAAACCTGTTCGTGTTCGTTTGTGTTCATCCGTTAATTCTATGTAACGAACGTAAACGAACACAAACGGACACAAATGGACACAAACGAACACAAATTCATTTGAGAATAAAATTAACATTTTCATCTCAAATTAACATTACACAAAATTCATCAAAAATAAATATGAAGTACTTGACAATTGACATAACTATCTCTAGATACTTGAAATAATTATTATAAACACAATTAACAAATATTTTTAATTGATAAAATATAAAATATATAAACCTTTAAAGACCGAACGAACATAAATGAACATATTACCGAACGTTTACGAACATAAATGAACGAACGCGACCTATATTCATGTTCGTTCATTTAACTAAACGAACGAAATTTCTTATTCATGTTCGTTCATTTATTAAACGAACTTCCTGTCGAACGGTTCGCTGAACGTTTGGTTCGTTTGTAGCCCTACATCCAAGACAACATAATGTTATGGTTTGAGTTTAGTACAACTTCTTATGCATGTTTTAACAAATGCAGATTGTTTTTACTGGGACTGGACACGTTTGGTAAAGGAGATTGGAGGAGCATTTCAAGAAACTATGTGATTTCAAGAACACCAACACAAGTTGCTAGCCATGCCCAGAAATACTTCATAAGATTAAACTCCATGAATAGAGACAGACGGCGAACCAGTATTCATGACATTACGAGTGTTAACAACAGTGACATTTCTTCGTATCAAATCCCAATCACGGGTCAACCGGGTAGTACAAACCCATCAAATGGTTCAACGGTTGGTGCACCCATGAAACATAGGCCCCACCAACCGAGTATGCCGCCAGGCATGGGTATGTATGGAGCCCCAATGGACCAGGTGGTTTCCGCCACCCCAGGCCGTATGCCATCGGCAGTCGGGACTCCGGTGATGATGCCTCACAGCCACCATCCACCGTATGTTATGCCGATGGCATACCCGATGGCCCCACCACCAGCAATGCATCAATAAACACCAAAACTTTTTTTATGTTTTTTCTTCCTTTTTAAGCAATAATTCTCCTAGTCATAGTGCAGGAATTTTGACAATGCAGTCCAATTAATGAGCTTTTCCTGCACACAAAAATTGGCACTGTGAAAGGTTCATCAGGACAAAAAGTAGGACCACAGCAGCTTTTTGATGATCAATTTCTGCTGGTTAAATAATTTTCACTAACGGTTGTACATTTTTTCAGTCTAATAAACTTTCTCATTTGCAATAATTTGTACCAAAAAGAATAGTGCTAAATGACTTGTACCATTTGCAATGAAAAGTTGTACCTTACTCTGGATCTGTAAAAATGACACTTGATTTATGAGGGGACAGGAAAGATATACAAAGCAGGTCTAATGGTGGTTTCTCTTCCAACTTTCTGAGGTCCAAAATGTGACACATAGACGGGTTGCGATTGCCAAAGTTAAACGTATTTTTAATGCATACAACCTACCAAATCGCAAAACAGTATGTTATTGTTCTAACCATATTTAAGCAAAATTTGTTTATAAAAAAAATTTAAAAACTGGATAAGAAATGTTGCCTCAACCGCACCTATTTTGTCACCTCTACAACTCACCATTACATTTCTTTTCACAGCACTAAAAGAGATGCAGAAAATAATACAACTCACCATTACATTTCTTTTCACAGCACTAAAAGAGATGCAGAAAATAAAAAATGTCGTCTTCTAGATGAAGATTCGGATAAATATGAACCCAGATTTCACAGGATTTGCCAGAATATCTCCTATTTCCATTATTGATGACAATGTTTAATTTAGAGACTTGAAAGACAACTTTAAGTGGTCCGCTCCACATACCACCAAAGATTCTCAAAATCATTTTCAAGAGAATCATGCAAAGGAACATGTAATAAAGGTCAATAACAAATTTATGCAAAGACCTTTAACTTTGTAGAAGTTTGCTTTAGATGAATGTCTTTATTTAACAGCTCAAATAATTTGAAAAGAAAAGTATGGGCCAGAAGATAACATTGAACTCACTTATTTCCTGAAAAGCATATGATCCCCATTGTGATTGCAGATCTGGAAATACAGGTCCCAGATTAGGCCAAAAACTGTTCTGGATCTTCAAAACATCGAAAAATAATTCGGAGTCCGGATTTAAATTGAACATTGTCCAACATCACCTTCAAGTGGTGGTGAATCTTGCTTCCACTGGTTTTCTATCATAACCTCTTGAATGCCACCTGACTAAGGAAAGCTGCGATTTACCTGATCTTGTAACTCAATGGTCAGCTGGGTATTGGCGGGGTCCCATGAGTTTACAGGTAATGGGTTCTCATTGGGAAATAGGATCAATTGTTAACTTACTGATTGTATTTGTTCAGTAAGAAAAGCCACTGCTTATCATCAAATTAGTGAACATGTTTAGTACAAAAAACGAAGGGGCCATTAGAACCGTCTTTAAGTTTAAAATAAAATTCTACAAAATTGGAGGCTAAAACAGGACTAGCATTAAAAGTTAAGTGGACCTTTCCTTTTGGAATTACATAAGTATTTAGCATTAACTAAATGAAAACTATGGTACAGTACCAACACTATTAGTTTCATTATTAAATGAGCAGAACATCATAAGACAGAGAGTCCATGTGGACACCTAAGATAATGTGAACTTGTGAATTCCTGAATGAGAGTTGGCGTCTAATTTCTTAACCCACAAGGCGGTTGAGTTAAGTGTTTGAGTTGGATTATAAAAAGTTGGTTATATCCTATAAGTTAGCAATTCTAAAATGACTATTTCACCCGAATTATTTAAAAAAAATAGAAAAAAAACCACCTAAAGAGTAAAATAAAGAAGGTATGTGATACAAAGCATGGAGAAGTAAACACAGGAGGCTGATGTTGTTAATATAAAGAACATGAGGGCACACACTCCTTCACAGACTCTCCTCCTATAAGATATCATTTACCAGATTTTGTGTCCAAGATGCACACATTGTGTCCAATCTGCATGAGCATGAAGTAGTACCCATATGTTGACTTGCATCTTGGCCTTCATAAATGCTTGTGAAGTTATCATGTCTTCCTTCTTTGAAACCATATCATCCACATTATAATTGACCATATTAGCCCTCAATCAGTCTTGTTCCTGATCACAACAATATGACATAACATATCAATCCTGCTTTCATAGTTTCTAATTCAATAAACCCTAGAAGAATGCTAGAAGAAATAGGAAGTACCTGGATTATGGTCTGGAATAATGATCTTATTATCCAAATTTTGAGCAGCTTCCACCATTCCCATGGCTTTGTATGCATGGATCATGGTAGAAAAAGTAATCTCATCTGGTTCACAGCCTCTATCCTTCATTACCAACAACATTTCACCCATCTTTTTCATATCGCGCGCCTGGCCATAAACGCTAATGATGCTATTAAAAAACGTTGTATCAAGAGTCACATCAGAATTCTCTATTTGCTTCATGATTGAATCAACCTTTTCCATGAGTCCAGCCTTACCATAAGCACTCACAAGAGAACAATAAGTAACCGCGTTAGGTTTCATTCCTTGATGTTTCATTTTCAAGAAAAACTCCTCCATTTTCTTGATATTTCCCACCCGTTTAAACGTTTCAATGATTATGTTGAATGTAACGGTAGTCATGGGAATGAACCTTTTACTCATATATTCCATAACAGACCCCATTTTGTCATACATTCCCACTTTCCCGAATGACTTGATCAATATATTAAATGTAATCACATTCGGTTTTACCCCCATCAGTTGAAATTCATCAAACCACTTCTCCATTTCAACAATCATCCTTGAATTACCATAAGCACCAATAGCCGAATTAAAGGTGAAAACATCTGGAAGGCACATCCCATCTTCAAGCATATCTGTCAACATATTCTCCATCAATTCAAACAAACCCGCCTTCCCATACCCATCAATTATGGTATTATACGTGACAATGCTGCATTCCACTCCCGAATACTCCATGTCAACAAGAATACGCTTAATCATGTCAAACCGACGAAGCTTAGTGCAACAGTTTATTAAAACAGAGTAGGTATACACATCAGGTTTGCAGTCGGGTATCGACTTCATTTGATTGATGATTTCTACTGATCTGTCAAGGAGGCCAGAGTAACCATAAGCACTAACAAGTGCGGTATAAACATCAATAGTTGGTTTAAGCCCATCCTGCAACATCACCTCAAAAAGCAAGCCAGCTTTCATGGGCTGCTTGCATTTCCCTAGTAGAACCAACAACTTTGTGTATGTTTGGCATCTTGGCTCATACCAGTGCTGATTCCGAAGAAGATCAAATATCTAAACATAACTAAATGCATAATCATGTCAATTTGCCATCAACTAACAAAAAACTCTTAGATCAATTTTACAAAATGAAACAACTTTAGTGGTGATTTATGTATCAAAACCTTGGTTTTAAAAAGCGAGAAGCACACCGAAGCAAAGGGGACTAAAACCGAGGCGCAAAGCGCACCGCTTTTCGTACTCGAGGCCCAATTTATTATATAAATTTTTAATAAATATTTCATACGTTTCTAGCATCATTTACCCAAAATTTAGATACAAATAAGCTCTATATACGGTTTAATATCTAAATAACCTATATGTACAACCTAAAAGGTTGTTGTACAACATCCTGAAGCACAAATCCGGCCATGTACAAAAGTTATATAAATTATGTAAATTTTTAATATACTTTTCACAAGATTCTAGCACCATTTACTCAAAATTTAGACACAAATATACGGTTTAATATCTAAATAACCTGTATGTACAAATTAAAAGGCTGTTGTACTACATCCTACTACATCATAAAGCACAAATTCAGCCCCGTACTACATCCTACTACAAAAAGCGGGCCTCAACATTGCGCCTTATGCTAATTTTTCACCTGAAAAGCGCGCGCCTAAATTCTTCTTGCTTTTTAAAACCAAGTTTTTTTTCGCCAAAGCATCTTTTTTGGAATAGAAGTGTTTTTTGGAATAGAAGTAGTATATAGAAAACCCCACAAACCTTAAGAGCAGATTCCCACCGTCTATGGCGGATGGCATTATCCAAAGCTTCCAAAACAAGCTTTGGCGAAAAGCGGTTATGCTTGACAGTGGCAGAGTTGGCTTTTCTCTCAATTGCTTCAATGGCAGCCTCTGATCTTAGAATCCGAGACAACTGTTTCTCAGTTGATTTTTGGATACCCTGTGAAGAAGGGGCGTGAGACTTCTTTTTGGCTGATGTAATAAGCAAAGACGACGGGTTTGAAAAAGAGTGTGGGCGTTCATTCAGGACTTTCATCAAACACTTGGTGGGCGAGGTAAGTAACGAAGATGACAGGTTGTGTACACGACCATAGTCGTGAGTAGAGAGCTCCATCTCGCAAGAAAATCATATGCGTGATTGAAACTTGTAAATTCGTTGCAGATTGATTCGAATTGTCAAGATGGAAGTATACTTTATGCGAGTGATTTTTTCAAGAGGTTTAGAAATTAGGTATCTTGGGTGAATACCAAGAATAGACTATCGAGTAAAGATAACTTGTGATTGTGCTCGACACTTGATTTTGACGATTATAATTTATACACGATAAGGATTCAGCCTCACAGAGTTGTTATCCTGCAACTCAACGTCTCCTAAACCTGTTTAATATAAATAAATAATATTCTGAATTTATTAAAGTTCAAATATATACAAATTTAAGATAATCTTCAAAATTTACTTTAACTTTCATAAAATATACTTTTAACGTTACAAGTACTATTCTAGCGAAAATATCAAAGAGAGCAGAAACGCCGACAACGTAAACCAACGTGATTATGACACTTGAAGTTTTAGTCCGACAAATGTGAACTTTTCTGTCGACTTCTGCCATCAATAAGTAAACTTTTCACACATGTCATTTTATTGTTGGACAATCTTATCGGCATTCCCTTTCCTTTTGTTGACATTTTCGTCGGAATAGTACGAGTACATTTTAGATAAACTTAAAAAGTCAAAATACATTTTATAGTATTTTGACTTTTTAGAAGTAAATTTTGGAGATTTTCCTAATGAATTGTTAGAATCATGCTTAACTCTTTATATTTTTAACCAACACAAGATCACCTCATGGTAATGGTAAGACGTCTAAATGGTCTCCAAGAGACTCAAGTTGAAACTTTCCCTAGGTAAAAACATCTTTGATGACCATCTCCATTAAAAAAAACTTTTTATATTTCAACTGGGTTTTAAGATGAGTTTGAAATCGGATTTCATGAGAATCCAGGGAACAGGAAAACACAGTGAACATGTTTAGTGGTGAGTAATACGGTACCCGATAAGTATACGATCAAGTATGAGATACATTTTTATGAGACTCGAAATACCAACACCCATCTTTATACAACTAAGATGTTAATGTACCATTAAACGAAATAGTTAACACGTTATCATCTAAGCATATTATTCAACATGATGTTAATGTATCATTAAAGGAAATCAAGAACCAACTTCTTGCTTACAAATCACCTCTCCATCTTTCCTCTTCAATCTCAAAGACTTCTGCTTTGTAGCAGGCGCCACAAGAAGCAAACGAGACATCATATAACTCGTAAGTTCTTCACGGTGGAGAGAAAATACGAAATCCAAATGAGCATATTCAAATTCATTATAAGATACATCCACACCCGCCTCCCTCATCAATCTATAATGCAGTCTCACCATCGACGGACGAACAACCTTGTCTTTCTTCCCTGCAACAAGGTCCACCGGAACATCAATGAACACGTAATATTCTCCCAGATCCAACGGTTCTGGTAAACCATACACTCGCATGTTAGCCGAAGGACTCCCGTAGTCAAACATCCTGAATCTCTGAGCATGTTTCATCTGAGCTAAATGGAGCGCGGTACCATATGAAACACCGGGCATGTCGTTCATGTTGTAGTGCGGTAAACCCATCACTCCGATCCAATTTGAGCTATCACCACCCAATAGATAACCAATCAGGGTTTGAACCACCCCGCCAACCGCAGGGTAGTGTTGGAAATCTCGTGCTAATTTGTTAACCAGCATGCGGAAAAACCTCGTGGGTATGTAGAAACCGGGCACGAGAGGTTGTACAACGGGAGCAAACCAAAGGAGTAAGCATTCGAGTACTTTGAAGCCAATTGACGAGTCGTGATGAAATCCAGCCGGCGATAAGAGGATTAATCTTGATAACCTGTGAGGCTTTTGTTCCACACGGCGTGTTATAATGTACATGAGAATTGCAGCTCCACCTAAGCTGTGACCGATGGCACAAAGTTTATAAGGTTGCTCGGTGTTCGTTTGTTCTGTATCGCGGTCTGAAAGAGACTTTAATTCTGATGTTTTCACTTCATGAATTTTTTCTATCATGGCTGGTATGTCTTCGGTTCCATGCTCGTTGATCGAGTAACGCCAATACCTATTTAACGAATAGATAGTGGGACCCACATGTATTAACTAAATGAAATACTCATATAACAAACAATCAAACAAACCCAGTAATATCCCACTCAGAAAGTAAGGTTTGAGGAGGGTTAGATGATGGAAAACCTTACCTCCATCCCAGAAGAAATACTGGTACAAATATATACATACTTTTGTAGCTGAAAGAAACTTACTCTCGTGATGATAAATTCTTGTTGACATGTTCTCTTGAAACTAGACCGCGGAAATTACCGAGGAACACGTCATAGCCTAAAAGAGGAAAATGATTATCAGATAAATTGTTCTAAATGTGCCTTCTGGTGAAAGAATAAAATTGCAAACCTTGATCAAATGCAGCAAAAGCTGGAGAGCCAACAAATCCATTAGATACCCAACTGGAGGTGAAATAAGGAAAATACAGTTAGCACAAAAAGAACATGCAAACATTATTTTCAAATTCTACGGGTCAACCCCATTCGTAACCTATTTGACCCGTTTTAAAACTTAATTCGATCCGTTACCAAATCTGACCCACCGACATCATATTTGGATTTCTGTACTGGCAAAGCTCATTGGACCAGGATATGACCTGTTTAACCTGCAAGACTTTTGGGTGATTTTAGCTTGACCCATTTGGACCCATAATAAAATTAAATATGATCCAAACAAACCCAAGAAACTAAAATATTTACCCAATTTGACCCATTTTAAAGTTGGGGAAGAAAGTGCCCCCTCTGATGCATACTGTTCTTAATAATAACAAACAGAACAACATTGAGAGGCTACCCAAATCTCTCTGAGAAACTGAATGCATCTTCTCATTGTCAACTACAGATTGCTAAATAATAATTTCCTTCTCTTTATGTATTACAATCTATTATACATTATAGCCCGCACAATATTCGCGTAACTTATGGTTATGACAATCTATGAAGGTCGTCCGTATTAACGTACACAAACCCTGTTCTTCAAACTAGATTAGATAACACATGAGTTGATGTTAGCTTAACACGTACCTAAAAAATAAACCTTGGATTCTTATAATTGTAGAAGGATATTGAGAGTACTTTTAAGATTTTTATCCAATTTTATGTTAAGACACAAGGTTTCATGTATAAATCTTGTTTAATTACTTCCATTTGCCTCAACTAAACAGGTTTGGAGTACGTTATAAATTATACATGGTCTCTTAATAAGAAGGGCTGCTGTCACACATATATGAAGCAACTTAACCAAGAAACTGCCAAGGGGGTGGCGCAGTTGTAAACGCCTGAGTCGTCCCTCTAGCAGTGGTCTCAGATTCGAATCCAACTTCCACTGATTTTCTGCCTTTAACCCCCCTTAAAGGCCACCTGCCCGGTGCAAGCTGCGTTTTACCTAGATCCCACTGGTTCCCAAAGTATTGGTGGAGTCCCGTAAATTTACAAGTAATGGGCTTCACTGTCAACAAAAGAAAAAGACTTAACCAAGAAGTATCATGAAGATATTACTTACCCCATAGATGAATCAAAGACTCCATGTTGTAGATAAACCGTCTTTCTAGCATCACGCCTAGAATATATAAGGAGAGAGTATCATTAGTCTAGATAGACTTCAGTACAAACCTCAATACAACACCAAGTAAATTTATAAAGTGAATACAAAAATAATTTTTACCTGGGAATCCGTTCCAAAAGAAGAACATATCCATCAGCAGTAATCACATTGATAGCTTCATAAGGGTACCTAAATTGTAAAGTTTTTAAGCGTGTGAACGATGTTCGAATTTGCAAGTTCATTAGTATTAATGATGCTTCTAGTGACCCAATATAAGATACTCAAGTTTAACTAACAAGAAATATGTTTTACTTAACTATGCAGAACACTGTTCTAGTTTTTTCCATTTATATCCCATACATATTAGTCAAGAATCCCTTGATGTTTGATGTCAACTGTCAACCTCCATTATTTTTATCCTGAAAATTAAAAAATAAAACTTACCCAAGCTCTGTAATGACATCTTGACATGTTCGAGCATCCGTATTCAAGGAATTATTCAATCTAGTTTTCCTTACTGTCGGAGTAGGGTTGTGCTCAGCCAGTGTGGCGGTAGTAACATAGAAAGTTGAATCATCAGCCACCGAAGACCACCTCATTAACGCCCTGAAAGAGTCCATTGGAGAGAGAACGCAAACTGCTATCTTATGAATACCATCAAATATGGTTTCTATAAAAATCTCCATTCCAAGATGTATATCCTGAAACAATATATATAACACGATTATTAGTGAACTAATATATTTTTTGTAAACGTATTTGTATTTGACACTAATTTTTATAAAAAAAGTTGGACTTTTGGACCGAAAGTGATTTGGGACAACCCTGCTCGACCCATACCAAACAACCCGTTACCCAGCCTGCCTCACCCACTCATTTTGCCACCTCTATGCATAAGCATTAAAAGACGAGCAAACCTCTATAACTCCACGTCTTCTGTCAGTAGCTCGTTCAACAACATGATCCAACAATTTCCTGCCAGCATTGACATGTGAAGTCCGGAATCTTCCCGGGGTACTAGTGGGCTCCTTTAAGCCTCGACCCAAAAATACGCTATACAGATAAAATGGTATTAGCCTTGCAGGAAGCAGAAACCACAAGAATATGGAAAAAATCCAGTGTGCCCGGTTCTTCTCATGTTTGGTGTAGCTGCTTGCCCTGGAGAATTGAGAACCTTGTGATGAGTGAGATGATGGAGATGTGTCATCATCATCATCATCATCATCATCATCATCTACTTCTTCTCCAGAAGAATAACCTACACTTGATGCTGAATCAGAGTCCATCGCGAGTTCATGAACAAACTGGTTAAAGGAAGATACCCCACTACCAAAAACAGAATACATGTCAATATATAAGGAAAAGATGTGTACAAAGATCTCATAATGCACACAATGATATTTCAATTTTTTGGATTTTGAGAAACTAATTAGCTACAGAAGTTTA
This sequence comes from Smallanthus sonchifolius, assembly GCA_023525975.1. Lineage (NCBI taxonomy): Eukaryota > Viridiplantae > Streptophyta > Magnoliopsida > Asterales > Asteraceae > Smallanthus > Smallanthus sonchifolius. Next base: position 84,387,640 of record CM042032.1, on the reverse strand, counting down.
TTTTGAGAAATTTAAATAATATCAGTTGTGCGCGTTTTAAAAAATTTGATTAGATGTAAGAGATTGAGATGTATCCTTTAATTTGCTAACTAATTTTAGAGAGTAAGCTTGAGAAAACCCATCAAGATCAATCAAAATCATTATTTTTATTGTTGAAATATCATTATTACACATATACAACATTATGGTCTTTTATGTATATGTGTAAATTCACATGCATTTAAAAAATTACACATGTGTATTTTGTAACTATACACCGTAAACACATATGTAAACACAAATTACACATGTGTAATTTTTTTAACGCACGTGAATTTACACATATACATAAAAGACCATAATGTTGCATATGTGTAATAATGATATTTCAACAATAAAAATAATGATTTTGATTGATCTTGATCGGTTTTCTCAAGCTTACTCTCTAAAATTAGTTAGCCATACATCCCCTGTGAGAGAATACCATAAAAGAAAATCTAATCTAATCTAAACTAAACTAAATCTAAAGAGAATACTGAAACTGATTTGTATTTCTCAATTTGCTACAATACAAATGACCAGTTATATATACAAAGTAGACAATTAACCAAGACTAACAAACTCAACTGATTTAACCACCTAACTAACTGATTGCAACTAACTCAATATTATTTATTCTAACAACCATATTAAGCTCAAAACAGTAGCTTACTTCTCCATCCAACGTGGAAGCCGTGGCCCACGAAAAGATGGTCTAAGCTCCCAACCATGAATACCTTCAAGCATGTTAGTCTTGTAAGGCAATATAGCCAACAACAATGCTGATGATCCATTTATCAGCCTCAAAACAATATTTAGCGACTCGTATGTAATCGTTTTCACAGACCTGCACAACCCACAAGAGGTGATTAAGATCTTGACATAAACACCAAGAAATTAATCAAAGGAGAAAGAAAAAGAAATTAACTCTTTGGTGGCAGCAAGGAAGTTATCAACGAGGCGTTGAATCATTTGTGTTGTATATTAGATTGATTGGATAGCTCTGGGTATCAAAACCCAGATCCAAAACCCTTTAAAAAGTCAGATTTTGGTTATTGATTCTAGAGAGAGACAATATGATTCTAGAGAGAGAGAGGAATGATACACGTGGAGGAGAAGAGAAGCCATGCGTACGTACAAGCAGACCGATTCTTCAATCTTGTCGTCCGGCGAACGGAAAATTGAAATAGACCCACAAAGAGGGTCCACATGGTGAAGCGGCATCCTTATGACGTGGCATTGTAGAGAAGCTTGTGACAGCCACGTGTAAATTGGTCTAATGTGGGATTCATCACTCTTTTCATGTTCTTTTATTTTTTACGTTATCATCGTTTTTATAATTAAACTAGTTTTCGTAACACACGATTTATTGTCTTTTATAATTATTTATCTTATTATTAAATGATCGAATATTTTATTTATTTATTTATTAACCTATAGACAATAATTAGTTGATAGTCATAATTACTTTTAATATATAATTAATGGGTTTCTCCTTGGATGTACATATAAATAGAGAAATAATTAGAGGGAATTGACTAATTATTATTCAATTACTATCACCACTAAACTCGTCCCTCTCTCTCTGAATCGTGAGCTTACTTCTCACGCTTAGCCATCCTAATCGTATACCCTAAACGGGAACCCGATCTTCCTGTGGATCGTGAAGTCTTCCCTCTCTGCGGTTAGCTTATCAGGTATGATTTATTATTATTATTTGTTTTCCATTATCATGTTTCAAGAACAGATCAACATGTGATATCAGAGTGTATGTTGCTTAATCAGTTCTTGTTTCATTCCCTAAACAGGAATTAAAATCAGAGAACAATAGTCTTGTTAAAACCGTAATAAAAAAGTTTTAATTCTTATGTTTTCGGATCTGGTCTTAGTACCAGATTTCAATATTATACGTTTTTTGATCTCTTAAACTCGAGATCGTTAATGTTTTTCGAAATCTGTTAAAATTATGTTTCAAGATTTCGATTCCAGGCTTAAATATGATAGTATTGAAGAACATTTATCTGATGTTCATAAATTGTTTTTCGTGTTCATCATAATTTTAGATGAATATCCCTTTAATTTGGGATAAGTTAGGATTTTGATGTGTTTTCCCTAAAATCTTAGTTTCGAATTAAAATATTATTTTATTATTTTAAATAAAGAAACTTAGATATACTTAACAACTTAAAAGATTTTTCGAAATCTAAATACAATCAAATCCCTTAATTTTCGCACATGCCTTATCAGGATCACCTTCACGGTTTATGATTCACGGGTAAGGTTAACTGGTTGTGCTTACGGGTATTCTAAGTTCACGGGGTTTTTACTTCACGGTTTATCATTCATGGGTAAAGATCATGGTTGACTTTACAAAACCTTAAATTAGAAAAACATGATTAACTTAAATAACACCTAAAGTTTCACTTCTGTCCAAAGGTGATGTGTTACGCTCGTAAAGTTATTTAAGTCTAATTAAGCACTAGTTCACCTAAAATACATGAATGTTTCTACTTCTGCCTTATGCCCAAAGGTGATGTGTTACATTTGTGTTCCACGAACCTAATTATGTGCATTCTAAACAAATGTCTCACTTCTGCCCAAATGTGATGTGTTACATTCCTATTGCACATACTTACTATTTAAACTTAAATTGTTCCTAATGCTTAAACAATTGGTTATTAACCAAAGTGAACGCCCGTTGTTTAAGTATAACCTAATTAATCTATTAGTTTGGTGTTATAATAGATTTTATCACATCTTTATAAAATAATTGTTTTTAAGTAGAACCTTATTTAATTTATTATTTATGTCTGCCTTAGATTATTACCTCATAGAACACTGAAAGTTTTTTTTTAGCTATTTGTACATTATTTCCACTCTAGTTTCTAAGATGAGTTTTGCTTAATTAAGAGTTTCCATAAAAAAATTGCTCTTATCGAGTCTTGATTATCCCTTAAGACATGACACTCCTGCTGCTCTTTCCGATAAAAGTACTACAGAAGAAAACTAGAGCATAAGAAATAGGTTAAGATAAACAAAATATCTCTTATGGTAATCAAGAACTCCTTTCATGATTGCTATTAGGGGAGCTATTCCCAATTCTGAAATTCCTAAGACTAATCTATTCTCTGTGAAAATGGAAGAATCAAAATAATTCCTAAGACGCATGCAAAGATTCTAATTCTAAATAAAAGGTTAAGTGGCATCCGTGAACACATCATAATATGTACTGACATGACCCATAAACTAAGGGCTTATACATGGAAATCAGTGAAGTTTTTTAATGCGTACGTAATAATTTTACACTAGTACGATTAGTTGTCTTAAAAATCAACTATAACACTCAGAAGTACCAAAGAAAAATGAGTGTATTGATAGCAACATACGTAAACGCCTAAAACTGAAAAGTCGGATGTTATTCACCTCACTACACTAAACCTAAAAAGAGGAAGAAAAGTTACTATAGAGAGGATAGCTTTAAGGTCCAGAAACAAAATACTTCTAGCTCTAAGTTATCCAAGGAGAAGTCTCATTGCAAAACTATATCATTATACTAGGCATAAGCAATGAGACCATCCATAAGCCAATGGATTAGCTGGCTAAGATAAAATAGTCACTAATTAATGATTTTTGAGTCCGCTAATATTAATATTCCAATAAACACATGGTACGTTGAGTCTAGTTCTATACGTTTCCTTACCAGAATTCAACTAATAATTAACATGAGAAGTTAGTGGTGGATTTAAATGTTAAGGCTACATAGAACCATGAAATAATTGATCTTTGTATTAGGCTTTATGATACCTTACATATTCTGTAGAATACTCGGAATTTAGTATCAATAATAAATCTACACTTTGACAGTTATGAGGTTTGCATGACCAAAACAAAGTCATCATTAACTTAAACTCTCATATTATTAGTTATCGTTATCTGGATAGAAACCTTTATGACATAGAAGTAGCTGATACAATATACTTTCACAACTTTTGTTATCATGAAAATGAAAATTTAGCAAAAGATAAATGAGACCTATGCACTTCATCCATTAAGACCAAATTTTATGAGAAATCATGACCAGGTCGATCCATGATGAATTGTTACCAAATCTCATTCTCAGTGACTTTAAATCATGTGTTAAACGCCCTAAATATCAAATGGCTAAGAGAATAAATGAGGGTCCACCGGAAGTTATCCCAAATGGAATATTCGGACATAATTCATTCATCATTTAGAATAATATTTACTTGTATCTAATTTGTTTCCTACGGCCCAAAGCTTTAAAGATATCAATTCATATATACTTAATAAAATTCCTTCTAAATTTGTCTCTCAAAATTCTTATGAAATTTTGGACGATAAGGAAATCAAGTCGAAAATATATGAAAGGTTCCCACGTCACGCGAATCATTGAAACTTGTCATGTGTAGTTCTTAGAGACCTCAACGATCAGTGGGAGCACCGAGTGTCCTAATTATAACTTGTGAAAGTTACAAGAGGTGGGAGAATGACAAATTGATTGTAATATCCAGGATTTTCCGATGTATCATTTTCCATTTATTGTATTGTAATTCTATTTCTCGTTGTAACCTATCCATTGAAATTCCATGAGCGTATCTTTTCATAATTTTTTTGCACGTGTTCTTGATATAGTTTAAATTATACAACTTAATAAAAGTCTATTTTCTTAATAATAAATTAGATTTAAATATTTAAGAAAATCAATTTATTTGGGAATTTTATACAAAATCCCTAAAACATATATCTAAGACCTTATTTAAAACACACACACACATATATATATATATATATATATATATATGAATATACTTTATAAAAATGACTTATGATAAAATCTTAAAATCTTATAATTATGTATTTAATTATTATGTAAATAATATAATTATTAAAGTTGTTATCATAAATACTTAAACTTGTAAATAATAAACCTATAAATTATTTTATAAAACTATAAAATAATAATAAGGTAAAACTTATAAAAAAAAGAAACTTATTTGAGTTTTATAAAAATAAAACATATTATTTATTTTTATAAAGTCCAGGGACTAAACTGTTATTCTTGAAAATTGTTTAAAACTGAAAATCATGCTTTGGCATAAAATGATAGAACTTATAAACTTCAAGGACCAAAAGTGCAATTAAACCAAACTTCCAAATCTGAAACCAGCCCCTAGTTCGAATCTCGCAGGACCGTCTTTTTGGTTCGAATTATCAAAAACGCGGGTTACGGCCGAATTCAATGCACCTCTAGCTTCTCTTCGAGCATGCGACCCAAACCCAACAACCTTCAATGCTCGAATTCAATTCTAACGCCTGCGTAATTCAAATTCAAACTCGTTTTACACCCCCGATATCTTCCCAATCGTTTGAGCATTAAACGATGAAATCGACTATAAATACCTACTTCTACACCTCAGCGACACCTCCCTTTAACTCGCTAAACACTCAATTTCATCGATCGTTACCTGCATTTGCCGATTTGATTCTGTGGACAGCCGCTCCTGAACTCGAACATGTTCTCCTTCATTTCGACATCATATCAGGTAATTCGAATGGTCAAAACCTTCGTCTTCATTCATAGATCAATAGCCCTCTGTCAATTTACACTGACAGAGGGTTAATCGATTCGTATTTAGGGGCTTTAGATTCTAGGGTTCATACGGAATTAGGGACATTTTGGGTTGTTGTTTATCTATTTTCTTTTCCATGTTATACCCAGCGAGGCCCGTAGCCGGGTGGTTTATTCATGTGTGCGTGAACTCAGGCGGCTCGGGTTCGAATCCGGCCGACCTGAGTTTTGTTCCATTATTTTTTTAAGCATTTTAATCAGTTTTAACACTTTTGATTATTTTTATAAAATCTGTTATAATTATCTAAACTCAAATCTGAATTTTATTTATACTCTTATTTCCAGAAAATTTTTTATTTAAATAAACTTAACTAAAACTCATAAGGAATTAAATGTTTAATATTAGTTTTTTAAGTTCTTAAAAATTATAAAAATGCTATAAACTTTTATAAAACTTATAAAATAAGCTGAAAATGTTTTATAAAATCAGAAAACTTACTTAGCTATTTAATTTCTAAAATAAATAAATCCTTTTGTTTTAAACTTTAAATTAACTTATAAACTTTTAATTAAACAGAAAACCCTTATTATTTTTATAAAGTCAAAAAGTTTATAAAACTTATATTTTATCTTGAAATCAGAAGACTTATAAACTTGTACATTTCATAAAGTTTATGTTTTATTTAAAACTCAAAGTTTAGTTATTTATTTAATTAAAACAGAAGCATACATTCTTTTATTTTAAACCAGAAAAAATATATAAACTTATAAATTTTATAAAATAAAAACTTTAATAAACTTATATTTAAAACATATCCTTTATTTAAAATACTTATAAACATATAATTTAAAAACTCTATTTAACATCTTATAAACTTATACTTTCATATTATTTATTTAAACTTTTAAAAACATTATAAATATTATTTAAAGTAATTACAAGTTACTTTTGTAAAACAAAAACTTCATAATTAAATACTTTAAATTAATATTAAATGATTTATATTAATTATTTTAATTAGATAAAGTAATTGATTTTAAATTCTTTTAAGTAGTTATTATTTATTCTTAATAATTATTTATTCTTTTACTTATTTATTATTACAACTTTATATACTTAGAAAACTGTTTTAAATTAGTATTACCTATCTTGTGTAATTAATAATCATAAATCATTTTAAATAATTATTTTAGTTAATAATTATTTTAAACTATAAACATAATAAACTTTGACTTTGGCTAATGGTACTTATTTAAAATCTTATTTAGAATTTCAAATTAAACTTTATAAAATCTATTTAAATAAAACAAGCATTCCCGCCTCCCATTAGAACCCTAATTAATCTTAGAACCTAGATCCATCGCCATAGACTTTTAGGATCGAACTTTAAACTTTAGACTTCGTTATTTAGGCTTGTTGTGAAGATATTCTCCCTCAAGACTTTGTTACACTTAATCTTTGTTGAGAACCCTTTCATCATTCCAAGTGAGTATATTTAGCCCCTTTTTGTTTTGTTTTTGTTTATAAACTTGGGGTAAAACATGTATGAAACTTTTAAACCTATAGAATTCATAAACAACTATGTCTATATGCTTTTCTTTGTGTTATGTGTTTTTGAGACTTGTATGTTTAAATTACACTTAACTCTAGCATACTCATTAACTTTGATCGAGCCTACAGTGACAATACTAGATCTATTGTATTTGACCAATCCATCTAGTTTGATTGACCCATCGGGGGGAGCCCATGGTGATTGTTATTGGACCTATTCTTTAAGGGTAACCTTCGGGTTATGCCTAATCTTGGTTGGAAGGATTGATATGCAAAATGTTTAAACTTGTTTGTTTCTCACACTTATACCTTAGATGCATGTACATAGTGAATTGTAAAACTTTTAAAGACTTTGTTAAACCGTGTCTAAACCTTTGTATCTCACCAACTATTTTTAGTTGACAGTTTACTTAACATGTTTCAAGTACTCAAGTTTGAGGCTTTCTTATGGTCATATAGGATGCTTTGGACTTAGAGAAATTACCAATTTAATCTTGTATTCTTGCTATGTTTTGTTGAACTTTATGTTTCCTTCCTTGTATTGAACCTTTGAAAGTTATTAATGAAATATTTCAATTTTAATAGTCAACCTTGTGCTTTTGAACAACCGTGTCCGTCCCGACGTATAATTCGCCGTCGGTTGGGGTGTGACATTGATCTTACCTCAAAATACACCTCTTGTACACGACACTGCTCCAACACAACTTGTATCGTTAGAATCTAATGTTACTCCTAAACAAAGTCTCATAGATGCTAATATGTTGGCAAACCTAGATTTCTTACCAAAACTAAAGTAACCCTAACCAAGAGAAACTAACATAAGCATCATTAAGATTTTTCCCTATTAGAATCTTTTGGTCTTCAAATGTTATATGAAATGTTGACCCTAAGCATGCTGAATTACTTACAATTTCTAAGGTTAGTGAGAGTAGTAAAAGTCTTTATCATGACTTGCAAGGAGTACAAGAGGCGGGGGGAGAGACTCGCTAAATTTAACTCCGAAATTAACTCCGATTACACCTCTTGTACACCATACTGCATCAACTCCTACACACTTTGAAACTAATGTCACTCCTAATATACCTGAAAATGACAGCACCTAACCAAGAGCTAATCTATTAACTTGAAACTCCTAATAAACCCAATAATCAACTAAGGAGGTCATCTAAGTCTAAAAGGTCTACTAACTTTGATGATTATGTATCCTACCTGACTGAATTTGAAATGGATGCTGAAAAGTTTAGTGATCTTACTTCTTAAGCCATTAGCATCAATCAACATTCTAAGTGGAATAAAGCTATTATTAGCAAGCCTGGCTCCATGAATTAGAAAAAACATTTGGGATTTGGTTGAATTACCTAAAGGGTGTTCATAACTAAACTAAATCTAAATGAAAACGCACGATTGATTGCAAAAGGTTATACTCAAGAAGGAATAAATTATCAAAGAACCTTCTTACCTATTTTACAAAAGGTTTCTTTGAGGATCATTACTGTTCTAGTAGCTTACAATAACTTAAAGCTACATTAGATGGACATTAAAACAACTTTCCCTAACATTGACCTACATGGTCATAAAATAACCTGAAAGTTCTAAACTGAAGGTTAAGAACACTTATTCTGTAAGTCAATGAAATCTACGTATGGGTTGATTGAAATCATAATGCAACTCTCTTCATCAACAATTAAGTGAATTTGTACACCAACCTTATGATGAGTGGGAGCAACTGTCACACCCCCAAATTTCAACTAACGGAGTTTTACCATTTGGGAAGTGACGAACCAGGATCTCAGACATTAGTTACATTGAACGACTCTACATAGGACTCAAATGAAAATTATCATATCAATCAGAGTTAATGCGGAAGCGTAAAGGAAATAAATGCGCAAAACACACGCGCCCAAAAGAATAGTCCAAAAGTCCAAACCAAACACAAATTAAATAGTCCAAACAGTTTATTGAAACATGAATCAAAGGCAATATTTCCATGCATGTCCTATTGTGTGCACATGTGCCTTATCTTAAGCGACCTGAGAAAAACATGTAAGAAAATGTCAACACGAGGTTGGTGAGTTCACAGGTTTCAATTTATAGAAGCGTTTTAACAAATTAATGTACATTCAATATATAAATCAATAGGTAGCTAACCCATAAACATGTTAACTAATGCGCTCGCAACCGACAGCTGACTGTTTATATGCCTCCCACCATCATGGTGCATATTTAGGTCAATATTGCACCCGTTTGACCTCCAATCGAGTTAGCGCGACTAACGCGGGTGAGGTTTATCAAACCCAGAAGTACTACTCAAATTACCTCGCTATGTTCATATTAACGGTCCGATGTAAGGACTTAAAGGATAATGTATACGTATAGTCATACAAGTGATATCATATATGAATTACAAGAATCAAAAGCATTTACGACATGTTTTCTCCCCAGTTTAAAACAGTAAAAAGGGGCCGTGAAAACTCACCTGAATAGCGTAGGTAGTATCACACAAGGGATAAGTTGGAACCACGAGTGTAAGTCTCAAAAGACTTACGAATGCCCTAAAATTATAAACACATAAATTAGGAACAAGTTGGGATTTGTGACAACGACGCGCAATGAGAAACATCCTACAGAAACGCTCTAACAACCAAGAGTAGACGAACGTGTCCACGGGAAAAGGAATTCTTTAACTAATAATTAAGATATATATACACGTTACGCGACGAATGACAAAATAATATTTAATAAATATATTCGAGCGTTTTGTCGTTTACAAAACTTAGGACAATAATATAATTTAATATATTATTTTTAGGTTCGCATTAACTAATTAATCATTGTGTGAAAAAAATAATAACTATATTATTTTTAATCGAGTATGAGAACGAGAGTAAATAATATAAACTATTATATTATTTTTAGTTTAAACGTCACACGAAGTATTTTAACGAGGTGGAATAATATAAAAATATATATTATTTAATAGTTGGAGTTACGGGTTAAAAATAATATAAACATATTATTTTAATCGAATTCGCGGTTTGAATATAATATACACATTATTTAAAAGTGGGAATAATAATAATAAAAATAGGTTATGAAACCAAATCCGAGCCTACGGGTTGTTTCCCGGGCTAAAAAACATATTAATTTAATATTATAATAAAATAGGGTTTGATTTTTAATAATTAAATATAATTAAAAGTGCCCCAAAAAATAAATGTGGGAGCCCGGTCTCGAACCCGGGTCTCTCCCACACACGCACACTGTCTTAACCAGTCCCGCCCACTAGGGTATCGCGACATAACCCGGTTCCAATTGGTTTTATCATACAAGTGCAGTGCGATCCCCCCATATCATGGTCCGATCGAAACCAGCCCCAATTCCCACGAATCTGATAACTATCGATCATGGAGACCTAGGGGTTTTGTTAATCGGATCAATGCGCATCTATGTGTGTTTGATTGAAAAACTAACGTGGTTAAGATTGTTTAATCACTGAAATAAGAACCGAAAACCTTAGTTATGAACACATAATCAAATTAAGAATTTTTGATAATGAAATCTGTTAGAATCATAGGGTTTTCATTAAGTTGACGATTGCGAAGCTAACCGTACAATTTAATTGGATTAAAAACGTGTCCTGATTAGAATTCGATTAACCCGAAAGTGCATGAACCCTAGGTTCTGGATTTTGAAAAATTCTATATTGATCGATTCAATTAGCATGGGGCTTTCGTTAAACAAATGATTGCGAATCTAATGATATGATTTAATTTGATTTAAACAGCGTCTAAGATCAAAACCCCTAAACCGGTTTATGAACAAACCCTAGGTCACAGATCATGATCAATTCGATGATAGAATAATGAATTGCCATAGGGCTTTTACTCGGTAGGTGATTACGAGTCTACTGGTGTGAATTAATTTGATTTAAATTGTGTTTAAGTTAGGGTTCGATTAAATCAGTTTAACATGAACCCTAGAATCTGGATTTGATCGAATTGAGTGTTATAAGCCCCGATAATGATAGGGCTTTCAATCCTAAGACACAAACGAAGTTAAGGGTGCAAGAATTTACCAGAAAAAATGTCAGATTGATGGTGATCGAGTAAAACAGACCCCGATTATGAATGTCCTTAGTTCCGGTGACCTCTGTAGCGATTCCAGTCAAATTGGCTTGTGGGATAGCTTCTGTGGAGTTCGCAGGGTGTGTGCAGATGTTCAATTGCGAGGAAAACAGTCGGATTGATGTGAATTTGATTGTGAATGATGAGGGTGTCAACGGTTTCGACATGCTTTGCCATTAGTTGATTTAATTCGGCAATGATGGTCTTTAAAATGATGATTATGGTCGTTAATGACACCATTCATGTGATATCAGTTACAATTTTGAATAAGAAATCGATTATGCGTCACGATTTGGATCAAGACTTGTGATTTTGACTTCCAAAAGTCAACTAATCAACTTTAGTGTAATATCAGAACTAGTCCCTGAGGTTTCATGCTAATTGGAGTTTAGGAATTGGCATAATTGGTCCCTCAAGTTTGGATGCAGTTAGAACTTGGTTAATTTGACTTCCAAAGTCAACAGAATTGGGATTTTGACTTTCTAAAAGTCAACAGTCAACTTTAGGGATATTACATAACTATTCCCTGGAGTTTAGGTTTGGATTATTGACAGAATTAGTCCCTGAAGTTTGAGTTAAGTTAATTAGGTTAACTTTAACTGGATTTTGTTAACGGAGTTAGCTGGAAAAGTCCGGATTGTCACATCATCCCCTAGTTGAAAGAATTTTCGTCCCGAAAATTAAATAATAAAAATAAAAAAAATTTCCGGGATATCACATCATCCCCTAGTTGAAAGAATTTTCGTCCCGAAAATTAAATAGTACCTTAAGAATTTGACGTGGAGTGCTTGAACAAATGAGGATACTTGCGCATCATCTGGTCCTCGCGCTCCCAAGTGAATTCTGGTCCACGTTTCGAGTCCAACGAACTCTGACAATAGGGATTTTACTACGTTTCAACGTTTTGATTTCCCTATCCATGACTTCTACCGGTTCTTCAACGAACCGTAGTTGTTCATCAATATGCAGCTCCTCAAGAGGAACCGTGAGTGTCTCGTATGCCAGGCATTTCTTCAAGTTCGAGACATGAAAGACATCGTGTACACCACTAAGTCCTTCTGGCAAGTCCAGTTGATACGTGACTAGGCCAATTCTCTTTACTATCTTGAAAGGTCCAACATAACGAGGGTTCAGTTTGCCCGCTTCCCGAAGCGAATGACACCTTTCCAAGGTGAGACTTTGAGTAAGACCATGTCACCTATTTGAAACTCTAAGGGTTTACGATGCTTGTCGGCATAGCTCTTTTGACGATCACGAGCTGCCGCCATACGGTTTCGGATTTGAACGATCTTTTCGGAAGTTTCGAATACAAGTTCAGGACCTGTAAGTTGGCTATCCCCAACTTCAGCCCAACAGATAGGAGATCGGCATTTACGTCCATACAATGCCTCGAATGGTGCCGCCTTGATGCTAGTGTGATAACTGTTGTTGTAGGAGAACTCCACTAAAGGTAAGTGAGACTCCCAAGTGTTACCGAAATCGATCACACAAGCTCGCAACATGTCCTCTAATGTTTGGATAGTACGTTCCGTTTGACCATCGGTTTGCGGGTGATAAGATGTGCTCATGTCTAAACGCGTGCCTAAAGCTTTATGTAACGATTGCTAGAAACGAGAGGTGAATCGTGCATCACGATCCGAACTGATAGAGATTGGCACCCCGTGCCGAGATACTACTTCTTTCAAATAAGTACGAGAAAGCTTGTCCAATTTATCGGTTTCTTTGATTGCAAGGAAGTGCGCAGATTTTGTTAAGCGATCTACGATCACCCAAATGGTATCGCATCCACTAGGGGTTCTGGGTAATTTTGTTATGAAGTCCATAGAGATTTGCTCCCATTTCCACATTGGGATTTCCGGTTGTTGCAGTAGACCAGAAGGCTTTTGATATTCCACCTTGACCTTTGAGCAAGTCAGGCACTTGCTTACATAGGTGGCTATATCGGCCTTCATCTTTGGCCACCAATATAACACCTTAAGGTCGTGGTACATTTTGTCAGAACCTGGATGAATAGAGTATCAGGATTTGTGCGCCTCATCCATGACTAGTTCTCTTAAGTTCCCATACACAGGAATCCAAATTCGCTCTGCGAAGTAGCGAATACCGTCAGACTTGACCTCGAATTGTGCTTCCATACCGCGTGTACCTTCCAACGGTAGATTTTCCTCTTTCAGGGCTTCAAGTTGAGCACTTCGGATTTTGTCAGGTAGTCCGGGGTGAATAGTAAGCTGTAATGCTCGAACTCGTTTGGGCTTGGTTTCCTTTCGACTTAGGGCATCAGCTACAACGTTAGCTTTACCCGGATGATATCGGATCGCACAGTCATAATCATTCAAAAGCTTGACCCAACGACGTTGTCGCATGTTCAGCTCTTTCTGCTCGAAGATATGCTGCAGACTTTTGTGATCAGTGTAAATGGTGCACTTGGTACCGTACAAGTAGTGTCTCCATATCTTAAGTGCGAAAACTACAGCTCCCAACTCTAGGTCATGAGTGGTGTAGTTTTTCTCATGAATTTTTAGTTGACGCGAATCATATGCGATCACCTTTTCTCGTTGCATTAATACACAACCCAAACCCTGAATGGATGCGTCACAATATACCACGAAATCATCTGTACCTTCTGGAAGAGCTAGAATAGGTGCACTGCAAAGTTTCTGTTTAAGATGCTGAAATGCTGACTCTTGGTTATCGCCCTAGTTGTAGGCTTTACCCTTTTGAGTTAAGGCAGTAAGGGGTTGTGCAATATTTGAAAATCCCTCGATGAATCGACGGTAGTATCCAGCCAATCCCAGAAATTGTCGCACCTCAGTCGGAGTCGTCGGTGCTGCCCAATTCTTGATGGGTTCTATCTTTGATGGATCGACATGTATTCCTTTCTCGTTAACCACGTGTCCTAAGAATTGAACTTCCCGGATCCAAAATTCACACTTGGAAAACTTAGCATACAGCTGTTCCCTTTTAAGTAATTCCAGGATTAAACGTAGATGTTCCTCATGTTCTTCTTTGTTCTTGGAATAAATGAGAATGTCGTCGATGAAAACGATAACAAATTGATCAAGGTAAGTGTCACACCCCCAAATTCCACTAACGGAGTTTTACTGTTTTGGAAGGTGACAAACCAGGATCTCAGACATCAGTTACTTCAAACGACACTATATGGGACTTGAAATGTAATAACATAAAGATCAAGGTTCAGAGTGTATATGCGGAAGCGTTAAACGAAAGTAAATGCGCAAAAACAACGCGCCCAAGTCCAATTACAAACAAAACATAAATATTATTCAATAGATAATTATTTCAATTGGAGTCCAAGACACATGCATGACTTAACGTGATCCTGAGTGCCAACCTGAGAAAACATGTAAGAAAACGAGTCAACACCAGGTTGGTGAGTTCACAGGTTTCAATCATTTAAAGTAAAGCGTTTGCGGATTATGTACATTCAATATGCATATCAATAGGTTGCATGCCTATATTCATGTTTTGCTAAAGCGCTCGCAACCGAAACTGACAGTGTGTTTGTTTGTTTGCCTCCAGCCAGGTCTATCAACTCTGACTAATGTGTTAAGGTCAATATAACACCCGTTCGACCTCCAATCGAGTTAGCGCGACTAACACGGGTGGGGTTTGTCAAACCCAGTAGTACTACCAAAATTACCTCGTTCATACCATATTAACGGTTCGATGTGTATGAGGACTTTTCATGATAGTGTGTTACGCTTAGCCTCAACAGTGATATCTTATGAATTACAATAAACCAAAAAGTTGTGACATGGTTTCTCCCCCAAATAAAAACAGTAAAAGGGGCCGTGAAACTCACCTGCGTTGCGCAGTAGGTAGTATCACACAAGTATGAGATTTATAATCTCAAGTGTTAGCCTGCACGGCTTACGTATGCCCTATAATTATAACACATAAGTTAGGGACATATGGGATTTGTGACGACGACACGAATGTTAGAACATCTTAACGCTTTCTAAGGATTTAAGAGTAGACGAACGTGTCTACGGAATTATATAAATTTCTTAATATAATCATTAAGAGAAAAGCGTTACGTGTCGTACGTTAATAACGAATAATAAATAAATAAATACATTCGTACGTTAAAGTCGTTTACAAAAGTTAGGAAAATAATATAATTTAATATATTATTTTTAGATTCGAAGGATTAACTAAATAGTCATTTGTGTGGAAAATAATAAATATATTATTTTTAATCGAGTATATAAACGTGGGTAAATAATATAACAATTATATTATTAATTGGTTTGAAACGTCACACGAGGTATAAAACGATACAAAATAATATACACATATATATTATTTAATAAGATTAGTCACGGTTTAAAAATAATATAAACATATTATTTTATACGAAGTTACGGTTTGAAAATAATATAAATATATTATTTTTATTCGATAATAACATAAATATATTATTTATAAAAGTGGGAAAGATAATAAAATGGATTAATAAATTAAACCCGAGCCTATGGGTTGTTTTCCGGGTTAAAACACCTTAATATATAAATATAATAATATAGGAAAAGGTTTTATAATTAATTAATACCTAAAAATAAACATTAAAACAAAACAGGGGGGAGACTCGAAACCGGGTTCCCTCCCTGTGAGCACACTGTCTTAACCAGTTCCACCCGCTAGGGAATCGCAATATTAAATAAACCAAAATGGTTTTAATCATCTCGGCCATCAAGTCCCTTCCCCCAAACGCGATTTCGACCCCCGGATCATCCCAAATCCGATGAATTCGGCTTCGATTACACCAAATGACATAGGGGTTTTGTTAACTGAGATATGGCGAATCTGAAGTGAAGTTTAATTGTAAAACTTACACGTTTTGAATCATTTAATCACGCAAATACGGGCCGAACCCTAGCCCAAAAACACAAGATTAATTTGATCGAATTCGGTATTGATTTGGATTGAAATCATAGGGCTTTTAGTGAGTGACTGATTTCGAAACTACTCGATTAGTTAATTGGATTGAAATCGTGTGTAGATTAGGATTCGATTAAACCCAGATCGCGATGAACCCTAGAATCAATTCGGTTTCAATTTGATGATATAAGCCCTAGATTTCATAGGGCTTTCAATCTGGGCATCGAGACGATACTAAGGATGCGTTCAATTTCATAATTTGATATCGGATTGATAGGGTTCGACTAAAACAAAATCTGTATGAACCCTAGGTTTCGATCGGGTTAAATCTGATAATATAAACCCCAATTAGGTTAGGGTTATTTCTCCATAGATTAAAACGAAGGTGTTGATGTAAGAAATTACCAGAATGTGTTTCGGATTGGAGGTGCTCGACTAAAACGGTTGTTGATTGTGACGAGGTTGGCCTCCGGCGACTCCTGCTGCTATATCGATCGAATTGGGGTGTGAGACAGATTCTATGGACTTCGTTTAGTTTGCGCAAGTGATCGATTTTAGTGTAAACGATCGAATTTGTACGAATTGGTGAGTTATAGGGAATAACTTCGACGGTTTCAAATTGAATTCCCATAATTGGGATTAATTTCGAATCATTAACCAGTTAATTGCCGTAGTAGTGGTTGTTTATGATAGTTAATGTATATTGCAGTTATGAAGATTAAACGAATTTGTGTAAATCGCACGGATTTGAATCAAGAACGCTAAGGTTGACTTTCCAAAGTCAACAGAATCGTAATTGGTCTAATTACAGATCTAGTCCCTGATATTTTCATGTAATTGAGTTTGAGATTTAGCAGAACTGGTCCCTCAAGTTTGGATGGGGTTAGGAACTTGACTGTTTGGCTTTAAAAAGTCAACAGAATTGAAATTTGGGCAAATGACAGAACTAGTCCCTGTAGTTTAAGTTTTAAAATAGGCAGAATTAGTCCTTGGGATTTGAGATAAGTTAACTAGGTTAACTTTAACTGGATTTAATTGACGAAGTTAAACTGAAAAGTTCGGATTGTCACAGTAAGGCTTACACACACGGTTCATGAGGTCCATGAATACCGCAGGTGCGTTGGTTAATCCGAAAGGCATGACCATAAATTCATAGTGGCCGTACCTTGTCCTAAAAGCAGTCTTAGAGATATCTTCATCTCGGACTCTCAATTGGTGGTAGCCGGACCTAAGATCTATCTTGGAATAGAAACTGGATCCTTGGAGTTGATCAAAGAGATCATCTATGTGAGGCAAAGGATAACGATTCTTGATTGTGACTTTATTTAGCTCAAGGTAGTCGATACACATACAGAAAGTTACGTCCTTCTTCTTGACAAACAGGACTGGAGCTCCCCATGGCGATGAGCTAGGTCGGATGAAACCTTTATCCAACAATTCTTGTAACTGGGTAGATAGCTCTTGCAATTCACTAGGTGCCAGTCTGTAGGGTGCCTGATAAGCGACCAAAGTTTTATGCATTAAAAGGTGTAACATGTTATATTTATGTAAATTAACATGTGGAATACAAAAGTTTTGTGTAGCTATGCATGGGCAGGTGTTGAAAGCTTAAAGTATGATTTTGGAAGATATTAGGTGAGAGATGCAAGAGTCGGAAGAGACACGGAGAAAACGGGGCAGAAACTCAGGACCTGGCGTAAGCCTACGCCACCCAGCGTAAGCTTACGCCGCCCAGCGTAGGCCTATGCCTGAACATTTCTTTCACAGCAGCTTCTAGTGTGGAAGCGTAAGCTTACGCCATCCCAGCGTAGGCTTACGCTGGTTACGTTATTTTGACGCGGATTTTCGGGAAACTGCCGATTTTTAGAGTTTAAGTGGGGGTTTCTTCCCCAAATTCGAAGACATCATTTTTACAACAGTTCTTGGGCGATTGGAGGTTAGAAAACACCATTCCAAGATCGATTTGGAAGATTGATACCGAATTATTGAAGAATCGAAGATGAATTTCACAACCATGAGCGGCTAATCCACCGGTAATCATCCCCGGGTGGATTGTTTGTAAGTTTTTAGGGTTTTATCATGTGCTAGCTTTGAGAAACAATTCTTGTAATCATTTGGTTTGAAATACTTGAATCTTTGTGTTTAGTATGGTTATGAACTCACGGGAGTCGATAAAATTCTTGCACCATTGACCCCGTTAGATGATAATTGCTATGAACTTTGATTTGTGTTGAATCTATTGATTAATCTAATTCTATATTGCATACATTTGTCTCGATTTCATTCGTGATTATTGTTTTACACTATTTGCTGATGATGTATGAATGTTGATGTTCTTGGTTAGATTTGGTCAATTTGATTTAGATAACCATTTGATTGCTTGAACTCATATGTTGGTATGATAATCCCTAATTACTTGTGAACTTGAAACCCGGGCGTGATTCCTTTTTAATTATTGTTACAATCTAAATCATTTGTTTGGTACTTGATTACTATTGATCATAATTGTTACTTGATAATCCTTGTTTGTTGAGTTTGATAAGTTTCACCTAAACCATTGCTTGTGTTTGGTCAGAAAGACCCATTGCAACTTCATAAATCACTTTGTCAATTGAGGTTAAGCACCGACCACAAACTCTTCGTGGTTCGACACCCTTCTTACCCTAACTAGTTTAAGGTGATTAGGACACTCTATTTCTTTATCTTTGACCGGTCCCTTCGACACCGATCAAATTTTGGCGCCACTGCCGGGGAGTGTGTGCGCTTGGTGTTTTATTCTAGTTAATTTGTGTGATTACTTGTTTACTTATTATTTGTTACTTGTTTTGTTTGGTTAATCTTCTTCTATTTTTGTGTTACGCGTGGTGTTTGTTTGTGTGTGCAGGTGACAGATTAGTGCATGCGTACCCGTTCATCCGGGAGGACTTCACCGCTTGCTTTTGAACCAGAAATTGAGAAGATAGCAAGGCAAAACCGAACCCAACAACAAAATCTACAACCTATTTCATCCGAATCGTCATCTATGGATGGTCGAAGCAGTCATTCTGGATCTATCATGAGAAACCGTGGCCCAACTCCAAACAGAGGCCCTATCCCTAACCGCCCACCAACTCCACCTCACCGAACCCCAACCCCATCTATACCTATCAATAACAACCAACCCCGTGGATCAGGTCCAGTTCAACAAAACCGACCCAGTTCAACAAAACCGACCCGTTAACATCCGAACCAATCCCACGTACCAAGGTAGAAGGGGACCACAACATCAAACCCCTCCTGGAAACATCTTTGGAACTCAACCAAGAAACGAAAATGAGAACGATGGTTGGGAGGACGACGATGGTGAATACTTTGGGTATGATGATAATGAAGAGGTTGGGAATGGTAATGGGTTTGGAGATTACGAGTACGAAGATGGTGAGCAAAGCCAATATGGAGAATACAATGAGGGGCAAGGTTTTGAAGAGGAAGAAGAGGTGAATTATGTTCACCAAAGACCGAGACAACCAATGGGTCGAACGGGTAGACCCGATAGACCTGTTTATCCTCCTAGACAAGAAGGGAGGAGATTTAATGGGGGCTACAATAATGAAAACCGAAGACAACCGGTAGCCCCTATCGGTGGAGTTAATGGTCGCTTTCGACCGGCTATTTCGGAGAATGCTTCTCCAATTGTTCCACCAATTCCGGGAATGAGAAGGTTCAAGTCAAGACCGAATTACATCAACGTCCTTCCCCATTTTCATGGCATGGTAACCGAAGAGCCATACACTCATCTAGCCGAGTTTGCCGCCATTTGTAGCACTATTGGGGATGAAAACTTTGACCAAAATGAGGTCAAACTCCGACTTTTACAGTTTTCCCTCAAAGATAGAGCAAAGCAATGGTTCATCACATTGCCGGCTAATAGCATCCACACATGGGATGAAATGCAACAAGTTTTCTTGGACGAATATTACTCGGTTGCAAAGACGGATGACTCCCGAATTGAGATTCAGACTTTTCAACAACAAACAGGTAAACCTTTACATGAAGCTTTTACCCGTTTCAAAGAGTTGTTGAGGAAATGTCCCCACCATCAAATCGAGTTGTGGGAACTAGTGAAGTGCTTTGTGGATGGTTTGACTCAAGAGGAGAGGAAGTACTTGAAGTCCACAAGTAATGGGACATTGTTGTCTAATCCCGAAGAAGATGATTGGGATTTCTTAGAAAGAATGAGCCAAAGTTCAAAAGCCGAGGCATCAGCTAGCCGAAGAGCCAAACACCCAATTTCAAAATCCGTCTCGGATTATGAAACGAAGGAGAGGCTAGCATCTATGGAGAGAGAACTGGCATTGTTGAGGAAAGGCGAAAAGAAAGAAGTAGCGAGAGTAAAAGCTCGATTCGATGTTTGTGAAGATTGTGGAGATTTAGGCCACAAAACAATGGAATGCCCATTTCAAGAAGGGAGACAAGAAGAGGTGAATCAAGTGTATGGTGAGAAGAAGCAATATGACATGAACTCGAACAACTATCATCCGGGATTGAGAAACCATCCTAACTTCAAGTATGGGAACGCGGCAAACCAAATGAACCCCAACTTTCAAGGTGTGAATCAAAACACCTCATCAACCTCATATCAACCGCGTCAACAAGGAAACTACAATTCGGGTAATTATCAAAGGGGCTCTTATAACAATAACCGGAACACAAATTTCCCCCCAAGGAATTACAATCAAGATCATCAACAACAAAATGGGTCATCAGGGGGTGATGATGCGGTTAGCTCAAAGTTGGATGCATTATTGGAGATGATGAAAGAATCAAAGAAGGAGAATGAAGTGAGAGACAAGTCTTTTGTGGCATTGGAAAGACAAGTGGGGCAAATGGCCGTAGAAATATCTTTGTTAAAGCAAGTTGGGGGGAGGCTACCGAGTAACACTACATTAAACCCGCAACATCAAGGGTCGAGTTCAACCAATGCAAATGTAAGTAAAGTTAAGGTTCTTCGTAATGGTAAGGTTATCGATAATAAAGTTGAGTCTCCACCACAATTGGTTGAAGGGGTGGTGGAGGATGTTAATGAGGGTGAGGAAAGTGAAGGCGAAGTGGAAATTGTTAATGATAAAAAACCAATTACTCAAAATCTTGAAAAAATTAAACCGGTTCTTAGAGATGAGTCACCTATTGCTAAAGGAAAGGATATGACGGGTGGTTCCGTTCCTTACCCAGAGGCATTAGTTGAACCATTTAAAGCAAAAATGGTAAATAAAAGAGGACCACAACAAGAAGAAATGTGGGAGATGTTTAGACAGGTTAAAATTAACATACCCCTTTTGGATGCCATTAAACAAATTCCAGCTTACGCAAAGTACTTGAAAGAATTGTGTACACAAAAGCGGAATCATAAATTCCCAAAGAAACTTGATGTAACCGCTAATGTGAATGCTATTCTATCGGGTGCTCTTCCACCTAAGCTACAAGATCCGGGGGCGCCTATTATATCTATTCAAGTAGGTGATTTCAAAATAAAAAGGGCACTCCTAGATCTTGGAGCTAGTGTTAGTATTCTTTCGGGGAGCCTTTATGACCAATATGATTTTGGCCCTCTTAGGAAGGCCGACACTACCGTGGTTTTGGCCGACTTAACTCCTAAGCTTCCCCGAGGAATATTGACTGATGTTATTGTGAAGGTGGAAGATTTTTATTTCCCAGTGGACTTTCTAGTGTTGGATTATGTCTCTTCCGATAGAACAAAACAACCTACGGTTATCCTTGGTCGGCCATTTCTGGCAACC
This sequence comes from Smallanthus sonchifolius, assembly GCA_023525975.1. Taxonomy (NCBI): domain Eukaryota; kingdom Viridiplantae; phylum Streptophyta; class Magnoliopsida; order Asterales; family Asteraceae; genus Smallanthus; species Smallanthus sonchifolius. The sequence goes on along the minus strand of CM042032.1, from coordinate 84,365,677 downwards.
GCAAATGCCCAAATTAATTGCCGAAGTGGAACGGTTGACATGACATTTGGGAACCGAAAGTTGAGATTAAATGTTTTTTCACATATCTCTAACTCTCTGGTCAACGATGAATGCTTTATGGCGGACATTTTTGACGGGTACATTCCTCTTTGCGATGTTATTGTAAACGAGGATGGCACCACAGAGACATGCTTTTCATGTGACAGGTTACAGGTTGAGACAAGCAAGGAACTCGAAGAAGAAGAAAAGAGGGTTGAAGCAATGGCAATTAAGGATGGGAGACCACCGTGGACTCACCAAGTGGAAAGCTTGCCCGAACACATTGACACAAAGTTGAAGCCATCTTTGGAGCAACCCCCAAAGGTCGAGTTGAAGGATTTGCCAAAGAACCTCAAGTATGCTTTTGTAGGAGAAAACAACACTCTCCCGGTGATCATTGCATCAGATTTGACAAAGGAACAAGAGGAGGCTTTGATGAAGGTGTTAGCCGCCCATAAGGCGGCAATTGGATGGAGTATTGCGGATTTGAAGGGTATTAGTCCATCGATTGTTATGCACAAGATTGTTACAGATCAAGTCGTTGCACCATCTCATGATGCACAAAGGCGGTTAAATCCAAATATGCGGGAAGTCATGAAGAAGGAAGTTCTCAAGTGGTTGGATGCCGACATCGTTTACACAATTTCTGATAGTACATGGGTGAGTCCAACACAAACCGTGCCCAAAAAGGCGGGCATTCAAGTCGTCAAGAACGACTCAGGTGAGGAAGTAGCCACTCGGCCGGTAACCGGGTGGCGGATTTGTATCGATTACAGGAAATTAAATGCAGCTACTTCAAAATATCATTTCCCATTGCCGTTCATTGATCAAATTGTGGAAAAACTCGCAGGTCAGAAATATTACTGTTTTCTTGATGGCTATTCGGGTTATAATCAAATTGCTATACATCCCGAGGATCAACATAAGACAACATTTACTTGTCCATATGACACTTTTGCATTTAGGCGAATGCCGTTTGAACTATGTAATGCCCCCGCCACCTTCCAAAGGTGTATGATGAGTATCTTTTCAGATATGGTGGGGGAGTCTTTAGAGATTTTTATGGATGATTTTTCCATTTTTAGTACATCTTTTGATTCATGTTTGAACTAGTTGGAAAAAGTTTTAAAAAGGTGTGTTGAAACCAATTTGGTCTTAAGTTGGGAAAAGAGTCATTTTATGGTCTAAGAAGGAATAGTGTTGGGTCATGTGATTTCGAGTCGTGGGATTGAGGTAGACTATGCGAATGTTCAAGTTATATCTACTTTACGTCATCCCACGAATGTTAAAGGCATTAGATCATTTTTGGGGCATGCGGGGTTTTATAGGAGGTTTATTAAGGGTTTTAGCTCAATAACGAAACCATTATGTAACTTACTTTTAAAATATGCACCGTTTGTTTTTGATGATGAATGTATCCATGCTTTTAACATTTTGAAACAAAAATTGGTGGAGGCCCCAATCTTACAATCGCCAAATTGGTCACTTCCTTTTGAAATCATGTGTGATGCTAGTGACTATGCGGTTGGAGCCGTGTTGGGACAACGGGTTGAGAAGAAACCCGTTGCCATATATTATGCAAGTAAAACTCTTTCGGATGCTCAATTGAATTATACCACAACCGAAAAAGAATTACTCGCAGTAGTATATGCGTTAGACAAGTTTAGGTCCTATATATGGGGAAGCAAAATTATTATCTATTCTGATCACAGTGCTGTCAGGTACCTCATGGAGAAAAAGGATGCTAAACCAAGACTCATAAGGTGGATCTTGTTGTTGAAAGAATTTGATGTGGAGATCCGTGATAAAAAGGTGAGTGAGAATGTGGTAGCCGACCACTTATCAAGGATCATGGTTGATGATGAAGAGTCCACGATAGCGATAAATGAATCATTCCCTGATGAGCATATTATGTCTGTTTCATCTGTACCTTGGTTTGCTAATATTATAAATTTTTTGGCAACAGGTGCAATCCCGAGTCATTGGGTAAAGAAGAAGAAAGCCCATTTTCTGTCCCAAGTAAAGCAATACATTTGGGAAGAACCGGATTTGTTTAAAGTGGGAACGGATCAAATGATTAGACGATGTGTGCCAAATGAGGAAATTCCAAGTGTGCTAGCACATGTGCACTCTTATGCATGTGGAGGCCATTTCAGTGGCCAAAAGACAGGACACAAAATTCTTTCATGTGGTCTTTACTGGCCAACTCTGTTTAAGGATGCGTTTGAGTTTGCGAAACATTGCATCAAATGTCAACAGTTAGGGAGCGTCTCCAAAAGAGACGAAATGCCCATGAACCCGATTCTCGTCCTTGACATCTTTGATGTTTGGGGAATTGATTTCATGGGACCCTTCCCAAACTCTTTTGGCAATTTATATATCTTGGTGGCGGTCGACTATGTATCTAAATGGGTCGAGGCGATAGCCACTAAGACGAACGACCATACCGTTGTGTGTAACTTTGTCCAAACAAACATCTTTTCGAGATTTGGTATCCCCCGTGTCATTATAAGTGATGGGGGATCTCATTTCAAAAACTTTAAATTTGGCAAATTACTAAAACGGTATGGCGTGGATCATCGAATAGCAACTCCCTACCATCCCCAAACAAGCGGACAAGTGGAGGTGTCTAATAGGCAAATAAAAGATATTTTACAAAAAACCGTCCGGGCGGACCGAAAGGATTGGTCAACCAAATTGACCGATGCTTTATGGGCTTACCGAACGGCTTATAAAACCCCTATTGGCACGACCCCATACCGGTTGGTTTATGGAAAAGATTGTCACTTACCGGTAGAGTTAGCTCACCGGGCATTTTGGGCTATCAAAGAGGTTAATGTGGATTATGATGTTGCAGGAAAGGAAAGGAAGCTAAGTCTAAATGAGTTGGAAGAATTGAGGAATGAGGCATATGATTGTGCATCCGCTTACAAGGACAAGATGAAGGTGGCTCATGATGCCAAGCTTAGGAAGAAAGAGTTTGAAGTTGGCCAAAGAGTGTGGCTTTACAATTCAAGGTTGAAATTCTTTCCAGGGAAGTTGAAAAGCAAGTGGACGGGACCATTTTTAATCACACGAGTTGGCAACTGTGGAGATATAGAGATTGAAGATTTTGAGGATCACTTGAGGCAAGTTGTGAATGGTCACCGATTGAAGCCATATCTCGAACTCAACGAGATCAATGGGCCGACAAACCAAGTAGAAGCATTCTTACTGAGCTTGGTGACGAACGAGCATGAGTAACAACATGAAGGAGTGTCGGGCTGAGGACAATAAACTTAGCGCTAATCGGGAGGCAACCCGGCTTGTGTGATGTTTTTACTTAAATTATGTTTTAGTATTTTTCTTCTTTTACCTAATTTTAAGTGTTGTTTTTTGTGTTTAATTTGTGCAAGAATCGAAGGAATGTGAGAGTATGCGATTACAGCGAATGTGGGCGTTTCAGGGACGAAACATATTCAAGTGGGGAGGCGGAAAAAGGACCAAAAACATGGCCAGCGTAATCCTACGCCGGTACAGTGTAAGGCTACGCCCCCTCAGCGTAAGCCTACGCCGAAGGAGTTTTGCAAACAGAACCATCAGAGGAGCAGCGTAAGGCTACGCCCCCACAGCGTAAGCCTACGCCGAAGGAATTTTGCAAACAGAACCATCAGAGGAGCAGCGTAAGGCTACGCCCCCTCAGCGTAAGCCTACGCTGGAACGGGATTTTGCCTGGATACGTCGTCCGACAGCAGGTAAGTCAAAAAAAAAATAATAAATAAATAAATAAATAAAACGTTTTTCTCTCCCCTCTTTCTTCATTATCACATTCCTTCTATCCCTTCTCTTTCATCTTCTTCTCTAAAAACCCCCATTCTTCTTAATCTTCTTCTTCCTTAATCCACCATCCTTCCATAAAAAATCAGAAATTAATTGAGGGTTTTTGCATAACTTTGCAAGAGGAGTAAAACCTACCAAGCGAAATTCAACAAATCAACCATATTCGAGAGACCCGAAATTTTAGGGTTTCGAAATTTTTGGGGCTTTTGTGTGTAGTGGAAGGAATAACCGTCACTCTTTGAGATATCATCATCTAAACCCAAAAGGTACGTTTGTATTACAATTATTGGTTATTTGAAGGTATATTTTCGAATTAGAATTGAGGTTACATTGTAGTTGTGTTGTTGTGTACTTTGGGAGGGATGATTTAAGTTAGAATTCATGGCTTGAGTGAAGCCATTGTTGAAGCATTGGAAATAATTATGTTGTTGACTAATTGAATAGGACTTGATTAAGATTTTGGAAGAAATTTTGAAATTTTAAAACAACATGTAAACTTGTTTTGATGAAAATAGCAGAAATTATGTTTTCACATGATAAAAAGTTAATATGGAGTGAATTCAATTAGCAATATTAATGAAGAATTGTTACAAGTTCGATTCTTGGTGAATTCTTTGATTTATGTGTGCTTGGTGAAATTGTAGGAACAATAGTCAGAACGAAAGAGTCTCACAAGGGTAAAGAAAAAGTGGGTGAGTCATCATCACGGAGTAGGTCAAAGAGGGCACGAAACACTGTTGTTCTGCACGAAAGAAGTGAGGAAGAGAGTGCTCATGAATCTGAAGAGGAACTTGGACCCACAACATGGAAGAAACCGGTGAGATTATCATCTTTCCCATATCCGCAGCAGAAGGGTTTATATATGGACAAGGTGAAAAACCCGGCTGGTGGATTTGAATCATTATTTGCATGTGAAAAGCAGATCCATGAGCCGAATTTCGAGAGATATGGAGTTGTTAACTGTTTTCGACGGCTTGGTTGGGAAGAGAGTCTTGCTTTCCATTATGATGGAATTGATGATGTGTATGGTGAAGCAATTCTGGAGTGGATGGCGACCCTTCAGCGAATTGAAGGAAATAACCCGCCCAAACGACAATTTTGAGGGGTACAGTGAATGGGAAACAAGCAGACCTGTCATTTCAGAATATTGACAAGATTGCTCACTTTGACTCTAGAGCAGAAAATAATGAACCTTATGAATATATTTCTGATGATAAGTTGAAGGCTCACGTGATCCAGGAGACAATGTGGGAAAACATGATAAGAACACTTTTTGCGGTGGAAGAAGATTGTGATGTTTTCCGATTGGTATTGAGAAGAGATATGTTGAAGCCACTTCCCAAGTTGTTGCTGATATTTGTAACATTTAACGTGGTCCCGAGAACGGGGGATAAGACCAAGGTGCGTTTCTATGAAGTTATGGTTCTACATGCGCTATTGACGGGTTCCCCAATTATGTCATCTAAACATTTGATCATGTGGAATATTTGGGAGTCACGTGAAGAAAGAGAGAGGATGGTTATTCCTCATTGTCGGTTGTTATCAAAGTTCCTTAAATGGGCAAAGGTTTTACCACGAAGACCGGCGGTATTAAAAATAAAGCATAAACCTTACACCTTAAAGTCTTTGCAACAAGGAAGTTGGAGATATGAGTTGACAGCAAGAACTCATGTGTTGACTGATACCACCACTGCGATGTTTTTGGAGGAATTGAGAAGTGATGTGTCGGAGGAAGAAGAAATGAACTTGGAAGATGAAGAGATTAATCCCACAGGACCAAATATAGGGACAAGTGGTGCAAGTTATGGATTCGAGCACGGATTTGGGTATGGTGCTGATTACAGTCAATCCTTCACGGAACTAATAGAGCAGGCTCGCCCGACAAGTTATCCTAATTGGGAGGAGGCCTCGCGTATAATGTTTGATAGGCAAACACAGAACCTGGAGGAAGATAGGAGAATTAGAAGGGGGATGATGTGGGCCCAAGAGGAGGAGATAAACAGAAATTTTAGGGACAACGAAGAAGTGCGCCACTACAATGATTACCATCAGGGCGTACCATATTCTTCGCATCCAGCCCCTACTGATTGGGAGTCTTTGAATCCTTATGACATGGGCGATACATACCAGCGCTACCCACAGATTCATCATTCTGAGTGGGTGGCGTCGTACCCAACATCGGATGCAAGTGGGCAAGGCGCGGGTGGAGCGGCTCAAGGAGGTCTGAATAATATGAGAGATATGACTCGATCATTATATGAGTCAGTTTTTGGTCAATCGTTACAGCAGGAGCCATATGATGCTAGGCCGGAAACATACTGGCCTTACAAGCCAGGCAATGATGATGCCGATGATAATGAGGAGGAAGATGATGATGAGGAGGAAGATGATGATGAGGAGGAACATAACAGTCAGGACAGCGTTGCCTGATGTTGTGAGCATGTCGAACAGGTCCACGTAATTTTACTTTTATTTATTTCTTGCAAAAATTTGAACTATTTTATTTAATTGTTTTGGTGTGCTTTGTGTGTTTTAGGTTAGTTTGTTATTTTGTTTTGTGTTTGTCTTGGGTTGATGCTTATGGTTATGGGAATCTTTGAGTTGGATATTTGGAGATATTGGGTATTGGATATCTTTGCACCCACTAACCGCACATTTATATTTCATAACTATTTACATTGGGACAATGTAAACTTCAAGTGTGAGGATGTGGGAAATTTTGGAAACCATACAAATTTTTGAATAATTGTTTTACAAAGTGTTTGGTAGAGGTCTTTGGTCATGGTTAATTCATTAAGTTACTTGATTAAGTTTTTTTTTCAACAAATAAAAAATAAATAAATAAATAAATAAAATTGGAAATGTTGGATTTGGGAGTAACAAAATTGAAGGTGACGGTTTGCATGCACATGTCGGTAACCTATTTTCCACCATGTTGTGAGATTTTGAGCCAAATTGATATAAATATTCTCTTACTTGAGTGTTTAGCCACTTTGTTTCACATTTTAGAACTTGCATATTATTGATACATGTTGAGACCTTGAACCAATTAATTGCACAAAAATGATAAAGGCATTAGGAGAAACCTTTTTTATTTTTAGCCATTTTTATACCCTTACCCGTTAATATCCACTAGATGCCCACTCTGAGCCTATACCTTTTCTGTTGACAAAACCCATAACATTAGCCCATTCACCTTTTTAGCATTTTCTTTTTAAACCCGTGAGTTGGAATTCAATTAACTTAGATTATTGAAGTTGCGGTTGAATTGCAAAAAAAAAATGAAAAAGAAATACAAAAATAGTATTGGGTCAACATGTGCTCAAAGGTTTTGAGTATTAGTTTGAATTATAATAAAAGATGTTATTGGGTCAATTTAACCCAAGTTTCATTTGATAGTTTGAAGAAATAAGAATTTTAGTGTTGATTGGTCATTTATACCCATAGTAGAGATTTGAAAGTTTTAGGATTGATTTGTAGTTTCATTAGTTGAATTCCACTCATCTTTAGCCACTTTAAAAATCCTTATCCAAACCCGTAACCCTAGCCTACATTACAACCCTTAAAAGACCTTTTGAATTGTGCGTTTTAGTTGTGTTAGTAGGTGGAGATGTGATCAATATGCAAGCCTATGATAATGTGGTTCATTGTTTGGTTTCGAGTGAAAAATACTAGCACATCATCGCTAGCCCATATATGAAACCGAGTGGAGTGATTGATTGTGAGGGGTGTGTGCATTCAAAGCCATAACTGGATATGAGTTAAGCTCGTTCAAGTGTTTCCTTTTGTTTAAAAAGTCATAAATTGTTTGTTGGATTGTAAATCTTTTGAGAGTATAATTCTTATGAATCTGGCATGACCTTGGACCTTAACTTATGTTGAGTTAAAAAAATTATTTGAGAATTTGTAATGTGGATTTGAAACAAAAGACTTTGCTTGAGGGCAAGCAAAACTCAAGTGTGGGGATGTGATAAGCGACCAAAGTTTTATGCATTAAAAGGTGTAACATGTTATATTTATGTAAATTAACATGTGGAATACAAAAGTTTTGTGTAGCTATGCATGTGCAGGTGTTGAAAGCTTAAAGTATGATTTTGGAAGATATTAGGTGAGAGATGCAAGAGTCGGAAGAGACACGGAGAAAACGGGGCAGAAACTCAGCACCTGGCGTAAGCCAACGCCACCCAGCGTAAGCTTACACCGCCCAGCGTAGGCCTACGCCTGAACAATTCTTTCACAGCAGCTTCTAGTGTGGCAGCGTAAGCTTACGCCATCCCAGCGTAGGCTTACGCTGGTTACGTTATTTTGACGCGGATTTTCGGGAAACTGCCGATTTTTAGAGTTTAAGTGGGGGTTTCTTCCCCCATATTCGAAGACATCATTTTTACAACAGTTCTTGGGCGATTGGAGGCTAGAAAACACCATTCCAAGATCGATTTGGAAGATTGATACCGAATTATTGGAGAATCGAAGATGAATTTCACAACCATGAGCGGCTAATCCACCGGTAATCATCCCCGGGTGGATTGTTTGTAAGTTTTTAGGGTTTTATCATGTGCTAGCATTGAGAAACAATTCTTGTAATCATTTGGTTTGAAATACTTGAATCTTTGTGTTTAGTATGGTTATGAACTCACGGGAGTCGATAAATTCTTGCACCATTGACCCCGTTAGATGATAATTGCTATGAACTTTGATTTGTGTTGAATCTATTGATTAATCTAATTCTATATTGCATACATTTGTCTCGATTTCATTCGTGAATATTGTTTTACACTATTTGCCGATGATGTATGAATGTTGATGTTCTTGGTTAGATTTGGTCAATTTGATTTAGATAACCATTTGATTGCTTGAACTCATATGTTGGTATGATAATCCCTAATTACTTGTGAACTTGAAACCCGGGCGTGATTCCTTTTTAATTATTGTTACAATCTAAATCGTTTGTTTGGTACTTGATTACTATTGATCATAATTGTTACCTGATAATCCTTGTTTGTTGAGTTTGATAAGTTTCACCTAAAACATTGCTTGTGTTTGGTCAGAAAGACCCATTGCAACTTCATAAATCACTTTGTCAATTGAGGTTAAGCACCGACCACAAACTCTTCGTGGTTCGACACCCTTCTTACCCTAACTAGTTTAAGGTGATTAGGACACTCTATTTCTTTATCTTTGACCGGTCCTTTCGACACCGATCAGTGCCCGGGCGATCGGTGCCGCTCCGGGTGTTAGATCGATTTGGAATTCGACTTGACGGTGTGGTGGCAGACCAGGCAGTTCTTTGGGAAATACTTCAAGAAAATCACGAACGACGGGAATTTCATCGATTTTCTTCTCTTCCGAGGGCTGCTCAGCAACGAGAGCCAAAATAGCAGTATGCCCTTTTCGAAGACATTTATGTGCTTTCATAAAGGATATGATGCCCATGACTGCACCAACCTTTTCTCACTAAACTGAAAGGATTTCTCCACTCGGGAGAGGAATTCGAACAATTTTCTCTCGACACATGATTTCAGCTTGGTTTTTAGATAACCAATCAATGCCGACAATTACATCAAAACTACCAAGTGTGACCGGCATAAGGTCGATATCAAGTTTATGACTAGCTAGTTCTAGCTTACAACCCTTAAGAATGTGGGTTGCTTCAATTATTTGGCCATCAACTATCTCTATTATATACTTAGCTTCTAACAGAGTTGGAGTTCCTTTTATCATATCACTAAGTTTTCTAGATATAAAACTTCTATCAGCACCAGTGTCAAAAAGGACAGAAGCAAAGTAATTATTTAAGAGAAACTTACCGGTGACCACGTTATGATCATGACGAGCTTCTCCAGATCCTAGCACGAAAGCTCGTCCTTTCGCACCATTCCCTCCATTACTGGCATTATTGCCACCACTGTTATTGCCTTGATTGTTGTTGCCGTTACCATTTCCATTTCCATTTCCATTCCCGCTTCCATTACCATTCCTTTTCGACTGAGGATAATCCCTCTGGATGTGTCCCTCTTTGCCGCACTGAAAACATCCCTTTGTGGATCCTTGTGGTCGGAACGGTTGCTTATTCTGAAGATCCACTCTACAATCTTTTGCAGCGTGGACCATCTTGCCACACCGTTGACAACGGTTACAAGCACCGACGTGGTGATAATTGCACCTGTTGCACTTGGGGACTCTACCCGCATAACTACCTTAATTTTGACCTGAGGCGGTCGTCTGATTAAAGTTCCTAGCAGGCTCAAACTTTCGCTGCTGCTGGGATTGATTGAACTGGGATCCTTTGGAGTGAGAGTTGGAGTGGGTGTTGGAATGATGATCAAACTTGCGTTTATGATTGTCGGTGGATTTAGAGACCGAACCTCTCGGGGGTAAAGTCCCTTGTGTCACCGCCTGATCGGTTAGCTTGTGAGCCAGTCTGATCGTTTGCTGGATGGTAGTAGGGTTGGACGAAGTAACTATACTTTGAATCTGAGGCACTAGGCCTCCAATATACAGCTCAATTCTTTTGTAATCCGGAGTCGCCATATGTGGGCACATGGTAGCGAGCTCATGGGAGCGTGTGGTATACAGCTCAATTTCAGAACCTTCCATTTTCAGGTTCCAAAATTACCTTCCAACTTCTGAATCTCATCGCGAGGACAATACTCCTCCTTCATCATCATCTTAAACTCCTCCCACGGGATTCCATTTGCCATGGCCAGGCCCAACATCTGGACCTAGCGTTCCACCACGTGAGAGTCGGGCCCTCCAAAGTTCCAGCAGCGAACTTGACCTGATTGGCCATTGGCAGTTGCACATGGCAGTCACTGATTCTACTTTTTTGAACCAACAGAGCAGTCCGATAGCTCCTTCAGCTCCACTAAAGGCGTGGGGCTTACAGTCCATAAATGTCTTAAACGTGCACGCTAGTTGCTGATTCTGCTGGTTTTGCTGGCCTGGATTTAGAAATAACATAGGATTGGAATTATAGAGCTTAAGAAAAGCGCTTTTAGGAGGTGAATTGACCTCATTAGTCAATAGTTTAAGCATTTACCTGCTGCATTCTGTGATGCTAGAGCCTCAGCCACACTATCGTTGATTAGTGCCGCTAGCTCCGCTGCTGTCATGTTGATGGTACCTCGGCCACCAGCACGACCTCCACGTCCTCTTCCTGACATGATTCTTCACATTCACAAATACAAACAATGAGGAATATATCGTATATTAAGCATTATTTATGTACAAGTAAGGAAATACAACATCTAATATTTTAAAAATTAAATAAAGTGTAAGGCTACAAAATAAATAACTCAAACGTTAAACTTCTCATGCTTTTATTGAATGGGAACAACCTTATCCATCTAGGTTTGGAAAGAGAAATAACATAAGCAAAACATGAATGAAAAAGAAAGATAGAATAAGAAGATCATCAAACATCCTCGTCATCGGAAGAAACGTATGATTGAGCATCATCGATCTCCACCGGTTCCTCCTCGGGTGGCTCCTCCTCCAAGGGTTCATCCTCGAAGGGCTCCTCCTCGAAAGGTTCTTCCTCGCCATCCGAAAGTGGAATGTCTTCCGGAAATAAGGCTGCAGTTGGGCTTCTAGGTGAGTCACTCTTTCTTGAAGTCCCTCGGCAGCATGGTTTGCTGCTTGCAGCTGGCCTTCCAGATTAGCCACTCTCTCCAGAATCCCTCCTACCTCAAATCCGAGGTGTCTACCCTCGTCTCCAAATGTGTCACCCAATCCACCAAAACATTATGGACCTGATCCGTCACTGCTAGCTCAGCAGTCAAAAGCTCAATTCCTACCTTGTTCTCCTCTATTTGAGTCTCTCGCTGCAGAATGTCGGGTATCTCATCAGTAGTATCTTTCACCATGCTCAACTCCCTAGACATGTAAAATACAAAAGCTTGTTCCATAGTGCAGGGCAAGCTAGGTAAAGTAGATGATGAGGAAGCGGAACCAAAGTAGGGTGATGGAACATTTCCCATCGCGATCCACCTTTGGATCATTTGCGGGTACGCATTCCAATTACGAGCAGGATTCGTTGCTTGCGCGCTACTCGGTTCACCCTGATCAACCGAATAATCACTAGAACTAGTCCGACGCCTTTTGGGCTCTGGGGATGATAAGATAGGTGCATCGTGTCCTGGTGCCTTAGGTGATGGTGGTGGAGTTGACGACATGTTCCTGTAATATAACATATAAGTGCCAAACATCCAAGATTTATGACATGTAACTAATGTGTGAGGTTATAGTCTAGTATGCAATCCTAGTTCTCTATAACCAATGGCTCTGATACCAATCTGTCACACCCCCAAATTTCAACTAACGAAGTTTTACCGTTTGGGAAGTGACGAACCAGGATCTCAGACATTAGTTACATTGAACGACTCTACATGGGACACAAATGAAAATTATCATATCAATCAGAGTTAATGCGGAAGCGTAAAGGAAATAAATACGCAAAACACACGTGCCCAAAAGAATAGTCCAAAAGTCCAAACCAAACACAAATTAAATAGTCCAAACAGTTTATTAAAACATGAATCAAAGGCAATATTTCCATGCATGTCCTATTGTGTGCACCTGTGCCTTATCTTAAGCTACCTGAGAAAAACATGTAAGAAAATGTCAACATGAGGTTGGTGAGTTCACATGTTTCAATTTATAGAAGCGTTTTAACAGATTAATGTACATTCAATATATAAATCAATAGGTAGCTAACCCATAAACATGTTAACTAATGCGCTCGCAACCGACAGCTGACTGTTTATATGCCTCCCACCATCATAGTGCATGTTTAGGTCAATATTGCACCCGTTCGACCTCCAATCGAGTTAGCGCGACCAACACGAGGTTTGTCAAACCCAGTAGTACTACTCAAATTACCTCGCTATGTTCATATTAACGATCCAATGTGAGGACTTAAAGGATAATGTATACGCATAGTCATACAAGTGATATCATATATGAATTACAAGAATCAAAAGCATTTACGACATGTTTTCTCCCCAGTTTAAAACAGTAAAAAGGGGCCGTGAAAACTCACCTGAATAGCGTAGGTAGTATCACACAAGGGATAAGTTGGAACCACGAGTGTAAGTCTCAAAAGACTTACGAATGCCCTAAAATTATAAACACATAAATTAGGAACAAGTTGGGATTTGTGACAACGACGCGGAATGAGAAACATCCTACAGAAACGCTCTAACAACCAAGAGTAGACGAACGTGTCCACGAGAAAATGAATTCTTTAACTAATAATTAAGATATATATACACGTTACGCGACGAATGACAAAATAATATTTAATAAATATATTCGAGCGTTTTGTCGTTTACAAAACTTAGGACAATAATATAATTTAATATATTATTTTTAGGTTCGCATTAACTAATTAATCATTGTGTGAAAAAAATAATATCTATATTATTTTTAATCGAGTATGAGAACGAGAGTAAATAATATAAACTATTATATTATTTTTAGTTTAAACGTCACGCGAAGTATTTTAACGAGGTGGAATAATATAAAAATATATATTATTTAATAGTTGGAGTTACGGGTTAAAAATAATATAAACATATTGTTTTAATCAAATTCGCGGTTTGAATATAATATACACATTATTTAAAAGTGGGAATAATAATAATAATAAAAATAGGTTATGAAACCAAACCCGAGCCTACGGGTTGTTTCCCGGGCTAAAACATATTAATATAATATTATAATAATATAGGGTTTGATTTTTAATAATTAAATATAATTAAAAGTGCCCCAAAAAATAAATGTGGGAGCCCGGTCTCGAACCCGGGTCTCTCCCACACACGCACATTGTCTTAACCAGTCCCGCCCGCTAGGGTATCGTGACATAACCCGGTTCCAATTGGTTTTATCATAGGGTTTTCATTAAGTTGACGATTGCGAAGCTAACCGTACAATTTAATTGGATTAAAAACGTGTCCTGATTAGAATTCGATTAACCCGAAAGTGCATGAACCCTAGTTTCTGGATTTTGAAAAATTCTATATTGATCGATTCAATTAGCATGGGGCTTTTGTTAAACAAATGATTGCGAATCTAATGATATGATTTAATTTGATTTAAACAGCGTCTAAGATCAAAACCCCCAAACCGGTTTATAAACAAACCCTAGGTTATAGATCATGATCAATTCGATGATAGAATAATGAATTGCCATAGGGCTTTTACTCGGTAGGTGATAGGGCTTTCAATCCTAAGACACAAACGAAGTTAAGGGTGCAAGAATTTACCAGAAAAAATGTCGGATTGATGGTGATCGAGTAAAACAGACTCCGATTGTGAATGGCCTTAGTTCCGGTGACCTCTGCAGCGATTCCAGTCAAATTGGCTTGTGGGATAGCTTCTGTGGAGTTCGCAGGGTGTGTGCAGACGTTCAATTGCGAGGAAAACAGTCGGATTGATGTGAATTTGATTGTGAATGATGAGGGTGTCAACGGTTTCGACATGCTTTGCCATTAATCGATTTAATTCGGCAATGATGGTGTTTAAAATGATGATTATGGCCGTTAATGACACCATTCCTGTGATATCAGTTACAATTTTGAATAAGAAATCGGTTATGCGTCACGATTTGGATCAAGACTTGTGATTTTGACTTCCAAAAGTCAACTAATCAACTTTAGTGTAATATCAGAACTAGTCCCTGAGGTTTCATGCGAATTGGAGTTTAGGAATTCGCAGAATTGGTCCCTCAAGTTTGGATGGAGTTAGAACTTTGTTAATTTGACTTCCAAAGTCAACAGAATTAGGATTTTGACTTTCTAAAAGTCAACAGTCAACTTTAGGGATATTACATAACTAGTCCCTGGAGTTTAGGTTTGGATTATTGATAGAATTAGTCCCTGAAGTTTGAGTTAAGTTAATTAGGTTAACTTTAACTGGATTTTGTCAACGGAGTTATCTGGAAAAGTCTGGATTGTCACAGCAACTAATGCAAACTTATCCTTATATAGATGACATTCTTTTGACAAGTATATGTTACATGAGTCAAAGCATTAATTACTCATATTTTGACATGATGGATCTCGGAGATACCTCTTACGTTATAGGTATCAAAATACACCGAGATAGACCCAATGGGACATTAGTTTCATCCCATAAGCTTTACACTAAACGGGTCCTTGCACGTGTAACGTACAATATTGCTCTCCATTAGAGGCTAAAAGGATAAGTGAAATTATTTCCTTATGCTTCATTAATTAGAAGCCTTATGAAGGTTAATGTCTATACTCGTTTAGATATTGCTCACATTGCTGAACACTAGACTAGTCTAGATTATTGTGAAGCATCAAATGGAATATTACAATATCTTTAAGAAACGAGAGACTATAATTTAAAGAAGAAATAAGAACTTAAAACAATTGACTACTCTTATTCTAACTTTGTTGTATTCAAAGGTAACAAAATGTCAATTTATGGATATATCCCTATGTCAGCAGACATACCTATCTCATGGAGGAGTCATAAGGAACTGTTAACAACAACCTAAGTTTCAATGATATAATATGTTGCTGATCACAACATAACTGTCACTAAATATTGTTGGAAAATTTATCAGTAGACTCATAATTTAATAACTCCACATAAATATCATATCGAAGACTTATTGTGATAAGTCAGCTACCCTTGCTTCTCAAACAATAACAGTTCGAGCGAAGCTGTATTAAATTTCGATACGAAATTATTGTTCGCTTATGAACAAGTAGAGGAAACTAAATCTTTGTATCGAATATATTCATGATATGCTAATAGATCCAAATAACTAAAGGTCTACCACCCATAAGTCTTTTGTAAGCGCTTATAATTAAGACGGGTTTACTAATGACCATACATAATTACATATCGTACTATGAATGATTAATTATTAAAATTTCCTCACTTATTTGAAATTGTTTGTCTCTAAATACGTTTATGCATGCCTAAAGATATATAGACAATAATTATACAAATCAACGTTAAAGGGCTTACTTATCAATTTGATCTTAAAGTTTACTTAAGTTTTAAATTTGTGATGTAGTATGATTAATAGGGGTCTTCAGTTGAATGCTGATTCAATGACTGTATTTCTCTGCTATAGTTACAGTTTAGAACTAAAATGAGTATTAAATCTCTGCAGACTTACTAATGCTCATAATAAATGATTGCTCGGCCAAGTGGGAGAATGTAAGACACGATTTATTGTGTGGCTCTTATAATCATTTATCTTATTATTAAATGATCAAATATTTTTTATATTTATTAACCTATGGCTAGTAATTAGTTGATGGGCTTAATTACTCTTAATGGGTCATTAATGGGTTTCCCCTTGAGTGTATATATAAATAGAGAGATAATTAGAGGGAATTGACTAATGATTATTCAATTACTATCACCACTAAACTCGTCCCTCTCTCTCTGAATCGTGAGCTTACTTCTCACGCTTAGCCATCCTAACCGTACACCATAAACGGGAATCCCGATCTTCCTGTGGATCGTGAAGTATTCCCTCTCTGCGGTTAGCTTATCAGGTATGATTTATTATTATTTTTTTCCATTATCTTTTTCAAGAACTGATCAACAGCTTTTTTTTCGCCCGCGCTTCGCTGCGGGTAGTTATCGGGGTTGGCTCATTTGGGTAGATAAAACTTATGTCGAAACGCAGACTCGTTATAGCGCACGATAAAAAAAACCTCGAATTTTAACATAACTCCATTTTTAATAAAAGTTATACCTGAATGCTGGTAAAAAAAAACAAAGAAAATCGCACATTTCGTTTTAAAAAAAATAAATGAACGAAAGTTAGCACAGAAAAACGAAATTAATAGAAAACTAAACGGGTTAAAAGCGTATATTATATATATTATGAGGGGCTAAAACGATTCCCCTCGCAACACGGCGGGGACATTGTCGATTTTGGTTCGGCTCGTTCGCGGGGCTAAAACCTACGTACAGTCGTATAGCGTACGAAAAAACTCGCTTTTGAATAAAACTCCGTTTTTAATAAAATTTATATCGGAACGTTGACAAAATAAAACTAAAAAAAGCTGCACTTTCCGTTTTTAATGAAAAGGTAAAGAACAAAAATTAAAACAGAGAAACAAAATTATTAAAAAAATAGATTGATTAAAAACGTATATTATATATTTTTATGACGGTTGAACACAAAAAAAAAATTAAAAAACACTAAAAGTTATACGTGCAAAACAAAAAAAATAAAGAATAATAAAAATTTACTGTTCACACACGTCATTTAAACTTAGTTCATAATTACTTATTATAAAAAACTATTTATTTTAATATTATAAAAAATTGATTATCTATTGTAGAGGTACCTTTTAATTTGGACTAGGGTCTAAAGTTGAGGCCTGATCCGGTTAAGTCCAACCTTGGGTCTGGCCCAAGCTAAAGTTGATCTATTAGGAATTTAGGATTGAGTCATAACTCACAAACTCCCTATAAATAGTAAGCACTCTTGTAAAGGGGATTCTCTCTTTATTTAATTAATTTTGTTTGAAATAAATTAAAAATTGAGTAAAATAAAAATAGAGTAGAATATATTTTTGTCTATATGGTTTGGTTCAATTTCTAACTTTCATCCATTTTTTTTTCCCAAGATACACTGTGGTTTGTATTTTTTTTTTTGTCGTTTCAGCCTAACTCATTAACACCGTTAATACTGTTATGTTAACTTACTATGAAATGACTAAAATACCCTTACTAAAGAATAAAAATATTAATATATATGGGAAAATATTAAAAAAATAGAGTTAATTACACGGATGGTCCCTGTCGTTGTCACATATTACAAGTTTCGTCTCTAAGTTTGAAAAACTACACCCATGATCTAAAAGTTTTCCAAAACATAACAAAGGTGGTCTTTAACTTGGATGTCCGCTAAATTTTTCAGTTAAATTTTTTAAAATAATGATTATACCCCTCCTTATAACCATACAAAAAACATAAAGTGGGCCCACTAACCAAACAAAAAAACAACCCCCCTTCCTTTTGTTTTCCAAACATTAGCGGCCACCTTCCTACACCATCTCGTGTTCAATTCAACCAACGAATGTGTGTCATGTTCGTGTTCATCTACAGAACACCCTAACCCTAAGGTGGTCTTCAAGATACAATTTCAACGAATGTGGGTTTTGTTTTGGGAAATTTTACATCTTTGTACCTAATACAAAGTAGAATAAAAGACCGTCAATTTTTTGTTGTTGTGTGGTATTTCCGGACAGCAGGCATACCCTTACAGGTTGCTGCTGTTTGCGTGATAAACACATCAAAGCAGACCCATCTTTGGGCTCTTGAAATTTTGGTCATCAAGTATTCAATTAATTAGATCAAAAACAGAAGAAAAATATATCATAAATTGGGATTCAAATCTTTAACAAAGCAATTGATGGTAAATAAGCATATGATTTGTTTTACTATCTAGTCTCACATTTTAGTAATTTAGCAATTACGGATGTTTGACGATTTGTATTTAAAAATGTTGTTTTGGGATAGGAATATATATAGTAGACAATACTGTTCATCTTTGCGAGAAACAGTATACACTAAGTAATGTTATATATATTTATTAATAAAAATTTACATATTGCATATTTATGACATATTACATAGTTTTTTAATACAAATTCTAGAAACGTTATATAGTTATTTTTTTTAAAATGTTTTATAAAAAAAAATGAAAGAAATGTTTAATTTATAAAAATGTTTTATGAACAAACATATTTAAAAAAAACGTTTTATAAAAAGAATTATAGAAATTATTATTATTTAATACGAGAGAGAGGTGGGAAACAAAAAAATTATAAAAACAATTAAAGAAATTTGTATAACTAATAGGAGAAAGACGGGAAAAAAAAGTTGAAGATACATATGAGATTGACAAGTGTCCCACCAAAACCTTTATTTATTAGTATAGATGTAATTGACTAAGTTATAGTACGTTATGTTTAGATCATGTTTGTGTTTTATACGCTGCCTTCTAAGTTTTGTGTTTAAAAACTTAGAATTTAAATTTGCATTTTTTTTCTAAACGGAAAAGAATGATACTATTTTTAGAGTAAACTACGGAAATCGTTCTTTATGTTTATAGTATTTTTCAGATATTGTCCTTTAGCTTAAAAATTGTCAGAGATCGTTCTTTATGTTTACAAATCTTGCACGTTATGTCATTTGGCCCTAACTCAGTTAAATTTCTCAGTTAAGTCTGGTCATGGGCAAGGCACATGAGGGTACTTTTGTAATTTTACCCATTTAATTAAAAAATAGATGTAACTAGATGGTTATACCCGCGCTCCGCGGCGGGTGTCGGGCCGATCGTTAATAAAATTTAAATGAAAACGTAGGCGTGGCTGTAAACAAAATAAAAAAAATTACCGATTTAGGTCGTCGAAAACAAAAGAAAACAAATAACGATACGGGTTACGATAATACCAATACCGACAATGATGTTGTTCACTTATAATAGGTTCGATCCGTCACGGTACCACAACGGTAACGGCACTCGCTATAGGCAACGATACAAAAAAAACTCGATTTTGAATACAAATTCGTTTTAAAAAATATATATATCCAAACGTTGACAAAAAAACTAAAAACAACTGCGTACCCGTATTTTGAAATAAGTTAACGAACGAAAGTTATTAAAGAAAAACAAAATTAATAGAAAACGAAACGGACTAAAAGCGCATATTATATATAATAGCACGGGGTGAAAGTGGAAATTGAAAAAAAATGTTGAAAATGGAAATTAAAAAAAAAAAAAAAAAGCAAACACGTGGACCACTAAAACCATTTCATTGTACATCTCATTTGATTTATTAGGTAGTAATTAAAATATCTATAATTAATCTCTCTCTCTCTCTCTCTTCAAATTCGTTTGCCTCTTCGAGTTTTGCGTTCTCGTCTGCGTCATCTTCGTTTTTTCAAAACCGATCGTACTGATCATCTCCTTCACCGTCTCCGTCGCCGGCTCTGTCATCCATACGAGACCAAATCACCGCCTTCTACGGTAACGATTCGGACTAGCGAGTTCGTCATCGTCCACCGCCGTGCGTTGAGTCGGTTCGACGGATACGACGCCGTATTGCGACTGTTGTTGTTCTTATGCAAACTGCACCTAAAGGAACCTGGATGCGAAGTAGGCGAACACATACACGTCCTTCTCGGAGCCTGTAACCGCTTCTTCGCCACCTGATTTCTGTAATTTACTCTTTATATTAATATTTTAATTAAGTGTTAGCATCAGATAAATCCTATAGTCATCAAATCTTTTGGAGGACAATCGATAATCACGTGGCAAGAACACGATAGTTTTGTTGGGGGGACTTCCCAACGACGACCTTTTCTGTTTTTATTAATACTCAAAAAATAAAATCAAATCAAATACAATGAAACCTATCATCTACTTATACACAAGCTTTTCTTGTAGAACAAGTAATCCTACTTAGACTCAAATACAAAATTCAAATTAAACAAACTTAAAGCATAAACCGACTTCGATGACTTCTAGTTTCTGTCATGCATTACGTGACCATATCCAAAGGTTTGATTATTGGGCTTGTCTTCATTCTGGGCCATCGTGATTAAGCCCAACAATCTCCCCCTTAATCTCGATGTGTATCACCTAGGTCCATCATCCCGAGTAACTCTCTCATCTCTATAAACTTTATTCTCGGTAATGTTTTTGTTAGGATGTAGTCTCTTTGCATCTCTCCACTTACGTGATCAACTTTTATCTCTCCACTTTCAATGCACTCACGTATGAAATGATACCTTGTATTAATATGTTTGCTACGGCCGTGGAATTCAAGGTTTTTCATTAAAGCAATAGTCGACTTATTGTCAACCCATAGTTGAACTACCTCTTCCTTTCGACCCAATAGTTCACTCAATAATCCTCTTAACCACAATGCTTGGCAAATTGTGGCTGCTGCCGTCATGAACTCCGCTTCACACGAGGACAGTGCAACTGTCTGTTGCTTTTGAGAGTTCCATGAAATCATTGCCTTACCAAGGTAGAAGACCATTCCCGTAGTGCTTCTTTCATCTCCTTGATCCGATGCATGACTACTATCGCAATATGCAATCAAGGATTCATCCCCATTATTTTTATAGCTCAACCCAAGACTCTCGGTTCCCTTTATATAACGAAGTATATTTTGAGAAATTGTAAATGTGATGTTTTGGGTTGTTGCATATATCTACTAGCGACTCTGACCGAATAACTTAGGCCGGGTCTAGTATGTGTTAGGTACCTTAGGCTTCCAATGAGCTTACGGTATTCGGTTGGGTCTACCGGTTGTCCTTCTTCGTCTTTCATTACATTCAACCGAGGTTCCATTGAGTAGTGAGTGGGATTGCAGTCATGCATTCCCGCAACCTTCAACATTTTCTTTGCAAATGCCTCTTGTTTCAATGTTATACAACCTCTTTGTTGATTCACTTCTAGCCCCAAATAGTAAGACAATAGCCCTAAGTCTTGCATATCAAACTCTTTCTTCATTTGTTCTTTGAATATATTGATTTCTTTCAAGCTTGACCCGGTAACAATCAAGTCGTCCACGTAAATCCCTATTATTATTAGCTCAGCCCCAACACTCCGTTTATATAAGGCTGACTCCCTTGCACACTTAATGAACTTTAGTCGTTTTAATGTTGTATCAAGTTTCTCGTTCCAAGCTCGTGGTGCTTGACGTAACCTGTAGAAGGCTTTGTGAAGACGGTACACCATGTTTTCTTTTCCCGGAATAACAAACTCGTCTGGTTGTTTAACAAACACGGGTTCCTTTAATACTTCATTCAAGAACGTCGATTTCACGTCCAAGTGATACACTAACCATGACTTCTTTGCTGCAAGGGCTAGTATAAGTCGGATTGTTTCGAGTCTTGCAACGGGTGCAAAAACTTCATCAAAGTCTACCCCTTGCTCTTGTACGTATCCTTTAGCGACTAGTCTTGCTTTATACCTTGTTACCGACCCATCTGCATCACGCTTGATTTTAAATACCCACTTGAAGCCTGTCACTTTATGACCTGTTGGTAGACTGCATAATTCCCAAGTTTTATTCTGAATAATTGAATTTAGTTCTTTCTGCATGGCAACATTCCATTCTGCATGAACTTTTGCTTCTTTGTAACTAGTGGGTTCTTCATCCAAAAATAGAAGGGATTCCAAATCTTCTTGTAACATAACAAAGTCATCAAATCGTTTGGGTAATACAGATTGCCTTGTTGTTTTCCTTACGAGCGTAACATGGGTCTCACTTTGATCGCGATTACCAGCCACTTCTGTCTCACCTGCATCGTCAGCCTCTTCAGTTTCACTTGCATCATCCTCCGGTTGAGTATGTGACTGCTTTAGGTTGTGTTCTCTGCAGGGGTTGGTGTTTGATCGCTGTTGGCATTTTCTCCACCGGTTAGGCCTGTTTCAGCATGTTGTTCATGTGTTTCACTGATTTGGACCTGAAACTCAACCCATGCTGGCCCATCTTCCGTGTTCTCTACCTTAGCCCAATCGTAACAGGTTCCTTCATTAAAGTTGATGTTTCTAGTCACGTGCACTCGTTTAGTGACTGGATCAAAGACCTTATAAGCTGGGCTCCCCGGTTCTTTGCCAAGGTTCACCACTTCGATACTCCGATCGTCTAGCTTTTTTACACCCACTGGTGGAGTGGTCATATACCCTTGGCAGCCAAATACCCGCAGATATTTTACCTTCGGTTTACGACCCGTCCAAACTTCAAACGGTGTGGAGCCTATCATTGCCTTCGTGGGGATTTGGTTTAACACATGCACCGTGTCTTGCAGCCTCTCCCTATAAGTCTTGTGGCATGTTCATAGCCTTTAACATGCTTCTTATGTGTTTAAGACTGTATGGTTTTTCCTTTCCACAACTCCGTTTTGTATAGGTGTGTAGGGGGCAGAAAACATACTTTTGATTCATGTTTCTTCACAAAATAAATTGAATGTCTTGTTTACAAACTCTCCCCCTCTGTCACTCCTCACTGTTTTGACCTTAAACCCGCTTTGTAACTCGACTTCGGATTTAAACTTCTTGAAGGCATCTAAAGCATCGTTTTTATTCTTTAAGGTGTAGATCCACATGTAACGACTATAATCGTCGATCAATAGCATAAAGTACCGGCTGCCACCTCGAGTTGATGTCGTAATAGGGCCACACAAGTTCGTGTGGACTTTGGCTCGGAACTCAGTCTTTTTTGAAAAGGTTGGCGGTTTTGTTTACCCATCATACATGCCTCATAGATTTGGCTCTTGTGTGACAACTTATGCAGCCCCTTTGCTAGTTGCATTTTAGACATACTAGTGAGGGATTGGAAGTTTAGGTGACCAAGTCTAGCATGCCATAGCCATGCTTGGTCACCTATTGCGTTGAGAAGGCACACTGGCTTTCCGACCTTTAACTCCTTCTTGTACAAACGATTACTTGAATGTAGTACCTTCATTAATAGTTGTCCATCTGTCTCGTATAACCAAAGATGATCTTTGACGATGACTATTTTATGACCTGTTTCGGATAGTTGTCCAAGACTTAGAATGTTACTACATAGTTTTGGAATGTAGTATACACCGATAATAAGTCTTTGCTCTCCGTTCCTGCAATCAAATAGTATTGATCCCTTTCCTTTAATCCTTACAATGATCCGTCTCCGAACTTGACTAAACCATTTATGGTTGAGTTTATTTCGGAGAAGTGTTCTTTATCTCCGGTCATGTGGTTCGAAGCTCCACTGTCAAGGTACCATGTTTCAATAGTTTTGGAGTCATTAAGATACATGTTGGGATGTACCTTATCTTCATTAGGTAACACTTTGTCATTCACCTCTACTACAACTACCATCATTATCTCATCACCTTTCTTTACGTTTTGTGGAGGGACTATAGGTGGTTCTTTAGGTTGAGTACACCCCCATGCGAAGTGTCCGTATTCATTGCAATTGTAACAACGAACAGAACTCTTGTCTCGTCATTGGTTGTTGTTGTTCCGGTTATGGTTTGAGGTGTATCCAAGTCCTTTACCTCTATATCCTCGTCTACGGCCTCGACCACGTCACTGTCCCTGATATTCTGACCCGGAAGGTTCACGGGTCTTACTTTGTGGCTTTCGACTTTCATTATACTTCTGCTTTGCATGGTTGTCACTTTTGGTGAACAAAATTTTTCCATGTGATTCTTCATTACCGGCATACAAGCGAACCCGGTCCTCAAACGCCTTTAGCCTGCCTATGGCTTCCTCGAATGGCATGCTATCTAGGTCCTCTGACTGCTATATGGACGCCATTATTAGAAGATACTTGAATGGCAAGGAGTTAAACAGCTTCCTTACATGCACTTCTGGTTCAAGGGTTGAGCCAAGGCTCTTGAATTTCCCCTCTATTGCGCTTATCTTCGCAACAAAGTCATCTAGAGATTCGTTCTCCTTCATCTTTAACATATCTAGCTATGATCGGAGTACATGTAACCGTGCCTTTTGAACCCAGTCTACTCCAAGGAAACGTACTCGAATGGCTTCTCATACTTCATGAGCCTTGCCATACTTAGCAACCTGCATGAGTATGTCTTCTGGTAGAGACTGGAATAACATCGCCATGGCCGTCTGATTCTTCTGATCCTCAACTGTTCCTCCGGTCACCGGATTGATTGCATCTAAAAGTCCGTAAGCCCCAAGTATGGTACGAACTATAGCCGACCACAAGGAATAGTTTGAGTTTGTTAGTTTCGGGCACTGTAGGTTGACTGTTTGATGTTCTCTTGCCTGTACCAAGGCGTTATGAAGTGGTTGTTCTCCGTCCGCCATGTCTTTCATTCTCTGCTATCTGATCAAGATTTCAACAGCCTAGAAATTTAGTTGGTTTTATTCGGAACCAGACTAATCGACTTCTGGCTTTGATTGATTAATCACCCCAATCAAAAACTCTTCTTGATCTCACGCACAGGTTGCCACGAATAGGTTCCAGTTTCAATCGGTTAAACACCCCGAATAAAAACTTCCTTTGATCTCTTTAGAGCCGTAGCTCTGATACCAATTGTTGGAGGACAATCGAAAATCACACGACAAGAACACGATGGTTTTGTTGGGGGGACTTCCCAACGACAGCCTTTTTTTGTTTTTATTAATACTCAAAAAATCAAATCAAATCAAATACAATGAAACCTATCATCTATTTATACACAAGCTTTTCTTGTAGAACAAGTAATCCTACTTAGACTCAAATACAAAATTCAAATTAAACAAACTTAAAGCATAAATCGACTTCGCTGACTTCTAGTTTCTGTCATGCATTACGTGACCATATCCAAAGGTTTGATTATTGGGTTTGTGTTCATTCTAGGCCATCGTGAATATACACTTTTAACTTACTTAACATATTTCTTTAATTTATAACTATCTTAATTTAATATACTAATAACATCCAATCCTAATTTAAACTAATATATTAATAACATCCAATCCTAATTAACTTGTTTTTACGTGAAAATGATTTTATTTTTGTTTTCTAGTAAAGATATTATAAATATGGTTGACCACTCAATGAGACGCCGACTTTTACACAAGTGGATGAAGAAAATTTTATTAGGGTGGACGCATGATTCAAGTATGGTGTCGAACGAGAATAAAATTGGGTAGGTACAGGCAGGAACACCGTTTCGGGCGTCACGTATCTAACGTGTAGCTGAATATATCATTATTTTTACTTTTTTTGAACGGAGAACATTGAATGTTGTAACGTCGTATCGTTATTTTTACTTGTTTCACACTTAGAGTTTTAAATTTATAAAAATAATAATTACCAACTAATCACACACATACAGAGGAAAGTGTACCTATCGTGTACGTAATATAGCTAGGGTAAGAATCAAGTATAGTTGAACAGAGAGAATGTGTAGAAGAGTTGTAAAGTTGTATTGAAGTTGTAAAGGATTACAAAGAAAGATGGGGTTTATATACATAACCCATATTTACATAAACTACCTCTAACATTACTTAATTACAATGTGTTTAATATTCCCCCGCAAGCTAAGGCCGGGAAACGATCAGAAGCTTGGAACGTAAAAGTGTAAATCGATGTGTTGGTAATGGCTTTGTGAATATGTCTGCTATTTGATCCTCAGTAGAAATGAATTGTACTCATAGTTTGCCTTGTACAACTTTTTTCACGAACAAAGTGAAAATCAACTTCAATATGTTTTGTTCTGGCGTGAAAGATTGGATTAGCAGCAAGATAGGTTGCACTGAGATTGTCACACCATAGAGTTGGAGCAAAGGTTTTGTTTACCCCTAGTTCTTTCAGTAATGCTTCTAACTAGGTTAATTCAGCTACTGTGTTAGCCATGGCTTTGTATTCTGATTCTGTAGATGACCGAGATACTGTCTTTTGTTTTCGTGCGATCCAGGAGATGAGGTTGATTCCCATATATATGGCGAATCCCCCGGTGGATCGACGGTTATCTAGGCAGCCAGCCCAATCAGCATCTGAGAAGGCAGTTAGAGGGGAAGATCCCTGCCAGTGAGCATCATTGTAGGCCTGAAGATGAGAGCTGGAGTTATGTTTAATGAGTAACCCATGATTAATTGTGCCTTTTAGACATCGAAGGATACGCTTAGCAGCAGACCAGTGGTTCTCAGTTGGGGCATGCATGTATTGGCAAACTTTGTTCACAGCAAAGGCAATGTCAGGTCGGGACAATGTAGCATATTGCAGGGCCTCGACCAATTATCGGTATTTTTCCGGATCAGGGAGAGGAGGATTGTCTCCCAAAGATAATGTTTGGGATGTGCTCATTAGAGATGCAACAGGTTTACAGTCAACAAAACCAGTGCGCTGTATAAGGTCAGAGACATACTTCTTATGTGAAAGAAGAATATTCTTGCCTTGCGGGTCTAGTTCAGTACCAAGAAAGTAGTCAAGAGCACCGAGATCTTTGACAACAAATGCTTTACTGAGCAGTTGAATAACGCGATTGACTTCAGATGTGTTGTTGCGAGTAACGATGATATCATCCACGTAAACCAGAACGTAAAGAAGAGTTGTGCCACTTTTGTAGGTGAACAGTGAGGGACCAGTCTTCGACCCATGGAAACCCAATTTGTAAAGTGCTTGAGATAAACGATGAAACCAAGCACGTGAGAGATTTTTGTAATAAACACACATGATCCGGTTGTTTAGGATCAATGAAGCCTTGCGGTTGTATTAGTAATAGTTGCCATTTTTTTAACTAGCTGAGCACTTTAAGTAAGCCGAGAACTTGAAGTCAACCGAGAACTTTAACTTTGCCGAGAACCTTAACCGAATACCAAGGCCAAGAACTAGGGCCGAGAACTTTACTGGAAAAAAACTTTTAGCCAAAAACCCTTAATTTTGGCGGCGGGGCCGAGAACTTAAAGTGTGAAAAGGGTGAAAACCCTAGTTCGATACGCGAAATAGATGAGAAATAAATAACGAATTGTATGATGCTTCGGTATGCTTCGTGATGTAGAAGAAAAATACGGACCTTTGTAGAGAAAGAGACGAAAAAGACGAGCTTTGTATGCTTCAGTATTGTAGTTGAAAACCGTAGAGTCTTGTGTACTCCAGTTACGACCGATGGTGGTGGTAGAGCCAAATGAGGCTCTAATACCAAGTTGAACAGAGAGAATCTGTAGAAGAGTTGTAAGGTTGTATTAAAGTTGTAAAGGATTACAAAGAAAGATGGGGTTTATATACATATACCCATGTTTACATAAACTACCTCTGACATTACTCAATTACATTGTGTCTAATAAGTATCGATACACAGGACACTAGGTAACTCCTAATACTAAACAATTATCAATATCTAGTCGGATGATTATCTTTTGAGAAGGTATGCTTGAAAACAAGAAAACACTACAGAAATCCAGATGGATGGAAGCCGTATCATCTAGATGTCGAATCCTTTTGACGAAGATTGAATAACTCTTTTGATTGATTGAGACTATGACGGTTTATCTCTAAAAGGCTAGGCTCTCATTAGAGTTACCTATACGAGTCGGCTATGAAGAGCTCTAGAACGTAACGTTGGGTACCCCATGACCTACTACAAAGAAGAATCAACTACCACTTTATTGAATTGGGCTCTAGTCTTCAAACAGTAGGTTAAAGGCTCTAGTGTTCAAATTTTCACACCGAACACAATCTCGACTCCGAATGTTGTGATCTAAACCTCGGATTGGCTTCATCCTCTCTTCCAGAACCTTCTAACAATGGGTTTGGGGTCTATCTCGTGATTTCTTGATGATGATTAGCTCTGGCCATCATGTGCTTTATATAGGCATCAATTAGGGCTTTTGCGATCACCTACGTACGACCCATACAGAACCATGCAACCGTACGGTCTTCAATGTCGGCTACGAACTTGGAACTCTTAATGGTGAACGATGACTTCCTCGAATTCTTCTTCATTTCCTCCAAGTCCCTCTTATTCAATATCTACCTAAATTTTCCTCAAACTTCATCAAATTCACCAAGCAGATTTGTAAATTCACTGATAATACAATTTAGTACAAAACAATGAATTTATAGTAAAACATAACACAAATTGTGATTAATTCAATTATAAAAACATAATTCATCAAGTAGACCTGAAAATTCAATAATAATGCAATTTAGTATATAACTATGAATTCACAGTAAAACATAACACAAATTGTGATTATTTCGATTATAAAGACATATGTAATTTATTGTACACTCGAGTGGTGACTAATCACCGTTGTCATACCACAACTCTCTCTCTCTTATTTATTTTATTTAAAAAATAATTAAGAGATGAGAAAGATGGATAATATGAGTTTAGAGATGGCTAGTGAAGAGATTGAAAAAAGATTATGTGATTCTGTTATGGATGAGAAAAATTGAAAAGTTTTATCTTTCCCCCTTAATATGTGTGATTTTAAAACTATAGAAAATGTGAATCATAACCCTATGTAAATAGCTCCAAATGTGCATTGAGATGTCGTGTTATGAAGAAAATTTTATTAATATGTACATTTTTCATCCGAAATTACCGACAGATAATATGATTTTTTTTTTATTTTGTGGAATTTCATCGATGATCAATTAGTTATAACCGACATGATTCATCTTTCGGTAATAGTTAATTAATCAGTTGTTTAGTAGTCAATTATAGATGAATGAACATGCAATGTAATTTCATTTGTGAAAAGAAAAAATTCATGCCACAGGTCCACAGTCGACTGTCTCAACCAAATGAGTGGCTTTTTACCTTCTTTTTCTAATAGAAGTCGGCAATAAAAGTTCAATAAAGAAATCAAGAAAATTAATTTAATTGAGTTCGGCCAAAATTGTAAAGCAACTATGAAAATTAAAATAAAAAAACTAATCAATAAAATCGAAATCAATATCGTCAGAAGTATAACAACTAGTTTAACCTAGTGGTAAAGATGTATAATCAAGACTTTACTAAAATAGGGAGCTCTTGGGTTCAAGTCCCACTTGTGATAAAAAAAAAGGGATCCAGATTAGATTTTCTCACCTATGATGAGTTTCCTCCTAATGAAGATAAAGATAATCGGGTGGGTCAGTGGCCCGTCAATAATTCAAATTGCAGTTAAAAAAAATATCTTCACAAGTACGTGTCGTGCAAAGAGATGCTTGAGTTATCCGGCCAGCACTAACTTGTCCAGCTCATGGAAGCAATTTTGATTTTATTCAAAGTTGCTGCGTGGACCAATAATTGAAGGCTCTATGAACACTTATCAACCTACGAAACAAATTGTTGTATTATATAATGCATTATTACGTTAGAATTACACGATTTTAAATAAATATAATTTATATATTTAATAACAATGATATTGTGTCTTTAAAAAAACCCTTGTATTGTTATGCAATGTATTGGTTGAATAAATCGGTGTATTAAAAGAGTTAAATAAAATATATGAAATTATACATAATTAATTTTATATTAAATATGTTAAAATATATACTTTTTCAATATTATTATTATTATTTAATATCATTATTTAGAGGAGAGAAAGAGGCGGGAAAATATAAGTTGAGAAATCCTAGAATCATGTCATGTGTCCTCTAAGATTTTCATTTATTAGGTAGTATAGATTAAATGCAATGAGCCCTAGATCAGTTGGTTTGAAAGTAGACACCTATATGGTCTTCCAATGTAGAGGTAATGAGTTCGAGACTCATTTGGTGCAATAGGCTCAGGTGGGGCAGTGGCTTTACCACAATGCGATTTCGGGTGGTGGGTTTTCCCTAGAATGGTGGGCGGGCCGGGTTACCACTGTCTGCGTTCGCGGGCGTAGGTGTTCTTTCGCCAATGGGTTTACCGGGTGACCGGACTTATAATATTAGTTGGTCGTTAAAAAAAATATAATGCATTAAATACACAAAAAAAATTATATTATTATCCAAACTTTATATAAAATAATACTTTGAGTTTATAACATGGGAATATAAACTTTTGAGTTTTGACATAGTCAATATATATGGTTATTTTATAATTAATTTAAACTACTATATTAATAGAATCGAATACTAATTAACTTCTTGTCACGTGAAAATGAAGGTAATTTTATACTATTTAGTGGAGATATTATGAAATAGAGAAAATCATTAAAATGTACATTTTAATCAAAAAAGTTGGCAAAATATACATTGACTTTTTTAAATTTAAAAAATACTAATCCAAAATTAACCAATAAGATTCTGACACGTAAGTTAAAACTAATTTGAAGAATCCAATATAGCTGGCCACGTGTCATACTTGAGAGTGTCCACGTGTTTTTAGTCGGCTAAATTGTAGCCGTTAATTCAACCGACGGCTTCACCCTAGCCGGCAAAATCAACGACGAATGAAATGATGACAAGTGTCAAAATTAATAAATTTTGACGGCTATATGGTAGCATACCGTATACTGTGTAGGCTCCAAAATTAAAACAAAGGCTATTCAATGACATGTGGCATCATTTCATTGGTTTTGAATTAGCCGGCTATGGTGAAGCCGTTACCAGAGATACGGGCTACAATTTAGCCGACAAAAATACGTGGATATGCTCAATGATTAACACGTGGCCGGCTATATTGGATCCTTTAAATTAGTTTTAACTTACATGTCAAAATCCTATTGGGTCATTTTGGATTTGAATATTTTTTAGTTTGAAAAAGTCAATATACATTTTGTCAATTTTTTTTTGTTAAATTGTACATTTTGATGATTTTCTCTATGAAATATGGTTGAGTGGTTGACGTCCCAATGAGATGCGGCTTTTACACCGGATGAAGAAAATTTTATTAATAAGTATTTTTTTTTGTTAAGTCGACATTTGTCAAATTCATGAAAGAAATTATATTAAAGTAAAAAAAAAACAAAACAAAACATTTAACCGCGAAATCAATCAACGTCTTTGAAACTTTGCATAAAAAACAACGGCTTTATACTTGCACGTTGTAGCGGAGGCGTAAACGCATGACAAAAACCAAAGTTTAAACTTTAAGACGTGCACGTTGTGGTGGAGCCGTACGATGACATTAACGTGGGTAAGACGCGTTTGCAAACCTAGTTACACGCGTTGTGGCGGTGACACAAACGTACCAGCGCGTTACGGCGGGACAGTACGGTAATATTAACTTGTTTAAGCACGTAATTAAAGCCATGTGATGCGGCGAGTTTGCAAACCTCGTTACGCGCGTTGTGATGACGAAAATAATGCGACTAAGTACATAAAAGAAACGTATGAAGTTGACATGACTCGGCCCTGAAGATCGAAAAATAGATTAATTGCGGCGAAATATGAGTTAACATTGAAACGACAAATTCGTTAAAATATTGAAACGACAAATTCGTTAAAAAAGTTAGTAATAAAGTAAAATAAAAATAAAAATAGAAAAAAAGTAATTTTTACAAACAAATATAAAAAAATAAAAGAAAAAAGAAAATAAATTTGAGGGATAAATTTGAAAGTTTAAAAATTTGAGGGATAGAGTTTAGAAATATGTCTAGGGGTAAACTTAAAATTTAGAAACTTGAAGGGTATATATGAAAATTTTGAAAGCTGAGGGGCCATTATGAAAATTAAGAAACTAAAGGGTTCAATATTAAACTTTTGTAAAAAAAAATTTACTACTAGTCGCCGACATTGCAATTTAAGAGTAAGGGAATTTTAACTACAAAAAATTTGAATTATAACCCTACATAAACGAGTTTCAAATATGCATCAAGAACATTCATAGTAGCATATCTATATTTATTTTTCAGTAAATTTAACTCTTAATTTGGTTTAACTTCTCACATTTTATTCTTCATCTTTATCTCACTCACAAACTTTTATTTTATTATTATTTTCTATTTCTTAGACAATCAAAAAAAATATAAAGATTGATAAAAATGAATCTCTATATTTAGAGAATCACTATTTACTAAACTAAAAAATTTAAAAATAGAGATGAAGATCCTGATTGATATAAGAAATAAAAAAAAAATCTCTAAATAAAAAAGATAGAAACTATATTATGAATACTTGAGCGTGTCATACTTGAGAGTGTCCACGTGTTTCTAGTCGGCTAAATTGTAGCCGTTAATTCAACCGACGGCTTCACCCTAGCCGGCAAAATCAACGACGAATGAAATGATGACAAGTGTCAAAATTAATAAATTTTGACGGCTATATGGTAGCATACCGTATACTGTGTAGGCTCCAAAATTAAAACAAAGGCTATTCAATGACATGTGGCATCATTTCATTGGTTTTGAATTAGCCGGCTATGGTGAAGCCGTTACCAGAGATACGGGCTACAATTTAGCCGGCAAAAATACGTGGATATGCTCAATGATTAACACGTGGCCGACTATATTGGATCCTTTAAATTAGTTTAAACTTACATGTCAAAATCCTATTGGGTCATTTTGGATTTGAATATTTTTTAAGTTTGAAAAAGTCAATGTACATTTTGTCAATTTTTTTTTTGTTAAAATGTACATTTTGATGATTTTCTCTATGAAATATGGTTGAGTGGTTGACGTCCCAATGAGATGCGGCTTTTACACCGGATGAAGAAAATTTTATTAATAAGTGTTTTTTTTTGTTAAGTCGACATTTGTCAAATTCATGAAAGAAATTATATTAAAGTAAAAAAAAAAACAAAACAAAACATTTAACCGCGAAATCAATCAACGTCTTTGAAACTTTGCATAAAAAACAACGGCTTTATACTTGCACGTTGTAGCGGAGGCGTAAACGCATGACCTAAACCAAAGTTTAAACTTTAAGACGCGCACGTTGTGGTGGAGCCGTACGATGACATTAACGTGGGTAAGACGCGTTTGCAAACCTAGTTACACGCGTTGTGGCGGTGACCCAAACGTACCAGCGCGTTACGGCGGGACAGTACGGTAATATTAACTTGTTTAAGCACGTAATTAAAGCCATGTGATGCGGCGAGTTTGCAAACCTCGTTACGCGCGTTGTGATGACGAAAATAATGCGACTAAGTACATAAAAGAAAACTTATGAAGTTGACATGACTCGGCCCTGAAGATCGAAAAATAGATTAATTGCGGCGAAATATGAGTTAACATTGAAACGACAAATTCGTTAAAATATTGAAACGACAAATTCGTTAAAAAAGTTAGTAATAAAGTAAAATAAAAATAAAAATAGAAAAAAAGTAATTTTTACAAACAAATATAAAAAAATAAAAGAAAAAATAAATAAATTTGAGGGATAAATTTAAAAGTTTAGAAATTTGAGGGATAGAGTTTAGAAATATGTCTAGGGGTAAACTTAAAATTTAGAAACTTGAAGGGTAAATATGAAAATTTTGAAAGCTGAGGGGCCATTATGAAAATTAAGAAACTAAAGGGTTCAATATTAAACTTTTGTAAAAAAAAATTTACTACTAGTCGCCGACATTGCAATTTAAGAGAAAGGGAATTTTAACTACAAAAAATTTGAATTATAACCCTACATAAACGAGTTTCAAATATGCATCAAGAACATTCACAGTAGCATATCTATATTTATTTTTCAGTAAATTTATCTCTTAATTTGGTTTAACTTCTCACATTTTATTCTTCATCTTTAATTCACTCACAAACTTTTATTTTATTATTATTTTCTACTTCTTAGACAATCAAAAAAAATATAAAGATTGATAAAAATGAATCTCTATATTTAGAGAATCACTATTTACTAAACTAAAAAATTTAAAAATAGAGATGAAGATCCTGATTGATATAAAAAATAAAAAAAAAATCTCTAAATAATAAAGATAGAAACTATATTATGAATACTTGAGCCTGTCATACTTGAGAGTGTCCACGTGTTTCTAGTCGGCTAAATTGTAGCCGTTAATTCAACCGACGGCTTCACCCTAGCCGGCAAAATCAACGACGAATGAAATGATGACAAGTGTCAAAATTAATAAATTTTGACGGCTATATGGTAGCATACCGTATACTGTGTAGGCTCCAAAATTAAAACAAAGGCTATTCAATGACATGTGGCATCATTTCATTGGTTTTGAATTAGCCGGCTATGGTGAAGCCGTTACCAGAGATACGGGCTACAATTTAGCCGGCAAAAATACGTGGATATGCTCAATGATTAACACGTGGCCGGCTATATTGGATCCTTTAAATTAGTTTAAACTTACATGTCAAAATCTTATTGGGTCATTTTGGATTTGAATATTTTTTAAGTTTGAAAAAGTCAATGTACATTTTGTCAATTTTTTTTTTGTTAAAATGTACATTTTGATGATTTTCTCTATGAAATATGGTTGAGTGGTTGACGTCCCAATGAGATGCGGCTTTTACACCGGATGAAGAAAATTTTATTAATAAGTGTTTTTTTTTGTTAAGTCGACATTTGTCAAATTCATGAAAGAAATTATATTAAAGTAAAAAAAAAACAAAACAAAACATTTAACCTTGAAATCAATCAACGTCTTTGAAACTTTGCATAAAAAACAACGGCTTTATACTTGCACGTTGTAGCGGAGGCGTAAACGCATGACCTAAACCAAAGTTTAAACTTTAAGACGCGCACGTTGTGGTGGAGCCGTACGATGACATTAACGTGGGTAAGACGCGTTTGCAAACCTAGTTACACGCGTTGTGGCGGTGACACAAACGTACCAGTGCGTTACGGCGGGACAGTACGGTAATATTAACTTGTTTAAGCACGTAATTAAAGCCATGTGATGCGGCGAGTTTGCAAACCTCGTTACGCGCGTTGTGATGACGAAAATAATGCGACTAAGTAAATAAAAGAAACGTATGAAGTTGACATGACTCGACCCTGAAGATCGAAAAATAGATTAATTGCGGCGAAATATGAGTTAACATTGAAACGACAAATTCGTTAAAATATTGAAACGACAAATTCGTTAAAAAAGTTAGTAATAAAGTAAAATAAAAATAAAAATAAAAATAGAAAAAAAGTAATTTTTACAAACAAATATAAAAAAATAAAAGAAAAAAGAAAATAAATTTGAGGGATAAATTTGAAAGTTTAGAAATTTGAGGGATATAGTTTAGAAATATGTCCAGGGGTAAACTTAAAATTTAGAAACTTGAAGGGTATATATGAAAATTTTGAAAGCTGAGGGGCCATTATGAAAATTAAGAAACTAAAGGGTTCAATATTAAACTTTTGTAAAAAAATATTTACTACTAGTCGCCGACATTGCAATTTAAGAGTAAGGGAATTTTAACTACAAAAAATTTGAATTATAACCCTACATAAACGAGTTTCAAATATGCATCAAGAACATTCACAGTAGCATATCTATATTTATTTTTCAGTAAATTTATCTCTTAATTTGGTTTAACTTCTCACATTTTATTCTTCATCTTTATCTCACTCATAAACTTTTATTTTATTATTATTTTCTATTTCTTAGACAATAAAAAAAAATATAAAGATTGATAAAAATGAATCTCTATATTTAGAGAATCACTATTTACTGAACTAAAAAATTTAAAAATAGAGATGAAGATCCTGATTGATATAAAAAGTAATAAAAAATCTCTAAATAATAAAGATAGAAACTATATTATGAATACTTGAGCTTGTGACAATTTGAATCAATCTGAACCGTAAATTGCTCGTTGATAATATGAATACAATTATGTTTTTTTATTATACCCTTATGTTAAAAGAGTTAAAGAATGAAGGTTAATATTAAAAAAATAAAAGGCTAAAATCGATTTTCTTATTCCCATACTAAGTGGTTCCTAATCAATATTCCCCTAGCACACACATGTATAATCAAATACAAAGTAAATTTAACATGTTATGCCTATAAATTTAACATGTTATGCCTAAGAAGTGTTAAGGAATTAATGATTGAGATTATGAGAGGCTACCACGTCATCAATGTTCATGCATGAAAAAGTTTGGAGCGTTAGAATTGAAATGCCTACCATTTTAACTTTTTTTCAAGCTCTCTCATTTTTTAACGTATAAGACCTTTTTATAAGAAATTATATTTTCTTATCTTTAACCTGAGTATAATATTGATATATAAATTTTATAAAAAACATTTTCTTAAAAACATCAATATACTGTGTGATAACGTGCTTAAACTAGGATGCTTAGTTATTGTACGTAATTAGTTTTATATGTTGCGTAATATGTACGTAATTATTTAACTTTTTGGCCCATGCTACGTTTAGTATGTGTATAATTATAGAGACACGTTTAATACAAAACTAAATTCAGCAAAGAAACATGATTTACAATTAATCAAACATTTTTTTAGAACGATTATGATACTTCAAGATCCCAAACATACTTCAAAAAATATCTTCTTCAAAGAAAATATCTTCTTAGCTTTAACACGTTGTTCAATTCAATCTTGTCTTTTTGTCCAAAAGTGTAGCCGCAAAAACTACTTACTAGCTGTAGGTCCATTCTTATCTCAGAGGCCCATCAACTCTATATATAACAAAAACTACAACTGCATTCTCATAACATGATTTCAAATATGCTTCTGTCTTTCTTATTTCTTCCCCTCTTATCTCTCCTTTACCTTCTTCCCAAAATCATCAAAAAGAAATCAAAATTCAATCCACCAGGCCCTCCTGGACTACCCTTCATCGGCAACTTGCACCAGATCGATCAATCAAGCCTCCATTCTTCCTTATGGAACCTCACCAAACCCTACGGTCCAATCGTATCCCTTCGCTTTGGGTTCAACTCAGCCGTTGTTATATCGTCAGCCAGTTTAGCGAAAGATGTCTTGAAAACCCAAGATCTTATCTTTTGCGATAGGCCGTTATTTATCGGCCAACAGAAGATAACTTATGATGGCATAGATATAGCTTTTTCTCCCTACAGCAAGTGCTGGAGAGAGATGAGAAAGATTTTCACCCATCATTTGTTCAGCCCTAAAAGGGTACGATCTTTTAGGTGTATTCGAGAAGATGAGGTCTCAAGTGCCATGAAGACGATACATGATCTCGCTCTGTCGTCTAAACCGGTAAACTTGAGTGAAATGATGAAGAGTGTGACGAGTAATATAATGATGAGAGTGAGTTTCGGCAAGAGGTACCAACATGGGCATGAAAGCACCAAGGTTTTTGGACTACTTAATGAACTTCAGGCGTATTTGGTGGATCTTTATTTCTCGGACGTCTGGCCTGGGCTGCCTTTTGTTGGTTTGGTCGATCGGTTGATGGGCAAGATGAACCGGCTAGAGAAATGCTTCCAAGATCTTGATTCCTTTTACCAACAACTCATTGATGAACGCTTGATTAACAATCAAAAACGTAAGTCTTATGAGGAAGACAAAGATGAAGATGATGTTATGGATATTCTACTACAACTTGTGAAAGATAAACTGTTCAGCCTGACGAACGAGCACATAAAAGCCATGCTCATGGTAACTAGTACATGCTCTCATTCTCATTCTCTCTCTCTCTCTATATATATATATGTGAAGGCTAAAATAAAAACTCAGCTGAGTTGAAAACCTATATAACTTTGTTTTTTTAGGATTTTTGTATACAATTTTCGTCATCAAAAAACCCAAAAAATAAAAGACCGCCAAGTATTATTTTAGTTTATTCTTTTTATTATCATTTTAATTATTTTACATTTACTGCTACTATTATTATTTTCCATTAATGAAAACCACTATTATATCATGTATGCCAGGTAATGACATATTCGAAAGTCTTTTCCTTAATAATGTACATAATTATCATCGGTCTTCATGCTTTGATTACACGTGACGTCTTTTGTGTTATTAACTCTAATATAGCAAGGTTTCCCGTGATATCGCGTGGCTAAAAATAACTAGTTTAATATGCATATAAAGTTACGAAAGCAAAGCGCTACAAAAATAATTTTCCACTTTATTTTATATGTTTATCAAGCTAGAGCCTTCAAGCTCAAGGGCGAAGCTATGAAGGGGTCAGGGAGGGCCCCAGCCCCTGCCGTTTTTTCCGTTAGTAGTGTTAATTTTTTCGTTTTCGTCCGAAATTTTTTTTACGTATAGAGACGGCCCCTGCTTATTTTTTTCGGCCCCCGCTTCTTAGATTTTCAAGCTCCGCCACTGTTCAAGCTAGACGTAATATATAGTCATCTTATATATTATTTTCCAACACCAGTTTTGTATTATACTCTAATTAGTGGTACCGTTATGGTATTGTAGTTAAACTATATACTTGATCACAATATATATATAAACTCTTATGTTAATCCTGAGTTCATGTCATGGGTAAAATTTCTTTAAAGTCCAATATTAATTATCTTCCTTCTTTCTTGAATATAATTATCTTCCTTCTTTCTTGATAAAAATCACTAGAAAAGTCCGTTGTAAATTTTGTTGAAAAAATCACTAGAAAAGTCCGTTGTAAATTTTGTTGAAAAAATCATATTATTTCCGTCGTAAAATTTGTTACTAATAGCGATGGAATCACAAATGGTCCTTTATGTTGTAGTATGAGTAACAGTAGCTTATGCAATAACGAAGCGATCGTGTGATCACATGAATAAAAATGTATATAGTCTGCTTCATGGATTTAAATTTGATTTTTTTTTTAATTTTCTTTATGGCATTGATTATATGATCTTGCTTACATTAGAAGATCCGCCTACATTCTTTACTTTCTTTATTCAATTGTCTAATTGTTTCCATGTGTAATTCATTTCTAGGATGTATTGGTAGCCGGGACAGATACTAGTGCAGCAATCGTGGTTTGGGCAATGACATTGTTAATAAGGAACCCTAAAGTAATGAAGAAAGCACAAGAAGAAGTGAGACATGTAATCGGAAAGAATAGTAAAATAGATGAGGATGATCTTACCAAACTCACCTATCTGAAGGCCGTGATAAAAGAGACAACAAGACTATACCCTCCAGTTCCTCTTCTAGTGCCTCGAGAAACAAGGAAAGATTCCATTGTACATGGGTACAAAATCAAGCAGAAAACCCTAGTTTATGTGAACGCATGGGCTATCGGAAGGGACCCTAGATCTTGGGAGAGACCGGAAGAGTTCTTGCCCGAGCGATTCTTGGGCAGTTGTGATATTGACTTCAAAGGGAATGATTTTGAATTGATACCTTTCGGGGCTGGCCGAAGGTTGTGCCCTGGAATGTCAATCGGAGTTGTCATGGTGGAACTTTTACTTGCTAATCTTCTTTACTTGTTTAATTGGGGGTTGCCAGATGGCGTGGGGAAAGAAGATATAGACTTTGATGCTATGCCCGGGATAACCATGCACAAGAAAAATGAACTTTGTGTTTTAGCTCATCTACAGTTTTAAAAGGTTATTAGTCATCTAAATTTATGACATTTCATTGGTATAGTACTTTGTTTGAACTTTGTTAGAATATTTTAAAGGTATAAAACTCAAGCTCCTGCATTTATTTAATGGTTGGTGATTACTCAAAACGAATGGAGCTTGTAACTCTCACATCTGTTGAGGGGAGAAGGAAGCGTTTCTTATAAAGGGGTGAAAACCTTCTATGCTAGGATGCGTTTTGCCTCGGCGAGCAATTCGTCCGGAGAAAACAAAACTGTGAGTTTCCGGATGGGCAACCCATTGGGGGCAAAGCATATAATATTCTGGTCAGTTTACTTGGTTTGTTACCGATCTATTGTTACCGATCTAATATGAAACACCCTTATTAGTGTTGAATTAAAAAACTTTCACTAGTGTCATCATGATTTAGATTACAGTTGCGTGAGAAAGTTTTTATCGGGTCAGGTGTGTTGGGTTTCATAAGTCCGTTTTAAAATTTTAGTAGCGGAAGACTTTGGACATACAAACAATCTATGATTCAATAATGGATTCTTACGAGGGTCCAATTGCAAAAAAAACGATAAACCAAAAATAAACCATAAGATATTTCAAGAACAACTAACCATTAGGTATATTTAAAACTCGTTGGGGTTATGGATGATGAAATCTTCACAGATTCTCAAATAGTATCCACACATGACACATGAACAAGCCGACTCAGGTAGGTGTTAGCCAATCCATGCGAATCGTCAAACTTTTAGCAAACCCCAACTCATCCTGAAGCTTGGTTCAATCGAACTAGAGCTTAAATTAGGAGAACTTCCTTCTTCTACCTTGAGGTCGACGCACACCAAAGGGAGGGGAGAGGTGTGCGATGGCTAGGGTTTGCATAAGTAGGAGTGGAGGAATGTAATACATATATGTAGGTAATAGTTTATTTATGTGTGGTAAGCAACTCTCTTCGATTATAAGCATACAACTACTTATTTATTGTATTATAGTGATATTTTGTATTTATTTTTTATAGAAAGAACATTTTGTGAGATATTTGAGATCCGTTAGACACGTAAAAGTCGACATAAATAAAGCTTAGACGCCACACCTGTTAAATTTGAAGTTAGACACAAAAGATAACTATATAGAAAGCAGTATATTTGTAATGAGCCACATGAAGACTTAGACTGATGGTTGTGGGGCTTTATTGAGAGTGGATTCATCCTCTAATATCACGTCATGTGGCGCTGACTGGATGCTGACTAAGCAGTGGATAAAGCCCCTGCTGAAGCACTTGAGGGTGTTGTGGTGCAGGTGAGCGGGGGCTTTATCGAATTAATTTTTTGTTTAATTATTTCTTCAATTCAAATTTAAAAACTAATAATTAATTAAAAATAATAATAAAAGATAAAATAATTAATTAAAAACATTCAACATCCTAAAAAAAAAAAATACATAGAAAATAAAATACTAAATTATTCCATAGGGTTTTAATTTTCTTCCATTTCCTTTCGAATACGCTCCTTTTGTTTTTCATATATCGCTTGGTCCCTCGGCGATAGGTGGCTGACGTCCTTGCTAAGAAATTCCAACTTCTTCATCATTTGTTTTTCCATTTTCACCTGCGTCGCCTTCTCGAGAGTACTTGTTATTTGTTTTTCCATTTTCTTCCATTTTCACCTTTGTGAGAGCGTTTTTGGGGTTGAACCGGTTCCTCTTGTGTCTCCGGAATGACTAAGTCGGGAGACGGTTGTGACATTTGATTGTAGACAAGCCGGTTAAACGCCTCATCATCCAAATATTCCAAACCTTGTAAATTCTCCATATTCTCCACATACTCATTCCAATTTCTCGACATTTTTGGTTGATGATTTGTAGTAATGTAGAGAGTAGTTTATAAAATTGAGAGAAAATAAGAAGTTTATAAAGATTTTGAAAGATAAATGAGTGAAGAGGAGTTAATTTATATAAATAGAAATTTTTTTTTTTAATACCCCAACGGCTCTCTCCCCAACGGTCATGCCAGCAGCGCTCGCTAGCCCCACCACGCCACCCCGCTCGCGCCCCCCATCGCCTGACCATGTTGTGGTGTGCGCGGCCAAGGTGGCTCGCGCCCACCGTTGGCGCCCCTCGCTCGCCTACCACAACCAACATTCTTATATGAAAAGAAACCAAATCAGCAGTTGCTATCATCGAGGAAAAAACCAACACTTATAAAACAATTGCTATCATCGAGGAAATATTGGTGTCGGCAGATGAATCACATGAATGGATGGAGGTTGGATAGATGATCAAGAACGACCAGGAGAGGTGGGAGGGGATGAAAGGGTGGGTGAGGTGGTCTTTTAGGGTTTTCAAGAAAGAAAAAGGGTGACAAAATTATTATT
The DNA here is from genome assembly GCA_023525975.1 of Smallanthus sonchifolius. Taxonomy (NCBI): domain Eukaryota; kingdom Viridiplantae; phylum Streptophyta; class Magnoliopsida; order Asterales; family Asteraceae; genus Smallanthus; species Smallanthus sonchifolius. Next base: position 84,323,640 of record CM042032.1, on the reverse strand, counting down.
ATTATTTTTTTTACTATCAAGGGCATTTTTGTCTTTTCACAAAAAAGTTAACAGAAAAGTTAGATGACGCTAGAGACACGTAGTTGATTGAGACAATTGACAAACCATAAGAACTAAAAAAATGAAATTAAAACTTTTGAACTAAAAACGTTATTTTAAGTATAAACCACAAAGACTAAAATCAAAATTTACTCTTCTTACTAATCTAATAAATGAAAATCTATTCGGCACACGCATAAGTTTTACAGACTAAGGACCCATTGCTTTTCCCGTCCATTTCACTTTTCTCTTTTTTCTTCAAACGCGGATCTGGCTATCTATCCTGGTATACCCGGTTTGACCCATCTCACAAACCTTTCATTCGGATGATTTTCCTTATCTTGTCTCTAATCTCCTGAAACCCTAATATTTCTTTTCATTCTCTTCTCTGCAATAGACCTACAAGTAAGAATCATCGATGGTTCAACAAATCTGCCAATGAACTCCACCGTCTCTTCAACAAATTTCCCTTATCTTCTCTCTAAACGGCCAAAACCCTAATATTTCTTTTCATTATCTTCTCTGCAACAGATCTACAAATCATCGATGGTTCAACAAATCGATGAATCCTAATTTTCACGTCTACCGGATCTTCGACAAATCATCGCCGGTACCCTATTCTCCCCCTGTTGAACCTCTGCCGCCACCCCCATCCACTGTATTCAACTTCTGCCGCTACAAAAAATCATCAGCATGAACAGCAGCCGGTACCATATTCTCCCCCTTTTTGCACCCATTATTGTTCATGTTGGCAATTATAAATTCTTTTATTTTACCTGTTTTTTTTGTTTTCAGGCCACGAACAGGAAACCTCTTCCCTTGATTTTTTCTTGTTAAGCCTTGAAGATAATGTGTCAGACGGTACTTCATTGGTAGGTATCAATAATTTTGAAAGAATAACTTATACATATAATAGTGGTGCATTTTTAACTGTTTTTTTTTGCTTTGATTCCTGAATTGATGTGTTAATGATCTTGAGATCATTTGGTGTGTTCCATTTGGTATATTTATATGACAGATCGTTACAATAAGCTATATGATTTTCGGACTATATTGCTCTCGAGTCAACTTAATTTATGTTTCGATTGCTCATCAACACTAATTTAGAACATTTGAGATAAGATAGAGATCACTAGGCAAGCAACTGGCATGTTGTATGGCATATCGATTGCTCAAGTCCTGCAGTCTCCACTGTGTCCAGAACTGGCAGATAGAGATCACTCTGACCATTAAGTCTTTTTTGATTTTGATAGCATTGAGAGAACTGTTTAGAGCCATAGCAGGGGATCTATGCATTGATGAATTTTTTGTGTCACTTCATATAAATGAACAGCATCATGTCAAATAAGAATGACCCATTTATAAAAAACAAGAATGCCATGTTTAACTATACAACCTATTTAACTCATTTTTGTATAAATCAATATGATGAGTTGTATAAAAACATGAGCAATTATGCCTGTGACTTATTTCAATGTAAGTAATAAGTAATTGTATTATTATTGTTTTCTACTCCTCTTGCTAATATAATATGAATTGCAGCCTAATGGAATCACCCAAGATAACTTTGCTGTCCGAACTAGATATTTCTAAAGATGATTTCTTTATTAAGGTTCGTGTAATAAGGCTATGGAGGAAGCCTAATCCTCGGAAATTAGATGAAACTCTGTCCATTGAAATGATATTGATGGATGAAAAGGTACGTTATCTATATTTATACTATATAATAAATAAAGGTTTTTACGTGTCGCCTCTACATTCATTTTCATCATTTTTTCCTGCCTCTCTCTTATTTAATGCACTTCTATATTTTAATAATAATATATATTTAAAAAAATACTAATTATACTAACAAAACATATTTATTTTAAATTATCTCTTATTATAATAAACTTTAAATAGTAATTAACGTATTTTCGAAACCCAATTATATATTAATTTTTACATATTTTGAGTTTGTTCCTATCCTTAGTATATGTAATATATTTTTACATATATAAATAAAGATTTAAAAAATTTATATATTAATATTTTTCAGTTTTCACCCCGTGTGTAAACACGGGATCTAAACTAGTATACTAATAAATAAAGATATGACGTGACACATGTCACTTTCTGGTTTCTTCTCATATCTATTTTCCCGCCTCTCTCTTCTATTAAATACTAATTTTTTCGTTTATCTCTTTTATTAAATAATAATTATATTAAGAAACATAACAAATTTAATTATTGATAGTTGTTATATTTTAATTAAATAAACTTAATATAAAATTAATCATGGATAATTATGATTAATGACGTTATTTATCATTTTTGAAAAATAATTTTGTATTATGAAAAAAGTTATTATATTATCACACTGTTTTTACATTTTAATAATCTATTTATACTAATAAATAAATATGAGGTGACACATGTCATTTTCTTGTTTCTTTTCACATCTATTTTACCGCCCATCTCTTCTATTAAATACTAATTTTTTCGTTTCTCTCTCCTATTAAGTAATAATTATATTAAAAACATAACAAATTTAATTATTGATAGTTATTATATTTTAACTAAGTAAACTTAATATAAAATTAATCATGGATAGTTATGATTAATGACGTTATTTATCATTTTTGAAAAATAGTTTTGTATTATGAAAAAAGTTATTATATTACCACACTGTTTTTACATTTTAATAAAATTCATTACTTTAGACAATTAGATCAATTTTCTTTTGAATTTTTATCTACAGATTTTTGAATTCAAAATTTTGTTTTATCAACAATCATATTTTTATAAATTTTACAAACTGAAACGATTTTATAGTCATGTAAGATCTAACTAAAAATATTCAATAATATATTTACATATTTAAAGATCTAATATTTGTTATGCTTTGTTAAATCCCACTGTGTTTTGATCATATTATTATAGTCGAAAGTATTCAAGTGATTATATTCTTTTTTTCCTATTTTGATTTATATCATGACTTATTTTAGCTATTTATATATGTTTATACGTATATGTTTTGTAGATGTGGCAACTTCGACCTATTTTCTTATGAATGGGTCGATTTGAGTTATGTTTTTTCTCTAACGGGTCAAACGGTTTACATAAAATAAAAGTAGTATAAAATGAGAAAATATATCGGTTGAAAGTCTTCCTAAGTTTAAATCTCATTCCAATAAATATATTTAGATTGTTATATTATAATCAATATAATATAATTTTTTAGTTATATTTGACAATAAGCTATACCTAATAAATAAGTAATTTGTCTCGTGTGTCACAATTCAGTGAGTTCAAGATTTTTGTAAATGTTTGAATTTTTTCTCGCTTATTTTCTTGTGAGCCCAAGCTATACCAAATAAATAAATAACTGCTTGAAGTTTTTTTCACTTATTGTTTCTCAATTATTTATTATCTTCTTTATTAATATTTACTTTATGAATATTTCATATATTTAATATTTCTTTTCTCAACTATTTTCTTTGTTTTTTTTCACTTATTAATACCTGCTTAATATTTCATTAATCCAACCCCGTGTAATACACGGGTTTGTAACCTAGTCTATAAATAAACAAAATTTGTTTTTATATATATTTTTTTGAATTTAAGGCTTTAGCTCAATGGTATCTTCGCGTGTTAAATGATGTCCCCTTCCCTAAAGGTCAAGAGTTCGAGTCCCACTGTAATCTGTGGGGTATAATTAAGAGTAGTTTAGATTGGTGTGTGAGTTGCTCTTCTAAAAAAAATTAGTAAACATTTCATTTCATCCATGTTTTATATTTTAAAATCTTTTAAACTTAAAAAAATAAATTATTAATTTTTTTCTACTTGTTTTTGCAACAAATAGTGTTGTTATATATAGATTCATCCCCGATATTAGGTAAGACAAAAATAAATGTTGAAAAATCCTTTTCAAGTACGGTTGAGCAAACAAAATTAGATTCATCCTCTATAAAACTTGCTATAATTTTTCTGTAGAAAGAGACATACGACTCGTCGACACGTTATATAAATATTTCAAATATATATCTTTGGAACCCAAATCATATGATAGGTATTTGTCAAATATCTATACCCATGTTTAAGTTTCAAAACACTTGAGATTTGAATATATTCATATCCTCTCGACCTCCGTTTTTCTTTTAAACCTTTAGTAAAAGGACGTGTTTACTGTTTACATGAGAAACCATTGGCTTCCATGTGGGATAAAGCATTGCTCATAAAAAAAATACGTGACTTCCGCTTACTATTTCATATTGATAAAATGATTTGAACTACTTGGCAAAAAAAAGTTTGATTCAGAGGCAAAAATTGGAACAGAAATGTCTTTTTTTGAACGGATAGCTTGAGGCGAAGTTTATTACCACCGCCGTCATGCCGAACTATGAGAAAAATAATAAAATAAAATAATAATAATGTTAATGAAATGATGATCTTATTTTTATAAAAGATAAATAAACTATTTTGAGTTATAGTGCTTAATTAAAAAATTAAAAGTAATAGAAATTTAGAAAATGAAAACGATAATTAAAAGAAAAAAGAAAAGATTTTAAAAATAAAAAATAAATTAATTCTATTGGGTAATTGGTGTCCTTTTATATTTTTAGTTTGGGTGTTATTTTATTGTTTTGTCTGGTCTGTTCTTTTCTTTTCCATGGTTGTACCTAGAGGTGCACAAAAGGCGGTTTTTGAACCGAACCGGTTTCGAACCGGCCCGAACCGGTTTGGTCAACGCAAACACTAAACCGGTTTTGACCCAAACCGGTTCGGGTTAAACCGGTTTTGCAAGTATAAAATGTCGAACCTATTGAACCGGTTCAGGTCGGTTCTGGACCGGTTCGGGTTGGTGAACCGGTTTAAACCGGTTTTTTTTATAAAAAAATTTTTTTAAAATAAATTAAAAAATATTACAACATTACAATACGAGAAAAAGAAAAACATATAGTTCAACGTTTATTCATATTGTAAGGGTTCGGAAATCACAAAACATTACAATATTAAACATTACAATACGAGAAAAAAATATATATATTTTTATTTTTTGGAGTTTTTTTGTTTAATATTAGCCGTCATTCTCGGAGTTACTAGTGGATCCTCGTAGTCTATCATCTTCGGCGAGTTCTTCATTTGTAAGTGGGCTCGCCAATCCTTGGTTAACCTCAGATTCGTGTATGAGTTCTTCAACTTCAATTTCTTCTTCAAGCGAAGCCCTATCTTGTCTCCTATCAACCGCATCCAAATGGTCTTTCAAGCAAATGCACATTTCCATTGCCGCGGGAGTGAGTCTAGTTCTTCGAATAGATAAAACCCTGCCACTAAGAGAAAAAACGGATTCCGAAGCTACCGTGGAAGCTTGGACGGTTAGTAAATCACGGGCCATGGCGGAAAGGACCGGAAAAGTAGATTCGTTTCCTTTCCACCAAGCCAAAATATCAAAGTCCTCAAAAACATCCGGACTCATAAATGATAAAAAGTTTGTTCCCGTATACCTTCCGAGTTCGCTACTCGGGATGGACCCTCTAGCCCGTTTAGTAAATTCATTTCTCATTTCGTTATACAAATTTAAGTTCACATTCCTCGAGCTGCTACTTGATGCGCCCGCGCCCATCGTATCATGTGGGGTTTGTGTTGTACCATATTTATGTAAATAAATATCAAACAAATCTTGCAAACATTTGTTAAAATAAGTTTTTGTTACGGTTGAAAAATGAATATCTTCGGAATTCAAATCCAAATCGTAAGTTATTTTATCAATCAAGGTTTCAACACCGTAAACATTAATTGTAGGGTTTAATGCGGCGGCACAAGTTATAACCGGAGGTATTTCTTTAAAATATTTAACAAATTTTTCTTTCATCGGTTTTATCATTGTCGTAAAAAGAGTATTTTTATTTTCAAGTTCGGCTAATTTGTTACACATTAGAAATATTTGTTTAAGAGCCAAGGGACTTGTGGGGTAATAAACCCCGGATAAAAAAGTAGTGGCGGTTTTGAAAACTTCGAGCAATTCGGTTAAATTTTCAAGAATGTCCCAACTCGTAGACGGAAAACTTTGAATTTTACGACGCGGTTTTGAGGAAAGCATATCATGAAAAATTGATAAAGTATCTTTTTGACGTATAGCACTATGAAACATTTTATAAGTTGAATTCCATCTTGTTGGGAGGTCCCAATTGGGACCTAAGCAAATCAAACCCGTATCGTTACATAATCTAATATATTCATGGTATCTTTTTTTACTACTACTAAAAACGTCTTTAAGCATGACTCGAAATGCATTACTTATTTCAATAACGGGTTCAACCCCAAGCCCGTCTTGCACGGCTAAGTTGATGATGTGTGCAATACATCGATTATGGAAAAAAGCGCCGTTGCAAATCGGATTATATTTTAATATTAATTTTTGAACCGCATTTGTATTATTTGAGGCATTATCAAAAGATATTGAAAATAATTTATTTTGTAATTTAAAATCGGTTATCACATCATCTAAAATGTGAAATAAATTTTGACCCGTGTGCGGATATTCAAACATATCAAACGCGATTGTACGTTTCATCATTTGCCACGTATTGGGATCAACCCAATGAGCGGTAACGCAAATATATGAGTCGGGAATACCATGTGGAGCCGACCAAACGTCGGTGGTTAAGTTCACACCGGTTTCCAATTTTTCAAAACCTAAAATTAATTCTTTTTTTGCTTTTTTCCACATTTTTAGACAATCACGTCTAAGAGTACTACGACTTACTTGATGATAACGTGGTTGAAGGGCTTCTTGAATCATCCTCGTCGTGAGCGGGTTGTCGAAATGGTTGAACGGCAAACCTCTTTGAATAACTAATTTCGCCATTCTATCTCGAACAATATTTGGATCGAAGTTCCAAATTCCACCCTCGCTTGTCATAGATGCTTGACCCTCACCTGGAATATTCTTCAAACTCTGACACGATTTTTCCAGATGAGTTTTTAGAGTAGAATTTGATTCCTTTTTAAAAAAACCACCACATTTTTTGCAACGAGCACGTTCCAACCCGTTAGACAACTCACATAGATCGTAGTTTGACCAAATTGCGGGGTTCCTCGTTGTTGGTATTATTTTCACAACGCTAACTTCATTAGAGGAAACACCATAACTTGAAGAACCTGCCATTGCGTTTTTTGAAATTTTTTGAGCGTTTTTTGAGCGTTTGAGAAGTGTGATTTAACCAAAACACCCACTACCTATTTATAATGTGTTTGGGGATTAAAATGGGTCAAAAACGGTCAAAAATTGGTCCCAACGGCTATATAGCCGTTTCCAACGGCTAGTTTTTTTTTTTACCGTTAAACCGGTTCAAACCGGTTTACCAAACCGGTTTCTCAAACCGGTTCACAAAAAACCGGTTTTAAACCGCTCGTCGCACAAATAGGTTAAACCGGTTGTAAACTGGCGGTTCGTATCGGTTTGAAACCGGTTCACACAAAACCGGTTATGGGGCGGTTCGGGTTCCGGTTCGGAACCGGTTTGGATTTCCAAACCGGTTTTTTTGTGCACCTCTAGTTGTACCTGCTAGCCATCGGTAGATGTTGGTTTTATTTTATAAAAAAAATAATAAATGTGCGCAGCCGTATACATTATCTTAAAAAAGTCACAGTAAATAGAATATCAAAGGGATATTTATGTAGAAATGAATTGTTAGGTTTCACGCGAGGGCTAGTTGATATGTCAAAGTACAAACAGTTGAATTCTACATTTGACAGGATACCAAACATTTAAATGCGTGATCGAGAAATTCAAAACACGTTCTCTAAAAACATAACGCTTAAAAAAAACACGTTCTCTAAAAAACATATGGCTTAAAAAAATAAAAATAAACTAAACCCTTCACGATCTTAAATAAAGATAAAACAATTAAAAGAAATATTAAGTAAATGGGAAAAAAATGGCAAAACAAAAGTCACCAGGGGACTGGAACCTGGGTCAAAGGGAAGGAAGCCCAAAGCTTCAAGGACTACGCCTTAACCATCCAATCTTTTGGTTTTCAATGCGTGCAAAACTGTATATAACAACAAAAAAAATTCTCCTTTTTTCAAAAAAATAACAAAAAAAAGATTCTCCTTTTTAAAAAGAGAACTTAACCGGTGATAACGTGACACGTGGACGGCGGCCCAATGAGACTTAGAAACTATTAATAAGAAGTTGGTTTTAGCAAGGTCATCAAATAAAGAGGCATGCAGTAACCCTAGGATCCGGAGGAAGAGAGAGAGAGGAAGGAAACATGAGGTGGAATAGTTGATTGGACGTGGCTTTGTAAAGAGGAGATGAATGTCCAGGCAGAGTTATCATTTTCAACGAGTTATTAAATGTTTAGTTGTTAATAATATATAATAATAATATAACTATATAATATATATATATATATAAGGGTTAGACTATACATACTCTTCCTTCCTACTTGTCGTACACTCCCCTGAAAAAATATCTTTTAAACTTGCCATTTTACCCCATTTGAAAAATGATTATTTTTAAAACCGTTCTTTTAAGTTTAAAAACAGTTTCTATAAAATAAAACGTATACCCCTCCCACTTCCTACTTGTCGTACCCCCTATTTTACCCCATTCGAATAATCATTATTAATAAACCGTTTTTTTTAGTTTAAAAGCATTTTCTATAAAATAAAAACAGGTTAGGCCATACATATCCCATCTCCTACTTGTCGCACCCCCTGAAAAAAATAACTTTTAAACTTGTTATTTTACCCAATTCGAAAAATCATTATTTCTAAAACCGTTTTTTTAAGTTTAAAAACACTTTCTATAAAATAAAATGTATACCCCCTCCCCCCTCCTACTTGTCATACCCCTCCCCCTCACCCTCTCCCATTTTACCTCTTTGAATAATCATTATTTATAAAACCGTTTTTTTAATTTAAAAGCACTTCCTATAAATTAAAAACGTGTTAGGCTATACATACCCCCCTGAAAAATAACTTTTAACCAACTGTTATGGGTTAAATCTCAAGCAGGATCCTGAATGATGCATGATCCGGAATCCAAGATCCTGATAACTTCGGTATCCTGAATATTAATGTTACTAACGGCTATTTTTCCTCTATTTCTTTTATATACGCAGGTAAAACGTGTTGACTCGTTTTGTCCCTGAAGAATCGGACGAGAAGTCAAAGAGGACGTATCAAACTTGCGAGAGAAGCTCAACAACGGTCATATTTGAAGACCGAGTAAAGCTGCGGGATCCTCGGAAAGTTAGTTAGGATCATTTTCTGTATTTAATCAGCGACTTGATCGATTAGCAACACACACTTCACTTAACATTACAAAACATTCGCGAGAAGCTCTTTAACACTTAGTATTCGATCATTTGCTGCTCAACACTTGTAATTCTTTATCATTTATTGAAGAAACGACGCCGGTGTCGATTGTCACCTCCCGAGGTTTTATGCCGGAGATATTGAACGATCAAGGGCTTTCCTCGTAAACAACCGTGTCACTCTTTACGTTTTTGTATTGTTTCACATTGATTTTACGAGCACACTACCTCACTTACGAAATTTGGTTACAAAGTTAGTTTACATAATTTTTACCCAAAACAATTTGGCGCCCACCGTGGGGCAAGTGGTGCTTTTCATCTTCAAATATTTACTAAAGTTTGTGCTCAATCACTATCTTTCAAAGCTATTTTCAACGATGTCGTGCCAATCCAAAAATATTTCTGTTTCTGCTCCGTATTCGAGCTCTGGCTTGGTCAACCCTATTCCTCCTCCATTTCAAAAAAGTGTTAATCAGCTGAAGAAAACTACTCCTGCGGGTTTTTTGGGATCCGGAATACCTGCTGGTGGACCTGTGATCATATCAAACAGTGACATCCTCGATCTGTTCTCGGAGATGAAAAAACAAATGGAACAAGAGATGAAGACTAACCAAGCGCTGTTTCGGGATATTGAGAAGGTTAAGGAATCGAAGAAACCAGTGGAAGTGACGACCCCATTGCAACCAAGGACGTTGGACTTTAATTATTCAGGATCCTCAAAAATCCATAAGGGAGATTTTCTTCCCATGCAAACAGGGATTACTGCAGTTGGCCTTACCCCGGCTGTCAGAATTACGACAAATCAGGATCTTGGAGTTACTCCGGGATCATCATTCCGAAATCCCGAGAACGGTAACACATTTAATCAATTTTCGAATACTAACGAATTTGTGCAGGAGACAAGAATCACTCCGTCCATGGCCAAGGAGTTAAAGAAGTTGAGAGAAATGATCTCCAGCGTACCAGGTGTGGTCCAACCTATACCGGAGATGTCCTCTACTAGTCACAGGATCTCTAGATTCGCTCCACCGTTATGTGATGCTGAGATCCCCAAGCGCTTCCAGACTCCTAACATGAAGTTGTACGATGGAACTACAGATCTTGAGGAGCACGTCGCGCAGTACAGGGAACGGATGGAGATAAACCTCGTTCCCTTGGTCCTAAAGGAAGCCTGCTTATGCAAAGGCTTTGGCTCTTCCTTGACAGGATCAGCCTTAAAATGGTTGCTTAATGTTCCTCCATATTCTATTACTTCATTTGCTCATTTAATTAGCATGTTTAACAATCAATTCTCTTGCAGTAGAACTTTTGAAAGATTAACAAGCGACTTATACATGATAATTCAAAATCCCGGAGAATCCTTTCGAGACTATGTCAGCAAATTTGGTCGGGAATCCCTGGATATCCCGAACCTTGATGTTGCCACTGCAGTCCAGGCCTTCAAGATGGGACTATAGAAGGATTCTCAATTTTACGAAGACCTTGTCATGAATCCTTGCAGGAACCTTGATGAAGTCTGGAACCAGGCATTGAGGTTTATTAGGCTGGAAGATGATAAAAAGATCTAGCAGGTTTATTAGGCATTGAGGAACCAGGCTTCAACAGGCTACACTCAACCTAACCGGAAAGCTGAACCCGCACCTTTTAGGTCGTACAGATCCAAGCCGTATTCTAAGCCGGAAAATCACAGGGTCAATGCTGTAGAGGACGACGAGGACAAAGAAGAATATCCTAAGTTGTCTGAATACTGTTTTTTTTCTCGATACAACTGGTTTGCTATTTACTATGCAGGATCTTGGAGAAAAAATCAGGTGGCCTCGCAATTTGAGAGGAACTCAGGGGGAAAGGACAAGTCCAAGTGGTGTGCATTCCACGAAGACTTTGGCCATATAACCGAGGATTGTATTGCTTTGCGGAAAGAGATAAGCTACCTCTTAAGCAAAGGGCATCTCAAAGAGTTTCTAGGCAAATGAAAGAACAAGACTAAGGATCACGACAGGATCCCGCAAAGAGCAAAGTCCCCGCCGCCGGATGCCAAGGTAATAGGTTTTAGATTTGGTGGATCTGATATTTGTGGCACTTCTTACTCTGCAGCAAAAAGGAATGCCAAAGAAGCAAAGACAGAAAATGGGGACAGACCTATCAAAACCTCCAGCTTAACTGAAGAAAAGGTGATCTGTTTCGACGAGGATGACAAAGATGAAGTACAGTATCCTCACCACGATGGCCTGGTGATTACACTATACATTGCGAACCACTTCATTCGCAGGATACTGATCGACGAAGGAAGCTCTGTAAATATTATCCAGCATGAAGTCCTGAAAAAAATGGGGATCCCGGATTCCGAGATCATCTCGAAATCCTCAGTATTAGTTGGATTCAGCGGAGAGGTTAAAAACACGGTCGGAGAAGTCAAACTACCAATCTACACCGAGGGGGTAAATTCTATACAAAATTTTTGTGTTATCGATTCTTTATCTTGCTATAACATTATTCTAGGAAGACCCTGTATACACGACATGAAAGTAGTACCCTCAACATATCACCGATGTGTCAAGATGCCGACCCCTTGGGGAGTGGTGAAGATCAACAACGATCAACAAGAGGCCAGAAACTGTTACAATTCCTTAATGAAAGCCTCTGTCAAATCTAGGCAAGCATAGCAATTAACAAAGCAGGCAAGGGATGTTCTGGAAACTAAAGAACATGATGTTAAAGAGGTATCCCTAGATGCTGAAAATCCAGATGTAAAGATCCTGGTAGGGAGCAATATCCCTGAGGATATTGAAGAAGATATCCTGAATTTCTTGAGGGGCAGGAAAGCAACCTTCGCTTGGAAGCACGAAGACATGACAAGTATATCCAAAACTATCATAACTCATAAACTTGGAATTGATAAAAGTTTCAGGTCAATACATCAAAAACGAAGGAAATTTGCTCCTGAAAGAAACGTAATCATCCAAGAAGAGGTGGAAAGGCTTCTCAAGTCTGGGATGATAAGGGAAGTAAAATTTCCCAAGGTGGCTAGCCAACGTGGTGGTAGTCCAGAAGAAGAACGGGAAGTGGGGAGTTTGTGTAGATTACACAGACCTCAACAAAGCATGTCCTAAAGACCCCTTCTCATTACCACACATAGACTCGATGGTGGACGCTACAGCAGGCCACGAAATCTTGACTTTTATGGATGCCTCTTCAGGATTTCAACAGATCCAAATGGAACCATTGGATCAGGAAGACACGGCATTCATGACCCCGACAGGTATTTATTGTTACACAGCTATGCCATTTGGTCTTAAAAATGCAGGTGCCACATATCAAAGACTGGTAAATATGATGTTCAAATACAAGATTGGGGACACTGTGGAAGTCTACATAGATGATATGGTGGTAAAATCAAAGAAAGCTGAGGATCATCTCAGGGATCTCAGAGACGCATTTGATACCTTGGACCAATACAATATGAAGCTGAACCCCTCGAAATGTCACTTTGGAGTGGGGGAAGGAAAGTTCTTAGGCTATATGGTGACCAAAAGAGGAATAGAAGCCAACCCAGAACAAATCAAAGCTATCATCAATCTAAAATCCCCAGCAAATACTAAGGATGTCCAGAGACTGACCGGCAGAGTAGCAGCACTCAACAGATTTATATCAAGATCCTCAGAAAAATGCAATGAATTCTATGACATCCTGAAGAAGAACAAGAACTTAGAATGGGAAGAGAAGCATGAACAAGCACTACAATCATTGAAGGAATACTTGTCATCAGCTCCTCTACTGATGAAACCAGAAGACGGTGAACCATTATCCCTATACTTGGCAGTATATCGAAGCACCTAAGTGCTGTATTAGTCAAGGATCAAGAGGGACAACAACATCCGGTATATTATGTAAGTAAAAGTTTGCTACCAGCGGAAACCAGGTACTCTCATTTAGAAAAGTTAATTTTAGCTTTAATAATGGCATCAACTAAACTTAGACATTATTTTGAAACTCATCCTATTCATGTTAAAACTAATTATCCTATTAAGTGTGTCTTAAGAAAACAGAGATGTCAGGAAGGATGGCTAAATGGTCAGTCAAGCTCAGCGCCTATGACCTCATATATGACCCTAGAACATCAATAAAGTCCCAGGCACTATAAGACTTTGTGGCTGATTTCAGCAGTGATATCCAACAAGAGGCAGATCTTGAAGTCCAACGACTAGAAGAGTCAAAGGACGAATGGACCTTATTCAGTGATGGTGCATCAAATCTAAGAGGAACAGGTCTGGGAATCATACTAAAATCGCCACAAGGGGACATATTACCTCAATCCATAAGCTGTGAGTTCCAGGCTACGAACAATGAAGCAGAGTATGAGGCGCTGATAGCAGGATTACAATTAGCCAGGGATATCAAGATCAGGTATCTTCAGGTATATGTAGATTCATTGTTAATTGCTAATCATTTCAATGGTTAGTATGCAGTAAAAGGTGAGAAGCTAGCCAAATATCTCACAATAGTTAAGCAATTATCTATAGAATTCGAAACTTTTAACATTACACAGGTGTCTAGAGAAGATAACACTGAGGCTGATGCCTTAGCAAACCTTGCTTCAGCTCTTAGAGTACCAGAAGGTACCAAAATACCTATCATGCACATTCTGAGCCAAGCAATAGAGAAGGTGAATGAAGTATCCAACACTGAAGAAGAAACATACATTCGGGATCTTGAACCTATTCCAGGATCCTGGATTTCACCTATTAATAAATATCTGCAGGATGGTGAAATCCCAAGTGATGAAAAGAACCACAAGGCTTTTCGCATGAGGATGTCTCGCTTTATAATGTTTGAAAATATTTTGTATAGAAAATCAATTGAGGTCCATATTTAAGATGCTTGGAAGATCCTGAAGCACGTGAAGTCCTGAAAGATCTACACGAAGGAGATTGTGGTAATCACACCGGGGGCAGAGCGTTATTTTCAAGGATCCTGAGAACAAGATATTATTGGCCTACCATGAGAAAGGATGCTGTAACTTACTCTAAAAAATGTGACGCTTGCTAGAGACACAAAAACATACTCCATCAACCGGCCGAACCTTTATACCCAATCGTCTCTCCATGGCCGTTTATGAAGTGGGGAATGGACATCGTCGGCAAACTTCCCAAAGCACCAAGAGGAAAAGTCTTTATGCTAGCAATGACGGATTACTTCTCTAAATGGATCGAAGCTGAGGCATTTATCCAAGTCAGAGAGAAAGAAGTCATCTCCTTCATCAAGCGCACTATCCTGACGAGATTTGGGATCCCGGTAGAAATAATTTGTGATAATGGATCTCAGTTCATTGGCAAAAGAACGACTGACTTCTATGCCAGTTGGGGAATCAAAATGATAACATCTACCCCAGTATATCCTCAAGCCAATGGACAAGCTGAATCTAGCAACAAGATCATCGTTAACAACCTCAAGAAGAGACTAGGAGCAAAAAAAGGAAGATGGGCTAAAGAGCTACCATTTGTACTTTGGGCAGATAGAACAACCACGAAGAATGCGACGGGACAAACTCCATTCTCCTTGGTATTTGGAACTGAAGCAATGATCCCGACGGAGATGGTAATCCTTACTGCCAGAACCAACTTTCAATCTTCAGAGACCAACAACGAAGCTCTTGCCCAGGATCTCAACACTGTGGATGAGCTCAGGGATCTTGCCAAAGTTCGTATTGCAGCTTATCAACAAAGGATAGCAAAATCTTACAACAAAAACATAAGGGTTAGAAGATTCCAAGCAGGTGATCTCGTATTAAGAAAGGAATTTCAAAATACTACCAATCCCAATGATTGAAAGCTTGCACCAAAGTGGGAAGACCCATACTTGATTGACTCAGAAGCAGGCAAGGGTGCTTATTGGTTGGCTACTATGGAAGGAGATATCCTGCCAAGATCCTGGAACGCTATCCATCTCAAAACCTACTTTATGTAAGTTAGAACTTAAATTCTAACTAAAACTGGTATGTCTTCTATCACTGACTACTTTTATACTTATTACCCTTGATCGAAGTACTGACTTGAGCGTCGGAGGGGTGTTAGCCAGGCTAACACCCACCTTCACCAAGATTTCCGGTTTTGCAGGAAATACCTCCAGGGATCTTGACAGAAGAAAGAGATTGGCCATCTCTCCCAAGTTAAGGTATCTTGCATACCTTCTAAGGTTTAAAGGTTTTCACCTTTCTAAGTATTGAGTTTAAACACTCCGCCTTTAGCGCACGATATTCAAGTATAGTTCAAGGTGGTGCGACCAGTCCATGTAACAGTGGCTGATAATTTCATCACCGTTGGCTATATCTTGAATGCTACGATAGTAATAGACGTGTTACTCCTAAGGTTTTTAGCATTTTCATGCTAACTTAAGTCTGGCTTGGCCCACGATTCTAAATTGTCACAGATATTTAACACTTATCTGTTAACTCAAGAACTTAACATCAATATGCTGGCTCAAGATCCTTAAATGGGTTAAAAACTTGTGAAGATCCCGAAGTGTACTTGCTAAGCCTACGACGTATTCGATGACTGTACATAGGGGACAAACAACGGTTGCTATATTTCAAACTCAACATCATAATCTGGTATGTGTGTCTACCTGACTTAGTTCTCGACAAAGGTATGTGTTACTTGTTAGTTTTGAATTTATAGAAGATTTGAGACTTACATGACTAAGTCATGATATGTTTGTGATTGATATCTTTCCATACAATATGTCAAAATTAAACTGTAATCTCCTAAGTCAAAGTTTGATCAAAAACCAAAATGTTATTTGTCTTTAAGGGTCTGGTATCCTGAGAACATGCTTAAACTTGTTTGTATTAAAATTTAGTTACCTAACAAATCCTGATTTTCTACAAACACAACCAAACAACAATCATGGCAAATAGTCAAAGCTACTAATTATCATATAAAGTGCAGGAAATTGAAATGTGTCCCGGGGTTCATCCAAAAAGGGACCATCCACCCAGGACACGAGTTGTCAAACTGTTCATCTCATTCAGGGTTCCCCAAAAAGCAAGGAAATTAAATTGTTCAACAAAGAAACAGGATCAAAGTTAAAGACATAGAACCACATGATTCATAAACACATGACTCAGGCCTTCTCTTTATCGCCCTCATTGTCCTGTTCAACCGCATCCGCAGCCACCTTCATAGAGCCTCCAGCCTCATCCTCAGCCATCAAGCTGCCCATACTCGCTTCTTGAACTGGCTCACCTCCTAGTTCAGCCACAAGCCTTTTCCACTCCTAGACATCCCATTTAGCCCGGTCAAAATCCCTCTCATCAGCCTCTTTAGCCATCTTTATCCTGGCTTGGAATATTGAAATGGCGGCTGATGTTTTGGCTTGTTCGTAGGATTCCTCAAGATCTTGGGCATGTTTGGCATAGGCATCCTCAAGCTCCGCCTTCACCCTGCTGAGCTCCTTGGCCTCATCCGCTAATTTCTTATTTTTACATGCGGCTATTTTTTGCAGGTCGCTCACCATCTGCTTTGCTTCTTCAGCTTCTTTCACCACCGACTCGTAGCATCTGGTCATTTGTTCCAGGGCTTTTCATAAGAAAATATGTTAGGATTTCTTTAATACAGGTTCAAGATTCGGGATACCAAAATTTCTTACCAAGTGACCAAAAACGTGAAGCTTCTTGTGGACATCAACATAACTTAGATTCTCAAGTGAGGCTACATTAGTGACATCTGAAGACTTCCTCTTCTTGCTGGCAAGTGACTTGGAACGAGGAGTTGATTCCGGTTTAGAAGCATCTAACTTTCGAGCCTCAAGGGATGGTTGGCTCATCTCCTTCTTGATGCTCTTACCTTTGGAGACCATGCTATCAATATCATCAAGAGCGAACCTAGAGCTGGATTTTCGGATGCCTATTTCAGGATAACAGGTTAGAATTCCATATATTTAACTGACAGATTTATATATTTGTACACATCTTACCAAACATCTCGGAAGAGCAAGGATAAGTTTCTGAGCTCACTCCAAGAGGAGGTGCCTTGAACTTGAAAGTCCTCTCGATAGGATCAAGACCGTAGAAGAAAGCGACTCTCTTAGCAGTATCCGGAGTAGAGGGATCAAGTTCTGAAAATTTTGGCGCTGCAAAAGATAGAACCGAGAATCAGTATTTTGGATGCTAAAATATTAAGGATCCTATAGTCAGAATCCTACCCTTCACGACCCATTTAACATGCAACGTATCCCCACCAGGAATGGAATCCCTCTTCACAAAAAAAAACGACCCTTCCAGTTAGGATCATTTTGAGTTGTTTTTAAAATTAGGTGACTATGGCCGGACTTTATTTGAAACAGAAAGCAAGAGGAGCCATGGCTTCTCAAGTTGTAAACATGAGCCAATTCGGAGATGCTGAAATCAAGAGCATGGTGACGGATAAGGATTTCTAGGGTATGGAGGGTCCTCCAGATCATCGGCATTGTAGCGAAAGCCAGAGAAAATCAACTTTTTGGGTTCTCCACCCCCCACACTCGTGAACACCACCACCTTCCCCCTCTCACGCCCACCCTCACCTGGGTCCGGCACGGTGTTTCACGCCGATGGTGGGTGAGGTGGCACCACGCCTCCACTCTCACGGAGGTGTTACGGATGGTCTAACCTATTAGCTACCCAAATAAAACTTGGAATTATCTCTACTTTCTAGAAAAATACCATACGAATAATTAAATACTAACTTATCAACAACTTCCGAATAATAAACAAACTCAAACTTATCTCCTAAATACTTGCGGCCCTTCCCTTGTACTCCAAGAAATCGCAAACATCCAGAAACCTACAGCAACTTGCGTCAACAACCAACAAATATCCAAGGACTTTCAATCAAACACAAACTCTTCTGCTTCGCATGTGAACCAACGATTAAAATTCCAATATATAGTAGAGTGTTTCAATGTAAAAGATTGTGCACCATATTTTTTATCGATCTTCCTTGTTTGGTTGATTTTGTAACACGATACGTGTCTCGTTCGTGGTCCTACGAATGATGTCAAACAAAGATTTTCGTAGCAGGTGTACGAGAGCCAAATAAAGGTGTAGAGAGCGAGACGTTCTCTTCTAGTTTAAAGTGGTCTTGGCGGTTGTGTTGTCTCGTTTCACTTCTTAAAAACAAGGTTGTAAACAACATGAACAACTCGTTAGAAGGTCCTTGGGCCGAAGCCCCATGGACAATACGACGAATAAGGCAGTAGCGTAGAGGGGGTGGGAACCCTTTCAAAAGAGGGGTTCCTTTTTTATATACGACAAATGGGCCAACCTGATTTGGGCCTAGACTTGATGAACGGGACACAATATAAGAGTATCCTGATCCTCTACTGTTTGCAACTTGGGAGAACCTTTCTAAAAAAAAGGTTAAGTATCCTTTTATACAGAATGATTGAGCCAACCCTAGTAAGCCAAGTAGGATTTGATACGAGGTTATCGTGTATGGTTTGCAACTTATAAAACATTTGAGGACACAGAATATTATCATTAGACAATTATGAAATTTCTAGATCTCATAGACGCTTAAAATATCGTTTTTAGCTTTATTCAATTAGTTACATGTAGGTTGTTAATTAATTAAGGTGTTGTGCGCGCTAGTTAGATTTTTTTGAAAAGAAAGCGGAATTCATTAAATCAACCATACCACCCCAAAGCCATATATACACGAAAAACAATCGATTTGTCATGACCCTTTGTGTTTATTCTTATTAATTGAAAACCACACCAAATACATTAACCCTACCAATCTCTTTATACTAAAACTATAAACCAATCCTACTTGAATATCTATTCTAATTATACTAACATGGTAATCTGATACGAACTAGAAACCTAAGAAACCTATTTTAACTCAAATAATAATCTCTAAAAAACTAGAAATTAATAATAAACTATAACTCAAACTGAAAGCTTTCTCTTGTAGTATCGAGATAATCTTTTTATTGTATTCTATTTGCCTTAAGAATAGATAAACTATCGAGATCAATTTGAAGTTTGAACATCCCAGGAGCAGGTTTCCAATACAATCTTTTCTTTTTGTCCCAAAGTGTAGACACAAGTGAACGACAAGATGGTTTGACTGTAGAAAAACCGAAAAGAAACACGCGCACACACAAAAAGGAAAACGATTTTTAATTCTATGGCCCTCATGCATCCAACACAATGAATGCAAAAACTGCTACTTCACGTTCATTCTTATCTTATGTCCATCAAGTCTATATATATAACAAAAACTACGACTTAACATTATCTCAAATATGATACTCCCATTTTTGTTTCTTCTTTCTCTTCCCTTCTTTTCTCTTCTTTACATTCTTCCCAAAATCATCAAAAACAAATCAAAACTCAACCCACCAGGCCCTCGTGGACTACCCTTCATTGGCAACTTGCACCAGCTCGATAAATCAAGCCTCCATACTTCCTTATGGAATCTCTCCAAACCCTACGGTCCAATTATATCCCTCCGCTTCGGTTTCAACTCAGCCGTTGTTATATCTTCAGCGAGTTTAGCTAAAGAAGTCTTGAAAACCCAAGACCTTATCTTTTGCGGTAGGCCATTGTTTATTGGCCAACAGAAGATAACTTATGACGGCATAGATATAGCTTTCTCTCCCTACAACGAGCATTGGAGAGAGATGAGAAAGATTTTCACCCTTCATTTGTTCAGCCCTAAAAGGGTACAGTCTTTTAAGTATATTCGAGAAGATGAGGTCTCAAGTGTCATGAAGACGATACATGATCTCGCTCTTTCGTCTAAAACGGTTAATTTGAGTGAAATGATGAAGAAGTTGACGAGTAATATAATGATGAGAGTGAGTTTTGGCAAGAGGTACCAAGATGGGCATGAAAGCACCAAGGTTTTTCGACTTCTTAATAAACTTCAGGCGTATTTGGTGGATCTTTATGTCTCGGACATCTGGCCTGGGCTGCCTTTTGTCGGTTTGGTCGACCGGTTGATGGGCAAGATGAACCGGCTAGAGAAATGCTTCCAAGATCTTGATTCCTTTTACCAACAACTCATTGATGAACGCCTGGTTAACAATCAAAAACATAAGCCTTATGAGGAAGACAAAGATGAAGATGATGTTATTGATATTCTACTACAACTTGTGAAAGACAAACAGTTCAGCCTCAATCACGAGCACATAAAAGCCATGCTAATGGTAATTAGTACATGCTCTCATCCCCCCCCCCCCAACCCCCCTCTCTCTCTCTTTGTTTGAATGATGGTACTTTCTCATAATGATTATATTTCCGGAAAATCACCAAAATATAACCTAAGAAATTTCTAAAATAATCATTGATTTTTTTGTTCTACTCTTGAATTTTGAGACGGTCATTGAAAGTACAAGCGGGTCACCATAATTTACCACGAAAAAAAGTTGACGGCTGGATCTTAGCTGCCGGCTCGTATGTAGCCGGTTCAGTCAAGAATGGATTGCGTGAGCTTTTGGGATTGGTTTTTTTGAATATGTTTATTTTTGTGAGAACAAAGTCAATATATATTTTAGAAAATTCCATGGTTAAGATGTTATTTCATTGTATTTTAACTTTGGGAAAAATACCAAAATGGACATTTGACCAAAAAAGTTTTTTAAAATGGGCATCCTTATTTAGCCGGCTAAAACATTGACATCCTTCACAATAGCCGGTTAAGCCGGCTTGAAATTCCGTGCCCAAATTCCTTTATGCAGTGTACGAACCAACGAGAGTGCGACACGTAGCCGGTTTAGCCGGCGCTTTTTCCTGAAATTCCATTTGGCTTGAGCCGACTTGTTTTCTGGCTTGACTTGATGGCTTTAGCTGGCTCATTTCAATTTTTTGTTCATTTTAACCGGCTAAAAATGGTACTTAGCCGGGTAATTTTTTTTTTTTACTTTTATAGTTTATAATTTCAGAATGGTTTCATATTTGTTTTGAAATCATATTTGTTTTGCATACCTGTTTTTTTTTTCGATTGATTAAATTTGAAATGAGCTGGCTAAAGCCAAGCCAGGAAAGAAGCTGGCTCAAGGCAAATGGAATTTCAGGAAAAAGCGCCGGCTAAGCCGGCCACGTGTCGCACTCCCGTTGGTTCGTATACTGCAAAAAGAAATAAGGATATGCAAAACAAGGATATCTATTTTTAGCCAGCTTAGTCGGCTATTGTGAAGGATGTTTATGTTTTAGCCGGCTAAATAAGGATATCTATTTTAAAAAAACTCTTTTGGTCAAATTTTCATTTTGGTATTTTTTCCTTTTAACTTCTCCTAAAAAGTAAACAAAAATAGGCGTGGAGGTTATATGAAAAAATGGTTGATATTCTCCTGCTTGACTTTCAAAGAATGAAAAGTCAATATGATTACATCAAAGAAGGTGGCGGGCCTGGCTGAGATACTTGTTATTTTTATCATCACTATAATTTATTATTATTATATAGATAAAAAAGTCGTGTTATCTAATTATAGTAATCTCTTTTATAATAGTTAATCATCTAATCTTTTGCTGTAAGTTATATTTTTATTTATAACCGGTTATATTTAGGAAATCGTAAATAATCTATACTATATAATAAATAAAGGTTTTAGTAAGACATTTATCACTCTCCTATGTATACTTAATTTTTTTTCCCCGCCTCTCTTTCCTATTAATTATACAAATTTATTTAATTTTTTTTTAATTTTTTTTCCACCTCTATCTCCTGTTAAATAATAATAATTTCTATAATTATTTTTATAAAACGTTTTTTATTTAAAAAATAGGTTTGTTCATAAAACATTTTTATAAATTGAACATTTCTTTCATTCTTTTTATAAAACATTTAAAAAAAATAACTATATAACGTTTCTAAAATTCATATTAAAAAATTATGTAATATGTCATAATATTGCATTTATTCAACCTGTGTAATACACATGGTTTTCTAACCTAGTTAATATATATGTATAGGGGGGAGTTATATTAAAAAGGAGATTTTTTCTAAAAAATGTAAAAAGGTACATGGTGTTTTAAATTTAGGTATATGTTCTAAATTTTAGGCAATGGTTTTATTTTATTTTATGTATGGTGTCTATGTTTTAATTTTTTGAACATATCTCAAAATTAAAGAACACCATGTCTAAAATTTAAAATACCTTGTATATTTTACACTTTTTATACAAAATCCTCTTTTTATTTACCCGTGTCATGCCTGAAATTTCTTAAAATCTAATATTATCTTTCCTTCTTGCTTGATTCTACAAACAGTCACTAGAAATGTCCGTTGTAAATTTTGTAGTTAAATAATGTTTTTTTAACGATAAACGTTACTCCTACTCTACTTTTTTTTTTGAACGGCAACACCTAGATATTCTAGGATAATTGGGTTTTCCATGGGGCAACAACCTAGAACATTCAGGTCAGCCCACCACAGGAGGAACCCCCCAACTGGGTAAACCCCCTGACCTGGCCACAGACCCATTTTTTGCTGTTGTCAGGATTCGAAACCAAGACCTCCACTATGGAAAGTATTGGGGTTACCATTGCATCAAATGGTCAATGGTTCCTACTCTACTTTTACACCAATAATCCTAAACTACTCGTGCCCAGTTTTGAACCTGAGACCTCCCTTCTAAGAGTCATATGCCTCTACCAAGTGGGCTAGCCCCACATTAACTGTAGTTAAATATTAAGTTGCAAAAATCATCGCTAATATTTCCCTTGTAAAATTTGTGGCTAATAGTGAGGGAGTCGCAAATGGTCCTTTATGTCATAGTATGACTAATAGTTGCTTAGGAAATAACAAAGTGATCGTGTTTCATCATGACCACGCTATTCTAATAAAGATTTGATAAACACCTTTTGATCACATGAATAAAAATGTATATAGTCTACTTCGTGAATCTAAATTTGATTTTTTTTTAGTTTCCTTTATTGTATTGATTATGATCTTGCTTACATTAGAAGATTCGTCTTCCATTCTTTACTTTCTTTGTTAAATTGTTTAATTGTTTCCATGTTTCATTTCTAGGATGTATTGATAGCCGGGACAGATACTGGTGCAGCAATCGTGGTTTGGGCGATGACGTCATTAATAAAGAACCCTAAAGTAATGAAGAAAGCACAGGAAGAAGTGAGAAATGTGATCGGAAAGAACAGTAAAATAAATGAGGATGATCTTCCCAAACTCACGTATCTGAAGGCTGTGATAAAAGAGACCACGAGACTATACCCTCCAGCTCCTCTTCTAGTGCCTCGAGAAACAAGGAAAGATTCCATTTTACATGGGTACACAATCAAGCAGAAAACCCTAGTTTACGTGAACGCATGGGCTATCGGAAGGGATCCAAACTCTTGGGAAAGCCCAGATGAGTTCTTGCCAGAGCGATTCTTAGCTGGTTGTGATATTGACTTCAAAGGGAATGATTTTGAGTTGATACCTTTCGGAGCTGGTCGGAGAATGTGTCCTGGAATGTCAATCGGAGTTGTCATGGTGGAGCTTTTACTTGCTAATCTTCTTTACTTGTTTGATTGGGGGTTGCCAAATGGCCTAGGGAAAGAAGATATAGATTTTGATGCTATGCCCGGGATAACCATGCATAAGAGAAATGAACTTTTCCTTTTAGCTCATGTGTGATTTTATAAGATTATTAATCATCTAAATTTATGACATTTCATTGCTCTAGTACTTTGTTTGAATATTGTTAGAATAATTTAAAGGTGGAAAACTCAAAATCTACATTTATTTATTGGTGTTAGTTCCGATTTTCAATTTGTATCGTCTGCTACTTATTGCATTGCATTGTTTGTTTTCACGAGTAACAAAAGTACAAACACTTGCATTTCTGGTTTTAGAAGAGTTTTTAGAGTAATATTGAAGCGGCGCGTTCAACCGGTGTGAAATTGCATCCAAACAAAATCAAAGGAGAAGTGTTCGACGGTTTACACGTGTAGGTGTATTGCAAAAATTGCAATTTGTAGAAATGAACTTACGTGTCTCCTTTCAAATGAAGAACATCTCACTTTTAATAAATAAATAATACTTATATATTATCACTTATGAGATGGATCTCTTGATAACTTATAAATACTTGAGTAACGCGAGAACTCATGTAAAAAACAATCTAAATAATTTTTTTATGTTTTTATTACTTTTATTATTAATATACAACATGAAAAATGATTTATCTCTCCAATTAGTTCATCTTTCATTTCTAAATTATTCTCAAAAAAAATTTTTACACATGCGTAAATAGTAAAAACTTACACATAGGTAAATATTATAACACACACGTGTACATTTTTTTAATATACGAATACATGAAAAATTATATATAAGTTTATTTTCTCATGTTGTATTCTAATAATAAATATAGTAAAAACAAAAAAAAAATGGTTTTGATTGGTTTTTGATGAGTTCTCCTAATATTTAGGAGTTCTCAAATGATTCATCCAACACAGTAAATACAAAAACTTCTACTGAACGTTCATTCTTATCTTATGTCCATCAAATCTATATCTATAACAAAACTACTAGTGCATGTTCATAACATGATCTCAAATATGATACTCCCATTTTTGTTTCTTATGACTCTTCTTCTCTTTTCTCTCCTTTACATTCTTCCCAAAATCATCAAAAAGAAATCAAAACTCAACCCACCAGGCCCTCTTGGACACTCCATAATCCAATCATGGAATCCTAATAATGTCTAATTGTAAGAAATGAGAAACCTAAAACAAACCATAGGGTGTTTCAAGAGCAACTAACCATTAGGTATCTTTGAAACTCGTTGGGGTTATGGATGAAGAAATCTTCATAGATTCTCTAATGGTACCCACATATGAACAACCCGACTAAACTAAGTGCTAGCCAATCCATGCGAATCGTCAAAATGAACTTTAACGAACCCAAAACACTACAAAAAAGAAGGATATTCGGGATTGAACAATTAGCCCCTTATACTCCGAAATCAATACCTAATGGTCATCGAGGACTGATTTTGCCAGTCACGAGCCAGTCACCTATTCATAGATTGTCACACCCCGCCTCAGGCACCCCATGGACGAGTGCGATAAACGATTGGTACCTGCTTTGATTTCAGAATTTTTATAAAACACAGCGGAAGACTTTTTCACAAAGATCGTTTCAACATTTGCTCAATCTTGAGGGTTGTATTTTATAAATATCAAGACTTAGTGGGAAAACAAAAGTCTTGTATTTACTTTCATAAACGTAGGGGATTAAATACCCTTTGATTACAAAACTGAGTTTGAAATCAAATACATATATAGCCACCGAAAATAGTACTATCCAGGGTTGATCAGTCCCCCGGTCCTATCTCCATTTACTTTGTTTAGGATTTCCTATATACGAGGACTGAGAATCCAACGTGTAAGTTATCCTTTTTCAAAGGGTCAGATCTTATGTCTGCCCTCTCTTTTTCTCATATCATGGGCCAGATCTGATGTCTGCCCTTATCCCATTTTCATCACATTTTATTCATTACCTGAAAACATTTTGAAAATGAAACGTCATCGCGAACGCCGGTGAATACAATTATCTTGACAGTAAAATCATTTGGCACAAACAAGTATTAATTTCATAATCACAACTTTTTGTTCAATCTACACACTCAGCAGGCCCGTCCTGTTCAATCGCATCACAGTATACATTGGTGTCATAGCTTATAACAACGGACAGGTCTACGCCTCCGAATTTGTTATAAGATAAGCACCAGCCGCAATCCGGGAATTTCACCCGAGACCCGTGTATCCCTTGCAAGTTTTACGTATACGTATGACCTGAATGCTTGTACGTAGAAGAACGTTGAGCATTATTCCCTTAACCTTTATTTGGCCATTTTCGTAAACGTAAATGTTAGACACAAGTTTTGAAATAGATAAAGTATACACCTTGTTTATAGGAATGAGCCTCTAAGTTGGAATTTATAGAATCAACCTCCTAACTTTGATTTCTCTAGCGTTTCAGCACTTCTACGAGCGTTTCTTCCTACACCGGGCACTACAACGAGCGGGAATCGAACCGAAAGCTTCGGGATTGAGCTAAGGGGTATCTGGAATGATTTTTGTGTGTGAAGATCGGTTTGAATGTGAGAAAAACGAATGAGATTGTCCAAATATTTATAGGGCCAAATCTGGGGTCATGACAGACCGTTACGGGTGGTGACGGTCCGTCACCAGATTAAGGTTTGCGAGTCATCAGGCACGCGTCACCTTCTGGTCAGTTTTCGGTGTGACGGACCGTTACCAGGTGTGACAGTCCGTTACGGAGTGATACGTGGCGCACCCTAGTGCTTTTGCGGCTGTGACGGACCGTTACCAGACGTGACAGTCCGTTATAGGGTTTTCACGCATCAGATTTTGAATATGAGACACTGGACACGTGGCAAGCCATCATTGATCGCGTGCTCAGCCCGTAACGGACCGTTACCGTCCGTTACCATTGGATTTTCATGTTTTCTACTTTTTGAACCTTGATCTATAAGTTAATTACACTTATAGACCTTGTGGTTTGTACCTTTGTCAAATCTAGGACATTTTCGTGGCAGGTGTTACATCTTTTCCACCTTGTTTTAATCTCGTCCTCGAGATTTCTCGAACAAGTGAGGATATTTCTTTTTCATTTCAGACTCCATTTCCCACGTGTACTCTGGGCCACGTCTGGAGTTCCATTTCACTTTCACAATCATCGGTTTCTTTCTTTTCAATTTCTTTTCCCGCCTATCCTCGATTTGTAAAGGTTGTTCCACAAATTTCAACTTTTCATTTACCTCTACATCGTGTAGGGGTATTACCAGAGATTCATCTGCCAAACACTTGCGTAGATTTGACACATGGAATACATCATGTATTCCATTCATTTTTTCTGGTAATTGGAGTTGATAGGCCACAGGCCTAACTCTTTTTAATATTTTGAACGGTCCTAAGACTTAACTTTCCCTTCTTTCCAAATCTTACAACGCCTTTCCATGGTGAAACTTTTAAAAGAACGTTGTCACCGACGTTGAATTCTAACGTCTTTTGTCTTCTATCAGCATAACTCTTTTAACGATCACGCTGCTTTCAATCTATCTTTTATTTGAATGATTTTCTCAGTTGTTTCTAGAACTATATCAGGATCGGACAACTGATTTTCTCCTATTTCAGACCAACAGATTGGAGTTCGACATTTACGTCCTTATAAGGCTTCAAAAAGAGCGGCCTGTATACTCGTATGATAGCTATTGTTATAGGAGAATTCCATTAGAGGTAAGTGGTCATCCCAACTTCCTCCAAGATCAATAACACAAGCCCTTAACATATCTTCTAGGGTTTGAATAGTTCTTTCACTTTGCTCGTCTGTTTGAGGATGATAGGCAATGCTAAGATTTAATTTCGTTCACAGGGCTTTTTGAAAACTTTTCCAGAATCAAGAAGTAAATCTACTATCTCTATCTGACACAATAGATAGTGGCACACAATGTAAAGATACAATCTCATTAACGTATAGCTGTGCCAGCTTATCCATGCTGAACGTTTCTTTCATGGGAAGAAAATGAGCAGACTTACTAAGTCTGTTAATGATAACCCAGATAGTATCATTCCCTCGTCTGGTGCGAGGAAGTTTCGTAATGAAATCCATGGTTATCATCTCTCATCTCCAGACATGAATTTCAAGTTACTGTAACAAGCCAGATGGCTTTTGATGTTCAGCTTTAACTTGAGAGAAAGTTAAGCATTTTGCAACATAGACAACGATATGTTTCTTCATTCATATCCACCAATAATTTGCTTTTAAGTTTTTATACATTTTATCTCTTCCAGGATGCATCGTATACTTAGATTTATGAGCTTCTTTGAGAATTTCTTCACGCACGTTTCCATAGATAGGAACCCAGATTCTTTTATTCATTCTAAGAATATTATCATCGTTTTTGACCAATTGGTCAATCATGCCTCCCAAACCTTCTTTCTTGAGGTTTGGTTCTTTTAAGGCCATTTGTTGAGATTCCTTAATACGAGTGATAAGATCGATTTGAAGATCGAGTCTTAAGGCACAAACTCGTTTAGGTTTTTCATGTTCTTTTATACTCAAGGCGTCAGCTATCACATTAGCTTTGCCTTCATGATAACAGATCTCGCAATCGTAATCATTCAGGACTTCAATCCAACGCCTTTGCCTCATATTCAGTTCTTTTTTACTGAATATATACTTTAGGCTTTTATGATCAGTGAATATGGTGAATCTGACTCCATATAGATAGTGCCACCATAATTTCAATGCAAAGATTATGGCGCCCAACTCTAAATCGTGAGTCGTATAATTCTTTTCATGAGTTTTCAATTGTCTGGAAGCATTAGCAATGACTTTGCTTCCTTGCATTAACACACAACCAAAGTCGGTGTGTGAAGCATCACAGTATACTGAAAAGCCTTTGTTTCCATCTGGCAATGCTAGTATGGGTGCTTGTGTCAGTTTCTGTTTCAGATACTTAACTGACTTGCGAGTCAAAGAAGATAATGGAACAACAATTCGAGAGAAATCTTGGATAAATCTTCGATAGTAACCAGCCAAACTGAGAAAACTACGAACTTCGGTTGGTGACTTCGGGATTTCCCATTTGGATATCGCTTCTATTTTAAAAGGATCAACTTGGATGCCATCAGCGTTAATGATATGTCCAAGGAATTGAACTTCTGACAACCAGAATTCACATTTTGAGAATTTAGCATATAGCTTTTTGTTTCTCAAAAGTTCAAGCAAAATTTTCAAATGGTTCGCATGCTCTTCCTTACTTTTGGAGTAAATAAGGATATCATCGATGAATACGATAATGAATTTATCCAAGTAAGGTTTACAAACTCGATTCATCATGTCCATGAAAGAAGCTGGTGCATTAGTAAGTCTAAACGGCATTACCGTGAACTCATAATGTCCATATCGAGTTCTTAAAGATGTTTTGGAAATATCTTCTTCCTGGACTTTAAATTGATGATAGCCAGAACGAAGATCGATTTTCGAAAAGCATTGAGTTCCCTGAAGTTGATCAAAGAGATTATCAATTATGGGAAGCGGATAACGGTTCTTAATCGTGATTTTATTCAGCTCATGATAGTCAATGCACATACGCATTGAACCGTCTTTCTTCTTAACGAATAAGACTGGAGCTCCCCAAGGCGACGAGCTTGGTCTTATGAATCCTTTCTCTAGCAATTCATCTAACTGCTTCTTTAATTATGCCATCTCAGTTGGAGCTAATATGTACGAAGCTTTAGCAATAGGTGCCGTACCGGGTACTAGATTAATTCTGAACTCCACCTCTCTCTCAGGCGGAATTCCAGGCAGTTTATCGGGAACGATATCAGTAAATTCAGCAACAACCGGCACTTCTTCAATCTTCTTTTTAGTGTTGGTGGTTACAGATATAAGGTATGCTAAGTATCCTTTGCGTAAATATTTTATGGCTTTCAACATCGAAATTATTCCCACAGATTTGGATAATTTATCAGCATTTATAATGATGATATCGCCTTTCGGTGATCGAAGTTCTATGGCTTTCTTATCACACAGGGTACGGGCTTAGTTACCAATCCATTCCTAAAACAATTTCAAATCCTGTCAATGTCATTGGCAACAGTTGTACAGGAGTAACATGTTCTGATAGCGTGATATTACAATCGTTTAGGATTTCTGAGAATTGGACTACGTCCCCGTTGGCAGTTTCTACCACGTATTTCTTGTCTTATTTAGCTAGAATTTTATTCAACAGTCTAGATAATTTATGATCTATAAAACTTTGGTTTGCACCAGAGTCAAATAGAACTCGAGCATAAATATTATTGACAAGAAATGTACCCATAATGACGTCAGGCATACTTACTGCTTCGTGAGTATTGAGAACGAATGCTCGTGCATTCTTCTTTACTCCTTCAGCGGGTTTAGGACATGTCCCTTCGGGTTTCTTCAGTTTGGGACAATAGCTCTTGATATGGCCAGCCTCACCACATTCATAGCAGGTGGTGGGTTTCTTTTTGTAACAATCTTCTGTTTTGTGTCCATATATCTTGCAGAAGTTGCAATAAGATCCGAATCGACATTGTCCCAAGTGCTTTTTCTTGCACTTTGGACATTCAGGGATAGAAGAATTGTTATTTCGAGAATGGAAGTTTGGTTTCTTTGATCCACTTGGGCCTTGCCCAGTTGATTCTTTCTTCTTTCTTCCCTCCTCCTGATTTCTGATCAGACTACTAGTCAAGGTTCTCACAATTGGCAACCTTAACCATGTCACGGATTTCTCCAATCAAACCCCATATATATCTCTTAATCAAATTAGAATCAGGGGTAGCAAGATGAGGAACTATTCGAGCATACTCAAGGAGTTTAGTCGAATATTCCCGATGATTGGTTCCAATCATCTTTAGACTAAGGAATTTTCCTTCGATCTGTTCTCTTTCGATACTTCTTTTCAATTCTTGCCTTGAAGGCATTCCAGCCCATAGCATAGGCTGCTTCTCTGCCCTTGGCAGCAATAATGTTATTCCACCACTCTAAATCTTGGTCTTTAAATAGATTGGAAGCATAAAGAACTTTGTCTTCCTCAGCACACTTGCTGATTGCAAGAACTGATTCAGTTTTCTCAATCCACCTTAGTGTGGCTATTCCTCCCTCTCTTTCAGAAAAGTTATATGGTTTGTAATCTTGGAACATTTTGTATGTACAGCCAGAAATCTTCCTCTTCTTTTCTAGATGGCCATAATTATTACCCATCCCTTCAACTTCAAAAGAATTATGGTAATATTTCTCCCTTTCAGTCTTCCTAATTGGATGAGTAGCAGAACCTTCTGGTTAGAGAGTAACAGGTTTGGATTGAGTTATAGTTCGAGTATGTTGAGTTATAGGTTGAGAATGGACAGATTTTGGAATGGAAGGCTGAACAAATAGCTTATTTGCTTGTCTCTTTTCCATTTCGGTAAAGATCATTAGAAGGGAATCCTTGATTCCTTCTGCAATCAATTTCTGCAATTCTTTATGAGAATCGGGGATTTCAGCAGCATTTTCAATCACTGCATGTTTCCTTTTTCTTCTCGTATTGTAAGAAGGTCGAGTTTGTTTAGACATACTATATAAGAAACAAGATTGGAATTAAAAACGGAACTTTTTATTGACAAAATATATACAAAAGGTAATACATGTAGAAATCATTGTTTCTAAAGATTCCTAAAATTCTTTTCTTCAAGAGCTTAGACTAACAAAGCATTCCTGGCTTCGACTTCAGCTTTTTCTTGTTCCAGCTCAGCTATTCTGTTTAACAATAATTGTTCTCTTTCACTTCCCGATGCATTCTCATTTACATGAGGAGCAGGGAAAGGAACAGTCTCATAGTAAGGAACGTAGAGTTTATTAGAATCAGCTCGTTCTTCTTCTTCGGGATTACATCTATTTTCATGAGGCATTTTGGCGTATCCTTCATGAAAATTTTGTGAATAGATTGGAGTGATATTATAGCTTCCAGCAGTAGGAGCATAATGAAAACTTATAGAAGGATTATAGGGAACAGTAGGGTTTCCTATTTCTCTGAGGCTTCTGAAAGTTAAACTCTCAGTTTTCTCATTATTTTCTATAGTGGTTTCATTTGTTTTACGTTCATGATAATTAGCTGGAGCAAAATTACGAAGAAAGCTAAGACCTTTGCCTTTTCTAACCATAATTGTTCAGAGTAAAACAAAATAAACTTTATTATATCATTAGAGAATATATTACAGGGAAATAAAATACAACATAGGTTTTAATCCTTCATTAGCTCTTCTCCAAGGGTCATCAGGCTTTCTCCATATTCATAGACCAGCTGCCAATAAAATTTGGTTCTTGCCTTGTCCATGATTTTATCCCATGTCACTTCGTCCGTTTGGCTCAACAAACGATCTAGGCACTCAATAGGAGAAGAAGGCATACTTTCCTCATAACCATATTTGGGTGGAGGTTAACGAAGTCCAACCATTATATCGTTATAAGCATTTTGGTATTCTGGAGGAGCTTGAAAATAGGTTTCAAAAGGACCATGATAGACTGGTTCTGGAAACATATAAGGATCATACAAAACTAGAGTTTCGGATTGTTCACATACATAATGATAAGATTCTTCTTCGGTCGATATGTTATGATGGGCTAGACTAGACTCAGCCTCATTATTTCCTGGCTGAGATGGACTTCATTGTTCCAATTGCTGAAATCAGATCCAGCTTCCATCCATTGGCTTGAGGTATCATGGGACTGGGGATGGTATTCAAGAGTGACGTTATCTGAAAGGATAGCAAATGAATCGTTGTTGTAGTAAGAAGGAGAAATGGGATTCACCTGTGAACCCAAAGGATGATATTCAGGTGATTCTTGCTTTATTGGACGATTGGGATCATAATAAACAGGTACAGAGTTATCTCCAGACATCTGCAATATTAAAGTATTAATGCTTATCTTCTTTCATTGGTCACGACTTAGACACTAAGGCCAGTATCTTTATCTTAACTAAAGCTCTACAATGATGGTTATCTTCCCATAGCAGTAACTCCAACAGATATGTTCCCTGGTAAGAGCGACGGGTGATATGCCCTAAATTATACATGTTTTGCATGCATAATAATCCTCATATTATGGTATTAATTAAACAAAATCCTTGCAAATGATACTTAATGCGTTAATATTTCACAATTGCAGGTTATTCAGTGTTCCAAGATAAACAGAGAAAAAACCAACCTAAAACATGAAGAAATCAAGCTGTTGGAGGACCAAACCTGAGCATTGACCCCCAATAAGTCAAACCATGTCAACATAAGTCAAACCAGCAATTAAAAGATGAATCTGGGAGGCAGTGGGGCATTGCACGGTCGTGCAATGCCATGCACGGCCGTGCAAATGCTTTCCTGCTCTCCTAGACCCCAGTACACTGTCACTTGTACCCTGTTTGATTCCCGAGGTGTTTGCACGCCCGTGCAATCCAATTCACGGTCGTGTAATCCAATTCACAGTCGTGCATTGCTCATTTTGAGGCCTATAAATAGAGGGGTTGAGTTCTTCATTAGAGACATCCATTCCACACCCAACCAGAGCTAAAGAAAGTCCATTTCTGTAGTCTAGAGTAGAGAATAGAGAGTAGAGGGGCTCTTCCTCCTTGTTCCACAATAGGGGAGCCTACGAAACTCAGCGTTACGCTAGTTAGCATGGCCATTCGTGGCCAAGATTCTTGTATTGCTAGGGTGAACATGATGTTTGGTGCATGTTAATGTTTGACGTATTAATCTAGTGGTATGTTTATGGCTTTAATCATCGATTTCCAACTCCTTGAGTGGAACCACTAGTGTCTCATCAGATAGGCATTTCTTAAGGTTTGAAACATGAAAGACATTGTGTACTCCATTGAGTTCATCTGGTAGGTTTAATTGATACGCAACCGGACCAATCCTTTTCACTATCTCGAATGGTCTAACATAACGCGGGTTTAGCTTGCCCCGTTTTCTAAAACGGATCTCACCTTTCCAAGGTGAAACTTTTAATAACACTCTGTCACCCACCTGAAACTCTAACGGTTTTCTGCGCTTGTCTGCATAACTCTTTTGACGTTCACGGGCTGCCGCCATACGGTTTCGAATTTGCATAATCTTTTTTGAAGTCTCGTGCACAAGTTCAGGGCCTGCAATTTGGCTATCTCCAACTTCAGCCCAACAGAGAGGTGATTGGCACTTCCTTCCATATAACGCCTCGAACGGTGCTACCTGGATGCTAGTATGGTAGCTATTGTTATAAGAGAACTCCACCAGGGGTAGGTGAGTCTCCCAACTATTTTCGAAATTGATTACGCAAGCCCGTAGCATGTCCTCTAGGGTTTTAATTGTACGCTCACTCTGGCCATCTGTTTGGGGATGGTACGTTGTGCTCATATCCAGACGCGTACCTAGAGATTTCTGTAAGGATTGCCAGAAGCACGAAGTAAATCGAGCGTCTCTATCTGAAATGATTGAAACTGGCACTCCGTGCCGAGAGACTACTTCCTTAAGATAAATGCGGGTTAACTTCTCCATCTTGTCAGTTTCTTTAATAGCAAGGAAGTGAGCGGATTTAGTTAGACGATCCACTATTACCCAGATTGTGTCACATCCGGTAGGAGTTCGGGGTAGTTCGGTAATAAAATCCATGGAAATCTGCTCCCATTTCCACATTGGGATTTCCGGTTGTTGAAGCAATCCGGATGGCTTTTGATACTCCACCTTGACCTTTGAACAAGTAAGACACTTGCTCACATAGGTGGCTATGCCGGCTTTCATGTTCGGCCACCAATACAACACCTTCATATCGTGGTACATTTTGTCAGATCCCGGATGAATAGAGTATCGAGATTTGTGAGCTTCATCCATAACATGCTCTCTCAGGTTTCCATACACTGGAATCCATATTCGCTCCACGAAATAGTGAATACCATCAGATTTAACTTCCAGTTGTTTCTCCATACCACGAGTGGCTTCCAACGTTAAGTTCTTTTTTTTAAGGCTTCAAGTTGAGCATTACGGATTTGTTTGGGTAATCCTGTATGAATAGTGATTTGCAACGCTCGAACTCGTCGGGGTTTGGTTTCCTTTCTACTCAGAGCATCGGCTACCACGTTAGCCTTGCCTGGATGGTACTTTATGGCACAATCATAATCATTTAAGAGTTCGATCCATCGAAGCTGTCGCATGTTCAACTCTTTCTGTTCGAATATGTGCTGGAGTTGTGATCGGTGTAAATGGTGCACTTGGTATCGTACAAGTAGTGTCTCCAGATTTTCAGCGCAAATAAGACCCTGGATAGAAGCATCGCAATACACTATGAAGTCATCTGTTCCCTCTGACAGAGATAGGATGGGTGCGCTACAGAGTTTCTGCTTTAGAAGTTGGAATGCTGAATCTTGAGTTTCGCTCCAGGTATATGGTTTACCTTTTTGAGTTAGGGCGGTGAGAGGTTGAGCGATCTTAGAAAATCCCTCTATGAATCGGCGGTAGTAGCCAGCCAATCCCAAAAATTGTCGCACCTCTGTCGGAGTCGTTGGCGCTGCCCAATTCTTAATGGCCTCTACTTTAGATGGGTTTACATGTATTCCCTTCTCATTGGCTACATGTCCAAGAAATTGAACCTCGCGAATCCAAAAATCGCATTTGGAAAACTTAGCGTATAGCTGCTCCTGTCTTAGCTGTTCAAGAATTAAGCGCAAGTGCTCCTCGTGTTCTTCCTTACTCTTAGAATAGATAAGGATATCGTCAATGAATACGATGACGAATTGGTCGAGGTAGGGTTTACACACACGGTTCATGAGGTCCATGAACATCGCGGGTGCGTTGGTTAATCCAAATGGCATGACCAAAAACTCGTAATGGTCGTACCTGGTTCTGAAAGCGGTTTTGGATATATCTTCATCACGAACTCGCAGCTGATGATATCCAGATCTTAGATCGATTTTTGAGTAGACACTCGACCCTTGAAGTTGGTCGAATAAATCGTCAATGCGGGGAAATGGGTAGCGGTTCTTAATAGTTACCTTGTTCAGCTCTTGGTAATCAATACACATGCGGAAAGTCCCATCTTTCTTTTAAACAAATAGGACTGGGGCTCTCCATGGTGATGAACTGGGTCGGATGAAACCCTTATCCAACAGTTCTTGTAACGGTGTGGATAACTCCCGCAGCTCAATTGGTGCAAGTCTATAAGGTGCTCTGGCAATAGGTGCTGCTCCGGGTGTTAGATCGATTTGGAATTCGACCTGTTGATAGGGTGGAAGACCGGGTAAGTCTTCAGGAAAAACTTCTCCTCCTCGGAAAGTTTGTCAGCGAACAATAGGGATATCTGTAAGTTTCTTCTCCTCGGAAGGTTTGTCAGCGACAAGGGCTAGTATCGCGGTATGACCCTTGCGTAGACATTTCTGCGCCTTCATATAAGATATGATGCCCACGACGGCACCACTCTTCTCGCCTTTTACAGAAATGATCTCTCCACTAGCTAGGGGAATACAAACAATTTTATCTTTACAGATGATCTCATGTAGGTTTTTAGATAACCAATCCATGCCAACGATTATGTCAAAGCTGCCAAGTGTAACTGGCATGAGATCGATGTCGAGTTTGTGACCAGATAATCCTAACTTACATCCCTCGAGGATATGAGTTGCCTTGATTAGCTTACCGTCAGCTATTTCTATGGAATATTTGTGCTCTAACGGGGTTGTGGTCATCTCTATCTGTTTACTAAAGTTCTCAGAAATAAAACTCCTATCGGCACCGGTATCAAATAGTACATAAGCAAAATTATCGTTTAAAGGAAACATACCGATAACAACGTTGTGGTCCTTTCGAGCTTCTCCTGAGCCGATCACGAAGGCCCGACCCTTCGCACCATTTCCATTATTATTCCCATTACCACCCTGATGGTTATTGCCATTACCGTTCCCATTGCCAGTTTTCTTCAGCTGAGGGCAGTCCCTTTTAAAATGCCCCTCTTTTCCGCACTCAAAGCATCCCTTGGGTGCGTCACCAGTTGGTGTCTATTTAGCCTACAAATCTCCTCGACAATCCTTAGCTGAATGACCCTTCTTTCCGCACCGTTGACAACGGTAGCTGTCACAAGCTCCAGTGTGATGAAAGTTACATTTGTTGCACTTTGAGTACTTACCAGCATAGGTACCCTGATTTTGCTGAGCATAGTTTGACCGTGAATGGTACTTAGTAGGCTCGAACTTTCGCTATTGTTGCTGCTGAGGCGGGTTGGACTGAGAAGACTTAAAGTGTGGACTTTCAAATTTACGCTTGTTATCAGTTACCTTAGAAGCTGATTTCCTAGGAGGTAATGTACCTTGGGCAACTGCCTGATCGGTCAATTTGTGAGCTAACCGAATAGTTTGCTGGACAGTGGTGGGGTTGGAGGATGTCACCATGCTCTGGATTTGAGGAACTAGGCCCTCGATATACATCTCAATCCGCTTGTAAACTGGGGTCACCATCTGTGGGCATAAAGTAGCTAGCTCATGAGAGCGGGTGGTGTAGGCTTCGATCTCAGACCCTTCCATTTTGAGATTCCAGAACTCAACCTCAAGTTTTTGCACCTCTCCACGAGGGCAGTACTCTTCTTTCAGCATATTCTTAAATTCCTCCGATGGCAAAGCGTTTGCCATTTCCAAAGTTAGCATTTGTACCTGTTAGTTCCACCAAGTAAGGGTTGGACCCTCTAGTGTGCCAGATGCATACTTCACCTGGTTATTCGGCGGGCAATTACACATGGCAAAGACCGACTTGGATTTCTCCATCCAGCGAAGTAAACTGACTGCTCCTTCAGCTCCACTAAACGTGTGGGGCTTGCAGTCCATGAAAGTCTTGTAGGTGCAGACCTGCTGATTGTTGTTCGGACCTGGATAAAATACAAAGAATGTGTTTAGGAATATTCAAGATTTGGGAATGAGTTTAGAATGAATGTTGACTCGTTAAAGTCGACAGATGATAGATTTACCTCCATTCGGATTGGCTGCTAAAGCTTCAGCCACACGTTTGTTAATCAAAGCGGTGAGTTCTGCTGCGGTCAGATTGATGTTACCGCGTCCGCCATTACGTCCACCTCGTCGTCTAGACATGATCTTTACATTCACAAATATACAATAATGAGAAAAATATATCGCATATTATCATCATACAAGTACAAGTAAATAAAAGAAAATTAAACCACAATATCTAACATTTCTATAATAATACTTGATAAATTAAATTGTAAAGGCTACAAAGTACTTTCAATCAAACATTAAAATCCAGAAACATCTGTTGGATGGGAACAACCCTGCCCATCTAGGTTTAAATAAAGCAAATAACTAAAATGATAGTCTGTCAATCATCATCACTGCCAACTGAAGTCACATCATAAACAACAACATCATCCTCATCCTGCTCTCCCTCGGGTTCATCCTCTTGCGCAACCTCCTCGGGGTTGGCAACCTCGACATGTCCCTCCAGATCATCAATCCTAGCTCCCACTGCCTCGAGGTTAAGGTGTTGCACGTTCACTTGTGCCTGCAGCTCATAGAATGCTGCCGCAAAGTTGTCTTGTACAGTATTTAATCTAACTTGTTTCTTAATCAGCTTCTC
Source organism: Smallanthus sonchifolius (assembly GCA_023525975.1). Lineage (NCBI taxonomy): Eukaryota > Viridiplantae > Streptophyta > Magnoliopsida > Asterales > Asteraceae > Smallanthus > Smallanthus sonchifolius. The sequence continues at coordinate 84,285,165 of CM042032.1, read as the reverse complement.
TACCCTCTGGTTAGTCTTGCATCCACACTGCAACAGCCCGGTGATCTCACCTGCAGCCTCACGCATGTTGCCTATCTCTTTATCCAACTTAGCTACGAAGGCAGCTAAAACCTGCTCGAATAGATACCTCAGTGGTGGCAACACTCGCGAAGACGAAGAGGAAGAAGAAGGAATGCCAGCAGTGAGCGGGGGTAGGACCTGCTCCTCGCGGATCCAGCTCCTAATCCTGTCGGGATACCAATCCCAGTCCTGCGTGTTGTCTCTGACACGCATGTGAAAAGGCTCGTCATGCACTATAGCATCATCGATAGGTGTCACTCTCTGCCTCTTAGGCTCTGGTGAAGGTACTGTGGAAACTTCGGGTTCCTGATCGACTGGGGATGTAGGTGACCTTGGTGAAGAAGACATTTCCTGTAGTGTGATGAGTAAGTGACATGTATGAGTGTAAGTGTTGTGTAACTAATGCATGTGTGTGGTTATAATCTAGTATGCAAATCCTAGTTCACTAAAACTTGTCTCTGATACAATCTGTCACACCCTCAAAATCCACCTACAGGGTTTTACCGCGAGGCGCATGACATAACAGGATCTCAATCATTAGTTACATGGAACGACTCTATATGAATTAAAATAAAATACTATTGCTGCTCATAGTCACGAGACAACAAAAGTTTAAGTTTGAAAATGTTGTGGAAGCGTAAATAAAATCCAAATGCAAGAATAGTCAAATGCACAAAACACCGTGCCCAAACCAAAGTAAATAATAGAAATAAATAAGTTTGAAATTGTTTGCGAAAACCATGCTCATATCATGCATCCTAAACTTGTGTGTACCTTAGCGACCTGAGAAAGACATGCTAAAAGTGTCAACACAATGGTTGGTGAGTTCATAGAGATGTAAGTAAATATAAAGTTTGATGTTTGCTAAATAATGTAATTAATGTATACCGATAGATAGTTAGTCTATGTCATGCTACTACAAGTGTTCGAAACCGAAGCTGACTATTTGTATTTGTTTGTCTTCCGCCATGTCTATTGAACAATGGCAAATGTATAGGCTAATCTTACACCCGTTCGACCTCCAATCAAGTTAGCGCGACTACCTCGGGTGGGGCTTGTCAAAACCCAGTAGTACTACTCAAAATCACCTTGCTATGTTCCAATACTAACGGTTCGAGAATGTAAGGGCTTATTGGTATGTTTTCACTTTAGTAAGCAAGCGATAATACAATAATACAAAACCCAAAATGTTTGCGTGCATGTTTTCTCCCCCAAAAAGGAAAGTAAGTAAAGATAGGGGCCATGAAACTCACCTGAGTGTGAATGCAAATGAAAGCTAAGCAAAATAGCTGAACCTCTAACTGCCACCTATAATTCATAGTCTATAAGTGCGTGTTCGTGTATGTTGACATGAACCCTTAGTATCCAAACAATACTAATGTTTAAGTGTTTTGAAAAATTTACAAGTTTGACTCAAGTTTGACCCGACGACCCGTTGGTGACACGTTGTATGAAATTATGTTTGTTCAGTATAACAATACTACATTATACACTCATGATCATGTTGTAGCACTTTGCAACAAATTCTATTTGTTCTAACAAACAAGTATGGTTTCCATAAATAGCAAGTTTCCAAAATTAGCAGGTTTCCATAAATAGCATGTTTCTATAAATAGCATGTTTCTATAAATAGCAGGTGTGTTCGGGATTCGTGTTTATTGGAATTATCATTGTTAATATGCTTGTAAGATTACTATAACATGCTCTAGATCACCACATCACATAACAATTGCATAGAACCTAACATGTTGATCATGATTCAAGATAAAGTTTCCATCTTTAGTAATCTATGAGAGACATGCATGTTTTCAAACATCAAACACATTCCAACATGTTATTTTGTCCTATACAATATAACTCTATCATTAATTCATACCACACGTGTCTAATCAACCATATATGATCACTTTTGCAAATTAAAGTTTCCTTATTTAGCAAGTTTGTAAAACCGAGCTAGGTATTAGAAATCTAATTTCACAAATCAACTACACATGTAACAAGTAACACACAAACCTCATCATATCATTCAACACATGTCTAGTATGCAAGATAGAATTCCTAAAGTTTCCTTCTTTAGTAAGTTACGATTAATTCACATGTTTTCTACAACACTACACTTTCACATGCTTCAAAACTTCAAATATAATTAATTAGAAACATTCTACATCATCAAACACGTATAATAACCCATATTCAACAAGTTCCTCCAATTAAAGTTTCCTCTTTAGGAAAGCCTATATTTTCTAGCTTGTTTAACGGGATTCAAAGCATCAAACCAATTCCATACTACTTATATAATAAGATTATAATAATAGCAATCATCATACACATCAAATATGCAATCTAGAAATCATGAAAAGTTTCCTTTATGGGAAAGTTACAATCTTTACAACTAGGGTTTCAACAAAATCATCAAATACATGTAAAACAATGATAAAGACACCATCTTTATTGTAAAAATTCATGTTTGGATGAACTAGGGTTTGAATCAAAAATCTAGAAATCTTTAAATCATAAAATTGAACGAAACGACTTACGTGGGATTGTTAGAAACGCTTAGAGGAGTCCGAATACGCGATCAATTGCGAGATTGAAGCTCAAACGGATGGTGCTTGGTTGCTTTGATGATTTCGGCCAGGGGGGTTTGGGGATCGAGATTTGTGTGTGTGTGTGTGTGAGAGAGAGAGAGAGAAATAGGATATTAGGGTTTTATTATTATTTTTTTTTAAATTCCTTATGTGGTGGATTTCAAATGTTTTAAATTTGGAATGGATAATCATGAAATATCAAAAAAACATTTAAATAAATCCACTAGATAATATTCTTTTAAATAATTATTTTTATAAAAGTTCCTATATCTATAAAAATAATCAGTATCAATAAAATAACCTGTAAAATCAAAATCTGATAATTCCACACGATATCACGAAAGTTCACATAATTCACAGAAAAATCACAAAACATAAAAAACTCATATAATTTATATAAAAAATAATTATTCGCAATTATTTTTACTAGTTCACCAACGTTACGGGTTCGACTCGTGTGTGATCCGGTAATTCTACAAATTACCAATACGTGAGTGTTTGTGCGAAACTGGCACATCTAACTAACCCTAATTAAATGTAATGCATGAGTGAATGTTTGAGATAACTGAGTTTGAATAAATAATTGTTTGAAATAATTATGTTTGTGTTAACGGAGTTAACCTGAAAATGTCGGATGTCACAATATATTTATGTCTTTAATTATTCGTCCTTAAAACCACCATTTGGTGGGCTTTTATTATTGTCTAAATATGTCTTTATATTTGTGAGTGTTCATGATTTTAAAGCGTAAGATCATAAAACCTTTTTAATCAAACTTCTTTTGAAACTTGTACGTCTTTATACAAGCAGGGATTGATGAGCCAAGGCTTGGTCAACATTATTAAGGTCGTACATCTTTATACGAACTTCTTATGCGACCAAGAATTGGTGAACTCATGTTGGGAACAGTACGTCTTTATACTTGATCTCATTGTTACACCGTCTCCCGGTGAGCAAAATATAATCACCTATTTAACTTTAATACAAAGCATTTACGTTCGATGTCTTAAACCAACCCGGAGATGACCATTCGAAGGGTTGAGGGTAACTGTTGTCCTTAACGGGAGGCACTACCATTTTAATTTAAATATTTTAATTCGTGAATCAAATGTCGTGAGGACGAGGCTCTAGCGGTGTCACACCCCCAAAATCCACTAACGGGGTTCTACCGTTAGGAGCGTGACAAACCAGGATCTCAGTCATTAGTTACGTCAAACGACACTATATGAGTTTGAACAAAACCATTAAATGTTCAGAGTTAAATGCGGAAGCGTAAACGTTAAAATGAAATCAAAAGTGATTACGCGCAACAATGCGTTAATTAATGTAAGTAGGTAAACTGTTAAAATATTTGAAATGAATGCCATGATTGTAGGACTCCATGCATGTCCTAAGTGTGCAACCTATGCCAAAGCGACCTGAGAAACATGTAAGAAAAAGTGTCAACACGAGGTTGGTGAGTTCATAGGTTTGTATTTAAATAAACTGTTTAAGTTATGCTGGATCCACATACGTAAGTCACACCTATTGCTAGCTAGACAATGTATAAGTTACTCTAAGCGCTCGCAACTGAAGCTGACAGTGTGTTTGTTTGTTTGCCTCCAGCCAGGTCTATCAACTCTGACTAATGTGTTTAGGCTAACATTTCACCCGTTCGACCTCCAGTCAAGTTGGCGCGACCAACCCGGGTGGGGCTTGTCAAGCACCAGTAGTACTACTAAACATTACCTCGCTAAGATCCATATTAACGGCCCGATGTGTACGTGAGGACTTTCAATGATAGTAAAGCACGCTTAAGTACACAAGTGGTAGTGAAATACTATGTGATCCATATCCGTTTGTGTGTATATCTCTCCCCGGCGGGAAGACAAGTAACGGATGCTCGTTTGTACGCATGTTTCTCCCCGACGGGAAAACAAGTAAAATAATGTTCGTTTGTATGCATGTTTCTCCCCAACGGGAAAACAAGTAAAATGATGTTCGTTTGTATGCACGTTTCTCCCCAATGGGAAAACAAGTAAAATAATGTGCGTTTGTATGCAGGTTTCTCCCCAACGGGAAAACAAGTAAAATAATGTTTGTTTGCATGCATGTTTCTCCCCAACGGAAAAACAAGTAAAAAGGATGTTTGCATGTATGCATTTTTCTCCCCTAACAGGAAAACAAGTAAAAAGGGGCCGTGAAACTCACCTGGGTTGAGTAGTAGGTTGAATCACACAAGTATGAGATTGAAACGACTCACGTATGCCCTAGAATTATAAACACAACAGTTAGGGACACATTGGGATTTGTGACGACGACATGGAAGGTTAGAACGTCTTAACGCATTCTAAGGATTAGTGAGTAGACGAACGTGTCTACGGAAATATAGATTTCTTAATATAATAATTAAGATCAATGTGTTACGTGTCGAACGTTAATAACGAATAATATTAAATAAATAAATAAATAAATAGAGTCGTGTGTTTGTATCATTTAGTAATGATCTAAGAAAATAATATAACATATATGTTATTTTTTAACTCGTATGGAATATACGATAATCAATTTCGTGACAAAATAATAAATATATTATTTTTATTTGAGAATAAAAACCAAGGGTAAATAATATAAATAATTACATTAATTATAAGTTTGAAAAGTTACACGAGGTAAATAAACGAGGCGAAATAATATAAAATATATATTATTTATACTAGGAGTCACGGTTTGAAAATAATATAAACATATTATTTTATACGAAGTCGTGGTTTAAAAATATTATAAATATATTATTTTAGAAGTGGATATAATATTAATTATAAGATCTAAAATCAAACCCGAGTCCACGGGTAGGTTGTGGGGTTAAAACATTTTAATATATTATCAATATAATGTAAAGGTTGATTTTTATAAAAAAAAAAAATAAGGTGGAAAAAGCCCAAAAAATAAGGATGCAGGAGACCGGACTCGAACCTGGGTCTCCTGCGTGTGGGTCGTGAGGTTTACCAAGTCAGCCCGCTAGGGTATCGCGATAGAATCCGATTTAAATTGGTTTTATTCACTAAATCCCCTGTGTTCTAATACCCCATCGAAGCCGAGATCAGATCAGTCCCGATTCATTCGATTTCGATTACGATGGATCCAAGATTCATAGGGGTTTTGTTTATCAGGGTTTTGCGAACATGTGTGAGAGTTTAATTGCAAAAAAAACGAGTCTGGGTCGGTTAATTCTTGATTTGGAATCTCGTAACCCTAGATATGAACCCATAACCAAATCGATTGATTCTGATGTTAAAACTTGTTAGAATTATAGGGCTTTTATCAAAAATGCAATTGCGAAACTGTTAGCATAAATTAATTTGATTTAAAAGGCGTGTGGATTAGGATTCGATTAAACAGGAAACTTATGAACCCTAGATCTTTGATCTTGATCAATTCGATACTGGCAGGGGTTAGATTCTGTAGGTCTCGGGAGCCTCGTCGTGCAGCGGAAATACACGGATATGTTCAGTGATTTGTGTGAGAACAAAGAAGAACAAGACAGAGAGAAACACGAACATAAAGAAGATAATCAACACAAAAAAGATACGTAATCCATAACAACGAAGTCATCTCACATTACATACCGAAGAAGCACACATCTCTCGTCTACGCTCACGGTCCAGGGGCGGGAGAGCTCATCCCGCCCGGACACCTCTCGACCTAGTTCCAGAAGTTCCACCTACAAATGAAGACAAGTCTTCTATTTATAGGGGCAGGAACACTACCTGCGTACTTGTCTAAGTACGCAGGGTTTGGTCATGCGTACTTGACAAGTACGCAAGGCAAAAGCCTTGCGTACTTACTAAGTACGCAGGACCAAACTAGTGTGCAGGCTAAGTACTCAGGAACACCCTCCTGCGTACTATCCACGTACACCGATACATAGAATTTTATCTATAGTTACAAAAACATGCTTCTACAGATTCATACGGCTTTTAACAAGTGAGAAGTTGTGATTCTAACCATACCATTTAATTGAATTGAGATGGCGTTTAGGTTATAGTTCGATTAGCCCAGTTTATGATGAACCCTAGAATCGAAATCTTGATCGAATTGATGTTGTAAGCCCTAATTGGTTTAGGGCTTTCATTCACCAGGTAAAAATGAAGCTATAGGTAAAGATAATTACCAGAACAAGTGTTGAATTGTTTGAGATCGACTAGATCAGCAGCCGACCATGACTGGTTTGATTTCCGGCGACCTGGACTGCTTCTCCGGTGGAATTAGTGCGTGCAATGGCTACAGTAGTATTCGTTTGATGTGTGCAGATAGTTTGTTTGCGAGATTATCATAGGATTTTAACGAATTCGATGCTAATTACGATCATGGTCGACGGTTATGCTTTAAATGACTATTAATCTGTTTTAATTTGCAATTGAAAACGATTAACTACTTGGTTATGACCGTTAACGACAGTGATAGTGCAAGACAGTTACAATTCGAACGAATTTGATGTTTGGAATCGAATTTGAATGAGGATTGTATCCGGTTTGACTTGTAAAAGTCAACAAAACGGGGTTCATATGATTTTGACTTTGAGGAGTCAACTGAATGGGTTTTGAGACTTGGCAGATTCAATCCCTGAAGTTTCATGTGAATTGGAGTTTTAAAGTTGACAGAATCAGTCCCTAGGGTTAGAGTTTGAGTTAAGAATGGGTTAGTTTGACTATCAAAAGTCAATAAGATTTCAATTTTGACTTTGTAAGGTCAATGGGATGGTTTAGAGATATTACATGACTAGTCCCTGGTGTTTAAATTTGGAATATTGACAGAAACAGTCCTTGAAGTTTGAGATTGGTTAAATAGGTTAGGATTTAACTGGTTTTGCTACCTGAGTTAACTGGAAAAGTCCGGATTGTCACAAGCGGTGACCTGGGTCACAAGTTTGTAGTAGTCATACCACTGAATTAGTCAACTTAACATGATCACGTACCAAGCTGATTCGAATCCTGAAGCAATACTCTCCGTCACCTGATCATCTCCGAGATATTTACTTTTCTGCTATTTACTATTCTGTTCGTTACATTTCTGTTACACACATCACGCACGTTCTTACTTTTATGTTATTTACTTTATCGTCATTTACTTTTCTATCATTTATTATTCAGCTTCACAAGCACACAAAACCCACTTATCAATTAATCCGACTAAACGATAACAAAAGTTGAGTATTGGAACTCGACCGTGTCAATTGGTTCGATACTTAGTTCTTACCTAGATTATATTACGCTACGAGAGGTACACTTGCCTATTGTGTGTGTTTTAAGTTAAAATATTATCATTTTATAAATTTAAAACCTGATCTCGTGAAACCATAATCTCTAAATATTATTATATAATATTTAACTACATCAAAATTCACACAACAAGTTTTTGGTGTCGTTGCTGGGGACAAGGTGATTTCAAGAAAAATTCGAGCTAACGGATTAGCCTTATCATTTTCCATCTGATTTCCTCTTACATTTTGTTGCAGGTAGTGTATGATCCACAGCTCCACTACTGGTTTATATCGACCTTTAGCAGAGCCCGAAAGATTCTTTCACCATCGAATACAAGAAAACCGTGCCAGAAAAATGGCAGCTGAAAACCTCACTATTTTCGATTTTGCAAGACCGTCACTGGAAGCTTTGGGGTCTAGCATCACAAGGCCAATGGTTGACGCTAATAACTTTGAGATCAAGTCTCATGTTATCCACATGATCCAGTCATTATGCACTTTCCATGGATTACCCGATGAAGATCCACATGCCCACATTGCAAATTTCCTCAAAATTTGTGACACTTTCAAACTGAACGGAGTTTCGAATGACGCAATTCGTCTCCGAATGTTTCCCTTCTCCTTAAGGGAACGAGCTAAGGCATGGCTAAATTCTCTTTCTACTGGGTCAATCACCACATGGGACTTGCTCAGAAATTCCTGTCGAAATACTTCCCGCCAGCTAAAATTGCTAAACTAAGAAATGATATCACCACTTTCACTCAGGATGATGGTGAATCACTATATGAGGCATGGGAACGATTTAAGGATAACTTGCAATCCAATGCACGGCCGTGCATTGCACAACCAAGCTCGTTAGACACTTGACGCTACTGCAGGTGGTATTTTTGGAAACAAGAGGCCACAAGAAGCATACAACTTAATTGAGGAAATAGCAATGAATAGCTATTAATGGTACAATCCAAGGAGTAACAGGGGAGCAAGGCAAGGAGTTCACTCTGTCGATACTGTCACTTCACTTTTTGCTCAAGTAGACGCCCTCACCACTCGACTCAATCAACTTAGCAAGGGCAAAGCAACCCCTGAAACTACTGAAGAAGTAAAAAAATCATCACTGTTGATGCTGAGCAGGTTGACTTTATCGAAACAAATCGCCCGCAAAACAACCCCTACAGCAATACTTACAACCCTGGATGGAGGAACCATCCGAATTTCAGCCGGAGGAATAATAACAATCAGGGACAATCTGGCTTCGGACAATAACAACAGTTTCAACAAAAACAATCCCAGAACTATCAGCATCGTCAACAATTTCAAGGAGCTAACAAGCCAATTAATGGGTTAAGCCTAGAGGAAGCGGTAACTAAGTTGATCTCTACAATTGAAAGTCAAGCACTTCTAGCGGACTCCCATCACAAACAATATGACGAACGGTTTAGTCTTCATGAAGCTGAGTTCAAGACACAAAAAGCAACACTTCAAGCCATTGAAACGCAATTAGGGCAAATTGCAAAACTATTATCCGAAAGACAACCAGGATGTCTCCCGAGTAACACTGAAACCAATCCAAAAGCTAACGTGAGTGCTATCACTCTTAGAAATAGCAAAGTCTATCCAGAGCCACCAATGCCACGAGAAGAAGTCCAATCACCAAGGAAAGAAATATTCACCGGAGTACCACTTTGTCCACATATCGCAGAAACAACCACTCAAGGGTCATAATTAAATGTGATTCCACCTTCTCCTCCGATGGATCTCCCTCCGAAAGCTCCAACAAAAAGAGCATTCCACTCTCACATACCATATCCAGGAAGTTTGGTAAAGCAGAAGACTAAAGAACAATATGAAAAATTCATCGAGCTTTTGAGTCAAATCTATGTCAATCTTCCTTTCCTAGATATCATACAACAAATGCCTAAGTATGGACGTTTCTTGAAGGATTTTCTACAAACAAGAGAAACATGGAGGAAGTAGTAAAGAGGACTAACCATTGTGTCGCTCTCATTGAAAGATGTCTTCCAAAGAAACTTTCAGATCCTGGAAAATTCTCTCTACCATGCTCTATCGGACCACTACCGAACACTTTTGCACTAGCTGATCTAGGAGCAAGAGTGAACGTTATGCCATATAACATGTTCCAAAGACTCCAAATTGGAAACCCGCGACCTGTTAATGCAAATATCGAACTCCCGGATGGATCAATTAAGTCACCTATAGGAGTCATTGAAAACTTACTAGTAAAAGTCGGCAAGTTTGTCTTCCCTGCCGATTTCATTGTGCTGGAAATGGGACCCGATTATTCAGTACCCTTGATTTTAGGTCACCCATTTTTAGCTACCTCCAGAGTCGTCATAGACATGAATGAAGGAATCTTAACACTTCGTGTTGGAAAACAATCAGTAACCTACAATATCGGAGGAAATGAATGCTTGTCAAATGATCCCTTTGAAATTGTACAATTCATCAATACTAATCTGGACTACCAACTTAAGAAAGCTACGGAATTCAACAAAGGAAAGAAACTTGATCTTGGCAAGGACCTTGACAACACTAATTGGATCGATGAATACTTTGATAAGCTACCAAAGTTGAAGGACTTTAATGAAGGGACAGGAGACACGGGGGAAGTTGATGGCCCCCACTTGAAGAAAGACTGATGCAGCACGTATAGGTCGGGCTAAAGACCCTTAAATAAACGTACTGCTTCCGGGAGGCAACCCGATGATCATGAATAAATTGAGAGGTTGGTGCATACGGCAGAATCATGGACCTCAGGTTTGACTTTTCAAATTTAAGTTTCTCATACTTCAGCCCCAGGTATGCCCTCTCGATACTAGTACCTTAGTAGCTTAACTACTACCTTTTATTTTCCTTGTCTGCTTTTATGGTTTCCTTTGTGTGTCAGGTAGAATAGCATCACCAGATCATCTGTCTACTTTGAGGAGTTACACTCCACCTCTACAAGCTTGGAGCCGGAAACCACATCAAATTTCTAAGAAATTCAATGAAGTCTTTGTAGCAACATGTTGATAAGCAGCTGATAGGCACCGCCTGACAGCAGCAATAAGTTTCGGCCTTAGGTTATACACCGAATTGACCGGGGGAGTACCGGTTTCTTTCTTTTAAAACTTCATGCATTAAATTCCTGCATAGCATTTCATTACATACATTTGTACATTGAGGGCAATGCATAGTTTTAAGTGTGGGGTGGGGAATTGGAGATTCAGGACTACTTGCAACCTCAAAGGAGTAAAACTTAACTTGTGATTTTCTACCCATTTGACTAAAACATTACAAAAATCTACCTTTTGAAAAACCTGAAAAATTTTCAATTTTTTTTAAATCTAAACCTCTTTGAGTTCGCACCTAATTAAATAAAACGAAGACATGGCAAGTAGAAACAAATGGATATTATGCATAACAAATCGCTAAACCCTATTCCATCCGTTTTCATGTGAGAACAATCTGAGCCTTTTCACGAGCATTATTATCATTATTTGCGCATGCTCTTTCGTTTAGTATATTGAGTGTTTATTCAATCGAATTTTATGCATAATTAGAACTTGTATGACTTATACATATCAAGATCATGAACTAGTGGAAGTATGAAAATGATTGAGGCAAATAGGACTTTATTACCCTTATATATTATCCTTAAACCCTAAAAATCCCAAAAATATTATCCGCCTAGATAGCCCTCTTAGCCTTATCCTTTTCTTTTCTCCTACCCATATTTATCACCCAACCAGCTTTTCGTAAACACCGGTTATTGGCTGAATATCTTCAAAATGGGAAAATTATCTTATGTCGTAATTTCAAGTTTATTATCATTGAGACAATTTTGGAAAGAAATCTGTTTTACTCAAAAGAATTGGAATATACAAGAAGGTGGATGTATTAGGAAGAAACAGCCGAACTATCTGTAAGGAATTTATGAAAACATTATTTCAAGAAGATTAAGGAAAAAGGATTATGTAAGAAATTGTCTTAATACAAAAAAATGGAAATAGAGAAAAGAAAAAAGAAAGAGAGAAGTTGGTCTTTTACCGGCAAGACCTTAAAGAACTGGACATGCATTCCGTTAATTTCAATTTGCTATTATGCCTTCATTTCGCAAAGCCTGAATTACCATCCGAACACCGAGAGAAGATTTTCCAAGCAACCAATGATATAAGAAAACGGTGGCGCAAGCAAGAACAATTACCACCATTCTTCGGATTGTCAAAAAGTGTCGCCAAGAGAAGAGCCAAAAGATACGGCAAATGTGTGAAGAGTGGCAAATGGAGCCACGATGAAAAGTGTAGCAAGAATCAAACTTATTCCCAAAGTGAGTATACGCCCCTGATCCAAGTAGGAGCTGTTAGGGTACAAGCCGAAAGATCCATGCACAAAGGCAGCAATGTGTATTACGCAGTAAGGGAAGAGTTGAGAATGATAAGAGATCTTGGTCTTGGCAATCTGACCATAAACGAGCCCTCAGATTATTTATACCCTCATGATCCGAGTACTGTAGAAGGACCTGCTAGTATTTTCCATTTTAAGCCATGAGGCCGTAGCTGTGTGTTTCACGATAGTTACAGCCCTTCAAACCCTTTAAAAATCCCTAAAAAACCAAAAAGATTTTCATTTTCACCCTGTATTTTTATTTTAGCCACATTACAACCCTTTAAATTCCTCTTGATTCATGCATATTGCTTAGTTAATTGATGGAGACTTGATTTGCATACAATCTTATGACCATTGTATAATTCGATTCAAACTTGAGTGTTCCATTTAACTTACATTATCCATACATATATAACCCTAAGAGTTGAGTGAACATTGTGAGGAGTGATAGGTTATGCATAATTAAAGTTCTAGTAGGCTTGTCATGGATTCCATCATCTTGAAACAGAAAAATACAAAAATAGAATAAGCGACTCAAGAGTTATCCCGGAGCTTAGACTTGTTTGAAGTTCCATTACCTTTGTAAAGTTTTTAGTTATGGGTATGATCATGCATGAGTTTTCTTGAGGACAATATACCCTAAATTATACATGTTTTGCATGCATAATAATCCACATATTATGGTATTAATAAAACAAAAGTCTTGTAAATGATACTTAATGCGTTAATATTTCACAATTGCAGGTTATTCGGTGTTCCAAGATAAACAGAGCAAAATCCAGCATAAAACATGAAGAAATCAAGCTTTTGGAGGACTAAACCCGAGCATTGACCCCCAAGAAGTCAAACCATGTCAAAATAAGTCAAACCAACAGTTAAAAGACGAATCTAGGAGGCAGTGAGGCATTGCACGGTCGTGTAATGCCATGCGCGGCCATGCAAATGCTTTCCTGCTCTCCCAGACCTAGTACACTGTCATTTGTACCCTGTTTGATTCCTGAGGTGTTTGTACGCCCGTGCAATCCAATGCACGACCGTGCATTGCCCATTTTGAGGACTATAAATAGAGGGGTTGAGTTCTTCATTAGAGACATCCATTCCACACCCAACCAGAGCTAAAGACAGTATGTTTCTGTAGTCTAGAGTAGATAGCCTTCTGCGGCCACATCATCAAAAACCTTTCCACTCAATGCCACCATAGAGTCAAAATCTCCAGGGGTGTTGGCATTAATGATCGTGCGAACTATTGGAGGTAGCTTCTGGATATAGCATTTGATCCTTCTTTCTTCTTGCTCACCAAATGTGGAACCAGTTAAGTTAATTCATTAAATTTGGAGGTGAACTGTCGGTGCGTCATGCTACCAGCCTTGAGTTCCACGAAGACTTCTTCCATCATGTCAATCTCATTTTAGGGACAGAACTTTTGAATAACCAAGGCTTTCAGGTCTTCCCACTTCATTCTATCAATATCTCTTTCAGACTTAGCTTTCTTCACATTCTCCCACCAGCTAAGTGCCTCGAAGGCGAAAGAATGAGCGACAAATCCTACCACTTGGTCAGCATGGCATTCACTCATCTTGATGACTGCAGTCATGCGGTCGATCCAGTAGTATGCGGCAGTAGCATCTTTCTTTCCGTTAAAAGTTGGTGGGTCGCAGTTTCGGAAGGACTTATAGTCACATTCGCGCTTCTCTTCATAGTCTGAGTCATCACTTTCAAATTCGGTTTCAATCACATTTATGTTCTCGGCCCGTAGGCCCCTTCCTCTTTCCTCCTCTACAGTCTTCAGAGCCTCAGTTAGGGCGTCTAGCATAGTGCTTTTCAGTACTGCAGCAACTTCATCAGCAATGGATTTCTTGACAATTGGCTCCAAAACTAAGCCTTCTCCGCCATGCCCTCCATGGTCACTTGGAGCATTTTCATTCGCGGTATGGATCGACACCGATCCATGAACTGAGGGCTCACTTTCCTCTCTTTCAACTCGGTTGACATGTGGTTTACACCTGCGTCCAGTACCGGTTCCTCTCTTTGCACCTCTCTTTCCAGCCATTTCCTTTTCGAACTGCGAACAAGGAATACTTGTGTTATCATGACAGGCAATTATTTAGAACACCTCAAGTAATGTAAATTACTAATTATAGAGACCGGTATGAAATTACTAATTTACTTTACTTCTCGGGTTCTGAACATTCCCTGTCAGAGTAACGTTTGCATTCAAGTTCAAAGTTCCTTCCTTAAGGTACATTATGTCTAACTTTCTATTCTAAGGCATTTACGGTCTATGTTCTATACTAGGACATTGACTACCTTCCATTCTAAGGCCCTTACCGTTTATTGTTTCTATTGTTTTCTATTTCTGAGGCCTTACTGTTCTGCTTTCATGACTTGGCTGCTCTGACTGACATCCCATTCTTCTATCCCATCCTCAGTTTAAGTTCAGACATTTTGACGAATGTCTGAATCTCTCAAACTATGGCTCTGATACCAACTTGAAAGGACCCAAACCCGGGAACCTCTCATAGTTGGTAAACATTGCATAAACATATGTCTTAAACCTTTAATTAATCATTAAACATTAACAGCGAAAGTCTTGTACAAAATCCAGAGTTAACAAAAACTTTAAATATAACATTATTCACATTCATAATCACGTGTACTTGTTAATGGTAAAGTTAGTTACTTAATTTTTTTTACTTTTTTAAAGGCCTCTGGAGCTTATATCCTTCATGCTAACTAGATGGTTATACCCGTCACGAATCCATCGTTAATAAAATATAAATGAAAACGTATGAGCAACAGATTCCGATAATACCAATACCGACAATGATGTTGCTCGATCAGCATAGGTTCGGCTTGTCACGGTACGACGACGGTAACATTACTCGCTGTAGGCAATGATAAAAAAAACTCGATTTTAAATACAACTCCGTTTTTAAAATAAAATTATATCTGAACGTTGACAAAAAAAACTAAAAACAACCACGCCCTCCGTATTTTGAGAAAAGGTTAAAGAACAAAAGTTATTAAAGGAAAAAAAATAATAGTAAATTAAACAAACTTAAAGCGTATATTATATATAGTATAAGAGTTGAAAATAAAAATATAAAAAAAATAAAAAAATACATGTCAAATTGTTAACAGAAACGCCACTATTCATGTTAACGGAAACGCCACTGTTCATTCGCTCTCTTTTTTAATCTTATTTAGTAACGACACATATCAAATAAAATCTTTAGGGCATGTAAACCATTCTTCTGTTTTTTTATTTGGGGTGATTAACATAAGAATACTTGTTTTATTTGAGGGTGATTAACATAAGAATACTGTTTTATTTGGGGGTGATTAACATAAGAATACTGTTACATGTTGCAAGCGACCATTCAATTCCACAGGATTTATTTTATTACATATCAGGTATTTCCTTGAGAAAGGTGTAGAAAATTTGTTTAAGAAATATCAGGTATAAATAGAGCGTAGCAACTACCAGTTTCAAGTTTTCATGAACATAAAGCTCATACCGATGGCAGATTGTTTAAGAAATACAAATGATGACAAAGTTGAACTTCAGAAATATACCTCTAAAATGAGTTCTTTGGTTGCAAGTTCGCAACTGATTCTATTTAGGATTTAGAAAATTTGTTACTTTTTTTTAGTCTTGCTCGGTACTTGGAAAGAGACATTAGATAGAGACATGAAAGTGGATCATCTTTTTGATGAGATGAAGGCTTCAGCCTTAAGTTCATCACAAGTTCAACATGAAGCTGCAAATGGTTCGTTTGGTTATGCTTATCATTGTATAAAACAACGATTACAACATAATATAGAAAATAAGTTTCAGTATGTAAAGAATACATACCCTTAGTAACAAAAACAAATCAAACTATAATTCAAATCCAATGGGAATTTAAGCACGCTCCCCACGAATACGCCTGGCCAACTGGATGTCCTTGGGCATGATGGTCACCCTCTTGGCATGGATGGCACACAAGTTAGTGTCCTCAAACAGACCCACAAGGTAAGCTTCTGCAGCCTCCTGAAGGGCCAACACAGCATGGCTCTGGAACCTCAGATCAGTCTACAATGCCAAGAAACAAGTTAGAACAAACACGAATTAAGATAATAAAAAGATAAATTTTGAGCGCGATTGCACGAACCTTGAAGTCCTGAGCGATTTCACGAACTAGCCTCTGGAAAGGCAACTTGCGGATGAGAAGCTCGGTGCTCTTTTGGTACTTACGGATCTCACTGTATTGTAAATAAAGTCATTATCAGATATCGGTTAACATTGGCTTACAAGTATTATTATATAACAGTCCAAACAGTTGATTATGCTAAACAAAAGCCAAGGAATCAATTAAGTTAAAAAGTTGTTCAAATAGTTTGTTAATTTGTTAGTTAGTTAGTGATTAACTGTTGTGATTACGTTTTTGAGTTCTACAATCAATAAAATAATCAATTCCCCAATATCAAAATCTTTCACAAAATTACTAAAATCTAGGGTTAGTATCGAAACAAATAACCATATGTAAAGCTAAAAATCTCTACGATTATGAACAATTGAAATCAAATTGTAAATTAACAAATCTATTCGGAAAGAGAATTAACTTTTTCTAGGGTTTCAAAATAGTTTAGAGGTTTACCGGAGAGCGACGGTTCCAGGACGGTAACGATGGGGCTTCTTCACTCCTCCGGTTGTCGGAGCAGATTTCCTGGCCGCCTGCGAAAATTGAACACGAATTGAAGAAGATTAGAGACAGTTTTTGGGATAATATTACTCAGATATCGGAGAAAATCAAAATACGCATTCAGATTTGAATCTACTGAAGCATGATAACATACCTTGGTAGCAAGCTGTTTCCTGGGAGCTTTTCCACCGGTGGACTTACGAGCGGTCTGCTTTGTACGGGCCATTGTTCTTCAGATCGCAACAGAAACAAATTTAGAACTGAAATCAGAAAATTAAACAATTGGAGAGAATCAATAACGAATGAACGAAAAAGGATATACCGAACGATTGATGATTTTGCAGATCGAGAAGATTTTAGAAGCTAGGGATTAGAATTGGGGAACAGGGAGTGGTAAATGCGAGTGGGTGGGTTATATAGAAGGCGAAACGTAGGCCTCAAGTTTACAACGGCACTTGAGGTTTTGAAATGGTCCATGATCTTACGACTTTGTTCTCTTTGGTGTGTTCTGTATACGTGGACGGTTATTATTGGTTCACATAATTTCACTCGGATCAAGGTCTTTGTGTTTCTTTTGTGAGTGTTTGAACATGAAGACCAGTCGGTTGTGTTTATATTGAAGGGGGGGTCATGGGCTCGTGGCTATTTGTAACGAAATTGACCCAGAATCTTGGTTGGGATAATAATAATCCTAGACTATCTACCGGTGTTCGTTGTTATGTTAGTATTCGGTTATAACCTATTAACCGAATAACACTGTTTGTTGGTGTATTTATGAGGCGGCTTGAGACGCAAGGCTTGCCCAAGTCAGCCAAATAGAGGCTTCATATTCGAATAGGTATAGGTTGTTAATAATTTGAATTTTAAATACAAGACAAGTTTACAACGGCACTTGAGGTTTTGAAATGGTCCATGATCTTACGACTTTGTTCTCATTGGTGTGTTCTGTATACGTGGACGGTTATTATTGGTTCACATAATTTCACTCGGATCAAGGTCTTTGTGTTTCTTTTGTGAGTGTTTGAACATGAGGACCAGTCGGTTGTGTTTATATTGAAGGGGGTGGGGTCATGGGCTCGTGGCTATTTGTAACGAAATTGACCCAGAATCTTGGTTGGGATAATAATAATCCTAGACTATCTACTGGTGTTCGTTGTTATGTTAGTATTCGGTTATAACCTATTAACCGAATAACACTGTTTGTTGGCGTATTTATGAGGCGGCTTGAGACGCAAGGCTTCCCCAAGTCAGCCAAATAGAGGCTTCATATTCGAATAGGTATAGGTTGTTAATAATTTGAATTTTAAATACAAGATTAGTCAGGGTTTGCAAATCGTAATCAAGTTTTAGAGTTAGATTTTCTGATATTAATAAAGTTTGAGACTTAGCCAAATTAACGTGTGATTGATAATGCCGATTTACCACTTGAATTGGTATTAGAGCCATTCTTACGATCAGTCCAGTTGCGATCAAGGAACCAATTGCAGTCAAGGAAGCTAATTACAATCAAGGACAGTTGCAATTCACCTGCGATCAAGAAGTCAGTTGCGACCAGGAACCAATTGCAATCGGAAGCCAATAGCGATTAGAGCCAATTGGAGTAATCTTAAATTCAAAGAGTCGTTCAAGAATCTGCAGACCTGCATTTAAGAAATTGCAGACATGTAATTAAATAATCGGTGAAGAAATTAGGGCGACTTTTAGAATATGATCAAGAAAGAGGGTCACGACTCACCTGCGAAGACAAGTCTCCACTGTTGTTTGCACAAGACTTTCTGTTCATTTTTTTGCCCCGTGTAACATGCACAATTAGTCACACACACATATACATGCTACCACACAAGTAAAATAGTTTAACACTTTCATTAACAATTACATATATTATAAACTAAGTTAATAACACATAATTGGCATAAACGTTTGATAAAAACATTATTCTTTCATTTCATTCATAAGCATGCACTTCAACCCAAAACTTTAAAAGGAAAAATGGGCAATAGAACTCACTAGTTCAGTTGCTTAACTGTTTGGACTAGGCGGAATGCTAGAAATCTATAGTAAATCAACGAGTGAAAATAACAATAGTCTAGTGTAGCTAGGCTATTGTATCGTTGGCACACAAGTGTCGCCAGACAGTGTCGCCCGGTGACAGTGTCGTCAGATCAGTATCGGCAGAACTTTCGTTCTAGACTTAGTGTCGTTAAATTAGTGTCGTGTACATTCATGGCGACACTGTTAGTGTCGCCAAAATGGAAGGACACGTGTCCCAATCATTGGCGAACCTCGGGAGACGTGTATCGTCGTCTCCAATTAGTGTCGTCGGATGAAAATGTAGTGTCGCCCCATGAATATCTTCATCAATAGGCCCGTTTTCAACCCAGGTTTTCAACTTTTTACGTTCAAATCGTTTGTTTAATTTCCATTAAACTAGATCTGGGCTCATTTCATCATTTAACACGTAAAATTCCATGCTGTGAGTTCAAAATCTTAGTTTTACTACAAAACCCATTTAAACTGAAAATCAGAGGTTTTAGGTTCGATTTTTACCTCAAATGCAGTGTTTCTTCGTGGGTTCTTTCTTTATATCGTTGGAGAAACAGATTGGTGCAACTTTGAAGCAAAATAGTGAGATTCTTGGAGCTTTCTCTCTCTAGACTCTCTCTCTCTCTCTCGCTACGAATTTGTGTGTGAGATGCAATGGAGGCTGGAATGAGGGCTACAGCCTGATGTATTAGAGTTGTAGAGCATATGTGGGCAAAGCCCGTGACCTTAGGCCCATCTTTTCTTATTCTTTCTTCTCTATAGGCCCATTAAGGATTGTCGGGTTTTGCGGGTGTTACAAAATACAAAAAAAAACATTTTAACGATTATCGTCAAAATATGTTTGATATTTATTTATCAAAATATGGTTCTACATCAAACATACACGAGTCAATGGCTTCAGGATCAAGTAGTAGCTCAACTAGGAACCCAATGATTAATTTATATAATCATTTGAGAAATAAAACTAGTAAACGCAAGGGGGTAACACCCCGAGTAGCGATCTCGAGAAGTATATTATAACATATTTTTTTATCCATTGTGACTCCCGATAAATTTGAAAAGTGATGCAGGGGCATCACGTTCAAATGAAAAAGGCCGAAGAAGAGATTTAGGAGACTGGACTTGAGGAGAGGAGGATTGGGTCGTGCACACGAAGTTAGAACTGGAATCTCATCGCCCCGGGATGACAACTGGTTTTGTGGGCCGGGTGTGTTGTGTGATTGTTTGTTTATTTTTTCCAACTATTTAAGCTTTGCGTTGTTAGGGTTGCAAGTCAGTTTTTTATTCAGAAGTTTCTTATTGTTCTTTGTACATTATCTAGATTTTGATTAATAATCACGTCGACCATTTGATTACGCTTCTGTTTGCATCAAGTGGTACTAGAGCTAAGGTTAATCAAATGGCTATTCATGGACATGATTTGACCGTGATCGTCGATTCGTCGAACGAGGCAACGAGACAAGGATTGTGACCCATGGAGCTCTATCAATCAGGATAACCATAACCATAACCATAGATCCGTAAGACAAGGCAACGGAAACGGGGCCAGAGACCCAAAATATTCGCTTCTCTGGGCTCTACGTCGGAAGGTTCGCCACCTCAAGAAGGCGGTGCGACAAGCGTCAGAACAAGTACTCGAGGAAGTGCATTAATAAGTGCATTTATAAATTTCTTGTAGAGATGGTTAAACCTACTTATTTTATTATTTTATTTTATTATACATAGGATTAGTTTATTTTATTATTGATGATACGAAGATGCACTAATCCTTATGAAATTTTTCGATTTTTTCCTCTAACAAGACAATGAACATATGATTAGTTCAATATCCAAAAGGGATCCAAACTCCTATGAAATACATTAGTTAGTTTCATCCTCCTAACTCCAAAGTATAGGGTAGATTAAGGATAAGTTATACAATGTTTTGAGGTCAACTAAAGAAAATCGTTAAAGGATAAAGAAAAATCACAACCAACAAATTTTAATGATTCATATACTTGATCTATCTCATTTCGTTTGACTTCATTTGAATTACATTTATCAGTTTTAAACGTCCTCACCAAAATCACTCCCCGAATGAGACTCCACCACTTTAATTTTCATAAGGTTCCAACTCCAACATTTATTTCTATGATTTTTGCAACTAAAACCTCTTTTTACATAAATACTTCAAATCACTATCTTATCATCGTATTCCTTTCCGTATCACACGAATTAGTATCATCACAACACCAAAGTTTCTTTTGAAGAAATAAAAATTTATCATCACCTTCATAACTAAATTTTTATGGATACATGAAAGTTCCATGAAGCTCTCCTCTATTGGCAATCAAGCTTTTTACCCATATGTTCAAAAGATAAGGTACCAAAAGGAATCATCATCAAGGTCAAATCTGGTTTTCAAGCAACCGATTTTAAAACTTCTAAATTTGGTTTTAAGATTTTTGGTGAGTGTGTGATCACATTCACCGTGTCCGCATATTTCCTTTTGTGTTTATATACTAACTATTTTGGTAAATTTTGTTATTTACATTCACTAGCTAAGAAGACACTATATTTTCTTTTAAATCACCCGTCATTAATAACCAATTATCATCATTGATGGATATATGTAAAAAACCACGTGGAAAAATTAGATATAAGAATTTTAATCTTTTTCATATAAAACCATTGAGAAAACATAGCACCTATTCTGCTATATCATCTGTTATCATTAATAACAATTAAAAAAACTAGTCGGAAAAATGCATCATCTTTTTTTTATATCATCTGTCATCGTTAACAAATAATCAAACCTTTTACCCATATATTCAAAAGATTCGAGATACCAAAAGGAATCATCTTCAAGACGCCCGTCAAAACTGGTTTTCAAGCAACCGAACTTTAAAACTTCTAAAATTGGTTTTAAGATTTTTTGTGAGTGCGTGATCACATTCACCGTGTCCGCATATTTCCTTTTGTGTTTATATAATAACTATTTTTGTAAATTTTGTTATTTACATTAAGAAGACACTATATTTTCTTTTAAATCATCCGTCATTAATAACCAGTCACCATCGTAAAAATATATATTTAAACAACCACGGGGAAACATTAGATATAAGAATTTTAATCTTTTTCATATAAACTATTGAGAAAACATAGCACCTATTCCGCAATATCATCTGTCATCATTAATAACAGTTAAAAAAACTAGTCGGAAAAACACATCATCTTTTTTTATATCATCCGTCATCGTTAACAAATAATCAAGCTTTTTACCCATATGTTCAAAAGATTCGAGGTACCAAAAGGAATCATCACCAAGACGCCCGTCAAATATGGTTTTCAAGCAACTGACTTTAATACTTCTAAATTTGGTTTTAAGATTTTTGGTGAGTGTGTGATCACATTCAGAGTGTCCGCATATATCCTTTTGTGTCTATATACTAACTATTTTTGTGAATTTTGTTATTTACATTAAGAAGACACTATATTTTCTTTTAAATCATCCGTTATTAATAATAGTTATCATCGTTAATGGATATATTTAAACAACCACGGGGGAAAATTAGATATAAGAATTTTAATCTTTTTCATATAAACTATTGAGAAAACATAGCACCTATTCCGCTATATCATCTGTCATCATTAATAACAGTTAAAAAACTAGTCGGAAAACACACATCATCTTTTTTTATATCATCCGTCATCGTTAACAAATAATTAAGCTTTTTACCCATATGTTCAAAAGATTCAAGGTACCAAAAGGAATCATCACCAAGATGCCTGTCAAATCTGGTTTTCAAGCAACCAATTTTAAAAGTTCTAAATTTGGTTTTTAGATTTTTAGCGAGTGTGATCTCCGTGTCCCCCTATTTCTTTTTGTGTTTATATACTAACTATTTTGGTAAATTTTGTTATTTACATTTATTAGCTAAGAAAACACTATATTTTCTTTTAAATCATCTGCCATTAATAACCATTCATCATCGTTGATGGATATAGTTAAAAAACCATGAGAAAAAATTAGATATAAGAATTTTAATCTTTTTCATATAAACCACTGAGAAAACATATTCCGTTATATCAGCTGTCATCATTAATAATGGTAATAAAACTAGTCGGAAAAACACATCATCTTTTTTCATATCATCCGTCATCGTTAACAAATAATCAAGCTTTTTACCCATGTGTTTAAAAGATTCGAGGTACCAAAAGGAATCATCACCAAGATGCCCGTCAAAACTGGTTTTTAAGTAACTGGTTTTAAAAGTTCTAAATTTGATTTTAAAGATTTTTGGTGAGTCTATGATCACCGTGTCCGCACACTTCCTTTATGTTTATATACCAATTATTTTGGTAAATTTTGTCATTTACATTCACTAGCTAAGAACAAGCTATATTTTCTTTTAAACCATCTGTTATCGTTAACGAATATTTAAAAAACCGTGGGAAAAATGTAGTCATAACAATAACAATCTTTTTCATATAAACAATTGACAAAACATATCACCTATACCGTTACATCATTTGTTATCATTGACAATGATTTTAAAAACTAGTCAAAAAACACATCATCTTTTTCTATATCATCCGTTATCGTTAAAAGGTATTTGAAAAATCCTGTGATAAATCTAGTAAGAAGGAAATGGTAATCATTTTACATAAAAGAAAACATATCTTTATAATTCATGAAACAAATCCACAAAAGAATTACCCATAAATCATATAAATTTGTGCAAGAAGTATTCCTCAAAAATCAAAATCACACCCCAATTTGGCCTAAAAAAGGCTAAAATTACCCTAACCCCCCGCGTCCCACCCGAACACCATAAATTCTTTCTTCGAGTCGGGCATATATAGGCAGCGATCCTCAAGTTTATATCTATGAAACACACATTTCAGCTTTTAAATAAATTCGTATCAATTCCTCTCTTAAAAGCTAGCGACGCAGTGTGTATGTGCTTCGGGCGATGATTGCTAACATGCGCCACTTCGGCACAGCCATTATCTACAGGTCTGATTGCTGCTTCGTTAGTTAAGAATTGTAGAATCCTTGCTTTTTGTAATTGTTATATCTTATAATGCAGAATTGTTAAATTGTTAGGGATTTTGATTGGAAGGTAGTTTTAATTTTTTGAATTGTTGAAGAACTTTGAGGTTTTGTGTGGGACATGATATGGAATGTGATGGTAATAATCCGGGATCAAAACTAGGGTTGTTGCAAATTGGGGTAGACAAGGAAATTGGGTTAGGGTTTGATGTAAATTATGCTGTTGGCAAAACTAGGGTTGGGGAGATGGATGGGGAGGAAGTGGTGAAGAAGAAAAGGTTTGCTGAAATCAAAGTTGGGGTTGATTCGGATGATGATGAACCGATTGGATCGATGTTTAAGGTTAAAAGTAGAAGGAACCCTAAGAAGGTTAAAGTGGGAAGTGATGGTTCTCGTGATCAGGAATTGGGTGGCATGGATGATACATTGGCTACTTTTAGGAAGAAGTTGAAGGGCCCGAAGAAAGAGTCTATGGTTAGTGATACAAAAGGGATGGATTTAGATACCAATGTGAAGAACACAGATTTGATTGCATCTGAAGATGGGATTGATGAGAGTGTCAAGAAAGAGTCAAAAAGCAGTGGTAAAGAGAGAAGGAAAAAGTCGGTAAAGAAGAAGGCTATGGATGAGAATTTGACAAAGAATAATAAAGAGGGTGAATTAGAACTTAAAGGGTCGAAAAACAGTGGTAAAGAGAAAAAGAAGAGATCCAACAGTAAGTCAGCAAAGAAGAAGACTTTGGGTGAGAATTTGACACAAATCAATCATAACTCCTCTTTGGATGATCATCTAGAAGATTCCCTATCGGCTTTTCTGCTCAAGGCACAATCTGGTTCGCTTCAGAAGTCTAGAAAAATGTCGAAACTTAAGCAAGTTAAAGCAACTCAAGCTTGTACTGATGGAGTGGATCAGAAACAGAATGATCCAGTGATTCCAGTCACCGTTGAGACTGGAGAAGGTGAGAGATTAACAGAACACCCTAGTAAAGATTCTATTGGAAATGATGTTTGTAAGGATGATTTAAATCATTCATCCTCTGCGATAGTAAAGTTGACCCATGATGTTTCTGAGATTGAAGTTCATGAAGAAAAGATGTGCCTCACCTGCCCTATCCCTGAGAGCGCGCCAACTGTAGGGTGCATAACTAGCATATCAGACACAGACCAGAAAGTTTCTCCAGGTTTGTTAGTTCACAACGAGACCATGGACCAGGGTTTGAACCCTGTTGATGGGGTTGTCTTGGACCAATTTCAAAATGGTTCACATGGTACTCAACTCCATTCACAGAAGGAAGTCACTTCCAGTGACTGTGATAGTCCAAACCACGAAATTGTTTCAGTTGCTTCACAAAAGGAGAATGCATCAACATCAGAAGGTAGGTTATCTCCGGTGTCATTAGGCGAATGCAATAAATTTGCAGATGAAAATGAAGCTTATGCAAGTGAAACGGGATCTATGCTTGATCCTGAAACAAAATCCAATGAAAAGTCAGCTGGCAAGCGGATCGTGAGACAGGCTAAAAGACATAGGCATGATGACATGGCCTATGAGGGTGATGCTGATTGGGAGACACTGATTCATGAACAGAATTTTCTTGTAAACCATCAAGATGGAGATAAGGGCCAGTCAATTAAAACGAAGGGAAAACCAGATTTCATGCAAACTATTGCTATAGAGGCAGAAAGTGGAGGATCTGCAGCTGTTTCAGTTGGACTGAAAGCTCGTGTTGCGGGGCCTGTTGAGAAGATGAAGTTTAAGGAGTTACTGAAACATAAAGGCGGGCTACAAGAATATATAGAGTGCAGGTGTGTCTCTATAAATCTGGTTTATAAGTTCTTTTGCAATTCGTTCTTTTTTAATTGGTTTTACTAATTTCATTTTGCTCACTTCAGGAATCATATTTTACATCTTTGGAATAAGGATGTAACTCGCATACTACCTCTGTCAGAATGTGGAATATCTGACACTGCTGTTGCAGATGAGCATCCACAGGCTTCTTTAATTAGGGATATCTACTCGTTTCTGGATCAATATGTGAGTTCTGTAAATTACTTTACTCATTTATAAACTTCAATTAGATTTTACATATGTTTCTGTTTCTAACAAGTTATTAAACAGAGTTATATAAACTTTGGAGTTGCTTCTAGAAAGGAGATATCAGATGGTGGTGTAAAGCCCAATTTCAAGCTTTCAGGAGATGAGAACGATGGAAGAAAATCTGGAGCCCCGGTTACTGATTTGGATGATGGGGTTTCATTTATTCTTGGTAGAACTAAAAATAACGATAACTTGACAGATGAAACTGATAGAGCTACAGAAGGTTTGGACGGGATTATTAAAAAAGATAAGGACACTGACATGTTGGATTCTTCTTGTGAAAGCCTAGAAAATAATTGCCATAGTGGAAAATTACCAAACACTTTTTATACTCAAGTAGAGGATTTGGTTGATCAAAAGGAGCCGACTGTTTGTATGCAGTGTGATGATTCAGAAACGAGAAAGAAAATCATAGTGATTGGAGCGGGTCCTGCTGGATTAACCGCTGCCCGACACTTGAATCGTCAGGGTTTTCATGTGACCGTGTTAGAGGCCCGTGATAGAATGGGGGGTCGGGTTTTTACTGACCATTCGTCTCTTTCAGTGCCAGTTGATCTTGGGGCTAGTATTATCACAGGTGTTGAGGCCGATGTCACTTCTCAAAGAAGGCCTGACCCTTCTTCGTTAATTTGTGCACAATTGGGCCTCGAGTTGACCGTTTTGAACAGTGACTGTCCTCTTTATGATACTGTCACGGGTCAAAAAGTTCCTTCCGATTTGGATGAAGCTTTGGAGGCTGAATACAATAGCTTACTTGATGACATGCAATTGGTTGTAGCCCAAAAGGGTGATCGTGCGATGCAAATGTCCCTTGAAGAGGGTTTAGAATACGGGCTTAAGATGAGGCGTGACGAAACTGCTAAAACGGATCCCGGGGAGGAGATATTGAGTCCTCTTGAAAGGAGAGTCATGGATTGGCATCTTGCTCATTTGGAATATGGCTGTGCTGCTTCACTACAGCAAGTATCTCTTCCTTACTGGAATCAAGATGACATTTATGGAGGATTTGGTGGAGCCCACTGTATGATCAAAGGTGGTTATGGTGCCATTGTTGATTCGCTTAAAGATGGACTACATACCCACCTCAACCATATGGTTACTGATATTTGCTATCAACAAGAAGATGAATCGCAAAAGAAAGTCAAAGTTTTTACAAAAAATGGCAAGATTTTCATGGGAGATGCAGTTTTAATCACAGTCCCACTTGGGTGTTTAAAAGCCGAAACCATAAATTTTTCTCCATCATTACCCGAATGGAAATATTCTTCCATCAAACGACTCGGTTTCGGTGTTCTTAACAAAGTTATATTGGAGTTCCCTGAAGTATTTTGGGATGATTCTGTTGATTACTTTGGAGCTACAGCAGAAGAAACAGATAAAAGGGGGTGGTGTTTTATGTTTTGGAATGTAAAGAAAACAGTTAATGCACCCGTTCTTATAGCACTAGTGGTCGGGAAAGCAGCAATCAACGACCAAGATTTGACCCCGTCTGATCATGTAAATCACGCGTTAGTGGTGCTTCGAAAGCTTTTCGGTGAGGGTGCGGTACATGATCCGGTTGCATCTGTAGTGACAGACTGGGGACGGGACCCGTTTAGCTACGGTGCCTACTCGTATGTTGCGGTTGGGGCATCTGGTGAAGATTACGAGACATTGGGCCGGCCCGTTAACAACTGTTTATTCTTTGCGGGTGAAGCCACGTGTAAAGAGCATCCAGATACCGTGGGCGGGGCGATGATGAGCGGGTTACGGGAAGCGGTTCGTATAATCGATATCTTAACTACTGGAAATGACTTTACAGCAGAAGTAGAAGCAATTGCTGCTGCAAAGAAGCATTCTGACAGTGAAAAGAGTGAAGTAAGGGATATTATTCGAAGACTTGATGCAATCGAGCTCACAAATGTTCATAAAAACACTTTGTTACAGAATATGTTTTCTAATGCAAAGAGTAGAGCCGGGCGTTTGCATCTTGCTAAAGAGCTATTGAATCTTCCTTCTGATGTTCTTAAATCTTTTGCTGGAACTAAAGAAGGGCTTGGCATTCTCAACTCATGGATACTGGTAAGTTCCAAACTAAAAAAAACCCTAAAATGAAAACAATCCCGCTTTCATATATTCATATTGTTTGGAACTCATTATGTCACTTTGTAACAGGATTCAATGGGGAAAAACGGGACTCAACTGTTGCGCCAGTGTGTTCGTCTTCTTGTGCTTGTATCTACCGATCTAATTGCAGTTCGCCTTTCAGGTTTAATTAACTTGATCAAATATGTGATTTTTTAAATTATTAATTGATGGATATATGATCAATTTATGCTGTTATTATGAACGTAGGTATTGGGAAAACTGTGAAAGAGAAGGTTTGTGTGCATACCAGTCGAGATATACGTGCTATAGCAAGCCAGCTTGTTAGTGTATGGGTTGAGATTTTTAGAAAGGAGAAAGCTTCTAATGGCGGGTCGAAATTATTAAGGCAATCGAGTGCTGCAGATGCTTCCAAAAGTAAATCTCATTTAGCTTCTGGGAAACCGCCACTCCGTGCGCATCATACTTCATCTGATAACAGAGCTGTGAAGGGCGTATCTGTAAATACGCACACTCGAAAACCTGTAACAAAACCTGAAAATAAACCATCTAGCTCTCACGGTTCAGCTGGAATACAAAATTGTAAGGAGGAAGATAACAAAGATTTACCCCTGTCTGAAGAGGAACAAGCTGCTTTTGATGCTGCAGAAGCCGCCCGTGCTGCTGCGCTTGCAGCTGCTGAGGTTTGCTCTCGTTTTATTTTCGTTTTTCATTTTAAATGAAAACGAAGACTAAATGGTGAAATTCGCAATTTGTTTATAAAATTACAGGCGTATGCATCATCTGGTGCCAAATGCAGCACCCACTTGCAGCTTCCAAAGATACCATCTTTTCACAAATTTGCCAGACGGGAGCAGTATGCACAAATGGACGAATCCGAGTTGCGGAAGAAGGGGGCTGGTGGCGTTACAGGGCGGCAAGATTGCATATCTGAAATAGATTCTAGAAACTGTAGAGTAAGGGATTGGTCAGTAGACTTTTCTGCTGCTGGTGTCAACATCGAGTGCTCAAAAATATCAGTTGATAACCGCTCACAACTAAGCATCACGAACGAAAACGCGGGCCCGTTAAGTTACAAAGAGCACTCGGGCGAAAGTACAGGTGTTGACAACAGCATATTGACAAAAGCATGGGTTGATAGTGCTGGTAGTGAAGGGATAAAAGACAATAATGCCATTGAAAGATGGCAATCTCAAGCTGCTGCTGCTGATTCTGATTTCTATCATAGGAGTATGCATGTAATGGATGAAGAGTATTCAAGTAGGAATTTAAAATCTTCAATTCGCAGGCATGATGGATTGGCCAATGAGAGCTCAGCTTCTCAAGTTACTGTGAATAAGGATTTAGTGGGTAACCAACCCCGTGGTGTAGACAAAATTAAACAATCTGTTGTTGATTATGTTGCATCACTTCTTATGCCTCTTTATAAAGCAAGAAAAGTTGACAAAGAAAGTTACAAGTCAATAATGAAGAAAACAGCCACCAAGGTCAGCCATATCTATCTATCAATTTTGAATTTAAGTTGGAATATAAAGTTATAAATACAAGAACAATTGAAATTTCACTGTTAAAACCTAAAACAGTATTGAAGAAATGCCCATAAAATTGGTAATTTCAGGTCATGGAGCAGACTACCGATGCAGAGAAAGCAATGGCTGTATTTGAGTTTCTTGATTTTAAGCGCAAAAACAAGGTGTGCATCTGGATGTCTTTTTCGTTTTACTTGCTCGAGTTTAGATATATTATAGAGTAAATTACCTTTTGCGTCCCTGTGGTTTACATGATTTAACACAATGCGTCCCTAACACGAATTTTTAACGCTTTGAGTACCTGTGGTATACAATCTGTAACACTCTGAGCCCCTGGGCCTAACTTCGTTAAATTCTTTCCGTTAAGTTTAGTTTCGACATGCTGCGGATAGTTGAGTTTTGCTGCTGATCTAGTTTCGGCAGGGGTATCTGCGGATAGCCTTAACTAGATCAACAACAAAACTTAGTAGTTTCAAGTGAACTTAGTAGTTTCGGGTGAATATCAGTAACCATCTTACCCCCTATCGAAACTAAACTTAACGGAATTTTTTAACGAAGTTAGGCCCAGGGGCTCAGAGTGTTACAGATTGTATACCACAGGTACTCAAAGCGTTAAAAATTCGTGTTAGGGACGCATTGTGTTAAATCATGTAAACCACAGGGACACAAACAGTTATTTACTCTATATTATAACATTGCCATATATTTCGTTTCTTGGAGTACATTTTGTATGCACACACTATGGATGTTATAGTGTAGCTTGTTTCATTCATTGCAATTCAACTTTCAAGATTCACAGTTTTTTGAGGGGTGGCAATTTAAACCTGTTCATATGAAATTGTTAATTTTTTTGGTAACAGTGAGAACCCCTTAGGGAAAACTCACGGCCCCTGACCAATACCTGCTAACCAGTGAGACCAGGTAAAGGTAGGAAACCAGTGAAAGTTATATCGAACCAGAAACCGCAACTTATGTTGAATATGTGACCTTCAAGGGTTAAGGTTGGAAACCAGTGAAAGCTAGATCAAACCTGAAACCTTTGCTAGAGGGGAATCAGGCGCTTACCAGTTACCGCTGCGCCACCCCTGGAAGGTTTACATATGTACCCAATGACATAGTCAAGTGCTTGTAAGTTATAACATCCTAAATTGGTTTTTGAATAAAAATATTTTTACGATGTTAGTCGTTTAAAAAGGGGACAAAAAAGGTTACCAGGTCAATCCTACATGATTTCTCGTGTTACACAACCCGCCCGATCTACCTGTTTTGCCACCTACAGTTGATGACCAATTTCTAATTGGTGCAGATTTTGTCTTTGCTATTACAGTTACTTAAATCAGTCAACTTTTGTGCTTTCTTTGTGCAGATACGAGCGTTCGTGGACACACTAATCGAGAGGCATATGTCTATGAAGACAGATGCCAAATCTGGATGCTCCTGAAGATCAGTCTTTTTGCTGGATTCAATTGCTCATATGCTTTCAAAAATTCAAAAAATAAAAATAAAAATAGGTGAAGATGACCACAAGACATATGTTACGTGTAAGGATCATCAAGTTAGATATATGCTCACTGACACCATCAATTATGGAAGTCTTCCTTGACCTTTTGGTATGGGTTTTTTGCAATTGAGAATTGTAATTTAGTTAGAAAGTGAAAACCCATTTCTCTCCTTTCTTAAAATCTGTACAGGTTAGGTTGACCTTTGTGGCAACAAAGATTATACAAGACAATTTTCTCAGAAAAGATAGTCCCATTTGTTTCTTTATTTTCTTTTTGGTGATTTTTTCCAATCAGCTTTCCTTTAGTGTTGCGGGTTTGCAAAAAGCACGAGACTTGAAACTGTTTTAGGTCTCCCGTGATCCCGTCTCTTTTTCCCCCTTTCCGCTAGTTTCTGCAGAATTGAGTTGGTATGAGGCCTTTCCGCTTGTTTCTGCAGAATTGAGTTGGTATGAGGAAGTGGTACATCGATCGATCAGAAAGTTACTTTGAAGGTTTGTTTTCAGCTTACAAATCACATTCTGCGGTACCATTTTTTTGGGATCTTTGAGGTTATGTTTTCATGTGCTTACTTGCTGGTTTTTTGAGTTTTACCAGGAGGAGAAACATGAAACCTGGAAGTCGTTTGGAACTCTGCCTGCACTTCGGCTTTTGTATGACTATCCTTTTGATTTTTTCTTTTAGGTTAGGGTTTAGCTCTAGGGAACTCTGCCTGCACCAGGAGGAGAAACATGAAACCTGGGAGCATGTGATTTAAGGTTCTAAATTTCGGTCGAAGCCCATACACTTCGAAATAGGGGCGTTTACGATCCTGTGAGACGGTTTTGACAAAAAAATTATGGACCAAACCGTTAACTATGGTTTAAAAAAGACAACCAAACCGGCCATGTTCGTTTGGTCAGCCGGATCTACCGGTTTTGACAAAAAATATGTACTAGAAAAGATAACCAAACCGGATAGGTTGGTTTAGTTCGGCCGGACCAAACAATTTCGACGGTTAATACTTATTATTTTTTTTAACAATAGTATAATTTTATATTAATTTTCGGATTAGTTTGGCTACTATGAATTTTCGGATTAGTTTGGCTACTATGGTAAAACGAATAGTTCAAGCAAACCTAACAATAGATTTGTTTGGTACAAGAACAGATACCGTTTTTTGGATGTGTTGAACATAATGCCAACATTTGGATGTATAAAATTATATTTGAATAGAGTCTTTATCCATAAAATATTTTCTTTTAATGTTATAATTGATCAAGTTTAAAATAAAATACTATGTTGTCTCATATGTATTTAACTAGGAGAACTTTTTTTTTAAAATTGATAATGATTTTTTTACGATAATCAAAGGCCAATGGGTGTTCATAAACAATTGAAACCGATTGAACCATTCAAACTAAAGCAAATCGGTTGGTTTGAGATCCAAATGGTTATACTCATAGTTTGATGGTTGAGAAAGTTGGAACTAGTCGTGTAAACCGAACATGCCATTTAACCTTTACTATATAATATGTTATTGAAATATGTAATTATGCGTAGGGGAAGATTCAATTCAGAACACTAAATATTGCGAGAACATGGAGAACAAAATGAATCATTCATTTTTTCAATCTTAAAAAATTTTGAAATATAAGAAAATGATAGAAATGCAATGTTTATTCATTTCTTAAGAAATTTATAAAAAAATATAAACAAATTTTGTTTATTTAAACAACCTACACATGTGTAATTCATGTGTAGGATGTATAGGTTATTTTGCCTACACATAATCTACATATGTGTAGATAAACTTTTAAATGTATAAAAACATATTCAAAAAATTATTTAATGGGTTTTTATGTATATAAACATGCATATTTATATGTATGAAGTACAAATTTTTAAAAATATAAATCATGGATCAAGAAATTAAACGATTTAAGTTTGTTCTTTTTGTTCTCGCAATAATTTAGTGTTCTGTAATGAACATCTCCCATTATGCATATATATATATATATATATATATATATATATATATATTATAATCTTAAAACATCATTATTATTTTTTTTAATACAAAGTTACAAACTAATGATTTTGAAAAAAAAAATCGGATTAAAACGTCAAACTGTCAAAACTGATTCGGTTGACCCGCCCAACCTGACTGGTTTTGATTTGTCATTCCTCGAACCATAGTTAGCGGTTTGTCATACATTGACGGATTATTTAAAACTTAAAAGAACTGTTATAATTATGTTGGTGGATAAACATATATTAGGTTTGGATCCATATTTATTTCAGAACCAATAATATGTTGAAACTTGTAAGAACCACATAATATACATGAACATAGTACATAAAATATAATCAAAATAGTATAAGAGAGAAAGTGGGGCCATTACTCAACCTTCTTACGTATAAGTGCATTATATGATTCGTCTCAAGATATTATTGGTTCTGGAATGAACACCATATAAGTTAATAAATGTTCATTTTGTATTTTCTATTTAGAAAAAAGACTACAAGTTGAGGGACTAAAGTTTCAAATAAAGAATAGTCTGGGGTATCAAATAACCTGATATCAAAGCCCAAATAACTCGTATAAATACGACAATCTCTTCTCTACTAAGGAGATTGGATATCCGGAAAACGTAATCCTCAGATCCGATCAAATTTTCTGCAGATCTACAATCATCATGTCTTCAACATTCTCCGGCGATGAGACAGCTCCGTTCTTCGGCTTTCTCGGTGCCGCGGCCGCCCTAGTTTTCTCCTGTAAGTTAATCCAATCATGTTGATCCCTTAAATTCGTAACTTGATCGATCTAAATCGAGATCGATTTGGTAGTCCGTAGGTTTTAGCTTTTGAAATCGAATAACTATTTAATTTTTCTATTGGATTTGAAAAACCTAATAGAGAAACACGATCTGATTGAACAAATTGTACTCGTTAATCCTTGGTTTTAAATTGCTAGATGCGGTCCGATGTGTTTGGTCCCAAAATCCGACGCGTGATGCTTGTTGCATGATGAGAGGGCATCACGTATACTATGCGTTATTTATTAGAAAAATACTAAAAAATAATATTTTAACATGTTTAGACTTTTAAACACTAAAAAAATAAGAAACTAAATTAAATAAATACAAAAGGAAGCTTTAGTTACCGCCAAAAAAGCTTTATGTACAATCAAAATAAGCTTAAAATGTACAAGTAGTCTATGTATAAGGTATTAAAATAAATTAAAAAAAAACTTTCAATTGAAAGATCCAAAAATTCCATATTGCACTCATTATAGCGCATTTTGCAAAATTGGCGCAATAATAACGCATTATGGAAGCGCGACGCATCAAGTGTAGCGAAGCGCTACATCGGGCATTATGCGCGCAATTTAAAAGCAAACAATAATCATTATTTTATGTAGGCATGGGGGCGGCGTATGGGACGGCGAAGAGCGGTGTTGGAGTGGCGTCAATGGGAGTGATGAGGCCCGAATTGGTGATGAAGTCGATTGTGCCGGTGGTTATGGCTGGAGTGTTAGGTATTTACGGATTGATTATAGCTGTGATTATCAGTACCGGGATTAACCCTAAGGCTAAATCTTATTATCTGTTTGATGGATATGCTCATCTTTCTTCTGGTCTTGCTTGTGGCCTTGCTGGTCTTTCTGCTGGTATGGCTATTGGAATTGTTGGTGATGCTGGTGTTAGGTAAATTTGTTTGATCCTTATCTATCTAGATCTGCTTATGAATATTTCATTGTGATCAAGTTAGTATAGGTTCATTCTGAAGGAATTAATTGCACCTATGTAAAATTAATGCTGGTGTTAGCAACTAATAATCACCAAAGGGCCTTTGTCCTAATGGTATCCAGGTCTGTTAATTGGTGCCCCTCCCCTAGCGGTTGAGGGTTCATGTCCCGCAGTGGACAGTGGTGTTAGAATTAGGAGTATATTAAATTGTTAGTTAAAAAAAAACAACTTATAATCCCAAACTAAAAGATAACTATGGTTTTGAAAGTTACATTCTTTTAGCTTTTATCAGCCACCGCGTGTCATCTTCATGAGAAAAATGAACACACGGCATACAATTCGGTGGCCGGTTCACTTTACCATGCGATTTAAGTTGCAATATATGGTTTAGGTTTGTAGTGGGGTGTTCTTTTCAGAACCAATAGTACGTTGAGAACTGTGAGTTCTGCTTTAACTCTTGCACTATATATTATATAAATTAGTTAGAATACACGTAGATTTCAATATGTTTAAGATTTATTTAAGAAAAAATAAGGTATTTGGTAGTCTTTTATCTAAAATCTAGATGAACATAGGCATATGCATATGTGCACATTTTTATACATTTTAAAAGAAATCTAGGAGTGGAGATAAAATCTAAGAAAGAGAGGGGAGAGATAGATAAACCATTTATTTTCATTTTTACTCTTTACACTGAAGCAATATGTACACATCTTATGCGGTTCTCGCTATTATCTTCATATTATTGGTTCCGAAAAGAACGCGCCCCTAGGTTTGCATTAGTCTTTCTCTTAATTTGATGAATGAAGAGTTCTTGACCATGAATTGTTGATGATTCTACTTTGTGTTCCAGAGCCAATGCACAACAACCGAAACTATTTGTTGGGATGATCCTGATTCTCATTTTTGCTGAAGCTCTGGCTCTCTATGGTCTGATTGTTGGCATCATCCTTTCTTCTCGTGCTGGTCAGTCCAGAGCTGACTAGAAGCGCTGCGGCCTTCGTGGACTATCCTCTCTCTGTGGTTGTGGTGGTGTCGGTTGAGCTGCAGACATGATTCAACTCTTTGGTGGTGATGATACCTTGGCCTATGGCTATGCTCCTACAGTAGGTTTTAAACCAACCTCTAGCTCTCCCCTATAATAAAGTTCACCTCCTTTTTGTTATATACTGGATAAATTTTGCACATTTGTTGGTAACTATTTATTTTATGATCAAAAATTCAATTTTATGTTCTTTGGGATTTATGTCAAATTATTTTTGATTGTTCGAGTTCATGCACATCATCAACTCCACGAACAAACACAAGTTGTTTTCTTAAGTCGGTCATTCGGTTCTCCAGCAAGCGAAATCTCTCTTCGCCGACCACTGCTAAGAAAAACTAATCAAACGGATTCGACAATGATAAAGTGGTTCTAAAGTTTTTAAATTGTTCTCATTTGAACAGTCTTATGTTAGATTTTATGATAATGAACA
This sequence comes from Smallanthus sonchifolius, assembly GCA_023525975.1. Lineage (NCBI taxonomy): Eukaryota > Viridiplantae > Streptophyta > Magnoliopsida > Asterales > Asteraceae > Smallanthus > Smallanthus sonchifolius. The sequence continues at coordinate 84,248,710 of CM042032.1, read as the reverse complement.
AAATGTATGACCAAAAGTAATAATCTCAAATTGTTGGACTTCAATCGTTTTTAAAATAAAGTTTTCTAAATCATTTTACATTCGCGTGCTCACCATCGAAGACCCGTTCCATTTGTGAGTTTGGGGTCGTTAGGCGAGGCTTGATCATCGTGAGTTTTGGATCATCGAGTTGGAACTTCTGGTTTTATTTCATCATCAAGTTCGTTATAGTGAGTTTTGTTTCATTTACTGATTTGAGTGATTTCCACAACGTATGTACATCCTTTTGCGGGGGAAATTATGTGTATGAATGATTATGGAGTAGATTAGTTGAACATCATAACCGAATTTTGATGTCAAATCCAAGATCATTCTAATCTACTCCATAATCATTCATACACATAATTTAACATATTTTGAATATATAATATAATCATTGATTGTTCTCCCCAACCGAATTTTGATGTCAAATCCAAGAGCCCACCCAACCGAATTTTGAGGAAATAATCATTGATCTGTTACTTTTTTGCAGCCCATCCCAACATGGCCCAACAATATTTTCGGTCAGTTCAGCCCGACCTGACCGAGACCAACCAAACCCTCTCGGTTCTAGATTTTTATTGTTTTGGTTTCAGGTTAGATTCGGTTTCATAGTCCGGTCTAGTTTTGGCTCAATGCACAACTCTAGGACCAATGCTGAGCTGAATTCATGGTTAACACTGTAGGAGCGTCAAGAGTGTCTTGGCCAAAACCACATATGATTGTAGGTTTCATAGTAGTTAGGGTCCTGGAAAATCCCTTTTAATCGTGTAATCACTTTCAGATTAGAGTATATTGATGGTATTTTTGAAATCTTAATCGGCTAATTTAGAAAAAAAAATCAAGAATGAGTGTATTTTTTGTTTTAAAAAACCGTACCCAAAATAGAACTCATCCCAAAAGACTAGTTTGGAGGGTGGGAGAGTCCATTTGGTCTATAAACCCCTCATCTATTGTTCATACGACCGATGTGGGACAAGTCTCATAGTTTGTAATAGTTTCAGTCTGTAACATTTGACCATCCTTAAGGGCCAACGTCATCGTTGGTCACGGTTGGTTTTCTCCAGACCACCACTCCGAGTTTGGCTCTGATACCACTGTTACAAACCCAGATAGGAGAACTCATCCCAAAAGACTAGTCTGGTGGTCGAGGGGGTCCATTTGGTCTATGAACCCCACATTTGTTGCCCGTACAACCGATGTGGACAAGTCACATACCTTGTAATGGTTTCAGTCCATAACATGCGGTTAAAATGGTTGACGGTTAATTATGATAATTAATTACTATCAGTAGTTACTTAGTTTTTTTGTTTTTTTATTTAACATCAACTTTTTTACTCCAAAATACCACATAAACCTGTATTTGCAGGATTTGAACCCACAATCCATTTCCTGTTGATGGTTCTACAAACCAGGCAGATTTGACGCAAGTTTTAGAGGCGCTACCCCCCTTGAACCCTTGGGGTTCATCAGAGGTTCGAACGAGCGTGCACTAAGCACCTTCTATTTCTGATGTTTATTCAACTTTCCTTTTAGTTTTAAGTAAATCTCAATTAACAAAAATGACCTGATGATGCTAGAGTCACCAATAGTGTCATTAATTGAATGTATTCTGGCACATCACATATTCAGATGTTTCATCATTTGGAAGCTTATGGTCAAACACCATGTTCGAGTGTACTTATGAGTTTCATACCAACATAGGTTCAGATCTCTCCCAGTGTCGCGGCCATTGATCCATCCGAAGGTGATGTACTTATGATCCATCGTTAAATATGTACTTTCCTAAAAAGCATCTCCAACGGGAGATTTTGGACACCAACGGACGTCAAAGCTCCGTTTCCTTTTCATTGAAGGAGACTCTTGTTTGGACGTTTGCGTTTAAGCCAGATGTGTCGTTTAACGTGACACGTTTGTGTACGTCTAAAATCCCAAGCATTGGAGATACTCAAAAAATATTATCCTGTCTTAGTTGTTTGTATCCCAGTCTAGGGGTACACCAACTAGGGCTGGTATAACAGGTCAGACACGACACGATAAGACACGATGACCTGTAGTGTTCGATACGAACACGACACGATAACTAATTGTGTCATTTTTTACAAACACAAACACGACCTGTTTAGAAACATGTCACCTGTTTAAGGACCAGTTTAACACGAACATGACCTAAACCTAATCATTTCAAATAGGTGAAATCTACAGTACCTGTATGAGATGTCCAAAACTAAACCTCTAATAATCAGATCTCTGATGGACAGGAGCCGTCGTGAATGGAGATGACGAGCTGCACAGTGGAGTGGAGGTAGATTGGCATTAAGTCTGCAGTACTTGAATGGAGATGACGAGTGCCGGTCGTCGTGACGATCGACGATGGAGAGGTGTGAGGACGATGTGTAAGGGATGCAGCGTAAGTGTAAAGATGGGCTGGAGTGTTAGACTTGGGCTGTACCTGGATGCAAATAGAATGTTAACATGTCACTAACGTGTCTTAACATGTTAACGTGCCTTTAACCTGTTTAGACACAAATTTAACCATGTCTTAACGTGTCGACCTGTTTAAGACACGAAACCTGTTAAGGTCAAACACGAGATATGTTAATTACGTGTTGTGTCGTATTAACAGCTCCGTATCAGAAATTGACAGCTCTAACACCAACACTATTTAAGCCCATATTTTATTATTATTATTATTATTATTATTATTAATTCTTCTTAATAATTCTTCTTAAAAAAAATAAGAAGGGGATAGCTTAAACTAAGTTTTTTATGCCAAAATCTAAAAGCAAAAGTTTAAACATAATTATTTCATATACATTTATACTTTGGTTGAAAATTTTGTAATTAAAAATAAAATAAATAAAATAAAATTCCGGGTTGAACTGATCGTGTTTGAGTCAACCTATAAAAACTTGTTTTGTGTTTGGGTTCATATGTCTAACACAATTTTTTGATTCGTGCCGTGTTTGAGTTCACGTTAAATTTTAGAGTTTGTGCGAAGTTTGACTCACTTAAGATGCTTAGTCAATTAAAAGTTTTAAGAAATAAATATTATACTTATTAAAAAGGTTTAAATACATTACAATATATTCAACATGACATCACCAATTTTTTTAGTATAAGGCTTTGTGTTATACCTCCACTTCACTTTGTAACATCTTTCGTCACCTGAGCGTCACACCACCGTCTTTTACCTTATGTTTTTACCCATCTTTCACTTTTTATCTATTTTTTAAATATTTTTTAATATATTAAAAATTAAGGAAGAAGAGAGAGAGAGTGTGTGTGTGTTACGGTGATGGAGGATGAAAGAGCGGCGATAATCCATAGCAATTCATCAAAAGTGCGGCGACCTGAAAGTGGGGGAGAGGGGTGTTGCTGCACCTATCGCCCATCCACGTGCACATTACCGCAGGTGCGGAAAATGCATAACACCTAGTATAATGGTTTGAAAAATGTCTTATCGCACGTGTAACAAACTGTATTAACATTTATCCAACTCGACACAATTGTAAGATTCTCAATGAGTACATACAATTGTTTCGTAGGGGCTGATAAGACGCGCCATGTTCTGTTAAATATGCCAGACACGACCCGACCCTATTAACCCCGGTTTTAAACCCGAACATGATACAATTAACTAAACGTGTCATTTTCTTAAACACAAACACGGATATAATAAAAGGGTTACATGACACGACCCGTTTAAAACAATTAAACATAACATGTTCAATAACACGAATGACACAACACGACAGGACCGGCTAACATGATTAGGGTTTAAGGGTTTATTTTTTTAGGATATGCCATATATTAGTATTCATATATTAATTATTTAAAAAATTAGAAAATTATATAGTTTTAATAAACGGGTTATAAACATGTCGTGTAGACTTGTTAACCCATCTAACACGATTATTTAAACGAGTTAATCATGTCATAAAAGGGTTAGGAGGGTTGAACCCTTTTAAACACGTTTTTAATTTTGTTATTAACGTGTTGATACATTTATGACCGAACTCGTTTAACTCACACCTAACCCGCTGAACTTCGTGTCGTGTTGTAAGACCCGGTTTTAGGGGCCGTTAAATTTTTAATTAATTAATTAAACTTAGTGTGTATTTCACATGTGTATTATATGAAGTGTGTGTAGTGTGTGTGTCGTATATATGTATGTAGATACACTTGTGAGCCCGTATTTATATAATAAAGTTATATAAAAGTAAGAGTTAATTAACTTGAAACGAATTAATTAAAAATGAATAATTGTAAGGTGTGTGATTAGAAGATAAGATTAAATTTGAATTTCGACTGGGTGAGGTTTTGACTCCAACAAACTCACAATGAGAGAGAGATAGAGATATGGTGGTGGTGCGTGGAGGCTAGAGACGGCATGGGTGTGTCATAGTGGTCCAAGGAGGTGTGTGTGGCAGCTGTGAAGGTGGTGGTTATTGGTTGTAGCAACGGTAGAGAAGGGTGGTGAGCAGCGATGGTACAATAACGAAGAGAGAGAGAAGGGGGTGTGTGTGTGTGCGCACGCATTTTAGTACGTGTTTCAGGGTGAGTTAATGTAATAGACTCACCAACATAAGCTGATTCGTAACGTGTTTCAGGATGATTTAAGGTTCGATGTGACATGACATCTTCGGGTTATCTGACAAAGGCAGTTGACGTTCTATAGTGAGTTGAAATGAGTTTAAAATTATGAGGTTCTAAACTGTAACTAATATGAGTTTTTTAAATTCTTCCGATGTGTGTTGTAAATAAATCCAACCAAAGTCCTACATAAAGAAGTTGGGTTGTGACACGTGTTAATAAGTTGCGCCATAAATTGTCAGCTCTATACATATATTTGTTAATTAAAAGAAGAGTAAACTTTAGTTTTCATCCCTGAGTTTTGAACAAAACATCAGGTTTCGTCCTCCTGTAACACATTTGATCCCGACGTTTAATGTTTTAACACTTTCCGTCCTCGGTCCTTAACTCCGTTAAGTTTTCTGTTAGTTTTTGTGCAAATTTACTAATATATCCCTCACCCCTTCTTCTTCTGCTTCAACCATCAGACCCAAGAAGCAATTTGACTTCATTTTTTTACACTCGTTAAACAACTGCATCTGATCGGAAACAACTTGCAGACCGTTGTTAGCACTAAACTCTTCATTACCGTCGTTAAACCCGCCGTAAAATGAACCAGACGAACCGCCAACGTTCACCATGGCTGCATACGAAGCCTGTCTGTGGTGGTGCTGATCGGAGAACGACAACGATGACCACTGCGAACCAGGTGATGTGGGATTCATGTGGTGAAAACCGTTTCCGTCGTCGGAACACCATCCTCGTTCCATTTCTGCTGCCATCAGGTCTCACCTCAGCCTCTGCCACCGTTGCTACGGCATAACTTTAGATGGGGTGTCGTCGGAAAACTCATCCCGTCACCATCTCCGTCGTTTAACATCGTCACTGTCGCTATCTAGGCCACTCGGATATGAATCTCACATTGATAAGTAGAGGGTTGAACTTGTAACTTGTAGCAACAAGAATTAAGAATGTCCTAAGTTGAATGAGATAGGTTATTATAACGTAGAAACGGTTAAGAGAAATAACAAAGGAACAATTTGGGGCTTTAAGATTTTGGAATGAACAAACGATCGAGAATTACAAATAAGGTTTATAAATGACGTTTTATTTCTTTTATTTATAAAAGGAAACCAGACATCAACAATTAGTATTATTTACAAAATTATAATAAATATCTTAATACAATGTTTACATTATTAAGACAATGCCAAAAGTGCTTTAAATTAGGTTATTAAAATAATCATCACTTTTAAAATATTATTATTTGAAAATCTAATATTAGGAAAGAGCCAAAAACTATCAAAAATGATTTATTAATAAGTAATAATCACGTTTTAAAATAATATTTGAATGTAAAACACTAACCGATCTCAAGGATTAGGATCGGGTCTGTTAGATAAAATATTTAGGTAAAAGATTAAAACGTTTAAGTTTAATTAGATAAAATTATAAGAATTTCTCAAAAAAGGAAAAAAAAAATACTATTTAAATTAATAACACTTAAAAAAAGATTTAGATGGAACCCTATATTATTAACTTGATTATTTATAAAAGTTTACTTATCTATTTTCTTAAACCAAAAACATATGTATTCTTATTGTTTTTATACACAATTCTCTTATTTATTTACAAGAAAATAAAGATTTTAAAATAAACAAAAGGTAAAATTGGGAAATATAAATTCTTAGAAAAGAAAACTTGGTTAATTAAATTTTATTTATTTCAAAAAAACACAATTAATGTAAATATATAAAAACGTGTGTGTGAATGAGTAAAACAAAAGAAACAGAAAAATAAATACGCAAGGAGGGCTGCAAGGGTCGAACCCGTGACCTCCTCCATGCAGTTAACACATCGCAAACACTAGACCAGAGCCTCAATTAGAAATAATTATTAAAACCCGCAATGACTGAGTTATCTTCCCCAAACCCATTTTCAGGTTATGAACCGTAATCCCCAAACAGATTTTAACCTCAAAATTAGGCTTATACGGGCGTTGTTTGCACTTAGGAACTTAAGGCTTTTGTTTAGGAGATCGAGACGAGTTGAATGGTGGGTTATAATTACCTGGAAGTGGAGTTTCCCGGCGGCTTGGTGGAGGTCGGCGACGACGGTCGCAAATTAGGCAGCAGAGGATGATTTCGAGGGAGGGGACAGGGGTAGTGAGTGAGGTGTGATCAGAAACGAGCAAATTCGTAAGCATTTATAGGGTTAGACACACGTTTCTTAATTTTGGAAATCTCGTGATTTGGGGACGAGATTAAGCATCCTTTGATTAGAAATTGAAAGCTTTTAACGCGTAAATGTGATCCCGTGAATCACGGTTCTAATGGAGATGAGTAACCGCCTTGATTTGTTAGCAATTTAGGGTATTAAAAAAGTCGCCGGAAAACGAGGAGGTGGGCCGGATAAACGAAGGGAGGGGGGGAGATGAGTTCAAAGTATTTTACCCTTTTGGTCCTTGTTATTTTGCATAAAGGTCCTTTAGTCCCTAACTTCCGATAACCATTTTTTAATATATATATATATATATAATTTATATAATAAAAAATGTAAATAAATAGAAAAATTTAATACCCAAATAAATCTCATTAATCCTATACAACTTGGACATTTAAAATTTCAAGTTATGATATGTTAGGCATCCCGGTTCACAAATGTTTATTTTGAAATAAAACAAAATATTACAAGTACAAAAATTAATGAATGTTACATAATACGATTATGTAGACTTGTTAACCCATCTAACACGATTATTTAAACGAGTTAATCATGCCATAAAAGGGTTAGGAGGGTTGAACCCGTTTAGACACGTTTTTAATTTTGTTATTAACGTGTCGACACATTTATGACCCGAACTCGTTTAACTCACACCTAACCCGCTTAACTTCGTGTTGTGTTGTAAGACCCGGTTTTAGGGGCCGTTAAAATTTTAATTAATTAATTAATTAAATTGGTGTGTATTTCACATGTGTATTATATGAAATGTGTGTGTGTGTGTCGTATATATGTATGTAGATACACTTGTGAGCCCGATTATATATAATAAAGTTGTATAAAAGTACGAGTTAATTAACTTGAAAGCAATTAATTAAAAATGAATAATTGTAAGGTGTGTGATTAGAAGATAAGATTAAATTTGAATTTCGACTGGGTGAGGTTTTGACTCCAACTCAGAGAGAGAGAGAGAGAGAGAGAGAGAGAGAGAGAGAGAGAGAGAGAGAGAGAGAGAGAGAGAGAGAGAGAGAGAGAGATGGTGGTGGTGTGTGGAGGCTAGAGACGGCATGAGTGTGTCATAGTGGTCCAAGGAGGTGTGTGTGGCAGATGTGAAGGTGGTGGTTAGTGGTTGTAGCAACGGTAAAGAAGGGTGGTGAGCGGCGATGGTACAATCACGAAGAGAGAGAGAGAGAGAGAAAGGGGGGGTGTGCGCACGCGTTTTAGTACGTGTTTCAGGGTGAGTTAAGGTAATAGACTCACCAACACAAGCTGATTCGTAACGTGTTTCAGGATAAGTTAAAGTTAGATGTGACATGACATCTCCAGGTTATCTGACAAAGGCAGTTGACGTTCTATAGTGAGCTGGAATGAGTTTAAAATTATGATGTTCTAAACTGTAACTAATATGAGTTTTGTAAAGTCTTCCGTTACGTGTTGTAATTAAATCCAACCAAAGTCCCGCATAGAGAAGTTGGGTTGTGACACGTGTTAATAAGTTGCGCCATAAATTGTCAGCTCTATTCATATATTTGTTAATTAAAAAAAATTAAAATCTACAATATACTTTTTAAATATATTTTATTATTTTAAATAATACAAAGTAAAAAAATAGTTTATTATAAAAATATTTTGGTTGTGAAAAATTAATGTAAACAAAAATGATGATGATGTGGAAATGAACGGATAATTGTAGAAAGAAGTGACATTGGAGAGAAAATGTATAAATTTGAAAGATAATTGAAAATCTGATGTAACGGTTTATATGACACGTGGGGTGTTTGTGATGTTTAGCATGGGGCATGATCTTATATATACATTACTAAAATATAACAATAAATATAGACATGTCAGACGAACTCAAAAGCGAGAGTAAAACCTAATACCTGAAATATTCTGGATGGCTTGGTTATAAGACGAGGTGTTTATATCGATTTATGTAAAAACTAATTCACATGTTCATTATTATCAAAATAATTTATATAAACATACATTTTAGCAAGATGTGAATAGTGAATTCACGTGTGTTTTTTTCGTTTTCTGCTATTATAGTATATATAATATACGTTTTTAAGTCGTTTCATTTTATAATAATTTAGTTTTTTTTATAACTTCCGTTTGTTACATTTTTTAAAATATTGGAAGACACTTTTTTTTTTGGTTTTTTTTTCATGTTCCGGTGTAAATTTTTTTTTTAAAATGGAGTTGCATTCAAAGTCAAGTATTTTTTTTTGTGTCCTACGCTACACCGAGTGACGTTACCGTTTCGGTGCCTTGACAAACTCAACCGCTTATGAGCAAACAACATCGTTTGCAGTGTTGTGGTATTATCGTATCCGATATCGGTAGTATTTTTTGTGTCGTACGTTATAGCGGACGACGTTACCGTTTCAGTGTTGACACAAACCCAACCGCTTATGAGTGCGCATTTTTAATTATTATTTTTTGTTTAATCATATTTTTTCTTGAATAAAACATTTTTAGTGGGGAATCAAAGACAGAGCTGATTTTGGTTTGGTGGTTGCGCCGACTGCTTAGAGTTCACTCACACCCACCCCACTAATACGGGTTTGAACCTTGGGTGTGGGGGTTATTTTTTATTCGATTTTCCAAGCTTTTATTAAGCTTATATTTTTGTTTTTTCTTTCATAATTTAATTTTTACGTTACAAACCTTAACGCACCCGTTTTTTTTATCATTACCGAGAGTTACTGCCCCGTCACGAAGCACGGAAGTCCCCCTAGTTAATTTTAATAGGATATGTACGTACCAACAACCTTAATATATCACCCCAAATGTGGTCCAGGAAATGAATTTGTGCATTAATATGAAACAAAACATTTTTTAAGTTATTATATGTTTTTTTCTTTGAAAAATCAAGTCCATCCAAGGCAATCGCGGACCTAGAAATTTTTTTCATGTGGGTCAAAAAATTTTGAGGTCACTTGACTAACGATATATAACACTAAAATCTTTTGCATGAGGGGGTGATCGGGGGCTATTGCACAATTTTATGTGGGGACGATCGAGATTTTAACACGTATATAACACTAAAAATAAATTCATGGAGAGCAGCTGCCCCTCATTCGGTGTATGTATGTCCGCCTATGGCCGAAGGATTTGAAAATGATATTTTTTTTTCTTATGTTAAAGGTATTTATATAATTTAAAAATGAAAGTAAACTTTTCTTTTTAATAAATATCATAAAATACAAAATATATAAAACCATCCTAACAAACTAACTCACGTTTCCTTAAATGCCATCAATTTTGTTTAATGCTATTTGGTTGCCGGAGATAGATAGATATAAATTAAAATTGACTACTTTCATCATACCATTGGCAACGATGATATAAATATATTAAATGGGATGGATCCACCTACTAGATTCCCTCCCCCCAATATCCGATGTGGACCTACAAACAACTTAAGATAACGAAGCCCGACAATTTCATGAAACAGAGCGTGCTTTTTCGTCTAGAGGTGAACGGGCGGTCCCTTTTTTTTTAATTACAAAACCGGTTTTATGTAGAAATTGGTTCGGGGCACAACCCGGTTTGGGATGGAAAAATCTAAACCTATGCAAACCGGTTTGAAATCGGTCCGGACCCAAATCGGTAAAAAATAAACTCATTTTTTAAAATACTTTGTAAACTGGTTTGTATTTGGACAGGGTTGTAAACTGGTTTGGGAGCGCGAGAGTATAACCTGGTATAGGGCCCGGCGAACTGGGTCGGGTTCAAACCAACCGGTTTTATAGGGGGTACCTGATCAGGTTGAAAACCGGTTTAGAAAATCCAAACCGGTTTGGTTGTCCACCTCTATTTTTCACAAAAATAATAAAACCGGGTCATCCCTTCCTCATGCACATTAACGGCTACTTTCATCATCGAATATTGATATCATTTTATTTTATTTTAATTGACGGAAATAATTATATCCATATTCTAATTTGGCGGCAATTTGTTCTTTTTCTTTTTCTTTATTCCCTTTGACTCCGCCAAATCAGCACAAAAACAAGGAACAAAGTTCTCATTACAAAAACACAATTTAATTTCAATTACACAACGAAATTCACTATTCAAATAGGTGAAGGAAGTGAAGTCGGGTCTGCCGATGATGGCATATCCGGCCCGACCCGACATCCTTCGAGCATGAACACTACATCCGACATTGAAGGTCTACTAGTCGAGTCGGATGTGGTGCATAGTAACGCGACTTTTAATCCTAACAAAAACTCTTCCCCCTCGGATGACTCCGGGTCAAGCTCCAAGAGACCCGGTTCCAAAAGTTCAGAAATTTGGCCTCTTTGTAACTGTTTATTTACCCACTTCACAATGTCCTCATCATGATTAAACATTACCGGGTTTTTGCCGGTTAGAAGTTCTAACAAAACTACGCCGTAACTATACACGTCAGCTTCTTTTGTCGTTTGACCGGTTAATGTGGCTTCGGGGGCTACATACCCGAGTGTCCCAATCGAGCTTGCGGTTGTGGATGTTGATGGTTCGGCTTGTGTAGGCACGGTTAGCTTATTGAGACCAAAATCCGATATATGTGCTTCAAAATCAGCGTCGAAGAGTATGTTTTGCGGTTTAATATCCCCATGGACCATCGGGATCGAGTGTAGGAAAGCTAGCCCTCGAGCTATACCTAAGGCGATCAAATGCCTCATTGGCCAATTTAAAACGTGCCCGTCTTGATGTGATGCCTCTTGAAGAAGAGTGGCTAAGTTTCCATTTGGCATGTAGTCGTAAACAAGTAACCGCACGTTATCTGACCGGCTTGCGAAATACCCACGAAGGACGGTCAAATTTTGGTGTTTGACTTTCCCTAGTGATTCGGCTTCTCTTTGAAAAGTTGCTTCCGAAACAGAAGTTTCCGGAAGCCTGCGGATGGAAATAACTATTCCATCCGCAAATGAGGCTTTGAAAACAAGCCCAAAAGTCCCCCGGCTCATCACATTTTCTTCATCAAACTGTCGTGTTGCCTCGAGGACATCCGCGTAAGTGATTTTATTCTTGAAAATGACGACTTTTGGAGGGCTGTTTTCTCCTCGACTACTATTGTCTCTACCAGAGCTTCCACGGGGCGGGCTTGGTTTCTTCACCTCACCGGATTTCCCCATTCTTAACAACTTTCTCCGCCACCGGAGAAGCGGAAAAACATACCCGCAACACGAAATTAACAAAACCAAACCGCCACCGGCCGCCAAACAAATCAGTAGAATTAGTTTCTTCTTCCTTGAAGAAATCTCTCTCTTGCATTTCCTTTCAGATGGCTTTCCGCATAACCGATTGTTCATGTCGAACACTGAAGGATCGGTGAATCGAGAACCTAACATCTTTGGTATCTCACCTTCAAGATCGTTCCTCGAAAGGTTCAACTGTTTCAGGTTAGGAATGGTGGAAAGACTTGCCGGAATTTCACCAGTCAAGTTATTTATAGAGAGATCCAACTCTGTTAATTTCGAGAGTTTCGAGAGTGATTCCGGTATCTGGCCGGAAAAATGATTTGAATCCAATAACAAGGAGTTAAGAGAAGAAGAATCCGAAATGTTTTCCGGGATTTCACCGGTTAATCTGTTATGACTTAGATCAAGCCTTTTCAGATCAGATAGTTCAAACAGAGCCACCGGAACTGAACCGGTCAAAACATTCCGACCAAGTTCTAGAACTTCAAGATTCGAAAGATTCCCCAATGCTGCCGGAATGGATTTAGTAATTCCGTTATCCGAAATAGAAAGCACACCGAGAGACGAAATGAAGCCAAACTCCACCGGAATATCGCCGGAAAAGGAATTGGATGATAAATTCAGACGTTGCAAACTTGACAAACTGCTAAAACTTTCAAGAACATCACCGGAAAAATTATTTTCCTCCAAAGCAACAACTTTCAGATTTGGCAAACCAAATAGCTCAACCGGCAGTTCACCGGAGAAACTCTGCTTACTTAAATCAAGAACACTGAGACTGCGCAAATTCTCTATGACAGCCGGAATTTCGCCGGAAAATTTACAACCACTCATATTTAACTCAGTTAAACCCGTTAAATCCCCAATTGCCATCGGAAAATTGCCAGAAAAGTTGTTGTTACTTAAATTCAACAATTCGAGCTCTGAGAGCTCAGCTATACTCGCTGGTAAACTCCCATTGAAAAGATTTCTTCCAAATGAGAGAAACCTTAAGCTCAATAATCCCCAAAAAACATCAGGAATTGGACCTGCAAATCTGTTTCCTTCCAGATCAAGTACATTTAACAATCTGCATTTTCCAATTTCAATCGGAACTTCACCAGTCACCGAATTGTTAGCAATTTTAAGTTCCTCTAAACTTAACAGATTTCCAATTTCAGCCGGCAAGATACCAGAAAAGGAGTTTCCAGATAGATCTAAGTCTGTAAGCGTGTGCAAATTTGTTAACCAAATTGGAAATGTTTGATTAATATGATTCTCGTGAAGGTCTAATACTTCAACAGACCTAGAGAATGTTGTTGAATTTAGGGTTTGTAATAAACTCGTGAGCGCATTAAACCCTAGGTTGATGATTCTTATTGAACTATCAATGCTCGATAACAGAGTTGGGGGGATTGAACCTGATAACGCGTTGCCGGAAAGCGAAATTGTTTGAAGATACGGAAGGTTGCCGATACTCGCCGGAATCAGTCCCTGGAGTTGATTATCATCAGCGGTAAAGTGAATCAGCGACGAACAGTTAGCGATCGCCGATGGAAGTGTGCCGTATAACTCGTTCGAGTCGAGGAATAAGTACTGTAGGTTCTGGAAGGTGCCGATGATCGGAGGAATCTGGCCGGATAACGAATTGAACGATAAGTTAATGAGCTGGATCTGAGACGCTGCTGAGAGATTCCATGGGATGTTTCCTGACAATGCATTGGACGAAACATCGAAGTATCTAATTGTAGGAGGTAGGTTGCCGGAAATTTCGCCGGAGAGGAGGTTGTGTGCGACGTTAAGTACCAATAAGTTGGTTAGGTTTCCGAACGCCGGAGGTAAAACGCCGGTGAAGTAGTTATATTGTAAATAAACAACTCGTAAAAGAGAGCATTGCGACAGAGCCGAAGGAATTGAGCCGTGGAACTTATTAGCATGCAGGGTCAGCCTACGCAATTGGCTCAGCTCGGATATCCGGCTGGTGAGCCGGCCAGATAAAGCAAGCCGAGGTAACCGGAGTTCGCGAACTCTGCCGTCGCTACAGGAAACCCCACGCCAGTCACATGGCGCGGACGGAGTAGATGTATTCCACCCGTCTAATGCTCCGAGGGGGTCGTGTACATTTTCTTTGAAGGATATCAGAGCTTGTATCTCCGCTGTTGCCGCCGTGGCGGAGATGCTGGCGCAGAATAGCACGGTGGCGATAAGTGCAAGAAAGTGAAAAATAGCCGGTGGCATGGGGAATGAGTTATGGATGGTGAGAAGCGTATGTTAGCACTTAGCAGGCATGGCAAGAAGAAAAATGAAAAACTGGGTGATTTTATAAATGGGGGCAAATGGGAGGGGTTATGTTATTTATTGCATAATTAATGTTTAAGAAAACTTTGTTAAAAATATATTTTCTAGTCAAATGTTGTATAACAAATACAATTTTTTTTTGTATATTTTCATATACATGAAGTGTTCCTATGTAAAGGAGATGGTGCCTTTACAAAAAGAGGTCTTAAAGTGATCTGACTTGGGAAGAAAGCTCAGTCCAAACAGTTCCTTTGGCGTTCGGTTTAGCTCTACTATCCCGACCAACTTAGCAACAATCTCTGCACTCTCCTTAATGTGATCCATGTCGTTTGTTTTAGTCCATACTAACCGAGACAGTTGGAACCGTCTATGTCTCGAGTCCAATGAAATTCCCCATTTTTTAAAAAGAACATCTCTTTCTGTTGATGAAAATTTCTTTAAGAGTTTCTTGCTCAGCGTTATTCTTTCGCGACTAAGAGCGTGTGCGCTGTTGGTTATCAAGATCATATAAAATACTTTTAGGATCACTTGACAAAGGATTATCATTTGTCAAACATTTAAACCAACTGAAAAATGGAATTATGGTACCTGGTGGCACGCGATGGCGTGTTCTTTAGAAAAGAGAGTCTTCTAAGCTCAACCTCCATGTACACAGAATCCGATTGATCGCCTTTAAATAGCAAGAAAAAGTAGGTCCTGTGAACCAAAGGTGTGTTGCATTCATTCCACAGTTTAATGATTTCTCTTCTTTGTTTCTCAAAAACCATAGACCAGTCGTTTTCAGGCTCTGTGAACTCACTGGCTTTTTGTTCGGTCTTCTTAACCTGTCATTAGGATTTTAATAAACAAACCTTTATTTTTTCACTAGATTAAAGTTAGTTATAGCTAGTATATAAGAACAACATCATACCGTTCCATGACTGGATACAGATTCTGTGTCAAAGCTTAGTAATTCAGTAGAAGCATCGCGTTCTTCTGATGATTTTATCTTCTGCTCTATTTCTTTCTCATCAAGATTCTTGACAGGAGTACTAGAGTCTTGTTGATTTATTGTTGTAACATCTGCTTCTGATTTTGATTTTGTTAAAAATTGTATATGATCGTCTTGTTTTCCAGGTTCAGATCCATTATCATTTCTGCTTTCTGCTATAATTTCTTTTTCAGATGATGTATTCGTGGTAAGCTCGTTACAACTTTTGCTTCTTGTTAAACAGATGCCTTCTGAATCAGATATTTCTGAGTCAGATGAACATGGAGATTGTTCTACTCTTGTCTGAATGCCATGAGTGTTTTCCTTTGAACTTTCATAACAATCATCCATTTGGGTTTCTTCAGTAGTAATACTATTGTCTATGCACTGATTTTCCTCGATCCTGTTTTTACTATTTATCGTATAGTTATTTCCTATGCTCGATGTTTCCTCAATGTTTTGATCTTCTTCCTTGATACTGTCTTCTGAAATTTCTATGATGCTATTATTGTCTATGCTAGATGTTATTCCAATACCTTGATCTTTATAGCTGTCCTCTGGATTAATAGTGGTTTCTTGAGATGGGTCTGGCACATAAGATTGATCCAAAAAGTCAAATTTTGAACTTTCCATGTCAGCAAGACCATATTTGTTCAATGAATCACCCTCATATGTGTTTGATGCAGGATATCCATCCTTTGAACTCTTTTTATAAAGGTCACCAATCTCCCCCTACATAATAATAGATTATGATAAGAAACTAAAGATTCTTAATCGTTATATTGCTTAACTGAAAATAAAACCTACCCAGGGTAAAGAATTTGGATCAGTTCCCGTTACGCGTATTAAATGATCAAGACGAGCTTCAGCAAGATCACGTTGCTGAGTCAGCTCTTCTCTCTCTTTCCCCATCTAAGTAAACAGATATCAGAATGAGATGAACATTGATTATTACTGTATAAACAGGTCAGGTTAACTGAATTTCTGACCTTTTTTATTTGAAGCTTCATCTCTCTTATTAATGATGCAGAATCATTTGAAACAGGAGATGTTTTAAGCTCGTTTGCCAATCTAGCCAATTCTTGTTGCAACTGTTTCACCAATGCTTTGTCTGATATTACTACATTAACTTGTGCATTTGTACTGACATCTTTGGCACAAGAAGCAAATAAAAGTGTTTTTCTTGATTGTTCAACATGACTATGTGCAGGAGACATAGTGCATACTATGGCAGTTCTTGCATTGCCTCCAAGTGAGTTTTGTAGTATGCGTGTTAGCTTTGAGTTTCTGTAAGGAATATGACTGTTTCCTCCTTCGCTACATCCAAATAATAAAGACTGTCAATTGGAATATAATCTATGCAAAAATGTAGTATGCATATTAATATACTAGAAAATAAACTGAAAATGAGCACCTCAATTTGCGAATAACAGTTCCTAGAGTTAGCAAACTGCGATTTATGTGGCAGCCTTCTTTTAAACGTGTACCAGCTGCTAAAGTTTGAGAAGCACGCTCACTTCCTGCTAAATCAACAAAATTCTGCATAGTAACCAATTTTATTATTTATTCTTTTGCTGACATCATAAATCTGAACAAGAAATAGATAAGTAAAGGTTTAAGGTAATGGTTATTGATAGGTACTTAGGAAGCATTCATACCACAGTAGCTGCAAGAGTTCTTCCACTGTCAGATCCTTTATATTCAGTAGCAGAACTTTCAACCGTCTGAAATAATTGATATCTAGTCAATGATTATTGTATATTTATTATATTCATGTTGATAAGTAGTTAGATTAAAAAGAGGTACCAGACGCAGAATCTGATGAGATCTGGAACTCATTTGATTCAATGTTGTCTCCCCAATTTGCCTCTCAGCTACAAATACATAAGGCTAACTATATTATCAACAGAAATTATTGTGTAATGAAAGAAATATAATAATATATGAATGATTATATGATATCACCTTCACACACATAGATAAGTTCCTTAAGATGGTTGCAGTCCCTCAGATTAGCTTCTGTTAGTTTCTCTACGACTACCCCTTTCTGAAAGTAGAAGTCATTAAAAATTCTAAAAATATTTAAACTATACATTTGAAAACTTTTACCTCTGGGTCATCAAGGAGTCTAAGTTGAGCACCATCCTGGCTTAAAAGGTCTCTGACACATTCGTTGTAGATTTCTATGGCCGAAAATTTCAAAGCAAATTCTCTATCATTTTGCTGAAACAGAAAAATGTGCCTTGAGACAAAGTTCTAAAGAAAATGTGTGTATGAAGTTCAAGAAAAGTCCACAAGTACCCTGCTTATGTAGTCATATATATCTGTTATCGCGTACTCGGTAACTCCAGACATGGTGTATGTTTTCCCACTGCTTGTCTGCCCATAGGCAAATATACTTGCTGGAGTAATAGTTATAGGCTTAAAACATATTACTTGACATAATATCTAAAATGGGATGATATTTGAATGTTACTTACAGTTAATGCCATTAAGAACAGAAAGACCAATTCCTTTTACTCCCTCCTCATACACTTGTTTTGTTGAACTGTCACACCCATATATTCGGTCTGTTTCCAGAACAATCATCATATAAATGCCACATTTAGGGATATAAAATTAGAAAAAAAAATGCAGGGAGATGGATGGCTAAATGATAGCTTACCAAATGTAAAGGCGTTTGGGTACATTGACCGTTCTGATGGGTTGTTTTTGAATATGATGGTGGTGGTGTTTATGCATTCCCAATCGGATGCATCACCCTTTGCAATTTCTTTTCCATTCAAAGGCCTAAGCCTCACTGCAACAAAAATCTTCTCTTTTTGTGCAGTTGACTCTTGTCCATCACTTATTTCAAACTCATCCCCCGATATTGACTCCGTCATATCTTCTTAGTAAGATTAAATGCACTAAAACAAAACTTAAGTGGCTAAAAATCCAGACATATCATCACAAACCAATCAATCTCTCTTCATAACATCATGTGGGACATAAAATTTTGAATCTGATATTACTTCCAGACAAAAATATATCAAATGCCCTTTCAACACAACATCTGCATAAGTACAAAAAAGATAAATCAACATTCATAGCAAATGTTGGCATAACATTTGTTACAAATTATGAATCTCAAATCCCTAAACCTGATACCTTTAAGAGCCCTAGCAATGAGCAACATGTCTTCACAGCTTAGTACCCGATGTACGTAAGTTTGATTCTATTTAGCTTCAAGTTGCATCTCCCAGAAAGACATACCTCTATATATGACCACAAAAAATCCCATAAATTTTATAAAAGTGTGCAGATCAATTAAGTAATCTTTAGCTCATTGTTTAAGTACAGAAAAACCAATCTGTCATACAAAATTGAAGCCATACATTATACATCACTCCATTTCTTTTAAAGAATGTAAGCTCATGATAAACAATTTTCAAAGAATTACTCAATCATGCACATAGCTCAAGTCTCAAGAAAGTTGAATTTACCTAAATCATCAGGTAATATAAAATCTCAAATCTCCTAAGGTGGAACCGAACATTTTGCCTTATATCAATAGGATTGTAAGTTCAGTTTTATGTTGTTTTTTTTCTTATATTTACCTAACCCTAAATCAACACCTATAACCTCAACATTGAAATCTCAAATCATCAGAGTAAATAATTCAAAACTGAAAAAATAGCCATAACAATGAACAATAAATCCGTCATGAATTTGGAAGATCAACCAAACCCTATATTCATCACCGCATTCATCAAATTCGAATTGCATACCTTAAAACTAGTATTGCAATCAAAATTAACTCAGTCATGAATTCAAATACGAACTTAAACTAGTTCCATTCAATCATTCATATAACATTATAATCTGAAATTAAGAATAAGATATCTGACCTCACCTTAATCTATTCATCGATAAGAAACAATGTGAATACAGCAATCCTCAAACCGGTCTGAATTTGCAAAATGCAAGCGAAACCAGCTCAATTGACATGATAATCGCGAGAGAGAAAAGAAGAAAATTATGCGGATGAGCGAAATTGCTGAAGAATTAAGGACGAAGAATCGATTAATGCGCATCAGATGATTTCGTAGAAATTGATTTGGTTAGCATCTACGAATCCAATAGCGATTTTGAGAAAATTCATTCCCTGTGTGTTGGACTTCTATGGACCTCTAAGAACAAACCGCCATTTTCAACAACCTAACTGGTTTGAGATCAATTTGCATACCACCCCTTGAGCTTCTCAGAAACTACATTTTAAGATCCTAAGGTTATGGTGTGCATTGTGTGGTGCGGTTCGATTTAATGCTAAAGCCGAAACTGTAACCCATGTTTTGGTTTTTACTTTTATATATTCAGCGTCGGTCCTGAGGATTTAAGTGTCTCGGCCGAGCCGGAAAAAAAGCTCATACGAACAAAATATATAAACTAAAATTTTTTAAACGACGATTAACGTTATAACAATAAACATAGAAAAAATATATTATGTTATAATACATACCGTAATAGCTAACCGATGATTCGCGAAGCTCTCATAGCATTCTTAACAACAAACTCTTTGATCACCTCTTCGCAGTTTATGCTCTCTAAAATTTCGTTCTCGATAGCTATCATCGCCAATCCACCAAGTCTTTCTTGGGTCATTGTAGATCGTATGATTTCAATAACTTCAATTTCGAAAAACTCCTTTCTGCATATGCCACCGTGACTGGAATGTTGCATTTGGGAAATTTTCTTATGACTCATTTAAATGCTTCAAAACATCTGTATGGTTGCTAAATTCACTGGTTTCTAATGTGTCAAATGACTTCAACTCTATATAAAGTTCATCACAATCAATATCCGATCTTACTTCAAACTTGATTGCATTTTCAAGAAAATGACAAGACAACTTAAGATCTTTATTTTCAATTCCCCTCAAGTTGTGTGGAAACAAAAAACCAAATAATTTCTAATAGTTTTTGAATTGATCAAATCTTGTTTCAAGAGAAACAATAGCTCGATCAATAATAAATAAGAAATAATTTACTCTAAAATTCTCTTTAGGTGTAAATGAAGCTTCTTGGCTAGTTGAACTCTCACCAATTTTTTTTTCTTTTAATCAAACGCTTTTCTGAAAATTTCGGATCAATGTCCATTTCAATAGCAGTCTCCTTAGCTTCATCAATCGCTTTTGAAAAACCAGTTTCTTTATTTCCCTTGAAGTTTTCAATCAATTTGTTTATTGCTTTAATAGCAGTCTCAAGATGCATATCCTTTGATTGTAACTTTTTGCTCACTTCATTCACCTTGTCTAATACTTCATACCATATGACAATTGAAACCAAAAAGTCAAATTCATCAAGTTCTTTTTCTGCTATTGAATTTGCTTTAAGTTCTACTTACACATGATCTTGTTCTTCAACATGTTTTTTCTGTTACGCCTCTTCTACTTGTACATGCTCTTGCTCTTCAACATTCTTTTTAATAGGCGGTTTAGGAAAAAAAACGTCAATAGAGCACCGGCTTGAGACTTTGTCATTGCTTCATCTAGTTTTTTCTTTTTACGTTTTGAGCACCGGATGATTGTTTAGGAGGCATGCTTTCTAAAAATCAAATAAAAATTCAACAATTAACAATTCTAACTTTCTAAGTCAACCAATTAACAATTATAAGTCAAACATTACTTAACTAATAATAAAAATAAACAATTAGTCGATTAATTGTAAAGGCAATGTTCCTACTTCCTATAGTCGTAGTGGAATTAAGAAAATAAGAAAGACTTTGGTTTAGACAGTTGTCTATGTTGACATGTTGCCCCTGTTGGACATGTGGTCAGGGGTCAATGACTCATGTCATAAACAAAAACAATAAAAGTCTATTATATCATCTATAATCTATTCAATATTCATCCAAATCCAATAACGGAATAAGGCAATAACTTATTTTAGCCACTGACCTGTGAAGTGTGAACGGTGGTTTGCGACTCAGCAACTGCCGTGGAGACGTGGAGGCAGGCAGGCAGCAATCAGGGATTCAGGGCTGCAACAATTCGTCTTTTTTTTTTTTATAAAAAGTCTATGGTTTGATATTGGGTTTTAAGTTTAAAGAGGCCCAACAATTATAAAGATTGAAAAAGCCCAACCATTATAAAGATTAAAAGGGCCCAACCATTATAAAAAAAGGGCCCAATATATTTTTAAGATTTTATAAAAAGGACCCAATATATAAAACCGGTATTTAAAATTTTATAAAAAAACATATATATATACAAGCCCCGTAAAAAACTTAGGCCCCCGAAAAAAAGGGCCCTGGCCGGCGGCCCGGCTTGGCCTACCCCAGGGCCGGCCCTGTACATATTCATAACTAGCTTAGAACCCGTGTCTACACACGTTGTGAAAAATATCAATAAATAAAATTCTTAAATCTTTATGTATATATTTTACAGATATAAAAATGTATTACATATACTAAGAATAGCCAATGAGCTGGTGGTGGAGTGGTAAAGGAGAGACCTAATATTCCTTATGACACAGGTTCAATCTCTGCCCACCACATTAGTTTCTGCGGCATGCAAATGAGGCCTAGCTCTTAGGCTGATGCACCTGAGTTTTACCCACGCCGATCCAGGGTTCAAGCCTCGGCTCTCCCTCGAGCCCGGAAGGGACCGTATTGGGTGGGATTTTTCCTTGAATGCTCTCCAACTCTGACGTCAAGTGAGCCCGGTTAAGACAACATATTGGCCGGAGTTGGACGAGGCTCTCCCATGTGACCGGGGGGGGGGGGGGTGCGACGTCACAACATTCAATGTTCGCAGTTAAAAAAAACATATACTAAGAATAGAAAACAAAATTCAAAATATGTAAAAATTAATATATAATTGGGTTTCGAAAATACTTTGATTACTCTTTAATTTAATTTGGCTTTCATTTACTATTTGATTGAAAATAAAAGTTACATAATTATATTTCAAAGTTAGTTATAATAAGAGATAATTTAAAATAAATATGTTTTATTAGTATAATTAGTATTTTCTTTAAAATTATATTATTATTAAAAGATATATGTGTATTTAATAAGAGAGAGATGCGGGAAAAAAATGATGAGAATGAATATGGAGGCGACACGTGGCATGAAAAACCTTTATTTATTATATAGTATAGATCAGTCAGTTTTGATTATAAACGGTTCAGTTATTTTGGCTATTAGAAAAGATGGTGGTGTAGTGGTTGAGGTAATGCCCGGAGTCCCAAGGGAGCCGGGTTCGATCTCTGCCACCCACCACCATTAATTTTCGCGGCATCACAAATGAGGCCTAGCACTTAAGCTGATGCACCAGGGTTTTACCCACGCCGATCAATGGTTCGAGCCTCGGCTCTCCCTCAAGCCCGGAAAGGGCCGTATTGGGTGGGGTTTTTTCTTGAAAGCTCTCAAACTCTGACTCCAAGTGGGCCCGTTAATACAACATATTGGCCAGAGTTAGACGAGACTCTCACATGTGACGTGGATACGACGTCACAACATTCAATGTTCGCCTTTCAAAAAAGAAAAGAAAAGATGGTTTGATTGAATAGGTTATTCATGGGTTAACCGCCCACTCTACATATTAGATTAATAAAAAAATTATTGATCCTTTTAATTTATAAAAGATAACAAGTGACCATTAGGGTGGTGGGAGTGGAGCACGGGTAGATGACGGGTTGCGAGTACACCGTCGTTAGCCCAGCGGGTTCGACGGGTAGAAGTGGGCGGGTTTGTATAGCCGCTGAAAGGAAGAAGAATATGACCGTTGAACGGATAAAAGAGCCGTTGAAAATTAAAAAAAAAAAAGTTTAACCCTTATAAATACATAACCAATTATCTTACTCAATACACAAAAAATACATTCTTTCTAAATATATCTCATACCATTGATATATAAACCACTAGGTTAGAAACCCCGTGTATTACATGAGTTGAATAAATACAATGTTATGTACTTAGTAATAAAGATTTAGATATTACATATTTATGACATATTACATAGTTTTTTAATATAAATTTTAGAAACGTTATATAGTTATTTTTAAAAAATGTTTTATAAAAAGAATGAAAGAAATGTTCAATTTATAAAAATGTTTTATGAACAAACCTATTTTTTTTTAATAAAAACGTTTTATAAAAAGAAATATATAAATCATTATTATTTAATAAGAGAGAGATGTGTGAAACAACAAATTATAAAAACAATTAAAGAAATTTCTATAATTAATAGAAGAGAGAGGCGAGAAAAAAAGGGTTGAGGATGCATATGATAGTGACAAGTGTACCACAAAAACCTTTATTTATTAGATAGTATAGATTTCTTTTGTACCCACCCCCACCCAAAATATGAATCGTACGTTATACTTCTCACCCGATTCATCGGAAGATGCGCTCGCCTTCGTGTTCGGCGGCGATAGTATGCAATTTCTATGTGATATTGTCTTTTTATTTATTGTTATGTATTTTTAATTAATTAATTAAATTTTTAGTTTTTTAATTTGGTTATTAATTTGTTTTAATTTAAAAAAAAATAAGAGGGTTTGAGGGTACTTGGAGGGTACCACTCCCACCATGGAGGGTACTTTGAGAGGGTAGTTTGGCTAAGTGAGTTGGCATCTTTTAATTGGTCTAATTTGAGAGGGTAGTTTAGGTAGGAGGATACCACTACCACCCTTAATATAATATTTTTTTTAAATATAAAGGTTGTTTTAATCCCCAATTATGTTTATTTCATTTTGTGAACTGGGCTGTGGAGACATTTGGGCTTGTTGAAGGCATTGGACTTGTATAGCTGAATAGCTGGGCTAATGTTGGGCTTGTAGATGAGTAGCTGGGCTGTTGCATCTGGATTTATAATAGGAGTTTCCCTACTTTGTTCTCACATAGAGAGTACCAGGATAAATAATATACGGGATGGGTATTACTAGTGGTGCACAAAAAAACCGGTTTTTTTTTAACCCGGTTCAAACCAGCAAACCGGTTTGGGTTAAACCGGTTTGGACCAAACCGATTCGGGTTGCCCAAAAACCGCCGGTTTCAAACCGGTTTGAGGATTTCTGAAAAAAAATCGGGTTGGGACCGGTTTTGGCTAAACCGGGTTAGGAAACCGGTTTTCAAACCGGTTTGAACCGTTGGGCGAGTTCTAGCCGTTGGCCAACGGCTATATGGCCGTTGGGGTCGATTTTGGCCGTTTTTTTGGAGTTTTTTGGACCCATAAAACACTATAAATAGGTGGGGGGTGTTTAGGGTTGATCACACTTCTCTTTACACTCTCTAATCTCTAAAACCGCTCTTTAACCGCTCAAAAACGCTCTCTAAACTCTCTCTAACCTCAAAAAAAAAACATGGCAAGTTTTGGTGTTAGTGGTTCCTCAAACGAAGTTACCGTTGTGCAAATTCTAGCAACAACGAGAAATCCGGCAATCTGGTGCAATTACGATTTATGTTTGTTGTCAAACGGAAAGGAACGTGCTCGTTGCAAGTTGTGTGGTACGTTTTTGGGGAAAGATTCAAACACTACTTTGAAAACGCATATGGAAAAATCTTGCCCGTCATTGAAGGGAATTCCAAGTGAAGGTCAAGCCTCGATGACAAGCGAAGGAGGAATTTGGAACTTTGATCCAAATATTGTTCGAGATCGAATGGCGAGGTTAGTGATTCAAGAAGGATTGCCGTTCAACCACTTTGACAATCCGCGCTTGACAAAGATGATTCAAAAGACACTCCAACCTCGTTATCACCAAGTAAGTCGCACAACCCTTAGACGAGATTGTATAAAAATGTGGAAAAAAGCAAAAAAAGAATTAATTTTAGGTTTTGAAAATTTGCAAACCGGTGTAAACTTAACCACCGATGTTTGGTCGGCTCCACATGGTATACCCGATTCGTACCTTTGCGTTACCGCGCATTGGGTTGATCCCAATACGTGGCAAATGATGAAGCGTACAATCGAATTGCTTGAAGTTTTCGAAACTTTCCGTCTACAAATTGGAACATTTTAAAAGACGTAACCGAATTGCTTGAAGTTTTCAAAACCGCCACAACTTTTTTATCCGGTGTTTATTATCCCACAAGTCCATTAACACTAAAACAAATATATTTAATGGCTAACAAGTTGTCTGAGCTTGAAAATAAAAGCGATCTTTTTACAAAAATGATAGAACCGATGAAAGAAAAATTAGTGAAATATTTTAAAGAAATCCCTCCCGTTATAACTTGCGCCGCCGCGTTAAACCCTACCATAAATGTTTACGGGGTTGAAACCTTGATTGATAGAATTACTTACGCTTTGAATTTGGATAGCGAAGACATCCATTTTGCACAAGGCACAAAAACATATTTTAACAAATGTTTACAAGATTTATTTGATGTTTATTTACATAAATATGGTACAACTCCGACTCCACATGATACAATGGGTACATCATCAAGTGGTAGCTCGAGAGATGTTAACTTGAATTTATATAACGAAATGTTAAATGAATTTAGTAAACGTGCTCGAGGTACCACCCCGAGTAGCGAACTCGGAAGGTATGTTGGCACAAACTTTTTAGCGTTTATGCCTCCTACCGTTTTTGAGGAGTTTGATATTTTGGCATGGTGGAAACAAAACGAAGCTTCGTTTCCGATTCTTTCCGCCATGGCCCGTGATGTACTAACCGTCCAAGCTTCCACGGTAGCTTCGGAATCTGCGTTTTCTTTTAGTGGCAGGGTATTATCGATACGAAGGACTAGACTCACACCCCTAGCGATGGAAATGTGCATTTGTTTGAAGGACCATTTGGATGCGATGGATAGGATACAAGACCAAACTTCTCTCGAAGATGAAATTCAAGCCGAAGAAGTCATACACAACAACGAGGTTGATCTTGGAATATCCGAACCAGTCACGGATGAAGAACTAGCCGAAGATGCAAGGCTACGAAGCTCTAGTTCCGAAGACAACGCACAAGAATAATCAATCAATATTCCAAAAAATAAAACGTTGAACTTAATGTTTTATATTTGTTATACTTTTTGTTATGTTTTACAATTTTATCTTGTTATGTTTTTTAATTTCCGAACTATCCAAATATTAATAAACGTTGAACTTTATGTTTTAATTTTGTTATATTTTATTTTGGATTTTATATTAAAAACATAAAATTTATTTGATTTTTTTTTAAATAAAACCGGTTTAAACCGGTTTAAGGGGCAAACCGGTTTAAAACCTACCCGAACCGGTTTGACCGGTTTACATATTTCCCTCTCTGAAACCGGTTTAACCCGAACCGGTTTGGGTCCAAACCGGTTTTGACTTTTCGTTGACCAAACCGGTTCGGGTCGGTTTGAACCGGTTTGGGTTAAAAAACCGATTTGTGCACCTCTAGGTATTACCTTTATTCACTTCAAATATTCTTTGTCAGTGGACGGTAGTGTAGAAGATGAGTTTTTGTAGACGACACACGTCTATGGTTGATAGCTTCTAACATTACTTATTTATTGAAGAACGCGGGAACGCACTCAATGTGTTTCCTTAGTGTTAGATTGAAGTCTAATTATTTATCATTATAAGTGCTCATATTTGATGTTAAGTGTAGCTATAATAGTCGATCTTCAGCTTGAATTTTTTTTTCTATTGATAAAGTACACAACTCAAGTCTTCAACCTTGAGTAAGGTTGGAGCTTTGAGTCTTCAACTTGAGCATATTTGCTTATACGTTATTCTCTGAAAATAAGTTATCGGTCACTGTATATTCAACTTGAGACTTCAGCTTCTTTTTGTTAAATCTGTTATTGATTAACTACACAAATTAAGTCTTCAACCTTGAGTATGGTTGGAGATTTGAGTCTTTAGCGGAGTAGATTTGCTTATATGTCTAACTCTTAAATATTCTATGAACATAACTTATCGGTCACTATATATTCAGCTTGAGACTTCAACTTCTTTTTGTTAAAGCTGAATATCAAGGTTGAATATAGCAATGATATAGACTTATACACTAAACAACCCATGTTCGAGACATGAAAAACATCTCTCAAATGTATAGGGTACCCATCAGAACGCTAAAGTTATACTAATTACACGTCAACAATGATTATCCGATGGTTATCAATAAGCGGAACATGTCTCTCAACAGGATGGTAGTACGTAAAGAAAGACCTATCACTACTCGAATGAGTAGCTAATCCAAAGATTATGAATGTGTCATTCGGAAAATACACGAGAACAAAAAAGAAAAAAAAGTAGTCTTGATCTTGATTGCTTTAGTGTCTTTCTTTCTTGCTTAAAATGAAGAGTTTGGTTAGAGAAACCATCACAGACGAAGTGTTCCATGGAACCTTTATTAACTTTGTTCTTGATTTAGAACATTACATACGTAGAAACCACCTATTTTGACTAAAAATGTCAACCATCTTCATTTTTAATCTTTTAAAAAACTTCAAGGCAAAGAATTGTCATTTATCATGGACCATAACCCAACACGCATGGAAACAACAACATCCACTATCGACCACTGCTTAAATGCTTCACACATCATTTCAAAATTCCTATGCCTTCCAAAATGACAACTTCCAACAACCTCCCTTTCTTTGCAAAGTTGTTCATGCACACATTAAGCATGACTTTGTTCATCATAATCATGCTTACCTCCTTCCAAACCATGGGGCTCGAGCCCGTGCCACCGCCTGAGCCAGAGCTTCCACAGACCCAACCATCCAAGCCAGAGTTTCCACAGCCATCCGAGCCAGAGTTCCCACAGTCATACGAGCCAGAGTTTCCACAGGCCCAGCCATACGAGCCAGAGTTCCCACAGCCATGCGAGCCAGAGTTCCCACAGCCATGCGAGCCAGAGTTCCCACAGCCATGGGAGCCAGAGTTTCCACAGGCCCAGCCATACGAGCCAGAGTTCCCACAGCCATTTGAGCTAGAGTTCCCACAGCCATTTGAGCTAGAGTTCCCACAACCATCAGAGCCAGATTTTCCACAAGCCCAGACATCAGAGCCTCTTATGTTCCAACCCGATGACTATATGCTAGATTATGGCGATTGGTTTGGACCACCTGACTCTGGGGGGAGACCGGATAGCGGTCCAATACCTCATGCAGAGGTAGATGATGAAGCTGAAGACATTTATTTTGATGATATTGATCTGCATGCTTGATTTTTAAGTACTGTATTTACATATATATAATGCTTGAAATGAATACATCATATTTATGTAAAAAACAGAAGGAATGTATATCCTTGTTAATGTTCATTATATAACTGTGAAAAATAAATTACATTTTACATAAGACGGGGCTGTAAAAGCAGCAACTTTCTGAGCTTGATGAGCTTCACTCGTGTATTACTCCTTCAAATCCTTCTTAGCGCGTCGTGCCTCTCGTTCTTCCTCCTTCACAGCAGCCTGCGCCAATAGAACAAAACCGACAATTTTCGATAGAATTTGATACGAACAAGACTCTGTTATCTGTTATCTATCGAACCCAACCCGAATTAACCCGAACCCGTTTAAGATGGAACCCGAACTCAATTAAGATGGAACCCGAACAATCTGAGCCCGTTTAAGATAGAACCCGAACAATCTGAGCCCGTTTAAGATGGAACCCGAACCCGAAGATGGTATTCGGTTCGGTAACCGATTAACCAAAATAATAAAAAGGGTACGTATTTTTGTTATTAATATTTATTTGTAATATTAGTTCAATATATATTTAACCAATGCTTATTTTATTTGAGTTTTTTTAATATAGGATTAGAAAAGGATGAGCGTGTAAAGAAATTTATTAGTTGATACAATTTGATGTTTTTTTTAGTTTATACGATTGGCTGATACGGTTTGGTTTTGTGCTTATTTTATTTGACTTTTTTTAGTTAATATATGCGTTTACTACATGGGTTTGGACGAAAGATCATATTGGGAGTGTTTTTATTTGACATTTTTTTCTTATTATCTAATAAATATAAATATTATGTTAAGTTAAATTGTAAAGTATGCATTGCAACTTGTACACTTGTACTTAGAAACCTGAATACCGATTAACCTGACCGGAATAAACCCGAAATCGATTAACCCAAATGCTACTAATAGCCTTGTTATTTGTGGGATTATATTGGGTACGTTTGTTTGTTTATAAACATCTGCTCCACATAAACACATGAAAGTGACTGATGCAGGAGCATCCATGGGTCTTTATACGGGTAATCGATCAGTGGCATGGGTATTCACTAAAAGGATTGTTTGATCCAGGTATTGATCCATCCAAGTGTCTTGGGGCCGGTTCGGGTCCGCGGATCGGACGGAAGGTTTGAGAAAGCATTGAATAATCTCAAGATTAATTATAAACATTAAAATAAAAAAACTCGATTTTGAATGAAATTTATATTGAAATGTAGATGAAAATAAACACGTTGCAATGATACATTCTTTTGTAAAATATCATATTTTAAAGTTATATGAGAAAAAAATCCTAAAATTAATTATAAACATTAAAATAAAAAAATAAAATAAGCCTAAATCTAGTACGCGTGAAATAGCGAAGACCACGCGTGGGTGAGGGCGTGACTCGCGGATCACTAGGCGAGCGGCAGGGCCGGGCCAAAGGGAGGGCGAGGAGGGCGACGGTCCCGGGCTTCCCTAGTGCCCAAAGTTTTTAATTTTTTTTAATATTATATATATATATATATGTGTGTGTGTGTTTTTTTTTAAATCTATATATATATATATAAGTACAATTGTTTATAAATCTAAACCCAAAACCAAGAAATAAAAAAAAATCTATATATAAGCCCAATTAAAAAAAAACTATATATATAAGTCCGTATTATGTTTTTTTTATATTTGATTATTGAGTTTATATTATAGGGCCCAATTTTTTTTTACATGTCCCGGACCCAAAACGTTTTGAGGATTCTCGGGACCGGCCCTGGCGAGCGGCCAACTCTTGTTTACGACGCAATTCAATACGTGTGTATATAATAAATGGTGAGCATATATAAAACTCAGGAACTGAAAGTTAAGCTAAATTTTCAATAAAAATAACTAAAAAGGATTATATCTAAAGACATGTAAGAAGATGAAGAAGAAAAGGAATTTGACCTTGCGTTCCCGAATGACATATACACCCTCCTGTGACTCCTTCTCAAGATCAAGCAGTTCTTCAAAACCCAGATTTTCCAAGCAACCACCCAACCTTTGCCTTTTCAATTCCCAGTCCCACCACCACATTAAGAGTGAAATTAGTTATAAAAAATAACTTCAAAAAGATTTATTTTTTTAAAAAGGAAAAGATTAACTATAATTAATATGAGTCTACCCATACTGAATTTGCCTTCTAAGATTTTTGTTCACATCTTTCAGCTGCCTCACTTTCTCTTTCATTTTCTGCATCAATTCACATAAATATACTCCTTAGAAATTAGCACTTAATTGGTGGCCTAGTGGCAGAGGCAAAGCCTCTTGGAGCACGGAGGTCTTGGGTTCAAGTCCCACAGGAGTATAGAAATTTGCCGTTCAAAAAAATTAAATAACTCAGATATATAGCTCCTAGTATAATCATGTTTTCTAAAAAAACTTGTTACATAATATGTAGGAGCCACTGAGGTGGTGGTCCAATGGTAGAGGCAAAGCCTCTTAAACACTTAAATACCTCAAGGTCATAGGTTCAAGTCTCACTAAGTAAAGAAATTTGCCGTTAAAAAAAAATACATAATATGTAGGAGGCTCAAAAAACCAAGAGGGTGATTTCCACAGATGAATAGGGTCTCCCCTCTAGCATGCATCCTTTTGACCAATTTAAAATGTGGATTCAGCATGGGTTAGCACAAAAGAGGAAAACATGTAGTCTAATATCTTAATTACAGAAATGGTACCTGGGTCTTTTGAATCTACCAGTAATTAATGAATATTTAAAGAGTAATTTAGTCACTTTACTCTAGCAATTTTCTTTTGAGCAAATATTATAAAAAAACTAATATAATCTATGTTTTTTTCTTACAAAAGTCACTCAACAATTTTTCATACATAAAAAGCCAACATACTCTCTTTTTCTCACAAAAGTTCCTTAACAGATTTTTGTACATAAAAAAACATATTTTTTTTGTTTTTCTCACCAAATTCCCTTGACAAGATTTAATTAAACTTCATATTTCAATTGTTTTATATGGTAAAATTGACAAGATTTAATTAACACTTCATATTTTATGGGAAATCATTGAAATAGACAAGTTGACCAAGAAAATTAACAAAATAAGCGTTGAAATAGACAAGTTGACCAAGAAAATTAGCAAAATAGACATTGACTTTTACATTTGTTCAAGTAGACATTGGCTTTTAAATGTGTCGGCTATGGAGGTGCCGGCTTATAGGAGTGTGGGCTATGGAGACGCCGGCTTATCGGAGTGTGGGCTATATGGAGGTGCCGGCTTTGCTTATTTGTCCTCCTTGGATTGGTTGTTTTGGGTTGCCTATTTTAAAAGACAACAAATTCAATGCCTATTTTGTTAATTTTCTTGGTCAACTTGTCTATTTCTATGATCTTCTTGATCTGGATCTTCCCCCGAGCCATCACACTGTTGGTGGATATGAAGGCCGGAGAGATATAGAAGATGAATTGATCAAGTGTATAAGGAAGGGAAACAAGAAGAGAAACAAGAAGAAAGTGAGGAGGAATTGTTTCCATAAAAGGGAAGGGTAAGACTTAAGAGAGGGGGATGAAGCTATTTATGAATAGTTGTTCAGAGTTCAGACATTATTGTCATTCGTTCACCAACAAGATAATTACTTCGAATTAATAAGGTAAAAAAAAACATTTAATAACTTAAACACATGTAGTTCCTTTAAAAAAAACTAAATATTATTTTTTATTAAAACTTGAGAAACTAAATATTATTTTTTATTAAAATTTGAAAAATAAACGAGTGGACTCGTCGAGCCATGATCTGCCTCAAGCTTTCTACGAGCCAAGCTTGTGCTTAAATTCCAGCTCGTTAATTGGTTCAGCTCAACTCGCTGTTATATATATATATATTGGATATTTAATATGTGAACAATTTTTAAGTAAGAGAATTATGATATATATATACTTGTACATATTGTTTTAAATACAATTAACAAGATGTTTACTTTTTTTTTAATGACAAACGTTACTCCTACTCTACTTTTACATCAATAATCCTAAACTACTCATTTGTCCAGTTTTGAACCTGAGACCTCCCATCTAAGAGACATATGCCTCTACCAAGTGGGCTAGCCCCACGTTGACACAAGATGTTTACTTAATTGTCTCTTTTTTTCTCTCACTACGTATGATTATGATTATGATTATTTTTCATAGATGTTTATGCTATTTTCGTGGTTCTTTGTTTGAAAATAGTTTTATGTTAAACTTGTTATAAGCTAAATAATCTAGGTTGTCAAAAGTGTTGTCAAGTCGTAGTTGCAAAATCATGTCTCAAACCAAATTACCTTTTAAATGAATGATTAAAAGGGTGTATATAATATCAACTAAATTTAATTTATTAAATGTATTAAAT
Organism: Smallanthus sonchifolius; assembly: GCA_023525975.1. Classification (NCBI taxonomy): domain Eukaryota; kingdom Viridiplantae; phylum Streptophyta; class Magnoliopsida; order Asterales; family Asteraceae; genus Smallanthus; species Smallanthus sonchifolius. Next base: position 84,215,937 of record CM042032.1, on the reverse strand, counting down.
TATATTTGCAGGCAAAATAGCGACTATGTTAATATTAATATAAAAGAATATATATAATTGTCTTGAACCTATAAACAAATTTCGTAATAACTATTACAAGATATTGATGAGATAAATTTTTTTTTTGAACGGTAAATTTTTATTCTATTTTTTTCTTTTTGTGTGTTGGATGAGGTTAGAACCCACAACCTTTTGGTTGTAAGATTCTCCTCTTACCACTACACCTCAACCCCCCTCACCCTATTGATAAGATAATTAGTTTATGATATGAACATAAAGATTTAATAATAAAAACGGCCGTAACTAAAAACATGATTAGGAGGAACATTAATCACGTAATAAGAGAAAGATGAGAGGGGAGAAATGTAGTTTTATATTTTGCAAAAGATACAAATATAGTTTATACAATGATAAATAGTAAGATATACTCGATACAAACTACTAATTAAATTAAGTAATAATGCTTTTGGCAGCTTTATTATCTATCACATAATATGATTCACTAATATAAATTATTATTTTGTTGAAAAGTAGTTTTATAACATGTAGTTTTGCAAACCACATATTGCACATAGGACATTTCGGGGGTGTTTGGGATTACTTTTGAAAAGTAACTTATGACTTTTTGTAAAAGTTAAAAGTTTCAACTTTTTAAAAATAACTTTTCATCTCTTTTAAAAATAATTTTTTCTCTATTTATTTAAATGGACTTTTGACTTATTACCTTTTTAGAAAAGGTAATAAGTTAATAAGCAGTTTGAAAAGTAATCCCAAACTAAGTTAATAAGCAGTTTGAAAAGTAATCCCAAACACCCCCTTCAATGTGTAGCCATAAGCCACTAATTATTTTTCATTAAATGGGTAGTAAGTAATTCTTTAACTAGTATTCAGTAAAATTATTTTGATTTTTAATATTACCTATACCCATACACTACAGCAGGCGTGTTAAAATTTGTAAGCCTTGGTTTCGACGACCTGTATAATGGTATTAACCTCGCAAAAAAAACTTTACATCAAAACGTTGATAAAAATAAGCACGTCGAAACGAAAAATCATAAATTTTATAAAATATCATATTTTAAAGATTGTAAGAGTATGAAAAATTAAAGCAGATTCGACGGCTTGTACGTTTGTTGCTTCGATGACTTGTACATATTATCATGAAAGCTTGGTTTTGAACGAAATTTATACCGAAACGTAGATAGAATTAAGCACATCACAATGGTACATTCTGAATTTGTAAAATATCATATTTTAAAAAGAGTAAATTACCGTTTGCGTCCCTGTGGTTTACACGATTTAACACAATGCGTCTCTAGTACTTTCGGGCGAATGTAGTAGTTTTGGGTGAGTTAGGTCCACGGACTCAGACAGGGACGCAAACAAATATTACATGTTTCTAGGGACGCAGACTGTTATACAGTAAAAGGGTACAACAGACATTTCACATGAATTTAAACGGAATTTTTTAACGAAGTTAGGTCCAGGGACTCAGAGTGTTACAGATTCATGTATACCACAGGTACTCAAAGCGTTAAAAATTCATGTTAGGGACGCATTGTGTTAAATCGTGTAAACCACAGGAACGCAAACGGTAATTTTTCTACACGCGGACCATTAGATTCAAGTTACTGTACATCTTGTTTGGTTTTACCGACCACTTCTCTCCCCCCCCCCCCCCGACTTTGATCAATTGTCAAAACTCATCTCAAACTTTCAGTTGACCCTCTCAAGTTTCTAAAGTTTTGAATTTACCCCCTTATAGTATATATAATCTGATTTTTTTTAGTAACTTTCGCGTTTGTTATTTTATTTTTTCTTAAAAACTTTCGAATTTACCCCCTATAGTATATATAATCTGATTTTTAAGTAAGTATACCAGATGATCTTAGAAAGTCCCCATCTAGATTTATTTACAATTAACTAGGTTAGAAACCTCGTGTATTACACACGGTTGAATAAATGCAATGTTATATACTTAATTATAAAGATTTACATGTTATATATTTATGACATATTATATAGTTTTTTAATACAAATTTGTAGAAACGTTATATAATTATTTTTTTAAAATATTTTATAAAAAGAATGAAAGAAATGTTAAATTTACAAAAATATTTTATGAACAAAACTATTTTTTTTAAACTAAAAAATGTTTTATAAAAATAATTATAGAATTAATTATTATGTAATATGAGAGATAGGCGGGAAAAAATGTTGAGAATGCATAGGAGAGTGACAAGTGTAATATCAAAACCTTTATTTATTATATAGTGTAGATTTGCATATTTCGGTGATTTAAGTTTTTTTTTGAACGGCAACACCTAGATATTCTAGGATAATTGGGTTTCCTGGGGCAACATCTAGAATATCCAAGGCAGCCCATAGGGGTGTTCAATATTTGGTTTCAAACCGATTAAACCGATAACCAAATCGAAACCGAAACAATTTAAAACCAAACCGAATTACATATTTGGTTTTTTGTTTGGTTCAAACCGAAAATCGAATATGTAATTTGGTTTTTGGTTTGGTTTAGGTTTCAAGATTTTGAATTCGGTTTGAACCGAAAAACCCGAATTGGGTTATACCACTATTTTTATCCATTTTTTTATAGTCAACCCACTTTATTTATATCAATAACTAATACCCATATATATTATAAATCATTATTTGATGAAGGTATCTTTTTATTTAGACTTTTCTAAAATGTTGTATTGTTTAAACCGAATAAGTTATAGCTACCCAAAATAATTTTTTTTTTGGCTAATTCGGTTTGTTAGGTTCAAACCGAATTACAATTTAGCTTTAGGTTCGGATTAGGTTTCTTCAAATATGGTTCAGTTCGGATTGTGGTTTCAACCAAAAAAAGTACCAACCCGAAAAACCCGCAACCCGACCCGATGAACACCTCTAGTAGCCCACCACAGGAGGAACCCCCAACTGGGTAAACCCCCTGACCTGGTCACAGACCCCCTTTTTTGGTGTGGCAAGGATTCGAACCTAAGACCTCCACTATGGAAAGTCTTGTGGCTACCATTGCACCAAATGACCAATGGTCGATGATTTAAGTATTACTAGGAATCTAGAGAGATTGAGAAAGCTTTTAATTAATATATGAGGAATGATTTCAAAATAAAAGATGTCTGGGTATCTTTGTTAAAAATAATATATGAATTTGATGATGAAAATAATATTAACATATAATATCCCATGTATGTTCAATCAAAGTCATCTAGATTGTAAAAGACAAAGAGAGTACGTTCGATGCCACGGATGGCTCGACGGTCGAATGCGTTACACAAATTCAAGAAACTTGCTAAACAAAGCTCTGCAACCGTTACTACAGTTATATACACATTCAAAAGTGATGAAATAACTTCGAATAAAAGAATCATAGTCGGTGTCAAGGATCGACGTTGCATCGACCATCCAAGAATTAGACATAATCTTTACGAACATATTTAGACCAAAAATTCAAGTCAATGTCAACAATGCTTGCATCTTCGATACGAAGACTTGTACAATACTTGGATCAATTTGAAGATTATACCAAAAGAAAACGATTACTTACAAACTAATGTATAAAAAGTACACATTTTTTTTATAAATAACAAAGTTTATAAAATAATTGAACTTTTTTATAAATACGAGTCAAGTAAAATCTAAAGGAATCTTCCTTAAATACACACTTTTAGTAAGGAATGTTGGTTTGATCTATCGACAAAGTGAACAAATGTTTTAGAAAGAAACAATAGATCTTTTTTCTTTTCTTGTAAGAAGATATGTCTTGCCCTTTGAGTAAATGTAGACCTTCTCTTTTCTTTTATTAGTTAAATGACATGATTTACTACTGAAAATAAAGTTTTAAAATAGATGTTGACTTATTGAACCGGATAACAAAATCCATGAGAGATAATTATTACTGACTCAGCATTGTCGATGCACGACCGAACCTTGGCATTTATTGTCCGCCCATTGACGAGTTGTTAAATCTCTTTCTCAACCACTGCACCACAACCCCATAATTATTACTGACCGAGCATTGTCGATGCACGACCGGACCTTGGCCTTTATTGTCCGCCCATTGACGAGTTGTTAAATCTCTTTCTCTCACATCTAAAATACCATCATTTCAAAACATTTATTAACCTTTTGCCACAAATAAAATAAAGATTTATTTCATCTAAAAATGATCTTAAATTCTAAGGGTGAACGGTACCCTTCCTGGTGGGGCTACAGGAAGGGTTATCCACGTCGACAAGCAGATATTTTGCTTCGGGAGTAGCTCGGGATGTGGTCACCGATCGGGAGAGTTTTGTGAAGAGAGGGAGGGGAAACCAGGAGAGCGGGAACACCGTCCCCCTCTATTGCGACTAGTGATCGGGAGAGCGAGAATTTTTGCTCCATACCATCCACCCTAACTCTCTTAGTTCAATACCAAAAAATGTGTTTTTGTGTGTTCTTCAATGTAAACCTTGTCTGACACCAGTTGTTCCTCGATTCATCTCCGCTTTGAAATCTTTCTCTCCGAATTAAAACAACAAATCAACAATGAAATCAGCGGCGATGGTGCAAACGTCTTCTTCACAATCAATTTATATGTTATCTATTCATAGTCGTCTTCTTCATTGGAGGTTGTTGAATCCCTAATTTCATTATGTTTCACTATATCGCATTGATGGGGTGGAGTTAGGTCGACGGGGAAGGAAAGGTGGGAGATTTTATATACATATATATATATTAAGTTTACTAACGGGGCTATTTTTGTCTTTTCACACGATATTTAACATAACTAATGGATGACGTTAGAAGCGTGGAGTTAATTGGAACGAAAAAAAAAACTAATGGACTGAAAACGCAAACTATAACTATTAGACTAAAGGGTTATTTTGACGAAACTGCAGGGACTAAAACTAAAATTTACTCTATATTTAACTAGCTGAATTCGTTGACTCGTTTTTTTTATTCATTCCACTTTCAAACCGAATAACGAACGTTGTTTATTTTCAAACCGACTACCGACCGTTTTTTATAGTTAACCCGACCCGATCGGGCCGGACTTTTGTTTATTACTTGGACCGCTTTCATACCGGTATCAGACCCCCCTTAAATTCCATTCAGACAAGGTGAGTTTTTTTTTAAACAACAATTTTTTTACTTCTAAAATCATCAGACATACACTCTACGAAATTCAAACCCATATCCATTCGGTTGAAAAATACATCACTTTACAAATAAAATGTCCTCTTGAGGACACGTGATCAACATACTTGCGAGGACCGGAACTGGTGAGAGAATCACAAACAAACAAAATATTTTATTTACGCAATTGACACAGGTTTAGTACTGTTCAGGACAGTGTGGATCTACCGGCACAGGCCTATTTCTCTATCTATAATCAAATCACCTCTGATCTACGCACACACAAATCTACATCTTAATCTCAAGCCGACAGATCGATCGATAACCAGTTTGCTTTTAATTAGGGCACCAAATTTTCAGATCTGAAGGTAAATCATCACGCAACTTTAAGTCTATTTCTTTTGGTTTTCTGAATTTAGAGAAACAAACAAACCAATCTATTGAATTGATTTTTGCATTTGAATGTTGTGATTGATCAATTAGGGTTTGAGAAAGAAACGTAACGAAAATGTTGACGAAGTTCGAGACGAAGAGTAATAGAGTGAAAGGGCTAAGTTTCCACAGCAAGAGGCCATGGATCTTAGCTAGTCTTCACAGTGGGGTGATCCAGCTATGGGATTACAGAATGGGCACTCTCATCGATCGGTTTGATGAACACGATGGCCCCGTTCGTGGAGTTCATTTTCACAAATCGCAGCCTCTTTTTGTCTCCGGAGGTGAATTGAATTGAATTCCCCTTAATAATTGAAATGCTTGTCTATGGGAATGTGTTTCTTAGATCTAATTTGGCTGATCTAGCTGTGAAGTTCATACAGCATTGTTGAATTTATTGAAGTTATACTTGTATAAAAGATTATTGGATTGATGCATTTGTTTCTTGACTAGCAAATTAGAGCCTACTGGCTTGGTTTATCGGCTTGATTACTTTATTGAAAAGGCAAATTGGATTTTAATAATCCAATCTATGATCCATTGGCAGGTAATAATCCATACCGGCAATTTGACTGTTGATAGTTCGGACATTCACTTCCGTTGTCAAGGGCAATCCTAGGAGCATAATCATTATAGATTTAATTTACACTTGTTTTCACTCAAAACGATGATTTTGAACGAAATGGAGAATCTTACAAGCGAAATCGAGTGGTAATCAAGTGTAAATCGATTGTAAATTTATGATGATTATGCTACTGGGACTGCACTTGGCAACAAAAGTGAAAGTTAAGACTGTCACTAGTCAAATTGTTAGTATAGATTTTTATCGGCCAACTGATCATAGTTTGGATTATTAAAATCCAATTTACCTATTAAAAATATAATGTTCGGTTAGTCATCCAGTTTGTGGACTGAAACTTCACATTTGTGTTTATTTCGGAGACATAACACATTTTTATGATCCTCGGTAGTTGATCTATGGAAAATGCCCCTAAGTTATGGAAGAGTCAAAACCCTTCTTTGATTGCTATACAGGCAGGTGTACAAATCAAACAAACATACACAGTAAAATCCCACTCCAACCACATCAAACAAACAAACATACCCAGTAAAATTCCACTCCAACAATGAGGGTGAGATGAGGGCAAATCTTTCCTCTATGACTCTATCCCAAGGGATAGAGAGACCGCTCTCAGAGAGACCCCCGGCTCAAAAAGACCTCCTTTTTGAAAACAGGCGTACACATCGACATCTGTAAATTGTAGTCATATTTGTAGGTTCAACCCTCTTTTTGTATTAAATTCTGATTAACTTTTGCATTGACAAATGTTACTTGCAGGAGATGATTACAAGATCAAAGTATGGAACTATAAACTGCATAGGTGTTTGTTTACCCTTCTTGGGCATCTTGATTACATCCGAACAGTTCAATTTCATCATGAGGCCCCCTGGATTGTTAGTGCTAGTGACGATCAAACTATCAGGATTTGGAACTGGCAGTCTCGTACTTGTATATCTGTATTGACCGGACATAATCATTATGTAATGTGTGCGTTGTTCCATCCAAAGGAGGATCTTGTGGTGTCAGCATCATTAGATCAGACTGTTAGGGTTTGGGATATTGGTGCACTCAGGAAGAAATCAGTTTCCTCTGCTGATGATATCCTTCGGTTGAGTCAAATGAATGCAGATTTCTTTGGTGGTGTTGATGCTGTTGTCAAGTATGTTTTGGAGGGCCATGATCGTGGAGTTAATTGGGCTTCATTCCACCCCACTCTTCCTCTTATTGTCTCAGGAGCTGATGATCGCCAAATTAAGATCTGGCGAATGAATGGTAGATTTTTTATGATATTGTTTCTTTTAGTCCTTTTATATGTTCTATTTATGAATTTGCCTGCCATTGCTTTTTGGTTCTTTTTTATGTTAATAATTTTCTTGGATTTAAAATGATGTAAATGTTTGCCATTTTATTTTGGTGATTCGAGAAATCTGAAAATAACTTTCATTTACTTGTTTCATTACAATAAGGCTTTATAATACTGTTTTAGTTAAGGATGCTGAGTAATAACACCTTTACGTTTCAGATTCAAAAGCTTGGGAAGTAGACACATTGAGAGGTCACATGAACAATGTTTCATCAGTTCTTTTTCATTCAAGGAAGGACATTATAGTATCAAATTCAGAGGATAAAAGTATACGTGTTTGGGATGCTACAAAAAGAACAGGCCTCCAAACTTTCAGGAGGGAGCATGACCGGTTCTGGATTCTCTGTTGTCATCCTGAAATGAACCTTCTGGCTGCTGGCCATGATAGTGGCATGATAGTTTTCAAATTGGAAAGGGAACGCCCAGCTTTTTCTGTTAGTAACGATTCTGTGTACTATGTAAAAGACTGTTTTCTTCGGTTTTATGAGTACTCAACTCAGAAAGACACACAGATTATACCAATCCGCAGGCTTGGTTCTGCCACATTGAACCAGGGTCCTAGAACTCTTTCTTATAGCCCTACTGAGAATGCGGTTCTAATATGTTCAGAAGTAGATGGCGGATCTTATGAACTGTATATCATACCTAAAGATAGCTTTAGTAAAGGTGATACAGTTCAAGAAGCAAAAAGAGGCGTTGGAGGGTCAGCTGTTTTTGTCGCCCGAAATAGATTTGCAGTGCTTGAAAAGAGCACCAATCAAGTCTTAGTCAAAAACCTAAAAAATGAGATAGTGAAGAAGAGTGCCCTTCCGATTGTTACTGATGCAATATTCTATGCGGGTACGGGTAACTTGCTATGCAAGGCAGAGGATAGGGTAATCATATTTGACCTTCAACAGCGTATGGTTCTTGGGGACCTTCAAACTTCATTTATACGGTATGTTGTTTGGTCAAATGACATGGAGAGTGTTGCTTTACTTAGCAAACACTCAATAATCATTGCTGATAAAAGACTTGTGCACCGCTGCACACTTCATGAAACGATCCGTGTTAAAAGTGGATCATGGGATGATAATGGTGTGTTCATATACACAACCCTAACCCACATTAAGTATTGCTTACCTAATGGAGACTGCGGAATCATAAAAACCCTTGATGTTCCTGTATACATTACAAAGATATTTGGAAATAATGTCTTTTGTTTGGACCGAGATGGCAAAAACCGGTCTATAGTTATTGATGCAACTGAATACCTCTTCAAGCTGTCACTTTTGAGAAAGAGATATGATCATGTTATGAGCATGATAAGGAACTCAGAGCTCTGTGGGCAGGCCATGATTGCATATTTACAACAAAAAGGGTTTCCAGAGGTTGCTTTACATTTTGTGAAAGATGAAAGAACCCGATTCAATTTAGCACTTGAAAGTGGAAATATTCAGATTGCAGTTGCTTCGGCTAAAGAAATTGATGAAAAAGATCACTGGTATAAGTTGGGTGTGGAAGCCCTTCGTCAGGGTAATTCAGGTATAGTTGAATATGCATACCAGAGGACAAAGAACTTTGAAAGGCTGTCTTTTCTGTACTTGATTACAGGAAATTTAGATAAATTGTCAAAAATGATGAAAATTGCTGAGGTAAAAAACGATGTTATGGGTCAGTTTCATAATGCGTTGTACTTGGGTGATGTTCAAGAACGAATCAAGATTTTGGAAAATGCTGGCCAACTGCCACTAGCTTATGTTACAGCTAAGACCCATGGGTTGAATGATATTGCTGAAGATCTTGCTGCTAAGCTTAATGATAATGTTCCAATTTTGCCTAGTGGTAGGTCCCGTTCTCTTTTAGTGCCACCAACTCCTGTATTGTGTGGTGGAGATTGGCCTTTATTAAGGGTCATGAAAGGGATCTTTGAGGGTGGTCTTGATAATGTAGGAAAGGGTGCAGAGGAAGAGTATGAGGATGCAGCAGATGCGGATTGGGGCGAGGATTTGGATATTGTGGATGTGGAGAAAATTCAGAATGGTGACATCAGCTTGGTGCTGGAGAATGGTGAAGAAAATGAAGAAAACGAAGAGGGTGGTTGGGATCTTGAAGATCTTGAGCTTCCTCCTGATGTTGAAACCCCAAAAGCTACCACTGCCAGGTCATCAGTGTTTGTGGCGCCGACACCTGGCATGCCTGTGAACCAAATTTGGGTCCAGAGATCATCTCTGGCTGCCGAGCATGCAGCAGCGGGCAACTTCGACACTGCAATGCGATTGCTAAACCGACAGCTGGGAATAAAGAATTTCACACCGTTAAAATCGTTATTTATTGACCTTAACATGGGAAGTCATACTCACTTACCTGCTTTCCCATCATCTCCAATTATCTCATTAGCCATTGAGAGAGGTTGGAGCGAGTCAGCAAGCCCAAATGTCCGGACCCCACCTGCACTCGTGTTCAATTTTTCCCAACTGGAAGACAAACTCAAAGCTGGTTACAAAGCTACCACTGCTGGGAAATTCACCGAAGCTCTACGGATTTTCATGAGTATTCTTCATACTATTCCCCTAATTGTAGTTGAATCAAGGAGAGAAGTGGATGAAGTTAAAGAATTGGTTATTATTGTTAAAGAATATGTTTTGGGTTTAAAAATGGAACTTAAAAGGAGAGAATTTAAAGACAACCCTGTTCGCCAGCTGGAGCTAGCAGCTTATTTTACTCACTGTAACCTCCAACCACCTCATTTGAGACTCGCTTTGATGAATGCTATGAGTTTATGTTTCAAGGCGGGCAATCTAATAACAGCATCAAACTTTGCTAGGCGTCTTTTGGAAGCCAATCCGGCTGAAAACCATGGTCAGAAAGCACGTTCGGTTATACAGGCGGCTGAGAGGAACATGAGGGACTCCACACAGCTGAATTATGACTTTAGGAACCCGTTCGTGGTTTGTGGGGCCAGTTATGTTCCTATTTATCGGGGACAGAAGGATGTTTTGTGTCCTTACTGCACTTCACATTTTGTTGTTTCCCAGGAAGGGCAGATTTGTGCTGTTTGTGACCTTTCTGTGGTTGGATCTGATGCATCTGGTTTACTCTGTTCTCCAGCCCAGATCAGATGATTTGAAATCCTCTCATCTTTCTACAATCAGGTGATCCTCTTCTTCTTTCATTCTTAATATTATAAAATATGTAATTAAAGCTTATTTACATAAAATACTAATGCCTTGTTTAAATTCTTGGAATCCAAACAGGAGAATTCGGATTCATTATACATCGAAAACGTACCAGTAAGGTGGAATATTCTGATGCTGGTCATGTTGCTTGTTGACTGGTATGATTCAATATTTTTATCTCCTTAAAGAGGACACCAGAGTATAAAAACACAAATTGATTTCGGTATTAAATTAGTTTCTTTCTCGAGGTTCTCTATTTTTCCTGAGTAATGTTCACTTTTTGAGAGATTTCCGCCTTTGTTTTTATGTTAATATTACAGTTTACTGTATCCGGGTTGATACCCATGGCTTGTTGTATGTAGTTGTTGAGCGGAATCAACAATGACGAATGATCTCAGGATTTTTAAGAATCAAATCATTGTAGTTATTTTTTAAATATCACTTCCAATATTTTTGAGTGTATTAATAATAATGGGAGATCCCATTCTGGTGGTCTTTTTTATAGCCATGGCCCTAATGTTTGATAAACCATGTTTATGAATCAAGTTTATTGCGTTAAACTGAATATTTTAGGGGTGTTCATTGGTTTTGTTTGAACTTTTTTCAGTTAGAAACCGAAAACCGAACCGAACCAAATTCAATTTGTTCAAAACCGAACCGAAAACCGAATTCTAATTCAGTACTCTACTAAGCATGCAACAAACTAAATTAAAAATATAATACATCAAAACTTGGGATTCCAATTCCATCATGCCATAGCAGTAAGTTCATGATGACGACTTCTTGAGTTTAGATATTGGCGAGATGTTGGTCGGTGGAATGATCTTTAATGATCGACAAATTGGTTGTCGACACTCGACGGTTTGACTACAACAAGGGTTATTGCGTTGAGGCCAAGACCCCTTAAAAAATAAACAAAAACTTCTTAAAACATTTTGTGAAACAAACGCCCAGTGTCTTCCTCAAACATCATTCGGTAGAACTTTTAAGGAAACATACCATTGAATGGAAATCAAAGTCTTCCTTAATAAGTAGTTTTCCAGATTGTTTGATAGATAAAGAAAACATAAACTACATAAGTACATAAGACCAACATCTAGATCATGAGCTATAAGAGCCCACTCATGTTGATACTTCATGACATTAACTACGAGCCACCATACACCTATAGTCGGTGGTCTTGATAAAATACATTTTTACTGATACAGACATGATATATACAAATGGGAGCTAGCATATAGTTCGCTTCAGAATCAAACAACTTCAAGTGTTGGTAGAAACCACGGCCGAAACCATGTTGTCCATCCCACAAGAGTTGTACCCACTGCAAATCTTGTAGTACCCATCCTCACCCCAGTCGGCTCCCCATGAGTTCTTGATGATCCAGTATGGCTTTTCCTTGAACCTCAGAGGAGCATACCCTGCAGATCCATACCCAACAAGAAGCACACCATGATCCAAATTCAGCTTTGAGCAAATATATGGACATGATACTTGACCAATGTAAGTTTGCATCCAAGCTGCATTTATCCCAACTGCACAACAAGAACAGGAACAATCCAATTAAAACCTCTGGATGAGAGACAAATGGGTCATTATGATAATGATAGATTTATTTACTTGCAAGAGGGCCGTATGCAACAAGATTTGCAGCAATTTGGTCTTCGTCTGTGGTAATGACACTAAAGTTGGACACAGATGCAGCAATTTTGGAGTTGTCAAATTTGCAGGTACCATCTTTTCCGGTGTAAGGATAATCTGCTTCTTTCTGAAGACCACCAGCCTTAAGAATGTACTCGAATGCATTGTTCATCAATCCACCGTTGCAACCAGAGTCGCATGAATTGTATTCGGCAGGATCACACTGTAAGAACCACAAAGATCCAAACAAAATACCAGTCTGAGTTCAACTTCTCATTCATGTTTACAACCAACCAACCAACAAGATTCATATTAATTTTGAAGAATGGCATAACCAATTTCACCAAACCATTAAGAAACCCTAACTTTAATACAAATAATCCAAGTAAGCATATCAAGAGATGATAAAACAGTTAAACAGGACAAACCTCATGATCACAGTCCACAAGCTGTTGCTCACTCAGGCTAATCAATTCGCCAGTTTGGAGGAAGTGAGATCCTTCCAGAGCTCCAGTTGTACTGAAGGACCAACACGATCCACATGAACCCTACAACAATATTTAATTTAATTCATTCATTGATAAAAATTAAGGTGGATTGTCTCATCCTAACAATTTGAATATCCACAGAAGTGATTTTCATATGTATTTAGCCCTAATTATACAAGCACTGTTCTATCAAAATTGTCTAAAATATGAGAATACTGAGCACAGAAGTGATTTTCACATGTATTTATCCCTAATTAAACAATCACTGTTATATCAATACTGAGATTGTGAGATCTGATAATACTGAGCTCCTGATTTTTAATTAATAATTATTAATTAAGGTGGATTGTCTAATTATACAAGCACTGTTCTATCAAAATTGACTATTCTATCAATATTTTCTAAAATCTGAGAATATTGAGCACCTGATCTTTAACGGCGGTAACGGCGCCTTTGTCTCTCCAGTCAAATTCCTCCGGGAGATCACTAGTCGGAAGAATCGGCGCTTTGTTAGCATCAGATGGAAGCTTGAGAGGATTTTTCAAGCCAAGGTACTTCTTCCGGAACTCCGCCGGAGTTAAATCGGAGAACTTAGTAACGCCGTGCTGAGCAGTAGGATCGAGCAGCTGGTGACGCTTAGCACGGCGTAGGTTAGACTTAAACACCGTGAGACGGTAGTCGTGCTCCTCTTGAGTAGCATAGGTCCTGCCGAACTTACTTTTGAACAGATTGAAGTGATGCTCAGCGTTCAGGAGAGGTTCGGCCGCCGTCTCTTCCTCCGGAACGACCTGACGGATCAACGGATCCGATGAGGATTCATCGCCGGCGATGGCGGTGACGGCTGAGAAGAGGAGGAGGATGGAGAAGAAGGAAAAGCGGCCCATGGTGATTGGTGGAGATATTTTTTCCAGTGAAGCTTCATGTCCAATTATACTGGTTCCGAGAAGATAGTAGGTGGGGATCGAGCCGCTGAGATCGTGACACGTGTTGTAATATCATCTATTGAAAATATATTTTTTGGATAATGGCGTGTTTGATTGAAAATCAAGAATTTATTTCTGGATGATCCTCAAAATTTGAGGTAAGTTGCAGTTTGATCCTTCATGTTTATTTTTTCAAAAAGTTTTTACATAAACGATCTAAATATAACCGGTCAAACTTTCTTTAATTCATATTTACAAACTAAACATATTTTGAAAGCTTTAGTTTAAACCAGTGTTTTGAAACCCGACCAGACCAGCCGGTCGGGCCGGGAATCAGAGGCTTGGCCGGTCCGTTTATATGTGTTGAAACGGTCCCACAGCGACCCGGCAGTCGGACCGGAAACCCGGTGGTCGGACCGATTGGCTATTTTTTTTTATCTCTTTAAATCTTTTGGATTCGTATTTCGTAGCCAATTGTAAGTTTAAGATTATTGGAATTGATTTGTTGGTGGTTTTTGAAGGATTAATGGTTGTTTGGATTGATTTATTTTTATAAAATTTATGACGTCGTCCGGTTCTTAAATCTGGTCCGACCAGTGGACCGGTAAGGAGACCGATTCGACGTCCGGTTACGAAAACAGTGGTTTAAACTAAAAAACGTGTTGTCAAGCATACCCCTTTGTCTTATATATCAGTTTGTAATCTAAATTTTTTTAACGAATATATAATAACTATCACGTTTAACTTCTATGTTTAAAAGAAATGCTCATAATATTTTAACACAAACTTTAAAAACAGATATAACAAATTATTTATACATAAAAGTTATAACTATAAATATTAATAAATATAATTATATAACTGTTAAATAATTTAGCTTTACAAATAGAGTTCTAAATGAGCCGAGCTCGAGCTTGGGTCGGCTCATTTACATTCCTATTATAATTTTGTTATTATTTCGCTTTCGGTTTTCTTAACATTTATATTTACAACGACGTGACTTTTCGTGATTTCCGAATATAACGCTGTGACGTTTTTTTATTTACGTTTTAATGTTTAAAACCGAGTCGTCGCAGCGCGCAAATAAAGACCCACTAGTTATATGCGATAAATAGAAAGCTAACATTATTCTAATTTAAATATGTGATAAAGGAACATGAAAATGACAATTTTTCATTTTAGTTTTATGGTCACGAGATACACAACTTTAACTCGTATATTTATATCCGCTTATGAACCCATGTTAGACTAAATCATGTGATAAGTGGGCTTATATCATATATCAGCTTTATATTCACGTAAAATTATTATGCGTTTCTTCAGAGACAATAATACGACAAAAATTCAAATCCTACGCTACTGTGTACCTGCCTTTTCCCTCGCGTATTAGACCGACATTACAATTTAACTTTCAGACTACCGAATATGCTTTTAGACCCATTTGGGAACAAATCTATGAAATAATCAAAGTAATTTCAAGTATCGATGAAGATCTAAATATGAAGTCACTTTAACAATATCAAATATCTTAGGAATGAATCGCAATGAATCATTCCTCATGGTTGATTCAGTAGTGATTCATAAGAAAAATTACTCCACGCCGACCATCTTAACAAGTTTCTTCTACGTGAATTAATAAAATTATTGCATAAAAAATTAATGATTCATAATGTGTGAATTAATATTTTGGGCATAACAAAAGGCTATAATCTATATTATATAATAAATAAAGGTTTTTCATGCCACGTGTCGTCTCCGTATTCATTCTCATAATTTTTTTCCCGCTTATCTCTCTTATTAAATACACCTCTATCGTTTAATAATAATAATATATTTTTAAAGAAATATACTAATGTTTATATTAATAAATCTCCTGACATATTTTGACGAGTATGTGTTAACATATTATATTGTATTCCACAGGTTTATTCAACCCGTGTAAAACACGAGTTTTTAAAAAAATAATTTTTTTATTACTTAATATATAACATTATATTTATTCAACCCGTGTAATACACGAGATTTTAACCTAGTAACCTATTAAATCAGGGAACACGTGTCACTCTCTAGTGTTTACTCATGCTTATTTTCCCGTTTCTCTCTTTCATTAAATAATAATGATATTAAAATAATATATTTTTAGATATCTAATATAAATTTAATTATGGATAGTTATTATATCACTAATTATATAAATTTAATATGAGTAGTTATAATTTCTAACATTACTTATCAATTTTAAAAAATAAATTTGTATTATGAATATTAATTATATTATCAAGATTCTTTTTACATTTTCAACAACTCTATTATTTTATACAATTAGATTAATAATTCGTCTTATTTTTTATCTATAAATTTTTTAATTTAATTTTTTATTTATTATCAATTAAATTATTATTATAATTTTTAAATTATTATTATTAATTACTATTTAATTTTTTTTATTGATTCGCCCCGTGTAACAGAGGGGTTTTCTAACATGTTACTATAATTTTATTTTTACATGAACGGCGAATAAAAACTAAAATATTTATACCTCCGACCCTTCCCCACCACTCCAAAAATCCATTACCTTGCTACATCGCCGGAATCGGAGAGGGGATCAAGAGAGAGAAAATATAGGTGAGACTGGATTCTAGAGAGAGAAACCGACCGCAGCAGAAGAAGTCAATGGAAGACGAGCAGAAGAATCAAAACAACACGAATCTGGAAACTGCAAGAGCAGATAGGGCGGTATGGCTTATGAAATGCCCAGTGGTAGTAGCCAAGTCCTGGAACACTATCCCCCCCGATTCGCAACAAAACCTAGCGAAGGTCGTCGTCTCCCTCGATCCTCTCCGCCCCGAAGATCCCTCTTCTCTTCAGGTATGTTCACACATAGTTCGGTGTGTGCTTTATGATGCTGCTGCTTTGCATTGGTTTGAAGAATTTGCAATCAGAGGACAGGCTTATCAAATTGGGGGATTTAGGGTTTCACTTGTGATGTATTCGTACTTGTGAAACCCTAGTTTTGTGTATGCTACAATTGATCACGAATTTTGCAATTGAGACCTAATTTTGGTTGCTAAAACTTGATTGGAGCCTTAATAGTTCATAATTTTAGCATGATCAACTAAGTAAATGCATAATTATATGATCATGCTCTTGGTTTTAAAAAGTGTGATTTACTTACGCAAGGCGCAGAGCAACGCCTCACCTACTTGAAGCTCTTGCCTCACGCCTCGGATTTTGGACCTAAACGTCTCGAGAAATTGAAATCCGAGATGTGAGGTGTTGCTCTATGTATAATCAAATAAGCTTTATGTACAACCGAAAGCTTCATCTCTTTTACATATTAGCCTTTTTATCAAAGAAACAATTCATCTCATCTCTTTTACATATTAGCCTTTTTATCAAAGAAACAATTCATAATCTCTATATTTTATTTGGTTGCTTTTACATATCACCCTCCTACAGCCCCCAATTTTGACCAACTTTGACTCAGAGGTGCATGAAGCGTCGTGATCTCCTGATCACCTCGTGCCTCAGGCGCGCTTTTTAAACCAAGATCATGCTAGACTAGAGTGGTCAATGGAGGGTTATGAAGATTGGTGTCATCTTTTAAAAAGGTTATATTTTAGCTTTGTGAATTTTGGATTTCTGGAAATGACTATTTCTCTTTTTGTTTTGGTAATCAGTTCTCGATGGAGATGGCTGGCAGTGAGACTGTGAATATGCCAAAAAGTTATGCCCTAAATATGTTCAAAGATTTTGTGCCTATGGGTGTTTTCTCTGAATCACACCAAGGTGAGATCGTAATCTCTCTTTCATCAGTCAATTCTTTGTTCTTCTTTTTGTACTGTTCTGAATCAGCTTTCTTTTTAGTAACATTAGCATTCTTATTCTTATTAAGATTGTTTGTTTTCTACATATGATGTCTTTGGAGGTTAGACATGACATTGTTATTGAAGATACGTGTTGCTAAAATACCAAGTAAACAAACTAAGGACAGGAGTCCCATTTGAATAGTAACCTGTAAATCAATTTAAATGTGCTAGATTTTGGCAATTCAATTGCTCACAAGCATAGTTATTAAAAGGCGCACAAGGCGCAGCGCAGCCATACTGCTTTGCGTCCATCAAGATGCTCAGGTGAGGATGGCGACCGGTCTGAAACATCTAAAAATGTTCTGAAACATCTAAAAACGGTCTGGAACATGTCTAAACTAACCTAAATCAACCTAAAGCGTCTTGCGCCTACGTCCAAGGCTCACCCTTTGCGCCTTGACCCTTTGACTGATATGCTCACAAGTTATAAAAACTATATGAAGGAAAAAGAAAAAAATTTGTTGGATCTGTCTTTGGATTTAGAGAACTTTTATGGGAATTTGTGATTAAGTACCCTTTACTTCTGTTGTAGTTGCATTCGTTTCTCTCTTTGTGTGTTAATTTCTAGTGGAATTAGTTGATTAATTCATCTATTTGGGTAATAGGAAGGGTTGCTACTGAAGGGAAAGTTGAACACAAATTTGATATGCAACCCAATAACAAGAACATGGAGGAGTATAGTAGAATGTGTCGTGAAAGAACAAATAAATCAATGATCAAGAACAGACAAATACAGGTAGATCATTTTCTTATCATTTTAGGCGTTTTATGATAACTTTATAGTACATTTTCTCTTCCTTGTTCGGTTTTATAGGTGATTGATAATGACCGAGGGCTGCATATGAGGCCTATGCCGGGAATGATTGGTTTAATTGCTTCCAATTCTAAGGTATGTACATCCCTAGTGTTTGTAGACTCAAAGAATTACCCTTTTTTTTCTTAATTGTGTTTATATATCCAGGAAAAGAAAAAAGCCACACCAGTTAAGGGACCAGAGGTCAAAAGAACTAGAAGGGATCGTGGAGAATTGGAGGACATCATGTTTAAGCTTTTTGAGAAACAACCTAATTGGGCTTTAAAGCAGCTGGTTTTAGAAACCGATCAACCGGCAGTAAGTACTCTTGACTTTTTGGTTTTCTAGATTTACCTTTGCAACTATTTTCTATAGGGAAACCTCCACACAATAGTAACCAAGTTTCCCAAGTGTTCCACTTACAATTTTTTTCCTCTAAAGTCACTCAACTTTTATTAGGTGTTCCAATCTTGTGAAACTTTTTTATAAATGTTAAAAGTTTCTAAAATTAAGTAATCTAAATGGAACATATATGAATCCTAATTACTATTTAGTGATTGTTTTTTTAAATTAACTTGAATTAAGAGGTAATAGTAAAAAGAATCGCTAAATAATAACCAAGTTTTATAATTTTCAGTTCAAGTCAAATTTAAAGAACAAATAATAACTAAATAGTAACTAGGATTCATATATGTTTCATTTAGGTCACTTATTTTAAATTCTTTTTACCATTTAGAATTTTTTGTTACCAAGATTGGAATTTGGAATACCTGATGAAAGCTGAATGCCTTTAGAGGAAAAAACAAAACTTGGAGTTACTTTAGTAGGATACTTGAGAAACTTACTATTGTGTGAAGTTACCCTTCGTTTATAATAATGAGTTATTTGGATGTCGGTTACAGCAATTCTTGAAGGAGATTTTGAATGAGCTTTGTGTGTACAATAAACGGGGAACCAATCAAGGAACATATGAGCTCAAGCCAGAGTATAAGAAGTCGGTGGAGGAGACAGGTGCTGAATAAGTAATCTCTTGTTCTGTTTGTGCAAGTAAAAATAGAGCTTTATGGTAAAGAAGTTGTCTCGGTTATCAGATACATGCTTATGATTGTAAAACGGTAAGAATGATTACTTTCCAAGAGTTCCCTTTCTTACATGTAGCTTCACCGCATCATGAATTTGTTTTACTGGCATAATTTGATGAACGTATTTAAGATGGGACCTTTAAGTGGATTTGAGAGTTCAGTATGACACAAGGTGTTAGTGTTTAATGTATAGATTGAAATTTATAGACGGATACGATCATTTGAGGTTTTTAGCCTCCATCTCGTTTGTGAACTCTAGATTTCCAAACTAGAGCCTGGTGTTAGTGTTTGCCTTCCTGGTTTCACATCAACTGCTATAAAAATAAAACAACTGATTAGAGGTCATAGTTGGCGGGTCTAACTAGTCAAAATGCCTCCATTCATTGATCTCAATTGTGAAAGTCTAAGCCTCTAAAGCATTTATCCTTCTCTCTATCAATTTAGACAATCAAGTGTCTATATATCAAACTAGTTTTATACCCGTCACAGTCCGGGTACCACAATGTAATAACATGAAAATTGTATTTTCCATCCATTTGTCTACTACCTTACTACCACAAAACAACCTTTTTAAATACAAAACGTAAAAAATCCGTCCGAGTTCAGGTATTTCAATGTATGACATGAAAACTGCATTTGCTCCGATTTTTCTACTATTTTCCTATCCCAAAACAACCTTTTTAAATACCAAACGATAAAGCACTACGCAATACATTAAAACAGGTTAGCTGTTATAAGCATGGGATTTATTTATCCTGAAACAGTAGGGTACCACAAATGGCAGTAACATGTCCGTCACCAAATAATTATTTAAGGTTCATAAAAACAGAAACTTGAAACAACATACTAGTCTAAATATGAAAGGAAATTTCAAAAGTAATAAACCATTTACGCTCCTTCAATAGGCTACTTCATAGTTCATATTCTCATTCTTTCTTTCCAATCCCATGAGACATGTTACAGACTCCTCGTCCCTGTACAAATATGCAAATCAGCAGCTACCTACAAACGGGTCAATGGGGTTGTGTATTAACATCTCTAACGGGTCAAAGAGTTGAAAGTGACCCGATGTTGATTTTTAAGTATAAAACCTCCAAAGAAATTATATTCAAGAAGGTATAAAATTTCACAAATAAATAACCTGAAATCTTGTATTTCAGTTTGGCAGTGGGCATAGCAACAGTCGATAAACATCCCTCTTGGTGCAGAAGTGTTAATAATTCAGCTCAATCTATTTCAATCAACATACATATAAAGCAAGGGAATAATGGATCATCAAATAATAAGCATACATGTATTCATTTGCCAAGCTTTTTCTGACCGAAATTGGTTTTAAAACTACAGCAGCAAACATGAATAGATTACTTCAAATTAATAAACTTAACCATATGCTTCCTTTCAAAAAAATAAACTTAACCATGATCTACTCCTTAAATCGCTTGGACCTCTATAAATTCTTCCTCGACCTCGACTGCTGCCTCGATTCATGTTGTGGATCTCGATTTGGGCATCTATCTGAAGCCATCAACGCTTGATATGTCAAAAGTGCAACCCCAACAATGTCATAACCCTTTGAAAAACAAAACAAAAGACCCATAATTAAATTTCAATTTCAATAAATAAAACTGAAATAAGTATAGTAAAATGTGAGTAACAGCTTTAAAGAACCGACACACACACCTTATGTTATTTTCATTACTCTTCCAGGTGGCTATTTTGATTCATTTACTTTTGAATGAATCAATTTGCGTTGTGTTTTGATCTCTAGCAGAAATTAAGAATTAGAAAATTAGAGTGGCTCTGTTTTTGTTGGTTTTTTAATCTAATATTTAAATATTTGCTCCCTTGGATGGGAAGTTGGCAACATATTACACGAACCTATAAGTTCAGCCCATTTCCTTTTAATCTATGTAATTAATTTATTGTTGACTCAGCAACTTTGAGGTACTTTGTAATTAAATCAAACATTTTCTTATTCAAACGAAGACGCGCTTCATCATATATGCTTCTTTCTTCTTCAAACGCCTTGTCGTAGTTAACTGTAGAGCGCTTTTTAGTTTTTGAAGTAGTAACCACTTTCTGTCCAACTCCAAAAGAGGCCAAAGTACCTAAAAATATATCCAAAAGTTATAAACCAAGTAGAGGTGCCAAACGGGTCGTGTTAGCGGGTTGGCAGGTCCAACCCAACACGAACCCGAAAATTAGACACCGACACGAGTACGATTATGAACCCGAACATGACACTAAATTTCACGTGTTGACATGAACAAAGTAAAGTTATTGGTTGAGGACCCGAATCTAGTGTCACTCGGGTCACCCGATCATCTATAAAATGTATGTAATCATGTACTCAATACTGTAATCCTAGTCGGTCAAAAGTCAATACCACAATTTTCTTTTTTTCTTTTTTTTAAAAAAAAAAGAAGAAGCATTTCTTGATACGACATTGTGAAAATCAAGATAAACAAACCCAACCTACATATGTTTTGATTCAAAAGAGAAAACAATAACAGTATCTTGAAGCCCATATAAATCCAAATACGGTACTCCCCAGTACAAAAGTCCAATTTTATGTCCTAAAAATCATATTTTTCAATTTAATATTACAATCTGCTAGATATTTTTTGTATTTAAACATTTTGAAACTGAAAAACAAAAAAATTTCTAGCAGATTCTAATATTAAATTGAAAAATTAGATTTTAGGAGACATATGTTGAACAAAGACATAATATGAAGACAACATTGATTTTGACTGAAAGACAAAGAAGCTACATTCAAGTTTTCTTGATGGTGGATTTAATGCCATCTTGAAATACACATACAAAATATAATATAAATAATAAATAATATCAAATTCTAAAGCAATTAGATCTCTACAACAAACAGAAGCAACGTTGAACTACCATTTGATTTAACAATAAAAGAATAAATTTCATACAAAAATTAGAAAAATAGCAAACTCACAAATTGCAAATGGAGCTGTATAATAGCTAATCAAACAACAAAAATACATGGAAAAAAACAAATTGGAAAATTTACAGACTCCCAGATAGAAAAAAAAACAACAAATTTATGACCTTGGCAAGGAAATTAAACTATTTACTACGCAAAATAGATAATCAACTGAAAAAAAAACTGAAAATATCGGTGCAAATTGCAAACATGTTAGTACCCACTTTGGAAACCGCAAAAAAGATCCTTTTTTTTTAAGAATTATGTGTGCTATATGTGTGCTTTTATAAGAATTATGCAATCTTAAATTGAGCTAAACGTGTTTGTTAATAACCATTCTAAGTGCTACCAATCGTCATCGTTAAGAATTTGGTGTACCATGGTGGTATAAATGCACATGGTTGTATAATGACAAATTAATCAATCAATCAATCGTCAATTTCCAATCAAAACGGGATACAATGTTTACCTTAATCACAAAGCGAGGTGAGGGCTGACTTAGGCAGTGACACGCGGTTGGTGATTTCTGAATCTTTTAAAATGACACATGTTCGTTCTAAGCATTCCTTTAATTCCTCTAATGTGATCTGATTACTGCCATCGATGTCCATAGTCTTGAACATTTCTGTAAGTCCAACAATTTCCTCTCTAGATAAACTCATAGCAATAACTTCACCTTTAAAATTTTAGCCTGCGATGTAAACAGAACATACAACATGTAAAATATCAGGCTTAAATTTTTGCAACAACCGGCTGAACCTAACCAATAACCATGAACTCTCCTAAACATAATAAACATTATAGGTGCATTCTTGTAAACGACCATAATTACGGGGTTCATATTGATACTTGATCATAATTTTGTGCCAAAAGTGATATATGCTTTTTCTAGAAGTAATTACTATCGATCAGCCCCCTCGACACAAAAACACAGATACACCCTTCTCTCTCTCTCTTCACTTTCTCTCTCTAGAAGCCAATCAGCCATGACGAGCCCCTCAGCTTCTTCTTGCAAGGTTCCTTTCCTCTCTCTCTAGTCCTATACTTTCACACACATCAGTAATCGTATACACGTATCTATTTTTTGCAACCCTAATTTAACCGAATCGACGCAATTTGAGATTTAATTTCCGATCGATGGACGATTGTTTCACTTTTGTAGGCACTAAGCAAGATCGCTACAAATCGTCTCCAGAAAGAGCTAATGGAATGGCAGGTCAATCCACCGGCCGGATTCAAACACAAAGTCACCGATAATCTCCAAAGGTGCGACTGTTTCAGTTAATTTTTGTTTGAATTAGGAGTTAATACTTCAATTTTGTTTAATTTTTTGGTGTATAGATGGATAATTGAGGTCAACGGTGCACCGGGGACTTTGTATGCTAATGAAACTTTCCAGCTGCAAGTTGATTTTCCTGAACATTACCCTATGGAAGCCCCACAGGTGCCAATCATCATGATGATTTGACTGTTTTTAATCTTGTTAATTAGTTGTGTGTGTGTTTTGGGGGTTTCCAAATGTAGAAGATGATAAATTTCAATTTCTATAACTGGACCATTGAAAGGTAACTTTACAAATAGTAACCTAGTTTCCATCTGTACCATTTTAGTCATTCAAACTTTTTTTGTCATACGATAGTTCCAATTTTGCGTAATTACAAGGTTTAAGTTTAAACTTACTTTTTCTTGGATTTCATTATATGAATATGGTGAAAATGAAATTTAAAAAGAGTAAACCAACATTTTCACTGTATCCATAAAATGAAATCCAATAAAAAGTAACGTGTTAACCTGGTAATTGCGTAAGATTAGAACAACATGTGAAGCTTAAGTGAATTTAATGAGACAAAAAAAGTTTGAGTGACTAAAATGGAATATATGTGAAATTTGGTTACTATCCTGTGAAGTTTTCACTTTTTCGTGAAAAAATAGTCCATAGGAGGTGCAGATTCTACTGTGGAAATATATTTTGAAGGATATTGTAATTATAAAAAGGAGCATGTCATGTAGTACAATGTAATTTGTTTTGACTATGTTGTTAGGTTGTTTGTTTGAATATTGTGCAGTGTTGTAAAAATCGCTAGGCGCTAGTCGGGCGGTGGGGTAGGGCCTAGGCCTAGGCGGGATTAATCGGGGCCTAGGCGGGATTAATCGGATTATAATTTTTATATGTAATTTTCAGTTTTTTATATATATACACACATTTTTATATGTAATTTTTATAAAAATGTTCATTTTTAAACCACACCAAAGGTTTTCGCCGGAATTTGGCCGGAAAGTTCAGGTTTTCGCCAGAAATTTCAGGTTTTCGCCGGAATGTTCGCCGGAATGTTCACCGGAATCTGGCCGCCTAGGCCCGCCTAGGCCCAAAATTCCTCCTTAGCCGAGCACCTAGCGATTAATCGGCGCCTAGGCGCGATTTTTACAACACTGATATTGTGGAAGTTTAGGAGTGTTTCTAACTGCAGTACTGGTTCTTTTTTCGGTTTGATAAGTTTGATAATCTTGATCTTACTTTTATTTTAATATGTTGGTTGGACAGGTTATTTTTGTTCCTCTGGCTCCACTTCATCCACACATTTACAGCAATGGTCATATTTGTTTAGGTTTGTTTCTTGACCTGTCACTACCCGATGCTTATGCTTTTGCCCTTTTTACCTTTTTACATTGGATTAAATTGTTGTGCTTTACAACTATAACAACTAGCAGTTAACATTAGACCGTAACTAAGCCGACATGTTATTGTTGAATTTTGGGTGTCTGAGAATCAGAGATTTTCCAACTGAACCTGTTCATGTTGAGGGGTTTTGAACATTTGATTTGTAGAATGATTTTGTGCATAAAATGAATAGGAGCATTTACCATTTTGGGGGAGGGTGTTGGTGATCACTGACTTGTGACCGCTCCAAGTGGCTTAAAGATGTTATCCAGCTTAAATGATGGACGTATTCGGTTCCATTATTTAGGCCCCATCCTCATTTCTCATTGCATCAAGTAAATGGAACCCACCTTCTCATCTTCTTTTCTTCCCACATTGTGACCCGCAAAATGTTAAATCGCCCAAGTGGATAGGACCTTAACCCTGTAGTCTTGATTTTCTAAATTTAACATATTATATTTTTAATGTAGTAATTAGATTGAGAAGTTTGTGTTTACCTTGAAAAAAAAATTGGTGTTTCTACGGGTGCTCTACTTCACACATTACTTCATTAGAAGGTAAATAGTCTTGTATCATATCCAATAAAAAAATTTGTAAACCATAAATGAACCGTTCTCATAATTGGGTTAGCTAGATTCTAGGATTATAACAACTTAAGTAGAGAGGGTGCGCTTATATATGGATAAACGTGTGTGTGCGTTTAAAGTCGGATCAATAAAAGAAAGAAGTTGAATATCTAAGATAAATGCACGCTAAAACGGTACAACCCTGTAAAAGTGGTTTATGGTATGAACACTGAATGAATATTATTGATATCTCAACATCCCTATTTATAGGGGAGAATACATAACAAACCCTAGCACTATTCTAGGAAACGATATATATGGATCTAAATACAATATTTACAAAATCAATCTCAATCAATATAATATATCGCTAATATTCCCCCTCAGTCTGAGCGGGTGGCGGACAAACGCTCAGACTGGATCTGAAGGACTGAAACTGTTGCCTCGGGATACTCTTGGTGAATATATCCGCAAACTGCAAAGTGGACGGGACATGCAAGACTCGTATATGTCCAATGCGAACCTTCTCTCGGACAAAATGGATATCAATCTCAATGTGCTTGGTTCGTTGGTGTTGAACCGGATTATCTGACAAGTAAACTGCAGAGACGTTATCACAGTAAACAATCGTTGCACGGCGTAAAGGAACATGCAATTCCAACAGGAGATTACGAGTCCAGGTTGCTTCAGCGACAACATTGGCCACGCCTTGATGAAGGCAGTCTGCAAGTCGGATGGGCTCAAGGCATCATACCCGAAGGTAGATGGAGCTGATGGCGCTGCATGAGCCTGAGCAGGGGCCTCAGTAGACTGAAACTGGGCATGGGCCTGTTGATAGTGGGCCTGAGCAGGCTGCTGGGCCGCAGGAGCCTGATGGTAAGGCAGGTTGGGCCTCCAGGAGGAAGGCTGCGTTGGGTATGGGCAGGGGGTGTGTTCCACCAAGCCCATTGCGGATAAGGTGAAGGGGATTGCATACCTGGATTTCCCGGGTTACCTTGTTGCTGAAATCTGCCTCGTCCACGACCGCCCCTGTAGTTACGAGATTGGCCCCGTCCCCGTCCGCGTCCAACTTGGCCCCAATTGTGGAATTGGTTGGGGTTGGGGTGCGGGTGGTGTTCAGGTGCAGCAAGGACAGCCAAAACTGATGTGGATGCTTTTTGTCTAGCCGATAAACGCTGTAACTCCAACTGAAGCATGCTTCGTGCAGTGTCCCATGATGGGCTGCTTTGATTGATGTAGGTGGCCACGGGATCAAATTCAATGGGGAGACCTCGAACAAGTTGTAGGACGAGGCGGGACTAGGAGACGGGATTGCCCACATCACCAAGTTGGTTCTTGAGACGTTGACAATAATCGTCCATGGATGAACAAGCACCCAATGTCAGATTGCAAAATTCACCTTCAAGAGCCGCAGCCCGTGAGCCTTTGTTGCCCAAGAAAATCTGCTCAATCTTCACCCATGTAGCCTTGGCGGTGATGTTGTTGTCGAGAACGCGAGCGAGTAGTTCGTCTGAGATAGTGCTGAAAATCCACTGAAGAACCAGCGCGTCGATCTCTTTCCAAGTATCGTAACCCTCGGAAGTTGGTTCGGGTGTTTGTGTTTCATCGATGTGGTCCAACACTTTGTAAGCAATAGCATGAAGCTTAAAAAGTTTGGTCCATGATGAGTAAGTTACCTTAGATCCGTCAAGGGTTCGGATTTTTGTTTGGATATTGGTAACTGAGTATGCGGGGTGGAGGGCGACGCCAACGGGCTTGGGATCGGATGTGGTGGCTTTCGTTTCACTCATGACAGGATCGAAGATTTGACACAGCAAGAAGGCTGGTCGGCGATAGGTGTGGTAGGGTGACCGGCGGCTATATTAGGGTTTCTCAGAACCGTAGCTCTGATACCATAAAAGTGGTTTATGGTATGAACACTGAATGAATATTATTGATATCCCAACATCCCTATTTATAGGGGAGAATACATAACAAACCCTAGCACTATTCTAGGAAACGATATATATGGATCTAAATACAATATTTACAAAATCAATCTCAATCAATATAATATATCGCTATTAATACCCAGGTCTTATCATGTTTTACTTCTCATTAATGTGCTCATGTTATTATCACACTATTAGGTAATGTAACTTGTCATTTTTCCACTTTTGCAATTATAAATTGAAGTTTGGATTTGCATTTTAGCTTTTGTTTTTACTTTTGCAAATTGTGAATTTTCATCTCTTATTTTGTAGAAAAGTTAGAGATGTAAATCAGCAGAGGCAAAACCCTAGTTCAGCCCGTTTAACTTTAAAGATCTCGAGCTTGAGATCGGCTTATTTTGAGCCTAATTTTACGTGCTCAAGTCGAGCTCAGTTTGGCTTGTTTTTTTAATATATATGTATGTACATTTATTTGTTATTCACTCACTTCATGCATATATAACTATTTTCTATATCTTTCTATACATGTTACATGTATAATGATTTTTGGTATTTTAATTTATATAAATTCTTAACTATATATAATATTTATTATGTAGTCATAATCTACTATATGTAAACATTGTTATATGTTTCTAAATAATAGCTTGTGTGCTCCAAGTTAGACTCGAGCTTAATTTGAGCTTTGTTCACTTACAGCCCTGAAAAATATTATGTATGATCCATTTCTTGATTGGTGTTGTGTTTGTTTGATGGGGGCCTTTGACTACTGTTGCAGATATATTGTATGATTCATGGTCCCCTGCCATGACAGTCAGTTCCGTATGCATCAGCATCGTCTCCATGTTATCTAGCTCTACTTCTAAGGTTTGTTTTCCTATTATCATTTCATCTCTTCTCTTGATCTTCAAACTTTAAACTTTTCAAACTCAGATTTGACAAATGTTTTTGGTGTGACAGCAACGCCCAGCTGATGATGAGCGCTACGTGAAGAACTGCAGGAATGGGAGATCTCCCAAGGAGACGAGATGGTGGTTCCATGACGATAAAGTATAACATCCATCCATCCATCGCGATCTGAAAAAATAAAATGAAAAAGATGATGGGATTGAGCTTTACATTTTAAAAGGTGATAACAATGAATGAATGCTTTATGACGGATGTAGTTTGTAAAGTGCTAAGCATTTCCTCCCCCATGAAAATGCAAGCTCACAAGAGTTTTATATTATTGGCTCTTTTTTATGTGATTCTCTTACCATTTCATTCATTTAGTTTTGTTCTCATGAATTAGTTATGGATAAAAGTTTGGGACTTAATTTAGGTTTTGGGTTGTAATGTTATATCTAGACTAGAATACAAAATCTTTAAACTTGTTTAAAGTAAAAATACATGTTAAATCAAAGGTAAATGTTGGTATTATCACAATCATTATTTCTTTATGATGATTGATATGAATGTCATATAGATTATAGACTCTTTTGTTGATGTTTAATGGTATTTTAGCAAATTGCGACCGTTTTAAATAAACAGTCAACTAGAAAGGGTTATCTGCGCGTTGCGGCGGCTCGCTCCTGAATATCGAAACGTAGATTAAAAACATGTTGCGATGGTATATTTGGAAATCATGAACATGTCATGTCGTAAAAATGTATGTCAACAAAACGCGAAAATGAACTTAAAAAAACGTTTCATAAAAGATAGAATCATGTAAAACTGTTTCTCATCCAGATATATCATTTTAAAAACAGAGTAAATTACAAATTATGTCCTTTAAGTTTATAGTAAACTGCAGATTATGTCCTTTGGCTTTAAAAATTACATTGGATGTCCTATTTTTGAAACTTTTACACACATTCAGTTCTTTACACTAACATGTGTTAAGTTTTTCTGTTAAGTTAAGCGCACATGAGGGTATAATTGTCCTTTTAAACCCTTAAAGGATTAAAAATGTAATTTTGTCTAATATAAATGTTAATCATTTATTAAAAAAATAAAATATAAATATCAAATTACCAAACCCAAACCCATTTATCTTCTTCAACCTTTGTCCTCTACAACCATCTCCGGCGACCACCACCGTCTCCGGCAACATCTCTCAAACTACAGTACAACCAGTCGATCCATCACCACTACCAATTGCTTTCTTGTTTTTGAGCAGAAATTAGTAAAACTAACCGGTGAGTTAAATCATTTAAATATGACCTACATCAAGAAACAAAATGAAAAAATCTTCAATCGACAAAAGAGTCTATAATCTATTTTGTTCCAGCGTATGAGGTGGAGTGGTAAAATGGGAGATGCCTTTTGATTGAAGGTAGGGAAGGAGACCTTGGTATTCTCCTCCGTTATCACTAAATTGGTTTGAAAAAAAAATTCCACCAAGTTTTTGAATTAAGGAAAAAGTTTAACAAGGTCCGATTTGTGTTTCATGGGATAGAGCCAAACATATTTGGTGTAAAAATCCACAAAAATCACATAATAAGTACCCATCAATAGATTTTTCAATTGGTCCCCAAATGTCCTGTAATCCCTAGTAAATTCTGGCCTTTATCTGAACTATTCTAGCACTTGTAATTTCATTATTATATGATTTGCATCTATCCATTTCAATGAAAGTATCTTATTTATCCATTACATGAGTGTACATACATACATTTGATACAATTATTTCAAAAATGATAAATAATTAGATAAGAAATTAGGTATATAATTGTTAAAATTCTATTGAACAAATATATATATATATATATATATATATATATATATATATATATATATATATATATATATGCTAGGTATTTTCTAAACCCATATATGTAAACATGTACAAATACAAATATATAAAACCTAAATTATAAATTCTATAAACAAAATTAGGGTTTATAAAAGTTTAGTTTATTTTTGATATTATTTCTATTTTATAAATTACCTTTCTATATTTATAACATTTAATTATAACACAAAGACTTATTAGATTTTATAAAAATTTAGAACGCTTTAATGAGTTTATGTTTTATAAAAGTCTAGGATTCAAATTGTAATTTTTGAAACTTTATTTTCAATTAAAATCAAGTTTGCACATAGAATGATAAAGCTGGAAACTTGAGGGACCTGTTTTGCCAAAATCTGGAACTCCTTCCCTCCCAACCGGTCACAGGTTCGAATCCATTCGCAACCTGTTTTCAAGCTTTAATCCCGAACTCGTCATTGAAATATTTTCCTTCGAAATTGAAACCGGCTACACGTTTAAACCAACTAATCGATCCACTCCTCAAAGTTAATTGGGTTTTCATTACCTAATCAAGGACGAACTCGTAAACGAAACCCCCATTCATGACCATTTACTCAATCAATAATGTACAAATTGTGTATAAATAGGGACCTGCGATCATTAACAAAACCCACTACAGACTACTCGCACCTCTAATTGCATCAAATTCCACCTCTGTAATCCCCATTCTAGCCGAAGAACACGTCGTTGTTTCATCGAGTCGTCTTCACTCCACACTCCACCATTCCAGGTAAAATTAGTACCAATAGGTTCGTTTCAAACCCTAGATCGAAAGCCCTATGGTTTCGATTTCGAATCGATGGCCAATCGAGAGAATTGAAGGGCTAGGGTTTACGGTTCATATTGGGGACGAAGTGTGTTTGGGTTTGCTGATTAAAACTCAAACGAATCGGATACTGGACAAGGCATCATGCCCAGTCCAGTGGTTAGTGTGCGTGTGTATGGTGACCCGGTGGGGACGCGGGTTCGAGTCCGGTCAGGGCCAAACTTTTGAAATTCATTTTTTTTACCTTTTATGCATTATTCAAATATTTAAAAACCCCAATTTAACTTTTATAAATTATATAAACATATTCTATGATTTTATAAAAACAGAAAATATAAAAGTGATGTTTATTTATTTTAATTCATTTAAAAACATATTATAACACTTGTAAATTCCTAAATAAAATAAAATAAATAATTTGTGTAGACAAATTTAATTATGTTATTTATCTTTATATTATTAATAATGTTTATTACACAAATTTTAATTAAATGTGTAGGCATTATTAAATTTCTTTCAAACTTATAAATAATTATTTTTGGTAAGAATTAATTATTTTAAAACACTTTTAAATTCATAAAAATACCTAAATAATTATTTTATACAAAGTTCAATTAATTTCAATTAAAGCCTATTTACTAATTAACTCTTTCATATTTCATTTAGATATATAAGGTTATGCAATAGTTTACTTAACCATTTTATCTACACAAAATATAAATTAATTAAACCTTTTTCATTCCAAGATTTATTTATAAATTATTTTAGAATGATGATATAAATAAATCCAAATACATTAACTTTATCCCATTCCATAATTTTATTAATTTTAATTTTATAAATAAAATACTGTATAATTAATTAGAAGTTTTGATTAATTCTAATTGATTTTATAAACAATTTTTAATTAATTTTTCACCCAGTCACAAACTCCTACTTTTCCTACAAAATATATATTCAAGTCCATCTTCGAATCCAAACCCCATGAAACCCTAAAAATCTCAAAGGTTTCCTAAATACCATTTAGACGTACATTGAATTTAGAGTACCATTACACGTGTAGGTTTATCGTGAAAAATCCTCACGAGGTCTATCAATCTCTACCAATTCATATCACTTCTAGCTTTGATACAAGTGAGTTTTATAGCCCCCTTTCTCTTTACTATTGTTTACAAATACTAGGGGTGGAACATTTTTTGCATACATTACATACACAAATTCAATACTATTGTTCTCATGCTAATGACTATGTGCTTTATGTCTTAAACTACTTGGCGACCATACGTGTGTTCATGTTTAGTACAATCATTAACTTGCGAGGCAGGCCTAAGGTAGTACCTAACATGATCATTTATAGGGGAATCCGATTCCATACCTAACACAAACCTTGGCGGGTTTTGTGTATACCATATTACTACTTTTTCTAAAACACAATCAGTTGGATTGTACATACCAGTTTTCCATTACTACGGTTTGATTGTACGCTTTGGAACCTTGTATGTTTTCACATATATGCCTTGGATTATGCTTTGAACATATTGAATTGTAAACTCTTTTTACAACTTTTGTTTGGTGTCAAAACCTATGTTACTCACCAACTACTTGTAGTTGACATTTACTCACATGTTTCAGGTGCACCAGTTTGAGGATACTACATGATCACTTAGGACTTTGGACCTAACAATAATGAAGCTTAATTATGTTTATGTTTTGAACTCTTTGTTTTCTATTTCCACTTGTAACGGATGCTTTAATTATGTTGAATAAATATTATCACTTATTAATAAATGGTCATGTGCTTATGAACAACCGCGTCAACCCCAGCATATAATCCACCGCCGGCCGGGGTGTGACACGTCCGAGTACACAAGTTCTAAAGGTTTTGAGACAGTTAAGAGTTTGTACCAAAGGGTTGTTTATGACTTTTATTAATGGAACACGAGTTACAATGAAAATGCTAAAAATTTAAATGAAGTCCTAGACATGTGGCTAGAGACTTAAAAACACGAATAGACGGGTGACATAGTTTGTGGTTGTCACACCCGGGGTTTAGGACACCCCGGGAGCGTGACCAAATATTGGTACCTGTTTCTTATTTTATCTCATCAGAGATTTATAAACACAGCGGAATAATTTAATAACTCAGGATCTTTTCAAAAGATGGGGAATCTCCCGTTTCATTTTATTATAACAGGGTTAAACCCTGATATTGCATACAAATGTTTAATTTGCGAAACCAAGGTTTTACATGAGCCATTTCTTTGGGTGGACGTTCCCTTTTTCATGACATCAATTTCCTTGTCATCATATGGCTATATCAATGTCACATCATCCTTAGTTACCTGTAAAACGTTTGAAAACATTTTATCAGTATAAACTGGTGAATAGAAGTATATTGGAATCATAATCTGACAAGCGTGAATAAATAGAACAACTTGCCCATAGTTTCTGGTCAATTTACACAGCCAACGGACTAACCACCAGCCACACCAGGGACTTTGGATAAATTTTTATGTCTGTCTGCCTTACGCTTACGGCGATGGGCTTTACAACAACCAAGGTTTAGACCCTTGCCCTGTTACAACGTCTCATCTATAACACGTGTATATATACGTGACTCTATGGGCTGACTGCTATATAGTAAATCACCTTATGCAATGAATGGTTGTATAAATTCGTTCAAGTTAGAGCATAATCAAAACCATTTTTAGTTTTGAAATCTTTTTATAAAAATACAAGTATTCACCTTTTTCAGAGTCTCAGATTAATAAGCGTCTTAGAATTAGTATCCTAGTGGGCAGCGTCTCTGCTTAAGAATCTTGCTTGGTTTCTTCAAATGATCGTTTCCTAGCTTCTCGGCTTTCTCTTAAGCAAACTGGAACTTTCGAAACTTAAACGTACGAGTGGGAATGGTTTTGGGAGAGTGGTATCAGTGGAAAGTGCTCTGGAATTCGAGTTGGGAGTGTGAGAATGACCAAAACCCGTACTTGCTATTTATAGGGTAATATTGCGGCTGTGACGGACCGTTATAGGTGGTGACGGTCCGTCACCGCTTGGATCGTAACAGGCCGTTATCTCTGGTGACGGTCCGTCACCAAGCTAGGGTTGGTGAGTTAGAGGACACGCGTCATCGTCCGGGTGTTTTGCGGCGTGACAGACCGTTACGGATGATGACGGTCCGTCAAAGGGTTTACACGCGTCAGATTCAGGCCATTAGTCACTGGACACGTGGCCAACCCGTAACGGACCGTTACGGGCTGTGACGGTCCGTTACCGTTCGATTTTTCATATTTTTCACTTTTGGTCCTTGTTCTTTTATATATTTATACTTCTAGTCCCTTCAATTTTATTTTTATAATATTTTGGCACAAAATTTTACGAATGTTACAGTGGTGCCAAGCAAGGGATTATTATTCTTGATAAATCGATGGTTTCATTGAAAGGCAAATGCCGTATATATAATACAATAGAAACCCTAACAAAATCCTCTAATATAGTAAAGGATATACATGCATAATACAAAAGATAATGACAATATGAAATACAATATATTCTAAATATATGCGGATATGGGATATCAGCTAATACGCCCCCGCAGTCGTAGCAGTTGCCTGGCGAATGCAAAGACTGGACCGAAATCTTTCAAATAGGTGTCGTGGTAGTCCCCTGGTAAATATGTCAGCGTATTGATAATCAGCGGGGATATGAAGAACACGGACCAAACCCAAGTGCACTTTTTCTCGAACAAAGTGGATATGAATCTCAATGTGTTTAGTACGCTGATGTTGTACTGGGTTCTAGGATAGATAAACAGCTGAAATGTTATCACAGTAGATAACAGTGGCACAAGGCAGGGGAAGATGGAGCTCTAATAATAGATTCCGTAGCCATGTAGTTTCAGCAACCGTGTTGGCGACACCTCTGTACTCTGCTTCGGTACTGGATCGAGAAATGGTAGCCTGTCGTTTGGCTGACCAGGATACGAGATTATCACCTAGAAAAACACAGTATCCAGAGGTTGAGCGTCGTGAGTCGGGGCAACCCCCCCAGTCAGCATCAGAATAAGCAGTGAGATTGACTGACTTGGAAGGTGAAATTGAGAGGCCATGGTCCATAGTGCCTTGAATATAGCGCAAACGCCTTTTCATGAAATTGAAGTGAGTGTCTCGAGGAGAATGCATAAATAGGCATATCTTCTGAACATCATAAGAAATGTCCGGCCTGGTAAATGTGAGATATTGTAGGGCTCCGTCTAGACTCCTGTATAATGTGCCATCGGATAAAGGAGTGCCGGCAGTTGCGCTTAATTTGGAGTTGGTATCGGCCGGCGTTGCAGACGGTTTGCAGTTTCCCATGTTTGCCCGAGTTAAAATGTCAGCAGCATATGAGGCTTGTGACAAGAAAAGACCACCGTTGCGTTTTGTTACCTCAATTCCCAAAAAGTGATGAAGCGGTCCAAGATCAGACATTGCAAATTCCCTGGAAAGAATAGTAATAAAAGATTGCAAAAGTGTCTGATTAGAAGCTGTTAATATGATATCGTCTACATATAGTAATAAGTAAGCCATATGGTCGCCCTTTTTTGTAAACGAAAAGAGAGGTGTCACTGGTAGTAGAAGTGAAACCATATCGCTGAATGTATGAGGCAAACCTGTGGTACCAGGCCCGTGGGGCCTGTTTGAGCCCGTATAAAGACCGTTTGAGGCAACAAACGTGTTTAGGATTGTCATGGTCAACAAATCCAGGCGGCTGAAACATATACACTGTTTCATTAAGGTCGCCATGCAAAAATGCGTTCTTGACATCTAGCTGGTGGATGGGCCAAGAACGAGAGGTGGCGAGACTGAGTACAGTACGAATAGTGGTGGGTTTAACCACCGGGCTGAAAGTCTCGTCACAGTCGATACCAACCTGTTGTGACTTTCCATTAACGACTAAACGGGCCTTGTATCATTGTAGGGTGCCATTGGCATGAAATTTGCGGCGGAACAACCACATACATCTAATGACATGCGCGTCCAGGGGTCTAGGCACGAGTTCCCATGTGTTATTTGCTATTAAAGCCCGGTACTCATCGGTCATAGCCGAGTGCCAATGCGGGTCGGTAAGGGCCTGATTGTGGGACTTTGGTATAGGGGACACGGGCTGGGTGGTGGTGGTGTTGAGGCTGAGAGGACAGTGGTGGAGGAACTGGCTGTTTTGGAGCGTGTGGCTATGGGGTGGGTGGAGGTAGGTCGGTAGGGGGGAGGTGGGTCTCGGTGGTGGTTGGGATAAGGAAGTGGAGGGCGATTGCGTCTGCTGTAAGTGAATTGAAGGGGAGGGTAGGATGGTTGGGCAGGGCTGCTAGGAGGTTGGGTTGGAGAATTGGGAGGGACAGGGGCTGTCGGAGGGACAGAGGCTGTGGCGGAAGCTGTGGGAGGGACATGGGATGTGGTGGGAGTGTAGTGGGAGAAGAGGGGGGATGGATCGGGATCAAGGAAGGTGTAGGAGTGAGGAGAGGTGTGTGAGTGGGTAGAAAAGGGGAAGGTGGATTCGTCGAAGGTAACATGGCGGGAAAGAAATACCTTACCCGTGGAAAGTTCAAGGCAACGGTATCCTCTGTAGTTTGCTGGATACCCGAGAAACACACAAAGAGAGGAGCGAGGGGCTAGTTTGTGTGGACGGGTGGCGTTGTGATTAGGGAAACAAGCACACCCGAAGGTACGTAGGTGAGAG
Source organism: Smallanthus sonchifolius (assembly GCA_023525975.1). Classification (NCBI taxonomy): domain Eukaryota; kingdom Viridiplantae; phylum Streptophyta; class Magnoliopsida; order Asterales; family Asteraceae; genus Smallanthus; species Smallanthus sonchifolius. The sequence goes on along the minus strand of CM042032.1, from coordinate 84,179,103 downwards.
TAAAAGGGGTGTCTATGGTAGAGTAGTGAGGTCGGAGATTGAAAATTGTGTAGTTTGGTGGGGAGGATGTTATGTAGGTAGACAGAGGTGTGTAAGACTTCAACCCAAAAGGAAGGGGGAAGCGAGGCATGGGTGAGGAGGGACATCATGATGTCGTTGAGACGACGTATCATGCGTTCGGCCTTGCTGTTCTGTTGAGAAGTTTGTGGACACGAGAAACGGAATTGAAGACCATTAGTCTCGGTAAAGGATTTGAAATTTGAATTGTCAAACTCACCACCCATGTCACATTGAAAACTTTTAATAGGTCGATTGAATTGGGTTTTAATGTAATTATAAAACTGTGAGAATTTGGTAAAAGTTTCTGATTTGAATTTGATAGGAAAGGTCCACACATATTGGATGTGGTCATCAATGAGTACCATATAGTACTTGTACCCTGTTTTACTGGGGATGGGCGATGTCCACAAATCGCAATGCATAATATCAAATGGTTGCAACGTAACAGAATTAGAAATATTAAACGGTAATCGTTTATGTTTTGCTAATTGGCATGAATTGCAAAAGAAAGAACTTTTAAGTTTATTACATGAAATTAAATTACGAGAAACCAAAAAATCCATAACATGAGTGCCAGGATGGCCAAGTCGATCATGCCAAATATCAGAAAGAGACGATGCAATAAAAGTAGAGGCGACGACAGGAGCAGTGACTTTTGTGTTGAAGGAGTATAGAGGACCGGTACTATTGTGTCGACTCAGGTGCTTCCTAGTCTTGAAATCCTTCACAGAAAAACCAAACTGGTCAAAAGAAACAGAAACAAGGTTATCTGTGGTGAATCTGCGGACTGAGAGTAGGTTTTTGATAATGTGAGGGGTGTATAAAATATTGTTCAGGTGTATGGGTCTGGTAGGGGAGGCAATGGTTGTATAACCCGACCCGTGAACTGGCACCCGATTACCATTTCCAACATACACAGATTTAATAGAATTAACACTGGGAAGGTGGATATTACCTGGATCGGCAGTGAGGTGTGCGGTTGCTCCAGAGTCCATGTACCACTGATCATCTCCTGGGTCTAAAGTCATGGCCTGGAAAGCAGCTCCAAGCTCAGCAGGGTCCATTGGGTTGATTTCTAAGAGATGGGCTTCGGGTGGAGCTGTACCTGCATTGTTGTTGGGCCTGTTCTGACCACCTAAGTTGGACCGTGGGCCACGTGTGGGCCAGGTAGGAACAGCCCAGCCCTGCTATGTTGGATAAGGGCAGGGAGGAGGGGAAGCCCACCAGGGAGCCCAATAAGCAGAAGAATGAGGGGGCCAGGCGTTGGGCCTGACCAGAGACTGAGAGTGGGCCTGCTGCTGAAGTGGCCCACGGTTGGGGCGAGACTGCTGGGGCTCACGGCCAGGAGGGCGGCGATTGGGGCGGCTGTTGTTGCGAGGCTGAAAATCCCTGCGGGGTGGTGGTGGCTGGTCATGGGTTACAGCAGCAACCACTGGAGATGACAGAGATTCCCGTGCACTTTGCCTATGTTGTTCGAGCTGTAACATACTGCATGCAGTTTCCCAAGTGGGAAGAGTCTGGTTCAGATAGGAGGCAACAACATCATATTCGGGTGAGAGGCCGCGAACCAGTTGCAAAACGAGTCGTTGGTCAGTCACGGGGATGTCAACATCACCTAATTATTCTGTAACATCCTTGAGTTTTTGACAGTAGGCGTCAAGAGTAGGCATACTGCGAAGGGTAAGATTCGAAAACTCATGTTCAAGGGCAGCAGCCCGTGAACCCTTGTTGTTGAGGAAGAGGTTTTTGACCTTCGTCCAAGCTTGAAAGGCTGTTGACGCAGTTTCAAGGACACGAGCCAGCAAGTCGTCTGAAAGCGTTCCATAGATCCACTGTAAGACGATGGCATCGATCTTGACCCATGACTCGTAGTCCGGATCAGTTCGAGCAGGTGCCTTGGTACCATCGATGTGATGCAGCACATCGTAGCCACGAGCGTGTAACTGGAAAAGCTTGACCCAGGAGGAGTAGGTTACCTTCGTCCCATCCAAAACACGTACCATCCAAAACACGTACCTTGTTTTGGATGTTTGTGACAGAATACACTGGATGGAGGGATTCCACTTTCTTGGATGAGTCAGCTTTATCACCCATGGAGATGAACTGAAGAGAAAAGAAATCGCTGTGCCAAAAAAGAAAAAAAATTGCTGCACCAAAAAAGAGAATACCGGAGGACCGTAGTCCGGCTGAAGGCTGGTGGCAGAAAAAAAATTGGCTGGCGGCAAGGTTATGAGCTAGAGTGCTAGCTCTGATATCAACTACGGAACGGGGTCCTTTGGGATTTTTGTCGAGTTTGGATTTAAGTGCAATGACCCGAGAGCGAGATGCACTAGCATAGCTAGTAACAAGACGTTCCCAGGCTTCCTTTGAAGTCTCAGCCGATGATAAAAGAGGCTGGATGGACTCCGTGCAACCTCCGAGAATAGCACTCAAGATGATTTGATCTTGTCTAAACCAACCCCATATTCTGGGTTTGGTTTTCCTGGTTCGAGTTGCTTCAATGGAGGTTTTTTGCTTCCATCAATGAACTTTTCAAGATCCAACCCGAGAAGTGTTGATTGGATCTGCTTTCGCCATACGGGAAAATTATTTGCATTGAGTTTTATGGAAAAGTGAGTAGTTGCCATGACTTGAATGATGGCAGTGGACATGGTGGAAAAGAAGTACATGAAAGATGGTGGATCAATTCTTGTTTGAGAGCACAAGAGTGTTCTGATACCATATAATGGTAATAGAGATTTGAATATAAAAATGATTATTTTATTGAGATATGATAGGTAGCTATATATAAGACCTTTTCTTTTAACGACAAATTTTTATTCTATTTTTTTCTTTTTTACGTCTTGGATAAGGTTAGAACCCACAACCTTTTGATTGTGGGTACCACTACACCCCAACCCCCCACCCCCGTATATAAGACATTTACACTATGAAAAGGAGAATGTACAGCCTTTAAACAGTGGACTAATACACAATTGCATAATCAGTGGAATTCTAAATAAATGGGATGAAGTCTTGATTTGACTTTCCTTGTGAGATGTAGAATCCGTAATACTTCAATATCGTTTTCGGCTTCTTGGAGGATGGTAAAAAATTCTAGCCCGTCAGATTCGGAACCACTCGATGAGGAGGAGGGAATAATGAGATTTCGTTTTTATTTTTTAAAATAAAAGTGTTTTTGTGTAGAATGAGAGTGTATTAAAGTAAAGTTTGAGAGTATAATTTTGGTTGTGTGAAAATTATTTGTTAAATGGTTGTATTTATAGTGGGTTTTTTTTTCTTCTTTTAAATCAAAAGAGCCGTTAAAGGCTCAAACGGTCACATTCTAAAGTTCATATTTCACTCAACAAACACTACGCTTCAAAGCCGTAAACTAAAGCCGTGCTACGGTGTAGAGGGGGTGACGGCAGTGTTGCCGTGGAAGCCGCACCAAGCCTCACTACGGCGTAATAGGCTCCCCTCCACCCTAACTATATTTACACATACATATGTATATCTATGTGTCTCCCTCGCATTAATTAATGAAAAATAAGACATCATATTACCAAATAAAATATTAAAATATGACGATGAATAATTAAATTGGGAAAAAAAATATTAAACCTAATTTGAAATAACAATAAAAAAACAAATCGGACGGTGGGAAGAGGATCGAAAGGAGTAATGACGTTGGTTGCCGGCAATATGAAAATAATGAAACGTAATACACGTTAGAGACGTGTGTCCTGTTCATCATTTGACTTATGTACTCTTTTCTTTCTCTTCATCAATATTCAATAATCACACACTTTAATTCAGGAAGATGGAGAAGAAGAGCTCACTTTAGGTCTACCAACTGGTGGTTAGCCTACACAATCTCCATTTTTCAAGCAATGTTCTTCATCTGGTATTCGTTTTCACTTAACAAACCCCCAATTCAACCAAATCCCATTTCAATTTCAACTATTTCGTCAAAAAATTCTCATCCTAATCATTCAAAATCATGGGGTTGGTTGTTTCTTTAATTAGTTTCATAATTAGGGTTTTTGCTCAACTATTGAAACTTTTGATGATTAAGTATTAGTTATGATGTATATTAATTGGATGATTGGTCTTTGTTTAGTTGTGGGAGGTTTGAATTCATACTACTCATTTGATTTTTGATGCACACCAGATGTTTGATGTTATGTCTGTTATGTAATAATTGGGATTTTATTTCTTTCTGCTTATAAAATTTACTTAACAGATCATTAATCATGCCATGTGTTTGCAGTTATGGCATTTGGTTAGGTCTGATAACTTGTTTGTTTTAAATAGCTAAAACCTAAATTAAGCAACTGTTTTCTGTTTTTTATATTTTCTTTTGGTGTGTTTCTACTTTCTCCCTTTAATAATTTGTCTATTTTCTTGTTGAATTAGGTATATTGTCAGCTTCTTGAAGGACCGTTAGCCGGCCTTTATACACCCATTTTATAGTTACCGGTTTTTAGGAACTAAGATGGCTACTTATGATCCAACTTCAAGCAGTCATCAAAAAGATGTGTTTCCAAATTCTTATATTTCAAGCGATTCGTATCAAGAATCACTTTGTCCTCCTGCTGATATGTACCAAAACCAATCGCCTACTGACACCTCGTTCTTGGAGCTTTTATCTGGTAATATGCAATCAAAACCGCAAATTCTTCCACGAGTTGATGATTGTAACAATTTGGGTAATGAACAGAATTTGAATTATCAAGAATTGTCGCTCAGTTTGGGAATGCAGTTACCTTCTTCTTCCATGGATTTGCCTGCCTTTCAATATAGTTACTTGAATTCACATCTTCCAAATTCAAGTGATCATGGCTCTCAAACCAATAAAGCAGAAAATACCGAGTATTTGTCATTCAATTTGGTTGGTACTCTAAAAAGTGGGGATGCAAACAGTGATCAATACTTAATTTCGGATGCATATGATGGTTTGTATGGAGTTATGGGTAGAATCTTGGACCCTAAATATCTCAAACCGTCAAAAGAATTACTTGAGGAAGTAGCTAATCTTCGTGAAGCGCTGAGTCAGCTTAAGATGAATAGGCGTAACAATTTACATAAGCTATATGTTGATGAAAAAGATTCCAAATTTACCCCTCTTGAATCTACTACTAGTTCTTCTGGTGAACTTTCAGCTTCTGAGAAACAAGATCTACAGAACAAAGTCACGAAATTGATTTCGTTGTTAGATGAGGTAAATGCCCGTTTTACCCTTGAATTTATTTCTTGAATATTGCATTATGACTACTAATAAGGTAATATTGGCATATAGGTAGATAGAAAATACAGAGAATATTACCAAAATTTGCGAATTGTTGAAGCGGCTTTAGATGTTGTTTCTGGATGTGGGGCTGCAAGGCCATACACCGCACTTGCACATCAAACAATTTCTCACCATTTTCGATGCTTAAGGGATGCAATCAATGGTCAAATTCAGTTGACCCGTCAAAGTTTAGGAGAACAAGATGATTCATCAGACCGAGTTTTACCACGTTTAAGGAATGTTGAAAAACAGCTCAGACAACAAAGAAATGTTCATCAGCTTGGTGGGACCCGCCATTCATGGAGGCCACAAAGAGGCTTGCCAGAAGGCCCGGTTTCCATTCTCCGTGCTTGGCTTTTTGAACATTTTCTTAACCCGTATGTTCTTTTAATTCTCATCTTCTTATCAAATTGTTATGCGTGTTTTTCATTTGTTTCCATGTATTATGCTGCTAAATTGTTAATATTCTACAGTTACCCGAAAGATTCAGAGAAACTTATGCTAGCAAAACAAACTGGCCTCACCCGAAGCCAGGTAATTACGGTTTTCAATTATTTTTGGGATAATCTTGATTTAGATAATAGGACTTGATTTAAATTTTATACATTTTTTATTAGATTGCAAATTGGTTCATCAATGCACGGGTGCGGCTATGGAAACCCATGATTGAAGATATCTATAAAGAAGAATTTGGTGATGCAGAAACCAATTGTATATCATCACAAGAACATGCATCTAAATCACTAAACGATAACTCATCATCTTTAGAAGATAAAGAATTGCCAATAATTGGCGAATCCAGGGAATCAAATCCTGACTTTTTCAACCAGATGGAAGTCAGCAGGTTTGTTGAACCCCAGTTATTATCTGATTTTTTGTTGTGACAAAAAAAGGATGCAATTTAGAGTTGAAAACCCAGAGTAAAGAATTGCACACAACACACACATGATGATCTTGGTTTGAATTTGTGAAGAAGTTGTGTAAATAGGGATATGTGGATATAGTGGTGTTTTATTTAGCACTTGTAAAGAATTTTTCATCAAAGATCATCATCTTAAATAAAGATATTATGAGTTCATTGGATAAATAAACTTGTTATTTGCTGAGAATAAATGTTACTTTTCTTTTGTAATACTAATAAAACAAGAATTTCTTGACTTGTTTCTCATGCAGATTTCAGTTTTTTTTTGTGTGGGTTGGGAGAGGGGGGGGGGGGGGGGGGTTGGTCCATCCATTGAACTTTTGCTGTCCTGTTCAGTAATATCACTGGGGCATGGCTTAGTCATAGGTATTGTTGCATTGTATAGCTAGCTGCATGTGAGATTATTAGTTTTAGCTGTTTCTTACCATGATTAGTTATACATATAGATCTTTTATACATTGCTTCAGTTTGGAAGCTTATGTATGTAAATGCCTATGAGGGGCCTGAAATGTGAAAGTCATTTCCATTTATGCCCTCCTTTTGCTTCTTCTTTCAACACCATCTGTTTTTTTCATCATCTAGGAAAGATGGTTCTTTATTTTCCCTAGTTGATCATAACTTATCTTGAAATTTGAACTGTTATTCAAGACTTCATTTGACCTATCTTTATGGCTTTTATATTATGTTGGATCTCAAGGAGGGAGTATTATTACATGGTAATATTAGTTAGTTAGATGTAGTTAAATGTCATAACTAACTGATAGCTCAAGTGGGTGTAATTGAGATACGTATACCTAGTTAATATAATGACACTAAATTGGGTGACGCTAACTGAAACACACAAGAAATCAACACAATTATTGTATAAAATTGAGATAAAAAACACTTGGTGTAATGCATCCTACTAGCCGGTTCTTGTTACCCATTGTCCCACAACATTTTCTTTGACACCCTGAGCTTTAGTGATTAATAGTTGCTTATGTTTTCATCTATGATTTGGTGAGAGTTTTTCAGTACACCATAAGTACTCTTTTATCCTCAATCTCTTTGGTCATCGATTTCTTGGAGCATGTCTTATTGTAGGTTTTCTGGTTTTTGTGATTGCCGTGGATAGTTTTCTGAATCATGTATAAGTCCACTTTTAGATTAAAGTATTTCATAGGTACACAAAATCTTTAATTAGATAAAACAAAAAGTTAATTTCAAAAAACGAGTATGATTTTTTTTTTGAAATTCTTATGAAAACGATGTGTTGAAATCAGACAAATGAATCCTTTATATAGGGGCTGAATAGTCATAGTGAATCGTTGCAACTCTTCATGAAAGAGTATGACGATTGACAATTATAACCGCTGTTGTAATATAACATTTACATCAGTAGGAACTTTAGTAGAAAATACTGTTAACTTAGTTACCACTGACTAGTTACTACCGACCATCCAACTATTAGTAGTAACATAGTTAATACCGACCATCAGTAGTAACAAAGTATCTACCGACCATCAATAGTAACGAAGTAACTGATCGCTTAACTGCTATCGACAACCAATTGTTGTTGATACATGTTTCTATCGATCTCCATTTTGCTACTACTGAACTAAGTTGCTACTATCTTTGGTAACTGAATAGTAGCAACTTGCTAATAATTATCAATCACTTTTGAAAACCATTTTCAATGCAACTTTCCTTCTGTTCATGCATTTTCAATAAAATATTTTCTGTTCAGCGAGACCCCCGTTATGGGCATTGCTCCTTGGACCGCACCAAGGGGGCGATGCCCTTAGAACCCTCATAGTCTAGGGGCTTCGCCCCTAACAACCTAGAGGTTCTATAGTTCCATAAATTAAAATAGTTTTGATTAAATGTACACTCCACACCTCCAACTCAAAACCAATGTATATTCTAACTTCTCATTTGGTTTTAATCAAATCCAATTACATAAAATGACATAACGACACTAAAATCATCAACACCTATTTCCATTAACTTGGTATCTTCTCAGCAGTAGTAATAGCATTGTCAAAAGTAGTTTTCGGCTGTAACAATTGGAACTGGTGTTAAAGATGATTTTGTTTCAATAGGTGCTTGAGTATTGGCGATGGACCGATTTGTCTCATCTTGCATTCTTGCTTAAGAATGAATCTCCTTAAGACTCTTAGGTATGAACATCTCTACAAAGTTCTTCTCCGATGTCGATCTCAATTCTTCAAAGGATTTTTCCAGATTACATTCTCCATTTCTTGATTGCAAGTGTTAATTGCCATTCATGTTCATGTTGATTGCCACCGTAGTACACTTAGTACGGCCTAGTCTTGCAGGTAAGAACTTCCCGATGGGATCGAGAAAGCTTTGATACCAATGTTTTTTTTGAACGACGATGACCATCCAAGATGTTTACCTATGGAAGGTTTAAACCTAAGTCTCTTAATAGACCTTTCATACGCCTTACCACTAGTCCCAATTTTGTGTCGTATACATTTAATGATGAATATGTAAAATTATACCTAAAGTTAATTTTGATACACCAAATGAAATGCAACACCACATTCTGTAGACTCTTTTTATAATATTATTGGTCTTATTTATTAATTCTCACAAAACAGTCCCTAAAATTATAAACCCTATTTAAAAGTAACGTTTGTGAATAGTAATATATTAGTTTTTTATTAAATCCACTTCGTATATAAATAAATGAAAACAGAGATTTTAAACAGTTTCAAGGTTGGTTATCCACCACTTTTATCAAAAGTATTTTTGTGACTACAACAACAATTTTACATGTTTTTAACAATAGTTTTTTCAATAATTAATCAACCTTTGCTGTTGGTGTAGTGGTCGTGGGTTCGAAACTCATGTGTAGCAAACTTTTTTTTGTTTTTTTTTCTTTGTTCCTTTTTTAACTTTTTTTCTTTTTATTACCGTTTTTTAATTATTAGGCGCACTGTGAGAGGCATAATGCATTTTTTTATCTATTGTTCGATCTCAAAAACCGACCCGCCTCAAATTCGTACGTTACTTTTATGTACTTAAGTACGTTAGTGTCAACGCCGAAACCTTTTTTTTCTTTTGTTTTTTTACATTTTTTGGAAGTTGAGGTGATGAATAAAGCAAAAGTGTTCATACTCAACCCAAGGAGGTATGTCAAACTTGATGAGTTCCAAGTCAAAAAGATGACATATTACGATTCGTATTTTATCCTGGAGCAGGTAAAACTGAAATCACAACCACTCTTTAAAAAGTATAACAAAGAATTGTTTTCAAATATTCTATAAAAACCATAACATGTTCTTTTCGTCCTATGTCCATCTCTTCTCTTGGTATAAGTACCACATAGATCTTGGGTCATCAAACCTAACCCGTTCGATAGAACTAAACTTTAAGCTTATGTATGATCTTGTATCACATGGCCCCGAGAACTTGTAACCGTTTCACCAGAAACACCTACTCATTGGCCATTTCTAAAAGGGTACTATGTAAAGTATATATGCATCTTGAAATGGACATAGCAACCTACTAGTGGTAATTAGATTTGGTAAGAGTGGTGGTAGGTTCTTGATCTTGAGCTAACTCTTTATAACCACCAGTTATTTGCTCCATATCATGCAATCTTTTCTCACAAAGTAAACCCTATTAGGGTCATCAATGGCCTCTCTTCTCTACACTATTTTCATGCTAATGGATTTGCTCTCTTCCTCCACAATATGCTTTGCTTTTCCGGGGGTGTTGGTGGTGGTAACGGGGATGAGTCTTTTGGCGGCGGCCAAGGGTATCCTGGTCTTTTCCCAGAATTTTACAGTTTATCGTGTCCTCAAGCTAATGACATTGTCATGTCTATACTTGAGAGTGCCATTGCTAAAGATCCAAGGATGGCTGCTTCTTTACTAAGGCTTCATTTTCATGATTGCTTTGTTCAGGTAAGTACATTGATTTATATGCATGGAATTTTGATTAATTGTGAAATTGATATGATTGTTTTATCTCTCAGGGATGTGATGCATCTGTCTTGTTGGATGATAGTGCAATGTTTGCAAGTGAAAAGAACTCAGGGCCTAATAGTAATTCAATTAGAGGATTTGAAGTGATTGATGAGGTCAAGTCTAAACTAGAAGAAGCATGTCCTGAGACGGTTTCTTGTGCTGACATCCTTGCCCTTGCCGCTCGAGGTTCCACTGTTCTAGTAAGCATTCAATTAACTTCATGTTGTTCAATTGCTCATTTAATTTCAAGAATATCCGATTAACTAATGAAGATTTCCTTGTGAAATTAAACATCATAGAGTGGTGGACTGAACTGGGAACTGCCGTTAGGAAGGAGGGATGCAATGCAAGCAAGTCTAAGTTGCGCAAATAACAACCTTCCTCCACCAAACTCCACCATTCAAAACCTTATAACACTTTTCCGGCGACAAGGCCTTGATGAAGTTGACTTGGTCTCTCCTTCTGTTAGTAATTTCTAAGTGCCCAAAGTATTTCAAATCTGTAAATATTAGGAAATATCAAAATGGCACTCATAAGTGTGAATAATAAAAAGACTTCACCCTTATAAATGTGTGGAAACTAATGACTTGGAGTTAGAAACAAGTCCATCCTTAAATTTGTATAAGTTTGAGACTTATCTAACAAATTTTCCACATATGGAGATTTAAGAGTTGATTTTAACTGAACTTTCCAACATGTTTAAGTGTGAATAATTTAATTTACCACGGCACATTTCTACGTTTATGTTCATAATTCTACACACTTTTAAGTTTTCATGTGCTAAAAGATCGACGCGTTTGGTTAAGTGATTTGATGTAGTCCATGTTGAAACCATTCTTTCTTTTCTCATTGACAGTTCAAGATTCTTGACTTTGTGTTACTGTTTAAACTGTGGGTGAGGGGAGGGTTAGGGGTTTTGATTAGAAGGTGATTTATACATCATAAATATTTTGGTTTTGAAAATTTGTGTTAAACAATTGAAAAAAAGATGTGTGGGTTAATTTCTTGATATTTTCCTTTTTCTTGTAGGAGCTCATAGCATGCACTACATTTAAGCAAAGACTATACAATCAAGATGGAAACAATCAACCAGATTCAACTCTAGAAGTGACCTACTACAATGACTTAAAAACAGTTTGCCCAAAAGCCGGCGGCGATAACAACATTTCTCCTCTAGATTTTGAATCTCCTGCAAGATTTGATAACACATATTTCAAGCTCATAATGTGGGGAAAAGGACTCTTAACTTCTGAACAAGTTCTTTTGACGGGTAATGTCGAAGAAACTATGTTTCTGGTGAAGGCATTCGCCGAGGATGATGCTCTCTTCTTTGACCAGTTTGCTAGATCAATGGTTAAAATGGGAAATATTAATCCCCTCATTGGTTATGATGGCGAAGTGAGGAAGAACTGTCGCATGACTGACTAACTATAAATGTATAACAATGCGTACTATAAATTCATGAGTTGTATGATATGGCTTTATCTATGTTCTCTATTTTCTTGTAATGCTAGAAACCCTAGTTTCTAATGAACTTAAAAGTTGCTATAAATACTCTTGCTCAAAACGTAGCTGATAACCTCAAGTCATATATGTTTTTGACTGGAAAATCTAGTCTTTTCTCACAACAGTAGAAATCATGAAATACATTCAAGAAAAATACAGATCTTTGTTGAATATTAATCATAAAACTTAGGATATATTGAATATTATATTACTATTAAGTTGCTATTGTCATATGGGTTAAACATCTAGGTCAAGAATGTAAATATATGTAAGGGTTGTAACTTGAAGTATTAGGGTATAAACGGTTATAAGGAGGCGTCGTTCCTTGAAGCGTCGCATAGAAAAGAACACACTGTGTCAATATGTATAAATAGGGTTTGTTGATAAACAATCGTATTAGTCGTTGTCTATCTTAAATTCCTGTGTTAGTCAAGTGCAGTTTGTATTGTGCATCTTAAACCGGTCCGACCAATGAACCGCCAAAACATAACTAACCGGTTCTGACCGAAACCAACCGAGCGGAAACATCACTTGACAATTATAATGTTTACTTAGAAAACTAAACCAAAATCCTATTAAACTGCATATACTCACTTAACCATGGTTTATTATTCGTCTTGAGTTGCAGCACCTTGGTTGAGTTCAGCAAATCTCAACCCAACCCGCATCGAATGCTTCAGAAACTTCTCAGCACATCTCTTCACACATGTTTCTTCTTGTTTATCTAACGTTTTGCGCCTGAACGTGTCCACACAATCCGTAAAGCATCGCTCCACAAGCGTGTTATACATCCTTAGACTGCAATGATGATCATCAGCAAATTAACATATCAGAAATGATACCGGTTTAACAATCAAATTACAAGGATGATTGAAATTATAAGAATGATTGAAAACAGGAGTCGTGAATCAGTTTTTTTTGGAGATTGGAGGAGTAACAATAAAAAAATCAGCCGCAAACCCACTGTATTGGCACCAGGAACAAAAAAATTGAATGACTGCATAAGGTTTCGGAAAATAGACCCTTTAAATAATAATAATAATAATAATAATACAATACTATGATCACCAACAAGGGACAAGTTTTCGCTTAAAATGACGATTTTAAATGAAATGGAGAGACGTACAAGCGAAATCGAGTGGGAATATATGAACTGCGCCCGAGTGAAGAGCAAGCTTTAGAAATAGAGCTCGAAACAAGCCGAGCTCGAGCTCTCTATAAGTTAAATGAGGCCTGGCTCGTTTACACCCCTAATGAAAAGTACACAATACAAAAAGAGAGTAATAAGAACCTGTCGCGAATTTGAAGCTGGTCAATCATGGTCGACATTCGAGCTTGATCTTCGGGCGGAAGTGTCCCCAGATCTCCAAGCATACTTTTGTCCATTGTTTACTGTTCTCAAACACCAATTCGAGTTACCAAATTTAATGCAGATTACTTCATTCATAACTAATAACTAATTCTGATGCAACCTCATAGGAGACAGCAAATTACATGAAAAATAGAAAGATAAACTAAAACACTAGAGCATTTGCTTTTACGGGTGAGCTTGGCTCGTTTATTGTTAAATCCAAACTTATAACCAATGTTTCTGTTTTTAAAATTTTCATAATCGTTCAGTTTCGGAAATAAAGGGCTCGGTTAATTCGGTTACTGAAAAAGATAGTTCAGTTTATTCGGTTAATCATTGGTTAACAACAAGCTTTGAACGTGAATGAATTCAAGCCAATCTCTATTCTAATAATCTTAAATACAGTCATACAAATGGTAAAGTTACAAATAAAGCATCAAATGGTGTATACAAAGAAATATCTAGAGACTTATGAATTATGTACACACTTTTTGCATTCACCCGTGTAATACACGGGCAACAAACCTAGTTTTAATTAATAAATCCAATTATGTTTCGAGTCAAATAGCATATTAGCAACTATATTAAATTATAAAGAAGAATAAGCGGCTCCTAAAGTGTTACTTAGAACAAAAACTTTCTGGCACATAACTTATGATTTATAAAAAAATACAAAGGTTCAGTTCGATTAATTTGGTTACTTATACACAAATATATAACCTATTTCATCAGATATTTGATTAGCAATAACATGTTTTTCGTTTGAAAAAACTAGCAATTCACATCTGGAAGCATCAAGAGAGATGATCATTCATGTATCGAAATCAAATCCCCCAAATAAATCCGAAGAAAATGAAGCAAACAAATAAGAGGTTAATAGATCGCGGAACAATGAAAAGTATCTATAGATAGAATTTTAACAAGGTTTACCTCGAAACGAAAATGGAAGAGGCGTTCAGAGAACTACAGATTGAAATGTGAATTAGGGTTTGGGCTCTTAAAAAGTATGTGATTTGGTCATGGGCTTTATTGTATAACCCAATTATCTCCTTTAGTAATTAATTAAACAAGGTGTGTTCGGGTTGACATTGTCACGAGTTTAATTATATAGGTCAGCTCGCTAGACCCTTTTATGACGCGTTAAAACAGATTTATTATAACCCACCAACCATAGTTGTCAATAGCGAATAGCGGTAAATAGCGACAAGCTACCGATATGCTATGTAGCGAATAGCGGTAAATAGCGCCCGCTATTTCATGTTTAGCGGTAAAGAAATAGAAAATTTTAGAAATACATTTAGTCAACTATTGTAGCAATTACCACCAAAATAGCTAAAATACACTATCACTAATCATCTAAATCATCATAAAACAGTCACCCTAGCGCTTTTTATATTAAAAAAAAAAATCGCTATATTCCCGCTATGTCGTCGCTATACACTAGATAGCGGGCATCATCCGAAACGCCACATAGCGCGCTATAGCGCCCGCTATGATCGCTATTGACAACTATGCCACCAACCCGGTTAACACGTTTACAACTTGATTACTATCCGTCAACAATGGTGCGTTTAAAAAAATATGGGTCAAGAGGGCAGTGTCCCCTAGCGGGGAGAATTATGCAACCGTTCGTCCAAACCAACAGTGCGTCGAACATTGACAAGTTATTTGAATGTTGTAAATGGTTTTGGCACACAGGTTTATAGCAATGAGTTAAAACATGTACATCAATGCATCCAATTTTACATATCTTTGTTCATTATTTTGATGCGTTCGAATCTCATGTTTTCTCTATCACGTCTCTCTTTGACTCCAGTTCTTCTGCTGTTCTATTTAGAAAAATAAAAATACAACAATTTGTATATGTATGGGTGCATGTAGACGACGTAAAATTGTAGTCAATACGCACGGAAACACATAAAAGAACATATCAATTCTAACAGTGAGGGTTTCTAAAACAGCATCAAAGTGACCAGTTAGTAATCACCAATCAATCAGTTAAGTTTTAACATCATCACAAGCTATAGATCACCATACCAACTAGAAAAAACATATTTCTTTGTGAGATCATCAAATTCAAATGCAAATTGCAATAAAGCCCAATTTTCAAATCGGTGAAAAGTGAAAACTTTGAAAAACCCCAAGCAAGCCAAGATAAGAACAAATCGATCATCAATCTCTGCAATTAAAACCCTAAGAAGTGTAAAATTATAAAATTTACGCAGGCAATACTAAGGAGGACGAAAAATTCCTCTAGAAAGCTCCATAAGAAACGGCCACCAGATAATTTTTAGGTTATCAATAATACAACATCCAAATCCTACTGAAATCATAAATCAATAAATAATTAAGAAAGAAATACTAGCATTCGCGTAAAATCGAAGTCGATACGAACAGAAATACGTGAAGAACACACCAATTTTAGCAATTAGGGTTTCGAAAACAGCATAAAAGCGAGCAGCGAGTAATCGATCGGTAATGAGAAATATAGAATCGTACCTGTAATTGGAATTATATTGTATCGAATGCTGAAGAAATGAAGATTATCATCGTAAGTCGATGATGAAGATCAGCGACGAAGATCTGGTTGTGGATGAAAATTCTCGAAGATGATAAAGGGATTAAGTTTTTTTTTTCTTCTTTTTTATTTCGAGTATACTCGTCCATGTGGTTTTTTTTAAACGTGTATCGGGTTTTGCTAATATCATGTTTAGTTAATTATGAGCTGGAAAAAATCATAAAATAGTAACCAAGTTTTAAAAGTGTTCCAATTAGTTCACTCATCATACTATACCCGAGGGTGTATATCGTGTAAAATGCGTATTGAGTGACCTAATTGGAACACTTTTGAAACTTGGTTACTATTCTACAAAGTTACCTCATTATGAGCTTATGTAGGGCACAAATTATTTAAACTTTCTATCAAAATTTATTGGGTTTTGTTAATATCAGATTTAGCTAATTATGATGCTTATGCATGTTATTAAGATGTTTTTTTTATTATTATTGTGAGTTGGTTGACTGTCATAAATAATTTTATCTGGTTACAATCCATTAACGGATATGATATTTTCTTAGAACTGCTAATTCACACACCCATTACTCCTACTCCTAAATCTACACATTTGTCAAATATGTGACTATAATCTTCAACCACTTATGAATAAACACAACTATATACACAGCTCGATACAACTACGTACATAGTTCTTATGTTATAAGAAGTATTAAATTATATTAGAATTAAATATGGCGAAGGTCAATTCATAAGAGGAGAATGTCAAAATCAATAGGAATGTAATTATGCATGAGGGGAATGTCAAAATCAATAGGAATGTAATTATGCATTTAAAGGGTATTTTTAGATTCGGAGAAACTTATGCTAGCAAAACAAACTGGCCTCACCCGAAGTCAGGTAATTACGGTTTTCAGTTATCTAGTTTATTCTTTTGGATAATCTTGATTTAGATCATAGGACTAGATTTAATTTTTATACAATTTTTATTAGATTGCGAATTGGTTCATCAATGCACGGGTGCGACTATGGAAACCCATGACTGAAGATATCTATAAAGAAGAATTTGGAGATGCATAAGCCAAATGTATATCATCACAAGAACATGCATCTAAATCACTAAACGATAACTCATCATCTTTAGAAGATAAAGAATTGACAAAAATTGGCGAATCCAGGGAATCAAATCCTGACTTTTTCAACCAGATGTAAGTCGGCAGGTTTGTTGAACCCGAGCTATTATCTGATTTTTTGGTGTGACAAAAAAAAGATGCAATTTTGAGTTGAAAATCCAGAGCAAAGAATTGCACACAAAACACACATGATGATCTTGGTTTGAATTTGTGAAGAATTTATGTAAATAGGGATGTGGATATAGGTGGTGTTTTGCTTAGCACTTGTAAAGAACTTTTCATCAAAGATCATCCTCTTAAGTAAAGATATTATTAGTCTAAAGTTTGATGATATCAAAGGTGAATTCGTATTCATATGGAAAACTAAACCATAAAACTAAACAAACCTTAAAGCTAAATCATAAAAAGTAACCCTAAAGATAAACTTAAATAAAAAAAATAGAAAGGAACAACAGCGAAACCTACATAAATATGTTTAGTTTGTATAAGTCAAAGCAGCGCAGCGGTAAACCTTTAGCTTGCAACGTCCACTTCTCGGGTTCGAAACCAAACACCACAACATGATTTTTTTTTAATTTCCAATTAGAATGTGTGGCTGAGAATGGTTCCCTTTGAACCTTCCTCTCTCTCTCTCCCTCTTTATATATATACGTGTATATATATATATCTATATATATAGGGGATGATTCCCTTAAGAAGTGTAATTTGGCCTAAAAACCTAAGAAGCAATCTCATCAATTAAATTAGATGATTAATGGTAGAGATTTAAGTGTAGGAAAAATAAGGAGTGGAGGGGCATTATTAGAAAACCCACAATTGTTGACTTTTTTTTTCAAATTCCCCCACTTTTTTTAAACGTACATAACTTTTTCATACGACCTTATTTTTATTTTTAAAAAAAAATTACACCATAAAATCGAACGTTTTTTACCTTTAATTCTATTATATTATTGCTATATTTTTTGTAAAAACAAAATCGACACTTAATGAAATTGTGCTACTTTACGTAAATGTGCTGGTTTCTCGTAAAACAGCACAATTAACTTTGATGCATTGTAAAACAACATTATTAACTATGCTGATTTATCATAAAACAACACCAAACATAACAATTAATTGTGATGTTTTACTATAAAACAACACCAAAACAACACGTTTAGTTATGTGACTTGCTCTTCTTAGCTAACCCAGCACAACAAAACTAGTATATCAAACCAACACAAAACAAAGAACACAATTGGAAATGACAGGTTATAATCCTAAAACCAGCACAAACATAACCCAACACAAACAAAACCAGCATAGATAGGCCATCACAAAAATGAACAAAACCCATCATAACAAAACTAAGCTTTTAAGATTGTATTATATACAAAAAACATTTGCAAAATAGATTTTTGGTTCTGGCCCAAGTTTCATAGCATTCACATGAAGTTTTTTTTAATTCACTTTCTTGTATTTTATGCTACATTCTTTTCCCTACAACAATAGTTACCGGAAGACGCAAAGATAAGGCACATTCTTCTTTTTATGTTGTTGAAGGTCAAAACTTAATTACATACATTCTTATTTTAAGAGGATGACTTTTATTTTAAATTTATGATTTTGTAAAATTACCTGTGTTGTTTTTTATGTTGTACTGATTTGCTGTTGTGCTATTTTCGTGTGCTGGTTTGCTGTTGTTTACTAGAAAACAACACAAATTCTATTATCAGTGTTGTTTTATCGAAAATCAACACAGATTCTGATTTTTTTTAAATCATCGTTTTTTATTTATCAACATCATACTCAAATTAAAGAGGAAAAAATACTCGATTTTATGGTGTAATTTTTTTCAAAAAATAATGTTGTATAAAAAAAGTTATGGACGTTTAAAAAATGTGGGGGAACTTGAAAAAACTCAAAAAAATTGGTTATTCTAAAGATACTCCTTCAACCTTTTTTCTTTCCCACTTGAATCTCATCCCTTATTCGGAAAATGGATGGCTAAAATTGTTTCTTAGGCTTCTTAGCTAAATTACACTTCGCTAGTGTTTTGACTATTGCAAATCACATGAGAACAAATGGTGATGATATGACAGACATCAAGATCGTAGAGAAAATCTTGAGAACACTTACAGAGAAGTATATGTTCGTGGTGGTTTCGATTAAAGAGTCTCGATACATAGAGCATATGACTATCGATGAGTTACAAAGCACACTTTTGGTCCATGAACAAAAGTTTAAACAGACTATCAAAGAGGAGGAGCAGGTGTTGAAAGTTGAACATGGTGATGTTCAAAATGGACGGAGATGTGGTCGAGGACGTTTCAGCCCCAGAGGAAGAGGACATGGCAGGGGACGTACATCATTCAACAAGGAGACCGTTGAATGCTATCAATGTCACAAGTTAGGACATTTTGCTTATGAATGCCCATCAGGAAAGGAAGTCAATTATGCCGGGTTTGATGACAAAGAAGGGATGCTGCTTATGGCTCACGTAGCTGAAGAAGACAATGGCTTCATGGCTCAACCGGGAGAGGAAAACAGGAACAATTTGTGGTTCTTGGACTCAGGATGCTCTAATCACATGTGTGGTGATAAAGAAAAGTTTGTTAATCTGGACTTGACATTTAGTCATTTAGTCAAGTTAGGAAATGATGCTCGAATGAAGGTTAGTGGGAAAGGTCACGTTCGTCTAACTATTGAAGGTTCCATCTATGTGATTAGTGATGTTTACTATGTTCCCGATCTCAAGACCAATCTTCTAAGCATTGGTCAGTTGCAGCAAAAGAGATTGGCTTTCCTTGTACAAGATGACAATTGCAAGGTCTTTCATCCGGAGAAAGGTGTGTTGTTCCAGAGTTACATGAGTGCTAACCGTATGTTTCCACTATGTGAGGAGTCAAATGCAACAAAAAAGAGAGCTGAAGGTTGCACGCATTCTAGTGATGAGGATCTTCCCAGGCTTTGGCATGAGAGATATGGACATATAAGTCCAACCCACATGGAGTTGCTACAAAGAAATGAAATGGTACGCGGGTTACCTAAATTTGATGTTGATAATGTTGTTTGTACAGACTGTTTGGTTGGCAAACAAACCAAGAAGGCTATCCCAAAGAGTAGCAGTTGGAGAGCAAAGGAAGTCTTGGAACTTATACATTATGATATATGTGGTCCTGTAGCACCAGCTTCACACAGTGGTAAAAGGTACTTCTTAAGTTTCATTGATGATTTTAGTCGCAAAGGTTGGGTTTATTTAATCAATAACAAATCGGAGGCTCTTGGGTGCTTTAAAAATTTAAGAGTTCAGTAGAAACAGAATCTGGGAAGGTAATTAAGTGTCTTAGGACAGATCGGGGTGGTGAATATATGTCTAATGCCTTCACTGAGTTCTGCAAGGAGCATGGCATTCGAAGACAACTTACTACTGGCTTCACACCTCAGCAGAATGGTGTGGCAGAGCGTAAAAATAGGACGGTAATGAACATGGTAATTACTCTACTTGCTTCAAAGAAGGTTCCAAAGGTTTACTGGGCCGAGGCTGTTGTGTGGATATTCTATGTTCTTAATAGGTGTCCAACAAAAGCCTTAGATGGGATTACACCCCAAGAAGCGTAGGGCAGGGCGAAACCTTATGTTGAACATTTTAGAGTGTGGGGATGCATTGTGCATGTTCACATACCCAAGGAACGAAGAACCAAGCTTGATGGCCAGAGCATAAAGTGTGTTTTGCTTGGTGTTAGTGAAGAGTCGAAAGGGTATAGGGTCCTTAATCCAGAAACCATGAAAATTGTAGTAAGTAAAGATGTTGTTTTTGAAGAGAATAAGTGTTGGGAATGGAATTTAAGGAATGCAGAACCTTCTGAGTTGACTTGGGAAGATGATGAAACACAAGGAGATGGGAGTAATGAAGAAGAACCGGATGTCGGTGATGCTGAGAATGATGTTGTTGTTGCTGAGAATTAAACTGTGGGAACAAGTAATGAAGGGAGCTCTCATGGTACTCAACCTAGAGAGTGTAGACAAAGAAGGGCACCAAGTTATTTAAGAGACTATGCAACTGGAGGGGATTTTTCTGATGATGAGTTAAATGCAATAGAAGTAGCAGAACATGATCCATTGACGTTTGAAGAAGCAGTTGAAAGCAGTGTATGGAGAGAAGCTATAACGAAAGAGATGGAAGCAATAGAGAAGAATCAAACCTGGGTTTTGATGGATCTGCCGACTGATGCGAAGTGCATAGGGGTAAAGTGGGTGTTCAAAACAAAGTTGAATGAACAAGGAAAGATTGATAAACACAAGGCGCGTCTGGTAGCCAAGGGTTATGGGTAGAAGTATGGAATTGATTATTCAGAGGTTTATGCTCCAGTGGCCCGGATGGACACATTAAGAATAATGTTAGCTTTGGCAACTCAAAGGGGTTGGGAAGTATTCCAAATGGATGTTAAATCAGCCTTTTTGCATGGGAAACTAGAAGAAGATGTTTTTGCTCGGCAGCCTCAAGGTTTTATGGTGAAAGGAAAGGAGGACAAGGTGTACAAGCTTCATAAGGATTTATATGGACTAAAGCAGGCACCTAGGGCCTGGTTTAGTCGTATTGAGTCATATTTTATTGGAGAAGGGTTCTCAAAAAGCAGGAATGAACACACTTTGTTCATCAAAAGAACTACAGCTGGAAGTGTATTATTTGTGAACATATATGTGGATGATCTAATTTATACAGGTAATGACCAAGAAATGCTCAAGAAGTTTAAAGACTCAATGATGAAGGAATTCGAAATGTCCGACTTGGGTCTAATGAAGTTTTTCTTAGGACTTGAAGTTGTCCAGACATCGTTTGGAACTCATGTGTCACAACGAAAGTATGCAAGGGAGATACTAAAGCGCTTCAATATGGAGGAATGTAATCCAGTGGTAAATCCCATAGTACCAGGTTGCTAGTTACTGATGGATGAAGGAGCTCAAGTAGACGAGACTGTGTTTAAGCAGTTGGTGGGGAGTCTCATATATATAACTGCCACGAGACCAGATATTCAGTTTGTGGTCAGCTTCATCAGTCCTTTCATGGCAAGACCCACTGAACTTCATTATGCAGCAGCGAAGAGAGTTCTAAGGTATCTGCAAGGAACTTTGGAATTTGGTTTATGGTACAAACGAGGTGGAAAAGAAGTAATGGAAGTGTATACAGACAGTGATTTCGCAGGAGATATAAATGACAGGAAAAGCACTTCTGGGTATGTGTTTTTATGGAATGGATGTGCCATAGCTTGGTCCTCTAAAAAACAAGTTGTGGTAGCATTGTCTTCTACCGGAGCTGAGTATGTTGCAGCAGCTTCTTGTGTCAGTCAAGTGTTTTGGGTTAGAGCTGTTCTTGAAGAATTTGGTCTAAAGTTTGATGAAGCTATAGTTGTGAAGTGTGATAACACATCGACCATTAAGTTGGCCAAAAACCCAGTCTTCCATGGAAGGTGTAAACATATTGGGGTGAAGTTCCATTTTCTAAGAGACTTGGTTGGTGAAAAGGTGATTGCTTTAGAGCATTGTGGAAGTCAAGATCAAATTGCAGACATATGTACTAAACCTCTGAATCGAGAATGCTTTTTGAGGCTAAGGAACAAGCTAGGAGTCTGCAAACTAGGTGATGGAGACCCTCAGCCTAGTTTGAGGGAAGGATTGAAGGAGTAGTCACATGCAGCAGCACGTGCATGTACTTGAGAGCATGGCATGCACGTTGGGCATTACCCGTTGGATACTAGTGGTTGAGTTTTTGTTTTTGAATTAGTCTTTGCATGTGTCTTTTGTTTAGTCAAATCTGTTAGCAGATTAGTAGGTCTTTCAGTTTGTTTACGTTGCTTTATTTCCGGTATTTATATTCGAAGTTATCAATGAATAAAGTATCCAATTGCTTTGAGCTATACCAGTGAGTTTTCTCTCAATGCGGTTACAGAAATCGAAAGACCGTTTTGGAAAACCTTTCTAGTTAACAAGAATGCACTTGTCCAGAAGATCACTCTAGACACAACTAGATAAACCTTTGCATAGTCTTCCATAACTAATAAATCCAACCAGCTCCTTTGTTCAAGTATCTTAAACAGACAACATATATAAGAGTCATCAAGAGGTTTTCAAACAAACAGATATGAAGTTAGTTATTTGTTTTCTCTTAAGAGTGAAAAAACAACAGAAGCAATAAATGAGGAACTTTAGGTTGAGAGAAGTTGGTAGTTGTTGATTTATATATTTGGATATATTAACTGGTGGTTGGGTGCCTAGTGGGAGAGGTAGGTTAGCTGTATTTATTTTGTATATGTATATACAATGAACAAGATTAGGACATTTTACCAATATATGATAAAACAGACCATCATTTTTGTATATATTATCAATAAATAATGTGGTTGAGGCTTGTAGGATTTGTAAATTTTTCCTTAAAAGAATCTCCTTAATTTGTTCGGCTTATTTTTCAAGAATGTCCAGAAAAACCATACCATTATCCGCGCTTTCGACTTAACTTTAACAGTTTTTCCGCTTTGAATTGAACGTCATAGGCGCAGATATTCGTCATAAGTTTGATTTGATCTAAAGTTAGTTTTGCATGGATTGGAAGGATTTGCATGTGATGTGTGAGCTGGCTAAGTTAAGATATTCAATTTAAATTATTTTTAGTTAAGTTGCAAAATACAGTGTTTTGAAACACGGACCGGGAACCGGAGGCTTGGCCGGTCCGGTTAAGTGTTTTGAAACGGTCCTGCAGCGACCCTGTAGTGGGACCGGTCGGACCGGAAATTCGGTGGTCGGACCGGTCGAACTGAAAATTCGATGGTCGGACCGGTTGGCTATTTTTTTATAATTTTTTTTTATCTCTTTAAGTCTTTTGAATTCGTATTTCGTAGCTAATTGTTAATTTCAGAGTATTGGAGTTGACTTGTTGGTGGTTTTTTTTAAAGATTAATGGTTGTTTGGATTGATTTACTTTTATAATATTTATGATGTCGTCCGGTTCTTAAATCCGGTCCGACCAGTGAACCGGTAAGGAGACCGGTTTAACGTCCGGTCCAATTCTGAAAACATTGTAAAATAGTCAATTTTTGTATATTAAAATCTTTAAACATGTTCTATATTTAAAATCTCTAAACTTATCTAGTGTATTTAAAATAATGATTTGTTATCCTTAGGGTACACAAGGGGCGCCAGGCGGGTATGGAGATCGGGTAGTGCGAGTACACTGCCGCAATGCATGCTGGTAGTGGATTCGGATATAAGTACCCGTGAATGTAACCGTTGTACAACGACATTGAGGCCGTTTGATTAAAACAAATTAAATTTAAAAACTATAAATACCAATTCCACCCAAAATAAACTTATCTCCATTCATTTTTTTACGCTCAAAATACCAATTCCATACTCTCATTTTTTCTGTCTACAAAAAGTTTCTTTCAAACTTTTTACTACAATATGGACTGTAAATTATTACTTCCACCCTATTCATCGGATGAGTTCGACTTGAACGAGGGCGTCTCTAGTAATTTCCAATTTCTCTCGGACATTGTCGTCCAAGCCGATGATGACGACACGACAACATAAAAAAGATATGTGTCACGTGATCGTGAACAAGCTCTAGAGACTCTAATAAATGATTATTTTGTCGATGAAAAGCCAAAATACGATACAGTTACGTTTCGAGACAGGTTTCGGATGTCGAAGAGATTATTTTTAAAAACTGTTGGAGATGTAGAAGCCAAATTTGAATGGTTTCAAGAGGGCCTAGACGGGAGGATGAAAAAGAGTTTCACGGCGTTACAAAAATGCACATCGGCGGTTAAACAACTTGCAACCGGCAATCCTCCCGACGAATACAATGAGTATTTAAGTATGGACAATAGGACTTCACGTGAATGCCTAGAGTATTTTTTTTAATGCCACAATTCAGTTATACGACAAAGAGTTCTTACGTAGACCGACAAGCCACGACGTTGTGTAGGTCCCTGGAGCCTCGTCGCGCAACGGAGATGACACGATTTGTTCTGTGATTTGTGTGGGAACAAAGAAGAACGAGACAGAGAGAAACACGAACATAAAGAATAGAATCAACACAAAAACAATTCGTAATCCATAACATAGAAGTCATCCCATATTACAGACTACATACCAAAGAAGTACATATCTCTCGTCTACGCTCACGGTCGAGGGGCGGGAGAGCTCATCCCGCCCGGACACCTCTCAACCTAGTTCCTAGAAGTTCCACCTACAAATGAGGCCATTATCTCATATTTATAGGGGAAGGAACACTACCTACGTACTTGTCTAAGTACGCAGGGTTTGGTCATGCGTACTTGACAAGTACGCAAGGCAAAAGCCTTGCGTACTTACTAAGTACGCAGGACTAAACTGGTGTGCAGGCTAAGTACTCAGGAACACCCTCGTGCGTACTAGCCACGTACACCGATACATAGAATTTTATCTATAGTTACAAAAACATGCTTCTACAAACTCCCTCTTAACTATAGCATCAAATTCTATCTATCACTAACACTGAAATGCATCTGTTTACAAGGAATGTCCTAACAGACTCCCTCTAAACTAATGACATCAAGTGTCTTCTTGCGAGACTTGATCTTCTGGCATTCCACTTGAGATCTTCAAATCTTCAAACTTCAGTCTGCAGTTGCCGAGTGATACACACGACTCCCTCTTAACTGTAGCTTTCATTGTATATCAAACCAAGTGCTTCAATAGAAACCAACTAACCCAACACACTTCATTGTAGTTCATCCTCTCAGCAGTAGCTTGCTCCACCCTGACTTAGAATTCTGAGTCTAACAATGTCTTCCTAACCAGGTAACAATAGTAGACTAAGACAACTCCAAATCAGCTGGCATATGATAGAGAGTTTGAATTTCCAATAACCTGCATCAAACTAATCAGCTCACATAGGAATTCCAGTAAGATAAACTTAAGTCTTCAACCAGATGTGTCCAACTCTATCCTGTATCTTCACGAGTCAACCAAATTCCCGAAGATGTTCGTTTCCAATATCGCCTTTCAGTTTAAGCTCCATCTGACTAGGCCAGAAACAAGGGTATGTTTCCTATCCCATCGTACAATGATAAAAGGTTCCATCTTCAACTAATAATCCAACGGATATCCAGCTTCATCCTGAAAACACTTGATAGAATCAAACACAAATTCATGCTCAGCAGTGATCACCTTATATCCAAAGTCCAACATTCTTCAATTAGATCTTCATTCATGGTTCACAACTCCTAATCTGTATACATTCACCGCGGTGAAGTTCCACAACTAGGTTGTCTATCTAGATTCCGCCCAGATCCCAAGTGAGAAATCCCATCAGAATTGAATCACATCAAATCTTGAACACAGGCTTGACCAATGAGCACGAAAAATATAGTTTACACAAGAAATCACGGTTGATGATACATTTATTTTTATCCCCCTCCTTTCTCTGTAAACTATGACCAGCTTCATCATCACTTCACTCAAATCCTCAAAAAGCACAACTAGCTAACTCCAGGATTTTATTCTTTTATTCCTTTTTAAAGATCCAAAACAGCAAATCCTTAGGTTCAAGTTGTTCCAGTATTCATCCCATATTAAAGAAGTATCCCGGATACTCGTAGCCTACATATTCAGGTTTTAATACTTAAACAAGATGATTCTTTTTCTGAAAGACCCAAAGCAGCCGCATCTTCACAAATAGAACGAGACCTTTAGCCGATTACGACCCAATTGCTCCCATTAGTTCAACATTCATACCCTATTAAATAAGTATCCCGGATACTCGTAGCCCACATTTTCATGTATGAACACTTAAACAATGTATGACAAGTGGTATCATCCAACAAAAATCTCGTCCGTGTTTCACCAAGCCACATCGTAAACAAATTTTGGTCCGGAAAAACCAAAATTACTATCTTCTCAAAAATGGCCCGAAACAAGCGTACCACTGATCCGACAAAATTTTGGCCAAGAAAGGTGTTCCCGCCAAAAAACTCTTTTTTTTAGTCTTAGAAGCTAGTTCATGCGTACTTAGTAAATACGCATATGTAGGGTGTTGATGCGTATTTAGTAAGTTCGCAAAGCCAAGTACCCATGCGTAATTGTTAAGTGCGCAGAGAAATGCTCTTGCGTACTTAGCTAAGTACGCAGGTCACTTATCATGTGTACTTACTAAGTACGCAGGGCTAACCCATGCGTACTTAGCAAGTACGCAGAAAAGGTGATTCTGCGTACTTGTTCAGTACAGCAGTGTTCTTGACGGATCTTGAGGAGAATGCTCGAAAAATGATGGATCTAAGAAATTAATGCTTCAAAAAGCTTAGAAAATATCATCTAACAAACCCTTAGCCTTCCAAACACCAAATGAAGTGATAACAAACTCGGATTTAAAGATTTTTGGTCAAAAAGTAAGAACTCAGAAATGCTCCAAAAACCCTAAAACGCGAAACTGGAACACAAATCAATGAACACCGAGGCTCTGATACCACTTGTAGGTCTCGGGAGCCTCGTCGCGCAACGCAGATAACACGGACCTGTTCTGTGATTTGTGTGGGAACGAAGGAAATGAGACAGAAAAACACGAACATAAACAAAAGATAATGAAACGATACGTAATCCATAACATAGAAGTCATCCCGTATTACAGACTACATACCGAAGGAGCACACATCTCTCATCTAAGCTCACGATCCAGGGGTCGGGAGAGCTCGTCCCGACCCGGACACCTCTCAACCTTGTTCCAGAAGTTTCACCTACAAATGAGGCCATCATCTCATATTTATAGGGGAAGGAACACTACCTGCGTACTTGTCTAAGTACGCAGGGTTTGGTCATGCGTACTTGACAAGTACGCAAGGCAAAAGCCTTGCGTACTTACTAAGTACGCAGGACCAAACTGGTGTGCAGGCTAAGTACTCAAGGAACACCCTCCGGCGACGGGCGTACTAGCCACGTACACCGATACATAGAATTTTATCTATAGTTACAAAAACATGCTTCTACACGTTGCACTTTTGTACAACGTACATGAAGAAAAATATGGTCTTCCGGGTATGCTCGGTAGCATCAACTGTACACATTTCGTTCGAGAATGTGTTTGACCAGTCTGCGTGGACAATATATTAGAGGTGATCACCAATACCCGATTATCATGCTCGAAGCGGTGACTTCAAATGATTTGTGGCTTTGACATGCATTCTGTGGTCCGCCCGGCTCAACTGAGCAACTTGGAACCGCGCGATGGGTTCTACCCTACTTGGTCTACGTTTGTGAAATCGTTCGCATATCCAACCGATCCAAAGGAAAAGAAGTTGAAGAAGGTGCAAGAGTCGGCAAGAAAAGATGTCGAGCGAACTTTCAGTGTTTTAAAAGTTAAATGGGGTATACTTTGGCGACCCGCTTGGGCTTATAAGCCGGAGAAGATTAGGAACGTGGTGTATGTGTGCATGTTATTGCACAATAAGATCTTAAAAGACGACGGAAATGTAATATCATCGGTATACATAATTGATCATCCAAGCGATCCGGTTATTGACGATAATGTCATTTCAGAGTTGCACGATGCAAGTTTACATTTTCAGACTTCGATATGATCTTGTGGAACATATTGCAAGTCAAAACACTCTAGAGTTAGACGAAGAGTAGTTTAATTAAATATTTATGTATTTTTTAATGAAAATTATTGTTTTTATTTTTAGATATTGTTATGTTCTATTTTTTTTATTGTTTTTAATTAATGAAATTAGTTTTAAATATATAGAGCAAATTACAAATTACGTCCTTTAAGTATTACCCAAATTTCAGAATACGTCCTTTAACTAAGAAAATTACAGAAAACGTAATTTATTTTTAAAAAACCTAGCACGTTACGTTCTTTAGACCAACGGGCGTTAAATTTCACCGTTAAGTCAGGTCACGTGCCATGCACATAAGGGTATTTTGGGGGCTTTAACACATAAAAGGACTATTCTTGCAATACATCCAAGCATACTCTTTCATCCCTAAATTACAAGAATGGTCCTTTTATGTGTGAAAGCCCCAAAATACCCTCATGTGCATGGCACGTGACCTGATTTAACGGTGAAATTTAACGCCCGTTAGTATAAAGGACGTAAGATGCAAGGTTTTTTAAACATAAAGAACGTTTTCTGTAATTTCCTAAGTTAAATGACGCATTTTGAAATTTGGGTAGTATTTAAATGATGTAATTTGTAATTTGCTCAAATATATAACTAGTTTTAATTTAAAAAATAATAAAAAATAGAATTAGGGTACTTTGGGTTGTGTCCCTACCAATTTGAATAGTTTGTAAGGAATTTAGATAAAAATAAGATCCTTATTGATAGAATCATATTGGATACTTAAGGTAATTACCGGTGTGGTTGTGCCCCTTTTGTAAACAAAGGATAATATAAGTTTTTTTATTTGGAAAAATTTGAATGTTCATTAATTTTGACTAAGTTAAAGAATGACAAATCATTATTTTCAATAACTTCAAATTTAGGGATTTTAATGTTTTTATAGGTAATTTGGTTGGTGGGATATTTCGTGTTTTTTTACATGTTTTTATAGATAATTTTAATATATTAAAACTAGGTTGAATGTCTTTTTTGTAAAAATAAGAAATTACGTTGATCTTTTTATAATATTAATTATTTGAATAAATAAGAATCTGTTTGTTTACATTTAAATTAATATACTTGTATATATAACTACGAAAGTTTAATAGATAATTTATAATCTTAAAAAGAGTGTGAAATATAAATTGTGGAATATTATAAAATTAAAAGGAATTTAAAATGAGTTTTGAATGGTTTACAGGCTTAGATTAAATATAAAACAATAAAAAAGTATTAAATGAGTTTTGAACGAAGACTTCCTAGCCGAGTCAACCGGTTTAACTGTCGCAGCCGAGCAACAAGCATTCAATCTCCAGCCGACAATCGTACGGGTTAGGGCTTTGGCCCACTGGTTACCCTTTTTTGTTTTCTGTTTTTTCATGTTATGTTGTCGGGCTCGAATCTGGATCCTTGAAACAGTCCAGCTCAGCAGACAATTCAGCCCGGCCCATGTGTCTGGCCTACTGTTCTAGTCGGCAGTCGGCATAGCCCAATAGTCAATATATTATTTTTATTTATATTAGTTGTTTTTATAAATTAAAATAGGGAGTTGTTATGCATGCACCACCCTTATTTCTAGATACCAACGCCCTGTCACATGATAAGGACCATATTGTATCGTTCCTAGTCAACCCGACAACGTTCCAAACATGTCACATTAGTCTTATATCGTCATTGTACGAGTTGTATTGAGTTAATACGGGTGGTATTGTTTACTAACCATACGGCTCGTATGAGATCAATTGAAATGCGTGCCAGATAAGTTGGCTGCAAAACACTGCACACAACATTGGTTAAGTTATTATGACCCAAAGATTGAAGAAAAATGTAAGCGGCCACGTTTTCAAAGTTTATCTTAAATTTGTTCGCGGTGGTGTATATAAGGGAACATCAACAGTTAGACATTCTGGTACAAAGAGAACTAATTATCCTTTTCAAATTGGTTGGAAAGTATTTTCAAAAGAATGATGGTTGGACGTTACGGGTGACATGTGATGAATATAATCATCCGTGTGCTCAACATATGGAGAGACATCCATATGCAAGGATATTATCTGATAGTGAAACTTGTTGGTGCAAGAGCTGACAAGACTATTTATATGGAGTCACGCAACATTCTAGCCACACTAATGGAGCACAACGAGCAAAACGTGTCTACGCCTCAAACCATATACAATGCACGCCAGAAGATGCATAAATTTATGTAGTTAGAGTTTGAGAAGTAAATAATCTACATAAACTTTTAGAATAATTGTGCGGTAACTAGTCTCTAATTAAATTCTTAAAGTGCTCTGTTGGATTGGATCTTTAGTAACGAATTCAACAAGACGAGCAGATTTATAATAAATCATGATTTATGATATAAATTATTACCGCATTGTGTGGGGATAACATATTGGTTGAAAATGGTGGTGAAAACTTGTCTTATGTTGTTGACGATGTCCTACCTTCTCGTCTTTTGTTAGTACGTGGCAGAATGATTATTTAATTAAATAATCATCTAGATTATATGGGATAATCAGTGGCTAGAAAGGAGATTGTAATTTGGAATTACAAACGTCTGTATTAACTAAACTATGATTTGAAATTACGGAATAATTAAGTTATATATATATATATATATATATATATTTGGGATATATGTATATAATTAGTTATAAAGTTAATTAATTGTATTTATAAAATATATAAGGAGTTATATATTAAATAACCAAAGAGTTGGTTATTTGTGGTTATTGGATAATCACAAGTATTAAAGGTGTAATTAGTGGAAACCTAAAAACCTTAACTTGGGGATTAAGTTTCCTAATCATCTATAAATACAAGGTTGTAGGCTAGGGTTGTGAGAGAAAATTAATTAGCAGTTGAGAAAATTGGCTAAAACCCTAATCCCACTCTCCTTTGCGCCGCCGTCGCCGCCACCTCTACAAGCCAGACTGTCGTCGCGTCGTCGCACCGTACGCCAATACGTCGTCTACCACTGTTGTCGTCGCCGTGAGCCACTCCAGCCGTTTTGGCCGATTGTCGCCGTCCCTCCGTCGGATTGCGCTGCCACTTGGAATCCCGTGTTAGGGTTGTCTCTAGTTGCCACCATGAATCGTTGTGGGTTGCCGTGGGTCGTTGCGAATCAATGTTACCACTTTTGGTGTTCGGGTGATTTAGGACAAATCGGATAGATACGCGGTTTTGTACGGATGGAATAGAGTTGCAGGTTCTGGTTCGTGTAGCCGGATCTAGCGACCGGATTGTTGTCACATGGTGTTACAACTTGGTTGTCGTTTCTTAGTCACGAAAGGTATAACCCTGAACCCCCTATGGTTGTTTTAAAATATTTGGTTTGCATTTGGACTCCTGGTGAGACGATCTAGGGTTTGGCCAAGATCGGTTCGTACTTGTTTTTCCGTTGCGCGTTTTAAAACAGTTTTGAAACCCTTGCACTAAACCCCAACAACCACAGCCTCAGTCGCCGCACCACTAACTAAACCCTATCTGTTGCTTTACCTACCTCACCACCGCCGCTGCCACCACCACAGGAAGTAGCAGTTAATCCTCATCGTCATCGTCGCCGCTATACAACAGCGGCTCTTCCATACAACGACGGTGCGCACTTATGCGTAAATCTCGGAGAAATGTGAGAAGAAAGGAAGAAGGAGATCGGACAGAACTTTCGATTGAACCAGCGTAGAGGCAGCAGAGAAGGAAAGTTGATGTCGTTGACGGTGACGGTGGAATGGGATCTGTCGGCGCCAAATGCCAATGTAACTTGATTTACGAGTTTCTTCGCGCATAAACTTGAGTATCGTAAAAGCTAAAATTGTGTTTCACTTTGTCCTCATGAGGTTACTTGATTTGTAGCACAAGTAGTAATTTTTTATATGTAAGAGGAGATATCGCCGCCAAAAAGAAAGGTGTTAAGGTGACCTATTTCAAACTTATTACCAAGCGGTTTCCAAACTAAATGATATGCACTTGATCTGATTATATTTCAAAACTGTCACACCCCGACCGATGGCGGAATCATCGAGGCGGACAATGTGATGATTGTTCAAAAGCACATGATAACTAAAGGTTGCATAATTCATTAATTAAGTTTAAAGACAACAAGTTCCAAATACAATACATTTCAAATAACCTAGTCTAGTTCAAAACATTAATTTATTTAACTAGGTCCATAGTTCCTAAATGGAGAGATCTTCGGCAAGCAGTCACATATCCAAACCTGAAACATTATTTAAATCAAGTGTCAACTAAAAAGTTGGTGAGTACATAGGTTTAGTATTTCCTGTAAATAGTGGTTGTAAATCATTTTGCAACTCATTGTTTATATTGTTAAACATAGAATATGATGTAACATTTATTTAAATCATAATTCAAACCGAGTTTGACGCGCTTGAACAGAGCACAACAGCTAAGTCCGGTATGCTTGAATATAGTTACCCACTATATCCGGTATGATTGAATATAACACGCGGTTATATCCGAGTATGCAGTAATAAACACCCTAACCGGGTGGGCTGGTCAGGCACAATAGATCTATCAATATTACAGTTGGTTGTCTTGTGTTTAAATGTATGTACATCCAAAGAATAAGCATATAGTCTCATGTATAACACGTATAAACAATGTGAGTAGCATGTATAATGTTTCACCCCAAAACGTACAAAAATGTAAAATAGGGGCTAGGTAACTCACCTTGCAAGCGGGTATTTGTCCACGCGTGTAGGTGATAAGTATGTTGAAGTCTAAGCAAAATGAAACCCTATGTAGATAAATGGGTATTATTGTATGTTATATGTATGTGCGTATTCGTATTTAAATGAGTATATGTTTTATAATAATATCCTTAATATTTATTTGTATAAAATGTGGTAGGAAATGAATACGGTTTTGTAAAACTTTGACTTATAAAATATTACATTTTTAAATAATTAATCATTAGGTTTAATGTATTTAAACAATAATAATAAATAAAAAGATAAGTCTTTATTTAACCAATTATGTTGATATTTAAGATTTATTTAAACGAGTTTATTGAAAATGTAGCTAGGTTTATAAAAAGACGAGACATTTTATATATTAAATGTATTTTATTAAGTTTATAAAAATGTTACAAGAGTTATAAAAATATAGGACATTTTATATATAAAAGTGTATTTAAATAAGTTTATAAAAGTATTACAAGATTTATAAAAATATGAGATATTTTATATATAAGAATGTATTTAAATAAGTTTATAAAAGTATTACAAGATTTATAAAAATACGAGATATTTTATACATAAAAATGTATTTAAAAAATATTACAAGATTTATAAAAATGGAATAGTTTATGGATTAAAAAGATTGTTTAATCGGTTTCAAAATAAACGAACGATCAAAACGACTCGTTTTGGTCTTTAGTGTATAAAAATGATATTAAAATAAATTAAGAAAATTAAATAAAATAAAAAAAAGACAACAAGAGCAAAATGGGGTTAGGCCGTAGGCCACCCGGATCGAACCCACGACCTGATACACAAACACACACAGCCGGGTTACTGCCCATCGCTGGTTATGTGTGTGTCGTTTAATTGATATACACACATCCCGTGCTGGTCGCTGGTCCTCGGCAATCCGGCAACCGCGTCCGAGGACTTGGGTTTGCTCGGTAATCCTCGTGCGAATGCCGCGATTTTGGTCCGAAAAGTTTACCAGGGATAAGTAGAGGACAGGGGAATTGATTTGAGACTCGAACCTAGTCGCGAAGTGTCCGGTCGGCAGAGGTTTGAAGTCCGAAAAAGTCAAAGATGGAAATCGATCTTCCGGATGAAATTAGCCCTTAATATCTTGGTCACAACTTCACTCAGGGACGGCGAATGTGATGTCGTCTTCAATTTGAGGTGAGAGTGTGTGGAAGAGGGGTAGAGAGCTCGGGCAGGGCCGACAATGGCCATTTATAGCCGGGCTTGATCCTTATGTTCAAGCGTGCAATTAGACATGTCCCGACACTAGTCTGGACGATGAGAAACTAACCAGACATTTGAAAGGCGTGGAGGTGGCTTGTCGGGCATGAATTCGAACGAGGGTACCTCGGCCACCAACAGGATCAGACGATCCCTATGTTGGGGGAACAAATTGGTCGAGGCCTTTTGTTCGCGTGGGAGAGACGAGGCCAGAGAGACCTCTTTCGGCTGTCGAGGTGTAGGGGACAGTCGTGTCGAGCGTTCGCCGGAGAAAGCCTTGGACCGCCGGACTGTTGTTGGGGGTGACCGGATAAACGAATTGAGTTTTGACAGTTTTAGTCCCTGGAGTTTGTTTTAATACGATTTAAACCTTAAAATAATTACTGAATGGGTCCCTGTAGTTTTATTTGACCAGGAACAGCCCTCAAACGATTTAAGTTTTAAATCCTTTCAGTTTCTTTATTTACAAAGTAACCCCTGAACTTTTATTTAAATAAATTAATTTAATTTCTTTTAAATCAAATTAATTAAAAATGTTTTTTTTTTTTTATATAAAATTTTTATATTAGTTTTTAAAATTATAAAATTCTTATTAAATTAAATCCATGACATAAAATACCTATTTATATAAAAACTAAATTCTTACACTTTATTAAAATAGAGAATAATTACATGATAGTTTTAATACAAGTACGAGAACGAAAATCCGAAACGTCACAGTCTCCCCATGTTAGAGGAATTTCGCCCCGAAATTCAACTAGTGGAGGCTATGAAAAGAGATGCGGATACTTGGTCTTCATTTGGTCTTCACGTTCCCAAGTGAAGTCGGGTCCACGTTTAGATTCCCAACGGACCTTGACAATGGGGATGCGGCTACGCTTGAGTTTCTTGACTTCTCGGTCTATGATTTCCACGGGTTTCTCAACAAAGTGCATCCTCTCGTCAATGCGCACTTCATCAAGAGGGATGTGGAGATTCTCGTCGGCTAGACACTTTTTCAAATTAGATACATGGAAAGTCGGATGAACGTTGATGAGTTCTGAAGGAAGATCGAGTTTGTAGGCCACTTTTCCTACCCTTTCGAGTATCTTGAAGGGACCCACATATCGAGGTGCAAGTTTTCCTTTCTTTCCAAATCGGACTACGCCTTTCCAAGGTGATACCTTTAGGAGAACCATATCCCCAACTTGAAATTCCAAGGGTTTTCGTCTTTTATCGGCATAGCTCTTTTGCCGACTCCTTGCCACTCGAATGTTGTCACGAATAAGAAAAATTTTATCGGTGGTCTCTTGGATAAGTTCGGGACCGGTGATTTGTGCTTCACCAATTTCGTTCCAACAAATCGGTGAACGACATTTTCGTCCATAAAGAGCTTCAAACGGTGCCATGTTAATACTTGTGTGGTAGCTGTTGTTGTAGGAAAATTCGATCAGAGGTAGGTGAGAATTCCAATTGCCACCAAAGTCAATGACACAAGCTCTAAGCATATCCTCGAGAGTTTGGATTGTTCTAAAAGACGATCAGAGGTAGGTGAACGACATTTACGCGAAGGGTGACGAATTGAAATCATCACAATGATTAAAAGAAATACTATTAAATTAACCGAATAATTGCATTACATTGTTTTAAAAACACACAACCAAATAAAATAGATAAACAAATAGTCTTTATTAAACTTTATAATAACTAGATCTCCTAGAGCCAAGTCTCGAAGTCCTAGTGTGATTGTAACAACAACCTAGTTATTAGTACCTGAAAAACATGCTAAAATATGTCAGCTATAAAGCCGGTGAGAACATAGGTTTAAGTAATTACATAGTATAGATAATGAAGATTTTTGCAATTCATAAACAAGATTCAATAACAAGTAAACAAACTTTTATACATCGATTCAACCAACCCTAATGACAAAATTGGGTTCCCATAGAATTGATATAGCATGAATAACAAATTTTGCAGTTTCTGTATATCTAGTCTCAAGTTGATATCGTATCTCGTCGACTCAAGAACTAGATCGGCATGTCAGACCCATAGATCTATGACTTACTCCTGTTGGCTTATCCCAAGTTAATGGTTATAGAGTGTGTATAAAACCGTTTAAGTTTACAAGTATAGAAAGTTGTTATTGAAATTGAAAAGGTAGTATTTAAGTTTGATATAGTTTGACAACCTTTGATATACGAGCATGTTTTCCACCCCAAAGATAAAAAGTAAAAGGGGCTATGTATCTCACCTTGCAAATGAAAGGGTTGAACTTGAACTTGTAGTAACTTGGATCGAATGCCTTAACGACTCCCTAAGTTAAGTTTGTTACGTTAGAAATAAATTAAGGATAGTCGAGGGGTTGACAATGTAATTAGTTGAAAATGGTTGTTGTACACTAGAGTGGTTATCATTCTAGAGTAGTACCTCAAACATAAAAGTTCCCAGGATAGAGTTGGTTGGATCGAAACCCCGTCTTTTCCTAGCCAGAACTTTAATGTTTGTCAGATAACTACATACTGGTTTGAAAGTTACCCTATTTGTATACTTGACCAAGTTTAGGGTTTGTTTGGAAAGTATAAGGGCTAAAGTGAAAATATAAGTTTAGTAAAGATAGAAATGAAATAAGTTAATTATTAGAGAGGTTTAATTTGAAGATAAGGAGTTTTAGTAAAAACAAGATTTTTGAAATTGAAAGGAACAAGAAAGATCAAAACCAAGTTTTTAAATAAAAGTTTGAACAAGTTTAATTAAAATAGGGCATTTGATCTTCGATAGCTCTATGATTATAACATAAACATGCTAGGGAATCATAGATCTAGCAAGTTATGAGGAATTTTTGAAAAGAAACGTATGAATAAGCAAGAACATAAGAAGAACTTACTTAGAATGGAAGGATTTAAGTTAGAATCTTCCAAAAGATGAGAAGAACAACCTTTAGTTGCTAGAGAGCCCTAGAGGATTGTTGAGGCGTGAAGAATGAATGAGGTTTAAGGCTCTATTTATAGGGTGGGTTTGAGAGGAAAAAGGGGAAAAGTTGGTTAGGTTTTTTTATTAGGATAACAAAGGTGATAAACATAGGTTTATAAATCTTAGAATTTTTTATAAAACTTTTGAATAATGGATATAGGGGTTAGTTCACGAAATTTTGAGGATATGGATGATAGGATTGAGTTCAAAATTAGTTAGTTAATGGATGGAATGGATTAGGATTGGATTTAAGAATAAAAATAATGGTTTTAATTCATTTTGGATAAGTTTAAAGGAATTAATTGATTTTATTAATTTAAAAAATAAATAATAATATATAAACTTATAATTTCGAAAATTATATTAATAATAATGATATATGATTGAATTTATAAAAATTAACCAGATTTCGAAGACGTTACAAAAGAAACCCTAAAATTTACGTATGTGTAACTTTTACCCTTGAAATTATATTTTAGTCAAACGAAGTTACAAACTTGAACTGTTTTTTTTATTAGGTTAGAGTCTAAGGCATCCAAAGCTACTATAAGTAGCAAGATTAAGAATGAATACCAGAATCAGATATAGAATCAAAATATAATGCGCAAGTCGTTCTATGCGCAATAGAATACTCGCTTTAGACTAGACTTGGAAATTTGAAATGAAATGATATCACAAGTGATATGAAGCATAAAAATGTTCATTGTATAATAAATCAATCAAGGTTACAAGGTAGGATTATAGGATCAGGCTTAAAAATCAGGGATGTCACACTATATTACGTTGCGATAGTTGCACTTGCCTTATTGTGTGTGGATTAGTTGAAGTAATAGTCATTTTATAAATATTAAAACCTGATCAAAATTTTGCAAATATTAATCATAAAAATATGTTACTAACGCACCACATCAGTTGCCATGCAAAGATATCTACATTCTTGGATGTAACATCCTGGTTTTTATAAGAATTAACGGATATTTTTAATAAATATCTAGCATCAAGGTGAAATTATTTTGATAAAAATAGTATTAAGTAAATACTATAAAATAACATTTATAAAGATGTTAAAGGTCGGGGAATGGTATTTGATAATTTAATTATCGAGGTCTTAACCTAACTTCAACAACTAAGTGTTGTTATGAAGAATTAAAGTTAGGGGAACTAAAACTATTATAAGGGAAACATATATGAAAGACTTACATCTAACATTTGAATGTTTATAAGTATGGGGGAATAAACTTGATCAAATACCAAATTAGTGGAAAATAAATAAAAGTTATAAAAAAAAGAAAGAGGATCGTGAATTGGCAGAGAGGACGACAACCCCTCCCCCCTTTTCCTGGCCATCGACGAACAACAAAACAAAATGGGGGGATGGGTCGATTTCTACACTATAATCCCGAAATTGGGAGGATTAGGGGATGGTTCTGCAATTCTCTATCGAGTTCCAAAGATCCTAGTATGTAATCTTCCATCTTGTGATGATAAAATTTATGAATTAGGGTTCATGCAGAGGTGAACCCGAAACCTACGATTTTGGAGTTTATAGTATTTGAATTTCTATATAGAAACCCTAATTTATATGTTGGAAAGCTTGTTTCAATTATTGGGTTTTGGATTCAATTGCATGTTATGGATTAACTACTAAGTTTGGAAAATTAGTATAGTAGTATGGAAATCTTGTGTAATTATTGAGTAAATCTGAATAAAATTATATAATCTGAAACAACAATTAGTCTAGAAATCTCCCCTTTTGTGTCTTGTAAGGGAAGAAAACGGCCTTGTGTTTCTTTGGTGTTAACTTGAGGTGAGGTGAGAAGACATTTTGTCGAGGCTCCTTGGGCTCTCTGTTCTTTGCGCCATATGAGCTTTTCTTGGAGTCCGATTTCCTAGCGCAGTACCCGATATCTTTCCCCCATACAAAGGCCCTGAAC
The DNA here is from genome assembly GCA_023525975.1 of Smallanthus sonchifolius. Lineage (NCBI taxonomy): Eukaryota > Viridiplantae > Streptophyta > Magnoliopsida > Asterales > Asteraceae > Smallanthus > Smallanthus sonchifolius. The sequence goes on along the minus strand of CM042032.1, from coordinate 84,139,921 downwards.
TTGGTTATAAGGCCGCCGGACATTGAGGGGAATTCTTTGCCTAACTTTTCTTACAGCTGTTAGTGCCTCATCCCATGTATGAAGTTAATGATCTTCATGACTTCTGGAACGCCCCAGATCTGCATGCTTTCACAAACAAATCGTTCCAGCAACTGTTCTATTTTCTCGTCATCTCTTTTACGGATTTGCAGTATCTCATTCGGATTTTTAATAGTCTACTTTTGTTTATTAAAATTTCATAGAAAGTTTTCCCTTAACTCTTCGTAAGTGTCGATGCTTCCCGTTGGTAAGCCGTCAAACCACAGACATGCACTTCCTGTGAGCGTTTGAGTAAACATGTGACACCATGTGAACATGGCCCATCATCCGACTTGCCCTGCTCCGAAAAACATGTGCAAATGGTCCTCCTGTTCTTGTGTCCCATCATACCTACCAACGTTGGAAGCGACCTTTAAGATTGGAGGTAGAGAGGCTTCAACAATACCCCTCGTGAACTTAGACCCCTCAACAAGGATGGCGGATCGGTAGGGGAGCAAGAGCGGGTCTTATACAACTTTAATGGTCGAATAAACTATAGGCCTGGATGTGGTGTGTACGTGTACTAAGGTGTTCTAAGAGTTAGATTCCTCTATTGTGGGGTAATTACTACCATTAAGGAAGCTAGCAATGTTACTGGGTTGATAATAGTGGCAGGTTGCTGGGGTGTGTTAACGGGAATGCTTTGCCTTAGAGATCTGACATGGATGCCTTGGCTTTGGGAAGCCTCTCGACTTCGGGGTGTTCAAGCATGAGCACCCTGGTTTTGAGGCTCGACGGATACATCTTGACTCTGAGATGTGCCGGTGGGGACACATTGGCTTTGGGGTCCAATAGGGGGCGAAGCCCCTTCAGATGGGGTAGAGTCATAGGTTAGCCTCGACTGTACCTTGTGTAGTTTCTCGACACGGTCGAGCTCATCTAGTTAAACTCTAAGTTTTTCTGAGTTGTTTCGCACGAGTCAGGGGTTATAGAAAGTTCTCCACCATGATGATGTTTTGGTGAACCGTCATTTTCTACTTGAATCGGTGACCCAACAGAAGTAAGCCACGTTAGGTACGAGTTAGCATCTGCTCATGTAGACACAGATTCTTGGGTTGTTTTGGTGTCTATCCCGGCAACAGGGGTATTTAAGTTGGGTCAGCCATGGTGAAGGAATGTAGAAATCTATGAACGAGAGTAATGCTAGTTTGAGATAGTGTTCAGTGATTGGGCTGAAGTTATCGTCCCATGGATGGCGCCAGTATTGCGACCAATATCCATTGGTAGTATGAAGGATGAGAGGTTGCACCGGATGTGATTGTAAAGTGGTTTTTCTCAAACGATACCTACATAAACAAAACACTGTTAGTCTTGCCATGGAGGACCTCGGGGGGTGCCGCCGTGACTAGCTTCCAGCATGAGAGTAAGGGCTTCAACAAAGAGTAAATGTACTAGGTTGGAGTAAGTGAGAATGAATGAATGCCCTCTTTCCCGGAAGAGGAGAGCTTATATACCTAGTTTCTACTTCATTTAATGAGAGTCCTCATGTTGTTTAGTCGCCTTAGTCGCTTATAACGTGTCGGGACTTATCTGCTAGTTCTTAGCATGGTCCATGGATCAAGCCTTTAGTCCGCCGACCTGAAGTCTTTCATGAAGATTTCCTTTCTACTGATATTTTTAGCATTGAATGCTTGAGGCGCTGAGTATTTAATGCTCAGCACGCCCGTTGTCAAGAGCTCTTTGTTGCTTTCCTCAGGTTCTGAGCCATGGGTCATGATGGAACCCTGCCCGAATGGATGCAACACCCTTTTTCCGGTGACCATTCTTATGCCCGAAGCTCTTTTGCCTAGCCCATGATGATTGGGCTATCGTGGTTGGGGTTACCTAATCACTTACGTAACGCAAGTACTTAAATTCAAACATATCAAAAGTTATAATCACTACAAGTTAATCCCTTTTTAACACGTTTGTATCAGCTAGCTAGTCAATCAATTTCATCAAAGACTTGATGATTTTAGCATTCTCAACGTTTTCTAATAAATCAGAACTAATTTCTCCACATTGTCGTTGTTTCGTGATCAGGTTCCTTACAACATATCCTATCAACTGATTTGTCACGTGAATGTAGGCCATAGAGAATATGAAATTTGAAGGACTTTTTTACCATTATTGTAGTAATTTAATATAAATAATAATTCGACATGATTCAAGTTCATTTCCTGATGATTTTTATATATTTGGTCGATGTACAAAAATCTGATGAATGTGAAATCAAACTGTATTCTTCATCAATTATTAATATCAACATAGATTCCTTTCGATAAAAGACAAAACTAATTAATAAGACATTTTTGTCATGAAATGATTAATAAATCAATCATATTTTCGTGATTGAAAACGAGGTATTTTAAACAATTCCTAAACCACTTGTAAACCTACATTACGTAGCCCACTTGTGTTTTTCTATCTTAAAATTTTTGATAATAACATCTGTGGCAGGGTTAATGTTGAATTAAAAATAATAAAATCCTATTATTTTACTAATTAATTAAGTTACTCTTAAAAATATAAATCTATTTTTTCTTTGAAAGGCAAAGTTTTATTGAAGAAAGAAAGAAACAACCGGCTACAAAACGGAGATACAGCCAATCTAGGGTTACCCCACTTGGTAGAGGCACATGTCTTTTAGAGTAGAGGTCCCAGATTCAAACTTAAGCAATAGAGTAGTTTAAAATTATTGGTATAAAGTAGATTAAGAATAATATTTGCCGTTTAAAAAAACTGGAGATACGATCAAATAAACGACGTACAGATCATTTAAGTTAAACAAATATAAAAAAAACTATAACAAGAGAAAATATTAAAATTGGGTAGTTTTAAAGTTAGAAAGAATATCAGTGACTTTATTGATACAATATTAAAACTTATTTACTATTTCGTTTGATAAATATATTAATTTTACTGAAATAGTGGTTTTTTAAATTTAATTTATTGATTAAACCACTAAAGTTTCTTCATCTTATTAAAATAACATAAAAATATCTATAAATTACTTAATAATAAAATGACAAGTTGTGATAGATTTAATGTAAGATTAACTTATAATTTCAATCACAAAAACACACTTTAGCTTATTTCAACATAATAATGCTAACATAATTTCATTATTCTAAAAGGACAATAGTTATTTATTAAGAATAATAATAATAAAAATAAAAAAAAGGCAAAGCGTGATATTCCTTTCTTCCCTCTCCACCCAATAGTACAACCCAACTCAACGATCAATCCCAAAAGCACAACCCAATAATGCACCACCAAACCTAACCTACTAGTACATACGCATTAACAACTAGTACTGTAGCATTTCCGCAGCAGCCATGATCGGTTGTTGGTTCACGTACATCATATTCCAAGGACTATTAATCAAATCATGGTGATTTTCAACCTCAAACAGCGAAGTCACACCATTATTATTCATCAGATTGATGATTTCATTGAGGTAATTTAGCCTCTGGCTAAGCTCACCCATCTGAGCCATTAAAACCGAGTTATCCGCTTCCACGTGGACAAATTGTTGCGAGGTGACGGTAATGGTGGTGAGGATTTGGGCGTTGTCTTTCTTGATCTTGTTGAGTTGATCGGTGAGATCGTCGAGATGTTTCTGTTTTCTCATCCTTGATCTTCGTGCGGATTCACGGTTTGATTGCATTCTCTTGCGTTTTCTCAGGTCCTCCTCGGATCCAGAGTTCTGGATCCGAGGAGAACTGGAGTTATTACTTGAAGAAGCCATAACAAAATTAATCCAACAAAAGAACTTAAATAATAGGACACAAATCCGATTATCAGAATCGGATTTATTATTTGCTAAAATAAATATAGATGTAGTGATTTGAACCCTTGACCTCTCAGATATCAGAACTAGTGAGCAAAGACTTATTATGTAGATATAGATATAGATATAGATATAGAAATAGATATAGATAATTAGATATATAAGATCACCGGTTGATGAGACTGTTCATGAAAACACGTAGAACCAGTAGAGGAAGACGACGGACAAGGATTGGACGAGATGGGTCCGGCGACGGAGGGAGGAGTTGATAGTCAAGCCGGACCGGAGGATTTCACTGAGAACGGCAGACATTAATTTGTAACATCTATGTATCCGATTTCGAGCATGAAATGGAGAGAGATGAACAATTTATGTAAAACAACACAGAGTGGTTGGTTAAAGATTATAGGAAGAACACAAGGAATTGAAGAGATTTTGATTTGAAGGAAGAGGGGTGATTAAATAGATGAAAATGGAGGAGGGTGATGGATTAAAATAATGAAAAAAAGGTTGGGGAAAAGTGAAGGGAAGTGTGATTGGGGATGAAGGGTGGAGAAGAAATTACAATTTGAAGAAGAAAACAAGTAACAGCTGGTGGAGGTGCAAAAAAACAAACAATAAAAAAGGCCAGCTTATGAAATCAATACACACTCCTACACCATATTTAATGTTGATTTTTCACGCTACAAACAACTATTTAATTTAATTTAAGTAGATGATTTAATAATCTTTTAATTTATATTTGATAAAGTGATGTTCGGTTTGTAAATGTGGGTCGTTTGATTAAATTATTTCTATACATTGTTTTAAACTTTTAATGATGTAACATTAATAAGGTTTGTTAATTTGGGTCATTTGATTACAACATGTAACCGCAAGTGTTCTGACTTGTTTATAACTTGATTATAATTAACTTGAAACTCACCATCTTGTTTTGATCTGCCAACCGTTTAGCTCATTTAAATAAATAGATTATACGAATCACGTTAAAATTCACATGATTGTCACCCTATTGAAAAAAGATGGTCTACATCAAAACACCATTAGTGATCACATATGTCGTAACTTCAGGCTTTTATTTATCGTTAGACTTCATTTAACAACATCCATCCAATGTTGAAATGACTCAAACCGGATACCTTTCATAGTTGGCAAACATTGCATAATCATAGCTCTTAAACTTTGAATTAAACATTAAACATTAAACATTAACAGCGGAAGTCTTTACAAAATTCTGAAATAATTAAAACTTTAATTGTTTTAAACATAAACTTGATAAAGGGGATGTCAGTCTTGCCAGCATCAGCCATCCGGCCAGTCTCTTCCTAAGCTCTTACGACTTCATATCTTTTTCTTTCCTTTGCTACCTGATGTGCATACTAAAATAGTCTGCTAACGCTGGTGAGTTTAAGTGTTTCTTTTCTTTAACTTTATATCAAATGCTTTCTTTAAAACGTTCTTTAAATATACATATTATATTATATACATAATACAATAAAATCTTTCTTTCTTCTTTTACATGCATACGTATTTACTTTGTGCTCTTTTCTTTAAGTCATACATTAATATCTATAATATATTCTGTGCCCTTAAGCGGGCTTCTTCGTTCTTATTTCCTGAAGGAACTTTCTTTGCGGGTGTTGTTCCCTAAGGCTCAACATCCAAAGGCCGATACCCAACTTTCTGTGTCCCCAAGCGGGCTTCTTCATTCTTACTTAGCGACCGTCGCCGCTAGAGTAACCGTCGTTACTTATCTTAACCAGTTGTACAACATCCTTGTTACAGGGCACTGCCGAGCACTGTCCCGATTTTTCTCATGGTATGTCGTGGACTTGTCCTTAACGCAACATCGGCTTCGAGTAGCACTAGTATCAAGGACTATACTACTACCTCAAGACTGGCTACTATGCTTAGGGTACCACTAGTCTCGAGGACTATGCTACTACCCCAAGTCTTTCATCGTATAGGCATACTCTTACAGATTAGACAATGTATTTGACTTAATATTCTTCTCTTTGTTTATAAAAGGGGCATTTACATATATCCCCTTCATAAGTTCATTTATTACATATTTTGTCACACCCCTAATTTCAACTAACGGAGTTTTACCGTTTGGGAAGTGACAAACCAGGATCTCAGTCATTAGATACATCAAACGACACTACATGGGACTCAAATTGAAATATTATAAAAGTTCAGAGTAAATGCGGAAGCGTTTAAACAAGAGAGTAAATGCGCACAACAACGCGCCCAAGTCTAACAATAACGGAAACATAATAAATGTTCAATAGATTGACAATTATCGAATATATCAGGTTGACACCATGCATGCCCTAACGTGCACATGTGCTTTAGCTTAGCGTCCTGAGAAAACATGTAAGAAAAAGTGTCAACACAAGGTTGATGAGTTAACAGGTTTCAGTTTGTAACAAAGTTCAATAGGTTAATGTACATTCAATATATAAATCAATAGGTAGCTAACCCATAAGCATGTTAACTAATGCGCTCGCAACCGACAGCTGACTGTTTATGTTTTTGCCTCCCACCAGGCCTATCAACCATGGTGCATGTTTAGGTCAAGAATGCACCCGTTCGACATCCAGTCAGGTTAGCGCGACTAACGCTGGGTGAGGTTTGTCAAACTCAGTAGTACTACTCAACTTACCTCGCTATGTTCATATTAACGGTCCGATGTGAGGACTTAGTGATAGATGTGTACGCATAGTTAAACAAGTGACAACATATATGAATTACATAACAAAAAATGTTTACGTCATGTTTTCTCCCACAAATTGTAAAACAGTAAAAGGGGCCGTAAATGGTACCATTTAGCACACGTGACATCCTTTTAGCCACTAAATTTGTTATCAATGCTTTTTATTTAGTGACAACTACTTTCCTCACTAACATTTATCAACTTAGTGACCAAAAAATTTGGTCATTAACAGTTATTCTAATGGCAAAAGCTGTAGTCCAACTCCAATCACTAACTTTTGTGACTAGTTTAAGCTAAATTGCCGCCATACGGTTCAGCAACACCTATTAGGTTTGTCACTAATTAAATCGAGACTAGATGTAATCATAAATAAGGGTAAATTTAAAAAAAAAATGATTATAGGTTTTACTTTCAAGCGAGATGAGAAGAAAATTATTCATGATGATATTATACTAAGTTGCATTTATTATTCATATAACAAATTTATATTTATAAATCTTATGTATAAATAATGTGAAATAGAAGAGAGTTATTTGTTGGAAGTTGAACTTCTTGCCGGAATAGCAAACCAAACATAGATCATTTATCAAAAAACTTGAAAATTCTGAGAAATTCAAGATGATCTTGAATTAAAGGGTCTTAGTGGAAAAAACTAGAGTCCTCAGATTAATGAAGAACTCCTTATAAAGGTAGGGAAATCTATTAAAAAGTATAATAACATAAAATTAAGTTTTTTTAGGAATATCTTATTTATTTAATAGTAACTAAGTATGATAACATATATCCACGTCTCATACCGATACCAATCAATATTGTCTCTTTTACCCATCAGGAACTAATGGATTTATTTATCATTGTTCAGGTACAGATTTCGGGGTAGGTCTCCCATCTGAAATTGCTCTCACTCAATCACGTTTTATTATAGAGTTTTCCTCTAATCCATAGTCAATGCACCCAAAACATGTTGTTGGTACTTAAGGTCGGACATTTCTTATGAACTCAACATCTCTCCTACCCATTGTTGATAGGAATTTGCCTAGGGTATTACAATTACCCTCTTATGGACTCATTGTCTTCGATAAGGGTTGCCCCACCATCCCGATCAATGATGTGAGATTTGCTTAAGGTGTCACAAACACCCGGGGGACTCATAGTCCCTAATGAGGTTTGCCCTATTATCTCGAACGACAGTGCATCCGATACCAGTTATAATATATGGCTCCACATGCTAATCAATATTATATGCTTTGCTCTGTATGAGCTTACAGGTTTGTTAATGTTTTCCTAGAGAATTTCTAGAAGGTCCCATCCTAGAATTGCTCCCACCCAAGCACGTTTAATTATAGAGTTCTTCACTCATCCACATCCAATGCGCACAAAATGTGTTAGTGGTATTTGAAGTTGGAAATTCCTAATGAACCCCGCATCTCTCATGTCTACGAGGATGTGGGATTTGCTTAGGTGTGCTCAAAATACATGGAAATGTGTGGAGACTACCTTGGAAGTCTCTAAATAAGTGTAGATAAAGACTTGTATAGAATAGGAAGATTCTAAAATACAATCTTTGGGTAGGAAACTAGTATAAATAGAGATGGCCTCATTTGACAAAACAACCATAAACCAACCCACATTCTTTCTTCAAGTTCAAAATCAACCAACCCACATTATTTCTTCAAGTTCGAATAATAGAGGGAAATACGATCCTTTGGCGAAGAATCTTCTTGTGAGGGTTCAATAAGGAAACACATATAGATCTTGTCTCAAGGGAGGCATCTTGTTCACATAAGAAGACCGACTATTCATACCTAAGTTGTGTGATCTTAGGCGTCCGATCAGGAGTGTGATGATTCAAAGGGGTTCAATCATCCGGTGATCAAGACGATTTGGTATTAGTCTAAGACACCTACTATTAGCCAATGACATGATGGTGTAGATATGTTTATTCGTATATTCCTAGTGTGCTAACAAGATATGATAAAGCAACGACTATCGAGAGGATTATTAGAGTCATTACCCAATAACTAGGGACCGCATGAGAGGTTTTCATGGAATTCATCAAATTCTTGTCTAAGTTAGACAACGTTGGATGTTATAAACTATTGTCTAACTTAGGATGTTATAAACTATTGTGGTGTTTCCAAGTGATGAAAAGATAATGTGCCCAAGTGTGTTGAAAATTGGATGTAATAAACTATTCATAGTTGCACCAATGGATTACATGACCCACGAGATGAAAATATTTTTCTCTAAAAATATGATAAACCATAGTGGTGTTCCCTAAGTGATCATAAGCGATAAAGCTCCTTGATCCGATGGATAGTGTTAGACAATACTTTTCAAAGCAGACGCAGACATATCTTAATTTCTCGACGAGCTTCCAATTGTAAACCAATGGACAAACAAAGAGGGTAACTATGTTGCTAGAGTTGTACGTTCGGAACTATGTGAGAGCTAACCAATATAATTGGGCCATGCTCTCGGATGTGACGTGTTTTTTTTATTACATTAAGTGGAGCAAGGCCATGAGTAGGAGAACACATACACAAAATAAATAAATATATATATATATATATTATATGTACGTGTGTGAACAATTTGTAATAAATTAAAAACATAAGTAGAAGAGTACAACAATATTTCTTAAATGCAAAATGCATTTCATTAAAAATAAATGTAGTCTTTCTATGCACCAGAACAATCAACATTCTACTAAATACAATTCCAAGACCATAATAACGAGGTCAATAATATCCATTTCCTAAAAGTGCTAGTTTTTGCTACCAACGAACAGGGCATGACGACTTCTACAAATTTGATGTTTCTTTTGACATGCATTTCAAATCCCCCAATCTATAACAAAACAAACAGTTTTTCATATTAATCTCAAATTTAGAAATAGGAAATGAGATTACTAATATAGGAGCCTACCTTCATTTTCAGCTCAGTAATCTGTGTCTCATCACAGAGGCCTAGGATAAGTTCCTGAATTGAAATGGTAAGCATGCAAGTAAAACGGTCAAGCAAAATAAAGTAGAAACTCAACATCATAACAAATATAAATACTATCTGTAGTTAAAATTAGATATATATATATATATATATATATATATATATATATATATATCTTTTAAGTTTGAAGACATTCACCTCAAAGCTATGAGGAAAAGATGACCCGTTGAAGTATTCTTCACCACGGATCCTTCAGATGGAAATGCCACACATGATGATCATTAGCATCGGAATAAGAAAAATACATTTTACATTCATTTACCAAATTATCGAATAGAAAGAAAGTAATAACTTATTAAAAATTTTGATGACAAGAATTGCTTGATACTTTGACCACCATGTAACTTTACCAGTCCAGCCTTCAAAAGTGCCTCCATGACAGATACCTTAGAAGCTCAATTGGGTCTCCATTGTAGGACTTCATAAGATACTCATCTTTGTATAAACTTGAAATATACTGACAGAAAAGAAGATTAAAAGTTGTATAAAGGCAAATATGCTTGTTCTTGAAAAGCAAAAGTTGTATAAATTTCTGCATGCACCTTTACTGAATGGATATACTCTTTCTTGGATTGTTCTGCACATTAGTTTAGAAAATAACCTCCATTTCCTAACAGCTCAATGAGATTGGACTTACAACAATGTTTGGGTGAGAAAGATTCTTCAAAAGCTTTACTTCTTCTTCAAGTTCCCGTATATGATCCTACATGTAGAAGTCAATGAAAACTTGATTACAATAACTTAATATGAAGTGATCTAAGAAATGATCAACACTTACGATAAATGCCAATTTTAGTTGACAAGAAAAATGAAAGTACTTACTCTACCAAACATGTGTCCATAACAGTTGGTTTAATGCTACATTCCATTACATCTGCTTGAGATAATCTGATTGAAAGCTTACCAAAATAAACAAATAAAAAGTAATTAAAAAGCCAACATCTTATGCATAAAACTATTGAATCCAAATAAGCATAGAAATTAAACCTGAGTCTTTTCTTTCAAAGCATTGTATTGAGTTATTGGTACATACCCATGAGTTTGACGTAATTCATATACGTTCCCTTAACTAACATTAATAGATAACAAGTAAACTCTTAACATACTTATCCTTCAAATGTAGTAATCAATATTTTTGCATGAAAACATAATAAAATTTATTTGATTTCTATTCTAAAGAAACTAATTGCCAGGAAAAAAAAACAAATGGCGACTTTTTTGGGGCAGGGAATAAAATAGTCAGGTATATTAATCAACAACAAATGACTGATCCTTTATGTGGTTATCCAGAATACATGTTTTCAATGTGATCAAGATTTAGATATTAGATATTTACTTGGTTCAGGTCATGCTTAATCTTTATTTGGTTCAACGAATAAAAGGTTAGCTAAAAATGAAACGGGTCAAATAGATCAAATGGGTTGAAAGTCGTCCAAAGTATTATTTTAATACATTCAACCGCTTGATTATTTTATTCAAAAGTTAGATTACTATTCAAATACATATATTTTAATCATATATTTACACACTACTTGTATGTTTAAAATTTAAAGCTCTGAACCCAACCCAATGAATAGACCGGTCTGTTTTCCACTTTAGTTGCTAGTTAGATATAGTTAATGAAACTAAATTAGACATATAGGATCAATCTCTATGCCTTGCTGACTTTTAGCTACTAAAAGAATGATATTACAACCGGCCAATAACCACTATCAAAGTAAACAAACCCTAACAACTTAAGATCATTAACATATATATATATATATATATATATATATATATATATATACAACTTTAAAAATCAATATTAATGTTCAAACTTATATACATATATAACTATTGCCTTCCTGACTCATTCCATCCATGGTTTAATTCTTGTTTCAGAGTACCTACCTGCTTAAATTGGGTGAGTATGGTATGGCAGCAATCTAACTATTGTAAGGCCCCTTTCCCGAAAGGCCTCACTTATTGGATTTACTCATCAACACATAGAACTTAATCATAAGACATTCATTAACACAGCGGAAACGATTTAAAACTTCAACATGCGCAGCGAAAATACATAACATGTCTAAACATAACTTGTCGACATACAAACTGAAACTTGTCTGAATCAACTAAAACAATAACATAGACAGGATGCCAGACTCTGGTCTTCGGGTAACTCTTCTTGCCAAGCCAAGCATCCACTTCCATCTACTGCCACCTACACTTAACTGATGTGCATACTAAAAATCAGCAACGCTGAGTGAGTTCTAACGTTTACTTTAAATCTATTTTACAAAAGATTTACTAAAACACATATACTGCCAATAAGGCTAAACTTAACACACTTTACTTTTCAAACATATATACTGCCATTAAGGCTAAACTTAACACACTTTACTTTTCAAACATATATACTGCCATTAAGGCTAAACTTAACACACTTTACTTTTCAAACAGTTTAAAACGTATAATAAACCGTCAATTCCTCTTTACTGTACTGCCCTCATGGCTTACATCCATGAACCGACAAGTACCTGGTCAATGCCCCCATGATCAACGACCATGAACCGACAATACCGCTTATCCGTCAATTCCTTGTCACTACTGTACCGCCCCCATGGATTCATCCATGAACCGACGAGTACCTGGTCAATGCCCCCATGATCAACGACCATGAACCGACAATACCGCTTATCCGTCAATTCCTTGTCACTACTGTACCGCCCCCATGGATTCATCCATGAACCGACGAGTACCTGGTCAATGCCCCCATGGCTCACTATCCATGAACCGACAATACCCTGGTCAATGCCCCCATGGCTCACTATCCATGAACCGACAATACCGCTTAACGCTAAGGGGAGGTTGCGTGGACCTCCCGAGCAACCGCCGTCACTCATCCCAGTTGTACAACCGTTAACGAACCACAAAGGTTCTTACTAATGGGTAGAACCCATATCTGACATCTTGTACAAGTAACATCTGTCCCAAGGACCTTTATAGCTGGTACATATTCCCGAAGGAAAACTGATCACTTTACTGTTCATAAATATTTCTGTAAATCTTGCTCATAACTTAACATATATCATGCCTTTGTTTATGTATATAAAAATATAGTAAACGCTTGCCAAATGATATATCTTTGCTTTTACTGAAACATAGCTTATCATAAAAATACATCTTGCTTTCTAAAACATAGCTTATCATAAAAATACATCTTGCTTTCTAAAACATAGCTTATCATATATATCATGCCTTTGTTTATGTATATAAAAATATAGTAAACGCTTGCCAAATGATATATCTTACCTTGCTGAAAAACATACTTTTGCCTCTTTTAAACCTTTCACTAAAACATAGCTTTTCTCTTCAGTTTATAATATATAAAATATAATAAACACTTTACACTAAGTATGCACACCACCCCTAAAGAAGGCAAAAAGGGGATTAGAACTCACCTGATATCTTAGCGGGGATGTCCTACTGGAATCTCACACAATCTGAACAATCATAACAATTCGTCACATATCAGACTCATCGAAACTACCTAGTTTCGATACCGGTAGACCTATCGAAACTCCCTAGTTTCGATACATGCAACCCTATCGAAACTTCCTAGTTTCGGTACATGCTGACCACTCGAAACTACCTAGTTTCGATACACGTTGACCTATCGAAACTACCTAGTTTCGATACACGCAACCCTATCGAAACTTCCTAGTTTCGGTACATGCTGACCACTCGAAACTACCTAGTTTCGATGCTTGCCCCTGACTCGAAACTACTTAGTTTCGATACCCTTCAGCTCAGTCATCTTCCCCACAAAACCCTAACTTTGCATGCAGATCCGACCTCGTCAAGATCCAAACTTTTTACGTTGAAAACTTGTGTTTTCTAACCGAGAGTCTAGATCTATACTTTGTTTCCATTTTTAAACGTAAAAATCTAACATTTACCCGATTTTATTTCAAAACCCAACTCATACAAAAACTCAGATCTGGAACAAATGGTTACCTGAAATCGCTTCCCTTTCGGTGATAAACACTCACGAGACTCTTGCTAATGCTCCTTGAAGCTTACTCCGAAAACCGGGACTTTCTCTCTCTAGGCTCTCTCTCGCTTTCTCTCTCTAGAATTCCGAAAATGGTGTTGCAAATGAGGGTTGTGGCTGGTCTTGAGACTTATAAGGGCCCAAACCCTTGCCCTTTTCGGCCCATACACTCCGGCCCAAGCTCTCTACCCTTTTTTTTATTAAGTCTTAATTTCTCGTGAATTCTTTCGCACTCTAAAACTCGGGATGTTACAAGTCTACCCTCCTTACAACAGGTTTCGTCCTCGAAACCTGCCATAAGCTATACTGATAGCTAATCACAGAATGGGTGGCATGAACCGTAGCTATGCAAGGCAGCTTGGTCATGAAGGCCATTGTGATTAACTATCACGGGGCCTATCCTGGGGCGATCTCAAATTCTAAGGCATCTAAACTAATGGGGCTAGCTAATCATTTGAGGAAATCAATAATATAAACCTGCTGTAACATATATAAAAGTTTGCAACGTACCTTACTGAGTCATCTGGTAGACCCTCGCCTGGGCTTTGTTCATGTAGGGTTCTTTCGCTGCACCTTTTCCTTTTCCGAATCCTCCAGCTTCCGGTTCCTTGGGCTTTCTACATTCCCGGCTGAAATGTCCCTGCTCTCCACAGTTGTGGCATCTAGGCTTTTCTGGACAGTCGCGTGACTGGTGTCCGAACTTGCCACACCTAAAGCATCCTACCTGTCCAGCTTTACATTCTCCTCCATGTTTCTTCCCGCACTTGCCACATAGGCCCTCAGCTTCTACCCTTGCTCTTCTCTCACCAGGACCTTGGAGATCCTCACCAGTTCGCTTGACTGCTTGCTTCTTGGGCAACTCAGGGATAACTTCAGTAGAAGCGATGTCATCATACACGACGCCGCTTAGAACAACCACCGACTCAAAGGTACTCGGTGTGTTGGCTTTGACAAAAGTACGGATCTTCGGAGGTAACCCTTGAACATAATAATGAATCCTCCTCTCTTCAGTTGTCACAAGATGAGGCACCAGACGTGCCAATTCATTATACTTAGAAGTGTATTGCCGGTGAGTCATAAGTCCAGCTTGCAGAGTCAAGAATTCCCTTTCCACCTTGTGGACCTCGTTCTTAGGACAAAACTTCTCAGTTACCAATGCCTTCAGATCATTCCATCTCATTAGCTCGACCGCTTGGTCGCCCTTAGCCTGTTTCACAGTTTCCCACCAGTGTGTTGCTTCCCCTTTTAACGACTTTGCAGCGAACATAACTGTTTGTTCCGGTCGACATTCACTAAGGCGAATGGTCGACTCCATACCGTTAATCCAGTCTAAAGTATCAGCTGCTTCTTTCTCCCCAGTAAGTACAGGCGGATCACAACCTCGAAATGCTTTGTAATCACAGCCGCGAGCAGGCGGTGCAACGTTCTCTACCGAATTTGGTCCTCCCATAGCTGGAAGCACCACAGGCCCTTCAGTGACTGGGGTTGTGTTAGGGTCCTCCTTGGCTTTCCTCAAGGCTTCGTCTAGTATGGCCGGTAAGGTTTCCTTTAGCAGTCGGGTAAATTCACGGCCAAGAGCTGCTTGCACGACCGGCTCGAACTCGAATGTCTGATCATCTCCTGCCGCATGCTCAACATTGTGTTGACTGACTACCGTATTGGTATGGGTAGTGTGAACACTCCCCTCAATCTCCTGGTTTGTACTAGCTCCACCGCGGTGGCCTGTACGCCCACCACGTCTTCCTCCTCCACCTCCTCTAGTTCCTCTACGTCTAGCCATCTCTAACTGAAAGATAGAAAACAAAGGAATTTAATTTCATCATGCTAGGGAATATGTAGAACACAATAAGTAAGGTAAGATGTTAATATACACTGGCCATCTGCAATTAACCATTACATCACTTTTCGTTTTCCATTTATTCGCTTTCATGATTCCACTAAAGCCTCTATTCTTATCTTGACACTCTAAAAGGTAAACCTTACTTACTATACGCTTCTGATGCTTTGGCTTGAGTTACCCGTTACTGGCATCCGCTACTTGTCCCATTCTCAGTTTAAGTCTGGACATCGGGGATGTCCAAATCTCTCAAACTATGGCTCTGATACCAACTTGTAAGGCCCCTTTCCCGAAAGGCCTCACTTATTGGATTTACTCATCAACACATAGAACTTAATCATAAGACATTCATTAACACAGCGGAAACGATTTAAAACTTCAACATGCGCAGCGAAAATACATAACATGTCTAAACATAACTTGTCGACATACAAACTGAAACTTGTCTGAATCAACTAAAACAATAACATAGACAGGATGCCAGACTCTGGTCTTCGGGTAACTCTTCTTGCCAAGCCAAGCATCCACTTCCATCTACTGCCACCTACACTTAACTGATGTGCATACTAAAAATCAGCAACGCTGAGTGAGTTCTAACGTTTACTTTAAATCTATTTTACAAAAGATTTACTAAAACACATATACTGCCAATAAGGCTAAACTTAACACACTTTACTTTTCAAACATATATACTGCCATTAAGGCTAAACTTAACACACTTTACTTTTCAAACATATATACTGCCATTAAGGCTAAACTTAACACACTTTACTTTTCAAACAGTTTAAAACGTATAATAAACCGTCAATTCCTCTTTACTGTACTGCCCTCATGGCTTACATCCATGAACCGACAAGTACCTGGTCAATGCCCCCATGATCAACGACCATGAACCGACAATACCGCTTATCCGTCAATTCCTTGTCACTACTGTACCGCCCCCATGGATTCATCCATGAACCGACGAGTACCTGGTCAATGCCCCCATGATCAACGACCATGAACCGACAATACCGCTTATCCGTCAATTCCTTGTCACTACTGTACCGCCCCCATGGATTCATCCATGAACCGACGAGTACCTGGTCAATGCCCCCATGGCTCACTATCCATGAACCGACAATACCCTGGTCAATGCCCCCATGGCTCACTATCCATGAACCGACAATACCGCTTAACGCTAAGGGGAGGTTGCGTGGACCTCCCGAGCAACCGCCGTCACTCATCCCAGTTGTACAACCGTTAACGAACCACAAAGGTTCTTACTAATGGGTAGAACCCATATCTGACATCTTGTACAAGTAACATCTGTCCCAAGGACCTTTATAGCTGGTACATATTCCCGAAGGAAAACTGTTCACTTTACTGTTCATAAATATTTCTGTAAATCTTGCTCATAACTTAACATATATCATGCCTTTGTTTATGTATATAAAAATATAGTAAACGCTTGCCAAATGATATATCTTTGCTTTTACTGAAACATAGCTTATCATAAAAATACATCTTGCTTTCTAAAACATAGCTTATCATAAAAATACATCTTGCTTTCTAAAACATAGCTTATCATATATATCATGCCTTTGTTTATGTATATAAAAATATAGTAAACGCTTGCCAAATGATATATCTTACCTTGCTGAAAAACATACTTTTGCCTCTTTTAAACCTTTCACTAAAACATAGCTTTTCTCTTCAGTTTATAATATATAAAATATAATAAACACTTTACACTAAGTATGCACACCACCCCTAAAGAAGGCAAAAAGGGGATTAGAACTCACCTGATATCTTAGCGGGGATGTCCTACTGGAATCTCACACAATCTGAACAATCATAACAATTCGTCACATATCAGACTCATCGAAACTACCTAGTTTCGATACCGGTAGACCTATCGAAACTCCCTAGTTTCGATACATGCAACCCTATCGAAACTTCCTAGTTTCGGTACATGCTGACCACTCGAAACTACCTAGTTTCGATACACGTTGACCTATCGAAACTACCTAGTTTCGATACACGCAACCCTATCGAAACTTCCTAGTTTCGGTACATGCTGACCACTCGAAACTACCTAGTTTCGATGCTTGCCCCTGACTCGAAACTACTTAGTTTCGATACCCTTCAGCTCAGTCATCTTCCCCACAAAACCCTAACTTTGCATGCAGATCCGACCTCGTCAAGATCCAAACTTTTTACGTTGAAAACTTGTGTTTTCTAACCGAGAGTCTAGATCTATACTTTGTTTCCATTTTTAAACGTAAAAATCTAACATTTACCCGATTTTATTTCAAAACCCAACTCATACAAAAACTCAGATCTGGAACAAATGGTTACCTGAAATCGCTTCCCTTTCGGTGATAAACACTCACGAGACTCTTGCTAATGCTCCTTGAAGCTTACTCCGAAAACCGGGACTTTCTCTCTCTAGGCTCTCTCTCGCTTTCTCTCTCTAGAATTCCGAAAATGGTGTTGCAAATGAGGGTTGTGGCTGGTCTTGAGACTTATAAGGGCCCAAACCCTTGCCCTTTTCGGCCCATACACTCCGGCCCAAGCTCTCTACCCTTTTTTTTATTAAGTCTTAATTTCTCGTGAATTCTTTCGCACTCTAAAACTCGGGATGTTACAACTATTCCAAAAAATAAGTACATCATAGAAATGTAGTCGATAATGTCTTCTAAATTAGTCACACAACAAGTAGTTTCATTCAATTTCAAAGCATCGACAACAAAAATAATAAGCACCACAAGTAACTAGCATAATTTGAGAGCTGTCAGCAGAACAGAAAGAGATACCTCCAATACAATCTAGCAAGCCCTAAACCTGGCATTTCTCATTCGCATAGAAGTATAAGAACCAATTCAAACAATAAAACCCTAAAAGTTAGAGAATATATACCAAATAGATCGAAATTCGTATGCGTATGTGCTCGACCACGGCTACGAGATTCCCGTCGAATCGATGCATAGCAGTCTCTGATCGTGCTCCGGTCGACAAGGATTCCACCACTTCAGACGCCGGGACGGAATTTGGGAGCAGAGGTCGCCGTTGGCAACGACGGTGAACAGCGTAATTAGTTGCGCGATTACGTGGAAGGTTCTTCACCGGAAGCAGTCGCTGGAGTGAAACTAGTAGAGTGAATGATCTTCCTCCAAATTGAGACCAGAAATCAATTTGTGGAGCGAGGGAAGTTTTTGGAGGGGAGGGAAACTTTTAGGGTGAAAATTTTGAAACGAGGTGCATTAATGACATATTTTAACGAGATTCAGTGGTATAAAGTTAAATGTCATTAAAAGGATACATGAAATAAGTATGGTAGAGTGAACTACCACTAAATATTTAAATTAGTGGCATAAAATTTAAGTGTCATTAAAAATGTATGCCACTAAATACCATTTTTTTATAGTGATAGTATGAGGAGGACATTATGAGCTTATGTAAGAGAATATTATGATATTCAAGATTTCACATAAAGACTCATGACTTGAGAAAGATCTAGGAATCTCCTCCTTATTTTTAACTTCCTAATAATATTATAGAACCTTCCTTCAAAGTTCCTAGAATATTATGAATACATGAAAAATCCATAATTTGGTCTAGATTATCGATTTAAATAGATGTTAATTAATAGTCGATTTCATAGACCAAACCACATCTAGACCAAGTTATAAACTCACTCTAAGGTTTTCTTATAAACTCAGTACTCTAAGGTTACTTTTCATATTGTCGCTTGAATAGTTGTATAAATCATAGTAACAATAACTTGATAAAAACTAAATACCATAGATTGAGTTTACTAATATAAGTCCGTGACAATATGTGCTTGTTTTGTTTTGTTTTTCTTAAAGTAATAGGTTATTTAAATACATTATAATAGATGCTGAAAATCAAGATCATGTCCATGTATGTTCAAAGTCAAATATTGGGGCGAAAAGCATCCGTAATAAAATATAGTAGTGGAATCGATTCATACAGCTAATGCAAAATTTGAACTACATTCATAGTAACTAAAGACTTCTAGATTATCTAATATATCAATTAATTTATTATTACTTCAATGAGAAATCTAGAAGCAAACACGAAAATATGTACATTTTCTATATAACCGTATAATCAAGAGTGTTTAAAAGAAACATAAGAAAATAGTGAAGTGTTACGCGACATGTTTTTAATGATAACCTATGTGAAGATGGTCTAATAACGTTATTTTATAAGAAAATCATGTAACTAGTAAAGTGTTATGCGGCATAACGGTCACGTATTGCTTTTAATTTTGTGTATTACATTTTAGCACATAAAATGTCATTTATATTACCTCCGCACACGAAAGTATCATCACGTATCGTGAACGTGCATTTTACTAATGAACTCAATGCATATAAGAATCTGCATCGCGTATTCCCTCTATAATATTTGCATATCAGCACTATTTAATAATACATGAAGTTTAGACAACTTTGATAACTTGATAATGTTGCATAACATAACTCGTATATTAATTCTATGATTGTATAGAGATCCGATATGTTTGGATCACCATCATATATAAATATCAGCGATTCATATTGATCACTTTTAACAAACATATCGGATCTCTATACAATTATAAAATCAATAACACGAGTTATGTTATGCAACACTATCAACTTATTAAAAGGTCAGAACAATAGAACATGATTGATCGTGCCACTTTATATCCGTATGTTTTCATGACACCTAGTGGAAAATGATGAGGGCATACATCCAGTTTGTTGCTCATTTAAAAGAATTGCGGCTTATTGTCATTTTTAATGTATTAAATATACGTCTCCAAGATTTACATGACACCCTTTACCACTGCATTGTGGTGGGTAACATATTAGATGAAAATGGTGGTGAAACCTTGTCTTGTGTTGTTGACGGTGTCCTACTTCTCGCCTTTTGTTAGATATTGTTTTTCTTTCCATGTTATTAATCTAGTTGCTGATGTTAAGAAACTAGCAAACGATTTGTAGTTTTTGTAATATATATTTCTTTTTCCTGATAGAGAGATAAGTTGTGGAAGAAAACCAAAAATAATTACTTTAGTAAGAATTTATACCTTGTCAAAATATACTGGTATAAATACCTACTAGCATGGTTACTGTGGGTCTGTTTCCACTAATACGTCTTTCTTTCGGTTAAAAATTTAGCAAAACTTGTAATACATTCAAGCCCTCCTATTGTTAAAACATGTCAGTAAAACAAGTTTGATGTTGTATATCCACTATTCAATACAAGGATTAAACAAGTGAAATGAAATGGAGATCATAATACAATGTTCAATAAAGGTGTTCATTATTCGATTAGGACTTGAAAAAACTGAAACTCGAATCAAACCGAAATCGAATTTGGTTTTTGAACTTTCGAACCGGGTTAGCATCCGAATTGATTACGAATTCGGTTTCCAAATTGAATTCCAATTTGTGATTTTCGAACCAATTTGACCCTTAATATTCAAATTATATAGTTTTATATTTTATAAGAAAATATATATATTTTTTTATTATTTTATATATTTATTTTTGTATATTTTTCTCATAATCCGGGTTATTGGAATCAACACAAATTCGAACCGAGTTCAAATTTTATATGTGAATTTGTTTTTGGAATCTTGTTTAAAAAGTTACAAATTCGAATAACCCAAAAAGCGACCTAACAAACAGTCCTATTGTTGAATGATAATTGTGATACAATGTTGAAAGATATGAGAAATACAAAACGTAATCTTGACACAATGTTGAAGTACGAGAACTACAATACGTAACCATGAAACAATTTTAGTAAATATGAAAACTATCAAGCATTACATAACATACTCTTTCCATCATCAATTTTGTAATGACATATTTGGCTTTAACTGGCTTTCTAAGTAGGCAACATGAATATTTTACTTGACATGTTTTTGAAGTTTAAACATCTTAGCAAATGGAGAGAAGGTATGAACACCGTGGTGGATGTTAGTTAGCATGAGTTGTTAGCTAATTTAAGCGTACGTTTGGTCAACTTTAAGTTCTTTGAAACGAGTTTTTAAACGTGCAACAAAATGGGCGAATGCCCTGTCATTTTCCATCGATGTGATGAAAACCTAGGCTATGCAATGGCGTTAGTCGTGTTCTGGCCCTTTGATAAGTTGCTAATGTTACACAAAACCACTAGCCTATTTGACCTTACGAAGCATCTACAAACGATGATTGTTTATTATTCTAAAGAGCTTCGATATGCTTAGATCACAATCATCGATAAAATACCATTCATTCATAGTGACCTCTAAGTTTGTATTGCTCAAATAAGTTATGAATTTGATTTATAGATGTGCATGCATGGGAATACTAATAGTCAGATACATGAAATTACATGGAACACGCGATGTGTTTTAGCATATGATTTAACTTCATCAGCAAAATGTGTATTTTTGTTAATGGCACTGAAAATGTTATACGTGATAGAAGGTTCACGTACGATAAGAATTTAATAAAATGTTTCATCAGATACGTGAATTAAAGGTGATACACGACAATTATGTTACGTAAAACATAGGTATAATGGTTATATCCTTTTAAAATAACTATAAAAATATGTATCAAATGAAAAAAATTAGTTTATTTTGAGTTTCCCTAAAAAGATTCACATAAGATGAATTTGATGGTTTTCTTTATTTATTTTTCCAATAAAATTTAGTAAACACACATTTTTATCAAACGAATTTAACTAGGGTCCTAATATACAGATGTCCTAAACCCTATTTTGACACCCTTTATACGTCTCGTATAAGTCAATACGAGACGTATAGTTTTTTCAATTTCCAATGTCCGATATCTTGCAGGGGTTACATCATACCCTATTTCCCTCGTATAGGTCTATACGAGGCGTATAGAGTAAGATGTACCTAACCTTGTACTCTATACGATGTACCTAACATTGTACATCGTACTCTGTACGCCTCGTATAGACCTATACGAGGCGTATAAGGTACGATGTAACCCCGTCGGGTATTGAAAATTGGGAAAGCTATACGTCTCGTATTGACGTATACGCAATGTATAAAGGGTGTCAAAATAGGATTTGGGGTGTCTGTATATTAGGACCTATTAAAATTAGTGGGTATCTAAAAAACCAAGCCCTTTTTAACCATTGGAAATGTTATGGAGGAAATTATATGAAAATATTTACGTAGCATATATTTTCTCCCAATGTTCATTGAATGTAGCAAAGCCTTTTAAATTTATTATCTAATTAACATGGTGTGTTTCTTTCTCTGGTGTCAGGATAATATTAACTTATTCTTTAAACTTACAAATTAAAATGAATCATATTATATCGTATTACAATAATACTAAGGAATCTTGTACTATTTTATTAAAGAGTACAAAATATCGGAGTCGGTGATTATTCTTTATTTGCATTTTTCCTTTGTCTACTATCACTAACCATAATTTATTTTCGGGTGATAATTGTACCTTTTTTTTAATCTAACCTAATTTGTTTCGGTGATAGTTTTTTTTTAAAGGCGAAGATTGAATGTGTGACGTCACACTCCTGTCACATGGGAGAGCCTCGTCCAACTCCGGCCAATATGTTGTCTTAACCGGGCCCACTTGGCGTCAGAGTTTGAGAGTTTTCAAGGAAAAAACTCTACCCAATACGGCCCCTTCCGGGCTCGAGGGAGAGCCGAGGCTCCAACCCTGGATCGGCGTGGGTAAAACACTGGAGCATCAGCCTAAAAGGCCTCATTTACGATGCCGCAGAAATTAATGATGGTGACAGGGATTAAACCCGGGTCCCTTAGGACTTCAGGCCTCACCTCAACCACTACACCACAACCTCTTTGATTGTTTCGGTGATAGTTATACAAACCTAGTGCAATGCATTGATAAATTTATTTAATACAAAATAAAAAAAAGTTTATTTACAGTATTATTAAGTTTCATTACATAAAAGTGAGCTTTAATGATAATTAAAAAATAATAATAATAATAAATATAAGAGTAAATTACCTAAATTGTCCTTTATGTTTATACCATTTTTTGTCCTTTACCAAAAAATTGTCAGAGATCATCCTTTATGTTTACAAATCTTACACGTTTCGTCCTTTGACCCTAACCCAATTAAATTTCTCAGTTAGGTCTGGTCATGTTGTAAGGCCCCAAACCCGGGAGGCCTCACTCGTTGGATTTACTCATTCACAAACAGTTCTTAAACACGAATATCAAATAACACAGCGGGAAATTTCATTCAAACATAACGTCATCATTGTTCATACATGCGGAAGCGTAAACATTGTTTAAAACATAATTACATAAACTTAACATAAACAACTCATAACGGGATGCCAGTCTTCATGATCGACCGGGTAACTCTTCTCGCTTGCCAAGCATCACCGTCCATCGTCCATACCTGCCTTAACCTGAATGTGCATACTAAAAAGTCAGCTACGCTGGTGAGTTCTAGCATTTCATAAAAACTTTAACATCAACATTTGCCAAAAACGCATCATTCATTTAGTAAAACCTTTCACAAAAGCATGTAATAATCTAACATCTTTAAAAAGGTTTCGTACCCATATCATCATCAACATCATAATCATAAACACCATTAAACGGATCGTTCATTAAAACTTTTAACATTCATTTAAGTTATACATTATTATCTAAATCTGTGTTACCCTTCGTTCCGTCATTCAGTATGGTATTGCCCCTAAGGCTTAACTGCACGAAGACCGACAATACCATACATTCCGTCAATTCTCTTTTTGGTATTGCCCCCAAGGCTAACTGCGCAAGGACCGACAATACCCATTCAGTTGCCCTTATGGCTCTCATGTCCATAAACCGACAACTTCCATCGACGGCCATGGCTCACGGCCAATGACACCGTCGGATCATAATTTAACCTTACATAGGGTCACGTTAACCCCTGAGTAACTGTCGTTACTCCCATACCAGTTGTACAACATCATAACCATTGACATGCCACAGAGGCACTGCCCCTGTTGTTCTTATGGCAACTATGGCTCGATGTCCATAATCTACCACAAGGCTGGGAATCTCATTCCCAGACTTCATTCGTCAATTCCATTCATTCGACATATTAGATTTGGAATGACTTCTTTAAAACCTTTACCACTTTCTCTTCTCATTAAACATTTCCTCATTTAGACCGTTCATAAAGCATTCGTAACTCTTTTTGGCAAAAAACACTTCAAAACCTTTCCTTTCGTAAACATCGTTTCGTTAAAACATCATTTCGTTAAACATCATTTCGTTAAACATCATTTCGTAAGTATGCACACCAGCCCAAAAACATTAACAAAACATTTAAAAGAGGGCTCTAGAACTCACCTGATACGCTAATATGGGTTGTCCTAAACGAAGGTCCAACAACGTCACTCCCGATCTGAATTGATTAGTTAAATACACATCAGACCAATCCCGACTCTAACGGTTTAACCATTCTAACATACTGACTTCACTTAATCAGTTCTGCTGTCTGCACACTTAGCAAGTGCGCAGACCCTGCTGCCTGCGCACTTAGCAAGTGCGCAGACCCTGCTGCCTGCGCACTTAGCAAGTGCGCAGGACCTGCTCCGTGCGCACTTAGCAAGTGCGCACGACCTGTTCTTCGCGAAAAACCCTAACTTTCGCATTCGGGTCTGATCATGTCAAGATCCCGAACCTGTTGCATTCAAAACGTTCGTTTTCCATTAAGGAACTCAAATCCATGATTATCTTTCAGTTTCATCCGTTCAAACCTTACCTTTTCACCCAAAACCCGAAAAACCCAAAAACGAACTAAAACTCATATTTAGGTCGGATCATTACCTGAATCGAGTTTCTGATCCGGAGGTTCTTCTCACGAGTTATGGAGTAACACTTTGCTGAAGTCTCGGGTCGATCCGCCAACTTTCTCTCTCTACGGTTTCTCTTTCTAAAAGTTGCAAATGAGATAAAAAGGGTGGCATAGGCTATTTATAGCCAGCTGACCCATCCGACCCGACCCGCCATGCCTCGTTCGTTTATTCCGTTATTATAACTGTCGTTTTATTTTTTTGGGATGTTACACATGTGCAAGTCACATGAGAATAGTTTTGTAATTTTACCCATTTAACTAAAAATATGTTAATTAAAATATCTATAAACAAACATATACTCTCTCTCTCTCTCTCTCACCATCGTCAACCATCACAACACTCACCCTCAACCGATCACCGTCTATCCACCATCACAGAAACCCCATCGAAACACCTCCACTCCTGCACCACCGCCCTTCATCATCTACAACAACCACCACTAGGGCCCCCCGGTTCACCACCACATCCACCAGCTGTGGTGTGTACCTGCAAAATCGGGAAAGCCCCAATTTCAAAACCCCACCATGATTTACCCACGTAATCGAACCCAATGACCTTGACGAGCCGCCTTCACATAATCGAAACCTCACCGCGATTTACCTCCTAACGAGCCACCCTTCAGTCGTCTCCAGCCTAACGTTTCTGGCCAGATCTGGAGCTCCGACGGTAGTTGGATGGAGGCAAAATGGGGAAAAGGTATAGCGAAAGGGGTTGATAAGGGAAGGTGGTGGTGCTATGACGTCGGTGGTGCTCAGATCGGAGGAGGGGGTGGCGCTGTGGTCGGCTGGTTGTGGTGGTTGGCTGTTGGTGGCGGTGGATAACTGGTGGTGGCTGGTGATGGGTAAGAAGTTAGAGAGACATGGTGATAGCTGGCGGTTGTGATGGTGGATGGATGGTGGTCGTTGGCTGTTGTGATGGTGGTCGTTGGCGGCTGTGATGGTGTATGGAGGGTGTGTTAAACGAGAGAGAGAATTTAGAGTGAGAGAGAGTGTGTGTTTGTTTATATATATATACTAGTTTGGAACTCCGTGTCTACACACGAGGTGAAAAATATCAAAACATAAAATTCTTAAATCTTTATGCATATATTTTACGGGTTAGGTTATAGTAAAAAGGGTTTTAAAAATAAGAAGGGTAAGAAGGATTCTAAGCTTGACATGTGTCATTTTATTGTTTTTAAAAGGAGGGCATAATGGTCAATGTGTAATATACCAGGTCAATGTGTAATACAAGGTCTGATATTACACAATGATCAGACCTGATATTACACAATGAAGTGATATTATACAATGAGCATATTACACAATGACATGACATATTTGAGCGAATTACACAATAATGAGCGAATTACACAATGAGCTGAAAAACGTAAAAGACAATGATGAAAGCATATAACACATTAATGAAAAATATTTGTCACAATGAACTTATATTACACAATGACCTGACTAATTACACAATGACTTGACTAATTATACAATGAACTTGTATTACACAATGACCAGACGTGGTATTACACAACAAACTTGTATTACACAATGAACTTGTATTACAAAATGAACTTGTATTACACAATGACCTGACTAACTACACAATGAGCTGGAAAACGTAAAACACAATGATAAATACATATAACACAATGAACTTGTATAACACAATAAACTTGTATTACACAATGAAACATGTATTACACAATGACTTGACTAATTACACAATGAACTTGTATTACACAATGACCAGATATTACACAATGACCAGACGTGGTATTACACAATGAACTTGTATTACACAATGAAATTGTATTACACGATGAACTTGTAATACACAATGACATGACTAACTACACAATGAGCTGAAAAACGTAAAACATAATGATAAATACATAAAACACAATGAACTTGTATTACACATTGAACTTGTATAACACAATGAACTTGTATTACACAATTAACTTGTATTACACAATGACCTGACTAATTACACAATGAACTTGAATTACACAATGACCAGGCGTGGTATTACACAATGAACTTGCATTACATAATGAACTTGTATTACATGATGAACTTGTATTACACAATGACCTGACTAACTACACAATGAGCTGGAAAACGTAAAACATAATGATAAATACAAATAACACAATGAACTTGTATTACACAATGACCAGACGTGATATTACACAATAAACTTATATTACACAATGAACTTGTATTACACATTGAACTTGTATTAAACAATGAACTTGTATTACACATTGACCTGACTAATTACATAATGAGCTGAAAAACGTAAAAAAAGTTCTTTTTTGTTTATAACGATACTATACTCGTTTTAAAGATAAAAAAACGCTCGTTTTTATGATGTAATTTTTTTGAAAAAATAATGCCGTATGTAAAAGTTATGACCGTTTAAAAATGAGGGGGAAACTTGATAAAAAGTCAATAAAAGTGGCCAAGACTAAAATACCACTCCAACAAATTTTTCTCCTACAATTTAATCTCAACCATTAAATTTTTTCTACAATTTAATCTAATGGCACTAAATCCTTCTCACCTTTCTTACAATTAAAATCTTTTTTACCTGAACTTAATCCTATATTTTACATGTGTAAAAATGTATTACATATAAAAAAGATAGAAAACAAAATTCAAAATATGTAAAAATTAATATATAATTGGGTTTCGAAAATACGTTAATTACTATTTAATATAATTTGACTTTCATTTACTATTTGATTGAAAATAAAAGTTACATAATTAGATTTCAAAGTTTCCTATAATAAGAGATAATTTAAAATAAATGTGTTTTATTATTATAATTAATATTTTCTTTAAAAATATAATTATTATTAAAATATAGAGGTGTATTTAATAAGAGAGAGAGACAGAAAAAAATGATGAGAATGAATATGGAGGCGACACGTGGCATAGAAAAACCTTTATTTATTATATAGTATAGATATTGTCTTTTTTGTTTATGAAGATATTTTTAAATAAATGAGTAAAATTACAAAACTATCTTCCTGTGCGTTGCATATCACAGACTTAACTGAGAAATTTAACTGGGTTAGGAACAAAGGACGAAACGTGCAAGATTTGTAAGCGTAAAGGATGATCTCTGACAAATTTTAGAATAAACAACGATATCTAAAAAAGGCTATAACAAAAAAGGACAATTTCTGTAATTTACTCTAAATATAATTACAAATAGTAATAATATTAAAACAAAAAATCATTCCAAAATAGTAATGCTAATAATATAATAATAATATACAATAAATAAAGAATAAAAATAACAATAATAATAAAATACCAATCAATATAATAAATAAAAAATAAAGATACTAATAAAAATATTAATAAAAGTAATAGTAAAATAATAATAATAAAAATATACTAATAAAATAATAATAAAAAAATAATAGTAATAAAGTATTATTAAAAAAAATTAAAGATAACAAAAATAGTAATCATAATAAATAATGACAAGTATATATCACTTAAAATAATATTAATGATAATAAAAGTTAATTATACGGATAGTCCACGTGTTAAGGCTATATTACAGGTTTTGTACCTAACTTTGAAAAACTACACTCGTGGTCCAACAGTTTGTCAAAACATAAATGGGTGGTCCCTAGAGTGAATGGTCGCTAAAAGTTTCGTCAATTTTTTTGAAATGATCAAATTACCCTCATGTTAAAGAAAACAAAAATATATATGGAGTATTCGTGGACGGTGGACCCACCAAACCCACTATCACACATTTCATCTTCTTCAACCAAAACCACTAGCCACCTCCGGCCGTCACCACCACCTCCATATCCTACTTTACATGTATTTTAGCTCAAAACATTTAAACAAGGGCATAAAATCTCATAAGAAACTCCCAAAAATTTCACCTTTAAACTTGTTCTAGTGTAACCGTTAGCATGATAATCGCGCAATAACCTTCAGCTGTGCAAGTTAAGTAGTATTTGCGAACTAAAGCCTTCGTTTACTCCAGTACTTTCATTTCTACCCCGTACTTTTGTTATCCCTAAAAAAACGTTAAATAATTAATAAGTATGTATTCGAAGCAAATATTCGGTAGTTACAATATAAACTTGTAATGATATGATAAACTAAATAGTTTATTATAATAGATAATTTGTTATGAAAAATAAATGTAGAAAAAAAATGATGATGTGGAAAAATAAAAAAATGTAATGATGTTTTTGAGATAAAATAATTGATCGTGAAATATTTATGAGTTTTTTTAACAACATTTTTTTAAACTTCTAAACAACCTAATCAACCTATACTTTGAACTCACACAATTTTTATGGTGAGAATCATCAATGCTATTTTCTTTCTCTATGTAATCCGTAAAACACAATCAATGAAGGAGAGTTTATGTTTGAATGAAAAATTTTGGTTAAATTATCTCATTGGATTATGGATTAACTGATCCTTCCATTGCTAGTTCAAGTGTGGCTAACTTGAATGGTGTTCTTTGGAATCTAATCACAAGTTAAGGTGGTGATTTATGTATCCTAAACTCGTATTGGACTATCTTACGGTTTGATCGAGTGGTGTTTCTATATCTCATGTGACCTGTAGCCTATCTGTTTCTATTAGAATTCAGATTTCTATTTGTTACCTACTTTAATTCGAATTTAGGATCATATTAAAAGAAAATAATTGAAATAGTTACTTTTACAATTTGTAACAATATCCCTCAGTCGGCATATTATATTCTTACCTCTTGTCATACGACAATTATTATTTGAAAATTTGTGAGCAAACGGTGCAAACTTCTACCTATTTATGTCTTCTCTATTCATGACCTCCTTGATCTTCATAAAAGTCTTCTTCTAGATTCGACTAGAAGAAATGTCAATCATGTGGTGATCTTACCATAGATGAAATTAAACAAGTATATTTGCTTAAAGGTTCATGTCAACCGTAACCATAGAACAACTATAAATTGTTCACTTTTATTGACACTGTATTTTTAGTATATGTTTTCAAATGATATGTATTTTTAATATTGTGTCACATTTTATATTCACCTGACCCAACCCGACCCGACCCGAAAAAGCTTATATTGGCTTTTTAGAAATTCAATTCGATTCGAACATTATCACACCCAAGTATCATCTTAATTTGTTGATTGCAAGTGATCAAAAGTTTTGATTTTGTAACTATATGAATATATATATATATATATATATATAATAAGCATATCTATTGGACCAGATCAGATCTGGGCCTCTGGCTTGCGTTTAAAGCCTTTAATATATATATATATATATATAATAAGCATATCTATTGGACCAGATCAGATCTGGGCCTCTGGCTTGCGTTTAAAGCCTTTAATTTCAGGACTCTGTATGGGCCTTTGACAAACTTCTACTTTAATCCGTTCTTGGGTTGGGTATTATATTATGCATATTCACATGCCACATTTTGCTTGCGTAGTGTATTTTTTTGATGATTTAATGAAGAAAATTCAGCCTAGTTCATATTGGAAAACTTAGTAACATAAACCCGTTATTTTTTTTATCTAATATAATGGTGAAATAACTAACGTTAAATGAATATAAAACATTGTTTAAACTATGAGAATACATATATTTATGATGATATTATATAATACATTGTTCGAAGTATGATAATTGTAATATATATCGAGGATACAATGTTAGGGATATGGGAACTACATAGTGTTACTTAACATATTCTTTCCACCGTTATTTACTTTTGTTGTAATTACACATCAGACTTTAACCATCATTCTAAGAGGTGGTAACAACATTTTATGTTGAACATGCTATTGAAGGACAAACATCTATGGCTTATTTTAGGTTGATAGCGTTCAGAAGTTCTCACATTATTAATTTAGCGACTAGTTTTAGCAAAGTAATATGACGACCTTCGTAGCCCAACAAGTGTCGAATGTATATAAAGTTTACCAAAAGAAAAGGCATTAGTCATAGGAAACACGAAATAAACACGTTACTAGGTGTTTGTATTAGCCTTTTTTTGACAAGGCATAAAGTCCTAATAAAGTGATTATTTTTTGTGCTCTCCCCTAACACCACTCTCTATCAGAAGACATGCATTACAAACGAGCATGATAGGATACCAATGCTACATTATATTGTTAATATCAGCCACTAAAATAATCACATGAGAAAAATCTCAACGTTAACGTAGCAAAAGGTGAGAACATGTGAACACCAACAACAAAATAAAATGTTGAAAACGTACAAACTGCGATAACAAAACGTAAATACGATGGTCTACCACCGTCCCCCACGATGTATGATCTCTGCACTTTTTGTATGATGCAATGGTTAAGAGGCATTTATAGACCTCTAACCATATTAAACAACGTTTACTAGGAACAAGCTTGAACAAGAGTAAGAAAATGAATCCCATAGGGAATAGGTTGTTAGACATTTAGGAAAAACTTAAGCCACAATTCTCCAGCTTCTCTGCTATCTCCGTATAATGCAGTTGTAAAGGCATTTAGAGGTTTATAAACCTTGTGTAGTTTCAAATTATTTTAAAAGAGCAAAAAAGACTCAACCCTTTGTAAACGAGAAACAAACTAAAATATGCCCACCATTTTCCGCTAGTTTCCATGAAAACCCGTTTCTATGAAGTGGCACCAGTCATGATGTTAATAACTTTGCACAACACCACTATCATGATTAAACTTATGAACTAACCATAAAACAACATTGATTTTGTGATTCTAAAGACATCCAATATGCTTGGGTCACTTGCATTGATTAAAAAAATACCATTTATTCGTATCGATTAATAACTCGGATAAGCGAATATTACAAGCAATAACAAGTCTTGTTCACGTGTGTATTAAAATTAATCAGTAAAACATGTGTCTTATTGACGATAGGCGAAAAAAACATGTTACTTAAGAGTCGACACACGTAAGATATGATTTTAACCGATATGTCTGCCAAAATGTATGTGACCATGATGTCACGTAACTTATGGCAATAAACATAATTAATCTCTTACATAACTATAAATCTACAAAGGTATATAATTTTTAGAAAAAACAATTACATTGGAGCACCACAATTAACAACAATGGGTGTTTGGGATTACTTTTAAAAAGTAACTTATGACTTTTTGTAAAAGTTAAAACTTTTTACTTTTTAAAACAACTTTTCATCTCTTTTAAAAATAACTTTTTCTCCATTTATTTAAATGAACTTTTGACTTATTGCCTTTTTAAAAAAGATAATAAGTTAACAAGTACTTTGAAAAGTAATCCCAAACACCCTGTAAATGATTAGTAAGGGTAAGGTGCAAACAATGAAGCATGGAAACAATTAGTAAGTGGTTGAACATTAAGGTGCAAACAATGAAGCATGGAGTACAAGACGAATCTGCGTGGACACCCGTACCTTCTTCCCAAAGCCACCTGTTTCGTTCCTCTGATTTACACTCTTCCTCTCATCCCATCCACCAACGCCGACGTTGGCGCAAGGCCTGGCGCTTTCTTATGCCGTTTAGGCGACGACGGCTGTGCGTATGAGTGAGGTAAGACATAATTGATGTAGATGAAGATTATACTCAAGCTGCTTGACGCCAGCTATAGAGTTTTTGGGAGACAAATAAGAGAAAGAGAGAGTTAAGACGGTCATGTGGACGGGCGGATTTCTCGGTTGAATAGGCAACTGTGGTTAAATCGTAGCGAGCCGTCACTTTAGGGTTTTGGAAGTTTCACGTTTGGGGAAGAAAGATGAAGGGAATTAAGTCCTCGAAAAAATCGGGCAAAGATAGGAGATGGTCGCTTTCCGGCATGGGTGATTTAGGGTTCTGACAAGTGAATGGCGGCGGTTTCTTCACCAGCCCTGTAAGTATAGTTTCCGATTTTTGCTTTTCAGAATTCTTTTTACTCATAATCTGTGTTTGGTTTGCAATTTGTATTTGAGAGTTGACTGATCTCACTTCATTAAGTTCCATTTTGTGGATTTGATGCAAATTTAGTGATTTGATTGGATACGAATCAGTTGAATGTGAATTAGGGTTTATTATATTCAATTATATGTGTTTATGATGGTGTTTATGGTGGATTATTTTTAAGAGAACTAGAGAGGTTATTGCAAGTGCAGGGGGTGAATTTGTTTGAGATGGAAGGCGTTGTGGGTGAGGAGAATGAAAGAAAAGAAGACATGTCGGCTTTGCATCAGAAGTTTGATCAGCCAATGGATGAGGTGGCTAGCAAGCTCAAGAACATGTACAAAAAAAAAAGAAAAACTTGCTTCTTTCATTTTTGAAGATTTTTTCTTTTTTTTGACATTCCTTATTCATTGAATGAGCATGATCATCTTTATAGAGTGTTTATTTGAGGCATGTAAATCACACCATGTTCATGCTACTAATAAAAGGCTTCAGGCCGTGGAGATTTTAACATTATACATCAATATTATTACAAAAAGTAGATGAGAGAGACAGCTGTAGCTGTGGTTGTGGGAGTTGCCGGAATTGGTTGTTCCTTTATTTGCCATAATGCTAAATGGCCTCTAGCCGTCACGATCGACCATCACCGCTGGGTTAGCGGAGCAATTCGCCTTTGCAGAACCCTAGGTGGCGATTGTGTGGTGGTGGTAGCGAGGATCTCTTTGTTTTCGACTTTGCAGAACCTTGGCTGTCGGTGGTGTGGTAGCGTCGTGGTTGTGGGAGTTGCCGTAATTGGTTGTTCCTTTATTTTCCATAATGCTAAATTTGATTTTATTTCTTCTGGTCCAGAAAAAAAATGGAGGGGCTATTATTTTGACTATCTGAGATGATTTAGAGCAGATTTGATATTTTCTTTTGACCATTTGATTAACAGGCAAGAGTATTGTGCAACAAAAGGTAAGGTTTTTTTGCTAATTTTAGCGCCTTCTTTTTGGGTTTACATTGGTATATGAACAAAGTTTCGTGTCAACTTGGTAGCAAACACACACAGTTGAGATAAAGTGCATTTTTTTGTTGGTTATATTGTTTGTAAAATGAATTTATGTTCAAAATACCTGTTTGGATTGGTGTGTGAACAAGGCTTTGTGTCAACCTGGGGAGAGGGGGGGGGGGGGGTTTGTTTGGTTGCTTATTTTGATTACTTCTCATGTATGCATGTATGTGATTACGAATCTTTACTGCCTATTGAACTTTTCTTTTTATCTATGTTTGGTTATTTGATGTGTATGCAGATGACTTCCTGTTTTTTTTTCTATAGAAAGTATAATAGATACTTAAGTCTATGTTTTTGCATGTCGATGCGATGTTCTACCCGTATAATGATTTGTGATATTTATGTCTTAGCAACTTAATGTTTTCATACCAGTAATGATTTGTGATATTTATGTTTTAGCAACTTTATATTTTCATATGCTTCAGTTTGAATGTTTTATGCTTCAGTAGATTTTTGGTCAACCTCATAATGAACTTTCAGATGTAATTTTATGAAATAAGTAGTTTCGAACCACATGTTTTGAGGTTGATTATATTGTTTGATAAAAATCAATGCACTTACAGTGGGTTATAATTTTTGGATTAGTGAATTCTGTAACAACCTTTTCATTTATTTGTGTTGATTAAATCTAATGTATACCAAAGTCATTTCCTTGCAAAAATGTTTAAAATCGCTCACCTAGATTTTTTTTTACTTTAAAGTGCTTCGTGCTTATGTTTTAGGATTTTGGCAAAGAGGTGATGTTGTTAGTGTTTTCCGCCATTTTTATTCTTTCTTTTACAAATGGTGAGGGATTCTGCAACACGTTGGTCGAATATTGTTTGAGAATTTGTTTATAGAGAGCTTTGGATGTGTTTTTTCTTAATTGTGGTTGATCATAAGTAATAAGTAAACCTAAGCTATGTATATTCACTTGCTTTTATTTTTATCTCGACAGGTTGTGATGACCGAAGTTAAGACTCGCACGTTTGGTAGCTAAATCGAAAGACGACAGGTTGGGTACCCAGCTTGCAATCCCTGTTGCAGCCACTCTCATGTATTATAGATCATATTAAACACCAACGTCTATGAATAGTGACTTGCACTTTCTTATGCGTTGCGTACAAACGTGCAACTTCTGTTTACGTCTGTTACGTGTCGTCCTTTTACGATGCTTATTCACGTTTCATTCCACATGGTTGTGATGACTAAAATCAAGAATCGCGTTTTGGTGTGGCAAAATAGGAGGTCGTCAAGTTGGATTCCCCACTTGCAATCTCCGTTGCAGCAAATCGCACTCGAATAGACTAATCTGAGCCTGCATAGTCTCGCGTGACAGAAGCTATGTCTGAGGAATCATCTTTGTATGTTAAAAGTCTTGAATCAAATCCAGATAACATAGATCATATTAAAATATATATATCCAAGGAGAACCAAAATTTTATTTTGAAACTGTTTCTTTGTTTCATTTGCAGAGGGATGAAGATGTGAACTTGGTGACCAAGGCCTATGCTCTGGCATATTTAGTGATATAGGAAGTGGAAGCAATGTAGACGGCTCTTAGGGTAAGTTACATGTTCTCCTTTTAGTTATTTTTTATTTTGATCCATCAGAGATTATACATAACCCAAAATGGGTCAAGATGATCGCTAGATTGATGCCAATAACCGAATAGGTAATGCGGCTACAAATTCGCCAACTCCTTCAAATTATTGTAAACATCCCAAAACGAAAACTATTTCAATTTTTTTGTGAATCATAGGCACATTAAAATCCCCTAAACTGTGCAGCTTGATGGATCACTGTTTCTAAGTTTGAATCACAAGATCTTTCTCATACCTTTAGTTCTCTCATCAAAAAATGTTGATAACAGTTTCGATTCTGTTTTTTTTTTATAAAACTTTATTAAATGTAGCTGATAATATTTTATCTGTATATGAATATATGATTGTCTGTTATATGTAGATATTTTTATGCCACTTTCACAAATAGCACATTTGATTGCAGGGGAACATACTCTTGGTTAAAGAGAAACAAGAAAGTATATATATGGCATTCGCGGCGCAACGCCCGCGGGGAAGCCCCTAGTAATATATTACAATTAGGAATTGAACTTTTTGTCACTATGGAGTCAAAGTTGAATGAAGTTGAATACATCGTAACAAATAAACACAATGTCTTCTTTATTAGATATTGAATTCCATCGATTATTAAATCAAATGTTTTAATACATGTAAAACTTATATATAAAAAAGTTTTATTTATAAATGTAGTAAAACATATTATTTCAAAAAATTAGTTACACGGATTGGTCCATGTGATAAGATCATATTACTATTTTGGTTCCAAGTTTTTAAAAATTACATTACACTTTTCACTGTTTACTCGTTGTAACACGGTTGACTTTTAGAATGGACGTTCGTTTATTTTTGAGGTTAAATCTATATACTATATAATAAATAAAGGTTTTAATAGGATACTTGTCACTCTCTTATACATCATAAATATTTTTTTCTCGTCTCTCTCTTATTAATTATACAAAATTTTTAATTGTTTTTATAATTTTTTGTTTCCTACCTCTATCTCTCCTATTAAATAATAATGATTTCTATATTGTTTTTATAAAACGTTTTTCATAAATATGTAATATGTAAATCTTTATTACTAAATATATATAACATTGTATTTATTCAACCCGTGGAATACACTGGGTTTCTAAAGTTTAATATGAATTAACATGTTTCAGTTACATAAAAAAAAATAATACTCAGATAAAAAAAATGTTTTAAAAATTAACTTAATAAAATTTACAACTGTCACGTAATATTTTATTCAACCCGTGTAAATACACGAGTTTTTAAAGACATAAATTTTTATTACTAATTACATAACACGTGTAATACACGAGATTCTAACCTAGTATTTTAATATGACCATCATGCTCGTATATTTAAAGAATAAAAATATATATGTAAATTACCCAAACCCATCTAACCGTCTTCTTTGCAACTCCTTAATCCATTTTTTTTCCATATGATCCCTATCACCCTTCCCACCTATTCGAATTCTCTCTTCCTTCAAAAGGAGCACCACTTATTTTTTTTAACGGCCAACAAATACTATAAGCCCGGTTACCCGGAGAAACCCATTGGTAAAAGGCCACCCACGCCCGCGAACGCAGACATCGCTGGTGACCCGGTCCGCCCACCATTCTAGGGGAAACCCACCACCCGAAGACCCACTGTGGTAAAACCTTAGCTCTGGCCCACCTGAACATATTGCACCAAGTAAGTCTCGAACCCATGACCTCCACACTGAAAAGCCATGGGGGTGCCTCCTTAGACTGGGGCTACCACTTCTCCTTAGACTTTGGGTAGGACATCGTGATAAATCTCAATTAGGGGTGTTTAATACTTCGATTTTTGATTTTTTCGAGTTTTTAATTCTTTTTAGGTCTATATGTTAACCGAACCGAATAAACCGAATAAAAAAATGCATATATGTTTTTCGGTTTTTTTTTTTTGCACACCCCTAAATTCTCAATCTAAGTCTTAGATTCACCAATAGAAACCCCATCGATGAGCTTTTGTGTGATGTACTTGTCCAAATCAATGGTAATCGACAAGTAAAGAACCATATAAATGACCTTTTTTCCAATCTAGACAAATTCATAAACTCCACATGATAAGGTATATCATCCAAGTAACAAGTGAAACTTCTATTCATTGATTCACAAATTGGTAAGTTGAAGTGACACTCGATAAAACTTGTTGAGCAACACAATCATTCTATGTCTCGTTTTAGTTACCCAACAACAACCCATTTCGTCGTGTGTGAGTGTAATTTTTGCTTTTGAGTAGACTGATTTCTTTGATTTTGATGTAGTTTGCCGACAAATTGATCAGTATATAATATCTAGTTAAATTAAAAACCCGTTATTTGTGGATATGAAATTCACGGTATCTAAACAATTAAGAAGAACTTTATAACCATGGGAGAATCCAAATAGGTAATAAATTGAGGTTCCGAGATTACTTCCTTTACAAACCCTATTGCAATTTGCTCTGGTCGATCGTTCGAAAGAATCAAAGAACGAGTAGGTTTGAGGAGGCTAGTAGTATTGATATAGATCTAGGCTATCTACAAATTCATGAGAGATGTGCTCAATGTCGACAGGAATTGTAACAATGATGGAGAAGTTGGAGTATGAATCACAAGGTCCCGATCTTGACAAGAATTTCTTGCTTTGTACAACCCCACTTATATTTTCGCCAATCAGGCCTTCGGGATGAGGATCAATTTCGTCTCATAGGGGTAATTTAGGGGGGGGGGGGTTGGGGGTTTAAGTTTTTAAGTTAAAGGGTATAATGGTCACTCGAGATGTATTTAATAGATTCTTTTAATGTCTATAGTACAAAATGACCTTCGTGTTATGAGCGGTAAGCAATACCAAAATTCGTAACTTTTTAAAAGTTAATATTAAAACCGTAATATATTCTTACCATATAAAGTATTTAAAGTATTTGTGTATTCAACTCTATTTTTAAAGTTCCTAGATTTTCTTTAAGAGTTAATATATTTGCAATAAAGTATTTACCATTTAGACTCTTTTTATGTGAGTAGTTATTTTTATTTTTATGTTATTTTATTAAAATTGTATTTTTATTTTTCTTTTATAACTTTTAGTTTATAATGTTTTATATAAATTTGAATAAGTCATGACGGTGTATGTACTTTAATCTACATTTTGATATAATTTTCATCACAAACTTAATTAGTCATATTTGAATACTTCGTATTCGATGAATTATATCGAACACCCGTCCATTTCGAAGTGTAGATAAAAGTAAATTTATTGCAACAAGGTATTTGAATTTATATAAAATGTAAAAAAAAATAAAATTATACATTAAATAGAAAACATAAAGAATTAAAAAAATTAATGAGTTATATTAGTAAGGTTGCAAATGATAAATCTAAATAGTGGTACCTTTCTTTAACTTTTAGGTTTAAAGGCAAAAAAGACCAAATACAAATGGAATTTAAAATGCAAGCACCATAAATAATTTAATACTTTGTCCTCTTTATATGAATAAATAATTTTATGATCTATAAATAATGTATACACAAGTTATAATATAATTATTGAATGCTTTACAACAACTTATCCTAATATTTAATGTTAAGTGGGATATGGAGCCCTCGATCACATTATTCAAATGTTTAAATCATAAATTCTCTTGGCTCCAACCCTTTGTCTTCTTCCTTGCAAAATCTTTTAACCCTGAAACCATCTTTATTTAAAAAAAAAGAAAAAAGAAATATAGCTAAATGAAAATAATAACATCAATGATGTTTTAACTTTTATTTTGATCATTCAAATTCAGAAAATATTACGAAAAATGATGACTTTTAGTTGCATTTAGGGTAGAGAATAAATGTCATAAAATAATAAAATACTTAATCGTTAATAGGTTTGTTTATAATAATGTACATTCTAATCGAACTCTATGTTAGAATTTAGAACCTACAAGCTTCAAGTTATAAGATAAAACTTATTTAAATTTGATTTTAATCAAACTTTAACAGTAACTCGACTCACTTACACGACCTCTTAATAATTGAGAAATAAAGTGTCGTTGTACAAGATACAATATGTTTCGTAATCAAATAATTTAAATGTGGGACTAGCTTATTTAGTAGATTTTATTGTCTCTTAGATGGAAGGTCCTAGGCTCAAACCCATACATGAGGTAAATTATTTGATGTAATTTAGGAGTATGAGTATGGTAGGTTTGTCGTTAAAAAAATTGAAAAAATATAGGTGGGGTGACAATTAAAAATAAGTTTGAAAATGGAAGCATATGACGCAATTATGACGTCATGGGAAGGTCACTGACATCATACCTGGAATGTGAATTCAAGAAGGTGTCGTTTTATAGCGTGACCCTGTCCATGTTTTCTCCTTTTTCACTTTTAACAAACCACTTCTCTACTCATATAGTTTTTATTTATTTATTTATTATTATTAAATATAAATTAACAAAAGATGATAATTTTTTTGGATTATTTGAAAAACAAAATCTTTATTTGAAAATACAATAATGCATGACTTAATAAAATGGATATCTTTTCTGGTTATGATATTTAACTACTTACAAAAGGCATAACATTAACACTTTATGCGTAATGTACAACTTATTTGCAGCTTTATTTTTTTAATAATTTACTTCAATATATGTATGTTTGTTTAGAAATATAATTACTAAATAACTCTAACTTGGTTGGTTAATACCTTTGGCTGTGAATTAAAGGTGGTGGGTTCGAAAGTGGGGTGTACACTAAGTTTATAATTTATTTTAATTTTTATTTTAGCTTCTTATACTTTATATAATATATGTTTTTAACCCGTTTAATTTTTTACCTTATTTTGTTTTTCTGAAATAACTTTCGTTTGTTAATTAAAAAAAAGGAATACGCATCTATCTTTTGTTTTTTAATTAAAAAACGAGTATTTTTTTTTGTATCTAAGCTATAACGAGCACAGTTATCATTCCGGTACCGTGACAAACCGAACCGATAATGACCGAACAATATCATATTGCCGGTATTGGTATTATCAGAACATGTATCGTTGTTCGTTTGTATGGTTTTCGGTCGATGTAAAGCATGACTTTATTTTTCGGATTACATTGTACAACATTTGTGTGACGAAACCATCGCAAGTAAAAAAAATTTCCAACCGTAAACGAAACCGAGTCCCAGTGCATTCACGAACCGAACCGGTAGCTAAAGAACAACATCGATACCGTTATCCGTATTATTTGAACACACGTTGCTATTTGTTTTTATTATTTTCGATTGATATAAAACACATGTCTTTTTTTAATTTTAGGTTTTTATTTATCTTTTTTATAACTTTTTTTTCACCGGTTTTTATTTTTATGGTTTTTTTTCGATGATGGTTTCACACAATTTTATTTTTTCATTAAACAACTTTTTTATTTGTTTTCATTTTTTATACAACGTGATTTTTTGTGATTTTCGAGGATATCATCGCTAGATGCTTTTTCTGTTAACGTTTTTATATTCGAAACCGAACAGACTTAACATGTGCCCCGCTGCAACGCGCGAGTAACGCCTGCTAGTTTGTTACAATTCTTGTGTTCTATTAATTCTTTGTTATCTTATTTACCTGATGAATAAGATCTTTTTACAACCTACACATATTCATATTGTTTATAACTTTACATAATTTACTTTCCTAATTTACCAACATATATGCATATTGTTCTTAGCTTTGCATATTTTAGTGTTCTAATCTACCTACACATTGGTCAATGATCATGACTTTACTAATAATAATCCATTATAGGTTTACCTACACATGTGTAAATACTTACGTGCCTTAAAGTGTTCGTTCCGAGATTAAGGTGGACGACTAATGATCTCAACAAATGATAA
Source organism: Smallanthus sonchifolius (assembly GCA_023525975.1). Taxonomy (NCBI): domain Eukaryota; kingdom Viridiplantae; phylum Streptophyta; class Magnoliopsida; order Asterales; family Asteraceae; genus Smallanthus; species Smallanthus sonchifolius. Next base: position 84,098,177 of record CM042032.1, on the reverse strand, counting down.
ACGGTTTGTGCTGAATCAGAGATCAAGGCTATCACACACAAACAAAGAATATATTTAAATATAAAGTTGAGTTTGTATTGAATATCGAATAATGTTACAATGAAGAACGATTCAATAAAACTCTAACTAATATATAGAGCATTCAATGAAACACACTGAAGTATTTGGATGGGTAGTCCACACACTTGGTTTGTTGACGTTGAATAGATTGGCTTAAATAGGCGAATCATCTTGATCAAGTTGAGGTTGAGCGGCAATTTTGATTGGCTACTTTTTTGTTGTGATCCAGCCTAGGGGTCCATTTGTGTGATCTGACATCCTTATTTTCTTAATATTCGCTATTGCAAACAACTGCCACACCCAGTATAGGCGAAAACACGGGTATATAACAGGAGCATCGGTTATCAAGAACAATATTGTTTAATTAGAAAACTAAATCATTCATGTCATTCTAAATAACCAAAATACAAAGTCATAATTGTTTAATACATGCTATAAGATTCACAAAATATTGGCTAAATCATAACAAAAGACCATATCTAAAAATCTTCGGCATGCTTCTAGTCGTGTGCTTCCTACCTAAAAAAACATGCTTAAAAGGTTAACTAAAATAGTTGATGAGTACACAGTTTTAAGATTCGAACAAACAGCTTCGTCAAATATATTTATAAGAGTACGCATGTAAATTAAATCTTGCAATGAGTCCACAACCAAACCTAATGACAGATTTAATTTTCCCTGGCTAATGTTTTGTCACAAACAATTGGTATGTTTCCCGGAAACAAGCATTCATTTTGTCTCTATTCTCTGTTGATTTACGGGTTCAGTCAAAGAGATGAATGGGGGTTGTCTACCCCAATAATACTATCTTTATTAATCCCTTGGTTGATATCCATGAGTTAAATGGTCGTGTGTGTATAATAGGGACTTAAGAATGTGGCAATAATCTCATGCAGTATTCACAGTGTATCATATGCGTAAAGTAAAGTATACAAAGTTTTAAGTATAAAAGTATAGTGAGTAAATAAAAAAGCATAGTGAGCATGTTTCCCCTAAAAAAAAGTAAAGAAAAAGGGGCAGTGAGAACTCACTTGGTTTCAGATTGAGAATTGTCGAGAGTCTTCAAAAGGTGTCGTACGTGTGAGGTATTATATGAATCCTACATTATAAGTAAGGCTAATGAGATTTGTAGACTAATCCAAGCGTGAAGGGTTGGATCTAGACTCGTGTGACTCTACTATTATATATATATAGGGTTAGGTTATAATACAAACCCACTTGAGTTGTGAAAATCAGTGAAAACCTTATCAAAAATTAAAATGTTTTTTATGGTAGCTTCTATATATAATTTCAATACTTTAAAAAAAAAGTTTTAAAAACGCCGAGCCATTTAAAAAAAAAAATTATAAAAAATTTACATATGTAACAACCTGAGTTACATATATAACACGCTGGATTTACATGATTTTTTTTTTCCAAAAACGGGATTTTTTTTGAATTTTTCAAGATTAAAAAAAAATAGTTTTTGGCGCCTTTAAAAAAATGACGAAAATGGGTATAAAAGTTACATAGGGTTTTCACGGGGTTTCTCAACTCAAGTGGGTTTTCATTTTATACTTTCCCTATATATATATCCGAAATTTTAGATATCAGAATTTCGGATATTCGAAATTTCGGATAGTGGATTTTACTATCTAAATCCGTATCCGAAATTTCGGATACGGATTCGAATAGTAAACCGGGTATCCGAAATCTCGAAAAAAAAATAGTATACCAATCTAAATTGATTTTTGATTTCAAACTAGTATTTTTAGTAACTAATGCTAATGAGTTTGTGGCTGATTTCAACTTATATTTCTAATTGAAGAACATAATTAACCCGGTGGCCATAGCCATGGAGCTTGAGGGCTTTATGGAAATGACAAAAAACGAACCCACATTTCCAATCGGCTGTTTTTGGCCTGAAATGAGGTTCCACACTTCCCAGTTCTACCAACCTTGAAAGGATGCGAGGGTGTTGCGGGTTTGTTACTAGATCGGTCATGGACCAACTCATGGAGGAGTTCGCCGGTCGGAATGCACAACGGTAGGTTCAGTCGGCCGGCTGGTGGCGGTCTCAGGCGACAGTAGGGACAAGGGAGTCACCGAGCCGGAGATCTGGAATCGAGCAAAGTACCTATGTCACCACAGTGGCAAGGTTTTTGAAAAATGGGACCGAATTCCGCTAAACTATGATATTTTAAAAGATAAAAAGAGAAGAGTGTTTCAGTACAACCTTATCTTGTCATTCTTGGTGACATATAGATATTGGAGCTACCATGTATAGAAAAGTTAAAAAAATTGTATGAACAAAGAGTTTTATAGTTTTTCTTATATAACATACATATTTGTATATAAAAAACACAAAATTAAAAAGTAAGTATATCACACATTAAAAAATTAAAAGATCTAAGTTTGTTTTTTTATTCTCGTAATAAGTTTGTCTTCTTTAATAAACCTCATTGTGTGTGTATATATAGATAAAGAGAAAGGTTTAAATACAAAGACATATTATCGTGCGAAGTATACGAAGGAATATAAATCATTGATCTAAGAAATCAAATGTTAAGATCAAGGGTGTGCCTATTCAACTCATTTGAAAGTGTGAAAAGAGTCTTGATGGATAAAATTAGGTTCTCAAATAATCTATCACCAATAAGTGTGTTAATTGTAAATTATTGTTGGTACCTCTTTCTTTTTTGCTTTCTTTCTTTTCATAGGGTTACTTTTAGAGGAGAGTTTGAAAGAGAGATTACAGCAGAAACTATGAAAAAGCATCACTAAAAGCCCCTCTGCGCACACACACGCACCAAGAGATATAAACGACTCCATGCATGTGTGTCACCTGAGTGATCATATAGATAAAGATTCTTCACTAATTTTGCTGTTTCTCCCCTCCCTAATTCCTTTCCTTTTCAATTTCTTTCAAGAAAAAAAGGAAAGTGCATATATCAATAGCCCAAGCAGCATACGTAATCACCCATTCATATAAATCAATAATGGAGTCTGCAAATTTTCATCTCCATCATCAAGAAGAACATCATCTTGTGGATTCTTCTTTTTCATGGTCCCAAAATCCCATCTTGTACGTCCTCTCTCTCTCTCTCTCTCTCTTCATTTGCTTTTTCAACTTTAGGTATTGATGCTTTTTCTTGAGATTCATTATTGTGTACTAAAAGCATCACATACAACTCATATATATGCTTGAATTTACTAATAAGTGTCTTTATTTTGGATTAAAGTATTTCAGTATTTGATCATGAACTTATGATTATATTCTTGACATCCTTTAATGGTTTCTAGCTAGGGTTTTGCTTTAATCAAAGACCCTTTTCAACATGACATATTATATTTTGCAGGAATGGAACAAATAACATCATAAGTTCAAGAAATTTTGACACTGGCATGGGGTATCCAATTGAGAACTTTGTGTCTCATGAGTTGCAATGTCTTGAGCGAATCAAAGACGAGTTTTCGGTTGCAGAATCGTATCCGAAATTCTTAGAGCTTTTAAATTGCAGCCCAACATCTAACACTGAAGATTTAAACCTACACCCTTACTCTAGCTACTTGAAGAATAATGATCATCAACAAATTAGCTACTCTAATGGGACATTAAGCCAGATTTTCCCTACTATAAACATTCCAAGGTTGAATCAATGCACCACAACCTCATCATCATCTTCAACAATTTCTTCAAGTTCTTTTGATATGAACTGCTTGCCAGCATTGAATCTCTTCGGTTCTCCGAGATTTGATGGGAACTTTAACTATCATGCATCACTCACCACACATAACCGTGGTGCTACATCTTATGGTTTTGATCGTACGCATCAACCAATTCGAAGGCCATCAGTTTGCCCTAGTAAGGTGAGTTACATCTTTTTCCTCGCGTTAAAAGAACTACTAGAAAGCTGAAGTATCACCGACGGACACTTACATCTTTTTTTCTCTCATTAAAAGCACTACTAGAAACCTAGAGTATCACTGACAGACATTTCCGTCGGAAATACATCTGAACGAGAATCCGTTGGTAATAGTCTGTCGATAATTTGGACGTGTATTGCATTGGCATTCATCTTTCTTTATGAAAAGGAAAGATACATTCTTTAATGATGAGCTTTTGACAACCTAGGTTGATCATGATGATTGTATTTTCAAATAAAGTGAAAAACTAAACTTTATATCTATTTTCATCTTATTAAAGATAACATCGGTCTCCACCACCAGAAGGACAGCTCAATCATCAAAGAGGCCAGCTAGCAAATATGTCGATGCAAAGGAGAGTACTCAATCTGTACCACCAAAGAAATCAAAATTGGAACCACGCTCTTCTTCAGCACCCTTTCAGGTTAATTTTACTAAGCATTTGTAATTAGTTAATTAATATCTTTCTTTTTTTGTTCTTTATTTAACTTGAATCGTTTTTTGATTGAATTTATCAATGTTTATTGTATTTAATCAGATCAGGAAGGAGAAATTGGGGGACAAAATTGCCGCTATTCAGCAGCTGGTGGCACCTTTTGGCAAGGTAATGTGCTTCTTAATTTTCTCATCCTTTTGCCCCTAAACAACTAAAAAATAAATAAATTAATATCAAAATATTGAGGTTTTAGCTGACATGAACAATTAAATTTAAAGAATCAATACGTACATCAAAGACTTCACTTCTCGTCTTTTAAAAGTTGATAACTTTCCCTTCTTTTACTTTTAGTACAAACAAGACCATTGAATTAGTCACCTTCATCTTCAATCTTAATAATATTCAAGAATGATAGCTAGAGTGATAACTTTTATTACACATACGGTACCGGTACTAATCGTTTTCGACACCATTTATTTTTCTAAAAATTTAAGTTATCCTTTTGAGGTATTTTATTTGGTGATAAAAGTTACATTTTAGGTCATTAATGTCACATTTGGACTAATTAATTTATCAATTATCATAAAAAGTCTATGTTTATTCTAAATGAAATATATATTACTAAAATCTGTCAACGTATTAAGTTGATCCTGATATGGATATTATATTGGGAAAATTCCCAAAATAAACATCTAATTATTTGTTTTCCCCAAAATAAACATTGATTTTTTAACTTTCACAAACTATACATGCCAAAATCGCCGGAACATCCACCTAATGGTGCGAAATCGCCGGCGAAATTCAAGATAATTAATAATCCGGCTATTTTGACGAAACTCAAGATAATAATCACCTATTTCGCCAGAGTACATAATCCGGCTATTCGCCGGAATACATAATCCGATTATTTTGGCGTAACTCAAGATAATAATCCGACTATTTCGTTAAAATACATAATCCGGCTATTCGTTGAAACTGAAGATAATAATTTGGCTATTTCGCCGAAATATATAATCCGGCGATTTCACCGGCAGAAAAGATGAAAATGCATACGTGTTAGGTCTCTACAACTCCCACATGTTCGATGATTTCGCACCATTAGAAGAATATCCCGACGATTTTGGTATGTTCAATTTGTGAGAGTTGAAAAGTAAATGTTTATTTTAGGGAAAAAAAGTTTTCACATGTTTATTTTAGGAATTTTCCCTATTATATTTTGACAGTTACCTTTCTAATATTATTGATAATTGTTATTAACAAATATTAAAAATAAATTTTAATTATTAAAAAAACTAAATTATATTTTTTAAATCAATTCAAAATGATAACTTTTTTTATTACATTCAATTAGTTATAAATAAATTAGCTAGTATATTAATCATTAACTTAATTCAAATTAATTAATCTAATTGAGTTAAGAATTATATATAGATTAAAGAATGAGGATAATTAGTTTATAGAGTTGGTTTTTTATAGTATATATATGGTTGGAAATGTAATTTTATTATAGAATGAGTATAGACTGAAAATATATTATTTTTCTTCTATATTTAGGTATATAAATAAAGCTTTTTTTTAACGACGTGGGCTCAATTGGTACGTCACACCAGGGGAGGCTCATACATCAGTCTACCCAAACAACCCCCAAGAAATTCGAAATCTGCAGAGGGTGTTCCTAGTTTTTATAAAGTGCACCCTACAAGATTCGAACTCATGACTTCCACATAGGGGAAACCCTTTGGAAAAACCCCATGACCACCAAGACAGAACCTTGATGGCTATATATAAATAAAGCTTTGGAATAAGAATCCAAACTGAGTATAACTAGATTTTGCAGGATTTATATTTTCTGTTAAGTTTTCTAGCATAATCAAAGATACTTTATTTGACCCATACTGGACATTAGCTATATATAAAAATTATAAATTGTAAATTAACCAATTAATTACGGTTAATTTTTTTGATTAATGGTCGCAGACTGATACAGCTTCAGTACTAATGGAAGCTATTGGATATATCAAATTTCTACAAACACAAGTCGAGGTATACAGACTTTCTGTTCATCTCTCAAAACAATATTCTTCTTGGGTGATGTTCTTTATTAGTTTCCCCATAACTTGAATAAGCATACACGCTTTCAAAATTTTAGGATATGTATTGTAATAAAAAATTTGAATTAGTTTATTAAGGTACTTTTAATAATTCACTGCTTTTAAAAGTGAGAATTTGAACTCTCAACTATTAGAAGAAAAGGCTTTTAGAACACTGTTTTCTTGTCTTGGTGGCAGCTGGTGCATGTAGTACCTTTTTTCAATACAAACATTTATTTGGCTATGATTTTCAAACTGAAAAATTAGTCATTCTCTAATATACATGCAACATTTTTTAAAACAATTTTTTTTATATATGTATATAGAGTATTATAAATTAAAGAATTAATTTTACAAAAAAAATATATAAATTAATCATATAATTTAAGTAACACAAACATGATTAAATAAAGTGGTGAGGGCTTGTCAAGTAGGGTTCATACTTCATGCTATATACCCTACCACCTCTCTTAAGCTAAATAAAGTAATAGAAATTGCCATAAATGAAAGAAAACTTGTCTTAAGAATATACAAACTATATATTAATATTTATAAAATTAAAAACTTTATAAATAGAACTATCAAACTATGAAAACCAAGCTCTAATACTTAGATCTTTAACAAAACCCTACATATATAACGTTGTAGGGTTCATGCATGCATATTACACCGATCGACCCCATAAAAACATGCACAAGAACTTAATTACAGAAAAAAAAAATTCTATCCACAACCATTTTTCATGTATGTATTTATATACGTATATATTTAAAATTTGCTTTAAAAAAACATTAATAAACATGTAAAAGCTCGGCCAAATTATACGCCAAATAGGTATATATATAATTAATAAATGACATTGCGTACACTGTTGATTTAATGATTTTCATAGCTTCGATCCCATGTTACAAGGAAGATCGAACTAGCTATACATTTAAATAGGGGTGGGGGTTGGGGTCTAGTGATAAGTATGTTGTCCCATAACCCTAAAATGTTATGAGTTGAAACCTTCCTCAAGACAAAACAATTATGTAATAATAAAAAAAATTACTTTGGTCGTTCAAAAAAAAAGCTATACATTTAAATTGTACTTTGATTTGACATGAATAGACCATGAAACCCTGAACACTGTTGATTTTGTAGACGTTGAGCGTACCATACATGAAGTCAACAAACAAGATTATTGGTGGAATATCATCTGAAAGGGTAAGAACATTTAAAGTTTTTAACCTCATATTAATTATTTACACTACATATGATTCGCATTTGAACATGCTAGGTTTTGTTTCTTTAATTTGTTACTGTAAGAAAAAACTATTGTCAAAACATGATTTTAAAACAAAGTATATTATTATATTAATACTTGTTCTAACTAAAAATAAACTAACCGTAATTTCGATCGTAAATCAATCGCAAATAGCTTTTGAGATCGGTTTACAAACCGAAATTGCTCAAAAAAACCTCCGTGGCAAAATTAAATTTACAACCACTTTGAGACCGTTGAATATTTTGATACCGCTTTTAGTGGTCGAAATTAAGATCCTGTGACCTGTTGGCAACCGCATTTTAGTGACCTCTTTAACGACCTCCATTCAGCGACTGATTTCCGACCGCACTGTTTTGCAACCGTTTTTTCGGCCAAAACAGGTATGGTTGTTAATTTTACAACTGTTATAATTTTGGTCTCAAATTGGCCGCTAAATTTGCAACTGTTTTTTCGTCTTCAAATACCTAGTTGTGTAATAGTGATATTGTGATAGGAACCATTGTTAGAAAAATAAAACTAATACTGAGTGTATTTGATTCTATCTAGGGGCAAATTGAGGATGGGAATACTGAGGCGAAGAGAGCTCTTCAAAGTCGGGGATTGTGTTTAATGCCATTATCATGCTTGTCATACGTTACAGATGGAGTTACCGAAGGCATCTGGCCGACACCCTGATCAACTAACATGATCACTCTCGAGAACTTGAATGGGGGGTGTTGTTTGATGTATATTCAACTGAAATGAAGCTAGATTACTATAAAGTCTTGGAGGCCAGTGCTACAAATTATCAGCAAATTCAGGAGGCTTTCGATCAAACTAAAGTCTATTTAGTCTCTTGAACAGTTATTTAGCATGATCGATGGCATTTGATCTCATTCCCTCACGAACATTATGTCTAAGATCATAGGTTCATGTCTCGTTTTCCTTCCTTTCTTCTCAAAAGTTTAATTAGTCTCACTATTTTCACAATGAAAAAATGGAGCAAATCTGGTCATCTTGTAGGGGATGTTATCAAGTATCGACCATGTTTGATCCATAATTAGTGAGTTGATGTTGTATTATTATGATGATGCTTAGACTTGAAGTAGTCAATTAACTAGGGACGTTGTTGATCTTACTTAATTTATTTTTTATTACTCATGTAGAATTTTGCTACGTATATATGCATTTAGCTATATTTTATGTTATTTGGATTACTTATACTATATTACAATGTATTATACTATCTCAGTGGAATTGAAGCAGCATCTCTACCTCGAGGATAGAGATGAGAATTACCCCGTCACACTCTCTCAAACCCTACCACTAGTTGCGCTATAAGTGGGATTATACAGGCTACATGTGTTTGTTTATATATGTATTTAGCACTGTTAGTTTAAAGTATATTATTGTCATTCATGTTGTAATAACTTACTGTATTGCGCTATTCACGAAATAGTGTTCTTGAGCCATTGACTTTTCCCCACATGACACTATAACTGCTTTGTGGGCTTCCCTGGTGGTTGGCCACACATAGCCGCAAGCACAAGACAAGGGTCCGATCCACCTTCCCCCCACCTCCGCTCCTAGTTCAACATGTCAGATCACCTTAGGGTATTGGGGGCGTTCAACCCGATTGTAATCGAGTAGGCCATCGAGTAAATGAGTAAAGGGGAACACCGCCCCTATTGACTCGAGTAGGGGCGGGTAAGGGTGATCGAGTAAGATGAACGAGTATATTTACTCGGAGATGGCCGTTCACCTACCTTTCAACCATCCAATACCCACTTGTACCTCATGTATTAAAAGTTGTACATATAAAAAATAAAGTTGGTGAGTAAATGAGTAGGGTGTTTCCAATAAAATCTGAGTAAATAAGTAGTTTTGAGATGACAAAATTCTATTAGACAGTTTTGGTGAGTAAATGAGTAATGGGGTTAATGGCCCCCAACACCCTTAGTGGGTGTGAGTGTGACTAAAAGCACTGCCTACATAACGCCTATATGCATTGTCTTTTTACTTACACTCACTAACTACTACAGATAGTCTTATAGTAACATAGTTTTATAGCAACGTAATTTAGGGTGCTTTTTTGGCATATTATTTAGCTGTGAAACTATATCTTCTTTCTTTTTGAATTAATTATACGGATGGTTAATGTGGTTTGCACATATTGTCAGTTTGGTCCCCAAGTTCCAGAAACTACATATATGGTCCATTAGTTTGCGAAAGTGTAACATGGGTGGTCCTTGACATGGATAGATGTTAAGTTTTGTTGTTAAATAAGTGTGAAATAATCAAAATACCCCTCTATTTAAAAAGAAAGTAATAATAAAAACAAAAGCAAATTAAATATTAAAAAGATAAGACCCACACCATCTTCTTCCCAACCCTCTACCCCATTCCCGTCGGCCATTCCACCGACACCACCACCATCGCCACCCACCGTCTCCTTCCACCGCCGCCACCAGTTACCACCACCGTCTGATTTCTTTGTTTATTTACATAAAAATTTTGAGTCCTACACAGTAAATTCTTCATATAGACCTCAATGTCCTTGTCTCTATAAATCGCCATGTTCTGGTGAGATTCCTGCATCCCCAACAACCATTAAAACAACCCCAAGACCCAAGACCCGTTTAATCCACCACCACGCGTTTTTTTTTCGGCGATGGTTCTAACACCAGTGGATTTGTTTTAGCGATATAGAGATGAAGGAAAGGGAGGTTTCGTTGGTTGCCACCTAGTTAAAGTTGTAGCTCGATAGAGATGTGAGGGAAAAACGATTTGTAGATGGTGGAAGAGGTGCAGGTTTCTGTGGCGGTGCTCGTTTCTGACACATCCCATCGTTGTCGGAAAAACGATTTGTAGATCCAGGGGTTCAGTTCTTCTCCTCTGACACAACCCGTGGTAAATTCTTCTCTTATATATTCGCTTCAGTGTAGTTCTGATCCAAAATAACTCTTAAAGCCACCCAATATCAATGGATTCCCCGATCAATGGTTTTTCTCTCTACATTCTACTGTCGTTGCTTCAATCATTTTTTTTTTCACAGTTTGGCATAATTGTTGTGACACCCAACATTTCAGGTCAATATCCATATTCATAATTTCACGTTTATATTTCATATTTCCTAGATCATTGTTTGACAAAGTATTGTTAAGGAGTCTAGCAAAGGAACACGTGTCATATTTTAGTAATTTTAAAAATTACTAAGATATAAATGGTTATAACCCACAATGTACGGTCATTGGTGATTATCAAATAATATACAAGTAAAGTCTAGAAACACGTTTTGATATAAAAATATATATATTGGTGATAATAATAATCTACATGAATTGATACGAAAATAATTAATTCACATAGTCCATGCTTGATATTTGGACATGCATAAAAGTAGCAAATTATTATCTATGACGGACTACAACTAGTTATTTGTCTAGACTAGTGGGAAAAACTGCATAAAATATATAAAGATATTTGATCACTAAAAGTTCCTACACCGTGTATTATATCACGCGAGCACCTATCGGGTTTACACTACCTAAAGACCATCTAACTAGGACTTGGATTGTAACTATGAGATGTGACAACACCCACCCCCCTACACCCCTCTTTCGGCCGAGAATGGCCAAGTGGGGCCACCCACTTACAAAACCAACAACTTCTTCATTGATTGTTGTTGTAAGAACCTTGTTTATTCACCCTAAAATCAAGCCAAGATCAAATCAATCCTTTCTACCATGCCTTACAATGATGATTGTTGAATCCAACACTCCAACTCCTTTTCCTCTATCCATATATACGATGCACACACCACACACACACACATTTAGCTCTTTCAAAAATCTAGAACAAAGTTCCTTAGAAGTGTTAGCTAGAGATTTAGAGAAGATTCAAGGAGCCTTGGAGGTTTAACGGAGTCATTTTCACAAGCAACTCGAGCCATCACCATCTCCCACTCGTGATTCTTCTCCTAGCTTGTCTAGCGGTATGAAACCGACACCAAACCCTAACTCCATCTTTTATTCTTGATCTAAGCATGTTGTTTATCTTTGAAAACGAAAGGGTTTTGAGGAGTTAATGATTTTTATAAAGTTTGACAAGTGTGTGTGTGTGTGTGGGTGTGGGTGTGGGTGTGGGTGTGGGTGTGGGTGTGGGCGTGTCTAATTTTATTGTTAACTTGAAAATGATAAAGTGTATGTATACATGAATAAGAATCAAGGTATATATAGAGGAATGTATATTATTGTTGTGTTAACTTAAAGTGATTAAAATGTATTCATGCATACATAAAAATCATGATATTATATACATATATGGATGATGATAACTTATTGAACTTGGAAAAATTGTAAATTGTATATGCATGCATGTAAATCAAGATCCACATACATATGTGTAGTGTTGTAGTTGTTAATTTGGAATTGTTAAATGTATATATGCATATAGAAATCGAAAATAGACATATACGTCCATATTTATGGTATTGGAACTTGCAAGTTATGATTATGTGTTGAACATGAAACTTGTCATGATAAAAATGTTTAGAACATTTGATAAATATCAAAAGCATATATAAATAATTATATGTTTATAACTTGTTATTAGTTAATAACAAAACATAAGGAGCAAATTTGTTGCATGTGGTCGAACTATAAAAGTGTTTATATGCATGTTTATAGAATAAAGTTATGAAAAAGTCCATGTTATTTGGTAAAGTATATGAATATGAGATCAATGACTTCTAGAAGACAAATACATAGATCTGGGAAACATGATAACAGGTTATCTAAAAATTTATGTTCACATATGCATGTGAAATCGTAAAAATACTTTAATGCATATATAGAAACATAGGAATACTTGTATACATGTATTGGTAAAAATAATTGCATGACGAACGTAAACGAGTTAATAAATGTCGTTTGGAACATAAGTATTTGCATGAAAACGTGGTAACGTGGTCTATACGTATGTAGGGTAATTAACATGCATGGATATACTTGAACGATATTTGAGATTTTATATAATTAGTTTTAAGAAATAATTATATGTTTATACGTGACCTATAATGTGAATATATTATAAGTTGTTACAAAAATAATATTTATTTTTGGTACCACAAGTCACCAATAAGGAAACAAAGACGTACTTAACGGGATTCGTTAAGTCGGGTGAACAACTTGCGTTTAAGACGGGTAGTCTTAACACATAAGTATCCTTGTGTGATTAAGATACGGATAGGCGGGGCCTACATTTATATAAATATTTGCTAGCATACACTATTGTCAATGTGAGTTTTACTGTCCCCTTTTTTCTGGTTTTTGAAATGTTTTGAGGAAACATACTTATACTTATTTTCATACAATAATGAAATGAACAAAGACCAGACCGTTATGTTTGCATGAGGAACAATAGAGCGCTAAAAGTCCCCTGAACAACATCAACATTTTGTAACCATTAGCTATGGACTTAGCCTAGGATTCTATAAATAAACTATGCCCCCGGTCATGGTTTGTCGCGCTAACCGGGACTTGAAGGGTCAAATGGCCGCATATTGTCTTATTCCGTTCTCGTGGTATAGCGAGGGAGGGGCATTCACCAGTCATGGTTTGGTTATGGTCTCGTGTATTACATATTATTTGTATTCTTTGCTAGTTTGCAAATGGGGTCAATTGGTCATTCATTGTTCAATTCATTGGTTATATATATATACTGTTTGATCGGAAAAACTTATACATTTGAACGCTTGTGAACGTTGGAACTACAAGAACATTTGATCAAAACCTGTGAACTCACCAACCTCGTGTTGACACTTTTTAAGTATGTTTTTCAGGAAATTGAACGTGGTCGCAAGGTTAGCAATCTAAGATATATGCATGCACGATGGATACGGCTTTTGGGGGGTTTCTCTTGTATAACTCATTGTATGAGTCATATTTACGAAATCTTAACTTTTTGTAAATTCAATTAACATTTTGAGATGTAAAACTTTAAACTTGTTTATGTATCCATCTATCATGTATGTGTTTGCGATAGTCATATGCTTTGGAAACCATGAACGTTACGCATCGCGTTTCCGCCTTTGCGGGGTGTGACAATTGTAAATAAATTCAACATTTATGCAACTGTTAATGATTATTTTGTATTTCGATTTATATAATACAGACCTGGAATTCATTTTTTATGATGTTTAACATTTGGTAACTCTATTGTGCTGAAGTCGTTAAGATCTTAGACAAATACAATCATGATGGTGATTGTCGGTTTTCCCGCAGGGTGGCGGTGGTGATCATAAAAGAAAAGGGGAAGATGAAGTGGGGTGGGCAAAGGTGGGTCCCACTAACTAATTTGTTATGGTTTAAACTTTTTTTGAAATAATGGTATTTTTGTTATTTAAAAAAATTTAACAGCAAAACTTAACGTCCATCCATGTTAAAGACCACATGTGTTACAGTTTTGGCAAAGTAATGGAACATACATATAGTTTCTGAAACTTGGGGACCAAACTTGTAATATGTGTAAACCACAGGGACCATGTGTGTAGATAACTCTTTCGATTTTAACAAACCTATATTTCTAATTTGCGCGATTCGACGCGCACAAAAATCCATCGTTCCGACTAATTGCTCGTCAAGATCTGAAATTGCAAGGTTAATTAAACTTCATCCAGTTCTTAGAGGTTTGTAATCGATGATTTTTTGTTCGTAAAGACAGTATTCCACTTTTAAACTTACTGTTCGTTTTCCTCTCTCTAGATGCTATTAAGACTTAATTTAGGTGGTATTTGGATGTACATTTTCACATGATTATTGGAATAAGATAACTAGGGCTTGATTGGATGATGTTTGTTTTTGAAGGATTTATGATTTGAATAGTAAGCATTTTAATTTTGTGAAGTGAAAATGATGATTTGAGACTAATAGGCTATTTATCTTCCGAAGCTCTATTGATTTCCTGGAAGAAATAGGTTTTTGATTTAATGATACTTTTACATGATAAATCTAACAGACTACAAGGTTTCAGTTGAAGATTCTGTTCTAATAAAAGAATTTTGATTTAACCTAACCGTAGAGTCCAAACTTATCCGAACATCTTAACTTACTGATTGTGCATTTTCTTGGTTTTAAAAAGCATGAAGCGCTCCAAGGCGCGAGGCGAGAACTTCACGTATACGAGGAGTTGCTCTGTGTACAACCAAGCAATCTTTATGCAGTATGAAAGTTGCATCTCTCTTATCTCTTTTAATATTAGCTTTTTTATCAAGTAAACTTTCATAATCTCGTTATCCATTTTATTTTTTTTACATATCATAGTCCTACAGACCCTACTTTTGACCAATTTTGTCCCAGATGTGCATGAAGCTTTGGCTCAAAGCCTGAGGCGTTTTCCCGATCGCCTCGGGTTTCAGGCGCGCTTTTTAGAACCAAGTGCATTTTACTGATGAATATAGGCATGATTTAGTAGCCGACGAAAGAAACTAGAATTTAGTAACTTAATTCTAGTATTCAACAGGCTTGTATTCTTGAAACATCTAGTGTGACTTATTTGCAGTATTCTAAGCATTTTTCTCATGAAATTTTGATTTTATATATACAGAGATTCGGCGTTACGTCAATTGTAGGCACGATTGCTTGGTTATGATTTTCTCTAGGATCATCAATAAACGCAGCCTTAATGTTGTGCTGTCGACCTCTTCACATGTGTATGGAGCTCTGCACCCGGTTCCAAATTGCAGAAACTACAGAGAGTATTCAATTATGGAAGGTTGTAACACGCACCCTAGTTCTCAAAGGACTTACCAAGTTGTAGCTGCTGCAACTCGCGATATGGGAATTGGGAAAAATGGCAAGTTACCATGGAAACTGCCTTCTGATCTCAAGTTTTTCAAAGAGATAACAATGGGTACATCAAATCCCACCAAAAAGAATGCTGTGATCATGGGGCGAAAAACATGGGATAGTATCCCTCTTCAATATCTACCTCTTTGTGGTCGCCTTAATGTTGTGTTGACTCGGTCAACGACTTGTAATGTTGCTACTTCTGAGAATATTTTTACATGTGCGAGCATTCCTTTTGCTTTGGAACTGTTAGCATCTTCTCCTTATTCTTTGGAGACAGATAAAGTGTTTATTATAGGAGGGGGACAAATATTAAGGTAAAACATATATTAGTTTTGGATATTATATGTTTGGTTTTGTGCATCTTTAATTAATAATATGTTGTTTGGTACAAGGAAGCCATGAATGGTTCAGGTTGTGAAGCTATCCACATGACTGAAATTGATGCAAGTATTGATTGTGATACTTTCATACCTCGCGTTTATATTTCTGTATTCCGTCCTTGGTGCTCATCTTTACCAGTTACAGAAAATGATAAAAGTTATCGTTTTGTGTCCTATGTTCACGTATGCAGCTCTTCAGATTCAAACAAATTAAAGGTCGAGAATTTTGCTTTCTTGCCAAAGTTGATTTTTGACAAACATGAAGAGTTCAAATCGCCTCACCAAAAGATTGAAATGACTAATGGCATGTAAGAACAAACAACTTATTTCAGGTCATTGCTATATTATTTAGCAAGAATGGCAGCCTTGGATCAGTTACTTATTATAGTAAATTTATATCCAATTATTTGACATTCTTAATAGAAAGTTTAATAATTTGTTGTACTTGAAAGCCTCCGGTCTTTCATAATCATCTCCATAGTAGTCAAAGGTAATCTCCATAGTAGTCAAAGGTAACACAGCCACAAAAAAAATGTGTAAAAATCTGGCCAAAATTTGCCAAAAGTTTGTCTGCCCGACGTAAACTAGTCTAAACAGCTTAAACTAAACTAAAACAGTTAAAAATGGTTTGGAATACACGTGCACCTTGTTTGTTTCCGCGACAAGGTTTTTAAGCGCCTTGCGCCTACACGATATGCTCATCCTTTGCGCCATGAGCCTTTGACTACTATGACCTTCTCATGCAAAGTTTAGTGACAAATGCATCCAAGTGTACATTATTTGGAACATGAAAGGAAATTTTAAGAACCAAGCTAAAACGCACGCCCGCCACCCACCGCCTTCCAAAAAAATAATTGTCATTTTTTACTCTTCTTTCCTTTCAACTACTTTAACGATGATACTTTGAGGGTCAAACTCCTGAAAAACTACTCCGTTAAGACCATATTACTCTAAAACTTGTTCGGGTGATCGGGTCAACTGTCCGGATCCTTCTTGGTTTCGTCGATGCAACCGCTAAACAATCCACTTGTGACATTCGTTTGTGCCTTGTGTTTAGTAGTTGATGCTCCTAACCTGGTCGATATTAAAGTTGGATAATTGCATCTGCTAAGTCTTTTATGTTGATTGTTAAAATCAGCTTTTACATACAAAAAAATTTTCATACCTTTATTACATTTTGTCATGTTTGCCTGAAACATGACATATACACATATTAAATGAACGTTTTAAAGAGATGAATTGACATTAAATGAATGTTTTAAAGAGATGAATTGAAGATGAAGATAATTTACTTGTTTTATAACCATGAGCTACTCCAAGTTCATAGGTAATAATTATATTTAAAAACTTGATATCCACTTGCATGTAAACAGTGGTATTTCACTTTTTATCCACCCTAGTCAATCGTGTGGTTCTTTTTCCGAATCGGTGGAGCATCTTATGATAAATTGTCATATCGCTTCAATGATTTGGTCCCAAGCTCTACAATGCTATAAGTTACCTCTAGCCTACACCTCTACATTTGATGACATACCGTTACCCAACTCCACCTCTACCCGGGCCATGTCTAAAATCCTTAATGCTATCCGTTTTGTTGCTTTTTGGTGCATTTGGAGATATAGAAATGACTATGTATTCAAAGGTATCTCCATGTCTTCTACTAAAATCATGGATGAGATCAAAGTTTTGAGCTATCTATAACATCCCAAAAATAATAATAATAGGAAATAAAGTTACGAATGAAGCTCGGAAGATAACGAAAAAAACATAGCGGGCTCGTGGGCTTGGATCGCGGGCCAAGTATGGGAGGTGCAAGGAGGAGGAGTAAAACCCTACCTTCCTTCCTCTTTCTCACCACACTCCATCATCTTCACATATTCTAGAGAGAGAGAGAGTAAAGAGAGAAAGCTCTAAACCGACACCCGAGGCCTTCATACGCGACCCAAGATCATTGTTGAACACTATTGGAGGTTGGAGAAGGTGAGATCAAGTGATAACAGGTATCAAATCCTCCTCAAATTCGATTTCTATATTGAAATTGGTTTTAGGGTTTCAAAGTGGATTTTTATAAAATGTCGAGATTTTTACGATGGAATTGGACTAGAAAGCATGTATTTAGCTTCATGGAAGCTAAACACAAGTTTTGGACGTAAAAAGATCGAGTCTTGGATCAAAAACGACGAAATCAGCCAAGAACGCTTGAATCATCCGAAAACTCTATGAATGGTCTGAAAACTCTGAAACGTCCGAAAAGTATTTCGGATAGAACTTTTCGATCGGAAAGTATTTCGGACATCATAGATTTCGGACAGGACATTTCGATTGAGAGGTATTTCGAACAAGACATTTCGGTCGAAATGTATTTTGGACAGAAAAGATTTCAGAAAAAGTATTTTCGAGCGAAAAAGCCATGTAATAGAAAATAGTTTTAACACAGAAGTTTTCGATCGAAATTGTTTTCGATCGAAAAAGATTTCGGTCGAATAAGATTTCGGACAGATAGTTTTCGGATGAAACATATAGGTTGTAACCTTGTTCCATTCGTGACCCTTGCCAGATTCGTTAGCATCCCACCTAGCACGAAGTTTCCTAACTAAGTGAGATAAGTTTCTATAGAAGTCAGGTGAGTTCTTATTGTTTTTTTCCTAAATAGTTTTGGGCTGGCATGCATACTGTTAAAGAGATAGTTTTCAAAGTTAAAGAGTATTTTATAAGAATTATATATTTTTATAAAATGAAAGTTAAAGAATTAAAGAGTATAGTATTCTATTTTAAACAAGTTTTTGAAAGATAACATTGAGTTAAAGTAAAGAACGATAAAGGAGCTGTACCTCGGTATAGCTCGACAGTAACAGTGATAGTGACAGTGACAGATATCATGTTATATGCTTATGTGTTAACATGTGCTATTTGTCTATTTGAAAGTTATGTCATTATATTTCTATTTTGTTTAATAGTGTAATTGCATTGCATAGTAGTTGCATAGTAAAAAGTCATGCAGGCATGCTAAAGCAGAAAGTCTCACCCTGGGGTGTGAGCAATGCTAAAGGAGTCTTACACTTCGGTGTAAGCAATGCTAAAGGAGTCTTCACTTTGGTGTAAGCAAGAAAGTCCTACCCTGAGGTGTAGGCAATGCTAAAGGAGTCTTGCACTGACGTGCAAGCGAGAAAGAAAGTCCCACCCTGAGGTGTGGGCAGTGCTAAAGTAAAATTCTTACCCTGAGGTGTAAGCGAGAAAGGGATCTGGTCCTCGGACCATGATCCATATGTGAGAGTTAAAGTATGATAAAGTCACTTGTCCTGTACAAGTGAAAAGATTGACAGGCAGAGTACAGGAGGACACCCTAATGGGTTTCCTCAAAGCTAAAGTTTTAAAAATAGACAGTAACGTAACAGTTTTATAATTGTAACGTTGTATAGTTTTAAAGTAAAGTTAAACTGTTTTCAAAGAAAGTGAAAGTAAAGCTTATTTTATTTTTATAAGCTGCAAAAAAGAAAGTTTTACAGTTTAAAGTAAAGATAGAACTCACCAGCGTTAGCTGACTTTTAGTATGCATGACAGGTAGATAATGTAAAGAGAAAGTAAAATAAAGGAGTCAAGAGGGCTGGATAGCATGGACATCGGGCTGCATCACTAAAGACTGACATTTCCAATCATGATAGTTCATGTTATAGACAATGATTTACATTATCGTTTGTTGAATGTTTTAATTTGAAGACTTCCGCTGTAATAGATTCTGATTTCTGGTTTAAGAACTATGTTCTTTATGTTTTGTGCCAACTATGAGATGTACCCGGTTTGGGGCGTTTCACTATCTTTGGATCATCAACCGCGGGAAGCTTCATAGCATAGATTGGGAAGCTTGGCGTAGTTTCAATTTTTCTATTTTGTAACGGCTTGTTCTTGGTGTTGGTTTTCTAGTTTCTAACTTCTTGGTAGTCGGTGATTGAATAAAATTGCTCCATCACCGTTCCAAAAAATATATTAGTAAGGTGTAATTGGAAAATAGAGTAGAGTGTAATTACAAAACCTAATATAATTTTGTTAAGGGAACTTTATTTTTTGGAATTATATATAATCAAAATTAAATGATTTTATTTTTTTTAACGGCTAACATTAAGAACTGTGGAGGGTACTAACAAAATTCTCCTCGTTGGGACCCCTTATCAGGATTCTAGTCCATTACATCCACAAGAGTAAACCCTTTTACAGGAAAACTTTCTGACCACCACCAGAAGCCTGATGGCATTAAATGATGTTATTAACAATACTTGGGTAATAGTAACAGGGATAGGGGCAAAATATGACGTAAACTTTCAGTAGAAGACCATTGATGAAAAGTTTGATTTTAATGAGCGAAAAGGGAAGAATGGCAAATAGCCAAGGGACCCGTTATGTAACTCGCTCAAAAGATGTTGACACTCTCACAGTCAAACAGTCACACTGCGATTAGTTAGACTGCGTTCGAGACTTCGAACACAGTGTAATTGGGCCTATTAGTTGGGCTAAAAATGGTCTCAATTTGCGGGTGGGATTTTCTTGGGACTTTTAAATACACTGACGGACCCAAATAAATACAACTTTTGAGTAAATTTGGTTTAGTTTTTATAAGAGGCTACGGACCTATGATTTAATCATTTGGGGATTTTATATCCCCCTCTAATGTATCTAACTAGTTTAGGTAGCCCACGCGTTGTGACGGGGACATTGATAAGATTTGAAACTTTATCAAAAAAACGAAACCGTGAAACATGTCGAAATATTAACTAAAGAAATCACGTCATTGAAACGTAGAAAGGAATAAACACGTTACAACGGTATATCCGAAATTTAAACAAACATCACATTGTTGACCCAGGTTAGTTTTGAAGAAAATTATATCAAAACTTTGATAAAAATATAGTGATTAAAATTAAAAAAAAACAAAGAAGATAGGAAAAAAAATTAAAAAAAACAAAGAAGATAGGAAAAGAAAAAAGAAACTCAAACACAAAAAAGGAAATAAAAAAGAAAAAAAAACAAAATTAAAAAGTAAATATAGCAAAAACGGGCCAAGGATTGTGGGGCGATGGGTTGAAATCTGCGTCCCTGACCCGTGCATGTTGAGGCACGCTAAACCGAAAAAAAATTAACATTAAAATGGTGCTTAACCCCTCGGAAAAAATATAATGTCAAACATTTAAAAGTTAAAACAGAAAAGTTAACATAAAAAATAAAACAATTAACAGAACTAAAAAAATTATTATTAATGTCCGCACGTTGCGAGGGTAGTGTTAAAATTCGTAAGACTCAGTTTCGATGACCGACTTGCGACGCGTGAACCTGTGAAAAAAATTAACGTCCATAAAACTTTATAAGCTAAAACTTTAACGTAGACCGTAGAAAATAAAATTTAAATGGAAAACATCAAACTTCTTAACGATGTAATTAATCTTAAACTACTAATAGCAATAAAGTTTAAACTAAAATTTTTTATAAATATTTATGGAACTTTAGTACTTAATTTTTAAATGATTATAAGTACATCAAAAAATAGTAAAAAGAAAACAAAAAAGTAAATAGAAAAGAAGTTTATTCCCAATCACCTCATTACCCTCTTCATCATGCAAGATTTCATTACACGTGTACCTAGTATTCTCATTTAAGGAACACATGTGTGCCTCTGAGTATTAGGCATGTGAGGAAAAGTAGGCTAGGGGCTTGCAAGAAACATTTGTACAAGGCGCTTAAACATTTATACATTTATGAACAGTAAAAATGTGTCTGTAACCGACATTCACAAATGTATGTTATGTAATAATAAGAGTAAAATTCGTTTTTGGCCTATGGTTTAGTCAAAATAGCAGTTTTGTTTCATTAGTTTCAGTTTGACTTTTTTACTCCCTTGGTTACTTAATTGTCTCAATCAGACCCCTAGCACTAACTTCGTTAGTTTTTTCTGTTAAATAGGAGGGTATTCTAGACTTTTCACATAAAAAGACTATTTATGTAATAATCTCAAATAACGAGGGACTAGTTTTGTAATTTATATACCCTTAACAAGAAAACTCTTAGTTCTCACCCTAATGGTCAGATCTGCAGAAAGAAAAAGAGAGAGAGAGGGACGATGGAGGAGGTGGCTGGCGGAGGGAGGGACAGGCGAGTTGGAGGTTGGTTCAGGCAAGGTGGCGGAGGGGGCGGCTGGTTCAGGCAAGGTGGCGGAGGAGGAGGCTAGTTCAAGCAAGGCGGCGGAGAGGCGCGGAAGCGGAGGGGGCGGCGGTGGTGGCGACGGCGGAGGGGGCGGCTGGTTTAGCAGGTGTTCACAAGGTGTTGGTATTGAATATGTTCACAAGGTGGAGGTACCCATCGCCACCTCCGCCGTCTACAGGTGGAGGAGCCCACCGCCGCCGCCTACAGGTGGAGGAGCAAAATTGGCAAAGGGAGGGAACTACCACCTTCAATCCCTCACATATATGTTAGTTTCCCTGGAAGCCGCCGCCGCCTTCTCGTTTTCCGGCTACCCAACAGCCCCACCCTCATCGCCTTCCCGTTTTCCGGTTAGTTGGTTGTAGCTCATAATACGGTCAGCAGGACAGTTTCAAAATAGATTGTGAATATGTAGCATCGTTCAATTTCAACTTTTTCTTTACCATTTTTACAGGAATCCAGTTTCAAAATAGAGAGAGGAAATGGGGGTGGTCAACTTGAATTTGAGTTCTTTTGTTTGCCAATTTTGAGTTCTTTCGCAGGAAAACCAATTTTGCAGAAACCTAGTTTTTTCTTTGCCAATTTTGTCATTGTGGTCACCTTGAATTTGAGTGTGGGGGTGGCAGTGGTGTTGTGGTGGTGGTTGTGTGAGGTGCCGGAATTGAAGGTGGTGGTTGTGTGGGGTGCTGGAATTGAAGGTGGTGGCCGGAAGGGAAGTATACGGTGGTGGTGGTGGATGAAGATGGTTGGGTTTTAATTATTTGAGTAATTTACATGTATGGTCCCTCTATTAATTTAAGAAAATGACACAATTAGTACTTATTAGTAAAAAGACTAAAATACCCTTATTTTTAACGAAAAAAATTAACTGAGTTAGTGTTAGGGTTCTAATTGAGACAATTAGGTAACCACATAGAGTAAAAAAGTCAAATTGAAACTAATGAACCAAAAACGTTATTTTAATTAAACCACAGGGGTTAAAAACGAAGTTTACTCTAATAATATTTAGCCAACATATTGTGAGAGGCGTGAACAGTAAGAGGTGACCCAATCAAGGTCGGGCAAGGTCTTGGTTTTTCTTTAGTATATGTTTGTTTGAAATGAAATATGGAACAAGTAATGTCTTTTATTTTTTTAAAAAATAAAACGTATTCACGTCGTAATTTCAAAAATAATATTTTTTTGGCCAAATTTACATATTGTTTCCTAGAAAGTGTTATAAATACAATATATATGAAGTATATGGCTTTTTATGTTATGTGTTTAACATTCTTATTTAAAAAAAAAAACAAAACGTATTCGTGTCGTAATTTCGTAAATTACTCAAAAATTAGTTTTTTAATGTTTTTTTTAATTATTTCATAAAGATGATGTTTATTTAGTATATTTTATATATTTTGATTTTAATGTAAAAAATATATTTAAGTTAAAAAAACGGATATCCGTTTTACTATCCGAATCCGAAATTTCAGATTCAGATACGGATAGTGAAATCCACTATCCGAAATTTCGGATTCGGATTCGGATACGGATAGTGAAATCCACTATCTGAAATTCGGATATCCGAAATTTCGGATACGGATAGTGAAATCCACTATCCGAAATTTTCGGATATCCGACTTTGAACACCCCTACGATTATATACCCATAAATAAACACTATCAGTATTTAATACGTTTTTAGTGGAAGAATTGATGTTATTGCTTTGTTGTCCTCTAATTATATATTTATAATTTTTTTTTTGTCATAAATCAAATTTTCGTGACCAGTCATATTAATTGTTATTTTTCAAACCGTTTAATTCACCATATTGAAGTTGTTGCTCAGAATAAAGAACAATTCAAAGAGCAGGTAAGTTAATAAAGTTAGGGGATGCTTGGTAAAATCTGAATCATTAAGTACTGAACCATTAAAACGTCTGAATGGTTCAGCATGGTTTTTGAGCTGAATCATTAAGATGCTGGTAAAATTCGAAATAAACACCCCCTACCTCTGACCGATTCAGAGGTAGCCTCCTAATAAAATCATTAAAAACATATCAAACAGCCACTTACTAAAATCAAAGAGCCCAAGAAAAGAATTAAAAAGGCCCAATATAAAATTAACTAACTTTTTTTATAAATTGTGGGCCTGAAGCACTTGTTTTATCCCATAAACCCATTGGGCCGCCCTGGTCTATGTTTTCATTTAAAATTTGTTAAAAATTGAGCCGTCATGATTTATGTATTTTGTTAGATTAAAAAATGTTATGCGAGTAAAACTATATACGTAATTATAAAAATGGTATCTTATGGTAACACTTTTAAAATATTTAGTTTGGTGATTTTCTATTTAATTATTCATTAGCACCTAATATTAAGTAAATTTACGTTTTGTTTTTAATCTTTTTATATATCATTTAGTATAAAAACATAAAATTTAAACTCTAGGTAACTTTTGTTTTTTGAATAATTGCACCCTTTTGGCATCTTAGCTTCAAAAAAAATGTTAAGAATTGCTTCAAAGAAACCCGATTTCAGCAATACTTCTTTACAAAGGCAAACGAGAGACCATCAGGTCCGGGAGACTTATCCGAATTAATAATACTCGGCCTACTAGGTATAGGATAGCTACTTATGATACACGAATTAATAACTAGGTATGAAACTGAAATTAATAATACTCGACGACTACTTTCTTCCCTGAAAACTATCGTTAAGATAAATATATAATTATTGAAATTAATATAATTTATTCGTCGGTCGAGAAGAAGAGGTGACCCCCCACCCACTAATAATTAGCAAGTCCAAATATCGCCAAGCCGGAGTTGCCTAATTTAGTAGAAAAGAAATTAACTTAGTAGAAAAGTTTTAATTTTCTTCTAAGAAAAAATAGTCTATTTAATAAAAACTAGTTAATAAAGATAGTTTAAATCTGTAAAAGAAATCTTTTAATAAACGGTTTTAGAGTATATTATTAAAGATAAAAAAGTTTAAAGAACAAATATCCATAAAGATTATTATTTTTTTATATATTTAATTATGTAAGAATTCAAAACACATTTTTTTGAACGGCAACACTTAAATGTTCTAGAATAATTGGGTTTCCCCGAGGCAACACTTAGAACATCTAGGGCAGCCAACCCTAGGAGAAACCCTCCAACTGAGTAAACCCCCTGACCTGACCACAGACCTCCTTTTTTACTGTGACCATGATTCAAACCCAAAATCTCCATTATGAGAAATGTTGGGGTTATTATTGCACCATTAACGGTATTCAAAACACATACATGCATGGAATATTAGAATTATTAGTTTTTATTTATTGGCTTGTTGAAGTTGAAGTCAACTATGTGACTATGTCCTTGGAAGCATTTTGCAAAAGTTGAGTCGTTCATCGTTAGAATGAGTAGATAAATTAAATAATTAAACAAATAAATCATAATTAAATTTTGAACTTAAATAATTGAACTGATGCCATCAGGCCTTTAGTCTGGTGGTCAGGGGGTTTTGCCATAAGACTTTTCTCCTGTGGAGGTACCAGGTTCAATTCACACAAGGTCCACTTCATAATTTCAGGAACACGCTCTGTTAGAGTACTTGAACTCTGGGCTAGGTGGGGTTAGCGACATCCTAACCGACGTGCCGTTCTAAAAAAATAATTGAACTGATTCAGAAACTATTTTTGATTTTTTTTAAAACCGAGTTTTATGGTTCAGTTATGGTTTTATGGTTTTGAGTATAAATTATTAAATTAAACAATCATTAAAAGCGACATTAATATTTTTTATTTGTAAATATATATTATAAGCAAAAAAAAAATTAAACTTTTTGTAAGTGATATATTACTGGTCTTCTTTATAAATTAACATGATTTGATGTTTTAGTTAACCCAAAACTTGATTGGATTCATTAACTGGTTTGGAACCAAATTAACCAAACGAGCTCTCAATAACTGAAATAATGGAACTGTATCGAGCGATCATAAAAAAAGTCTAAAAGCCTATATATCGATCATAGGTTAATTTTTTGTTCATAATCGAATCGAACCAACCCATACTCACAACAATTAAACTAGTTGCCTAAAGTTCATCGTTATGCTCGCTAGAGTTCGAATCTATGATGGATCACTATTTGATGAAAGGGTTCGCCACCTCTCAGTGGAAAGTTTTCTCAGAAGAGCATCACTCAGAACTCTAGTAACCCCTACATGATACGATACGATACGAATTATATGAAATTCTAAATTGCAATAGTAATTTACCAAAATTTTTAAATATATGGTTTTCTAACAAAATTTACATACTTTCTTCTGGTATCATACATTTAATCATTTACGAATTGTGATCTTTTACCTATATTATTCGATGCCACGTATAGTGTAGACTTATACAATACCAATAGTACTTACAATATATTATATATATAAAAAATTATAATACAAGTAAATACATTTAAGATAAAGTAAAATAACATATCCATATCCATATCCATATCCAAGCTCGCCATTTTGATGTTAATCATAATCCTTTATTGGTAAACGTCAATCATTGTACCAACTAAATTTAGCGTACCATGCATGCATAATGCTTAACTAAATGGGGGACGATTCCAATAAAAATTGTTTTTTTGCTAAAAAATTCTAAGAATTGGGTCAAACGAACTCCGATTGAGCTCATTCCAGCGACGTTGTAACCGTCTCATCGAACCCTAACCCTGACCCAAAAACCTAAACCCCCCCTCCAGCCGCACTCCCAAAAACCTAAACCCCCTCCAACCCCACCCCGAAAAGGCTCAAACCACCACCCCCTCCCACCCCACCCCCAAAAACCTAGATCCATCCCCACCCACCCCCAAAAACCTAAACCTCCCACCCCCACCAAAAAAAAACTTAAACCATAAAATCTAAACCCTAAAAGCTAAACCATAAGGCTAAAACCCTAAAATTCAAACGTAAAATCTAAACCTTAAAAGCTAATCCCTAAAAGCTAAGATGGTAGAGTTCGACGAGACGGTTCCAACGCCGCTGAAATTAGCTCAATCGGAGTTCGTTTGATATCGTTTCTTAATATTTTTGTCATTTGTTAGATTTTTTAACAAAAAAATACTTTTTTATTTGAAGCTCCCCCTAAGTAAATATATATTACTTTTGTTCACACAATTTTTTATTAGTTTGGATACTTATTTTATTATTATTTCTAAAACATATAAATACGTGGTTGTTGTCATGGTCGAAGCAACAAATTCTGGTATTCTTTTCACCCAAAACATATAAATACTTAAATAGCATAAGGGACAAGAATAAAAGTAACAAAATATTTAAAAGAAGTGGCCGGGTTACAAAATTAATAAAAATAAAGTCAAAATCTAATAGCTGACGTGACCTTTTATTCTTGTAGGTTTTAAAAAATCTAGTGCTCTTAGTTAAATATTATAATGTATTAGAAAAAAAGAGAGAGAAATAGTTTATAGATATGATATATTTGTTCTCCTTTGTCAAAGAACTTTAAATTCAACGACATGCCAAACCTTCATTGTTAAGGTTTGTGATGTGTAATCATTTAAGAAAATGAAAATTATTAGCAGTTTATTTTTAAATTCGTAAATATTATTTAAATACTAGTTGTGTGACATGCATTTTTGGTATTTGTCATATTGTTATACCTTTTTTACCCACTTGTTTAATTAAGAAGCTTACTTGAACACTTAAATCACAAAGAAAATAATCTTTATATTGTTGAGAACGTTTAGATAAAGAAAATCAATATGCTTAGAAACGAACATGAATTCAAAATGGATAAACATATCCATCATAATCTTTTCAATCATTGACTATGACCATTGACCACCGATGACGTGCCTCTTCATAAAATGAAAACTCATCGCATCTAGACTACAAAGTATGTGGGTTTATTTTCACGGTCACGGGGCCAATTATCAAGGCCCAGTGAGGTTTGCTAAAGATTGCTCGAGGATATCCATATAACTTATCATGGGTCGGCGGTTTCATTCTGCCATGGACTCATCAGGGAATTAGCTCCAAATCTTGATCAGTGGGACACGAGGTACCTTTAGTTAATCGTTTTCAGCACAATTTGAGTATAATACTGTCTTCAAACATTTGACGTGTCTCATTCTCCTACCACCAAAACATGCACGTCCTTGTGCATCGATGCTCGTCCGCAGCAACACGTACCCCGAAATATTACTTTATTTTCGCTTGAGAGAAGCTCGACAAACACTTAATTCTAGCGTGCAACAACCATTTTTCACCCAAATCGGTTCAATAGAACCTCTTTTCTATCATCAAAATCCTGTCGACAACTATGTTCGCGCAGATCCGACACTTGGGCTAGCCCATTACTCTTTACAGCATTCGAGCAAAGTAAACGACCCACTCGCAACTTCATATGTCACTGTGACACTCATGGGAACAAAGATCTTCGCTCACTAGCTTGACTCGCTGTCATGAGCACCCACATTTGATCTTCTCCCACCACAATTACTCATCCATCATTTAAGAACTTTTTGTGGTAGTGACTATGACTTGTCAAATGCCTCGAAAGCTCGAACTTGCTTTAATACCACTTGTCATTGGACCATGCATCTTCATACTCGATTGCTCAAGGACCAGCCTATCGGTCCCACTTACTTATATAGGTCACTGGTTTCGTCCTACTATTGACTCATCGAGAAAATGATCCTAACTCCTCATCAATTTGACACGGGAAATCCAAGCACTTATTTGTGTACACCTTTAATTAACCGTTGAGGCACTCACAAAAGATATGTAAAAATAAACACATGTGGTTCAACACAATTTGAGCATACATGCTCTTCCAAGATTTGACCTAATGCAAACTAGAAGCTTAAACATATAGTAGACGAGATCAACAACAAAAACAACCAATGGACCTCTAAGACCATAGACACCCCCACCAAGCCATGGTGCCACCTAGTCCACTAGGGTCAAAATGATGCATACTTTATATGCTGCAATTCACATGGTGAACATAAGTCTAATAGACACTTTAAGCATGTGATAGAACCCACCACATTACCCAAATACTTCTATAAATATCATCTAATCAACTTGCATGTGATGATTCAATACATTCATTTATAACTCCCGACTACACATATTAACTTATTTTCACGTCAAAATTGGGTCAAGGGAATTGATAAACATTCAATGATGCATGCTACTATTCACTGAGGGTGAGAATAAGTCTAAGAGGCATATTGACCATGTGACGAAACCCACCATTTTACTCAAATTCTATCCTAAAAGTACCACTCAGCAGGTAAACATTTAATATACTTATTTATAACTTTTAACTTTCTTTTCAAAACAAATTAACTTATTTTCACGTCAGAGTTTGGTAAGAATGTGTGTAATGGGGCAACGTCCCACCCTCGGATACTAATTGGGTCATCTCAACTGGAGCAATGCCACTTCAGCCCCACGCCTCTCACGCCGGTTAAACCCATGGAGCCCCTTTAACACCACCTCGTAACGGATGTGACAGGTGACGCCAAGCCAGTACGCTTGGTTTAATAAAAAATTAATCTCATGACGAGACTATGACTATTGATACTTTATATTATATACTTTGTTTGAATCATACTTTGTATCCACCTCAATCATTTGAGTGGACGAGTATTATTATTATTTTTTTATCTTTCATAAAAAAATACCTCATAATTCGAAACATAATAGATATAACTTGTTTTCATAGCTAGTCAAAGTGGATAATTCTTTTCTATTCTTTTATTGAATTATAGAAATTATTTATGAAAGCATAAAATGGTACTATATTTTAAGGGTTATTAAGTATCTATGCATATGTCTTTGGGGTGGTGGTACAATGTTAGAGGTAATGTCTCTTAAACATTTAAAGACTTCAAGGTCATTGATTCAAGTCCCACTAAGTAAAGAAATTTTCCGTTAAAAAAAAGTATCTATGCATGTAATAAACAATATATATTGTAATGAGTGATTCAAACCTACTATATTATCCATGCTGCAATTATTAGTAATTAGAAATTGTAATCCCGCGCTGCGGGAACCATAAAATTCATAAAAGAAACGTATGAAGTTACGGTAACTCGGTTGTGGAGGTCGAAACATAGATAAAAGATATTTAGATAACGGTACCGATATTTTCCAGTCCGTGTCGTTCTCATTCTTCATGGTTGGTAATCGATATAACCCACGATACCTAAAAATACTCTATTTTGAATACGACTCCGTTTTTAACAAAATTTACACTGGGATGTCAACAAAGAAAATAACAAACAAACGCATGAGGGAAAAATCAGATTATATATACAACAGGGGGTAAACTTGAAACTTATAAAACTTGAGGAGGTAAGATTTAAAACTTTGAAAGTGGAGGGATGCTTTTTGTGAAGTTACAAACTTAAGGGTTAAGTTTGGTCGATGGATAACTCCACTGACACATGTGATTGAGTATATTTATAGTTATAATAGCATTTTTACCCTGCGCTTCGCGGGGGAGCGTAGTCATTTTTTTCCCACATTACGCGGCAGGAGTTTGTTTGTTGTCGGTTCCGCTCGTCAAAACCCAAAAAATGACCACGTATATCGGTTACGATGATATTAAAACATCCGCTACGATGTTCGCTGATAAGCGTATGAGTTTGTCACCTCTACTCAACGCTAACGTCACTTGGTACAGCTTATGATACAAAAAAAAATATAATCGATATTAAATACGACTCCGTTTGAAAAAAAATTAATCATGAAAAAAAAAACTAAAATAAGGCGCGCATTATGTTTTTTTTTAGCCTAACGACTGAAAGATATTATAGAAAAACGATATTAATAGAAAATAAAACGGGTTCAAATAGAAAATTATATACATTAGAAGGAGTGAAAATGGAGATTATAAAATAAATAAAATTAGCCACGTCGACCACTCAGAGAGAGTTACAGGCAACACGACGCGACAGTAAAACAAAATATTAATACCCAAACGAAAAAAAGAAATGCCAAACGAAAAATTATCAAAAGAATTCTACCTGGGAATCAAACCCGGGTGGATGGAAGAAATAGTTTGGGGGTGGCTCACTCATAACCATCCAAGCCACACGTAAGTTTTGTTACTTTTCAAGAACTAATTTTATAACATGGAAAAGTTTTGGT
Organism: Smallanthus sonchifolius; assembly: GCA_023525975.1. Classification (NCBI taxonomy): domain Eukaryota; kingdom Viridiplantae; phylum Streptophyta; class Magnoliopsida; order Asterales; family Asteraceae; genus Smallanthus; species Smallanthus sonchifolius. The sequence continues at coordinate 84,066,876 of CM042032.1, read as the reverse complement.
TTAAATAGTAATTAACAATGCGTTTAGTCAATAAAGTGTCTGCTTCGTGAATAAAAATAATAATAATCCCCACAATTTAACATCGGAGAACTTTAATTAGCAAGCTTTCTCTTTATATTATTATATAGACGGGGTTATGTTAAAAAGCGTCCAAGTCTTAAGAAACCTGAAAATCTACCAAGATTTGGCATGTGTCCCGACTCCCGAGGGACGGAGTTATTGCGTCGAACGAAACCTAAAATTCTGGAAGCGATAACACGACGTCTGACGCACCATTGTATATGCTGACACGCCATTAAAAACAACTTGAAGCTCCTAAAACTCTGAGAGCGATAAGACGGCGTATATTTGTTGTTTATAATTGTTTTTTAATATCATTTCATTGTAGAATTTATCTTATACAATTTCATTAAACTAAAAGAAACTAATTTTTAATATGAAATAGTTGGGAATTCAGTAGGCAAAAAGAGCACTAGAAAAAAATGAAATAATATTTTTTTTTTCCAAAAGTAAAACATAAATTAATTAATTATTGTAATTTGGATGTCTTTTGTTGGAGAAGTTCCACACAAAAAGATAGGAACAAGCCACTAACTTGTATTTATATGATACCAAGCCCCAAACTACCAATCTAATGGGTTGGCAAGCAGGGAACATATTTTACATTTTAATCTATTAGGTTTTTTTAATTATAATTTTACATAGTATAAATGTTACCTATGTTTTTTAATTATATTTTCTAGTGTAATACTACTAAACGTTGGATTCCGAATTTCCGATTATTTTTTAACAAGAACTTTATATTTCTCTTTTATTAGTTGTTAATATTTTTTTTTTTGGTCAGAAATCCGTCAATTTTCTAATACTGTAGTTACCGATGAATATTCCTTTTGTCAACGAAAGTCAACTTTCTAGTACTATATTGTTTAACATCAATAATGCTAACCAATTTTTTTTTCAGAAAAATTCCACAATTTATTTGATTATAAATATCACATATTTTAGAGGGTGTTCGAATATATGTATGAAATTGATTACCCTATAATAATATATATAAAGATAGGATGTCGGCATGAACAATGTCGTCATCTGATTGGGCCACGTCACCGCGTACATGTTCTGATGCAGAGGGTACAAGTCTGCATTGCAGGCTTTTTTTTCCTTTTGCCTATTTTAGTTGTGTTAAATATACTAGATTAGACCCCGTGTAATACACACGGGTGAAAAATATTAATACATAAATTTCTTAAATTTTATTTATGTATTTTACAGGTGTAAAAATGTATTACTATACATATACTAAGGATATAAAACAAAATGAAAAAATATAAAAAATAATATATAATTGGGTTTCGGAAATACGTCAATTACTATTTAATATAATTTGACTTTTATTTACTATTTGATTGAAAATAAAAATTACATAATTAGATTTCAAAGTTTTTTTTATAATAAAGGATAATTTAAAATAAATGTGTTTTATTAGTATAATTAGTAAATTATTAAAAGATATGAGTGCATTTAATAAGAGAGAGAGACGGGAAAGAATGATGATATTGAATATGGTGACAACATGTGGCATACAAAAACTTTTATTTATTATATAGTATAGATTATTATGCCCCCTATAACCAAGAAAAGGCGCGGGCCTAATGGTAGCGCGTAGGTGACCCGCGTCAAGTCTCTCCCCCACCTTCGACCCCCCACCTTCGATTTAAAGAGGTTTTTGACTTTTTTTTTTTTTTTGCTTTTTTTTTAACTAAAATTTTAATATTTTAATTTTAGGTTTATTTTTAACTAAAAGTTTTTTTAATTAAATTTTATTTTTATTACTTATTAAACTTAGTATTTGATTTATTTTTACTATTTTACTTCTTAAACTTAATATTTTATTTCTTTATAGTATTTAACAAGTTGAAATATTAAATTTGCGTAGATCACAATTTTACTTTAGTCATACAATTTTTTTAAGTGTTTTAGCCGTCGCAGCTTTATACGTTTCTCTTTATGTGTTTGACCACGTCAGTGTCACTGCCACAACACGCATTCACCCCGCTGCAAAGCGCGGGTTAAACCTACTAGTTATTATAAAACAAAATCCTAATAATAAATATGCAATACTTACATAAACATATTATAATTATAATCATTAAACTATATATGAGCCATATGACTTTGGCCAAAACCTAAGGAGACTACATGCAACATTTGTATGTAGTGATAAACTTTTGATATGTAGGATGATGAAGTTGATGATAAGTAACACCATGTAAGAATTAATCAATTGGCATAAGTAGGTCCATATTAACAACTCAATTGTCATTAATACATTTGCTTATCTAGTGCTAGCATGAGTGTTATGCTATTTTTGTTGCATAAGAAAGTTAGGTCAAAAGGAATTATTGGACTCCAAAGACTTCAAGTAGGCTTGTTTCTAGCTGTAACTTAGATTTTAGTCTTGGATGTGGAAGAGGATAATTATACACCTCATATTCTAGGAAACCCTTTTCTATCCACACCTTGAGCCTTAATTGATATTCTAAATTGAAGAAATAATTTTGAAAGTGGGAGATGACATGATTAGATTTAAAGTTTATGAGCTCACTTTTAAATTCTGTCAATTTATGATATGATTAATTTTGCATGAGAATTAAAAACTCTAATGTGAAACTCATATTTTGTTACTCTATTTATATTAATATTCGTTTGATTTGTTTTAATTTTTATAATAATTCAAAAGAGAGCTCATTCAAGTAATACATATACATGAGTTCAACTTTTAACCCGACCCCTCTCAGGTTCGATAATTCATTTTTTATACCCTGAGGTGTTTTATCAGAAAATATACATTAGATATACTTATTCGCAACTACAAATTAGTACATAAAGTTAGTGTACTAAAGACCAAAGTAAAAAATTACTTTTTGAAGTTTACACGGTATATGTAACTCTGAAGTACATAGTCGTGTACTCCATATAGCAAAGACACGACCTTGTAAATACCAGTTATATAGTCGTGTAACTTGTATTTCAGTAGTACTTTTTGGTTTAACACTTTAAAATTGGAAATAATTTTGTGTGCATTCATACTCAAATCACCATCAATCCAACATGTAAACACCAAAGATTGATGAGCACATACATCCTACAAGGAGAGAATCATAGTTTCTATTACTGAAAATGGTGAAAATCATTGTTCTCGATAAATAGCATCAACTTTAATTTCTAAGTATTCCAAGCGAATACTTTGGTCTTCAAAGACTAAATGGTGAAGCTTATTATTAACTTCAAAACCACACACCATTTTAACTTGCAACCAATATCAAAAGCACTTTTGAATATTTAAAAAGTCAACCCGATCAATTAGCTTGTTTCTTTTTAGCACAATGTAGTATAAGTTCAACTATTGGTTAATTTCGTTAATTTTATTGCCAATTCAACTATAATTGGTATCATTCAGTTATAGGCATCCATTTGATTATGCACATATAACTAAGAGTGGATTTGAGTCTCACTGACTCGGGTTTCAATCCAAATGACTTGTGAACTTCAAATTTTACCAAACATTTAGGGATGGATTATTGACAATAACAAACTATTATTTACCAATTGCTGATTGGAATGACTTAGATAGAATTGGTATTATAAAATGGGTTATATTAATGAGTTGGTGTGAATGGACTTGTGTATGTGACTTTACATGAATTTGTTTTTGTGTAAAGGAGTCTATATAAGGAAGTTCACATAAATGAACCGGTATAACTATATTGACATAGATGAGCTTATATAACCATATATATATAAGTTAATTGTCAAGAGTGAGTGGGTTGTGTGAGATTAATGGCGTGAGTTAATCATTAAAGCAATAAAGACTGGTTTTTAAACTGAGTGTGTGTGGAAAAGTGTTTTAAAGGCTTTTGACTAATGTTGAGCTAAGGGTTGGGATGTTATGGCCTAAAACGGGGCAAACGCGTTGACTCTGTGTGTGAAGTCCACGACGGTGGTAAAATAGTGGGAAGTCTACGACGGAGGCAAAACAGTGTGGGTCTCACGTTGATAATGTCTTAGGCACAACTTAATCCAATACATGTGTAGCTAACATTTGGTTTTGTAAAGTAGCAAATGTGGGTTATTAAACAAGTGGTGAACTGGTAAGTGGGTTGGTGTGGTGTGTGTGTTGTATATTAATGTGGGTTGTACGATGGGTGTGGTTATCTAAACTTAAATATTTAATAAAGTGTATTTTAAAAAGATTAAAGGTGATTCTGATAATAAAGTGTGTTTTGTTAAACTATAGATTCACTAGTGATAACTGCCCTATTTTAGTACGTGTTTCAAGGTTTGTTTAGATGAGTTGTGGCATGACATCTCCTAGTTATTTGACGAGGATAGTAGACATCCTAGAATAGTGTGTATTTGAAAGTTTAATATGTGATTTAAACTATGTAACGTGGGTTGTAAAGTCTTTCGTTATGTGTTGTGTGTAAATCAAACCAAAGCAAGTGTGCTGGTTTTGGGGTGTGACAATGACAGTGAAAGTAAGACAGAATGAGACACATGTACGTTAGTCATGACACATTCACAACCATCACATTATCTTTCTTTTTTCTCTCTTTCCATTAAGCGATAAACATCATTGTTTTTATGTAGTTTTCTTTGAATTTCTTTTTTTTTTTGACAAAAGGTATACTAAGACTTCCCTTATGAAAGTAGGGAGTATTAAACATGCTTGGAAGAGATTAAAATTGAAGAATCAAGTGCTCTTGAAGATTTGGTTTGGTTTTTACTAAACTCAAAAGAAAACAATGTTCCACTTGTTTTGATCTAATATATTGTTTGTGTGGACTTTCACTACTAGTAATATAACTCATAATAGGCATTTAATTTCACCATACTGTTGGTTTTTAGGATATTCTTCAACATGTTCACTAAAACCCAAAAACTAGGGTTTCAAATTTTTATGTTGAATATGTGTTGTTTTTTTAACACTCATTTACATATTTATTTCTTTTTGTGAACGTTGTAATCCATCCTTAAATTTTGAAGAAATAATAGTTGATCCAAAACCTATAAAACTTTTGGATTCAAACGTGATGAAGTTCACCATTATGTGTATCATGTGTCATGATGTCACACCCCAACCATGGCAGTTTCCGCGGGGCGCGACGGTCTTGGATCATCGTCACTGATTACATAGAACGACCTCTATATGGTTTTGAAAATCATGCATTCCAAGTCGTTCCAAAATATAACATTGTTTTACAGAGTTAATGCGGAAGAAAAATAAATTGTTTTAAAAATATAATGGCAAGCAAAAGACATTCAAAAGTTCATTGTCTTGGAAACATCAAAAGACTCCATGCATGTTGTACAACCTAGTTCCATGCAAGCTTAACGACCTGAGAAAACATACTTAAACGAGTCAACAATAATGTTGGTGAGTTCACAGGTTTAAGTGTAAAAGTAAATCATTGTAATGGACCACAAAACTTTCTATGATTTGATTGTTGATCAAACAATGTGTCAATATTACCATAAGCACACCGAAACCGAAGCTAGACAGTAACAGTAATGTAATGTAATGCCTCTACCATGCCTATCGTATGTATGAGGTGATTAGGTCAATGATGCACCCGTTTTGACCTCCAATCAAAAGTTAGCGTGACTAACACGGGTGAGGGTTGTCAAACCCAAATAGATCTATCCATGATTACCTCGCTTAGAAACGAAACTAACGGTCCAGTTTGAGAGGACTTAATACGATATGAAATCGCTTATGTAATATGTGAAATCATGTAAGTGAAATTGTGTTCAATGAAAATAGTAAGTATGCATGTAATCTCCCCCAAAAGGAAAATAAGTAAAATGAGGCCGTGAGACTCACCTGACGCGTGAGTAAAGAAATGTATAAGTAGCAACGTCCAAGAGTGTAACCGACCTACTCGAGCCCTAGAAAAATTAAGGTCATAAGGTCTAAGTAATAATTCTATATGCAAGTTGGTCATGTATCACTTTCACCCAACTCGTTTCATTACGTGTGTAAGTCTTGGTTTAAAGCGTTTTGATTTGACGACCCGTTTGTGATATGTATTTGTTATCCGAAAATATATATTTACATAAATATAAGTTAAGAATTCGATCAAGTGCGTCCATGTATATTGTAACTTGGTGTCAATTTAGAGTTCGGGTTTCAAATATAGTTTGACTCGACCTGAGTCGTAACTCAATGCGAACGGTAAATAAATATATTATATATTTATTTAAAGTGACGGTTTTTGAAACACAACGCATTTACAAGTAAAAATAATATTTATATTATTTTCTATAAAAGACATCTATTAGGAATATAACCTTACAATAACATGTCGGTTTTCGTTTTACGACCAAAGTATATATATAAATATATATTTATAAAGTTATATATATTTTAAAATCTAGTCTTGGACTTTTAATATTTACATATACTAAAAAAATATAGGTTGTTACAATACGGAGAAGACTAGGTTTTTATCCATCTTTTTATACAAACTTGGTTCCTATTATTTATATATTTTCAAACTCATAATAATAATCGAGTAACCCGTTTAACAAAAATATTAACAAACTAGCTAACCATAACCTTTTAACTTTCATAACAATTAGTAATTTAACTTCCATAATCTTGGCATAAATTCACCTAATAATCATAAACTTATAATTAAGTTAAAATACACATGACAACAAAACCTAATAATCAAAAGATAATCCATCGACTTAGTAAAACCACTTAATGCATTTAAACAAAGATTTAACATACACTTAATTTCTATAGTCAAAGTTTCCATTTAGTGTAAAAAAATAGACAAACATAAAACCAAGATTACTACTCATATATTTATCTTAGTTCATGAACCGTAAAATTATTTTTAATATTTTTACACAAATATATGAATGTAGTCATTTTATAGAGACTCCATATTTAATAAAAATGGATTTTGTGGGTGAAGTTGGTACATGACATTTGTATGTAAAAGATAGCATAAAATAAGAACAAAATGTAAATAGTTAGGAGGATTTGTCACTAAAAGCAAGTAAGGAAGAAGAATGAGTTATGTAGGTTGCTTGAAATCTCCTAGGACCACTTGATCTTCACTAAAGAAAGCTTGTAACACTTGAATTAAAGTTTCAAAGTTGAAGGCTTTGGGTGGGGCTTGGAGCCGTAATCAAGAGAAAGAGAGGAAGAGTTTGGTGTTGAAAGTTTTGTGCAGGTGGAATAGGAAGATTGATTCAACATATATAAATCCATTAATTTGTCTTGTAGGTAAAAGTAGTCTTAGGTGTAACAGTCATTGGGAAATGGTGGAAGGCTTGTACAAATTTGGATATGATTTATGCATGCAAGAAAGTCAAATACAAAAAGATGGTTTGTGTAGGTGCTAAAATGGCTAGAACCAAAAATAAGAGGGGGAAGTTATTGAGATTTTCATGTGTTGGTTGTATGTGTTTACTCATCACAAGTAAAGCAAAAAAAATTCAAAAAGTATGTGTATGTGTGTGTATATTACGGCTAATACAAGAGGCAAAAAAAAGTTCTCAAAGCTTGTGTAGATGTGAGATCTTATGTAGGTAAAAAGTGAGTTAACACAAAGAATGAAAATTCTTGTTATTTGCAAAAGTCAAAAAGTAAATAAAGGGCTTTGTGTGTATATTTTCGGATGGCACATGGTGAAAAAAGGGTTGGTTTTCAAAGTTTACATGAATGAAATAATATGGGTTAGATGGGTATATCGATGGGAGGTAGTGGGTCTAAGTTAGACGCGATATAAGATAAAATCTTTTACTAAAACCGAGTTTAATAAAATTATACATTATATATATAGTGGTTTACTAACTTGTAACTATAAGTTTAGTAATTTCATATATCAAAATAGCGCGTTAAAATAAAGTGTATCGGTGAAACGGTAAAGGTGCGCGTTAAAATACCAAGTTGATATAAATAAATACACGTTTATATTTAGGTTCTAAAATAGTGTCGTGACACCTCGAAATATTTATTAAAACATAAATATTAATTATCACCAACGTTCGTGTGTGCCGGTTATACTGCGTGTGACCCAGTAATTTACCGAATTACCGATGCGTGTAATGTTATGAATGGACTCTGCTAATTATGAAATGACCTTAATTAACCATAATTAAGTCTAACACGAATAAAATATATGCAAATTATGACAGAGACGGGGACGCCTATTAACCTGAAATTGTCGGTTGTCACACATGACGGTGAAACTAATTTGACTTGAAGAATGTCACAACCATGCTCACGGTCATCAGGACCATTAGTCGGCTGAAGCCGGCTAGTTCAGTGTAACATCCCAAAATGACGAAAAATAAAGTTAACGAGTTCAAGCGGGCCGAAGTCGGGCCGGGTCAGTCGCGAACCGGGCTTGGGGAGTTCTCCCCTATAAATAGTCCAAGGCACTCATTCTTCTGCTCTTTGACATTCTAGAGAGAGAAAACCGTAGAGAGAGAAAGTGTTGGAATCGCACAAGATTGCACCAGAACGTGTCTCTTGTACTCGTGAAGGAAACCTCCGGATCAGAAGCTCGATTCAGGTAACGATCCGACCTAAATCTGAGTTTTTGTTCGTTTTTGGGTTTTCGGGTTTTGGGTGAAAATCGGACGTTCTTGCGGATGAAACTTAAGAATAAGCTTAGGTTTAGTATCTACAATGGAAAACGAACGTTTTGAATGCAAAGGGGTTCGGGATCTTGACATGATCTGACCGAATGCGAAAGTTAGTGTTTTTCGCGAAGAACAGGTCGTGCGTACATGCTAAGTGCGCACGGAGCAGGTCCTGCGCACTTGCTAAGTGCGCAGGAGAAGGGACCTGCGCACTTGCTAAGTGCGCAGGAGGAAGGACCTGCGCACTTGCTAAGTGCGCAGGAGGAAGGACCTGCGCACTTGCTAAGTGCGCAGGAGGAAGGACCTGCGCACTTGCTAAGTGCGCAGGAGAAGTAACCTGCGCACTTGCTAAGTGCGCAGGAAGAGGGACCTGCGCACTTGCTAAGTGCGCAGGAGGCAGAGTCTGCGCACTTGCTAAGTGCGCAGGCAGCAGGGTCTGCGCACTTGCTATGTGCGCAGACATCAGGCTGTTGAGTAGAGATTAGTATGTTTAGAATGGTTAAACCGTTAGAGTCGGTAATGGTCTGATGTGTATGTAACTACTCAATTCAGATCGTACGTGAAGTCGTTGGACCTTGATTAGGACAACCGAGACTAGCATATAAGGTGAGTTCTAGAAGCCCTCTTTTAAATGTTTTTATATAATGTTTTCGGGCTGGTGTGTACACGTATGAAATGTTGTTTTATAAAATGATATTTATGAAACTACGTTTACGAAAGGAAATGTGTTTATGAACGAAATGTTTACGAACGAATGTTATAAAGAAATGGTTTAATGAAAAGGCAAAGGGTTTTGAAAGTGAAGGAAAGGTTTTATGAAAAGAAAACAAAAAGGGGCAAATGTTTTAAAGAATTCATTACAAATCTAATCTGTCGAATGAATGGAATTGACGAATGAAGTCTGGGAATGTGATTCCCAGCCTTGTGGTAAATTATAGACAGTGAGCCATTGTTACCACAAGAACAACAGGGGCATTGTCTCTGTGGCATGTCAATGGTTTTGATGTTGTACAACTGGTAAAGGAGTAACGACGGTTACTCGGGTGATGACGATCATCCTAACGAACGAGGTAATGGGAAATCAATGACGGCGATACGTAACGGTTGATTTTCCAAAGGAAAGATGCGTGTTGGGCAATGACGGCGATACGTAACGGTTGACCCCACGCATTGAAGGGTTGGGCAATGACGGCGATACGTAATGGTTGACCCTACGTAGTGTATGGTTGTGGCAATGACGGCGATACGTAACGGTTGCCCACAACATTAAAAGTTCCTACGGGGACATAGAGACGCGTAACGATACATATTTTAGATAATATTGTATGACTTAAATGAATGTTAATGATTTAAACAAATGATCGTGTTTAAATGTGCGAAGGTTTACGAATGAAAGGCCCTGTTTTCTTATACGAATGTTAAACCCTAATGAATGTTTGAATGATGAACCATTTCTTAAAACGAACGAAAACTAGAACTCACCAGCGTAGCTGACGTTTTTAAGTGTACACATTCAGGTTAAGGCAGGTTATGAGGATGGACGGTGATGCTTGGCTAGAGATGAAGAGTTACCCGACTGCTTTTGAAGACTGGCCTCCCGTTATGTTTAGTTATGATGTAATTATGTTTTAATCAATGTTTACGCTTCTGCATGTATGAATAACGATTAAGTTATGTTTAAATGAAAATTTTCCGCTGCGTTATTTGATATTCATGTTTAAGAACTGTTTGTGAATGAGTAAATCCAACAAGTGGGGCCTCCCGGGTTTGGGGCCTTACATTCAGCCTGCAGGAAAATCCATGCCCAACTCACTTTTGTCATATTTTTAACCAACCAGAAAGTGACACGTGGAGGCTCTGAAACCCAAGTCGGCTGAATCCCACTTCCAAGTTGTCACACCCCAACCGACGGCGGATTATACGTCGGGGCGGACGCGGTTGTTCAATAGCACAAGGTTGACTATTAAAGTTTAAATAATTTTATTAAATAACTTCAAGGTTCCAATACAAGGAATAAATCAAATACATAGTAAGAATACAAGTCTAATTGATTAAGCATTCTAGGTCCAAGCATCCTATGTGATCACGATAAAGTCTCATGTTGTAGAACCTGAAACATGTGAAAGAATCTGTCAACTACGAAATAGTTGGTGAGATACAAAGGTTTTGACACAGTTTAACAAGGATTTGAAAGGAATTACAATTCACTATGATATATGTATTCTATAATGTAAGTATGAGAACAAGTATATCTTAAACATTGTGCACTTCAACCCTCCAACCAAGTTTAGGCATAACCCGCAGGTTACCCTTATTAGTCTCAAGTTTAAAGTTTAATTCAGTAACAATCACCAAGGGCTCCCCCCCCCCGAAAGGGTCAATCAATCAAGGTGGATTGGTCAAATACAATAGATCTATCATTGTTACTATAGGCTTGATCAAAGTTAATGAATGTGCTAGTTTTAATCTAAGCATACAAGTCTCAAGTTTAACATAAGAATAAGCATCTAGTCATAGTTGTACAAGAATTGCATAAGTTTAATGTTTTTGAACATGTTTCACCCCAAAAGTATAGAAAGAAAAAAGGGGCTAAGTATACTCACATGGATGATGAATAGTATCTGACACGGATAAGTATTTGCAAGACTTTGAGGGAGAATATCCTCACGATAAGCCTAAGTATGCAAGTTTAAAGATTTAAGTATGATCCTATAAGTCTATGGTAAGGATCTAGGATTTCAAGATCGACTAGGGTTCCAAGTGAGAGATGGGAATGGTTTGTGTTTATGAAGTTTAAATCAAGTTTATAATAAAGGTGTTGAATGTAAGACTTGGATATCAATGTCTTAATAAGTTGGTAGTTTAGAATAATCGATTAAGATAATTATTTAAAAGTTTCATAATTATTAATTACACACAATAGGTAATTAAAATAGTTTTCTAAGTATTTGTACATATTGTTAAATGAAAGACTAAATAATTATTAAAGTTTAACAATAATTATTCAAGAAATAAATAATTATTAAAGATTTATAATAATTATTTAAAGGATATATAATGATAATTATTATTTTGAATTTTAAATAATAATTAGGGTTTCATTATAATCATTTCAAGAATGCATAATTATTAAGGATAAATAATTATTTAAAATATTTATCTTATTGAAAATAATCAATATAAATCATTTACGATTTATTAAAGCATCTAAGTATTAAATATTTATTAAAATAACTTATAGTTAAATAATGTTTAAAATGTTTTCATAAGTTTAAATAAGTGACATATAGTTATAAGTTTAATAAAATCTCAAATAACATTTCTTATAAAGTTTTATATTTTAATTTATAAGTCTTTAAAGTGTACAAGTTTATAAAGGTTTTAAGTTTCTATTAAATCTTTTAAATTTTAGAAATCAAATGCTAAATTAAGTTTACTGATTTATATATATAGTTTCTGTGTAAATATAACTTTTATAAAAGTTTAGAAGCATTTTTATAGTTTTTAAGTATTTACAAAAGTATTAAATATTATAAGTTTTAACTAAGTTTAAATTAATTAAAATGGTTTGGAAATATAAAAGTGTAAATAAAAATCCAATTCAAGTTTATAAAAGTATCAGAAAGTTTATAAAAATGATTAAAAGTATTAAAAATTGTTTTAAAAGGCTGCAAAAATAAAAGGAAACAAAATAAAAATAAAATGGACGAAACCGGCTCGAACCCGGGTCACGGACCGGGTCAAACATGCACACACACACTAACCATCCCGGCTACGGGTTCGGTGCTGTTAATATTGAGAAAAATAAAAGATAAACAAAACCTCAATCGTCCCCTTCTCCTTATGAACCCTAGAAACGAAATCCACAAAATACATGTCGATTAGCCCTCTGTTAATGGAATTAAACAGAGGGCGTTTGATCTTCGAGAGATTTCGAGTCGATTGACCATCGAGTTTACCTGAAATGATGCGGAATCGAGGGAGATCGGGATGAAGGTGACCGTCGGCTGCCGAGACGAAGAATCGAGCAATGTATGTGTTAATTTGAGAGTTTGAGGGTATGAGGAGTTGTGGTGTGGTGTCGTTGATGCTACTGGGTTTGATTTTATAGGCGATTTTAGCATTCAATGCTTAGTTGGTTGGGAGGATTACGGATGGGTTAAAGCGGATCGAATCCGGCTTCACGCGTGATTACCGTTGGAATTGAGAGTTAAGGCACCTCGGGTTCGGGTCGCATGCGCGAAGGGATGTTCGAGGTTCGATGAATCTAGCCGGGATCGCGATTTCGGACAAAGTGGGTGGAAACCGGCTTGGGAGGGAGTCGAACCTGAGACTGGTTTCAGTCTCAGTAGTTTGGTCTAATTACAGCTCCAGTCCCTGAAGTTTCAAGCCTTTATTATTACATGTTAAAACTTAGTTTTTTTGTTTAAAATAAGTTTCAAATAGTGACAGCTTTAGTCCTCAGACTTTTATAACTAAATAATAGGTTTTATTCCTATAAAAATCCAAATAAGTTTTATAAGCTTTGTATTTTATAACTTTATAAAATAACTTTTAGGTTTATAATTTATAAATTTCAAGGTTTCAATAAGTTTATAAATCATATAATATTAATTATAAACTTTATAAAGTTTTAATAATTTCCACAATTATAAGATATATCTATATATCATGTGTATATATCATGTGTAATTGTTTTTCTTAAATATGTATCAAATAATTAATTATTTATTATTTAAGAAAAATAGGTTTTAAATAGGTTTTCAAGATTTAAATTAACAATACGTGCAAGGGTTTAGGAAAGTATTGGTCAGAAAATCCTGGATATTACACAAGTAGGCTAAGCCGGCGTGTTTTTTTTTTTTGCTCGATTTTAGCCTGCTATATGTCTTTGTTTAGCCGGCTATTTGCCTTTGTTTAGCCGGTTGTTTGCCTTTGTTTAGCCGGCTATTTTTCTTAAAATAAACACAACAATCATATAATAAGTAGTCAAAAACAATATAAGTTTAATGTTTTAAAATAAGCACAACAATCATAGAAAAAGTAGTGCTAAAATAGAATAGCAAATACAACAATATTGTATTTGAGCACTATTTTTTATTTGATTGTTGTATTTATTTAAAACATTAAACTTATATTGTTTTTGACTACTTATTATATGATTGTTGTGTTTATTTTAAGAAAAATAGCCGGCTAAACAAAGGTAAATAGCCGGCTAAACAAAGGCAAATAGCTGGCTAAGGAAAGGCATATAGCAGGCTAAAATCGAGCAAAAAAAAACACGTCGGCTTAGCCTACTTAGAAGTGGGCTTCAGCCGGCTTGGGTTTCAGAGCCTCCACGTGTCACTTTCTGGTTGGTTAAAAATCTAACAAAAGAAAGTTGTGCACGGATTTTCAAGCAGGCTGAACTAGCTGGATTCAGCCGACTAATGGTCTAAATGACCCCAACTTAGTAGGCTGATAAAGTTTGTCCATTTTGGTAAGTTTGACTGGTCAAATGTCTATTTTGGTAATTTTTGAGCCCCTAAAAATCTAAAATATAAAGTTAAATATATGGAAAAAAAATTATTAATATGATGAAAATTGTAACAGCACTATTCAAAAACCTCCCATGATTGAATTCATCTGATTGAATTTCAAAGGCAGAAGACGTCGATGACTGTTGATGGAGTAATTGCCGTATGTTTTTTTATAGGTAAAATTGTTAATTTGGACATGACCCAATGATGGAGTAATTGTTAATGGGTTTTTTAACTCAGTTTATATGACTCATAAGTTAATTGTTAATTGTAATTTGTACATGGCACATCAGTTAATTTCTTTTTTAAACTCAGTTTATATTAAATATATATTTATAATATATATATATATATATATTATAATTTTGGGTCCCCCGAAAAACCGGGCCCTGATCGGTCGCCCACCCCGCACATGCTTAGGGCCGGCCCTGGCGGTCATGACTCTAACGTTGTGTTCCCGAGTTTAATAAACGAATGGAAAAAATAGAAAGGGGATTAAGGGGAAAAAAGGGAAAAGAAAGAAAATTAGGGAAAAAGAAAATTAGGGAAAGAGAATTAAGGATAGAAAAGGAATGGAATTGAAAGATATAATGTAATTTCGTGTTTTAAAGTTCAAATGAAAGAAACCTTTTGGGAGAGAAGATTATTAAAATCTTCTTTTCTCTCCAAATCCGTCCATTTTGAGAGGAAAGTTAGGATTGAAAGATTATTAAAAATCTTTATTTCTCTTCTTTCCACTTCCTTCCATTAAAAAAACTCAGGAACACAATCTTTTTCAGCTTTTTTCCACTTTCATCCATTAAAAAACTCAGGAACACAATTTTTTCCAGCTTCTTTCCACTTTCTTTCATTTCTCTCTTTAAAAAGGACTCGGGAACACCGTCTTAAGGTGGCTGATTTTAAGGAGCCTTAATTTGGTTAACTTTCTAATTGTTCAAGGATTACGGAATTTCAAAATGGGAATACTATTTTAAATCTATAATCACAGTTAGGTTGAATTAACTTGCACTTAATCTAAAGTCATCTGCATGTTAGGATAAATTAATCTTATTAATATTCTCAATATCGTCATTTATTAGGAACCTTTTCTCTTAATTAGTTCATTTTAAGTTTAACTTAGTTTAAAATGTATTTAGTTTTCTTTCTTATCAATCAATAATAAAGGGTTGTTTTTAAATTTATGAAATCTCTATGGACTCGAATTTGAATCTTATGACCGATATATTATACATTTATTATGTATAATTGTGTGTAAGAACGCAAGAAAAAAAAGGAATTGGGGTTGTGGGTTTCAAACCCGTTGTCACTTCCTTTAGCTAAAACCACTATGATCATTGCGTTAAAGCAAACCTTTTGGTTTTCATTTCCTACAACAACTTTTTAAACCAAATCTAAATATGAGAAAATGTGAAAAAAAGTAACAAAAGCGTGCATCGACATGCTTGTACCATATACAAACCCACTTAAGAACTTTTTACAGTAAAATCCACTTACATTCCAAACTTAATTTTTAATATGTATTAATATGAATCTTGATATGTAGCTCTTAGGGGGTGTTTAGGATTACTTTTCAAAACTACTTATTGACTTATTATCTTTTGGAATAAGGTAATAAGTCATAAGTTTGTTTGGATATTTTAAAATGAGTTTTCAAAAGAACTTTTAGAAAAAGAGTAACAAGTTGTTTTTTAGAAGTAAGAAATTCTTACTTTTTGTTTCTCCTTATGACTTTTAGGGGTGAAAATTAATAAGTAATCCCAAACACTTTTTTTTAAAAACTACTTTTCAAAAATTAATAAGTTATTTTGACAAAAAGAACTTTTTGAGTTAATAAGTAATCCCAAATACCCCCTTAATTCAAGTTATATAAAGTTTTTGATGATATATGATGTAAAAGTTGTTTAGTGTGTATATGTAGTCAAAAAAGGTTTACAAACATTTTAACGTCATTTTGGATATTTGGGATTAAAATCGTAGTTAAAAACTATATTTTCGCAAGTTTACATGGTTAGGGATTCGAGTCGGTTAAGGTGTGAGCCCACACGGTTTGCTATGTCGATGTCTCTAATCAGCCTAAATTCAATTTTTCATGTGTATAATTGTAAGGGTAAGTAAGCATACTTAGAGGAAAAAATGTGAGTATATGGATTTTCTTTAAATGGGAATATTAGACATCAAAATAATTATTTAAAGTGTTTATTAGGCTGATGGTTGTGGCCCGTTGTTGGGGGCGCAAGGGGGTGGGCGCGAGCCACCTTGGTGGCGAACACCGCAAGGGTGTCAAGTGGCTGGGGGCGCTATGGGGCGCTAGGGGGTGGGCGTGGGTGTGGTAGCGGGAGAAGGAGCCGTTGGAAGGAACAAAAAATTAATTCGATAAAGCCCCCGCTCACCTGCACCACAACACCCTCAAGTGCTTCAGCAGGGGCTTTATCCACTGCTTAGTCAGCATCCAGTCAGCGCCACATGGCGTGATATTAGAGGATGAATCCACTCTCAATAAAGCCCCACAACCATCAGTCTTAAAGGTTTGTTATAATGTTTTTAATTACTATTAGGGTACACGTGTTATTTGTATACTAAAATCACGTGCGATGAAATGATGGGTGTCACCCTAGTAGAGAATGCGGTCGAACACATTGTCATATAAAAGGAAATAACGTAGATTGAAAAGAAAACTAGGTGAAAGGTGGTACGATGTGTATCGACCTATACGTAAGCAGTTGATCATAAATGTAAAAGCGGTTTGCTTTTTACGTCTCATAATCAGTAAGTTTTTTTTTAACAGCACCACCTAGATATTCTAGGATAATTGGGTTTTCCCGGGGCAACACCTAGAACATCCAGGCAGCCCACCCCAGGAGGAACCCTTAACTGGGTAAACCCCTCACTAGGCCATAGACCCCATTTTTGTTGTGACAAGGATTCGAACCCAAGATCTCCACACTAGAAAGTCTTGAACTACCATTACACCAAATGGCTACCGGTTCATAATCAATAAGTCGTAAGGCAAATGAGTAGCACAGACTAAAGTTAAAGGAAATACTATATATAGAAGGTGCTGACTATGTCAAAATTTTATAAATATATAAATATAATCAATTAAAAAACAAAAGTGATGTATGGTCGTATGATCTTGGGGAGTAAAAAGCCACTGATTCCGGTCTGTTTTATCCGCCGTCTTCATTTGTCACTTGATCATGCCCTTCAAACAAGCCATCACTTTTGCAGTCCACCCCAATCATGCTCGATTTTCAAAATATATACATATATTGTGTTAAAGATAATTACAAGTACTGAGAGAGGAAACGATGGCTAGTTACATAACAGTTACAATTGTTTATATAGTTTGCTCAATTAAAATTGGTTCTGTAATAAATACCTATATATATTGTGTAAAAACGACAGAAATACATGCATGTACTGCTTTAACTGTTACACATAAGACTGCTATATAATCGCATAACCGCATTCTTTTTCTTCATCAAAATAAGAGAGAATATTATTAAGGATAATTACATAGTGATTCTGGTTCACTACTAAGGTTATCCGGTATACCGGATGTGGTTCATGGCGTGATCCTACATGGGTCATTAATCACGCAGTGATTAATGTGGAACACCGCCCCCTCGAGCTAATAATCACGCCGTGATTATTTGGCGTGAGATTTTTCACGCGAGAAAGTGGAGTATTCTTTGAGATTGTACCGTTGGAGAACCTTGTTTCTTCAGATCTGAAATGAGCGGCCAGCTTTGGTTTCTTCGGATTATCACCGCAGTCCTCGCATTGAAACCAGACCATGGCTGCTCCTCGTTGATTGCCCAAATTCGAGAAGAGAGAAACAGGGGTTAGGGCTCCAAATTAACAAGGAAGAGGTTTTAGGCGTGTTATGGGCCTTAAATTAACAGAAGCTCGTATAACGTTTTATGACAAGGCCCATATATCTATATATGAAACAGGTCTTAAACAAAGGGTTATGTTATGGCTGGTTTGGTGGTTTTCAAGTTTTATGACAAGGCCCATTTATTTTATTTAAATAAAAATTAAAAATAAACATTAAATTATCACACCACCACAATCACATGAGTATACCCCTTGCCTAGTGATGGGTGATGTGATTTTCCAGAATCTGACGTGGCGTGCACTTTATTATCACATCACGTCATAATCACATGGGTATACCCAATGCTCTAATGCTCCATTAGTACTTATGATGTAATAATAAGTATTAAGAATTAATAATCAAAGATAATAATTATTAATTAAAAATAATCCGATCGGTTGTTCTACATTGCCTGCTGCTTGAGTAGGCTCTGCTGCTTAGAAATGAATGCCTCAACCGCAAGCCGGAATTCTTCGTTGCTCAGCCGCTCCACCGTCTCAATCCACAAAGTCTTTGAATCTCCGTCACCAGTGCTGGTGGCGACTTCACTTATCCGCCTCTCCGTCACCGATCTTCTCAATTCTCTCCGAGACTTCGTCGATATCTCCAGTCTCAACTTCGCCGACTGTGTTCGATGAAATCTCTCAATCTGCTTCACCGCCTGCTTCATCGCCGTCTCCGCATCCATTTCCGACTCGGATTTCACCATCCCCTTCTCATAACCGACAATCTCATGTTCAACTTCCTCCATGACCGTCTGCTTCATTTCCGGCAACACTTCCGCCGGCGGCAGTACCGGTACCGGTTGTATATTCAAATCGGCTTCAACTGTTTTACGATTATCCGAATCGGCGACAGTAGCGGACCTAAACCTGTTATCTTCTGCAACTTCCGAGCAATCGGATCCGTTTCCGACTTCAGTGTGACCGGAGAGCACATAACAGAGAACAACAATCACATTTCCGACGAGAAAAACGACGTGTTGATTCAACACGTAAGACGAACAGGCGTACAGATACTCGCCGGAAACTTTAAAAACAGTAGGAAGACGAGTCGACGACCACGAAATCAAAGCAACGGCGATAAAAACTTCGATCGCCCTAAACACTTTTGAAATGTTGTTAAAAAGCCGGTATCTAGCAAGCGCATTGGCCTTCTCCACTTGAATACTGTCAATAAAACCATACGAATCCATACTTCTTCAAATTCAAGTACTCAAACCCTAATTCAGTCAAATATTGCAAAAATTGAAAAAATCGCTTGAAAGATTAAGCGAACTACTAGAACGAATCGTCGTAAAAACCGAGTAAAACAGGAATAGCGACGGAGGACTATCACCGGAGTTGAAACCGCCGGAAAATATGGGATCGTAAAAAAACACGCACTGCACTTTCGAGTGTGTGTTTTAAAAATCAGTTGTTGGCGGGGGTAGGGGTAGGGGACGTGGGAATGGCCACAAGGGAAGGTATGCATTTATAGGGCATATAATTCCCTTTTAAAGAATCTCTTTCTTATGGCCACGATATAATTTCCATTTTTATTTCTTTTTTTATAAAAATAAATATCCGCCTTTTAATTTTAAATCATTGGTGTATTTTTCTCTAAAATAAATGTCGTTCGAATTTAAAGTCAAATCGATTAAATAAATATCTCTGTCACAATTCCAAAAGGTTTGGTTTTTTTTATTTGAGTTACGTTCATGTGGTTGAGTAAATTTTATATTTTATCTCTAATTTTGAAAAATTACGTTGTCAGTACTTGAATTATTTAAATATTTATAAAATGATCAAAATATCATTAGATTTAAAAATTTAAATAATTTATATTTATACACATAGTTCTCAGGCGGCACCATCACTTTCTTTTTAAACCTATTTTTTTAATTTTTTGTTTTTTAATTTAGGGGTATTTTTGTCATTTTTTAAATATTTAACAAAAAAACTATAACCGTCATTCAATTTAGGGACTAAACATGTTACGTTTATGCATAATTTGAAAACTGATAATGTAATTTTTTAAATTTAATGACCAAATCCAAAATTTAGACGTACAACAGGGACTATCCGTGTACTTAACTCTTCATTTTTCTTTTTCTTCTAATTTTGGAAAGTAAATAAACTAATTTTTAGATTTGTTAGGTCTATACTAATTCATCCTGATTCCAAAAATAAGTTGGGTTAATTCAAAAAGATATATCATGACAAAAAAAAAGTTAAAACTTAAAATATCAAAATATGTAAAAATATATATTTGAATAATATTGAGATCTTGTTCGTTTAATATTTCAAAAACTATACATTGAGAACGAGATAATTTCTCAATTTTAACTCCAAGTTTTATGTATCTAAAATGTTTAAGAAATATCTTGCTATAAATACCATTTTGTTTTAAATTTAATGCATTGTAAAATTCTAATTTTTAAACAACCTATATTACACTAAAAAAGATGTGTTGTATTTGTATCCATATATATTTGACAATGTCATTTTAAGCCCAAAAAATAGAAGTACAAAAGAAGATATTCTAATTATTTAAAATCTTGAATCAAGAATGTTTATGCTTTTTTTTTAAAGGCAAATTTCTTTTTAATCCTGTCACCAGTGGGACTTGAATCCGTGACCTCCAAACCTTAGGTGCTCCTAAGGTTTTGCCTGTGTAATTGGGCCACCAATCTTTATGGTAAATATGTTTATGCTTAAGTTAACTCTTTATGTTTAAAATATTAGAGTTGATTTAAGTTCACATGTCTTAGAGTTAGAGTTGCTATTTTAATAAACTTAGTATAGCTAAATATAAATATCCATCCCATTCAAGCTTTATATTTTTAAAATTTTAAAATGAATTACTTTCTTATCACCAAGAATTGCACTCTTCAGCATAGTATACATTAAAACTTAAAAGCACAGAAAAGTACGTTGTTGTGTTTGATAGATTATACTTTTTTTTTCTTTAGTTTAGTTGTTATTGTCCAATTGTAGCAGAAGAGAACTAATTAAGAAATTGATCAAGAACACGTAATCTCAAAAATCATAAACTCTATTGATAAAGAATCGTCCACTCATATTTATATTTTTTTGTATGTTATATATCTATAGCTAATAATTATCTATATAATATCTAAATATATAATAACCGCATAAAACTAGATGGTGAATAGGTTTTCTTTCAAAAACTTGTTAATTAAAATTAATAAGTATGGATTAACACTTATTAAAACTTAAGCAATATAAAAAACAAGAGTGTAAATAGTTTAAGATAAGAATGACAAAACCTATTTATAGATGTTCAAGTGGATGTTAACTAATCCACTTTACGAGTCTACGTCATCTCCCTAATTCTCCGTGTCACACCCCGATTTCATGACACCCCGTACACCTTAATTTAGGCTTATTATGTATATAAATAACATTAACTTAAGCAATAAACTGTAAATAGAAAATTGGAACATTTTCCGGCGACTGCGTTTCATGTTCAAATGAAGGAGATGACTTAATCTATATTTTAATGGATTTTTAATATTTATTAATAATTAATTGTTATTAATTAGACCATTATTTCATTAACTGTTTTGTTTATAGATACTACATGAGTATATTAATATATATAAAAACAATCACACATACGTTTTATAAAATTAAAGTTGACTGAATTTCATTTACTTTCAAGTTAGAAATATATATATGGTTTAATTATTAAAATATTTTAGATAAACTAAACAGTTTGGAAGTACTGAAATTCAAAATGAAAACTTTGTTTTAAAAATAAATAAAATAGTTAATCTTTAAAAATAAATCAAGACCACATATTTTAATTTGTTTTACATAACTAATGAAATATTTGTCATTAATATAAAATTAAAAACCAACATGAGAATCCAGACGCAACTCTAAGCAAAAAATAAATCGTATGTAGATAATTACGAACGCTCGTGAACAAGTTGGCGTCACTTTGGAACACTAAAGGTACGGTACCAAACTCAGTTATTTTTATATAGTGCGAATATCTCTCTCCCTATTTTTATAGTATGGATACTTAACTCGACTATATTTATAGTACAAATATCTATCTCCTTATTTGTATAGTACGGATACCTAACTCAGTTTCTGTTGTGTATGAATATCTTACTATGCTATTTGTATAGAATGAGTTCTCTAAAGATTATTTTAAGTATCTCAAAATGTTTAACTTCATTAAGTTCATTGACAATTCCTTTACATATTAAAATCAAATACCTATTTAAATTTGTTTATTCGACTACTTATTTCGAGTATGAAACGAAGTCTGAAAACATGTTTACATACGATATTATTTGGTTTTAATAAAAGCACTCATTATCGTATATTCCGATAAAATATGTTCGCTTTAAAAAAGAAAATGTTAAATATTTTTACTCTGATACCTGAGCACGCCCCTACTTGTGGGGTGACCACAAGCATGTCTTTGCGGCATCGATTGCGTGGCACTGACCGTGACGGTGAGCCTAAATCACGGCATCTCGCATGTTTATCTGAAAAATACCGATTATATATTTCGAGACGTATGGATCAATCCTAGGATATTATTATTTCTGGTGGTTGGATTGTATGATGCCCATGCACCATCTCACATCGGTTCAGGACTAGTTGGTTGTTCCGCTTGTTTCTGTTTCTGTCTTGTATCGGGCTCGAAGGGTATTTCTGGTGATGTGACAAGTATTTAAAAAGATTATTTGTGAGTTTACAAGTATCTGGTTATATGTGTACAAGTTACAAGTTTACAAGCTCTGAAATCTGTTAATTATACGTTGACGAGTTTATATGTTTATGAGTTTACCTGTGTATGAGTTTACGAGTTACGAGTTGCATGTTTACGGGATTAAATGCGTATGAGTTTACAAGTTTACGAATTTACATGTCTACGAACTTACAGGTTTATAAGTTACAAGTTTTAAATACTCTCAAAATCACATGTTTACAAATCATGTTATATTCGTAAATATATATGTAGTATTATAATTATCCGTTTATCAAAATTATCCGTTCGTGGCATTTTGCTCCCTCTCTTTTATTTCTTTTTACATGTTCTCAGGGATAAATGGAAAGTGTGAAGAGAGTTAAAAATTAACGTAGCTGGTAGTATGGTTTTTCAGCTTTATTAATGTATGTAATTATGACTAAATTGTTAGGATTAAATCTTCTGTAACTCATTCAGATATTTATGAAATTATGTTTTTTGTCTCTGAATCCTGTAAAAGTGACACATCGATGATGTGCTCGGTATGGTCTATAAAATATACCTAATTTAACGTAACCTAGACACTCTAGTTAAACTCTAGACTCTCCTAAATACTAGACCACAATGACAGGCAAGTGTACCTATTGTCACACCCCGACCGGCCGCGGATTAAACGTCGGGGCTGACGCGGTTGTTCATAAGCACATGATCATCTATTATTAAATGACAATATTTATTCATCCACTTAAAATCATCCGTTACATAGAAAATGGAAACGAAACGTTCAAAACATAACATAATTTAAATTAATCTAGGTCCAAGTCCTAGATGAGCAGGTAGGGTCCTCAAATTTGAGCACCTGAAACATATGAGTAAATGTCAACTACAAATAGTTGGTGAGTGACATAGGTTTTGACACTAACAAAGGTTAAGTAAAAAGTGTTTGTAATTCAATACTGTTCAAAGCGTAACTATGGCATAAATGTGAAAACATACAAAGTTTCAAGCGTACAATTCAATCCGTAGTAAATGGAAAACTGGTAAGTACAATCCCACTAATTGTGTTTTGGAAAAATAGTAATATGGTACACACAAAACCCGCTAAGGTTTATGTTAACTGGAATCGGATTCCCCTATAAATGATCATGTTAGGTACTACCTTAGGCCTGGGTAGCAGGTTAATGAATGTACTAGCATGAACACATGTAATGCTCACCAAGCAGTTTAAGACATAAAGCACATAGTAAATAGCATGAGAACATTGGTATTGAATTTGGTAAATATAATATGTAAACATGTTCCACCCCGAGTATTTGTAAACAATAGTAAAGAGAACGGGGGCTATGAACTCACCTGTAATGAAGCTAACAAGTGGTATGATTTGTTAATGATGGATAGGCTTCGTGAGGATTTCTCCAAATTAACCTACACAATTAATTTGTATTCTAGACTCAATGTATGAAAATAAGGAATTTCTAAGTTCATTTGAGTTCCAATGGATTCTTGGAATTTGGGACTGGATATAGGGTTTGTACAAGTTTCGTAAGAAAATATACGTTTATGTAATATATAATGATAAGGTAATACTAATGGGAATTAGTTAGAATTTCTAATTGTTTGTATGTTCAAAATATGTTTGAATTTATTTAGATAGTTATTCTAAGACTAACTAATAGGTAAATAAAAGTTTATATGAATAAGTAGTTTATGTCTTTGTCTGAAAATAAATGAATAGGTAAAATGAATGATAGTTAATTGAATAATAACTAATTATTTACAAAAGTGAATAGGTAACTAGTTAAATGAATAATCCTTTTATTCGTTTATAGTTTGGGTTCCATGTAAGTTAAATGTGAAAATTTATGTTCTAATTAATTAGGTCAAAATTTATTAAAAATATAATAAAATGGACTTCACATAATAAATATAATTATATAAGAGAAACCGAGGATGTATGAACCTTTACAAGGCAAATGGTTGTGTAGAAACAATTATTTTTATGTTCCAAGTATATCTTTAAAAAAATACAAGAACTTTAATTAATTACTCGTCAATAGTAAACATATTGATTTAGTTAAAATTTAACAGGTTTTACTAAGTAAGATGGTCTTACTAGACAGCTTAATAGCTTAGACAGTTTAATAGTTTAACTTTACAAAACTGATCCGGGTGTTTAGGGATTTATAAAGGTAATTTTTTTATATAATGAATTAATGCAAAAAATAATTAAACAGAAAAAGAAATGAGGCTGCCCGGGGTTGAACCCGGGTCTGCTCTGGAAGCCAATATAGTACAAACCACTGGGCCAAGGGACTATTAGTGTAATATGGTAGGTCTGCGAGATTGTTAAACAAAGAAAAGAGGGGATCCGAGTTTTGTTAAGCACGTAAAAAGGAGGGACGCGGGTGGGTTCGAACCCGTGACCTCTCGTCAGAAGTCCAAACGAACCAACCAGCGAAACAGAGCAGATGCCATGGTAGGTTTGGGATTGAGAAACTTATAACCCGCACCCAAACCACTCCTGCTTCCCTAGGTACGATTCCCGCAAACCCTAATCCCACAATCCCCATAAATTCTTGATGACGCGAGTCCAAAATGATAGGGATTTCGATGTGTGAATCAAGACGAGTTCAATGATAGTAAATTTACCTGAAATGGTTGCGGAATGGTGGCGATCGGCTATGGTTTCTGTGGTCGAGTTCTTCGGCCATAATCGCGTTCCAGGGCTACGGTAAGTTGGTTTTGTGAGTACAGAGGGTTTGTAACAAGTGTTTCGATGACAAATGATCCAATAATGGGATTTGATTCCATGCCAAACGCACGAATTAAACTCTGATTGAATGAGGGACGGTTACGAGGACGGTTTGGGTTCATGGCCATTGAAATCGGTCGTAATTAGTCCATTAATTTACTCGTGACTGTTGATATAATCATGTGCACGATTCTAATCAATTGATTACACACGAACTTGCTAGATTGAACTGAATTCACTTGAGGTTTGACCCTCGAAAGTCAAAATTGACGATTGGTTTTGGATTCGAATTTTTGTCTCTGATTTCTATCCAATTAGTTGTTAAATGCATTTGGATAATAGAATAACTATATGTGTTAATATATTTATATGGTTTAGAAATGAGTGTATATATTTATTTAGTAGGATAATAACAAATACTTATATAATTTCCTTATATGAATACTTATTATTTTGTAATAATTGTATTTAATGTATGCATGTATGAATACATATGAAAAGTAATGAGATAATTTATTGCACTGGATAGATGTACCTACAAAATAAAGAAATTACAATGTCGGAAAAGTTCAAATGGAAGCCGGAATTTCCTGGAGGTTACAGTCTCCCCTACTTTAGTAAATTTCGTCCCGAAATTCATTAGGAAGAGGGTCCTGGAAACAGATGTGGGTATTTGGATTTCATTTGATCCTCACGTTCCCAAGTGAACTCAGGGCCACGTTTGGATTCCCATCGAACCTTAACGATTGGAATTCGGCTTCGCTTGAGTTGCTTAACTTCTCTGTCCATGATCTCCACGGGCTTCTCCACGAAGTGCATTGTTTCGTCAATGTGAACCTCGTCAAGTGGTATGTGGAGATTTTCGTCAGCTAAGCATTTTTTTAGGTTCGAGACATGAAATGTCGGATGAACGTTGCTGAGTCCTTCAGGTAGATCCAATTTGTTGGCTACCTTCCCAATCCGCTCAAGGATTTTAAACGGACCTACAAATCTTGGAGCAAGTTTCCCTTTCTTTCCAAAACGAACTACGCCTTTCCAAGGGGATACCTTGAGAAGAACCAGATCGCCAACTTGAAATTCTAAGGGTTTTCGACGTTTGTCGGCATAGCTCTTTTGCCGACTCCTTACCAGAAGGTTGTCTCGGATTAACATTATCTTGTCGGAAGTCTCTTGAATAAGTTCAGGACCAGTGATTTGTGATTCACCAATTTCGGCCCAACAGATAGGAGAGCGGCACTTCCGGCCATAATATGCTTCAAAAGGAGCCATGTTAATACTCGTATGATAGCTGTTGTTGTACGAGAACTCGACTAGGGGTAGATGTAAATCCCAATTTCCCTTGAAGTCAATGACACAGGCTCTAAGCATATCTTCTAAAGTTTGAATCGTTCGCTCGGATTGACCATCAGTTTGTGGATGATAAGCCGTACTAAGATTTAGCTGAGTACCCAAAGCTGATTGTAGGGATTGCCAGAAACGAGAGGTGAATCGTTCATCATGATCAGAAATAATGTTGAGAGGTACACCGTGACGACTAACGATCTCATCAATATAGATTCGAGCTAGTTTCTCAACTCGATAGTCTTCACGTATGGGTATGAAATGAGCAGATTTTGTCAGACGGTCGATGATTACCCAAATGCTATCATGACCACGTGATGTGTGTGGGAGTTTGGTTATAAAGTCCATGGCAATACACTCCCATTTCCACACGGGAATCTCGGGTTGTTCAAGTAAACCAGATGGGCGCTGGTGCTCGGCTTTAACCTTCAAACAAGTAAGGCATTTGGACACATAGAGGGCAATGTCCTTCTTCATATCAGGCCACCAG
Organism: Smallanthus sonchifolius; assembly: GCA_023525975.1. Taxonomy (NCBI): domain Eukaryota; kingdom Viridiplantae; phylum Streptophyta; class Magnoliopsida; order Asterales; family Asteraceae; genus Smallanthus; species Smallanthus sonchifolius. The sequence continues at coordinate 84,039,517 of CM042032.1, read as the reverse complement.
TATTGGGTACGGAGATCCATGTACATTTTGTCTGCACCAGGATGCACAGAGTAACGCGTCTTCTGAGCCTCGTTCATGATAAAGGTACGAAGGTTGTCACGGTCTGGAATCCAGATACGATTTAGAAAGTAAAGTAACCCATCGGGTTTGGTTTCAAGTTGGAGTTCAGCACCACATGACATTTCGTTGTACATGTTTCCTTCAGTGACGGAAAGATGTTGTGCTTCAAGGATGCGAGTTTGAATATCATTTTGGATTCGAATGCTGTGAATCTTTGTGACACCCGGCAAATTCAGGTTAATATACATACCCGACTATTACTTGAATTCACGTGATTTCACTTGCATCATACTTAATTATAGAGTAATTAAGTACATATTTCATATAGGAAGTCCATTCGTTTCATTTCATTTCATGCATCGGTAATCGAACGGATTACCGGGTCACACACGCGTTCTGTCACACGAACGTTAACGAATATTAGAAATAATATTTAGACATATATTTGGTGTGTAAAAATTATATGTAATACTGTGATTTAATATTTCATGCTTATGTGAATTTTTCCGGAATTTTTAGAGCAACTTTTAAATTAACGTTTTTTAAGCGGATACGCGATATGTGCCAACAACACTACTTTAGATTTTATAAAAATGATGGATTTATTATTTGGACTAAATAATTCAGCAAATTAAAATGGGTAATCCATATTAGAAGCCCATATTAGTTAAAAAGCCTTAAAGACTCAAAAAGCCCAACACTTTTTACTAAAACTCCCTTACACTCACTAATCCCTCATTTCCACCTAAACCCTAAACCTAATCTCTCCCCTCTCCTCTCATTTTTGGCCGCCACCACCACCTCCTAGCCACCACCCCTCTCAAAATTTTTCATCCATTTCAAGCACCATTTAAGGTGTTTCAAGGTGATACAAGGAGGATTCAAGCTAGTGCAAGACCATATCTACACCATACCTTGGTTTTGTAAGCATCCCATTCATACTTTTTCTTATTATTTTCGGCCAAAATGGGAAACACCTCTATCCAAACGATTTTTGTTGATTCAAGTGTTATAATGCATGTTTCTAACTAAAAGTTTTCATAAAATAAGGTTGTTGACACATATATGCACATTTTATGGTTTGAAATACTTGTTTAGATGGTTATTTGCTCGTTTCTATTTATAGAAACTTTGTTGGATGCATTTTTGCAAAACTTGATGTGTGATATGTTTGTTAGTTTAAATGGTACACATAATAGTGGAATAGATAGGAAATATAAATTTTTTTGGTTGAAATGATACTAATAGGTTATTAATATGATGACATGAATTATGTGTATGAAATGTGCCATAAAGATGTGCAAATGCTATGTCACTTATCACATGTTAGTTTCTTATACAACTAGTTGAAGCTTGTATGTTATGTCACAAGGGGTTACTTATACATTACTTAGGTACAACTTATATGTTCTTTATGTGTCACACATGTACAACTTATATGCTACTTGTGCTACACATGTATAACTTGTATGATGCTTATGTGTTACATGTTTACAACTTATATGTTACTTGTGTGTTGTTTATACATGACTTCAATATGAGTCAACATTGGTCAAACTTGGTCAACATTGGTCAACACTAGTCAACATTGGTCAACATTAGTCAACATTAGTCAAACTTGGTCAAAGTTGGTCAAACCTTGGTCAAAGTTGGTCAAACCTCGGTCAAACCTCGGTCAACTTTGGTCAAACCTTTTCAAAACGTCAATGTAACCTTTCAACGTTGATTCGTTTGGATGAATGTGGTTACATAAGCCATGTTTACTTTCATAGACCTTATAGCCTTATTAATTCTTAGGGCTCGGTTAGGTCGGTTACCCGGAGTTACTCGATTCCTCTCGTTACTCCCATTTCTCATTCACCGCATTTCCAGGTGAGTTTTCACGGCCCCATTTTACTTACTTTTCTATTTGGGGGAGATACATGCTAAACCATTTTCTTACTTGGTCGTATGACAATTGCTTTGATTTCGCTTTAATTTATATAAGTGGGTGCATTTCCCGCACATAAAGTCCTCTCATATTCGAACCGTTAATTATTACACAAAGCGAGGTGATTCATGAATAGTACTATTGGGTTTAACAACCCCCACCCGGGTTAGTCGCGCTAACTCTGACTGGGAGTCAAACGGGTGCATAATTGACCTAATCCATTGCGTGTTGGGCACGTAAGAGGCAAAATGCTAGTTTCTGCATTCCTTCGTTGAGCTTCGGTTTCGGTGTTGCTTATATAGTTAATGTTTATTGTCTGATCAACAATCGAATCAATAGTATACATGCGTACTGTTACACTGTTTTCATTACTGTTTCTGTTACTTAAACCTGTGAACTCACCAACCCTGTGTTGACACTTTAAGCATGTTTATCTCAGGTCGCTAAGCATTCATGCACGGACTAGGATTGCACTCCAAGAGTCCCACAGCATGTTTTCATTTAGAAGCTTAGGTTTATGGGAACCTAATTTGTCATGCTTCTGTATTTTGCAACATTACTTTTGCTTCCGCACTTTACATTCCGCATTTTCAAACTCTGTATTACTATTTAATTTTGTATGATGTTCAAACGGAATGTCTTTTCGAAAACCAGTTAGAGGTCGTTCGAAATGACCGGGACTGATGATCCTTGACAGTCACAACCCGCGGGTAACCCGCTGTGGAATTTCAGGGTGTGACAGATTGGTATCAGAGCCCTGGTTATAGAGAACTAAGTTGCATTTAGTATACTTAGACTATAACTGTAGGCTCACATAGTTCACATCACATCATACATGCATTTTCATACATGAATACAATGGATTACTGGATATTGACTTGTTACAGGATGTCGACCTCATCGGACCCCATTGTGATCTCGGACTCTGAGGAGTACACACCAGCTACCCCATCATCATCAGTGGAGCCACTCACCCCACCTTCATCACCCCACTCATCCACGGATGAGGAGCAGACACATGACTCAGTGGATTTTGTAGGGTTGGATCCTGAGGAGGATCCTGAGGAGGACCCGGAGGAGGATCCTGAGGAGGATCTAGAGGAGGAGGAAGACGACGCACCAGCCCCCGGAGGTGACGGAGACGCCGGCGAGGGGAGCGACTCGGGCGAGACGGTGCCCTACTCCGTACTACACGGGGACTCATCGTCCGACGACGGCTCCATACTACCTTCACCACCTCGTCTGGCGGACCCGACGCCGCCATCACCATTACTTGCACCGGTGGGAGCGAAGACCAAACTCACAGCTCGAAAGAAGAACATTCGCAGAGGAAAGCGACCAGCCTACTCCCCTGACATTCCTGGACCATCAGCCAAAAGGGCCCGGATTGCACCATCGGACACTTCATCTACGGGAGAGTCAACTGGACCATCCTATCCACCACCCTATTGGCTCCGGCCTACCCGGGAGGTACTACCGATACTTGCGACGCGCAGCAGGTTACATGACGCTGACATATCATCCCTCCAGGATGAGTTGGCACTGACAGACCAGGCACTACTGATAGTACGAGACCGGATCGAGGTCGCGGAGGAAAAGGCCGCGGAGGAAAGGGCCGCGGAGGACACCCCACAACCCAGGAGAAGGCACCAGTTCCATGACCACTGCCCAAATTGAAGCCCTTATCGCCCAACGCGTGGCAGATGCAGTCGCTAACCACGAAGCCAATCGATCCAGTGGAGGGTCGGGAGGCCACGGCGAGAGCAGAGGAACTGGGCATGGAACAAAGGCTTGCACCTACAAATCCTTTATGGATTGCAAGCCGCATACATTTACCGGGACGGAAGGAGCAGTGGGACTGCTACGATGGATAGAAAAGATCGAATCGGTCTTCAGTATGAGCCAATGCACAATGGAGAACAGAGTCATGTACGGAGCTGGGACTCTCGAGGGCCAAGCCCTCTCCTGGTGGAACTCTTATATCCAGACTCTGGGCCTGGATAATGCGAACGCCATTCCTTGGGAGGAATTCAAGGAAATGTTGAAAGAGGAGTACTGTCCTCGTAACGAACTTCAAAAGTTGGACAGGAGTTTTGGAACCTAAGGATGCAGGGTGCTGACATCGCGGGATATACCGCAAGATTCCACGATTTAGCAAGACTACTACCGCACATGGTTACACCGGAGTACAAACGAATTGAGCGGTACATTTGGGGTTTGGCACCTCAAATACAAAGCATGGTTACTTCTGCAGAACCCACAATTATCCACAACACAGTGAGGCTGGCTCATAATCTTACGGATCAGGCAGTCCGTCAGGGACTGTTCAACAAGAAAGAAAGTTTTGTGAAAACCTTTGACAACAAGAGAAAGTGGGAAAATGCTCCTGCCAAATCCTATGTGCCGAGTAACCAGAAGAAGCAGGAACCGGCCCGGGTGTTTGTGGCTAACCAACCGGATAAAAGGCCAAGAGGGACATACACTGGAACCCTACCTAAGTGCAACAAGTGCCAGTTTCACCACAATGGTACTTGTGAAGATTCTCGGTGCCAGAAGTGTAAACGTTTTGGACACACTGCCCAGAGCTGCCGATCAGTTGAACAAGCCCCGGCTGGCGGGGGAAACCGCGGATGTTTCGGGTGCGGTGATCCCGGACATTTCCGCAGAGACTGCCCAAAGAACCGAAAACCTGGAAATACAAACACTCGGGGCAGAGCATTTGTCATTGGAGCCGGCGAGGCTAGGCAGGATCCCAACATTGTTACTGGTACGTTTCTCGTAAACAACTACTATGCTTCTATCTTATTTGACACGGGTGCCGATAAGAGTTTTGTATCCACTGAGTTTAGCTCATTACTTGGGATTACTCCCATCGCCTTAGAGTACTTATACACGGTAGAGCTAGCAGATGGTAAGCTAATAGAGACAGAACAAGTAATCCCAGGTTGTGTCTTAACACTAGCCGATCATCCTTTCACTATAGACCTATTGCCAGTGACGTTGGGAAGCTTCGACATAGTAGTCGGTATGGACTGGTTGTCCAAGAACCGAGCCGAAATCGTTTGTCACGAGAAGATAGTCCGCATTCCACTGTCGGACGGAGAAACACTGACCATTCAAGGAGAACAGAGTGGTGCTACGTTAAGAATCATTACCTGCATGAAAGCCCGAAAGTACTTGCGGAAGGGTTATCACGCGATCCTAGCACACGTGACGGAAAAGAAAGAAGAAGAAAATAAGATTAAAGACATACCGATCGTCCGAGACTATCCGGAAGTATTTCCCGACGACTTGCCCGGACTTCCACCGCATCGACAAGTCGAGTTCCGGATTGATCTCACACCCGGAGCTGCTCCGATAGCATGGTCACCTTACCGACTGGCGCCATCGGAAATGCAGGAATTGTCTAACCAATTACAGGAACTGTTAGACAAAGGCTTCATCAGACCAAGCTTCTCGCCTTGGGGAGCACCAATCTTGTTCGTTAAGAAGAAGGACGGATCATTCCGTATGTGTATCGATTACAGAGAACTGAACAAGGTAACGATCAAGAACCGATATCCACTACCAAGGATCGATGACCTGTTCGATCAATTGCAAGGGTCGAGCTATTACTCAAAGATCGATCTACGGTCGGGATACCACCAGCTAAGGATTCAGGAAGACGATATTCCAAAGACCGCCTTCCGAACTCGTTACGGTCACTACGAGTTCATGGTCATGCCATTTGGGTTAACCAATGCACCGGCGGTATTCATGGACCTCATGAACCGAGTGTGCAAGCCCTACTTGGACAAGTTTGTGATTGTGTTCATAGACGATATCCTGATATACTCACAGAACAAAGAGGAACATGCCGAGCATTTGAAGTTAATTATGGAGTTGCTGAAAGCCGAGAAATTGTACGCCAAGTTCTCGAAATGCGACTTCTGGATTCGCGAAGTACAGTTCCTTGGACACGTGGTCAACGAGAAAGTTATACATGTTGACCCATCCAAAATCGAGGCGATTAAGAATTGGGAAGCACCTAAGACTCCGACTGAGGTACGACAGTTCTTAGGCCTTGCGGGCTACTATCGACGATTCATCGAAAATTTCTCTAAGATAGCCCAACCTCTCACCACACTGACACACAAGGATAAGAAATACGAATGGAATGACAAGGCAGAAACCGCTTTTCAATTACTCAAACAGAAACTTTGCAGCGCGCCGATCATATCGTTACCAGAAGGAACAGACGATTTCGTGGTGTACTGCGATGCGTCACATCAAGGGCTCGGGTGCGTGTTAATGCAAAGGGAGAAGGTCATAGCCTATGTTTCTCGACAACTGAAAGTGCACGAGAAAAACTACACTACCCACGATTTGGAGCTGGGAGCGGTAGTATTTGCACTCAAGATCTGGAGGCACTACTTGTATGGCACGAAGTGCACAATTTTCACCGATCACAAAAGCCTTCAACACATCTTCGATCAGAAGGAACTTAACATGAGGCAACGTCGATGGGTCGAATTGCTAAACGACTACGACTGCGCTATCCGTTACCATCCTGGAAAGGCAAACGTCGTGGCTGATGCCTTGAGCAGGAAGGATCAACCCAAACCGCGACGAGTGCGGGCGTTACAGTTGACCATCCACACGAACTTACCCATGCAAATCCGCGACGCCCAACTCGAAGCAATCAAAGAGGTAAACCTATGCCATGAGTCCTTACGTGGTATGGACAAGCAATTTGAGGTCAAATCCGATGACATCCGTTATTTCATGGATCGGATTTGGGTACCAAGCTTTGGGGATCTAAGGGATCTGGTGATGGACGAGGCACACAAGTCCAGGTACTCGATCCACCCCGGTGCTGACAAGATGTACCATGACCTCAAGGAACATTATTGGTGGCCTAACATGAAAGCCGAAATTGCTACCTACGTCAGTAAATGCTTGACCTGTGCTAAGGTCAAGGTAGAGTATCAGAAACCATCAGGGTTACTCCAACAACCAGAGATCCCACAGTGGAAGTGGGAACAGATTTCAATGGACTTCATCACGAAATTGCCCAGGGCCTCTAATGGCTGTGACACAATCTGGGTAATTGTCGACAGACTAACCAAATCTGCGCACTTCCTTCCCATTAAAGAAACGGACAAGATGGAGAAACTAACCAGAACTTACTTGAAGGAAGTAGTCACAAGACATGGAGTGCCAATCTCCATCATTTCAGATAGGGATAGTCGATTCACATCCCGATTCTGGCAATCCTTACAGAAAGCCTTGGGTACTCGGCTAGATATGAGTACTGCATACCACCCCCAGACGGACGGTCAAAGTGAAAGGACCATCCAGACCCTGGAGGACATGCTCAGAGCTTGTGTGGTTGACTTCGGGAACGGATGGAATACCCATCTACCGTTGGTCGAATTTTCATACAACAACAGCTACCACACTAGCATTAAGGCCGCACCATTCAAAGCACTTTACGGACGAAAGTGTAGATCGCCGATTTGCTGGACAGAAGTGGGAGATAGCCAACTCACAGGTCCATAAGTTATTCATGAAACGACAGAGAAGATTGTACAGATACGCGAACGTATCAAGGCCGCGCGTGATCGTCAAAAGAGTTACGCTGACGTGAGACGCAAACCATTAGAATTTCAAGTGGGAGACAAGGTACTACTGAAAGTCTCGCCATGGAAAGGAGTGATACGTTTCAGCAAGAGTGGAAAGCTTAATCCTCGTTACATTGGACCTTTCGAGATTCTGAAAAGGATTGGCCCTGTTGCTTACAAACTCAACCTACCAGAAACCCTCAGTGGCGTTCATGACGTGTTTCACGTGTCAAATCTGAAGAAGTGCTTGTCAGACGAGACACTAGTCATACCATTGGAGGAAATTCAAATAGACGATCAGCTTCACTTCGTCGAAGAACCAGTCGAGATCATGGACCGCGAGGTCAAACAGTTAAAACAAAGCCGCATTCCCATAGTTAAGGTTCGTTGGAATTCTAGACGTGGACCAGAGTTCACTTGGGAGCGCGAGGATCAATTCAAGCGTAAATACCCTCACTTGTTCAAAACTACACCGTCTATCAGTGGCGCGAACTGAATTTCGGGACGAAATTCCTTTTAACAGGGGGAGTATGTGACACCCGGCAAATTCAGGTTAATATCCATACCCGACTATTACTTGAATTCACGTGATTTCACTTGCATCATACTTAATTATAGAGTAATTAAGTACATATTTCATATAGGAAGTCCATTCATTTCATTTCATTTCATGCATCGGTAATCGAACGGATTACCGGGTCACACACGCGTTCTGTCACACGAACGTTAACGAATATTAGAAATAATATTTAGACATATATTTGGTGTGTAAAAATTATATGTAATACTGTGATTTAATATTTCATGCTTATGTGAATTTTTCTGGAATTTTTAGAGCAACTTTTAAATTAACGTTTTTTAAGCGGATACGCGATATGTGCCAACAACACTACTTTAGATTTTATAAAAATGATGGATTTATTATTTGGACTAAATAATTCAGCAAATTAAAATGGGTAATCCATATTAGAAGCCCATATTAGTTAAAAAGCCTTAAAGACTCAAAAAGCCCAACACTTTTTACTAAAACTCCCTTACACTCACTAATCCCTCATTTCCACCTAAACCCTAAACCTAATCTCTCCCCTCTCCTCTCATTTTCGGCCGCCACCACCACCTCCTAGCCACCACCCCTCTCAAAATTGTTCATCCATTTCAAGCTCCATTCAAGGTGTTTCAAGGTGATACAAGGAGGATTCAAGCTAGTGCAAGACCATATCTACACCATACCTTGGTTTTGTAAGCATCCCATTCATACTTTTTCTTATTATTTTCGGCCAAAATGGGAAACACCTCTATCCAAACGATTTTTGTTGATTCAAGTGTTATAATGCATGTTTCTAACTAAAAGTTTTCATAAAATAAGGTTGTTGACACATATATGCACATTTTATAGTTTGAAATACTTGTTTAGATGGTTATTTGCTCGTTTCTATTTATAGAAACTTTGTTGGATGCATTTTTGCAAAACTTGATGTGTGATATGTTTGTTAGTTTAAATGGTACACATAATAGTGGAATAGATAGGAAATATAAATTTTTTTGGTTGAAATGTTGTTTTACACTCGGTTATGGACAACTTACTATTTAAGGAAACTTTAATTTTGCATATTTTGTGTTATGAGTTTCTATTGGATAAAAACTTGATATTATGGTTCTATAATATATATTAAAGTAGTAAAAAGAGTTATTTGAGGTTTCATATGTGCAATAGGGTCGTTTGGACCACTTTCCTAAAAAGGAAACTTTAATTGTTCATAATTTGTATGTGTAGGCTATAAATGTTTAAAGTAGGTTATATGGCCTTATTACAATATGAATAGATGACTTATGAAAGAATATGTGATTTGGAATGGTGTAATGACATGTTTTGGTGAACCTTGCTAAATAAGGAAACCTTATTTGTTGAGAAACTTCATAATTGCTTGAAATAGAAAGTAAATGCATAGAATCATGTTACTAATATGTTACTATTATAATTTCATGTATAACTTGTTTGTTTGGGCTATGTCACCTCAAGTGCACTAAAACCCTAATTGTCAAAAATGGAAACCTTGTTATGTTAAGAGTTATGAAATTTTGCAATGACATATTATGCTACTTGTTTGAAAGTGTTGAAATGATACTAATAGGTTATTAATATGATGACATGAATTATGTGTATGAAATGTGCCATAAAGATGTGCAAATGCTATGTCACTTATCACATGTTAGTTTCTTATACAACTAGTTGAAGCTTGTATGTTATGTCACAAGGGGTTACTTATACATTACTTAGATACAACTTATATGTTCTTTATGTGTCACACATGTACAACTTATATGCTACTTGTGCTACACATGTATAACTTGTATGATGCTTATGTGTTACATGTTTACAACTTATATGTTACTTGTGTGTTGTTTATACATGACTTCAATATGAGTCAACATTGGCCAACATTAGTCAACATTGGTCAAACTTGGTCAACATTGGTCAACATTGGTCAACACTAGTCAACATTGGTCAACATTAGTCAACATTAGTCAAACTTGGTCAAAGTTGGTCAAACCTTGGTCAAAGTTGGTCAAACCTCGGTCAAACCTCGGTCAACTTTGGTCAAACCTTTTCAAAACGTCAATGTAACCTTTCAACGTTGAGTCGTTTGGATGAATGTGGTTACATAAGCCATGTTTACTTTCATAGACCTTATAGCCTTATTAATTCTTAGGGCTCGGTTAGGTCGGTTACCCGGAGTTACTCGATTCCTCTCGTTACTCCCATTTCTCATTCACCGCATTTCCAGGTGTGTTTTCACGGCCCCATTTTACTTACTTTTCTATTTGGGGGAGATACATACTAAACCATTTTCTTACTTGGTCGTATGACAATTACTTTGATTTCGCTTTAATTTATATAAGTGGGTGCATTTCCCGCACATAAAGTCCTCTCATATTCGAACCGTTAATTATTACAAAAAGCGAGGTGATTCATGAATAGTACTATTGGGTTTAACAACCCCCACCCGGGTTAGTCGCGCTAACTCTGACTGGGAGTCAAACGGGTGCATAATTGACCTAATCCATTGCGTGTTGGGCACGTAAGAGGCAAAATGCTAGTTTCTGCATTCCTTCGTTGAGCTTCGGTTTCGGTGTTGCTTATATAGTTAATGTTTATTGTCTGATCAACAATCGAATCAATAGTATACATGCGTACTGTTACACTGTTTTCATTACTGTTTCTGTTACTTAACCCTGTGTTGACACTTTAAGCATGTTTATCTCAGGTCGCTAAGCATTCATGCACGGACTAGGATTGCACTCCAAGAGTCCCACAGCATGTTTTCATTTAGAAGCTTAGGTTTATGGGAACCTAATTTGTCATGCTTCTGTATTTTGCAACATTACTTTTGCTTTCGCACTTTACATTCCGCATTTTCAAACTCTGTATTACTATTTAATTTTGTATGATGTTCAAACGGAATGTCTTTTCGAAAACCAGTTAGAGGTCGTTCGAAATGACCGGGACTGATGATCCTTGACAGTCACAACCCGCGGGTAACCCGCTGTGGAATTTCAGGGTGTGACAATCTTGATAGGTTCTTTACGGCTAAGAGCATCGACTACGACATTCGCCTTACCAGGGTGATAACGAATATTGCAGTCGTAGTCGTTTAGGAGTTCAACCCAACGCCTTTGCCTCATGTTGAGTTCTTTTTGATTGAAGATGTGTTGGAGACTCTTGTGATCGGTGTAAACCTCACATTTGGTACCATATAGGCAATGTCTCCAAATTTTAAGAGCAAATACGACCGCACCCAACTCAAGATCGTGCGTCGTATAATTCTTCTCATGGATTTTGAGTTGTCGGGACGCATAAGCAATCACTTTGCCTCGCTGCATTAGTACACAACCAAGGCCTAAGTGGGAAGCGTCACAGTAAACGACAAAATCTTCGGTTCCATCAGGAAGAGTCAGGATAGGAGCCTCACACAGTTTCTGTTTTAGGGTTTGGAAGGCTTCCTCTTGTTTTGGTCCCCACTCATAGGGTTTGCCTTTGTGAGTTAAGGCTGTGAGAGGTACCGCGATCTTTGAAAAATTTGCTATGAAACGACGATAATAGCCCGCTAAACCTAAAAATGAACGGACTTCGGTAGGGGTCTTTGGAGCTTGCCAGTTCTTCACCGCCTCAATCTTAGCGGGATCCATGTGAATACCCTTCTCATTGACTATATGACCCAAGAATTGGACTTCCTTTAGCCAAAATTCACATTTGGAGAACTTAGCGTATAATTGCTCCTTTTTCAAGAGATCTAAAACCAGACGTAAGTGTTCTTCGTGTTCCACTTTGGATTTTGAATATATGAGGATATCGTCAATGAAGATGATCACGAACTTGTCCAAGTACGGCTTACACACGCGGTTCATAAGATCCATAAATACCGCGGGTGCATTGGTTAGTCCGAAGGGCATAACCATGAACTCGTAATGGCCATATCTAGTATGAAAGGCTGTTTTGGGGATATCGGATTCGAGGACTCGTAACTAGTGATAACCAGAACGAAGATCAATCTTAGAGAAATAAGTCGAGCCTTGAAGTTGGTCAAATAAATCGTCAATCCTCGGGAGTGGGTATCGGTTCTTCACGGTAAGCTTGTTGAGTTCCCGATAGTCGATGCACATCCTAAAAGAACCATCCTTCTTCTTGACAAATAAAACAGGTGCTCCCCAAGGGGAAACACTAGGACGAATAAACCCCTTATCAGAAAGTTCTTGGAGTTGACTTGAAAGTTCTTGCATCTCTGATGGTGCAAGACGGTAAGGTGATTTAGCCACGGGGTTTGCTCCTGGCACTAGGTCAATATGGAATTCGACTTGACGTATGGGAGGAAGACGGGGTAAATCTTCGGGGAAAACTTCAGGGAAGTCTTTGATTACAGGAATGTCTTGGAGGTTCTTATCCTTGACTTTTCGTTCCACAATATGGGCCAAGAATGCCACACATTTCTTCTGTAAATACTTCTGTGCGGTAGTGCAAGACATAAGCTTGAGTCCTTTTGACGGCTTCTCACCATACACGTTCAAAACTTCAACCGAGTCAAGAGGGATACGGATATACTTGTCAAAACAGACGACTTCAGCATGGTGCTTGGTCAGCCAGTCCATGCCTACTATGATGTCGAAACCTCCGAGGGCCATAGGAATAAGATTGATTGAAAAGTCATGATCGTTCAAGGTTAAGGTACAATCTCTAATGATGGTGTCACATGAAACAGAATAACCATCCGCTACTAAAATATCAAAGGGTTTGTCTAACTTAGCTCGACTCATAGCGAGTTGTGGTTCAAATTCAAAGGACACGAAACTCCTATCGGAACCAGTATCAAATAGGATGGAAGCATATTGTTGATTAATTGGGTACGTACCGTTCACCACATCGTTGTTGGCTTGTGCCTCATTGGCATTGATGTTGAAGGCACGTCCTCGAGCTACGGGGTTTGCATTCCCCTGATTCATATTTCCCCGATTCATATTCCCCTGGTTCCTGTTTCCCTGAATCATGTTACCTTGGTTCCCGTTCCCCTGTATCATGTTGCCTTGATTCATGTTGGCTTGGTTCACAATGACCAACCTAGGGCAACGGTTCCTGAAATGATTTGGGTCTCCACACTCGTAACAAGCACGACCCTGAGCGAAAGCAGTAGGAACAGGAACAACAGTTTGATTAGCTTGGTAGGCTCGGGGAGCAGTACGGCAGATGTTAGCCGTATGCCCAGAACGTCCACAATTGGTACATAGACGGCATGGCATGTAGATAGTATGATGGAGCTGGCAGGTGTTGCATAGAGGTAGAGTCCCCACATAAGGCTTCTTGTTGGGGTTGAAGGCAGTAGGGGCTACTTGGGCTAAAGGAGTAGCAGGTGTGATAATGGCGAAGTTCTTGCCTTTTCTCTTTTTGCCATTGAAGGAGGACTCAGCCTTGGTCTCCTTAGTGGGTTCAGTGGTGGATTTTTCAATGTTTCTCTTGGCACCTTTCTTGAACAAGGTTCCTGCTTTAACATGGTTGTCTGATAGAGTGACAGCTAGACGGATAGCTTCCTCAAGAGTGGCTGGGTTACTACCCAACACGGTATCCTGAATTTGCATGGGCAAACCATTGATCTACTTCTCAATGGCTCGGGAGAGAGGAGTGACCATATGGGGCACCAGTAGGCTAAGCTCATGAAAGCGGGTGGTGTAGGCAAGGCTTTCACCACTGTCTTGTTTGAGATCCTAGAATTCAGCTTCTAGTTTCTTGACCTCATTACGGGGGCAAAACTCATCTGTCATGAGTGTCTTCACATCAACCCAAGGCAAGGCTAGTGCAACCTCTATCCCACTGTTACGTTTTTCCCCATTCCACCATGTGAGTTCCCTTTTCTGGAAGACACTAGTAGCATAACGAACCTTTAGGTTTTCAGGACAGTCAGCATTGATGAAAGTCCCCTCAATGCTTTCAAACCATTGGAGAAGTCCAGTAGCTCCTTCGTTCCCGCAGAACTTGGTGGGGTTACAGGAGTTGAAGTGTTTGAATGTACACGCGGGATTCCTTGGTGCAACATTCTGGTTCAGTTGATTGACCATAGTTGGTAGGATCGTAGCCATTTGCTGGATGATCCTATCGGTGAGGTTGTTCCTACGCTCACGACGGGGAGGCATTCTACAAATGGTTGAGTCGAAATTTCATAAGATATGAATCATGAATAAGAGTTTGCAATTTAATCATGAGATGTTAGATGAAGCATACATGGTACCCTAATGGGCACATTGACTTATCAAAGTACTTTAAGTCTTTCTAATGTTTGAGAAGTCATGCTTTAGCCTATAAGTGGACACTCATCCCAAGAATTCCCAGGAAAGCATAACTGGTCCATCGGTTGATTTGGATTTATACGAGATGCTTTCCTAGACAGAACTCCCAGAATACAGGCATCCACCCTTCCGGATTGCACAAGTTCTCATTCATTAGTTAGAACTTACATACCTTTGACGAGAGTTTTCTTCGGATTAGACTATTAAGTCTAAGTATAAGTTTCATGTAGTTCAAGTAGTTCCAAATAGTTTCAAGTAGACTCTTGAATGTTGAAGTTCATGTAGTTGTATCAAGTATTCAAAAATAGATAGGTGTAGGTAAGTATGCATGGTAGGAATTAAGTGGAGTTCCTAATAAAAGACACGATTTAGACTCATGTTTGGGACTCCTAGGTTATAGTATAGGTCATGTGTCTAATAACCTAATTCCCTATAACCATGGCTCTGATACCAATCTGTCACACCCCGACCGACGGCGGATTAAACGTCGGGGCTGACGCGGTTGTTCATAAGCACATGATCATCTATTATTAAATGACAATATTTATTCATCCACTTAAAATCATCCGTTACATAGAAAATGGAAACGAAACGTTCAAAACATAACATAAAGTAAATTAATGTAGGTCCAAGTCCTAGATGAGCAGGTAGGGTCCTCAAATTTGTGCACCTGAAACATGTGAGTAAATGTCAACTACAAGTAGTTGGAGAGTAACATAGGTTTTGACACTAACAAAGGTTAAGTAAAAAGTGTTTGTAATTCAATACTGTTCAAAGCGTAACTATGGCATAAATGTGAAAACATACAAAGTTTCAAGCGTACAATTCAATCCGTAGTAAATGGAAAACAGGTAAGTACAATCCCACTGATTGTGTTTTGGAAAAATAGTAATATGGTACACACAAAACCCGCTAAGGTTCGTGTTAACTGGAATCGGATTCCCCTATAAATGATCATGTTAGGTACTACCTTAGGCCTGGGTAGCAGGTTAATGAATGTACTAGCATGAACACATGTAATGCTCACCAAGCAGTTTAAGACATAAAGCACATAGTAAATAGCATGAGAACATTGGTATTGAATTTGGTAAATATAGTATGTAAACATGTTCCACCCCGAGTATTTGTAAACAATAGTAAAGAGAAAGGGAGCTATGAACTCACCTGTAATGAAGCTAACAAGTGGTATGATTTGTTAATGATGGATAGGCTTCGTGAGGATTTCTCCAAATTAACCTACACAATTAATTTGTATTCTAGACTCAATGTATGAAAATAAGGAATTTCTAAGTTCATTTGAGTTCCAATGGATTCTTGGAATTTGGGACTGGATATAGGGTTTGTACAAGTTTCGTAAGAAAATATACGTTTATGTAA
Source organism: Smallanthus sonchifolius (assembly GCA_023525975.1). Taxonomy (NCBI): domain Eukaryota; kingdom Viridiplantae; phylum Streptophyta; class Magnoliopsida; order Asterales; family Asteraceae; genus Smallanthus; species Smallanthus sonchifolius. The sequence goes on along the minus strand of CM042032.1, from coordinate 84,023,716 downwards.
TATATAATGATAAGGTAATACTAATGGGAATTAGTTAGAATTTCTAATTGTTTGTATGTTCAAAATATGTTTGAATTTATTTAGATAGTTATTCTAAGACTAACTAATAGGTAAATAAAAGTTTATATGAATAAGTAGTTTATGTCTTTGTCTGAAAATAAATGAATAGGTAAAATGAATGATAGTTAATTGAATAATAACTAATTATTTACAAAAGTGAATAGGTAACTAGTTAAATGAATAATCCTTTTATTCGTTTATAGTTTGGGTTCCATGTAAGTTAAATGTGAAAATTTATGTTCTAATTAATTAGGTCAAAATTTATTAAAAATATAATAAAATGGACTTCACATAATAAATATAATTATATAAGAGAAACCGAGGATGTATGAACCTTTACAAGGCAAATGGTTGTGTAGAAACAATTATTTTTATGTTCCAAGTATATCTTTAAAAAAAACAAGAACTTTAATTAATTACTCGTCAATAGTAAACATATTGATTTAGTTAAAATTTAACAGGTTTTACTAAGTAAGATGGTCTTACTAGACAGCTTAATAGCTTAGACAGTTTAATAGTTTAACTTTACAAAACTGATCCGGGTGTTTAGGGATTTATAAAGGTAATTTTTTTATATAATGAATTAATGCAAAAATAATTAAACAGAAAAAGAAATGAGGCTGCCCGGGGTCGAACCCAGGTCTGCTCTGGAAGCCAATATAGTACAAACCACTGGGCCAAGGGACTATTAGTGTAATATGGTAGGTCTGCGAGATTGTTAAACAAAGAAAAGAAGAGATCCGAGTTTTGTTAAGCACGTAAAAAGGAGGGACACGGGTGGGTTCGAACCCGTGACCTCTCGTCAGAAGTCCAAACGAACCAACCAGCGAAACAGGGCAGATGCCATGGTAGGTTTGGGATTAAGAAACTTATAACCCGCACCCAAACCACTCCTGCTTCCCCAGGTACGATTCCCGCAAACCCTAATCCCACAATCCCCATAAATTCTTGATGACGCGAGTCCAAAATGATAGGGCTTTCGATGTGTGAATCAAGACGAGTTCATTGATAGTAAATTTACCTGAAATGGTTGCGGAATGGTGGCGATCGGCTATGGTTTCTGTGGTCGAGTTCTTCGGCCTTAATCGCATTCCAGGGCTACGGTAAGTTGGTTTTGTGAGTACAGAGGGTTTGTAACAAGTGTTTTGATGACAAATGATCCAATAATGGGATTTGATTCCATGCCAAACGCACGAATTAAACTCTGATTGAATGAGGGACGGTTACGAGGACGGTTTGGGTTCATGGCCATTGAAATCGGTCGTAATTAGTCCATTAATTTACTCGTGACTGTTGATATAATCATGTGCACGATTCTAATCAATTGATTACACATGAACTTGCTAGATTGAACTGAATTCACTTGAGGTTTGACCCTCGAAAGTCAAAATTGACGATTGGTTTTGGATTCGAATTTTTGTCTCTGATTTCTATCCAATTAGTTGTTAAATGCATTTGGATAAAAGAATAACTATATGTGTTAATATATTTATATGGTTTAGAAATGAGTGTATATATTTATTTAGTGGGATAATAACAAATACTTATATAATTTCCTTATATGAATACTTATTATTTTGTAATAATTGTATTTAATGTATGCATGTATGAATACATATGAAAAGTAATGAGATAATTTATTGCACTGGATAGATGTACCTACAAAATAAAGAAATTACAATGCCGGAAAAGTTCAAATGGAAGCCGGAATTTCCTGGAGGTTACACCTATCGAGTGTAGTAAAGCCTAATGGAAGTCTGGATATCGAACACACGAGACACTAGTGACAACTATACCTAGACTCTGACTCAACTAACTAAATTGATTTAAAAGGGGGTTTTATGTTTCTAAATCTAACAAACTAAAGAGAACTAACTAACGAAAATCAACTATCAAGCAAAGTATCTAACGAACTAAAGAACGGGGAAAGCACTACACAGGTTAAGAATCCTACTTGCGAATCTTGGATTTCTCTCGGTTAAGGAAACTAATGATGGAACCAGGATCTATGAATAGTACACCCTCAGACTACCTATAGGATCCCTGATCATTCTCAAGGTGTGACCTTAAAGCGAAACCTAAGGGGTGTGTGACGCTCACTGGTTGGTTGGATCACCTTTCAGTCTCTCCAACAATACTAAAGTACCCAAAAGACAGATTACCTTTCAGTGTCACTATCTCAGTACATTCAAGGAATGCAAGGAGTAATCTAAGATCAATCAAATTGACACGGGATAACAAAGATACTAAGAACCCTAGGGAAACCTCCTTTCAGAGCCTTTACACCTGGACACCTAATACCAAAGACAACCCGACTATATATCACCTTTCAGCTATCGAGACAGACAGAACACTATGATCAAACAGATAAACGATTCCTATTCCTATGGAATGTGAATTCAACAAACCATAAACTAATCATAACACAGAGTCAATGATCTAATATGAAATCCTAACTGAAAGACATTCAATAGGTAACATATGGAATTCAAAACCATTTACAAATCTAATCTAACCATGCATAAACATCAACCAGTTATCAAAAGATTCATTACAATAGCATTAATCCATCAATAATAATCCATAAAACTGATAAAAATCTAAAACTCAACAAATATTAATCAAACCTAGGTAGTATAAACAAGTTTAGCCAATCATGATAAAAACAGAACCTAAACAGTCAATATAAACGTTAATCGTAAAACAGAAAATAATTAAAGAGCGTCCTTGCTTTAATAAATGTTTACTTGCTTGCTTGCTTGCAATATTAACGATTTAAGCTTCTGTTTGTGTTTTTTTTCTAATTCAGGTTTTATTCTTTTTCTTTTTCCGTTCGTTGACTTCCCAAGCAAAAGCAACCACAATTCCAATTCTCAATTGACTTCCTAGATAATCGTGCCTAAAGACAAATCAAATTTTCTATTCCAAAACTTTCCTGTGGTTGCCGTCCAAAACCAACACAGCCGCCAAACTCCCAATTGCGTTTGACCTCCTCTTCAAGGCTAATCTCCAATTCCGAATATCTCTGTATATTTTTATTCTTTTATTATTTTCTAACCTAGCCCAATCAACTCAATTTATTTTATAAACTAGCCCATTCAACCTGATTAAATTCTAATATAGCTCATTTAATGTAAATTTAGCCCATTAATTATTTATTTGACCCAAAGTTGTTGTAATCGCTCCAATTCTCCAATGCCCAACGTTAGTCTCTCCAAATTCTTCGTTTGAGCTTGTTTTCATTTGAAACCTACAAAATTCATATATAAACTAATTAAGCACCGATTCACTTGAATTTATTAATAAAATGACTGAAATGAGGGTTTAATATGCAAGAAATATATATATATATATATATATATATATATATATATATATATATATATATATATATATATATATATATATATATATATAAAATAGCACGCATCAGTCGACCTTATAGCCGGGTCGGGTGTTACATCATATATTTGAGAGTGTGGTGCGTTAAAAGGATAACGGGTTTGTATTCCAGAAAGTGTGGAAAGTGATTGTGAAATGGGATGAGTAGAATTGTCATTCAGTTGAACTCAATTTATCGCTAGGCTGAGAGGTAGCGGTCCGCAATGTTACTAATGAAGATGTAATCGAGCGTTTTCGAAAGATGAAAACACATAGAGGACAATTGTAATCGAGGTATTTTTATATTGTGTTTAAATATTTGATGAACTATATTATTTTATTGTCATTTCATTTTTTCCTCCGTTCCTTTTTTACCCACCCGTATTCTGCCCCTCATATAAAAATTTTCTGTATTTGCCACTGCCCTCACGCCACCTCTCAGCCACCTCTCAACCAATCACAACCACCTCTGAAGACACCTCCCCCTCATGCCCCCTTCTTCCGTTAACTCCCTCACACCCCCCCCCCCCACGCAATAGGGGGCGGTGTTCGTGAAGCTCCTCACGCCGTGAAGCCCCTCACGGTTCCCGCCCGTGAGGGTATGCCGGATACTCTAAAAAAAAGTGTATATGTTATATTTTTAACCCTTCCAATGAATATTACTCTATATTCTTGACTTTCATATTATATATAAATATATGTGTGTGTATATATTATAGAATCAAACTTTAATTGAGAATCAAACTGTGGCCTCGTGGTGTGCACCTTACCTTGCAACCCGGTGGACGAGGGTTCAAACCAAGCTCCCACCGCTTTAGTTACTCTTTTTTGAAAGGTGGGCAGTCTTATCTTTTTAAAATTTTAGTTTTTAGGATGGAAGGGGTGTGCGCGGGTAGTGAATCGGGGTGTGGTGGCGGGTTGACTTGAGGGTTCATGAACCCGCTATGCAAGCCGCAACCCATGAGTAAAGACCATGTTGCAGGCGAGGTGGGGAATCATGAAGAACCGTGTATTATTTCAATTTTCTAATTTTTAATAGGATATTTAATGTAAGGCGAATTTTGATTTTTCTTAAATAGCTTGTGTTTGTTAATTTAAAAAAAAACTAAATAATTAATCTTTTTTTTAACATGCCCGTATAAATTTTAAGGAAAACGAAGTTATTTTGAAATAAAATGGTGTTGTTCTCGTAAATGTGAAATGTATACAATTTAAATTCTAATTAATGAAATTATGTTTTAAATGTTTTGAAATAAAATGGTGTTGTTCTCGCATAAAGCATACTCCCCATACGTTTAGAAGGTGTTGAGGGTTCAAGAGGGTTGAGTGCTAATAGTCAAAATTGTAGCGGGGCCCGCTCATTACATGGATAATTTCAAACCTAAGAATAGGTAAGCATGGTCACATTGTTTCGATTGTGGATTAAAACAAAAGCTATTAGAGATGTTTTTATTAATTATGGATTAAAACCAAAATTTCATTAAAATGGGGAGGTCTTGGGTTCAAGTTCCACTTGTGACAAAGAAAAGAGGGTCCAGGTTGGGCCAGGGGGTTTTCTCACCTATGGTGGGTTTTCTACTGAGGGATGTGGAGATGATCGAGTGAGTCAGTGACTCGTCAGTGATCCAAATTGTCGTTAAAAAAAAATCTAAACAAAATCATAATATCACATATATTTATTTTTATATATTTTGACAAAAATACTCCTTTTATTTTTTAAAAACTCTTATTTAAAAAAAATATGTAAATATGAGACTTTAAGTATTTTAATTAAGTATATTTAATATTAGTCTATGGCATGGTGGTGTGCTCCATACCTCATAACTCGCTCGACGTAGCTATATCTTTTGGTTTTATTAAATCATCTTATGTGTTATTACATTTAAACTTTATTTAAACCCGAGAGGGGTTAAATATGATATATTTTATGTTCTTTTTTTTATAATTTGCTTCCGTGTTTCTTGACGCTCATTTTTACGACGCAACTTTTTTTTGTTGATTTCCGGACATATCGTTGTCACCTGCTTCTTTTATTTACGTTTCGATATTAAAAACCGAGTCTTCACAACTTCATTTTTCTTTTTTTTTACGTACCTAACTACGTCAATGTCACCGCTGTAATACACGGCCTGGATTCTCTCGTTTAACTAATGCATATAATTGATGCATATCTAATTTAAAAGATAAACTGATTCATATATCAAATAATATTTACTCAAGTCCCACAAAAAACCTTGTAACTATTACATCTTTAACATAAAAATAGCAATTAAGTTGTATAAATTAAATTAAAACAATTTTTCATTAATACCTTTTAGTTAATCAAATATCAATACGTGGAAGAGGCCATTCTAGTTGTCATTATCATGGTCAAATAACTAATAACCACCACACATCATAAGCTAATAAGTCCATACTATAAAAACAAGCTCACAAACACATGATATTAGACATGTTCTTATCATAGATTAGGAAGCTAATTAGACGATTAGTAAAATCTTGTCACCCACCTTCACATGGGGCTCATTTAAAAGAAGAAAAAAATTGTGGATCAAACTTAATTATCCTAACTTCTCGTAATTTTAGAAGTAAATACCATAAAAATTCAACATACTTTATGTTTTTTTTCTCATAAAAGTCATTTAACAATTTTTTACACATAAAAAACCAATATACTCACTTTTTTTCTCACAAAAGTCACTTAACAAATTTTTACACATAAAAACCCAGCATAATTTATGGTTTTTCTCACAAAAATTCCTCGACAACTATTTACTCTAGCAAATGAATCGGCAGAAGTAAGACAAAGGAAATCGACCGACAAATTCATTCTATAAAGAGATGATTTGTAATCAAATTATTAAACCCAAATTGTAAAAATACAAATAAAATATGTGAAAACACATAAACAATAAAATCGTTTTGCAATCTAATTGCTTGCTTTGTTCTTGTTTCCGTTGGTCGATTTCATTTGTCTTGAATCTGTCGATTCATTTGCTAGGGTAAATAATTGTCGATAGACTTTTGTGAGAAAAACAATAAAGTATGTTGATTTCTTATATGTAAAAATTTGTTGAGAGACTTTCCTGAAAAAAAGAGAGAGAGAGCATGTTAGTTTTTTATGTGTAAAAAATTTTTGCTGGACTTTTATGAGAAAAAACAGAAAGTATATTGGTTTTTTATGGTATTTGCCCTAACTTTAAACAAAACCTTTTCCCAACTTTTCACAAAGGGTCACTTGAATTCATAGTTGTGAGAGGTTGTCAATTTTCATGTTAAGCAAAATTCATCATATTTTTACACTCGCAAAAGGAAACTCCAAAATACTCATGAACATCCACTAAACTAGAAAATCCCTTAAACAAGTAAACTAAAACTAGTCCATGTAAACTTTGTCCCTTGAAAAACTAATTGTGAGAAATTCATCAATTGAAGTTGAAAAGAAATTGGTATGTTTCTTAAAAAAATTCAAGGAGATGTATGTGATCGTGGTCATCAATCATTTTGACAATTTCAATACTTTATGGTCTTAATCGACGCAACAAGTAGATCGTCAAACTTGATCATATGCCAATAGCAACATGGTCATATGTTATGTGTTTACTCAATAGTTGTATCTTATTTGCGCATCAAATTCTCCTTAAGTATTTGACAAATTGTTATAGAAAAACATTACTTATCATTTATTTATCAATGATATTAATTTATCTTTAATGATTGTAACTTTGTTATTACTTTTGTTGATGTTTTATCTTTAGTTAATTTCTTCTCATTATGCATACTCTCTATGATATTGTTGATCGTTATCGTCAACTTGAGGTTAATTTGTACCACTTTTTTTTGGTTACATTAGTTGGTTTTTAATCCTAATCTTGAAGACATTATCACTAATCGCAATTCCAAACGTCAAACAGTCTTGTAAGTCATACTACTTAGAAAGAGGTTCTAAATTTAGAGTTTGTTTTAATACCCGAAAAAATTTAAGTGTCTAAGTTCATGGTTTTAACAGTATCGCATAATACCCTCCTCTTATCTGACTATCCAACTCGTCTAATAATATGATTTACGATGACGTGGCAAAAATAGAGAAATGATCTATATGATTAAAGATATTCAATTGAATTTTACTACATTCATCAGTACATTCTTAAAAATGATTTACTTTCTCATGTCGTCACGTATAATACACTTGACATTATATTGAACTTTCGGTGTATATTAATTTAGATATATTTATCATTTCTAAAGAAAAATAAATAAAAATAAAAATCAAACATTTAAGTTACAATGAAGGTAGGTTACAACACCATATCTAATCTCGAATTATTCACTCTTTTTCTTAACTTGTTACTTTTAGAATTTATATGATAACTTGTAAACAAAGTGGGATATCGGTGTTTTTTCAAATATTATGGATAGTGAAGTGATGCTAATTAAAATAACTGTGTAAAAGTCTTAAAGTGAATGAATTATTTATTAATGCATCAAATATATGCTTAATTATACTTTAAAGTTAAACTACAAACATTAAAATATTATAAATTTGATCAAATCAATCATTAGACATTTTTATTTCTTAAGCGTGCTTATCATATGGCAAAAGTGTTGTTCAACAAGATTGAGTCGACATCAAGAGCTCACGACAATATGAGTTGAGCTCGTATCATATTCAGCTCAAGTTAGCACGTGACTTGATGGGTGGCTCGTTTTTTATATTTTGATGTTTCTGTATGTTTTTTATACAAGTTCAAATAACAAGTTATCAACAATATCAAATTATGCAAGTATTAACTAACATAGAACCAAATGAACAATATACAAGGAAAATCAAGAATGAAAAGTTATTCTAACTCGACTCGAATGTTCATACACGCCAACTAAATTGAGCTGAATTACGAGCGAGTTTTTACCATGCTAATTACGAGTGAGTTACAAGTCACAAGGTTGAACAAGATACATATTTCACTTGTTTACGGGGGAATCACAACTTTTGTCGGTTCAATACGAAATCTCAACTTTTGTTAGAGTTGTGACAATCAATCAAAATCATGTATTTCTTTTACTTTTGGATTTTAAATTAATATGTTTTACTTGATTCCATTGGTTAGCATTAGAGGTGCACAAAACGGTTTTTTAACCCGAATGGGTTCGAACCCGACCCGAACCGATTTGGTCAACGGAAAGTCAAAACCGGTTTGGCCCTAAACCGGTTCAGGTTAACCCGGTTTGGAGGCAAGGAAATCCCTAACCTATTAAACCGATTAGGGTTGGGTTGAAACCGATTTATGTGTTAAACCGGTTTTAATTAAAAAAATTGAATAAATTCAAATAAATTCGATATTTTTAATAAAAAATCAAAAAAAAAATATTTGGAACGTTTATTAATATTTGGAAAGTTCGAAAATTAAAAAACATGACAAGATAAAATTATAAAATTGTAAAACATTACAAATGACAATATATATTTTTATTTTTTGGAATATTGGTTGATTAATCTTGTGCGTTGTGTTCGGAACTGGAGCTTCGTAGCCTTGCATCTTCGACTCTAACGGCTATAAATCCGTAGAGTAACGGATCTATTTTTTCAGCAAAAAAACCGGTTTGAACCGGTTTTCTGAACCGGGTTGGGAGAACCGGTCCGTAACCCGGTGGGCTCCAGAATATGACAAACCGGTTTGTAACCGGCGGTTTCACTCGGGTTTGAACCGGTTTAGGGTAAACCGGTTTAATTTGAATCGGTTTTCAGGATATGCCCGGTTTGAAATTTCAAACCGGTTTTTTTTAACACCTCTAGTTAGCATGTATAAATGGGGTCTGTGAGTTTACTGGTACGGGTTCTCCCGGTCACCAAACTTGAAGATGCTTGAGCCAAAGAACTTTTATCTTTAGTTTTCCTTCCAACCATGGTGTCTTTGGTTGATTTCAACAGCTCAAACCCAACCAAGTCACTCTTAACCAAGCAACTTTCACAAATCTAGATCCTAAAGCATAATCACCATCTTCACATTCAATCCATTGTTCTTGAATTCTTTATGTTGCAGGCCGTACCAATTCAAGTCTAAAGAGCATGGATTTCAAGAACTTCCTGCTTTCAGGAATCAACCAGGAGGAATGACATTTGTGGGGATGGATAACTATGCGCATATCGCACACCGATGACACACATACGTATAACTAAATGTAAGGTAAAACCTGAATTGGGATTACTAGATTAGGTCATGATAGAGATTCAGAAAGCGAATGATACGTTAATATCAGTATTTTGTAAACCTCAAAGAACATCAACTCATTCAGATTCTAAGCAGGTCTCATCCAAAGAACAACACCAACTCTGGTCACTAGCACTCTAGCAGTGCTGCTAAAGAGAGACTGCTTCTAAAAATATACACCAGCATCCATTTCACATCACACGAGCCGTATCACCGTACAATGGGACGAAAAATGGTCATACAGGCCATATGAGTTTTTCAATAATCACATCAGTCATTTAAATGTCAGTTAAACACATCATCCAGCCAGTATGTCTTGACGAACACCACCTCATACAAGCCGTAAGACCATTTTACCGTATCATATGGGTCGTATAACCAGTGGTGTTACTTTATACGCCGCCTAATGCTTAACAATTAACTCAAATTATGCAAAATAATCACAAATCACCAGATAACAGCATCCTCAAGAAATAGACCACATCATTCAAGATCTCTAACTCATTTCTAAACAGATTGATTTTCATAATAAAAATTAAAAAAAAAAAACCTAAAAACATGCATAATCCCATGAGCTAAATGTAATTAGGGTTTCAAAATGTAAACTCACAGATGAATTAAGAAATCACAAATTAGATCAAATTAAACCCCCAAATTTCTGGATTAAAAAGAGCATTCAATTCAAATATTCAACTACTTATTTCTTCTTGCCTTTTCCGGTGGCGGCCTTCCGCTTCGGCGGAATAACAATCTCACCCTTGAGCGTCGGAATCTGCATAAACTGATCCAAACCGCCGACTCCACCGAACTTCTTCCGGAACTTCTCAACCTGATCGGCATCGATGAGGTTTGCGGACCGACTACCTAGGTAGAACGGGTGGTTGCCGGACCAGACATCGACTACGTACTCTTTCTTAGTGCCGCCAGTGGTGAGAACGTGGTCTCCGCTGCAATACACCTTGGCGTCCTCGTAGAATTCGGGATGGATGTCCTTCTTCCGGCAGGTCCATCGCGGTTGATTTGGGGATGCGTATGTGACCTCCTGAGAAGAGAAAATTAAGAGTTAGTTTGAAAAGTTAAGGAGGATTGTGAGTGTAGAGGTCAGACCTTTTTCATGGAGAGTGCTGGAGGAGGAGGGTTTCTATGGAGGAAGGTGTTGGGAAGGCTGTGACATTTTTGTCTGGTGGTGAGACGACGAAGAAGAAGAAGAAGATGATAATGAGATAATGGGATTTGGGTTTACAAAGATGAAGGATCAAAGGATGTGTAATAAGACGCTTTTGACCTCGATGGGTTTTTTTTTAATATTTTTTTTCTTTCAAATTTTTTATATGAATGAATGAAAGTATAAGAAAATTATTAGCATTAAAACATAATCATTGCAAAAATGAAGATTAATCTTCAAATCAAAAACCTATTAAACTCGTTAGGTTAGAGAATCTATTTGCATCCATGAGCTCTCATGGAGGATAGAGGGATTGGTGACAACGGGCGTCCACGGACGAGGCGTGTGAGATTGGGAGGAGTACGTCTGCATTGCCAGCGTGGAGGAGAGAGGGGAACCCGTGAGTGATTTTTCGGTTTTGGATGCGATTTTTTAGTTATTCGGTATGTGAGGTGGTAATTCAAAAAAATGATAGCCACATGAACGGTCGTAATTCAAGAAGATGATAGCCACAGGGACGATCGAGATTAAGAAGATGATAGTCACATGAACGATCGTAATAGGGTAACTAGGGTTAATACAGTTTAAAGGGATGGGGAATAATTAAGGGTTTGAAATATATAAAAAGACTTAAATACCTCTAATTTAACGTTAAAATATGGATGAAGTTAATTGATTGGATAAAAATAGCAAGTTTTGTAAACCACGAGATACATAAAAGAAAAATAATTTTTTTTGATTAAACTGACAACAATGACTAAATCATAGGGACGAAAATCACAGTTTATTCTTTTTAAAAATAAGAATCACGTTATTGACGTCAATTCTAATTCATGAAAGTTTTTTACACGGTGACAGTTTTGTAATTAAAGTAAAACACGTAATATACTATACTTTCTAATAATGTATTCATGGTACTTGCACGTGTAGCGAATGTCTTTACATTTCTTACGAGAATACCACTCCGTTCATGTGGTGTATTAATCGATAAATAAATGTTTTACGTTAATTACAAATGTCACCACGTTCATTAATGTAAGCAAGTTAAATTAAAAACAATAAACAGAAAGAAGATTTCACCATATTCAAGGGCAAAAAGGAGAAAACAAATTGTAAAATTGAACCCACATTAGCCATGTAAAACCAACAAGGCTATGCATTCAACAAACATTCATAGTTCAAAATATAAACTAAAATGTATGTACACTTACACTCTTACTGTCTTATAAGTTATAATCCATATTTACCAAATTTGGTAAATGCCTAAAAAAATGCCATAACTTCAACAACATTTCTATACGTCGAAATAATTCAAGATCAGTTAGGTGTTGGAGGTGATTTATCTTTCCTCCGAGTTAAATCGGTTCCAAGCTGCCTGTTGCCTCAAATTGAAAATATAATTAAAATCAAAATTTAAAGATTTATAAGTATCAAAATCAGTACAATAAGGAGGCAGAGTTGCATACCTTCAAAAGATCAAAAACCTTTTCACATATATACTTCTGTTGAATGCTTGCACCCCTTTGTTGCAGCTTATCGGGATGCACGCAAAGAGTCGCCTTTCTGTAAGCTTTCTTAACTGCAGTGGTGGTTATGATCTCTGTCAGCGACACAGGTTTCCATCCACTGTCCGCTCCAAGAATCTGTAAGAACAAAAAAAACAGTTTTTATCTTCTATCTGCTTATATAGTATAAAACTAGCAACAAGATTCTTTTAATGGGTGTCCCTCAAAATATACATTCACGGTTTAATAATATTAAAGAAAGTTTAAAAGGTTGTACATACGTATTGCAGGGTTGAAAGCAATGCACGCAAGTTCCCTTCTTTCCCGGTTGACCACCTTTTGATATCAGAATCAAGATGTTCTGCTAACCGCTGTAATTAAAATTAGATACCAATATGTAAGGGACAAAAAGATTGCATCAGATAAGTGATAAATAAGTAAAATTAGATTCAAATGATGATTACACTTCTCTCAGCTTGTTCTTTAAGTGCAAGCAGATCGCGCTTCTCTTTCTCTGCAAGTGCCTTGGCCTGAAAGAAAACATTTAACTAGAATTTTAGGAAAGTGACGACTAAGAAGTAGTTAATTATGGCAAGTGGTGAGAAGCATACCGCGCGTTCCATAATCCTGTTATGCTTTTCTAATTTTGCTTTACTTCTCAAAGCTGACTCAGTATTTGTTTGACTTGTAGAAGAAGTTTGCTTACTCTCATTAACTTGTGTTCTTGGCTCGGAGATTTTCATTGCTTTTTCTAAAGCTCGTTGTCTAGCCTCTGCAGTAGCTCTCTCTACCAAAGCACGTTCTGCTCTAAGTTTGGATTGTGCAGAAGTTTTATCAATAGAAGCTTTAGTGACCTTTTCTTGAGTGTCAGCAATTACTCTCTGTCTAACTTCAGCAAATGCACGTTCCCGAGCCTCACGGATAGCTCTTTCCACAGCTAATTTTATCCTCTCCCGCTCAATTTCTTCTTTGTTGTCCACCACTTTGCTTGGCTCGGATTCTCTGCATGCATCCTTGGGTTCTTGTGGTGTTCCTGTATCCATTTCTGTTCTAATTTCAGGCGTTTCTTCATGAGATTGTTGGAGGTTGTTTTCTTCTTTCTCAACAGTCTCTTCTCTTTCTTTGTATTCTTTGACCTCTATCTCCATACCATGTATTGCGTCCACAGGTGATTCAAATCTTACATCATGTTGTACAATATCCACGTCAGCCAAACCGCAGTTTTCAAGATTATCAGACTTCACTTCACGTTCATCCTTGTCCTCTGTTTCATCTGAACAAATCTTTTCAAAAGTCTCTTTTTCTACTGCTTCTTTGTATTCCACTCGGAACTCGTAACTTGAGATGACGTCATCAATATCTTGATTTGATTCCGCATTGTTATCATTTTGGTCAACTTTGCAGGCCTCTTCTGTACCATCTACAATATTGCTTGCACCAATCACATTCTCATTCTCTTCTGCATCATCATAATCACTTGATGAATTCTCATAAGTTTCTTCTACCTTGTGATTTTCATAATCCTCTTTTTCAGACAAATCATTCGTTTCTATGCTACAAGCATAAGTTTGTGCATTCTTAATTATTTCCACCTCACAAACATCATAAAACTTCTCTTCTTCGCTATGGCTTTCAGCGCCCCCATCCTCTTTCACTCGTCTCTCATCTTCATCTTGTGTCTCTGCACTTACTACTTTTTCATCATGTTCTTGTTCAAGATTCTCTTGCATATTGTTTTCTAATAGTCCAAATGATTCTTCACTGAATTTCTTCTCGTAACCATTTGGATCAGACGGTTGGGATATTTTCTTCTCGGTTTCCACCTTTTGACACACAGTTAAGTTGTTGGATTCGGTATCTCCTAGTTCCTTTTCACAACTTTCAAGTACAAGAAAACCATCGGGTCTCTCATCATCCTTCTGTGGATCTTCACATGAATCATTCTCAACCGATTCGGTTTCTGTTTCAGCAACAACTTGTTTAGAATTGCAAACCATCCTATTATTGTTCAATTCTACCTCAGAGTTCTTAACTGGTTCCGAAATTTTCCCATGTATTTCATTTACAACCTTTTTAGCACCAAAAAGCTTCTCACCATCAGCAAAGTTTTGAAAAACGACTGTGCTTCCGTTTTTATGATCCCTTTCTTTCATTTTATCATCCTTTTCTTTCTGTTCTTCACCTGCATTTACATTTGCCACTCTAGCTTTAACTTTCAAACTGTCTTTGAAACTTTTGCTTGAAAATCCTCTAAGGCCTCCTTTCTTTCTTCCCACTGATTCTTTAGCAATCCGTATACTTTCTTGAGCCTTTTCTATAGCTTTTCTTAAAGCAGCTGTAGAAGAAGCTGCTGCAGAATCGACATCAAGTTCCTCATCAAAGCAAGTAGGAGGAAATTCATCAGTTTTAACCGCTGATCTCTTTTGATAATCTTTATGATTATCCAAGTTGGTTGCTGAAGCTGCAGATGGTGATGATACTTTGGAGGGATATGATTTGAAATCAGCCTGAAATGTTTTAAAATTTCTATTATCAGAAAAGTATTCATCTTGATCGTATCTACTTTGAGATTCAACACCAATTTGTGATGTTTGTTTCTCAGGAAAATCCACCTTTTCACTGGGATGAACATTATTTATCATGGGATATTTTTGCTTCTCGGTTTCCTTCTTTGGTTGAGAAGCTGCAGGTGGTGATGAGGGAACACTATTTGTTGCAGGTGATTTTTGCTTCTTGGCTTCCTTCTTTGACTCGGGTGATGATAATACTTTCAAGGGATATGATTTGAAATCAGCTTGAAATGTTTTAAAATTTCTACCATCGGAAAAGGATTCATCTTGACCGTATCTACTTTGAGATTCAACACCAATTTGTGATGTTTGTTTCACAGGAAAATCCACCTTTTCACTGGAATGAACATTGTTTGTCACGGGAGATTTTTGCATCTCGGTTTCCTTCTTTGGTTGAGAAGCTGCAGGTGGTGATGATGGAACACTATTTGTTGCAGGTGAGTTTTGCTTCTTGGTTTCCTTCTTTGACTCGGGTGATGATAATACTTTGGAGGGGTGTGATTTGAAATCGGCCTGAAATGTTTTAAAATTTCTACCATCAGAAAAGGATTCATCTTGACGGTATATGCTTTGAGATTCAACACCAATTTGTGATGTTTGTTTCTCAGGAAAATCCACCTTTTCACTGGGATGAACATTATTTGTCACAGGAGAGTTTTGCTTCTCGGATGGAACACTATTTGTTGCAGGTGAGTTTTGCTTCTTGGTTTCCTTCTTTGACTCGGGTGATGATAATACTTTGGAGGTTTGTGATTTGAGATCGGCCACAAAATTCTTGAAATTTCTATCATCAGATAAAGATTCCTCTTGATATCTACTTCTAAATTCAACACTACTTTGTGAAGTTTGTTTCTCAGGAAAATCCCACTTACTGGAGTTTACATTAACGTTACTTTTTGTGGTCTGTTTCTCAGGAAGATCCCGCTTGCTAGACTTCGCATTGTTATTTGTTGAGGATGGTTTCTGCTTCACGGTTTCCTTATTTGGTTGAGAAGCTGATTCATCAACGAAACAAGTAAATCCAGGTACAGCTTGTAATTGTGTGACATGTGTTGTCGCATCTAACCCGTCTTTACTCCTTTGGCTGATCTTGTTATATGACATGTTAAACTGCTTCAAGGCATCAGAAGATTGATGAGACAGATCGTCCAGATCTTGAGAGCTCTGGCTTGTTGAGGAGGGAGCCCTAAAAAAAATATTAGAGGAAAAGATTACAGATTGCAGTTCAAACACATTAGGTTTAGTGGGAAACCACAAGAAGAAAGGGAAACAGCTTAAGATAGTTATGCATGCAAAATATTGTCAATCAATTCTCAGATACTTTTTTACCCTAAAACGGGTATTCTAGGCTCCCGAGAACCAAGTTTTGCTACTATAAATAGAAATGCTGAGTCGGAGCACAAACGTTCAAGCGCTGAAATGGGAAGACTACGTTTAACACCTATACAAACAGAAGTTACTTGTTTTAATTCATGATACTACACTAACTAAGTTGCAAATCTAGAAAAATATATCACGTGTAACTCAAACCCCTAAAAGATCTAAAACATTTAGGCCAGAATCTACATATTCCTACGAGTCATCCCTCATGAACAAACGCAAAAATCCGGTTCCACTTCAAAATGTGATCCCTCCAATTTCATGATAACAGTATGCACTACAGAAGCACATTCAAAATCATGATAGTGAACAACAAAGAGTCTAACTTACTCATATAAGTTGCATAACAACATTGGATATAGTTACCAAGACAGTGTATTATAAAGCCCCTTATTCAACCTAGAGGTTGAACATTTCAGCTTAGATCTCAAAAATAGCAGGTGTTTAAAATTTTAAATGTTCATGAGTAATTTATATGAACCACAAATATGAGCAACTAATCAAACTCTTGCCTATATTTTTGTTACTGTTCTTCAATTTGGCAATCCAGCTTAAATGATTGATGAATAAAACCTAAAATCAGCACAAGAAAAGCTACAACATCACATTAACTGATCAACCACAACTCTACCAAAATAATTTCCAAATTAAATCCCCCCAAAATAGCCATTCGTGGTCAAATCTGAATCAACGAGCAACCAGAAGCCAGAAACAAAAATTTTCAGCCTGTACATTGTAAGCTTTCTCACCTAAACATTCATATAATTCAAACTTCAAATAAATAAAAAAATAAGCTTACCTAGCTTTATCTCGAGCAACTAATTCTTCGTAAGAAATAGCGACGTTCTGGTCACGAAATCCGCCGAAAATCCTACCGTAATCCGGCTTCGAACTCCGGCCATCCATATCCAACCGATCAGACGATTCTTCAAAATCAGAAAGATCAAGTACCGGAATCGAAGAGCCAGCTTGACCGCTACAAAAAATCTCATGGTATTCGTCAACGTTAACCGCCGGAGCTCCGTCGAAGTTCGGGCGGTGGCCGGAGAAGACGCCGTCGTAAGCGTTTTTAGCGGAAAAACTATTAGCATTTGACAGTTTCCTCCTGTGAAAGGGACGTGAGAGAGACTCCATTGGAGAGAATCAAAGTTGGAGGTTCCCCCTCGGCCTCTGAGAGTTGTCTAGGGTTCGTTTACTTTTGTCTGTTAAATAATTGTTTAATTTGAATTTAAAATTTGATTTAGTGAGAAGGATGTTTGTTTGTTTGGTTGCAGGGGGGATTCTGCATAAACAGGACAAAGGGATGATGGAGGAGAAGGCGAGTACTAATTTGGTGAAACTCAATAATAATATCAAGGGTATAAATATAATTTTCTAGTTAAAAAACTATATGATTTATTTAGTATTTCTAAATTTTGGATTTGGTACCTGATTTTAAAAAATTACAGTGTCGTGTTCAAATTATGTATAAACGTAACATGTTTGGTTCATAAATTAGATGATAGTTAACTTTTCTGTTAAATAATTTGAAAATGACCAAAATACCCATATATTAAAAAAAAAATTAAAAAATAAGTGGTGGTGTCGCCTGAGAACTATGGGTATAAATATAGATTTTTTAATTTCTATTTTTTTAGTTTTTTTTAGTTTTTTTAATCTAGATGTATTTTGGTTATTTTCAAAATATTTAACAGAAAAATTAATTGTCATCCACTTCATTGACCAAACACAATGTTTATATATAATTTGAGGACTGACAATGTAATTTTTTAAAACTAGAGATTAAATCCAAAATTTGGACATACCACAGGGATCATCCGTCTACTTAACTCTATATAATTTTATACTTTTTGTGGTGTTTTTGTTTGAACGGCCAACGAATACTATAAGCTCAGCCATCCGGGTAAACCCATTGACGAAAGGTCACCCACGCCCGCGAACGCAGACATCGCTGGTGACCCGGCCCGCCCACCAATCCAGAGGAAACCCACCACCCGAAGACTCACTGTGAAAAACACCTGGCCCACCTGAACATATTACACCAAGTGATTCTCGAACACATGACCTCCACATTAGAAGGCTATGAAAATGTCTTATCTTAAACCAGTTGATCTAGGGCTCATGGGCCTTTTTTTTATGTAAATTGTGGGATTTGACACCTTTGAGTCTTTGACTATCATTTAATTTGGTAAAAAGTAATTTATGTGTAATAAATATTTAACATCTAATAGCTTTACTCTTATATAGTATTCATAAATGGTTAAACAAATAAGGGGGTGTTTGGATTGACTTTTCAATACTTAATTTATTATCTTTTTTAAAAGGGCAATAAGTTAAAAGTCTATTTGGGTAAAGGGTGAAAAAGTTAGTTTTAAAAGGGTGAAAAGGTTATTTATGAAAAGTAGAATCCAAAAAATCAAAAGTTGTTTTTAATAAGTAATCCCAAACATGCCCTAAATAAGAAAGTCTATCTGGTTTGAATTTTTTAAATTGGTTAAACGAGGGAAAGTTTAATCTAAACGTTAGGA
Source organism: Smallanthus sonchifolius (assembly GCA_023525975.1). Lineage (NCBI taxonomy): Eukaryota > Viridiplantae > Streptophyta > Magnoliopsida > Asterales > Asteraceae > Smallanthus > Smallanthus sonchifolius. The sequence continues at coordinate 84,004,918 of CM042032.1, read as the reverse complement.
TACTCTCAAGTTTTAGTATTTAAAAAGATAGATTGTGATTCTAGTTAAATTATTTTTGTAGTTATATAATTATCACAAGCATTTAATAATTGCGTTGATGATATAAAATAGTCTTTTTTATAATCGTGAGAATTTTTTATCGGAAAATCTTATGGTACCCCGCTAATATCATGTTAACCAACGAGATCGGATAAAACAAAACTTGTGTTAAGAATGTGACTCGAAGATGATTAAAAAAAGAAAACCAATAAAAGTTGGATTTAAGCATGCGGCCGGACTCAACCTCTTAAATGCTTAATGCTATGATACTCTTAAAGGTTAATAGTTACTTATTTTGACACGTATTTAATTGGTATTCTATTTTCCTCAAACTAATTTGACTTATTATTTATATTCTTTCAAAAAGCGTAAAAACCATATTTTTTTTCATTTTGAAAAGCTTAAAACTGGTTTTATTATAGTGGTTTTGACAATGGATTGATGGGAATAAGTTTCTGGTATACCGAGTCCAAAATCAAATATTATTATTAATATAAGGACAATTATGTCTTTCATAGTCGTAATTGAATTTAATAATTAATAAATATTGTCGTCCCAAAGGGGCTAGTTTTGACTTTCCTGTACCAAATTTAAAGTTTTGACTTTCCTGTACCAAATTTAAGTTTCCAATAATTGTTTTCAAGGTGATTAGGGTTCGTGACACAGTGGTAGAAAAAAAATATTTTAAAATATCAAGATTTGAGTAAGTCATGGGTTCAAATATTACTTTCACAGAATTAAAGAAATTTGTTTATCAAAAAAAAAAATTTGTTTTTAGGGGCAATTACATATATCCCCTAAAAACTTCATTAATTACATATATATACAACTCAAAATTTTATTTACGTATATCCCTTTCATGAATTACATATATACTCAATTGAATGATGGAATCGATCAGATGCGACGATAGATGTTGGAATCGATCGGAAGCGGGAATCAAAATGTTATGGTTGGGATCGATGGAATAAGAATAGTCGTATTTCTTGTAAGGTTAAAAGGGTAATTTTATAAAAGAGGGGGATATATGTAATTTAAGTTTTGGGTTGAGTATATATGTAATTAGGGTTGAAAATAGGGGGATATATGTAATTCTACCTTGTTTTTAAAACTAATAATTATGTTTATTGAGATAAAATATCAAAATGTTTTAGCATGGATAAGAGCATTCACATCAGTGTCTCTATATTCATATCCATCTCTATTATTTAAAGATTTCTCTTATTTTACACCTCCATCAGTATCTCCATCTCCATCTTTAAATCTTAGAGTTTAGTAAATAAATATTTTTTAAATATAGAGATCCATTTTCATTAATCTCTATATTTTTTATGAGTGTATAGGAAAGAGAAAAAAATAATAAAATAAATGTTTGTGAGTGAGATAGAGACGGAAATAGAGAATGAGATGTGATAGGTTACAACAAATTTAAATAAAACTATGAAAAAATATGATATTTAATTAAATTACAGAGATATAGATGAATAAGCTGATGTGAATTCTCTAATAATATTGCACAATACTAGTTAAAACTAAATAACTGGTATGATATATAATTATATAAACATTTTTAATATAAAGTTTTTATGTTTATAAGGCCATCGGATATGGTTTTACAGTACTGTTTCACACTACATATTTCTTCACACTGTCACATCAGTTTCTACTGATTTTTCACACATCTTTACATGTGGGGGTCTGGTTCAACACCTTCACATTTGAATAAAAAATTAAAAATAAAAAATAAAAACTTGATTGTTGCTTTCCTTCAACAGTCGTGAAAATCTCCACAAAAATGAACCACACTTGTGGACCACGTCATAGGGATCTGGTGTTCCACGCTACCACGATGCCACATCGTTTCCACTGTATGATTCCACACACTCATACCGGATGGCCTAACATTTTTCATAGTATTGTTAATTTTATAAAGAACTAAAATAAAATTTTATTTATTGTTTACTTGAATTTATTACTTTGTATATGTTTCTTAAAAATAATATGATATTAATTTGTAAATAATAATTATCCGATATTTAAAAAACTAATTCATGCCTATGCTTAAATCGATTTAGTTATATACTATTAAAAATTTTAAGGGTGGAAGGGGTGGGATGCAACGGGAACACCGCCGCAAGTGGCGCGGGCTCGACGTGCGGGTTAAAAATCGGGTTCATGAACCCATGGATGAATTCGTGTATGGTAGTTTTGGGTTATGATCTGGCACTACATCGTTGGTTGTTTTAAGGGGTTAATTTGGGAACGCCGCCGCAACTCATTCAGGTACTTTAGAGTTCATTCAGATAATATGAAGTAGCACAATATGATCGGTTAGTTCAAGGGTTTGAAGGGGTTCCACCCTAAACAAAAAAAGGACTTGAAATGTTGGAATCTATATATAATAAATAAGTAATTGCTTGCGCTACATATAACAATTGAAAAACACCACAGAATAGTAGCCAAGTTTCAAAAGTGTTCTAATTAGGTCACTCACCATAATATACCCGATGGTGTATACCGTGTAAAATACGTATTGAGTGACCTAATTGGAACACTTTTGAAACTTGGTTACTATTTTACAAAGTTACCCCTATAACAATTCTGTGAGCCCAATATTCTTTTTTCTGTTTATTTTTTCTTCATTACAAACTATTTGATCTCTCTTTAATAACTATTCAGTATTTCCTTTATTAATTCATAATTCTTTATTACTATTTAATATTTCTTTTATAACTATTAAATCTTCAGTACTAACTATTTTTTTAAACAACAATGAGAACTCTCATAGATAGCTAGAGGGGAACTAACAAATACCCCAATTACACCAAGTCATAATTGGCATTCACCAAATTACCTACATATATGACTATTCCTTTTATTCGCATTTTGTCTAGTGTTATCCAACTCCTCATGGTGGTTAAATTATCCAGTTCTCCTAGCTATAGACCCATTAGGCCAGCCGACTTCATCATAGCAGTAAGCCCATCCATTGCTATTATAAATAGGAAGGGGGATATTGGGTCTCTTTGTCTTACTCCCTTCTTTATCGGGAACTCATCCGTGGGGGAGCCATTGCTCAACACTTATGTCCGCCCGGACTTAAGGTATCCTTTGATCCATTGTCTCCAGCCTTTTTCGAAATTCATTTGTTCCATTACCAAATCCAGAAAACCCCAGTTTAGTGAATCAAAATCTTTCTCAAAATCTACTTTGAACAACGTTAGTTTGGTGGAGGACTTTTTGGCCCATGCATGTATTGAGTTAACCAAGATGTGACCATCAAAGATGTTACGCCCTTTTATGAATGTCGTTTGCTCAACACCTATTAATGAGGGGATAACCTTTTAGACACGCATAGCTAGTAATTTACCAAGTGCTTTAGGCCTCACCCCTATTAGTGATATAGGCCTAAATTCGTTTACAGTTTCCGGATCCGTACCTTTCGGGGCAAGGGTGATGAATGACGCATTACATCCTTTAGCAATAGACTTCCTGGCTTCAAAGTGCTTTATATACTTCACCATTTCTTTCTTTATTACACTCCAAAATTGTCTTATGAATTCAAACGTTAGCCCGTCTGGGCCCGGAGCTTTACCTCGTGCACAGTTCCAAATTGCCTGTTTAGTTTCCAATTCCGTGAAGCTTTCTTCAAGCCCGAGTCTTTCCACCTCCGAAATCCTACCCAGATTTGAATTGCAAAGTGTAGGTCTTAAGGGAAAGAGTTCTTTGAATTTTCCTTTGAACACCTTGAGTATCTCAGCTTTAATCTTATCTGGTTCTATTACCCATACACCTTGAATGTTTAGCCCTTAATATTCCATTTATTTAACATGTGTAAAACACAGGTTTCTAAGCTAGTAATATATTACATGGTTAGATGACTCGATGTTAACAAAATTTAGAATAACATGACATATAAAATTTTATAATCTAAAGGGAAAAAGGTTTTGTTAAACCCTAATAAACAAGATGGTTAAAAAGGTAAAATTATTATTCAAAATATATTTAATAGGTAAACTTGTCCATGATCATTTGAAATACTCTTATTTGCCACTGAACATGTCTAAAAGAACCAATTAATCATATGAATTATATTAAATAGAATTTATTTGTTACTATTAATTTCAAAATGCATATAATGTTTGTGAATTGTGTATATGCTATTGAACAATAACTACGAATGTATTTAATATAAGGAATATATAGTTTAAAATAACATATATTTTTTTTTGAAGACTGAATATATTAGAAAAGGAACCACACTAGCAAGACAACAGAAAAAAAAAAACAAACAGAAAGAAAAAAAAGAACAGAAAATTAAATATTAAAATTACACCAATTATCCCACTCAATAGACCCAATAACCGATCTATTTTTTACCCACAGAAAACTGGTACTCTTGAAGTCTTCAAAAAGCCAATTTATTGACGCCCTTTTGTTACCGAACACAACACCATTTCTTAGCTTTCACAGACCCCACATAGTCGTTTGTCATGTTAGATCATTTGTTATTTATGTTTAATAAGAATTAAAGATCAATAAACCGAACCTTATGTTTTGTATCGATCGAGTTCTTTATAGTTATACGTTATAAAGAGACCACATAAATTAAATGAACAAACAATTCAATATATGATAGTTCTCTTTATAGTATATATATTATTCTCAAGTCTTTTTCCTTTTATTTTACATTACATTTTCATTATATATTTTTAAAGTTCTTTAAAAGGATAAATAGTAGGTCCATAGCTAATGAATGATTCATCCACATCATAAAGCTTCATATGGAACAATCGGTTGATGATTACTTTTTCCTCACCTTTGGTGGAGATTGGAACTCATTTTCCTTTCTCTCAAACATCTTGCATGGATCCTACTTGGATTTCTTTTTTCCTTTCTTAGTTTTGTTTATATTTTTGCAAGGAAAAAAAGGTTTAGACATCATCTTAAAGTGAATTAGTGTGTATGCCACCAACATGCACCAATATATTTATTTTGTATGCAAACAGAGGGAGATGAGAACCAATAAAGGGCAAGCCCGATGCATAAGACTTATACGCGCGAGGTCCATGGGTGACAAACTAACTTTGATTTGATGTACACATCTTTATCCTGTATTTCTGCAACTTGTTGTTCTCACGACTCAAACATGTGACCCTTCAGGTCACATAGAACCAATAATAACTAGGTTTGTACCCATCCACATTCCGGGTATTTCAATGTAATAAAATAAAAACCGAACCAAATTGTCTACCAAAAAGCTTAGTAATTGTTGATTGAAAATATACGATTCTCATTCAAATTGAAACAGAATTACAAAACAATCTGAGAGCAGTTTCGCTCTCAGAACACCAACATGATTTCAACTTGCAGCATGATTTCTCAAGTTGGAGCTACAACACCTCCAACTTGCGGGTGGGTGTTAGTGTTCTGAGAGTGAAAATGCAGCATGATTTCTCAGAAATGAATATGACTATGAGCGAAACTAATAAAAATTCTCGCTTCTGAGAGCATTTTCACTCTCAGAACACCAACACCCACCCGCAAGTTGGAGGTGTTGTAGCTCCAACTTGAGAAATCATGCTGCAAGCTGAAATCATGTTGGTGTTCTGAGAGCGGAACTGCTCTCAGAAGCGAAACTATTTATTAGTTTCGTTCATAGTCATAGTTTCGCTTCTGGTTAGATTGGCTTGTCTGTTGGAGCGCTATTAGATGCTAGTTTCGCTTTATCTTTTTCTTCACTTGTATATATACTTGTTTTGTAATTATGTTTCAATTTAAATAAGAATCGTATCTTTTCAATCAACATGGTATAAAAGCTTTGCTCTTCGATCCTGATTCTTGTTCCACTAGATTACAATCATTTTGTGATCGTTTTATCACTTCTCAATTGTCTTTGCGATTGATTGATCATTCATCTCCATTCTTGGAATCAAATTTCACCTTCATCGATCTTTTGATCGATTTTATTCTGATTTTGTTCAGAATCTCTTCGATTTCGTTTTGAAATCGAATTCATCCTTCTCATCTTCACCGTCTATTTTTCATTCTCTGTTTTTCTTCTCAATCGATGTTGCAACCGATTTCATTGTTGTTTTCCAATCCAGATTTGTTCATTCACCTTCATAATCAGTTCCGCATCTACATCTGTTTTTCATTTTCATGTTCATTTCGATTCAAACTAGGGATGAGCATTTGGTATCGAGTACAGGTACCGTACCGATAGATTCGGTACCGGTACCCACGTTTACATAAATTCGGTACCGGTACGGTACCGATACCTATGGAGATGAACATTTTGTAACAAATACCAGTACCGTACCGATAAATTCGGTACCGGTACCCACTTTTCCACAAATTCGATACCGGTATTTTTTATACCGGTACCGGTACGGTACCGATCTCATCCCTAATTCAAACCATCTCTTTTAGTTCTTCAATCTGTTTTCCGGAAAAAAAAATATTTTTATTCAAATTTCATTTCAATTGTTCAAATTTATTCTTCATATTCATCTCCTTCACCTTATGCTCGCTTCATCAAAAGTTTCTCATCATTTTTGGTTTTTTATTCGGATGTTTAGCGTTATTCGGATGATTTCTCAAGTTGGAGTAGTTCATTTCAGTTTTCTGCTCTGTTTCGCTGGTTTTCAGTTAGAGCGAAACTGCTCTTAAGCGGGCGAAACTAGCTAGTTTCGCTTTTCAGTTAAATTCGTTTTTCTGATTCTTTCATTTTTCATATTCACATTCAATTTATGGCTTCAAGATCAAATTCAAGTTATGGATTCCAGCTCAAGGTCAACATTTTCAAGTTCTTCATCAACATTTATCTAGTTATTAGTTTTCAGCTTTCAGTATGATTTCTCAAGTTTGAACTGCAGCACCTCCAACTTACGGGGGGTGTTGGTGTTTTTAGTTACAGTTAGCTAGAGCGAAACTATTAGTTTCGCTTAGATTAGGTTCGCTTAGTTTGTTATTAAGAGACATTAGTTTAAGTTGATTAGTTTCGCTTATTCTTTTCTTGTATATATACTTTCTTTGTAATTTCATTTTACTTTGAATGAGAATCGTATATTTTCAATCAACAGTTATTAGCTGGAAATCAACAAACGTAAGACAACAATTTGCTTCAAATTAATAAACAGTACACCCTTCAAATTAATAAACAGTACACATAATTCAGCTTTTATTTTGGTGAACTAAATCTCAAATTTCGATATAAATTTGATGAAGTACAAAGACTTCTGCACTCATTAACACACGTTCGCTGCTTGGGTATGACAAATGTTTTAAACTTGATTTATTAATTAAGCTTTTACTTCCTAAAACTTGTAATCTAACTTCTAAGTATATATAATGAAGTCATTGTCATATATACGTAAGTTACAGTGAACTGAAAAATTAGAATGAGAGAGGGGATTCTAATCAATGAAACACTAAAAACAATGTGTAATGGTTAAAAACATTATTTGTTTCTCCATGTGATTAATATTGTAGGTAATAACCGGATTTTGTTCCCCAGTTGAGAGGATCTTAACACTAACCATACCTCTTTTCCATTCAGACCTTCCTACAAGTATCAATCTTCGTGCGTTTATGTAACACCCCGAAAATCCAAGGAAACAAAAGTAAAAGGACTAGAACCGTACATAACCCGAACCCCAGGGACCAAAAGTGAAAAAACATGAAAAATCAGTCGGTAGCGGACCGATACCAAAGTCTTAGCGGTCCACTACGTGTTCAGGAAGGTTGCACTCAATGGGTGACGTGTGGCAAAGTTGACTTGCTAAAGCAGGGTCGGTAGCGGTCCGCTACGGGTTCCGCATTCAGCCTATAAATTTATGAGCCATGGGGCTCATTTTCTTACACAAACACACATTTCCACTTTCACACACATTGAGAAAAGCTAGCCAAGTTCCCGGTATGCGGCACAAGTGTGATTAGCCAGCAATCCGTCCGCAAACGCAGCAGATAGTCTCGAGGTAAGGTTCTATCCGAACATTTAAGATTTGATTATCTACCACTAAGTTGGGTATACTTACCCAGGGAATATTGATATAATTTAGGATTTTGGTTGAGGTGGTTGTGCTATATCAGTGAGATAAAGTTAAGATACCATTCGAGGTGAGTTCTTCTAAACTGGGATGTGTATTTACTTACACAATTGATATCTTGAAACAAGTGTTGCTCCATTTGTTGTAATTCACTGTTTTTAAATGGCTTGAGCTTGTTTTCCCTCCTTCCACTCGTCCCAAGATTATTATGTGGTATGTTGATTCCCTCCGTTTACCTAAAGTGAAGAAAGTGTTGATTGAATCGATCTGTTTTGCTACGTGGTGGGTTATATGGAGACTTTGTAACAAGACTATCTTTAATCTTATTCCTAATAAGGAGGATGGAGTCTATGATTTAATTGTTAATTACTCTTTCTTGTGGTTCACTAATATGAACAATAAAGTTACTTTTCGTTGGGATGAGTGGGTTAAAAAAACCTTCTCCTTTTGATATAATGTTGTTTGTTCTCGACTGTCTTAGTGGGGTTCGCTTTCTATAATATATTTTGCCATTGTTAAAAAAAATGCATTCCCAGGAAGGTACATACATGTGTTTAGAGATTGTTGAATAATAGGCTTCCTACACGGGTAAACTGGACGATACAAATATTGACGTGCCTTGTGTCCTTTGTCCGCTTTGTGAATCGGAGACAGAGATGTCTGATCATCTTTTCATGAGTTGCGCAGTATCTCGTAGAATAAGGGATAGTATTGGAGCTCGGTTGGATATTTCTTTCCCGCTTGCTTGTTCCCCTGTTGATCGACCTGATTGGGTCGAGAATGGTGCTATGCCGTTTGTGAAGAATAGTTGGTGGTTGCTATATGTTTTGTGGCTTGGTGGTAGATATGGAAGTTTAGAAATGGAGTTGTGTTCATGAAGGATCAAAGGAGTAGGGGTGAGTAAACCTTAACTGTTAATCGAAATTAACCGACGGTTATGGTTAATGTTCTTTGATTAACCGATCAAGCGGTTATGGTTATGGTTAAGGGTGTCCCATAACCGAACGTTAACCGAACCGATACAACCCTATGCATAAGACATATGCACAAAATAAAAATGATTTCCCTTGTTCACTATGGTTATAGTTAGGGTGCACAAAATATATATGCACAAATATATGCTAAAACATTTCTGTCCATTTTCAAAGAAATTTGTAGATAACTAATGCATTAGTTATGAATTTTTGACTAGAATAAAAATAATATTACTAACATAATCCCAAGTCTTTTACTAAAAAAATGTGATTCTTGATTAGTGATTACGAAACGAAAGTGGTTAATTAACCGACCAAACGGTTGTGGTTATGGTTATTGAAGAGGGCATAACCAAACGGTTATGGTTATGAAAGAGGCCAAAACCGACCCATAACCGACTTTGCACACCTGACGTGAGGACGAAGTCTCACTAAAAAATAAACCAATTACAACTAAATAGCTAGCGGTAAGTGGGTATCGAACACGAGGAGTTTGTGAAAAATGTGTTATCTAAGTAGCTTTTATAGTAAACTAAAATTAAACTAGATTGCAGAAATGTAATTTTCAGAATTTGATTGTTGGTTTTGAAAACTAGAATTATCTAAATTAATCGCAAATCAAAAGATTGTAATTCAGAAATGAAAGAGTATGTCTTCCCCCGGTTTCAGGTTTCCATGAATGATAATACTGATGTTTAATTAGGAAGAACTACATAGACATAGTTCATGAAAATATGTTTGATTGTGATAAAAGGGGACCAAGTGCTTGGCTTACAAGAACGCAAGATTGTCACCCGATGATCAATTAAATATATCCAACCCCGAATTCCTCCCAATAAATCTCGATTGCCAGCGGCACCAAGAACTGATGGTTTAGAAAACGATGTTAAACAATATCAACGACTACAATCAAACACATAAACACCACAATAACACAACCAAAATGATTAGATTATTGTCCTACAAATAACATAAACATCAACAAACATTCAAAAGATAAACCTTACAATCCGGAGGAAAACATATGAAAACTTAGCCACACATCGTTCGGTTGATCATCACTTCAATTCCGTTGTTCATACGAATCAAAAATGGAAAAGTAATAATAGAAACACCCAAAATAATGTTTTGACACCCTAAATTCGCCTCCTTCAAGTTCTGAATCGCCCCCAATGATCAGATATCCGAAAAGTCATCCAAACCACCAATATATATGGCAGTTACACTTTCTGCGCTGGGGACCACCATAAGCTACGGTGACCACCGTAGATTACGGTGATGAACAAGAATCCTACGGCGGTTGAAAACTGGATTACGGTGCAGAAATGTCCTCAGATGCCACCGTAGCTTACGGTGGCCACCGTAAGCTACGGTGGAGCCCAGCTCAATCTATCTCTTTTCTTTCTTTGTTTCAATAGCAGCTGAGTCTCTTTCCGCTTGCTTCAATCCTTGCGTTAAATGCATCCACTTAAACTCTTTTGTACCTGAAACATTAAACCACCATAGTCATCTAATTCTAACAAGTAACCGACTTAAGTGTAGGAGTTTACATTATTTAAACCACTTAAGGGTTATCCTACGGATCATCCGTCAACACCCCTAAAGGAAAGTGTCTCTTTTTGATGAGATTGTACATTTGTCGTTCCTTTCGTATGGTAATAGGAATCGAAAATATAACTTGTCTAGGATCTAGTGGCTTCAAAACCCATTATTATACGCCGTTGTTTAAGAAAAAATATGCCAGCACAAAATATAATTCAATGCTTTTTTTTTTTAACAACAGCCAAAATATAATTAAAACAAACCCGGAAAAAGAACCGGAAAAAAACCACACGAATACATCAAAAGGAGTGGGTTTTTACACCACTCATCCCAAGTAAAATACACCTTACGATTTCTATTAGCGAACCACAAAAAGGATAATGAACAATAGAATCAACAATTCAATGCTTTTTTTACTATTAATTTCATAAGATTACGGATTCAAATCTGTTTATCTCGGTGCCCAAGGATAATCAAATTGAAAATCAGATAATAGTATATGGCAGCATAAAGCTCATGTTCCACCACCGGTAAATCACTACTTTTGCTTTATTTTCTTTTTTGGACATAGATTGGATCTCAATTTGCCTTTTAAACATATTTTACATATCCAATATCATTTTATTTTCAAGAAAATATGTTTATACAAAGAAACATAATTCATACACCATTAAAATTAGAGGTGGTAATTTATGACACGGTCCAAAACACGACACGAAAAAATATAGGTTTTGGGTCGGTCAACACGACCCTTTTTTTAAGCAGGTCAACCCAAACATTACCTGTTTAAAAAATGGGTCAACCTGAACACGACCCATTAATAAGTTGGTTGACCTGTTAACCCGTTTAAGAGCTTTTAAAAAGTTAGCATTTATATTTTATAGATGAAAAGTGTTAATATTTAAAGTAAAATATTTTGATTTCTAATTTTTTCTTTGATTATTAACTTATAAAAGTGAAACTAGTTTTCTCTTTTTAACCCTTTCATCAACTATTCGTTACAATTTTATTTTATTAGTTATAACTATCAATTCTCATATCTTATAACCATAAGAGAAACTTATTTGATAAAATTGATTTTCTTTTTATTCAAGTTATCATTTAAGAAAGAGTAAAGTGTCATTTTCGTCACCGTGCTTTGTCAATTTTAATCACTTTCATCCAAATTTTTTTTTGTTTTTTCGTCCTTGACTTTTCAAAATATAACCATTTTCATCCGCCTAACTAACTTCGTCTATATTTTAATGTTAATTCAGAGCCAATTTGGTCTTTTTAAAAATGCTTCTTGAATGTCATAGAGAGTAGAAGACATTTGAAAAGACCAAATTGTCTATGATTTAACGTTAAAATGTAGACGGGGTTAATCAGGTGGATGAAAATGACTAGATTTTGAAAAGTTAGACACGAAAAAGCTAAAAAAAGTTTTGAAATGAAAGTGGCTAAAATGGTCATATCATAGGGACGAAAATAAAACTTTACTTTTTAAGAAAATAGAAAAAGAAAATAAAACAATTAATTATTAATTTTCATCAAAAACATTTGGCTTGATGAAAAAGAAAAGCCCCTTCTTTAACCCTCGCCAGAGTTCACCGTCACACACACACTAACCTTAATAGTTTTCCGGCAAGGATATCAATTGATCAACCGGTTAAAGATGTTCAGAAATCAGTACGATACCGACGTCACAACGTGGTCTCCGGCGGGACGGTTGTTCCAGGTTGAGTACGACATGGAGGCCGTCAAACAAGGATCCGCGGCAATTGGTCTCCGATCTAAAACTCACGCTGTTCTCGCTTGCGTCAACAAAGCGAACTCGGAGCTTTCATCTCACCAGAGGAAGATCTTCAAAGTCGACGACCATATCGGCGTCGCAATCGCTGGACTCACCGCCGATGGTCGGGTTTTATCTCGATATATGAGATCCGAATGCATCAACTATGGATATACCTACGAATCTCCTCTTCCGGTTGGCCGTTTAGTCGTTCAATTGGCCGATAAAGCTCAGGTAGCCTTCTTAACAATAAATTATCTCTTTGTGTCCTTGTATGCATGTTTTGAATTGTTAGGGTTTACAAACTGTCAGATATATGTTTTTGTTCTTCCAGTTGGTTCTGGAATTGATCATGGAACGTAACTTATGATACATTAGAAGCTTTTCATTTTCGATACCTTTTGAAGTATGTATGAGGTATATTATTGAACACACTGTTATCTGTGTATGTAAAATCTGAAATGCTGATATTAGATTGATAATTGTTGATTTAGTTGATCAGTGGTGGCTTGATACCATGAAAGATTAGTGATTGAGTGTAATTGTGGTTATGTGTGAATTATCTTTTAAAGGTTATTGTTTGGATTGTAGCAAACTAACTACATTACGGCAGGAGATGGATAGAATGGTATATTTACAGTTGTTATATAACTATATGGTAGAATTTCTATTGTGGTTAAGTTATCGTCCATTCAACTTGTGCTTTCCTTTTCTTACTTCTTTTTTAGCGACTGTGTATGGCTGTAGTTGAGTAGTTGTATAAAGTTCTGTATGTTATTTGTTTGTGTCTGGCATGTGTTATGTTTTTGGCTACTAAACACCCTACATAGATGTTTATAACGAGTCTCAGACTCTCAGTGACTATGAATATGATGATTCATGGAGAAGTAGGAGTGATAGATGAAGATAGGCAATTAGGCACATTATCCCATCCCAAGTATTTGCTTCTTTGTCTTTTGGACTGCCCAATAAAAGTGTCCACTTTAATATAAAGTACTATTTCACGAGCCATTGATTTTAGAGTTGTCGATTATTTTTCTCAACTCGTTTGCATTATGTAGTAGATTTAGTTGTAAATTTAACATATAGTTTTGTTCATTTAAGATATAAATGATATGTGCTATTTTTCTAGTTTTGTACACGTGGTTATGCTAACATATTCTGTGTCCCCTGAATTACTGTTAAGTAATGCTGCTGAATCAAAATGACAATTGTTGTCCGTTTCTATGATTGTTGAATACAATGTAAGAAGTACCATAAACGTGCTTGGAAATGTGAAATGACATTGAGTGTGCAATGATAAAGATTGATGCTCAGACTAATAGATAACGTGAGGGGTAAAAAGATAACGGAGTTCAGTGTGGAAGCACCTATTCGTTCTAGAAGTCAGTCAATTCGCTGTTCAATCACTGGGACTACAAAATAGATGCATCCTTTCATAACTTTTAAATTTTTAATCATTTTATAATACGTTAAATACTAGATAGATTGGGGTAAAAATGATAATTTTATTCCTCTGAGGTCTTTCTATATCGTCTCTCCTATAGTCCCATTGAGAAAAGCTGTCCTGCATTCAAATGGATGTCAGCATAATAATGGCTGTACTGAAATTGAGATTAGATTTGTTAATGTGCTCCTTGCGAATCAAGACATTGCTTGGATAAGGAGTCAGATTTGCTAATCTTTCATTGTAAATCTCTGATCCATTTGAGGTCTCATCAGTCATAACTGTTAAAAGTCCTGTTTCTGAATTTGAATTTCTCTGATTCGAGCATATCCATCCACCAAGACTATATATTATGGACGTTAATCTTCAAAATTTTCATATTTTATGATTTGTGACACTTTTATATTGGGATGGAACCATATAAGATCAGATGCAACCACTTTCGGTTTTTGAACTCAGCATGATTCAATACATTAGTGCTTTAATAACATGTCTTTCTCGTGATGACAGGTGTGTACACAGCGGTCATGGAAACGTCCTTATGGTGTGGGTCTGTTGGTTGCTGGGTTGGATGAATCCGGGGCCCATCTCTACTACAACTGCCCTAGCGGAAATTACTTTGAATATCAAGCTTTTGCAATCGGATCCCGCTCACAAGCTGCAAAAACTTACTTGGAACGCAAGTTTGAGAGTTTCCTAGAATCTTCCCGAGACGACCTCATCAAGGACGCACTATTTGCCATAAGAGAGACCTTGCAAGGTGAAAAACTCACCAGCACTGTGTGCACGGTTGCTGTGGTTGGAGTAGGAGAAGCATTCAATATATTGGATCAAGCAACTGTACAAGCATTGATCAACGAGTTTGAGATTTCTGGGGAACAAGCCCCTGCAACTGCGAGTGTTGCAGAGGAAGCTGCTGGTGATGCCGCCGCTGACCAGGGCGGAGCTGCCGCGGAGGAAGAGGCGGCTCCCATGGACATTTGAGGACTGCAGGTGGTTCCTTGATCCCGCTGTTTGTTCTATAATTTAAACGGTCATGATGTTGTTGGAATCTTTTAATTGCACGAATGGTATATATAGATCATCTTCTATTAATGAGTTTGATTAAGTTTAACAAATTCAAAATTATGTTTGAAGAGGTTGTGAGTTGAATAAGTATTGCTTTTTATTTCAAGTTATAATTTTATTAGAACGGAAAGTGAGGAGCAACACATGAAAGTCTTGATGAAATCTCAACAAATGAGTCTCTGTATGTAGGCAAGTGTTACAGTTTGAATCTTCAATTATGAAACATAAGATGTCATATCCACTAGCCATGTATTTCACATAAAGGACCTATCATATTCATTGATTTTGAAACCAACATTACATTCTATCTTGGCCTTAGAGGTGCACAAATCGGGTGTTCTCAAGAACCGGTTCCGAAAAACCAGGTATTAGAAGGAACCGGTTCCAGGTTCGGTTCTTGGTTGAAAAACCATATTCTATGTACCCGATTCCGGGTATTCAAGGCGGGTATTTCAAGAACCTATTTCCGGGTATTCGAAAAACTTAGTTAAACATATAAATACATTAATAATTAAACATATAAATAACTATCTTAAAAAGTCTAATAACATTAAAACTTAAAATGTTACAAAATAGATAAATGTTTAAAACATAAAGTTATAAAACATAGATAAATTATATAAAACACTAGATTGTTTCCAGAACCAGGTATGGTTTTAGGGTTTAGGGTTAGAGATGCACATTTCGGGTATTCTCAAGAACCGGTTCCGGTATGATCGGTTCTAGAAAACCGGGTATTAGAAGGAACCGGTTCCGGGTCCGGTTCTTGGTTGAAAAACCATACCAAATGTACCCGGTTCCGGGTATTCAAGAACCGGTTCCGGTTTCAGATATTTGGACAGGTTCGGTTCCGGTTCCGATTTTTTTTACACCTCTGCTTGGCATGATCCTTGCTTCAAGTCATACTAGGTTACACAATTCTCTAGCAGGCCTGTCGATATTCAATTTCGGGCCCAAAGGTAGAGGTGCACAGTTAAAATGGGCCCGGATCCGAAACTGATCCAAAAAATCAAAAAGCCAAACCAAACAGTCTAATTTGAATTATCCAAATGGAGATTTTTTAAATGGCTTATGGTCTAATTGGTCATAATACGCAGATTATTATGCTTATAGCCCAGTTTTATTATCCATTCTATAGGCCCATCAAGCTAAACACCGGACTAGAGGTGCACAAAGAAGTTAAAAAAACCGGTTCGAACCGAACTGGTTTGTAATCTGAAATCGGAAATGAAACTTGTTAGGAACCAACCCGAACCGTAGGGTAGAAATCGGTTTGTAACCTTATATCTTGAAACTGGTCAGACCCGAACTGATCAATAAAACCCGGTTTCAAATCTATCAAGCCTGATTCTTTCCCAGTCAAGCCCGGTTTTAACCCGAATCGTCTTGGACAAGAACCGGTTTTGACAGTTTTTAATTACATTATATTGGTTAAGATCTATATATTGAATTTTGAAGATGGATTAGTGTACAAGTTTTTACTTATAGAACTGTGAATCGCGCTTACAAGTTTTACATGTCTATTATATTTTTATTGATTGGAATTTACTTTTTACTTTTTTAACGTTTAAAATTTATGTCTATTTTCTAACAAGCTTAGAACCCGTGTAATACACACGAGGTGAAAAATATTAATACATAAAATTCTTAAATCTTTATATATTACAGGTGTAAAATGTATTACATTTACTAAGGATAAAATACAAAATTCAAAATATTTTTGTTAACCACGTACAACACAAGTTTAAAAAAATATATAAAAGAGGTGAAGTTTTATAATCGAATACATTATAATATAGATTAAAGTAGACTCAAGTTGAACAGTATCACATCCGTTAACTTTAGGCCACCTTATGTTTTAATTTTATTTTTTTTCGTTTTCACCCTTGGTACTATATATAATATACGTTTTTAACCCGTTTAATTTATATTAATTTCGTTATTTTAATAATGTTTGTTAACTTTTTTTTTCTTCAAAAAACGGACTGCGCTGCTGTTTTTATTTTTTGTATTTGTCAACGTTCCGATATAAATTTATTTGAAAACGGAGTTGCATACAAAATCGAGTTTGTTTGGTATCGTAGCCTATATCGAGTAAGGTTTTTTTTTGTCGACGTTCCGATATAAATTTATTTGAAAACAGAGTTTTATTTAAAATCGAGTTTTTTTGTATCGTTTCTTATATCGAGTGATGTTACCGTTATAGTACTGTGATTAACCGAACCTATTATGAGCGAATTAGGTAACCTTACACCCGCCGCGAAGCGCGGATATTCAAGTAGTAATAGATTAAAAGAGTCGAATTGAAGAGTAGCTCTTCCACTCAATGTCTGCCACATCGTGCTTTTTGGTTTTTTTTTTTTTTTTTTCATTTTCACCCTCATACTATATATAAAATATGTTTTTAACCCGTTTTATTTTCTAATAATTTTATTTTTCTTTAACAACTTTCGTTCGTTAACTTTTTCTAAAAAAAGAGTGCGTGACTGTTTTTAGTTATTTTTTTATCAACGTTCCGATATAATTTTTTTTTTAAACAGAGTTGTATTAAAAATCGAGTTTTTTTTTGTATCGTGGCTATAGCGAATGCCGTTACCGTTGTGGTTCCGTACATTACCGAACCTGTTATGAGCGAACTACATAATTGCCAGTATTGATTTTATCGGAACCGGTCTCGGTCTTCATTTTTATGGTTTTCGACGACCCCAACTTGTTTTCCTTTTTTTATTATTTAGCTTTAAGTTTCTTTTTTATTAACATTATTTTTATCGTTGCGCATACGTTTTCGTTTAAATTTTATTAACGTTCGGCCTGACACCTGCCGCAAAGTGCGGGTATAACCAACTAGTTTGTACTAATTTGAATACATGTACTTTTTTATATATATATACTAGCTTAGAACCCGTGTATTACACACGTGGTGAAAAATATCAATACATAAAATTCTTAAATCTTTATGTATATATTTTACAGGTGTAAAAATGTATTACATATACTAATGATAGAAAATAAAATTTAAAATATTTAAAAATTAAAATTTAATTGTGTTTCAAAAATACTTTAATTACTATTTAATAATGTAATTTGAATTTCATTACTATTTGATTGAAAATAAAAGGTACATAATTAGATTTCAAAGTTTCTGATAACAAGGGATAATTTAAAATAAATGTGTTTTATTAATATAATTAGTATTTTGTTTAAAATATAATATTATTAAAAGATAGAGGTGTATTTAATAAGAAAGAGGTGCAAGAAAAAAATGATGGAAATGAATATGGTGGTATCACGTGGCATTAAAAAACTTTTATTTATTAAACAGTATATATTTTATAATTAAAAAGATTAAAAAAAATTAATTGTTCAAGTTGTCATTTAATAAAATTGTAAAAGAAAATAAAACAATTAATTTTTCATTTTACTTGAAAGCATTTAGCTTGAAGAAAAAGAAAAGCCAGTTTTAACCCTCGCCAGTTCATCTGCACACACAAACATTCTAACCTGCAAGAATAGTTTTCCGGCAAGAAGATCAAAAAATTAAAGATGTTCAGAAATCAGTACGATACCGACGTTACCACATGGTCTCCGGCGGGACGTCTGTTTCAGGTGGAGTACGCCATGGAGGCCGTCAAACAAGGATCCGCGGCCATTGGTCTCCGATCTAAAACTCACGCCGTTCTCGCTTGCGTCAATAAAGCGAACTCGGAGCTTTCATCTCACCAGAGGAAGATCTTCAAGGTCGACGACCATATCGGCGTCGCCATCGCTGGTCTCACTGCCGATGGTAGGGTTTTATCTCGGTACATGAGATCGGAGTGTATTAATTACGGATATACCTACGAGGCTCCTCTTCCGGTTGGCCGATTAGTTGTTCAGTTGGCCGATAAAGCTCAGGTCTCATTCTAAACAATACAGTTACCTCTTTGTGTCTTTGTATGCATAATTTGAATGGTTAGGGTTTACTTTGGGGGATTGCTAAATGTTTGCCTTTTGTTCTTTCAGTTAGTTCTCGAATTGATCATGGAAAATGACTTATGATAAGTTAGAAGTGTTTTATTTTAGGCTAATTTAAAAGTGTGTATGAGGTAAAATATTGGACACTCTCTGTTATCTATGTATGTAAAATCTGGAATGCTGATCCTGATAGTAGATTGAAAACTGTTCTTCAGGTATATTGCTACTGCAATCCAGCAATTAGAATCTGGTAAAAGGTTTTAGGAGATTAATGGTACATTCTCTGTGAGTAGTAAACTTGAGCTAAATGGGTCATTTACATGGAAAAATACTCATATTTTGAATTATGAGAATTGAGAAATGGTTTAAGTTGGAAAAATGTTGGAGTATTAAATGTTATAATAGTGATTGCTTGATTTAATACCCTTTATTAGTCGTTTATTTCGTTGATCAGTGGTGGCTTGATACCAGGAAAGATGAATGTAAGAGTGAAGTTATGGTTATGTGTGAATTATCTGTTAAATGTTATTGTTTGGATGGTAGCAAACGTTAGGGTAGGAGATTTATACAATGATACATTTACTTCGTTTTAGTGCCTGTGTGTGAATAGTCTTGTTTGGTACTTTATATAAACAAATGGACCACTCGTTTGAGGTTATAGTTGTATGAAGTCCTGTCTGTTATTTGTTTGTGTCTGGCATTTATGATGCTTTTAGCTACTAAACACCCTATGCAGATTGTTCATAACATGTCTCACTATCTTGGTAATTATGACTAATAATGAGTCATGGAGAAAAGGGAGTGCCAGATGGAGATAAGCACACCATCCCACACCAAATATTTGATCCTTTGTCTTTTGGATTTCCAATAAACTTATAAAAGTGTCCACTTTAACATAAATTACTGTTAAGTAATGCTGCTGAATCAAGATGACAATTGTTATCTGTTTGTATAATTGTTGAATACAATATAAAAAAGTACTATAAATGTGCTTGAAAATGTGAAATGACATAATCATGGAGTAGTCAGTAGTGAAGGTGCAATGATTAAGATAGATGTTCATTGTTCAGGCTAATAGATAACCTGAGGGGGTTAGAAAGATAACAGAGTTTAGTGTGGGAACACACATTCTTTCTAAAATTCACTGTTCGATTACTGGGATTAACTCTGTTAACTTATAATCATTTTATAATCTGTGTCATCTCTCCCATTGAGAAAAGCTGTCCATACTCAAATGGATGTCAGCATAATAATGCCTGTACTGAAATTGAGATTAAATTTGTCAACTTTCTCTTACTAATGGTTGTATCCCTTACGAATCATGACATTGCTTGGATAAGAAGTCAGATTTGCTAATCTTTCATTGTAAATCTCTGATCCATTTTAGGTCTCATTAGTCAAAACTGTTAAAACTCTGTTTCTTGATTTTGAATCTCCCTGATTCAAGCATATACATCCGCCAAGTCTATATTATGGACGTTAATCTTCAAAATTTGCATACTTTATGAACATGACACGTTTTATATTTGGGATTGAACTTTATTAGATGCAACCGCTTTCATTTTTGAGCAATTTTTAAACGCAAACGACCATTGGTCAGCATGATTCGATATATTATTGCTTTAATAATATCCATGTTTTTCTCGGGATGACAGGTGTGTACCCAGCGATCATGGAAACGTCCTTATGGTGTGGGTCTGTTGGTTGCTGGGTTGGATGAATCTGGGGCACATCTCTACTACAACTGCCCTAGTGGAAATTACTTCGAATATCAAGCTTTTGCCATCGGGTCCCGCTCTCAAGCTGCAAAAACTTACTTGGAACGCAAGTTTGAGAGTTTCCCAGGATCTTCCAGAGACGACCTCATCAAGGACGCACTATTTGCCATAAGAGAGACATTGCAAGGTGAAAAACTCACTAGCTCTGTGTGCACGGTTGCTGTGGTTGGAGTAGGAGAAGCATTCAATATCTTGGATCAAGCAACTGTACAAGCATTGATCAACGAGTTTGAGATTTCTGGGGAAGAAGCCCCTGCAACCGCGAGTGTTGCAGAGGAAGGTGCTGGTGATGCCGCTGCTGACCAGGGTGGAGCTGCTGCAGAGGAAGAGGTGGCTCCGATGGATATTTGAGGACCGCAGGTGGATCCTTGATATTACTGTTTGTAATGGACATGATGTTGTTGGAGTCTTTTAATTGCAATTTTTATTTTCGAGTTTTATTTTAATGTTGGGAACCTTTTCATCTCTTCTTAAGCAAGTTAATGACGTCACTTTTGTGACAATGTGAACGTGTGATATGAACTAATCTTTGGTTGTCGTTACGATAACTGTATATTAGCTTGTTGGTCTGGTGCGAGACTGCCTATGCGATATATATAGTTCCAGATCAAATCTCTAAAGTTTGAATGTTTGGAAAATGACAAACTCTCACTCAAGTTTATGAATAATGGATCATAACAAGTTCGTATTGTTTAGAAGTATTCTATAAAAAACCTTTTTTCCCAAAAAACATAGGAAGGTGTCTTCAACAAGTGGTTTTGGTGATAACATACGTAAGTTGGACACTCTTCTAGTAATTTAAAAACATCGTAGTAATGGTACTTACGTAATCAAAACTCATTACAACCGTGAATAAAAGTTGGACATATTGTTGTAATGTGTTACACGCACTTATGTATTTAAAAATGCATCAGAACTCGTTATAAAAATCTAAATCGAAAAGTTGGATGCAACTTATAATGAGTTATATGCATCGTATATACGAGGCTAGACACACCATTATATTATAATTGGACGTTTTCAGACGCATCATAATAACAAGTTTAGGTACATCGTTATAAAATAAATAACCATCATTTTTCCTAATTGACACCGTTATAATATTATAACGAGTTTAGATACATTGTTAGATCTAACCCAAACATATCTAACTTCTTATAATTACAATCTTACCCACGCATCAGTCTTAATCATTAAATAACGTATATTTTAAAAAAAGAATACATTTAATTGAATTTTCACACACACACACACACACACACACATATATATATATATATATATATATATATATATATATATATATATATATATATATATATATATATATATATATATCATAAAGCTCCCACCATAAATTAAGATTTAGGTAGTTTTTGGTATGCATGAATAAATGATGGAATAGAATGAGTCATTACGTTGGAATGAAATAAAACATGTTTAGTAATCAAATAGGAATAGAATGGACAATTACATAAGTAATGTGATTCCTTCCTTTCGAATGATTTTCATTCCTTGGGGAGGGGTGGGTTTTTTTCATTCCTTCAAGGAATGAAATTATTTTGTTTAATTAATTACCCGAACCATGACTCAAACAATGGCCCGACCCATGCCTCGACCCATGCCTCGACCCACTACCCGAACCATGACCCGACCCATGCCCAGCCCATGACCGGTGGCTTTACCCGACCCATACCCTCCTGACCCATGACACGTCTCATGACCCAAACCATGGCCTAGCCCATAGTCCGACCCATGACCCAAACCATGTCCTGTCCTATGACCCAACCCATGGTCCTAACCATGGCCCGACCCATGACCCAAACCATGACCCTTCCCATGACTCGTTCCATGCCCCAACCCATGACCCAACCCATGCCCCGAACCAAGACCCGACCCATAACCCGAACCATGACCGTCCGATGACCCAAACCATGGCCCGAACCGTGGCCCGGCCCATGACATGACCCATAAGATAAGTTTATTAGTTAAAAATATTTTATTTTTTATAAAATATTTTCCTGTCTACCAAACTACACAAAGTAATAATTCATTTCATTCCTATAGAGTAACCAAATAGGACAATGGAATGGTAATGATCCATTTCTTTCCTTTGTCCATTCTTTTCAATCGTCAATTCCATTCACTCGTTCATTTCATTACCTCATACCAAACAGACCCTTACTACTTTTTAAACATGGTCCGTTTGGACCCCTACTATAGTTGTCCATGGACAAGCATGATCACCCAAACAATGTGAAATGGATCAGAGACCTTTATTGATTCAAATAACTTTAATTCCGAATCAAAATCTTCAATGTAAAAATGGTAAAACAAACAATACAACAAATTGTAATCATAACCATTCCAACACTAATATGTTCATTCTTTATTTGAAAAAAGAGACCGTTAATCCAA
Source organism: Smallanthus sonchifolius (assembly GCA_023525975.1). NCBI lineage: Eukaryota > Viridiplantae > Streptophyta > Magnoliopsida > Asterales > Asteraceae > Smallanthus > Smallanthus sonchifolius. The sequence goes on along the minus strand of CM042032.1, from coordinate 83,981,876 downwards.
AAACTTGCATTCATGAACATCAAACTCACCAAATAGATACCTTGATGACAAACTTATTCACGAGAAAACCTCTTTCGTGCTTTTGTCACCAGTCAACAATTACTGAATTAGTGTCTTGGCTTCATTAGCCTTCTTTTGTAGCACTTTTAAGAAGTCGGTCTGGTCAAGTGGCTCGGCATTCTGGGTGGCGTGAACCTGGGCTAGGCTCTTGTAGTTGGCAGCTGACTCAGCAATGAAAGCTATCTCTTTGTCTGTAAGCTTTCTCAGGAACTTAGCAGGATTACCTCCCCATACCTGTTGCGACATTCCCAAATGTTAACGTGTTCTGGCCCATTTATATCTAATCTCTAACGGGTTTGGCCCATTTATGTTTAATCTCTAACGGGTCAAAAAGGTTAAGTTAAAAAATTTAAATTAAACGAAAACGGGTATTTGAAGTGTATTAGATTATTCAAATGCATATCACTTTATTAAAAGAAGTTATAGCAATAGAGTTTTTGTACTCAGATTTACCAAGTTAATTATTTAGAAATTAAAACAAAAATAAGAAAAGTGTTTGTGGGTTGGCTGGCCCGACCAGTTGCAAGTCTAGAAAACTATATTGGTAGATAAAAATCTGCTAATGAAATAGAGAGATGAACCTCGCCACTGGGAATTCTAGTATCTTGTCTAACAAGGGCTCCAGCAGCAACCATGGCATGTTTCTCTACAACTACTCCATCAAGAAGTGTAGCTTTCATACCAACAAATGCTTCATCCTCAACCGTGCATCCATGTAAAATAGCACTATGACCTGCATAGTATTTAATTAATCTAAATCACTTTGTGAAAACAAGAAACGTTTAAAAGCATTACAACAGATTGCGCACCAACAGTCACATTGTCACCAATCACTGTAGGATGCACCTTTCCAGGTAGATTAGATTTTGCAACATGAACAAGTGAATGGTCCTGTATGTTAGTGCCAGATCCAATACTAATGCTGTTCACATCACCTATATAGAAAACCATATTTCATCAGTAAACATGTCATTTCATAGATGTATCATTATTCATCACTGAATAATGCACAATCGAAAGAAAACAAGTCAACAATAAGAGTAACAATCAAATTGGCATATTATTTTGGACGGGTAAACCAGATTCAAGTATAAAATATTCTTATTAGATGTAATTTATGAAATTGTTACACACTATATTGTTAGGACATATTATGCTAAAAGCCTCGGTGGCACTTGGTGTTAACTGTTGCGTCATTTTGATTTAAATATGTGCATAGCATACCAAGTTGAATCCTCTTACAATGTCTCAACGAATACCTGTGTATTAACATTTAATTTGCATTTGATTCTGATGAATTTTATATTCAAGATTATTGGTCCTCCGTATGAGCATGATTTAGAAGACATGGAAACACCTAAATGAACTAACTTTTAAGCAGAGAAATTTAAGCATAAAGTTTGTATTTCCATGTAGAGCCTTCTACAGTGTCACAAGCAGATAATAACAGATTGGTGGATGAATTATAAACAATGATAAGACGATTTACTAAAGTACAAGTGCACAACTACTCCAAATTGTATGATTTTGACAACTGCACCTTTTAACTTATCAACCGTTTTTAAATTTTTTGTACTTATTTTAGTTTTTCAGCATCAACTCTAGTTCATTGTTACTGTTACCTAAATTATCGAGCTTAACATAATCTTTATTGTTGTAGAAATATATAAGAAAACCGATTGCAGCTAAAAGACTGTACAAGACTATTGTGTTAGGAATCAGAGTCGGTAACGCAGCGGAATCACACACACGCACAATCAATAAACAGAAAAAGAAGAGACACGAGAGATTTATAGTGGTTCAGCCCCGATTGGCCTACGTCCACTTTGCAACTAGGGTTTAATCTTATTAGGTGCTCAAGTAATACAATTACATCAGGGATATATTTATAAGACTAGAATTAGGGTTACTAATTAGGAAATAACTTAATCAGCAAGTCAATGGGCTAAACAGCCCTAAAGGGCAGCCGCCACCCTCATGCTGACCCAACAGCCGCAAAACAGGCCCAAGGCCCTGTTGTTGTCGGCAGCCCAAATCAGCCCAGGCCCACCGGGCCCAGTCCGGCCCAATAAGCCTTCACACCCAACAATCTCCCACTTGAAGGCTTTGCTCAATCCACAAACACCATCCACTTGAAGGCTTTGCTCAATCCTTCATATCCAAAGTCTCCCGAGCCTTCAGTCCCCATAAACAAGCTCAGACTTCATCAATTTTCCCCTAGTTGCAACCCCCCTTCTCATCATGTACATGAAAGGGCAGTTGAAGCTTCCCCGAGCTCCAACTCATTCTCTAGCTCAACTGGTTTGCACGATCCACCAGTTCCAGAGATAACCCGAGAACCACCACTCTCCTCCTTTAGCAAGACTTCCATAGGAGAGATTTTCACAGTCGGACTACCGGTCTTCAAAACCCAACGTTGTTTTGTAACTGTACCCAGAACACGCCCCGTGCTCCCACTGTCACCAAACCCCTGACCCGGTTTTGACCTCCGACCCCGCTCAGCTTGAATCACCTTGGCACCAGGTTCACCTCTTGCAAATTGAACCTTCTTTCGCCCCTTTGATTCAGCGAACCTAACTTTGTTTTGAGGGACGGTCATACTTCCCTCAGCAGGTACCTCCACCATGTATAAACAACCTCGCCTGTTTCCACGAGCAATTACCAGATTACCTTTAGTTACTTTCCACTTGCCTCCACCAAACCTTACTTCTAGTCCCTGTTTATCCAGCTGACCGACAGAGATAAGCTTACTCTTCAAAGCTGGAATAACCCTGACATTCTTCAAGTTCCATGTGGTTCCCAAAGAAGTAACCAAATTCACGTCACCCATGCCCGTAACATCAAGAACATCACCATTAGCTATTCGTACCTTCCCAAAGTTACCAACCTTTAAATTCTCCATCGTCTCCCCGCTGTGCATCGCGTGAAACGAAGAACCAGAATCCATAACCCAAGAATCTGTAGAAGACTCTACACAGCAAACCAAAACATCATCATCAGATTCCTGAACCGTGTTTACCTGCCTTTTGCCCTCATTCTTCCCAGACTCTTCCTTATTCCTTTCTGGACACTGACTTTTCACATGTCCAAACTCATTGCAGCTCCAGCATTTCACATTCTTCCGAGCTCTAGACGAACTCCTTCCCCTACTCCCACTGCTCCAGTTATTTTCCCTTCCTCTGCCCACATTGAATATACCAGAAGACGAAGATCCTCCACTAGTGTTCCTCCGGCGAATATCCTCACCCAGAATACTATCCCGGACCACGCTAAACTTCAAATTCCCAGCTCCACCAGAATTAGTGATCGCCGTCACATAACCTGACCAGCTGTCAGGCAAAGAGGATAACAGTATCGCAGCTTGAGTATCATCATCAAGTTTTGTCCCAACGGTCGATAGCCTAGACAAAATTGAATTTATATTATTTATGTGATCAGGCACCGAGCTTCCCTCATTCATCCTCATCATGAATAACTCCCTCAACAGGAACACTCTATTACCGGCAGACGGCTTTTCATACATGTTTGACAGAGCTGTCATCATACCATAAGCCGTGGTTTCCTCTTTGATATTGAACGCTACGCTCCTCGTCAAAGCCAGTACAATCTTACATCTCGCCTTTTTGTCCTTAGTGTTCCAAACCACTTCGTCAGCCTTACTCATTCCATCCGGTTTTTCTGCCAATACCATCTCCAAATCGTTTTCACCGAATAACGCCTCTATTTGCATCTTCCACCATGCAAAATCAGTCCCGTTAAACTTTTCGATTCGAATTTTCCCGTCTTCAGCCATTGCAAACGAGAATCAGAAAAAACCAAAATTAAGAAAGTCCACCAACCGAAGTCAAGCAACCTCCAAAGAAACCCTAAACCCTGAAACACCCGAACCGGCGCTTCACCTGCAAAACCCGTGACCAGCAGCAACTTCAAGGGTCCAAAACAGGAAACCCTAATCACAAATCACCCCCAAATCAGTCCCGAACAACCCCTTCTTCAGCGACCGAAACAGACACAGCAGCAGCAAACAGCACGGAATCAGCCAAAAATTTTTTTTTTCTTCCTAAAATCACTGTTCACTCCGGAAACACTGTTTTTGCCGGAAACACTGTTCACGCCGGAAAGTACTGTTCACGCCGGAAAGTACTGTGGCGGCGGCGGTACTATAGCAGCAGATCCGAACAGCCTCTCGAACACAGCCTCTCCTACCCTTTTTCTCGATCGAAACCCGTGCAAACCGTGTGTAAACAACGAGCCAAAGCTCTGATACCAGTTGTTAGGAATCAGAGTCGGTAACGCAGCGGAATCACACACACGCACAATCAATAAACAGAAAAAGAAGAGACACGAGAGATTTATAGTGGTTCAGCCCCGATTGGCCTACGTCCACTTTGCAACTAGGGTTTAATCTTATTAGGTGCTCAAGTAATACAATTACATCAGGGATATATTTATAAGACTAGAATTAGGGTTACTAATTAGGAAATAACTTAATCAGCAAGTCAATGGGCTAAACAGCCCTAAAGGGCAGCCGCCACCCTCATGCTGACCCAACAGCCGCAAAACAGGCCCAAGGCCCTGTTGTTGTCGGCAGCCCAAATCAGCCCAGGCCCACCGGGCCCAGTCCGGCCCAATAAGCCTTCACACCCAACATATTGGAGTTCATTAATAAAGACCAAAATGCTTAAGTCTTACCTCTCAAAACACATCCATACCAAATAGACGATCCTGCCCCTACTTGGATATCTCCAATGACAGAAGCACTTGGGGCCACAAATGCATCCTTTGCAACCACAGGGGCTTTATCATATACATTCATAAGAGTTCGATGCCTGGACACTAACAAAAAGAATAAATGTGAAAGATTGTTTCAAGGAAAACTTAATTACATAACAGCATTCAATGATGTTAAACACATATCTGATAAAAGAGCAAAAGGAGAGAATGAGGGAATTTAAGCGAGCATCTGAACCCAAGGAAAAATAAAGAATGTTGCAGCCATTTCAATCAACTTGTAATAAAGCGTTGTAAATAACTATTTTGTTATTATATCTTGCATGTCCAATCAACATGTAATAAAGCGTTGTAAATAACTATTTTGTTATTATATCTTGCATGTATAACCATCTTTAAGTTACACCTTTTTTCTTTCAATGTGACATTATTAACAGGTTTTTGTCTAAGGAACAAACAATCAAACAAACAAACATACCCAGCAAATCTCACTCATAGGCTTCATAGCAAAGCTATTGGTAGGGTCTAGGGGGTTGGGGTGAGGGCAAACCTTTCCTCTATCCTAGGGGTTAGAGATGCTGTTCCCAATGAGACCCCCGGCTCCAAAATTATTATTTTTTTTTCATGGACAGATAGTAATCTAGATAGCATACAATGAAGCTAAGGGAATCAAAGTGTAGGCACAAGTGTAGGAGCAAGCTAAGGTAAACACAATTGTAGAAACAAGCTAAGGCAAAGCAAAGCTAAGGTAAACACAATTGTAGGAACAAGCTAAGGCACCAAAACAGCTCTATACACTCCCCTAGAAGTCCATAATCTTAATCCGACGTGGCGATGTCTCCAAGAACTCCTATCCCCGATCATGTCCTCAGAGAGGTGCAGGTCTAAGGAACACACACACACACACACATATATATATATAAATAAGTATATTAACCCTTTTAAAATTAGTATGCAGAAAAACACACACGGAGAGTTCTTAGGTAACTATTGACTATCCTAAGGGGGGAGGAAGTGGGCACGGCACAGCAGCGGGAGGGTGATGTGGCTTCACGATACTTTGTGGAAGCACCACCCCACACTTCTCGGCAGGGCACGGCAGCAGTAGTATTAGGGGAATGAGGGGAAAGATGACTCCCTCCCCCCTAAGTGTCAATAATGGTGAAAGTACTTGGACTGTTTATGATTGGAAAGAAATAGCACCCTGCTAGAAGAGTCTTCTTAACGGGTAACTAGTATAACCAAGTGTACCACATTAAGACCCACACTATATTTCCCAATAAGCAATAACTTGTAACAAACAACTGGAAACCCCGTGTGTTTGACTTTTTTTTTCAGAGAATGGTTAACTATTATGTGTCCATTATTACACTCAGCAGTCGGCAAAGCTATGACACAAGAAGTGTGAAACTATAATTAACAATTCCCCACACCTACAAGAATTGATATGCAAACAAAGAATCTGATCCAACTGAAACCATCCTACTTCACTTTTCTAAGGTGTTAAATTACAAACTTTTATATTCTCTTAGAACCATTTTGTGATGCTGGTCAAAGGCTGCTTAATATGATAGTTCCTCTTAGTTGTCCCAGGACTCCAAATAGCAGTCAAGAATTCACGGTTCACATATTAACAACACTAAATTGAATCAAATTACAATATATGTCAGAGACTACCATTCTTCAGTGTGTATTTGATAATCAACTAATGATTTGACAAGTTAGAAATGAGAAGTAGGGATTTGAAGGATACATACGTTGTTGTTTGAAGAAATTGTTGCCCTGGAGGCGCGAACCGAGGCGATCCATGGCTTGGCCGGTTTCCCGGATCCAAAAGCCGACAGTGTAGGCAGCTCTTCCTAGGGTTCCCATGGCCGATCACACTTCAACCTTTGCCCCCTTTTAGTTTAAATGCGTCTTTGGTCTTTCACCTCCTCCTTAAACAGTAATTTTTATTTCATTTTTGTAACCTGCTAATGACATAACGGTAAAAGTGAGGACATGCTATTGTTATTTATTTTTTCTTATAGAGTAAATTACTATTTGACTCCCTGACGTTTGACCATTTTAACTATTTGAGTTACTTATATTTAAATTCGTCTATTTTAACCCTAACGTTTCATTTTTGCTTCTATTTGAGTCCAGATTACTAACTCTGTTAGATTTTCTGTTAATTTTTTTTCCTGAAAAGACTAAAATACCCCTCAGGGACTCAAATGGTTAAAAAATGTTTTTACCCTCTCCCCCCCCCCCACCACCACCACAGCCGTCTCCGCCACCGCCCCCGATCTTTTATACATAATTACTCGCTTGAATTCCTGATAATTTGCTTGGTGATTTATTTGATACACACATTTGCTCAAATTTGGGAATTCTATACCATTAAACCCTAATCCCCTGAAGAACTCTGGTGTATCTTCTCCACTTGGGAATTCTATACCATCAAACCCTAATCCCTAGAAGAACTCCCAGTTTGCTGCAGCCTAGGCTCATGCTCACGCCATCGCTCATGCCCAATCGAATGCCCGGGCCAAAGCTCCAGCTCAGGCTAACCATGCCCAATTCCAAGCCTAGCTCCAGGCTCAAGGACTGGCTTTTAACTAGTCCCATGGACCGTTGGCGACTAATTCAGGTGCCAAACGTGCGCATCAGAAACCACTTGGGCAGCTACCTTGAGTGTCAAACTCTAATTCCAGTTCTCCCATGAAGATGATGGAGCATACACCACCTCTCTCTCTGTCTCTCTGTAACCAGCGGCGGTAATCGGGGGGTCTGATACGGCAAGAGAGAGAGAGGGGAGGTACGAGAAGGAGAGGAGAAAAAGATGACGGCGGTTCCAGTTAGGGTTTTTAACCCGTTTTTTCGGCCATCCCCTATTATCGGATAATCGACGGCGGAGATGCTAGCGTCCAAGTCTGCAAGGAAGGTTTTAGCGGAGATGGTGTGGTGGTGACGATGATCGGCGGCGGCGTGGTGGTAGCGGGCGACTGGAACCGGTGGGAGAGAGGGAGAGCAGAGAAAAGGGAGAAAATGGATTGAGGGTGAGGGTTCAACCTGCAGGGGGGGAAGGGATTGAGGGTGGGGGTGAGTTATGCAATTTTTATAACTATAATAATATTAGGGGTATTTCATTTTTTTTAGAAAAAAAATTAGAGTAAACTGTCATTTTCGTTCATGTGGTTTGGTCAAAATTGTCACTTTCATCCAATAGTTTGTTTTTTTGTATCTGGGTCCTCGTGGTTTTAAAATATTGCCATTTTCATCCTCGTGGTTTTAAAATATTGCCACTTTCATCCAGTCAGCTAACACCGTCCGTTTTTCTCAATTAAATGAGGGGTATTTCAGTCCTTTTACATATTTGTTTTATTTCTTCATCTTTTTTACTCTCACTTTTTAATCATAGAAACAAGCGACGGAGGTGTTCCAGTGGTGCTCGTCGGAAACTGGTCAGGAAAAGAGGAAGAAGGCCAGCAGGTGGATGATTAAATTAGAGGTTAAATTGGGGATGATTAAAAAGTGAGAGTAAAAAAGATGAAAAAATAAAACAAATAAGTAAAAGGACTGAAATACCCCTCATTTAATTGAGAAAAACGGACGGTGTTAGCTGACTGGATGAAAGTGGCAATATTTTAAAACCACGAGGATGAAAATGGCAATATTTTAAAACCATGAGGACCCAGATACAAAAAAACAAACTATGGATGAAAGTGGCAATTTTGACCAAACCACAGGGACGAAAATGACAGTTTACTCAAAAAATTAACAGAAAATCTAACGACGTTAGTCATTTGGACTCAAACAGATGCAAAAATAAAAAGTTAGGGTTAAAAGAGACATATTTAAACATAAGGGACTCAAATAGTTAAAATGGTCAAACGTCAGAGACTCATACAGTAATTTACTCTTTCTTGAATTATCACTTTTTAATTTTATTTTAACAGCCAACAAGATTTTTTCATTCAATAACACCAAAAAAAATGTACAAGATGCACCAAAATCTATACTATATAATAAATAAAGGTTTTTTCATTCCACGTGTCGTATCCGTATTCATTCTCATAATTTTTTTCTCACATCTCTATCTTATTAAATGCATATCTATCTTTTAATAATAATATATTTTTAAAGAAAATAATAATTCTACTAATAAAACACATTTATTTTGAATTATCATTTATTGTAAGAAACTTTGAAATCTAATTATGTAATTTTTATTTTCATTCAAATAGTAAATAAAAGTCAAATTACATTAAATAGTAATTAACGTATGTCAATGAGCTGGTGGTGGAGTAGTAAGTGAGAGACCGGGTGTTCCTTGTGACCCAGATTCGATCTCTGCCCTTCCCATTAGTCTTGGTTCGCTGCATCGGGTAGAGCTAAGTGGATTTATTTTGCAAGAGTGAATCCTGGAGCCACGGGAATGTCAGCTGAGTGCATTCGGAGGTTTAAACCAGGTCAGTGGTTTTGGGAACAGTGGGATCACGGGGCGTATTCTAGGTACAGTTCAAAACACCGTTGGGTTTTGAAGACCGGATTTCCGAATGGAAACTCTCCTGGGTTCTTGCAGGTTTTGGAGAGTGGTGTTTCCTCTGGAAGTATCTGGAACCAGTAGTTTGAATCAGTGGGAGCCGGTTGAGATTGAGGATGAGTCAATGGCGGGTTTTGCCATTAATGGGTCAGTGATGACTGTTGGGTTGAGCTCGGGGGAGCTTCAACCGGCTCTTCTGGTAATTAAGAAGAGGACTGCTGCAACTAGGAGAATTAGATTGAAGTCTTAGCTTGTTTATGGGAACTGAAGGCTTGGAGGACTTTCGTTATTTGAAATCTTAGCTTATTCTTAGGAGCTGGAGGCTTAAGCACTTCTGATATTGAAGTTTTAGCTTGTTCGTGGAATTGGAGGCTTGGAGGATTTCTGTTCCGAAGATTACTGGAGTTACTGATTACAGGGTTTTGCTTGGATGGTTGATTAAGGATTGCTCGAGCCTCCAAGTGGGAGATTGTTAGGGTTATGGAGTCTCGAATAAGAGGAGCCGGCCCTAATGGGCCTCTTCTCTATTATTTGGGCCTAACTTGGAGAACAAGTTAGAAACCCTAGGTTTTATCTATATATATACACCCTATGTTGTAATTGTAATCTTGCGCACCAATTAATGATATAATTCTAGTTGCAGCCCGTGGACATAGGTCCCCCACTGGGACCAAACCACGTAAAGTTCTTGTGTCATGTATTTTCTGTTTTATAATCGTTTGTGCATTGTGTTGGTTCCGCTGCGCCGCTTGGTTCCTAACAATATATTGCCATGCTACTTGTTCTCCAATAACGTCTATGTAATTGTGGTCATTTTTTTAATCTTCTGTTTTACTTGGATGATAGCTATGGACTATGGTAATAACTGTAGTTGTTTCTGCATCTGTCTTGATACTACTTTTTTTAAGGAAAAACAACTTGCAGTGGGATTACTTCTATCGAGTTATGCTAAACTAATCAGTCGTTCTTCTGAAAAAATATATACGTTTGTCCCTAATTTATAAATATTTCCTGGAAAGATATTAATCCATAAGATTTACATGCATTTACTCCGTTTTTTATTACTTCAGTTATTATTGTAAAAGAATAATTTAGAAGTGAAGAAATATTTGAACACGGCAGTATTTTTTATAGTGCACACATTTGGTACACGTTAACTGCTTTATGAAGAATTCAAACTACTTTTGTATATGAAATATTGACATGGTTGGTATATAATATAAGACACCAACCTTGGGAAGTGTTACTTCAATATACGTTATTCATTTTTATTTTTTTTAAATGTATGGAAGACAAATACAACAAATTCTATGCAGTTTAGCTTGTTCTTTATTTGAGTTTCTCATTGTTAGGCTTAGGGATGAGATCGGTACCGTACTGGTACCGAAAATACCGATACCGAATTTATGAAAAAGTGCGTACCGGTACTGGTACCGAATTTATCAGTGCGGTACCGGTTCGGTACGGTATCGGTACCGGTATTCATTACAAAATGTCCATCTTTTTCGGTACCCGTACCGCACCGGTACCGAATTTATGGAAAAGTGGGTACCGATACCGGTATCGAATCTATCGGTACGGTACCGGTTCGGTACGGTACAGTATCGGTACAAAATGCTCATCCCTAGTTAGGCTCATCGTTCCTACATCGGTACGATTAAGTATCTCTTAATGTTTTCTGAACCATACTGCTCTGCTATTGGATTGTTCTTTTTGCCCTCACAATGAAGCGTCAAATCATGCACATGATTACCCATTTAACTTTGGAAAGAAGGTAAGACCTCCTAAGAAAGTAAGAGTTCTAATGTTTTGCTATTGTAACACGGTAGAAACAGCTCTGATTGCTGATTAAGCGTAAATGATTCCCTAAGAATAATATTGTCTGTTGGTTCAGTTCACAGGTGGCCTTTTTGTTTGAGAACCTTATAATTGCACAAGGTATGTATAATTACAGTTTTGACCCCACCAAATGGAATTTTGGCCCATGGGGATGCCAGATAGGATATTTGTCAATTTGTATGTACCTGATTGGTACAACCACTTGTCAACTACCAAGCTCATTGTTAAGTACTTTCTGACTTTTTCATGCCCAGAAAATATAGTTATTTAACTAGTGGTTTTAATAATCTTATATTCTTAACAACACTATCTTCTTTAATCATTATTATTTCTTACAGCTCATTTATTTTAAATGGTCTTCCTTACCTTACACACCTTCTGACAGTTTGCTCATATAAATTATATTCTCCAACAAAGTTTCAAACTTTGTGCTACCAATCATTTCTTGAAGAAATGCTGGGGAGAACGTTTTTTGTAATATTGTTCTTCTGGGCGGCTCTAACTGTCATCACACCTATTCTCATTCGGCTGTCTGCATCTGCAAATCTCTTGGATTCCAATGGTATGACATTTGTCTCATCTTTTATCATATAAATGATCATTTGGCATTCATCATCTTGGCCATTGATTCTTGTTTTACATCCCAATCTTTGAATTTTGTAATAACTTTTGGTATGTTATGTCAGGGGAAATAAAGAGTGGTGGCATCCAAAGTAGTAAAGGGGTCGGTTTATTGTCCAGAAGAGCACTTGGATCTAATGGACGCCCCAAGAAAGAAATACCTGCATCATCGTCACCATCACCATCACCATCACCATCATCAAGACTTCGTAGACGAACTGCATTTGAACCAGAGGTGAGTGGTGACACACCAAAAAAGCAAAAACACGATAACATAATATCGTTATGAGCTTTCAGGATCAACTTATCTGAAATTTGGTCAATATTCTCGATTTACTTGGTTCATCTTGTATAGTTATGTACCGAGCCAAGTTGATCAATTTTTTCATAGAACAACATTGCTACTCGTAATCAGGACAGACTAAGAAAGACGGGTTATCTCGATTGAAAAAATAAAAAGATTTATTTAAATAACATGTGTCTGGTTTCAAGTTGACAAGTTTTTGGCCAAGAGAATAGGAATGATGTGGGTGATAATGATGGCATCTTTAAAGCTCATGATTTTTGCTTCAAGGGAAATCAACCATTATTGAACAATAATCAATCTTATCTTGTATGTTTGGGAACACTTCTTTATGAGGGGATTAGCATTTAGAGTGTGTACAAAATAATTAATATGCTTTATAATATCATTGTATGTATTTTCAACTCAGTAACGATATAGATCTAATCATTTAATGCTTGACATACGGGTTACATATTTCGGATTACATATTTTGAGGGGTGTTTGCAGGTTTTGACGAAAATTCTAGACTGGACCACGAACTATGATTTAAAAAAAAGGATAAATCCACGAACTATGATTTAAAAAAAAGGATAAATCCACGAACTATGTTTTAAAAAAAAGGATAAATCCACGAACTATGATTTAAAAAAAAGGATAAATCAAACTGGTTGGGTTGGTTAGAACAGCTGAACTAGGCCGGTTTGTGGTTTTGAACTATTTTTTTAATTTTTTTAAGCATAATTTTATATTAACTTTTTAAAAATAGTAAGAATGGTTTATGAATATAATACATATACATAACTTCATATTCCTAAAATAAAAAAATAAACAATAATCATTAAACGCCTGGTTTCAAGTTATAAATCGTGAACCGTCAAAACGAACTATATATATTTCAAACGGGCTAAATCGGCCGGCTTGCTCCAGTTTTATCAGTTTTAACGGTTTATTAACACGTCTAGTTGTGATGTATAACTTTTCTTATCTAACACGACATCGCCACCATTTGAGCTAATTTGTCTTCTACGATGAAGCGCTAGTGGTAAAGACTTAAGCCTAAGATTAATTGAACGAACCCTCTAACTTCATCTTTTGTTTCTTTTTTAATGAATCTAATTGAAATTAGGGTGACTCAAAATGCGACATGAAAATAATGTAAGTTTATGGTTTTTATTTTTTAACCGTTTAATAAATGTATCGTGTTCGAGTTGACTTGTTTAACCCATTTAAGTTAACGGGTTATGATTGATGTCTAACCTGTTTAATTAAACATGTTTACCGTTAACCTCTTTAAAATAAAATAAAAAACAACCTAAAAATATTTGTTTTATAAGGTTAACCGTCTAATCCATTTATTACAACTCATTCGGGTAACATGATTTTAAATGTGTTTATGTTACGATTGATGACTTTTACATGAATATGAGTCATGTTTGGGTTCATTATTTCAACCCAACAACTTAAAACTCATCACCCCGACACGAAAATCATCCCAAACTAAAATGATTGATGACAATTTACTGGATTGTCATGCATCTATGTACACCTATAAAACCTGAATTGTGTTCTATCAAATCTGATTTGTTTAATTATGTTTTTCTATTATTATGAATGAAATTTTGAAATTGTTTAATCTCACTTTTCTTTAATCAAAACACAACTCCCAAAGGGAAATTACATAGAGATAGAAGGCAAACGGGCAACAAGCTGCGCCGTCAACCCTTTTTGAATAGCAAAACCAAGTCTTTTAAAAACTACATCTACAGATCTTGGGGTCATAACATTACTATGCATGACCCGCTGTACTCGGTTAAGTAACTCTACGGCCTCTGGTACAAGGAAACCAAAAGTGTCAAAAGCAAATGGTATAAACACGTGTTGGTTGTCAAGACACGCTTTCGTGTTTGGTCACTTTGCTCGAAGCAGCTTTTAGAGCAGTCTGACTTACCGTGAAAGCACTAACTCCCAAGTCCACCAGAGGGGAGACCCCTGTTAGATCTACACACGCATGTTTCCCACCTATCCACCCAAAGACCAAAATGTCAGCGGATATAAGTGTTGATCTTTCTTCCAATGGGTCCGTCAAGAAATTCACTGGTGCCTCTTTCTTAGTAGAAACCCCGGCACGCCTAAATATTATTATTGTTTTTGTCTTTGTCACGCTATTATGAGCATTCCCATCAGAATCCTTATTTAGTTATTTCATACTTCATCCTTAAATTTTAAGGAAATTTAGGATTTTCTTGTTTTTCTTTTCTACATCATCATCTTCTTCAAAATTTACAAATCGGTTTAAGGACTACATTGAATTGTTATACTTACCAATCCATTTACACACCATATACCAACAACCTTCCCTTCCCCTGCTTCTTCTCCCCCACAAACATGAAGTAGTCAAAATCTCCATCAGTTCCCACGAAGTAGTCAAAATCGACAGCGTTCATCTTCCCCATCTTTCCTCTCCCTCGTGATGCCCTAAATCTCTTCCAGGTTTGGATTAATTATGTAACTTCCATTGATTCTTACGTAGATTTGGATGCAATTTGTGATTCAGTTATAAAAACTTGAACCATGTTGAATGATTTGGCTTTTTAGGGTTATGATTTAGGGCTAATGAACTGCATTTGAACAAAATTTGTTTGTATGAGTATTCTCCTTTGAACAAAATTTCTCCATAATTGATTTATTTGTCATCACAATGTATCCGCTTTGCCTAATTTTCTTCATCAATCATCACATATATTGAGTGATTATCAGGACAAATTGATCAAATCTTTGTTCATTGTCATATATATGTAAGTATGTTGGTTACAAGTTTTAATCATTTTATGTAATATTGAATAGTAAATCAACATGTGTTACAAGTTTAATCATGACCTATCACTTATTTTCAGATAGAAGCATTTAACTATGTAACATCCCGAAAATCCACATACGGATTATTTGAGCTAACGGGTGACCCAAGTCTCTTGTAAATGAGACGGTTGACGAGGGTTTTCACGTAAAACCATATTCATGAAATTAAAAGGACCCGGTTAGCTAAAAGAGGAGCGGTTTAGGATCAATACGCGCAAAAAGGAAGCTTGGGGACCCGGATGTAAACCCTTAGAGGTTTAAATACCAACCCTAGGCCATTCGGCCTAGGTGTGTCCGACGGCAAGGGAGAGAACAAGAGGGGGAGACTCGGCGGAGGAAGAGAGAGGACGACGGTGGTCTAGCGGTCGTCCTACGACGGTAACGAGCCGGGGGGGGGGGACTTCACTACGCGTAAGGTAACTCTCAATCCTATTCATTTGCTTCCTTGTGTCCGTTTAGCATGAAAACCCGATAAGGGTTTAGGGCCGTGGTCGCGGTTAGCGATGGGGACAAAGAGGAAAAGGTGGCAGGCAAGATCGAGGGACGGAGAAGGTGAGCGGTGGGGGTCGGGTAGTGGGTTTGGCTGGTGGTGGCACACAACGGTGATACTTGGGTGGTAATGCACGTATACGGTGCATAGGGGCGGCGAGTAGCGGGACACGACGATGAGGGGGAAGATGAGGCGAGCTAGGAACGGTGACCATGGTGAACATGGTGGTGACCGTGGGGACGGCACGGTGGTGCGTGGTGGATGAGCACGGAGCTGGTGAGGTGGCCGGCTAGGGTTTGGACCCGGCAACGGGGACGAAGACGACGATGAGAACGGTGGGAGTGATAATCGACGTGGTGGTGCACGACAAAGGAAACTGGTATGACACCGGTTAAGGTCTTACGTTTGCACGACATGCATTCGTGGAAGGAACCTGACCAGGACATACGAGTTTCACGGATTGGAGTTCACATGGCTTTACACAGGTGGCTAGGGTTTGCATGGCACCTGCATGCGCATGCATGTAAGCCTGGATTCGGGTGCACGAGTCCTAATCGGGTCAGGGACCATATAGCACGTAACCCGTGAGACTAGGGTTTTGTGAAGAAGGGATAACGAGCGGATAGGGCAAGCGCTGGGGTTATCTATAGTTATGCATTATTCGGTGTGGGATTGACACGAAATCTAATCACGTGATCATATGTTCTACAGTTTCGGGATTTGAGCGAGTGTTCGGGGTGCAGAGCAAGGATTTGGACTCAACGTAACCGGTGAGTTTCTAATCCCCTCTTTTTAAACGTTTTACTGTTTTAGGGCTATCGTACATACTCACATGTTTTATTCTATTAAACGAACGTATTACGAGTTGTGATTTATATCTGAATCGTTTTATGAGATCATTATGTAATAATGAAACTAAGGGTCTATGTGGGGTCCTTAGATCGTGTAAACTGGGAGTTGAGATGATTGGGGTGTATCGTGCTATGAGTTAGTCGGGATGAGTAGGGGAACGAGTTTAGATAATTTATGAGTATGGCGAGGGTGTGTTATCTTGTGAATGTGCGTGGGGTTCATGCTAGATAACGAGTCATGGTATGTATTAGTATGTCGTTATGTGTTTGTGTAGTTGTCCTTGTGACACGACGGGTAATGATGTAAAGGACGAGGTCATTCGGGAAGTCACTAAATGTGACAATGCCATCAGGGGGCAGTGATGAGCTTGGAGTATGATGAAAGCCCTGAAGAGGGTGGTTGTGACGAGGTATGTGTTTGTGTGCATTTATTTGTAATTTATCTGCATATAAGTGTTTATTGATAACTATTGTGTTGTGGTGTTAATGCTTTGATGTTGAGCAATGTTTTGACTGGTATATGAGAACGAGGTCGTGTTTACGACTAATGTGTATGAGCTCTTTTGTGAATGACATTGTTAGGGCTAGTCGGGTCTATGTTTAGGAGATAGTTGTTTTAACCAGATTTCGTGTTGATACGTATGGTAAACTACAGGTTAGTGGAACGGTAAGTTCGGTCAGCTTCGGAGAACTTACGGGGTCATGGGTGTTGGTTGAGTGTAGGGTTGGTGAGCCCTTATGGAATATTGTGGATAACGAGGGTTATCAATATGTCAGTGAACGACATATCATTTTATAAAGGACAATAATGTCCTAAGTAGAACTAAATATTAATGGTGGCGTGGGTGTCTTTATTTAAAAATAAACTGCTAAAACTCACTCAGCGTAGCTGACTTTGTATGTACATTAGATTGTTTTGCAGGTAGGTTTCGTGGTCGACTTATCTCGACTTGGGAGCGGTGCTACTCGGATTGATGTGCATGCATTCCTAAGGTAAGATTTAGAACGATAACGAGTTTAAAGATAAAACTATTTTAAAGAAGACTTCCGCTGATTATATTTTTACGTGAGATAAGGGTTTTAACGAGAATACCCAGTGATGAGCCCCAACTGTAGGGTGCTCGGTTTGGGGCCTTACAAACTATATCTATCACGTGTAAATTGAGCGTAAATTTATGTCACTAAGACTGCTATTGACAACAAAAATGAACGTTGAGACTGTTACCGGCCAAATTGATAGTATGGATTATTATCAGCCAATAACTTATAGTTTTGATTATTAAAATTCAATTATCCAAAAAACTATTATCGTTCATGAATATGTTGTGGCTTTTAAGCAGTAACGCCTTAACGATCGATGCTGTCAATGTGTTTACGAGCAATGTGAAACTGTGCAACATAATTGTATGATGTTTCCCATGACCTCTTTGGTGGTTCGTTCAAAAAAGCCCATTTGCTACAAATCCACCTGCATAGAACAAAATTTAAAATATATTAAATTCACAGTAAATTAAAAAATATATATATTAATAAAAAATAATAAAAAGGGGACCGTTATACGCACACTCAATATCCATACATCATCTCTGACAACTATACGACTCGTATAGATATCAGAGATGGTACGGTGGTTTACATTTAGCTATCCCCTAAAAAATCACGCCATCCATGTTTCTTTAGAGGTGGTTCCGCACTTTCTTCTTCCTTTACAAGAGGACTTGAGGAAGAGGCTCATTCCCATCATCTACATCTCTCTGTAAAAGTCAAAATTTAAACTTAAATATCAAAAATACCAATTTTGACTTTCTTTATAGTTTGCTTTGACCATCAAGTTTTGTTACATTACAATAGTAAAAAAAGACTGAAAATCATTATAAATGGATGGCAATTAAAGTAGTTTAAACTTTAAAGTAACTCACGTAAGTAAACAGAATTTATTCACGTATCTCATGACTCTAGACGTAATATTATGTAAAATGAACAATGACGTGTATCATGTAAAAAAAAACATATTTATGATTTTCTACACCTTATCTTTAGAAGCTTTAAGAAAGAGAAGTTCTTCGTCTTCGATATTCTTTGATCTCCAAAAGCGAGTGATCTCTTCTTTGGTTACCGATCTATTCCTTTCTGAAAACAAAAGCCCGTTAGAGAAACTAAAACACAGTCGATCATCAATCGAGCTTGTGTTTGTGATGGGGATCGCGTGAGTGATGTTGACAAATTGAGAAAGGAAGAGATCGCAGAAAATATACCCGATTGAAGACGGGGAACACGCGAGCCCCAACCCGACATCAGAGAACCCATTTCCTAAGATCTTCAAAACACTTTCGAATGATTTGATTTTTGAGTTGTAGTTATATGTATATATATAGTGTCACTTGATGATAATCTATGTATATGTAGACAAACCATTTTTTTTATTTTATTGAAGATGGTAATAAAGGGTTGACTAATTAACGTTGACAATTAATGTATTATGGTTGTTTTAAGGTTGTTATGTTACGTGAACGAAGCTTGCATGTGTACGTATTTTGTAATAACTAGGATTTTCTCTTCGCGCGTTAATACGGGTTATGGGTTACTAACGATAAATTTACTTTTGGTTTGTTTTTACGTGTTAGAGGTGGTACAGTATGCGAGGAAGGTAATAAAAAAAGAAAATAGAGGAGCTTGAATTATTGTTCGTAACTTAAATATAATCTGTGAAGAAATAGAAATTTGTCGTCACCCGTTTCCTTGTCCCTTAGGACCTCCAAAGGTTCCATCTCAAATGGGTTAACTCATATGTCTTCTCTTAAAAATATTACCGCTACCTACACACATATATATAGCGCGCGCACACACACATATATATATATAAATAAAAGGTTAATTAAAATATAAAATGTTTTATTCTACAAATGCTATGAAAAATTGTTAGCATTCGATCAAGAAAATCAAAGGTTAAGATGAAGGTGGTGCTTAATCAGCAAAGTTTTAAGGCCACTAGGTATACTCTCGTGACCGTGAGCGTTGTGAGAAGCGAACTAAGCTCTCACTCACCACTCACATATGAAGGGAGTAGTGTTCTAGTGAGTAAGAAATGAAAATGGCATAGAGAAGTCTCACGAGCATGAGCCTACTCACGGAGGGGGGGGGTATTTCCGTAAGTGTGAGCGCCACATCAGCTCTCACGAGTGTCTTTCATGGACCAAACCTTATGGCATAAGCGTGAAAAGAGTCTAGATGAGTAAAATTAGAATAACCTACAATTGTTGATCTTTTTTTCAAGTTCCCTCATTTTTAATATGACATTACTTTTAAAAAAAAATAATTATACCATAAAATCGAGCATTTTATTATATTTATTGTGAGTATAGTTTTGCTATACTTTTATTATAAAAAAACTAACTTTTTAAAAAAGAAATGTTTATATATTGTATGTATAACGTATGTGATTATCATCGTGCGTAATTATCGCATACGTTGCGCAATTATTTATATAAGTTACGTAATATTGTGTGCAAATGTGCATAATTAGTTAATATGGGTGCGTAAATTTTCCTGCGTAATTAGATAATTTTTGTGCGTGATTATGACACAGACGAATTTACCCCTAACCTAAGGATGTGTGTCGCAACCTCGTGACTTCGTATGCTTTGTACGCTTTTCCCCCCTTGTACAATAACCAATCCCTATATATTATTACTAATATAAAATAATATTAGTAAATTAATATAAATATATATCAAAACTAACAATAATTTCTAAATCTTTAAGAATACATTATTCCATTGTCGGTTATTCATAAAAAAAATGGTTCTTGTAACTCTATTCGGTTCTGGTTGGATTCGTGGTTGACTGAGGAAATGCTTGCTTCTAAGTTTCCACGTCTTTTCAATTTGGAGAGGAAAAAAGATTGTTTCGTTAATAATAGGAAAGATGTTTCCAAATGGGTGTGGGATTGGAGAAAGCCCTAAGTAGTGGTATAGAGTCTTCTTAGTTTGATGGTTTGTCTAAGCTCCTTGAGACGGTTGAGTTATCAGGGGACAAGGATACTTGGTCTTGATCATTGGATGGCTGCAGTGAGTTCTGGTTAAAGGGGTGAAGAAATTTATTGATAGTAAAATCCTTTCTAACGGGGGTTTCCTATGAGATGAAACAAGTATGTTTCTAAGAAGGTGAATATTATGGCCTGGAGAGTTTTATTGGATCATCTTCCTACTAGACTTAATCTTAGAAAAAAAGGCATTGATATCTCCTCGATATTATATTCGGTTTGCTCTAGTAAAGTAAAGTCTATTGACCACATTCTTGCTGATTGTCACGTTGCTTCAGCTGCCTGGGTTAGGGTGACATCTTGGTTAAATTGTGGTGTTATCATAGCTGCTAAGCCAAAATCGATTATGATGTTTTTGGATGATTATGAAATGTCAATTAAGAAGAAACACCTTATTGAGGAGGTTTGTTTTACTACGTGGTGGGTGCTTTGACGATTCAGGAATAAGATGATTTTCGGTCAGTAGGCCCCTAGGAAAGGAGATATTGTTGATTCTATTGTTCATTATTCTTTTTTGTGGTTTGCTAATAGGAATCGTAAGGTGCAATTTACTTGGGATGAGTGGTGTAAAAACCGTCTCCTTTTGATGTAATCATGTAGTTTTTTTTTCCAGGTTCTTTTTCCAGGTTCGTTTATTAATAAATTGGCTGTTGTTCAAAATTAAACTTGCTAAATAAAGAATCACGAATAATGTACTCGTGATCAGAAAGTGTTATCACTTTATATCATATCTATTTGTTTTGAAATGTTTGATGATGGTGTAACCCTAATATACCCATCTTCTCATATAGAAAGTACAATGTAAACATATCATGGTGTAACCCTAATATACCCATCTTCTCATGAACGATTAAAAGTGGTTTTATATTCATTATTATTTAGTGCTATTTAAACAACCCAATGAGTTCTAGAGAGTTTTTAGTCATTAATCCCTGTTTGTTTTTTAAACTCGACCTGTCCTCTAATTAAACCAAATATGTAGTCAAGAAAATTAAGGTATAATGTCAATTATACCCTTATCTCATGCCTTATTTACTTATTTCGATATTATGGTCTTTTTTTATTTAATTTCTAACAAATCTACAAACCAATGAAATCATTTATGATTATTGTATTTAGTCTACAACTATAAAAAAATATTAAATATTTTTATGTTTGGTACATCTAATTAGACTTATTAATCTATATATAGAGTAAATTAATTTATTGTACATATTAAATTCATTTTTACTATTGTTGCAACTTCCATCCAACACTTGCAATAATAAAAAGTCATTTTTTAAATTTATTTCCATAAGTCGTCTTTCACCCGTTTCAAGTGTGAATCAATATTTAGATAAAATCAAATTAAAGGGAAAGACCGACTTACATCATGACTGTCGATCGACATCATAGCGTTAAAAAATCCTTGTTAAATTTGTATTGATCAATTGTGTATAGCCGTATATATTCGGACAATAACATTATATATTTTGTATGGACGAATACATGTGAAAAACAATGATCCATTCGACTAAAACTCTAACTCTTTCAAACTTGCACTTCACATGTGAAAAATATGTTTAAGGCCAACAATCACTCCTAATCGTTGTTTGTTCACATTCACCCCCTTCAACTTGCAAACTGACCCGTTTCAGGATTGAATCTAGCATTCTCCCTTAATCTTGAAATCGACCGTGCTTCTCTTGCTATTTTTCCCCGATCAAACCACACGGGTCTTGCTCGTTCTTCATTCTTTCTTGCTTCTTATTGTCTTTCTTTCTTTCTCGTTTTCTTGCTTGCTATCTTCCTTGCTCTTGCTCTTGCTTTTAACTTGCCCTTGCTTTGTTCGAAAACGAGTTTCTTGCTCTTGCTATAACCCGAACCGGGTTTCTTGCTCTTACTCTTGTCGTTCTTGCTAACTAGAACCAAAAATATACTTTATGATTTCTTACTTCTTGCTAATGATTAAAAGAACAGATTCTTGCTTACTTGAGAAAATCGTTTCAGCGTGACTTTCTTTCTTTCTTTCTCTCACAAGGATTGAAGGATTTGAACCCAACTTACTTTCTTGCTTTACAACTTGCTGAACTTACTTGCCTCTCTTCACATAGATTCAAATAGATGAACCCTACTTGCTTGTTGCTGTTCTCTGCCAGTTGCTCCCATGAAAAACTTTGTTGCTCCAATCTCCCCTTGTTGTTTACTCTCGGCCAGAAGAACAAGACCAAATCCAAAAAACCTGCTGTTTTTTCCCCGTGCATAAACCCTGAAAATCTCGAAACTCTCCAAAAAAGTTAATTCTTTCCTTTTGTGCTGCTAACATGTGTGTAATCTTCACCAGGTAGTGTGTGTGCTTGCTTGTTTTTTTTCTCTTTGTAGCCGTGAATTTGAGATGTGTGATATATGCTTCACCTCCTTGCGTGCTTGCTTCCCAATTTCTTTTTCTTCGACAGACTCCAATGGCAGCCACCAAATAGTTTTCATGCTTCCAATTAATTCACGATCCTTCCTGTGTGCGTCTTGATTTAATTTTGATGAATAACTCCTACATGCCTACTTGCTTACTTCACCTCCTTTCTACCTCAAATTAATTGAGGTGTGTGGCTGCGTGCTTACAATTTTCCGATCGATTCCAACCGTGAATGTGACATCCTAGATTTCTATGACTGATTCTATGTCTTGTTTGGTTCTATTTTGTAACCATGATTGATAATTCTAATTCTATGAACCTATATCATTTCAATTCAAACTACTAGGCCCTAGTCTAAAGTGAGTATTCTATTGCACTTTAAAACGACTTATTTATTCTATTGTGATTCTATGACTAATTCATGTGTACATACTAGAACTTGCTACTTATAGTAACATTGAATGCACTAGATTCAATCTTAATCAAAACAATCAAAGTTAGTGACTTTATTGAACTATAATAAAACTTAAAGGACCAAAGTTACATATATGTAAATTTAAGGTTTCTTTATGTAACATTTTTTTAATCATGGATAATTATCGATTAAATTATCTAATTAATATATATTAAAAAGCAAAATGTGAATGTGTGTGTGATTTACTGTAGCAAATTTACAAATAAGGATGCAAGATGTACAAGTGTTTGTGCTTCATGTTTTTTTTCTATGATTGGCCATACATATTAGAAAAGCAAAATATGAATGTGTGTTTGAAACATCTCTTAGTGTTCCCACTTTACTATGTTTATCTCTCTTTTTTACCTCCCATAAAATTTTGTAATAAAAGTATTACCATTGACATAATTTATAAAGTCTTCCTTAATTACGTTTTAATAATTTATAATTATATTTACCATATTAAGTTAATTAGTTTTAACTTACTTAATAAAATTGATTAGTTGAAAACAAAAGAAAATGAGAAAATTAATATATTTTTTAGCTAAATGATAATTTAGTTTTTTTAAAAACTTTTACAAAAGAATTATTTAAAGTTGAGAATAATGATGTGATTGATATAAGAATAAAAAGTTAAAATTAATTTTTTATTTATTTTATCACTCTTAAAACACTTATATCATTTTCTATCGTAAATAAGGTATTCATTATCCGTATTGTACGATAAAACATAAGTCTAACTAAACCGAATTAGGATTTAATTTTTAATTTTTTGGATCAGCTTATCATTCGAACTGAAATCTGAAGTCGGTTTTTAAATCAAATTCTAATTTGTAATTGTAATTCACTGTGGCAAATTTACAAGTGGGAAGACAAGATGTATAAGTAGTTGATGCATGTTTTTTTTTAATTTTCTCAGGTTAATATTATCTTTAAAATTGAGCTGCAGCAAATGGAAAACAGGTGATGGCTTGGCGCATGGTTGAAGATTTGCAGTGGTTTACGCCTTTGCCTTCGACGCGGGTTTGAAACCGGCAACCTCACACCCTTGGTTGGTTTTAAGGGCCTTAATGTCAATTTTTTTTCTTGCCTTATAATTTATAACCACATACCTTATACACTTTTCTCACACATAGTGAGTTTACGTAAAAGTTTTGGCTTTATTTTATAAGCTTTGTAGGACGTTAATTTCTTCCGTGGTTTAACATGCCACACCAAGCGTGGGTAAAAGCTAGAACTATCGCTCGAAAGCCGCCGCAACGCGCGGGGCCTATTTCTAGTTTTATATTAATAATATTAAGATTTTTTAAAATTATCTATTAGGTGAATATATATATTAAATCTATTAAAACTATTAAACTTATCTAATTTAATAAAACTATTTTATTTAATCAAATCTATCCTAAACAAATACAAATTACTAACTAACAAACTAATCCTAACCCCCTCATCCCCCTCCTATTGTCATCCACCCTATACCCCCCCCCCCCCTTCATGAAAGTTTTGAACTAGGATAGATCCATTCTTAGTATTATCTCCTTCTAGCAATTAATATCTAGTTAATTCTTATTTTGTTAGTTACTGCTATACCATCTTGTCTCTACTAATTAAACCTTAGAATCCTCTAGAATACCCCTCCATATATTTTCTAAAATTTTATAAGATAATAAATCATGCTTATCTTCTTAGAAATCCTAGTCAAAGTCCAACCCGAATTCCACAATTTTCTCATAATTCTTCACTATAAATAGAGCTTTCCATTCCCTTCATTCTTCACCCATTCCTGTGAAAATTATAGAGCTCAAAGATGCCAAGATAGTTCCCTAGCATCCACTTGAAGATCTAAGTTCATACCTTTCGCTTTAAAGTAAGTTTCTTGCCTTTTGTTCTTCATAGTTCATACCTTTCCTATTTAGTTTTCTTCAGAATCCTTCATAACTAGCTTAGATCTATGATTCACCAACATGTCATTTTATGTTATAATCATAGATCCAAATCAAGATTAAAAGCCAAATCAAGCAATTATTGATCAAAACTTTCATTAAGAACATCAAACATCAAAATTCGTATTTTGACAGATTCACTGACCTAACTTCGGGAGGCCATATCTCCCTCTAAACGAAACCTTTTTCAATCATTCTTTTTTATAATCAAGTTCAGACTCTTAGCTTTTCAACCATATAAAGAACTCCTCCAAACTCCAAGATTTCAACCTCCAAACTGGCCTTACAAAATTAGTGCATAAAGATGTTAAGAATCTAAGTTTGTATTTTTTCAATCTTTTCACCTACCTAATATTTTGAAAAAAAGAAACTATTTTTTATAAAATTTTGTTAATATGATCACGTTTTGCATGTTAAAATCCTAGAATTTAATTAACTTTATAAACTTTTCAAACTTGCTCAAACCTTTTATATAAAAACTTGGTTTTGATCTTTCTAGTTTCACTTCAATATCTAAAATCATGTTTCTAGTAAAACTCTCTAATTCCAATTGAACCCCTCTAGTATTCAACTTATTCATTTCAATCCCAACTAAACTCATATTTTCATTTTCAACCCTTATCTTCTCCAACCTTACCAAACACACCATTAACTTGGTTTTGTATACAAATAGAGTAACATTCAAACCGGTATGTAGGTATCTGAAGAACAAAAAGGTTCTGGCTAGGAAAGACGGGGTCCTGATCCAACCAACTCTTTTCTGAGAATTTTTCTGCTGGATGTACTACTGTGGAATGATAACCACTTCTAGTATATAATAACCACTTTCAACTAATTACAATAACAACCCCTCAATTGTTCTAAACTTGATTCTAACTTAATCAACAAACTTACTTAGGGTAATCCTTAAGGCAACTCTTAATCCAAGTTACTACAAGTGCAAGATCAACCCACCAACTTTGCAAGGTAAGTTCATAGCCCCTCTTTTACTTTTGTACTTTGGGGTGGAAAACATGCTCCTATATCAAAATGAAAATCAAATTCTAGAGTCAAAACTATTCTTTTGCAAAGTCAGTAACAAACTTTTTAATTCTAGTAAAACTAAACTGGTTTATACATGTTGCTATTCTATGACCCTTTATACTACAAAGTCTCTCTTATTTTCTAAAATCTACATAACTATTAACTTCGGGAAAGCCACGTGAGTAAGTAAATAGATCTATTGGCCTGACTAGCCCATCCGGTCCTTGGGTTGATGCATGCCAATCAATTCTGAGCGTCCTTCAAGTTGACGTATAACTTGAAAGGAGTTGGGTGTTGAGAAATTGCATACTAGACATTCATACTATTGGTGTAACATCCTTGTGACAAGGAGTTGGATGGGAGAGCATTCGATCACTAGGTTTGGTTGTGACTCATGTATAAAAGTTTGTTTACTTGTAATGTGAAATTTGTTTATGACTTGCATTTTGTTATCTATTACTATCCATCTATTTACACTTATGTTCTCACCAACTTTTTAGTTGACATATTTTAGCATGTTTTTTGGGTGAAGCTAATTATGATGATGATAAGCTCATGCTAGGATCAAGGATTATGCTTTAGTGGGCCTAGTTTAGATTTTTAATTCAATAATGAGACTATTTGTTTGTTTGGGTTATTTGTTTTGAAATATGATGTAATAACTATTTGGTTAATATAATAGAAATTTCTTTTGATCATGTGCGATGATTCAATTTCGTCGCTCCCCATGTATAATCCGCCTTGGCACGGGGTGGTTACTTCACCTACGTGTCTGCTTCCAATTCTTTTCCTCCTATTCTTTCGATACGAAACCTACTGCTGCTACGAACCAGAATATTCACCGACCAAAATACCAAGACGCCCCCCTGTTTCTGATCATGAATTTCTTCTCTGGTATGAGCCTGATGCTCTGATACCAATTGAAACCCATGTATCCTTTAAATTATGTAATCTCCATTATTAACTTGCTAATTACAATGACATGCGATCCCCTTTAAATAGCCCTAACAAACTAAACATACTTTGATTCAGGTACTTGATAACTCCACATCGTCCGATGGGTGTTTACTTTGTCTGGTTCAACGATTTCTTGATCTCCTTTATGGCCAAAATCCATCAATTTTTTGAATTGATTTATCAAGTTTTGATTTCTTGATCGTGGTGGTGGCAGCGGTTGCGGTCTAAAGAACATGATTGGCAACTTCATCACTTCCCTTTCGAAATCAATGAGGAAGCAAACTCAACTCTGTATGTGGGTTAGAAAGTCGATGGCTTTAGCACTTCGATTAGGTTGGTACAACGGTCCACCAAAGTTGTACCCATTTTGTTCTACCCATTCTATGAAATCAAAACCTAAAATCAATCTTTTTTTTTAATTCCAAGAGGAGAGGTGATTGGTTTACTTCAAAACGTCATGGCGGTTGAATTCATATCTTTTATCAAAATGACTAGCCTATTTGGTAGATGCTCTTGTCTTATATAAGAGGTTCTTGATTCAAACCCAGGCATGTGGTGAACTATTTGGTGTAATTTAGGAGTAAGAATATGTTAGATTTGCCGTTAAAAAAAATCAAAAGCCAATAAATAGTTGAAGTTTGTTTTTTTTAGCTTATTATTGGGAAGAACAACAGAGAAATACTTCAAGATTATTGCTTTGTTTCTAGTTGTTGATACTAGTGTCAGGTTTTGGTGGGTCCCATCATTTTTAATTAGTATATTTTAATTTATTTTATTGGAATGTGGGTCCCATCTTTTAATATTTTCTTTTTTAAAATAGAGGGGTATATTTTGTTTATTTCACACTCAGTTAATAGTAAAAGTTAATGTCTATCTAAGTTAGAGATCACTCGTATTACATTTTGACAAATTATTGGACCACCTATGTAATTTCTAAAACTTGGGAACCATGGATGCAATATGAGCATTACCACATGGACCGTATGTGTAACTAACTCAAATAAGTATTTTTTTTTTAATTATCTTTTCTTTTTTAGTTTTAAT
Source organism: Smallanthus sonchifolius (assembly GCA_023525975.1). Classification (NCBI taxonomy): domain Eukaryota; kingdom Viridiplantae; phylum Streptophyta; class Magnoliopsida; order Asterales; family Asteraceae; genus Smallanthus; species Smallanthus sonchifolius. The sequence continues at coordinate 83,953,759 of CM042032.1, read as the reverse complement.
AAAAAAGGTTTATTTTTGAAAAAAAAATATATTAAAAAGAAACATTTTATATTGTTAAAACTTTCTTCTTTTGTTTGTCTTTTTATAACAAATCAGTATCTCTTATAACATATTTTTGAAAATTACATTTTATGTTTCAGTTTAATAAGAAAAGTTTTTTTTTTTATAAAAAAAATAAGAATATTACATTGTTATTTTTAAGCTTTCTTCTTTTATTTTTGTACTTTGATATCAAATTGTTATTTCTTAAAAACGTTTTATACTTTCATTTATAATTTTTTTTCTCAAATAAGTATTTTTTTTAAGTTCTACTCGCAAAACGCTCCTATCGCCAATTTTGGTTGAAAACACTCTTGTAATTTTGCTCGCTAATGTTTGAGATGGAAAATCCGACCGCTAAAGCCAGTTGCAAAAAAATTCGGTCGCTAAACAAATAGCGACAAAATCATTACAAACGTTAAGATTGTTCCAAAAGGACATTTACGCCCATTTTGGATGTCGTTAATAGTATTCATTTAAATAAACCGAACGTTTAGTTAACTGTCTGACGAGAAGTACATGTACGTTCGTTCATTAATAAATGAACGAATATAAACATAAATTTTTGTTCATTTAGTTAAACGAACGAACATGAACAAATGTCATCTTCGTGCATTTACGTTCGTGAGCTTTCGTTTATGTTCGTTCACTTGTTTACGATTGTTTAAATATTTATTCAAATTTATTTATTACTAATATTAATTTAAAAGCAATTTGATTTTCATATTTTAAAACTTCTGAGCCTAATTGAAAATCAATTTGATATATTTGTTTACTTCTAAAATGTTGTTGATCGAGATGTTCCTGGAGATTGCTTTCTGTGTCCACAAATTGTGATTATAAATTTGGATTCATATGGAACATTCCATTAAATGTTTTTAAATATATCATATACTACATAGATCTTGTACAAGATCGACATGTGACGTGGATTCAAATCTTAAGGTCTGAAGTCTGAACCGCTCATTCAAATGCTACTAAAATAAATAAATCTTTTCACGGTTTTACGTTTCCATTTCAACGTGGTGTTTCGTCTTTTTATAGAAAGTTTCAAATGATATGAACAACGTCCAGGTTCGTTTTTCTTATATAAAGTAACGTATATTATCAACGTCTCCTTCAACGCGAAAGTTCACGGCAACATTTCGACATTAATTTTTTTCGCTACAATACGCTCCCGTCGCAACGCGGGGGTCTTAATACTAGTTTCATATAATATCCGTTGTAAAGTTCCACTCACTTTTCAACTTTATGAATTAGGGTGGAGGGGGTGGAACCCATTCAACCCCTAAGTACCCTAAGGTTTAACCAATCAAAACACGTCAAGTAATACGATGTCATTTTTACCCATAACTACCCGAATGGGCTGTGGCTACAAGTGAAAGTTGACTTTTCGTGCCTATGTAATATCCTTTGTATCAAAAGATATGAAAAGAACTCGTCAATTTTAAAATTTAATATTTATACTTACATTTTAGAATACTAAATTCACTGTTTTGTTTTTCTCGTCATGTTTTGAATTCTTTTCCTTTAGGTTTTCTTCCTCACCCCTATACACCTAAGCCTCCTCACTTTAAAGGGGATTGATTGGTTTCGAGGAGTTTGATGATGGACTACAATGCATAATAAAAAAAATAGATTTTATAATGTTTGATGGTAGACAAAACATGTGAAATGGGTTCGGTTAAAATGAGTTGGCTCAGAGCAGGTTCACCCATTATATCTGTTCTTGTGGCAGCTAGCGGTGTTTGCGTTGACGCTTGACAGCGATAGGCAGGTGGTGGCAGTGACGACGATGATGACAGTGTGTACCAATGGTGGTGCCAATGGCAGCCGATAGGTGTTGGTAAAGTAAGGGTGTTCTTCTGCACGTTTTTAAATTATACGTTTTTCCTCAAACTTAGTAGGCTAATATGACACTTACAAAGGAAAATACATACCACCTAATTTGACCTTAAAGTTATGTTAGAGAACCAAATTGCTCAATTTAATTGTTTGTGTCCATATTGTCTTGGCTATCACCTATGAATCATTACGCATTTCGATATTTATTCGAGTTATAACATGACTTTTTATGGCTATGATGTACGACTTTGGTTCCTAATTGAAATGATTCTCAAATTCAATTATTTTATTTGGTTGATGACGATTTACTTTAAATAATTGGAGGGTATAAAGATTCTTTCTTGTATAAATATTATTAAAAATTATAAAATGTATCACCAACCGTGTTGTAAAAATCGGTCTAGGCGGCCGAGTACTCGGTAGGGCGTCAAGGAGATTTTCTTTAACTCGGACAACATTATTCGGAATCGGTCAAACTCGGAGCTATTCGGTCCAACTCGGACAACTCGGTTAAGTCGGATTTTCGTTGTTTTTCACCGATTCTTGTTGGATTTTCACTGTTTTTCACAGAGATATATTAGAAAATGAGAATTAAATAATTACTATGTCTGTAATATTAAAAAATATTTTAAAATACTTTAGTATTTGAATATGTATCCTTTTGATTTATATTGATATTCACATATTTTGTTATAAATATTAGTAAACTTATAATATTTGACATATATAATTTTCTAAAAATTAATTTCTTTATAATTTACCATGTCCGAGTACTCGCAACTCACCAGTCAATAGACCTGACAACGCCTAGTGACTTCTACAACACTGGTTATCACTATAGTTGTAGGTGATTTGTTAGTGAGGTGATCACTACCTCATAAGATCAGTGAGACCTAGAAGATTATCACTGCCTTGATCTAGTAAGACGTTGTATAAGGTGATCACTGCCATTGTATAGTGAAACGCTTGGTGTAGCGGTGATATCTTCCGTTCAAGAGAAACGATTAGTGGAGAAACTTTCGATTGGAGAATCGGGGAGATGACATAGGGTGGATTAATTAACGTCCAATTAAACCTCTATAAATCTGTTTTATCTTTCTAACCCTAAACTCGTTACATTTCTTGCATATTTCTTTAATTGGGTTTGAAACAAGTGTTTATCATACTAGTTTTGTTTCTAACTAACAAAGATATCAAGAAAACTTATTCCTCCACCCCCTTTTTAGTTTTCTACACTCCTCACTATAAAGAGGCCTTGATTGGTTTCAATGATTTTAGTGATAGACTACGGTGCACAATAAAAATAGATTTTATGATGGTTGATGGTGGACAAAAACATGTGAAATGGGTTCGGTCAGGAGTGGCTCGACTGTATAAAATAATAAATGGTCGCTTAGGGCCCCCAATTTTAGGATTTAACTTCATTTAATTTTTCAGGTTTTGACAAGTAGAATAAAACATCACTATAACCGAAGGAGATTTCTTTTTAATTTTTACTAAAAGTCATTCCAACTTTAATACGTGTGATTGTGTGACTTTAAGAAATTATATACAAAAAATGTGCATCATCATATTCCCATGTGTGACATCCCTCATTTCTATGTCTGATCCTATGATTCTACCTTGTAACCTATTGAGATTCTAATACTATGAACCTTTTGATGCCTCATATCACTTGTGATATCATTTCACTTCAAACTTCTAAGTCTGGCCTAAAGCGAGTTATTGCATTTTAGAACAGCTTGCTTATTTAATTTTAATTCTATCTGATTCTTGTACTTGCTACTTATAGTAACTTTGGGATACCTTAGACTCTAACTAAATCAAAACAATTCAAGTTTGTAATTTCGTTTCATTAAAATAAAATTTCATTGGTAAAAGTTACACATACGTAAATTTTAGGGTTTCTTTTGTAAACGTCTTCGAAATCTGGTTAATTTTTGTAAATTCAATTATATATTATTATTATTATAATTTTCATATTTATATATATATACATATATATTATTTAATTTATTAAATCAATTTAATTTTTTTAACTTATACTAAATGATTAAAAACCATTATTTTTATTCCTAAATCATATCCTAATCTTTTCCATCCTTTAACTAACTAATTTTGAACTCAGTCCTATCCTAATCCACCTCTAAATTTCGTGATTAACGCCCCCCTTCCATCCTTTTTCCGAATTTTGTTTTATAAAAAAATAACTATCTATATCCATTATTTTTGCGATCCTAGTCCAATTAACAAATTAATTTTTGCGTTAAAGTCCCTAATCCCACCCTATAAATAGAGCCCTTATTCCTTATTTATTCTTCGCACCTCAACGATCCTCTAGGGCTCTCTAGCAACTAAATGTCGTTCCTCTCATCTTTTGGAAGATTTTAGTTTAAATCATTTCATTCTAAATAAGTTCTTCTTATGTTCTTGCTTGTTCATACTTTTCCTTTCAAAATTCTTCATAACTAGCTAGATCTATGATTCTCTAACATGTTTATGTTATAATCATAGACCTATCCAAGATCAAAAGCCTTCTTTAATCAAAATTGTTTAAACTTTTATTTAAAAACTTGATTTTGATCTTTCTTGTTCCTTTAAATTTCTAAAATCATATTTTTACTAAAACTCCTTATTTTCAAATTAAACCTTTCTAATACTCAACTTATTACATTTCTATCCATACTAAATTCATATTTACACTTTAACTCTTATACTTTCCAAACTTACCAAACAAACCCTAAACTTGGTCTAGTATACCGATAGAATAACCATCCAACCGGTATGTAATTATCTGACAAGCAGAAAGTTCTGTCCAAGAAAGAGCAGCGTATAAATCCCTACTAGGCCCGTCATTCTTTCCTAGGAACGTTTTTGTTGGAGGTACTACTCTGGGGACGATAACCACTCTAGTATACGACAACCACCTTCCTCTATTTACAATATCAACCCCTCAATTATTCTAATCTTGAATTATAAAACTAACTTGCACTATAACTTAACTTAGGGAATTCTTAAGGCATTTAATCCAAGTTAAATCAAGTACAAGTTCAACCCTTTCACTTGCAAGGTGAGTTTATAGCCCCCTCTTTTTTTTCTACTTTGGGGTGGAAAACATGCTTGTATTTAAACTCTATAACAATACTATTATCATACTACAAGGTTTTCATACTATTCAATAACAACTTTGTAGATTTGTAACTTAAACGGGTTCATACACACACTCTACCACACCATTAACTTTTTTAGCCAACGAGAGTAAGTAAATAGATCTATTGGCATGACAAGCCCATCTAGTGCTCAGGTTGATGCATTCTGTTCAACTTCTTGGGTTGATGATGAGGGGTTGATTTACATGTCCTAATTATATATAATTAAATTTTTTTAATCATATTTATGTATGAAACATTTTACTTTGAATGTATTTCTGTGTTCAGGGTATATTAGATATAATGAGCTAAAACAACATAATTGAGTTAAATAGATTAAATTAAATTAATTTAATTAGGTTATGATTCATTATTTGTTTTATGGGTTTCAGTCATTTAGTTAATCTAATTTAAAGTGAACTAATCCCTTTGTTTATTTGAAATAGCACCCAAGACTTGGAAATAATTTAAGAGTTCATGAGATGGAGCAAAGAGGGTCACGTGATATATAGAAGAAATCATATTACTCCATGTGGGCTAGCAATTTATTTGGAGCATCAAAATGGGCCAGAGGTGATGTACCAAAAGCCCAAGTGAACAAAAAGAAAAGAAAAGGCTCGCATACGGAGAAAAGGGTTCGCACGGCTGGAATTTTTTAGGTTGCCCTTGGGGGCTGTTCACGCAAGCAAGACAGGGGAACAAGAATTTTTAGACGACAATTAGAGGTGCCTTTTGGCACAGCTTTCGAGGAGGGCAACACTTCTTCCTTTGGTGCGCAACCTGATATGCGTGGCTAAATCACTTGTGGCTTCCTTCATGCGGACGGTTCGTATAGGTTTTTATGTTTGATTCAGTTTGTTCATGTTTTTAGATCTATTTAGTTTCTGACAATAACTTGATGGATTGATGTATTGGTTAATTTAAACGGTTTATATATGTGTTTTGAGTTTTCTTTCTTTACAATCTTGTTCGGTTGATAATAAAACCTAGAGCGGATTGGGTGACTAAAGGGGTTAACTTGACACTAGTAAATTGGGTGATTGGATTATACTGGTTTATGACAAAACTGGTTGTATAGGTTTGCTGATAACAACATGTCTTCAATTACTGTTTTAACTGATTTTCTAACACTATGTCTATGTGGTGTCTAAATTGAATAACTGAGTTTTATGTGAAACCTAAGACCTGAAGTTTGGAGGAGGTTGCATTCCTTATTTAATTTGAGTTTTAATCAAAAGAATTTACTAAACTAAACCAATTTATTCTTTCCACCAATTCCTCGTGGAGACAACTCGACTTTCCACTTGCTATTTAATTCTTATTTTTTGACCGACCAAGCGACAACGTCGGTTGGCGATCGGTTGATGCATTCTGTTCGATCCAGGGGAGCTAGATAACAGAAACTGGATACTATAATAATACTTTGGGTCTGATGCGTTCAGACGGGGAAACTATTCTAGTCACTAGGGTTGGTTATTGACTCGATGTATGAAAGTTTAAATTACTTGTATTGAAATTGTTTATGAATCCTACACTATCATACTATGCTATATCTATCTATCTAAACCTATGTTTTCACCAACTTTTTAGTTGACCTATTTTTGCATGTTTTTCAGGTGAAGCTAACTAAGATGTTGATAAGCTCATTCTAGGATCAAGGACTATGCCTTAGTAGACTTAGCTAGACATTAAAAAGAGAAGACTTATTTGTTCTACTTGTTTTGTTTGGTTTTTTGTAATCAACTATTTAATTAATAGAAATTTCTTTTTAATCATGTGTAATGATTCAATTTCGTCGCTCCCTAGTGTTTCCGCCTTGGCGGGGGTGTGACACCATGTGTTAGTATTTTTTTTTAAAAATTGTATTTTTTTTATGAAAAGTGTTGGGTTAATTATTGAGTTCACATACGAAAGTTCAAGGGGTGTTTTGGAATCTTTTGGAATTGTATGGGTTAGTATGGAAATTGGTTTTGAGTTGGAATATGCTTCAAAAAGTTGGCTGAGAGTTCCTGTTTTAACTAAGGTTGGATCGCAAGTTATGAAAAGAAGTATGAGTCTTTATTATTTATTTAGTTTATTAAATAATTAGTATTTATCAAGTAGGTTAGGGATAATACCAAGCATGTTTGAGTTATCCTACGTATTTGAGTAGGATTAGAAAACTTGGTTAGGAAGGTTTATTTTAGTATAAATAGATGGGTTAGGGATTATTGTATGTAACTCAAGAATTATAATAAACAAGAAAGAGTCGATCTTGATTGAAATCAAATTTTGTGTTTCTGTGTTCTTGGGCCTGATTTTCAACAAAAAAGGCCCCGATTTTATAATTTGCTTTGGCCCCCAAAAAAGGTTGAGCCGACCTTGGGTTCGGTTAGAATGAGTTGGCTTAGAGCGGGTTCACCCACTATATCTGTTTTTATGACGGCTAGAGGTATTGGCGTTGCCGGCGATAGGTAGGTGGTGTGAGCGTTGGTGGTGACAGTGACGACGATGATGACGGTGTGGACTAATAGTGGTGCCAATGGCAATCAATAGGAGTTGGTAAGGCAAGGGTGTTCTTCTGCACATTCTTCAATTATACTTTTTTTCCTCAAACCTAGTATGACCCTTATAAATGAAAATACATACAACCTAATTTGACCTAAAAATTATGGTAGAGAACCAAATCGCTCAATTTAATTGTTTGTGTCTATATTGACGTGGCTATCGCCTATGAATCATTATGCATTTCGATATTTATTCGAGTTATAACATGACTTCTTATGGTTATGATGTATTGACTTTGGTTTTTATGGTTTTTAACATAGCTAGTGATAAAAACATTTAGCCTAGGGCTAATTAAATGAACCACCAAGTTTATAATTTGGTTTTTTGTGAATGAACCTAATTGAAATAAATCTCAAACTCAATTTATTTTATATGATTGATGACGATTTACTTTAAATAATTGGAGGGTATAAAGATTCTTTCTTGTATAAATATTATTAAAAATTATAAAAAAGTATAATATAGTTAACATGTCACTTTCTTGATAAAACCGGACAATTTTCATGAGTATTGACGTCTCTTTCAATCGTGTCGTGCTAGCAACGTAAACACAACAAACAAAAGGATGATCAAATTTGTAAGATATATTAAAATACATGATAAATTTTATAAATTTAGACTTCATTCTCAAACGCACACAAATTACATGTTTACAAGTACGTTACAAATTCCAATTATGAAATATAAATTCATTTAAATTCCTTGAAGATCGATGCTTTCAATGTGTTTACGAGCAATGTGAAATTGTGCAACATATTTGTATGATTTTTCCCATGACCTCTTTGGTGGTTCGTTCAAAAAAGCCCACTTGCTACTCAGGGGCGGATCCAGGAATTTTTTTCAGGGGGTTCACTGTTTTTAGATGATCCAATTTCATAGGGCCGGACATAAAAATTTTCGGTTCGGTTCGATTGGTCGGGTCGGGTCGGGTCGGGCAGGGGCGGCTCAACCATTTTTGGAGGCCTAAAGCAAAGAAAAAAACATGAAAATTATGCTTTAAATGTTCACAAAATCAACTAATTTGTATTTAAGAGTCATCTACTCATTTGTTTCTATCAATTTTTTACCTCTAATCATATGAATGCTCAAAAACACACATTTAGTTCAAGAAAGAGTTCTTAGTTTTATAGCTTCACAACCGGATCAAGCGAGCAGCAGTGGGCGCCGTCGTAAGGGGGTTCACCCTATAATATTTTAGGGGGTTCACCCTAGTTTTTTTACCTACCGTTACACTAAAATTTCAAAACTCGGGGGTTCCTGTGCACCCCCCCTCGCTTCACTACATCCGCCCCTGTTGCTACTAATCCACCTTCAAAATAAATTTTAAAATTTATTAAATTTGCAATAAAATAAAATAAAATAAAAATAATAAAAATCACACCAGCCATGTTTCTTTAGAAGTGGTTCCATACTCTCTTCTTCCCTTACAACATCATCCACATCTCTCTGCAAAAGTCAAAATTCAAAACTTAAATGTTAAAACTACCAATTTTGACTTGCTTTATACTTTGGTTTAACAATCATATATGTTATGTTACATTTTGGAAAAATAAAATATTTAAAATCATTACAATTGATGGTTACAAATTGTGTTCATTTTTAGTATATTTATACGCTAACATCCAAGTCAGCCAATATTTTATTTCTACAGCCATAGAACATTAGAACGTGTGAAAAGTTCAAATATCCGCTTTATATTCCTGAAATTTATAAAACTGGTACACATATACTTAAAATTTATGAAATAAAGTAAATACATCATATATTTTATGACTATAGCAGTAAAAAATTATGTGACATGTATAGACATCAACATATAAATATACAAAAATATAGACGTGTTTATGATTTTATGTATTACCGCATACCTTATCTTCCTTTGAGAGTTTATAAGAAGCTTTAAGAAAGAAACGTTCTTCCTCTTCGATCTTCTTCGATCTCCAAAAACTAGCGATCTCTTCTTTGGTCAATGACCTATTCCTCTCTAAAAACAAAAACCCATTAGAGATCCTATAATCGGGCTTGTGTTTGTGGCAGGGATCGCGTGAATGATCTTGAATTGAAATCGATAAAAGAAGGGATCAAAGAAAACATACCCGATTGAAGATGATGAACATGCGAGCGCCAACCCGCCATTAGAGAACCCATGTCCTAAGATCTTCAAAACAAGTTCAAATGACTCGATCTTTTAAGTGGTAGTTGTATGCATATATAGTGTCACTTGATGATAATCTATATATGCACACTAAACATTTTTATATAGAAATTGTGATAAATGGTTTGACTAATTGATGTTGACAATTAAGGTATTATGGTTGTTTCAAGATTCTTATGTTACGTGACCGAAGCCTACATATGTATTCGTATTTTGTGATAACTTGTTAAATAAAAATTAAAGAATATTCAAAGTGGCCTACTCGTGATAAGAAAGGAATTATTCTTTACATTATATGTCACACATTTGTTATGAAGTGTATGATGATGGTACATTGGTCCTAGTTCGGATCTACCCATCTTCTGATTATACCTACTCTACGGACCTCATGTTGGCATATTTGGATCAACAGAATAAAAACAAGTGGTCTAGAAAATGACCAACTTAAAACATTTTGTTTGGAGTTACACAGTTCATAAGACGTAGAGAAAATGTTTCAACGACTCAGATGCTTGGACAAACAACCATAACTAGTTTTTGGGGTCCAAAATTCTTCTTTTGAAACTTCAATTTTTGAATTTCAAGATTTTTCCTCAAAATTTTGTGATTTGATTTGATTATGTTTGATTGTAAAAACGTGTGAATGGTGGGTTTCATATATTCATTTTTTATTTAGTTACCAGATTTTGTCTAGTTAATTTGAGATTTCTAAAATTTGGCACAATCTCTGGAATTTAGATTTTTCATATAAAAGATGGTTTGGTGTATTGGTTTAGCATTCATATTATCAATACTACAAAAGAAATATTCAAAAGTTTTTTTACATAGTGTATAAAGGGAGCTATGCACATGCTGAAATTTTGTATTTTTCTTAAATTTTTTACTTTAGCCCCCTGAATTTTATTCAACTTATTTTTTTCTTTAATAAATTTACATTATTACCTAAACTTTAATAATATACATCCCCTGAACTTTAAAAAAATATTTTATATGTATTTTTTCTCTTTTCTTAAATTTTTTTTATTTTATTTTTTGTTTATTTTTTTCTACGTTTCCAATATTTTGGTGTTCATTTTTTCACGAGGTTAGTGCTAATATATGCGGTAACCTTATGCGGTCCATGGGTGAAAGGACCTAAACCGGGTACCTCTCATAGTTGACAAACATAGCATAAACATAATTCTTAAACGTTGAATTAAAACATTAAACATCAACAGCGGAAGTCTTGCACAGAATTCAGAGTTAACAAAAACTTTTAAAACATAACATTGTTCTCATTCATAATCTAAAAATGGGAATGTCATTCTTGTCAGCTGCAGCCATCCTCTACTCTAAGCCCTCGCGGCTTCATATCTTTTTCTTTCCTTTGCTACTTGATGTGCATACTAAAATAGTCAGCTAACACTGGTGAGTTCAAGTTTACATCATTTAGCATAAAAACATTTCTTTCTCATGTTAATCATATAAAAACTCATTTAATGAAAACATTTTTTATACTACTAAGTAAAATTCATTACAATACTACATGTAAATTGATACTTAGTTATTTTGTGCTCTTTCTTGTTAAGTCATACATTTATAGTCTACAATTTGTTCCTTTCTCTTTCTAGTGTCCAACAAGGACTTCTCGTGTCCATAAAGGACTTCTCAGCGAGTATTTTTCCCTAAGGCTCATAGTCCAAAGACAGATACTCACAATTATGTCCACAAGGGACTTCTCAGGTAACTGTCGTCACCAGAGTAACCGTTGTTACCCATTTCTACCAGTTGTACAACATCCGCGTTACAGTGCCCTACCGAGCACTGTCCCGATTTTTCTCATGGTACGTCATGGTCTCGGTCCATGACGCAACATCGGCTTCGGGTAGCACTAGTCTCAAGGACCATACTACTACCTCAAGACTTGCTACTATGATTAGGGTAGCACTAGACTCTAGGACTACGCTACTACCCCAAGTCTTTTCTTTTTTGGGCCTCATACTCTCACAGATTAGACAATGTATTTGACTTATTTTTCTTCTCTTTGTTTATAAAACATATAGTTAAATAAATCATTCTCTTCTCTTTGTTTATAAAACATATAGTTAAATAAACCATTCTGTTCTCTTTATTTATAAAACATATAGTTAAATAAACCATTCTCTTCTCTTTGTTTATAAAATGTATAGTTAAATAAACCATTCTATTTTCTTTGTTTATAAAACATTTAGTTAAATAAACCGTTCTTTTATCTTATCTTTCGTTTATAAAACGTTGGTTATATAAACCGTATCTTTCTTATCTTTCTTTCTTACAAAAATTCCGGTTATATAAACTGTATTTTCTTTCTTACAAAACGTACGATTATATAAATCGTATCTTTCTCAACTTTCTTTCTTACAAAATGTTCGGTTATATAAACCGTATCTTTCTTACAAAATATTCGGTTATATAAACCGTATCTTTCTTACAAAACGTTTGGTTATATAAACCGTATCTTTCTTTCTTACAAAACGTTTAAGTAATAAAATACATTTATTATAAACGTCTAATTCTTGAGTATACACACCACCCTAAAACAGTAAAATATGGATTCTTGAACTCACCTGATTTCTTAAAGATTAACTCACTCAGCAAGAACTTCGAGCGAGGTGGAGGTTAACTGATCTGTTGAAAGTCATGAACTAGACGAATTAACACTAAGTCATTATATCCAAAAACTTTATGTCCAAAATCTTGTTTGACCGAAATTTATTTCGGTCGAAATCTTTTTCGACCGGAAACTATTTTGACCGAAAACTTCTGTGTTACAACTATTTTCTTATTGCATGGCTTTTTCGTTCGAAAAAATTTGTCCGAAAACTATTTTGGTCGAAATCTTTTTCGACTGAAATCTATTCCCTTTGAAAACATTTCCTTCCGAAAACTCCTACGGTCAAAATCCCTTCCGATCGAAAACTATTTCGATCGGGTGTATTCTGTCCGAAAACCACTGTGTCCGAGATACTTTTCGGACGGACAAAGAGTTTTCGGACGATTCATATGTTCTTGGCCAAAATCGTCAATTTTTATCCAAATTTGAATCTTTTTACGTCCAAAACTCTTGTTTAGCTTCCATGAAGCTAGATTCATACTTTTTAGGCCAAGTTACACGTAAAAATTACGTCTTTGATTGAAACCCATTTCAAAACCCTAAAACCCATCTTTAATCTAAAAACTCAGATTTAGAGTCGTTTTAGCCAAACTCATAACTAAACTAGTGTTTATTATTTAAATCATCAGACTCGAAGAACCCGAAATCCGAACCTAATTTGAATTCCGCTTTCAAGTATTCGAATCGGATCCTTATCTGAAAATCCTCAGTTTTCGCATCAAATTTGAATATATGAATTCTAAATCGAACAGACCTGATTATTCGAATTCGATTTAAATAAAATCTATATATATACATATAAAAATTACACATTTTTCATTGTTGGGCTTAAACTCATGGGGTTGATCGAGCAGCGGCTTGCGGCGGAGTATGTATATGCGATGTGGAAGATGGTTGTGTCATAAATTTGAACAAAAGAGTGTAACGCGTATTTTCTGCCCCTCATACTTCAACAAATGCAAGATCCACCAAGGGTCAAAAATAAAAGAATATAGCAAATACCTTTCTACAATTGTGCCATGATCTTCAACAAAAAAGATAACTCACATCTCACACACCCTCTAATCTTACTCCTAAATCTATATTTTTTGTTCGCTATAGGACTTGAACCTTCAACTACTTAGGGAGGGACACCTTTGGAAAGCTAGCTACCATAGGGCTTTTCTGAACTTTGATTTTATCCCGCCAAATAATCCAACCGATGACTTGGAACACGTTTTAAGGTTACCATTTGTGCTTCCAGAGGTGTCGGAAAGGCTACATACTTGAGAACGATCATCAGGGACGCTATTTAGTAACCGGAGCAACTCAACCGACCTCAACTTACCTTTACAACTTCCATTTCCTGATAATTGAACCAACGATGAAACGATGCTATCTTGCATCAAAATTTCACGCACTTCTTCACGTTGGTAATACAATATGATCAGAATCTCGAGTGCATGTTCTTGTTCTTCAACCTTACCTGATTCAAGAAGCTCTGCAATGGATGTTATACAGCTCTCATTTTCAACAAAATGAGCTGCAGCTTCCTCAATGGCGCATAGATTTTCAAAGATTTTGACACAGTAGCCGGACAGCAAAAATTCATCCAAAAATGGCACCAAATCTTGAATGAATCCTAGGTATATCATGTGGTGTCCTAGATCCTCGTGAGCCGAAAGATTACAAAGTACTCTTAAGGCCACATCGTGGTGTTTGCTCTTTGGGTCTTTTATCACTTGTAGAAGGAACAATAGAATGCCAGATGTCACGATTTCATGAGTGTAATGTTGTTGGCGGGAGAGCACTTCTAGAACTAATAAGGCTTCTACGGTAATTTCTGAATCCAGATATAACGAGAGGTCGCTCATTACACCTTTTGGTAATGGTGGCATGTCGGTTCTGTATTATGTCATGAGAATCAAATCAGTGAAATCTTATATAGACCGAATGTGGAGGTGTTTGGAAGTGCATTTTGAAAGTGATTGTGTGACACTAAATAATCAGAATCATCTGTGACAAAACGGGCTACAGAAAATAGTGTTTGGATGTGCTTACGTTTAAGGTTGTAATAGTCGAGTGTTTAACAAATTGATTGTTTAAAGTTTTACTTTTAATAAATAAAATTACCCAAAAAGGAGATGGATATTAAAGGAGGGGTAATAAAGTAATTCTTGGGCGTGTTATACTTATATAACCCTGTCAAAAACAAATCACTCATTTAGCCATGAGATATGCGACCTAGAGTAGCGCGTCTACTTTTACTCAAGTATCAGATTTTTTCTCATCAATGATGACTTAAACTAATGTGATTCGCAACATCAACATCATATTGCATATAGATTCACATATGTATTTTTATTCGCATATAGATTCTTATATGTATTATTATTATTATTTAGGGTTTAGGCGAGTAAAAGTAGATACACGATCAAAGATTCGCGTATCTCATGGCTATATGCGTGAAATTGTTATGACATGATTATAGAGGTATAAAACACTCAGAAAAATGGTTACTTTCATGATTTTCCATAAGTGGTTATTATGACTTCAAATCGCAAATCCAAACACCCCCTAAATAATGCTAGCATATCATCCTAGAATCTGCAGCCTATAAGCCAAAGTAACTGTTAAGAGTTAAAGTTGGTAAGCATTACCTGCATTCTTTCAAGAACATCAACAGCAACTCTACTCCATGTCTTTTTGCTCCTGAATCACCTAACTGATGGGCCTCTTTTAAGAACTTAAAAACTGGGCTAATGTAACTTGTAGATACAAAAAGATGAGATTCTTTATCATCTTTCAACTGATTTTTCACGTCTTCAACCGCCTTGCTCCTTGATGCCCAAGGAAGCACAGAAAGATTTCCAAGTGTGAACAAGTTTGGCCCTATGGGATTGCAACTAAATCCCTTAGATTTTTCTTGGATCTCACCAGATCCGTCTTCAGTCCAAGCATCCGAAGATATAATCGAAACATTGTCTACTTGGAGATTTAAATCACCTAAAGAACTATTAAAACTAGGTACCGAGCTAGCAGAAGAAAATACACTCAAGTGACGGCTCTTGAACTTCCAAGGTGGTTCAAGTGAATCAAAAACATCATCTTCATCACCTTGAATGCTTTCTGTATCTTCTTGCTTGGTTGATTTTCCATATTTTAGGACCAGATATAACAAATAGTTCAAGATTTTCTTTTTTGCAGGGTCGGTATCCAAGATTTTGCTCAGTAGCTTTCTTATGGACCGTTTTTCGATCACGATAGCTAAAGGGGATGTGATGTGTAACCTAGAAGCTGCAAAGTTGAAAGCTTTGAGTTCCTCAACTTTAGCAAATTTTGATGCTTTTATGTCTTGATGGAGTAAAGCTAGTAACACTTGCCCTGCTTCGTCTTCTGAGGAATCCAAAGTAAAAACTACACTTTTGATATAATCAACAATCTGGGATATCTGCAATAATCAACAAAAAAAGGAAAAATAAGAATTTATCAACTTTTGTACTTCCACTCTACGCCAGTTGGTATCAGATACGAGGTCTGCCAATTCTTGGATCAGCTCTGTATCATAAGAATATGATAAAGAACGATCGTTAAATAAACGAAAGTGATGACTGATGACATGAAGAACAACAAACCTTAGCAGCCAATTTTGGTTCCACCATGTTTTGAAGTTGGCTCAAACATGATTGCAAAGAATAACAAATTCTTTCACACCTCAAAATTATCCTCTCTCCACTAATTGCCTGCAAAATTTTAAATTAAATCAAGAATAAGTTGTGGAAACTCAATAATAAATGGAATTGCAATATTAAGCAAGTAGTTTGAAAGAAAAAAAATACCAAGTAAAGTTTGCTGGACTCGGAGCAATTTCGAAAAAGCAATTCGCATTTTTCCATACACTTGTGTAACGAGCACAACGCTTGTAATCCTGACTTGCATCGTGGTCGAGCAGACTCAATTGCTGTGAATATTTTTGTTATTTTTTCAATAATTTTTTTAACTTCCAAGCATGCCAAATGATGCACCTGTTCGCATTAAATGTGACCTAAAATTACATATAAATAAATTTCATGATGTAAAGCATAACCTACTCAAATTAAAGTGTCATTTTTAGGCCATTCACCCCAATAACCTTTGCAATTGGTGTCATTTACACCAAATCTAGCCATAATCATGTCAAACATATACCAATATAAATTAAACTAATTGGCGAGTGAGGGGACATCCCGGTGGTAATTGGTGTACCCCACGAGCTGGATGCGATTTTGGTGTATTTATCCTAGAAAATCTACATAACTGAATACTTACTTTCCATGTACTTGTTGTACATGAATGGTCCACAAGAGTAACACCTTGCATTTTTCAACACAATTTTCTCTGCAAATACAAGTTCAAAACATAACTAATCAGGATTAAGAACAGTGGATTTAGTTAAATAACAATAATTAAACAGACAAAGCTAAAACTCACACACACACAGCAACCAATTGATTGGTGATTAGTTGGATTGTGAATTGGAAGAGGGCAATTGTGCAGAAATCATGGTTTCCATCAAATAACTGAAATAGACGAAAGAAGTTGGGGCAATGGCAGTTGTGTTTATAAAGGTAGTGGGTGATGAAGTAGCACCACAGATGCAGGCATGGGATCTGTGACCATGTAAATATCAGAGGAATGGGCCGACCGGGTCAACTGATCCGACTTTTTGTATAAGTTGAAGTTTGACAGATTCCTTGTGACTTGTGTGTTTTGTTATCTTTTGGGTGTTATGTGGCTGGCTTTGACGCTTGTCTTTTCCTTCTACTTCTCTCCCACTCAGAGTCAGGCCACCACCACACCAAGTGGTGGTTGAATTGAGTTGAACCGGGCGGTCGGACGGTTCGGGTCAAAATGAAACGGTCATTTTAAAAACATATCGTTTTATAATAGTTATACATTTTGACTAATTTGAGAAGACTTAAATTGACTCGTTGAGGTAACTTAAATGAAGAGGTGTATAATTTGTCTTTGCCCAAATCAACTTGTTTTTTAAAGAATGGGTTATGATTACTACATGTAGATAGAGGTGCACAAAAAAAACCGGTTTTTTTTTTACCCGGTCCAAACCGGCAAACCGGTTTGGGATAAACCGGTTCGGGTTAGGCTAAAACCGTCGGTTTGAAACCGGTTTGAAGCATTCTGGAGGTAATCGGGTTGGGGACCGGTTTGTGTGAACCGGTTCGATAAACCGGTTTTGGGGCTGAAAAAATAGCTGTTTTCTAACGGCTATATAGCCGTTGGGCTCGATTTTAGCCGTTTTTTTTTTTGCCTTTTTTCACCTATAATTCACTATAAATAGGTGGGGTGTGTTTAAGTTTGATCACACCTCTTTCTACACTCTCTAATCTCTAAAACCGCTCTTTAAACGCTCAAAAACGCTCTCTAAACTCTCTCTAAACTCTAAAAAAAAAAGCATGGCAAGTTTTGGTGTTGGTGGTTCCTCAAACGAAGTTACCGTTGTGGAAATTCGAGCAACAACGAGAAATCCGGCAATTTGGTGCAATTACGATCTATGTTTGTTGTCAAACCGGAAGGAACGTGCTCGGTGCAAGATGTGTGGTGCGTTTTTGAGGAAAGATTCAAACACTAGTTTGAAAACGCATATGGAAAAATCTTGCCCGTCCTTGAAGGGAATTCCAAGTGAAGGTCAAGCCTCGATGACAAGCGAAGGAGGAATTTGGAACTTTGATCCAAATATTGTTCGAGATCGAATGACGAGGTTAGTGATTCAATAAGGATTGTCGTTCAACCACTTTGACAATCCGCGCTTGACAATGATGATTCAAGAGACACTCCAACCACGTTATCATCAAGTAAGTCACACAACCCTTAGACGAGATTGTATAAAAATATGGAAAAAATCAAAAAAAGAATTAATTTTGGGTTTTGAAAATTTGGAAACCGGTGTAAACTTAATCACCGATGTTTGGTCGGCTCCACATGGTATTCCCGATTCGTACCTTTGCGTTACCGCGCATTGGGTTGATCCCAATAAGTGGCAAATGATGAAGCGTACAATCGCGTTTGACTTGTTTGAATATCCACACACCGGCGAAAAATTATTTTATATATTGGATGGTGTTATAACCGAATTTAAATTACAAAATAAACTTTTTTCAATGTCTTTTGATAATGCATCTAATAATACAAATGCGGTTCAAAAACTAAAAATTAAATATAAACCGGTTTGCAACGGCGTTTTTTTCCATAGTCGATGTGTCGCACACATTATTAACTTGGCGGTGCAAGCCGGGCTTGCAATTGAAGAGGTTTCAAACTTAACATATACTTTTCTACTAATGTTTAAAGATATTTTTAGTAACAAAAAAAGATATCATGATTATATTAGATTTTGTCGTGAAACGATTAATCTTTGCTTAGGTCCGAATTCGGACGTCGAGACAAGATGGAACTCGACTTATACTATGTTTTATAGTGCTTTACGACAAAGAGAAACTTTAGAACTATTTCATGAAATGCTTGCTTCAAAACCTCGTCGTAAAATTCTAAAGTTTCCTTCTACGAGTTGGGACATTTTAAAAGACGTAACCGAATTGCTTGAAGTTTTCAAAACCGTCACCACTTTTTTATCCGGTGTTTATTATCCCACAAGTCCATTAACTCTAAAACAAATATATTTAATGGCTAACAAGTTGTATGAACTTGAAAATAAAAGCCCTCTTTTTACAAAAATGATAGAACCGATGAAAGAAAAATTAGTGAAATATTTTAAAGAAATGCCTCCCGTTATAACTTGTGCCGCCGCGTTAAACCTTACCATAAATGTTTACGGGGTTGAAACTTTGATTGATAGAATTACTTACGCTTTGAATTTGGATAGTGAAGACATCCATTTTGCACAAGTCACAAAAACATATTTTAACAAATGTTTCCAAGATTTATTTGATGTTTATTTACATAAATATGATACAACTCCGACTCCACATAATACAATGGGTACATCATCAAGTGGTAGCTCGAGAGATGTTAATTTGAATTTATATAACGAAATGTTAAATGAATTTAGTAAACGGGCTCGAGGTACCACCCCGAGTAGCGAACTCGGAAGGTATATTGGCACAAACTTTTTAGCGTTTATGCCTCCTACCGTTTTTGAGGAGTTTGATATTTTGGCTTGGTGGAAAAAAAACAAAGCTTCGTTTCCGATTCTTTCCGTCATGGCCCGTGATGTACTAACCGTCCAAGTTTCCACGGTAGCTTCGGAATCTGCGTTTGCTTTTAGTGGCAGGGTCTTATTGATACGAAGGACTAGACTCACCCCCCTAGCGATGGAAATGTGCATTTGCTTGAAGGACCATTTGGATGCGATGGATATGATACAAGACCAAACTTCTCTCGAAGACGAAATTCAAGCCGAAGAAATCATACACAACAACGAGGTTGATCTTGAAATATCCGAACCAGTCACCGATGAAGAACTAGCCGAAGATGCAAGGCTACGAAGCTCCAGTTCCGACGACAACGCACCAGAATAATCAATCAATATCCAAAAAATAAAAATATATATTGTCATTTGTAATGTTTTAGAATTTTATAATTTTATCTTGTCATGTTTTTTTAATTTCTGAACTTTCCAAATATTAATAAACGTCGAACTTTATGTTTTATATTTGTTATATATATTTTTTTTATATTAAAAATATAGAATTTATTTGATTTTTTTTTTAATAAAAACCGGTTTAAACCAGTTTATAGGGCAAACCGGTTTGTAACCAACCCTAACCGGTTTGACCAGTTAGACATTTTTCACCTCCGAAACCGGTTTAACCCGAACCGGTTTAGGGCCAAATCGGTTTTGACTTTTCGTTGACCAAACCGGTTCGGTTCGGGTTGAACCGGTTTGGGTTAAAAAACCGATTTGTACACCTCTACCTGTAGACATTGTATATATTGGGGCAGTTTGTATATAAAGGGATTTTTGCGTGTGAAACGTATATGTGTATTTTAGGGTGAGGGGTGACGCGTCCGTTAAATTATAAGTGGTTTTAAACGCATCGTTGTAATGGGTTGGATCTACTGTAAACAACTAAACACACAATTGTTTATGCGTGATACGTCGTTGTAATGTTAAAAACAATAATTTTTTAAATAAAAAATATAGTTAATTATACGAATGGTTCATATTATGGTTCTGGTCCCAAGCTTTCTAAATTACACTTGCGGTCCCCACGTTTTACTCAATCGTAATACTTTTATTCATTTTCAGTACTGGTGTAAAAATTTATGTTATTATTATAAAATGACCTGTGTTATTAAAAAAAACAACCACAGCCCACCCTTTTCCCTCATCTTCTCTGATATGCCTACCCACCCCCTCTCTGACTTAAGTACCATCGAAGTTGATCAGATTTGTTTGACTGATGAGCATGGAAATTTTTTTATTTTTCCTTATTTAAGAAACATCGAAGTTGATCAGATTTGTTTGACTGGTGAAAAGTTGTATAAAAATGATCATCTGATATTCAGTAGTAAGTTACTATTCATCATTAATGGTAGTTGGTCATCAGTGACAAGTTATCCATTAGTATCAACTGTGCATCAGTGACAATTATACAACAGCAACAACTGACTAGCAATGGCAAGTGGCCAACATTGACAACTAAGTAATAAGTGGAAACTTGGTTCAGCACCAGCAACTGATCGACACGAACTACGTTGCTGCTAATAGACAAGTCATCAACAATAACTCGGTTACTACTGATGGAGTTCCTGTTGAAGTTTTCTCACTAGTATAACCGTCATCGGTTATAAACCCAACTGTCATATTCTTTTACGAAGAGTTGCAATGTTCCAACATAATCGTTGTGATGGTTCAACTCACAAATAAATGAAATCTTTTGGTATGAATAAATTGTGAATTTAAAACTTCGTTTTCCACTAAAAAGACATTCTCGTCATTTGCAAAACTTTCTATGTTATTCGATTATTGGTTTCTTATACTAAAAAATACTTTAATATGAAAGTGAGACGACACGATCTAGAAAGTTATTCAGAACGCAAGTGAAAATACAAAACCTACATTTGGGGTATTTTAAGTTGTTCCAACTTCAACATACGATACATGTTGCTAGAAATTTAGCGGCCGTAAAATGTAATTTAATCTTTTTGGCAAAAACTTGTTACGGGAGGGTGGAGAATAGACATTGAAAAACCTTATATTTTTATGTTTTTATTTATTAAAATTAATTAATATCATTCTTATAGTTTCCAACAAATGGATGTTCGTAATTTAACGTGCTTGTATATTGAATTGGACTGTTTGTTTTGATAATTTGTCTTGGTTTTAAAACACAAAGGGAATATATTCTTTCTCCGAATAAGACACGTGAGTGAAGCATCTAAAAGAAAAAGTCAAAACATTGTTTTATGAATTAGATATATGGAAGATAAAATTATGAGTGTGGCAGGCATATTTTTATATACCTGATAATATTTGAAAGCAACACTTTGTTATAATTACTAAAATACAGAGGCGTCTTCGAGATTTCAAATACACATCGCAACTACAGAGAAAATCCCATAAAATATGAATTTATATTTAAAAAAATTTAATCATATAAAAAAATCTGATTATATAGAAATAAATTTTTCAGTCTAGAAATTCCATTAATGAAAAGAAGGACGATTACAATAGAGTGGCAGGTAAACGAGCAACAAGTTGCGCTGCAACCCCCTTTTGAATAGCAAAACCGATCCTACTAAAAACAAAGCTTTGGGTCTTAGGGGCCGAAATATTACTATGCACGACTCGTTGAACCCTGTTTAGGAATTCCACTGCCTCCGGTGCTAGGAACCCAAAAGTATCAAAAGCAAAAAGGATAAACACGTGTTGGTTCTCTAAACAAGCTTTCTCGTGTTTAACAACTTTGCATTATTCCGCCTTTAAAGCAGCATGGCCAGCCACAACCCCATTGTCCTTGAGCCCCACAAGAGGGGACACTCCTGTAAGGTCCACACAAGCGTGTTTCCCCCCTGCCCAACCAAACGCAAGAATATCAGCCGGCCGTAGAGTAGACCTCCCTTCAAGCGGATCTGTCAGAAAGTTCACGGGGGCCTCTTTTTTAGCAGAAATTCCTGCCCGTTTGAGAACATCACAAAGAACATCCCTAACCAAATCATGCATGGATTTAAACCCGGGTAACTATTTTCAATGGACCGCATGCTCGCCAAAAGAATCCAAACAAGCCTTGCGGCAAACCGGGCAGGGCTCATCAGACGGAAACAAGGGGATCATTAGCCGATACTTAAGGATAGTGTCACACCCCCAATTTCAACTAACGGAATTTTACCGTTTGGGAAGTGACGAACCAGGATCTCAGACATTAGTTACTTTGAACGACTCTACATGGGACTCAAAATGAAAACATCCTTTAAATCAAAGTATCAATGCGGAAGCGTAAAGAAAGTAAATGCGCAAAATACACGCGCCCAAAACCAAAGTCCAAAAGTCTCAAAAGTCCAAACGTCCAAACCAAACAAAGTACAATAGAATAATTCAACCAAACATAAATAGACACAAAGCAAAGCAGTTGAATCTCATGCATGCCCTAACGTGCACCTGTGTCTTAGCTTAGCGTCCTGAGAAAACATGTAAAGAAAAGTGTCAACACAAGGTTGGTGAGTTCACAGGTTTCAATTAAATACGTAAGCGTTTACCAGATTTATGATCATTCAATATGTATCTATAGGTAGCTAACCTATGTTCATGTTTAGCTCAAGTGCTTGCAACCGAAACTGACTGTTTGTTTATTGCCTCCTGCCAGGTCTATCAATACTGGCCATGTGAGTAGACTAACATTTCACCCGTTCGATATCCAATCGAGTTAGCGCGACTAACGCGGGTGGGATTTGTCAAACCCAGTAGTACTACTAAACATTACCTCGCTAAGATCCATATTAACGGTTCGAGATAAGATGAGGACTTTCTGTGATAGCGTATTACACTTAGCTTTAACATTGATAGCATATGAAATACAAAATCTAAAAATCAGTTTAAGCATGTTTTCCCCCCCAAGTTAAAACAGTAAAAAGGGGCCGTGAAAACTCACATGCTTGGCGTTGAAGGTAGTTTCACACTAGAAGTAAGTTGGAGCCACGAGTGTAAGTCTCAAAAGACCTACAAATGTCCTAAAATTATAAACATATAAATTATGAATGATAATGGGAATTGTGACTGTGACACGGAGAACGAGGAACGTCCTAAAAGAACCGTTCCAATAAACGAGAGTGGACGAACGCGTCCACGGGTTTAGGAATGACTTTACGCGACGAACGACATAAATAATAATATATATATATATATACGAGTGGATAATATAATTAGTTATATTATTATTTAGTCTCGATTGATTTACGGCGTTATAAAATGACTTGAAATAATATAAATATATATTATTTAATAATACGGGTCACAATTTGGGAATAATATAAACATATTATTTTTCACGAGTTTACGGCTTAAAAATAATATAAATATATTATTTTACTTGTTAATAATAATATTATATTATTTATAAAAGTGGGTATAATTTATAAAAATAAACTAATATTTCAAACCCGAGCTTACGGGTTGTTTTCCGGGTTAAAACCCATTTATAATAATACAATATTAAAAGGTTTGATTTTTATTAATTTAATAATCCAGAAAAATGTTTTAAAAATAATTGTGGGAGCCCGGTCTCGAACCCGGGTCTCTCCCACACACACACATCGCTCTAACCAGTCCCGGCCGCTAGGTTATCGCAAACGAATCCAGTTCGAATTTCTTTTAACATTCAAGTCGGATGTGATTTAGTTCCCCATAGGTACCCAGATCAAATCCCATCCCAAACGCCACGAATTTGATCGCGATTCGCCAAGTATTGAGGGGGTTTCGTTAATCGGGGTATAGCGAATCTGGGGACTCATTTAATTTGAAAATAATTGGTTTTAGGATCGATAATTTACAGGAAAATGGATCGTAACCTTAGTTTATAAACATGGATTCAATTGATCGATTTTGATATTAAAAATTGTTGAAATGATAGGGATTTTATTAAACAAAACCTTGTGAATCTGTTGATGTGGTTTAACTGTATCAAATTTATGTTTAAGATCGAAATCCCCAAATTGTTTACGGATGAACCCTAATTACGGGATCAAGATCAATTCGATGATGGAAGCCCGATATTTCATAGGGCTTTCACTCAACAGACTATTACGAGTTTAATGATGTCGTTTAATTTGATTTAAAAACAGTTTAGAGTTGAGTTCGGCAAACTGGTTTCATAAGAACCCTAAATTACGGGTTAGAATGATCCCGATAATAAAAGTTCGAATTGATAAAGGGCTTTCAAAGCATAGATGATTGCGATTCTAACCATGCCGTTTAATTGGATTAACATTGAGTCTAGGTTAGAGTTTGACTAAAGCGTTTTCAAATGAATTTCAGAATCTGATTTTGTAAAATTGGATGTTGTTTGATTCAATTAACATGGGGTTTTCATTAAACTGAGTATTTAGAAACTACTGGTATGCTTTAATTGCGTTGAGAACGAGTCTAGAATCAAAAGCCCCAAATCCGATTTCTTAAGAACCCTAGAATCGGATTATGACTCAATCGATAACGTAAGCCCTGGTAATGATAGGGCTTTCAATTAACAAGTAAAAACGAAACTAATGATGAAAAACAATTACCAGGAAGATGAAGAATTGATAGAGTTCGACTAAAGAGGCTCCGACGATGACTGGTTCGATTTCCGGTGGTTTCTGGTGCAAATCCAATCGAATTGACGTGTGCAGAAACTTCACAGAGGTTCGTTGAGTGTGTGCAGGAGTTCAATTCGTGAAAGCAATACATAAATTCGTCGGATTTGATGATAATGGAAAATGAAGTCGACGGTTACGAAACCACGATCATAATTCGAGTTTAATTTGAAATGATTATGATTAAGGGCCTAATAATGATCGATTATTGCTATTAAGATTTGTTTACGTTATGAATTCCAACGGATTTGAGGTTTATTTTGTGAATTTTGATCAAATTGTCACGGATTTGACTTCTGAAAGTCAACAGGAACCAAATTTGCTGATTTTGACTTTGAGAAGTCAATTTATTTGATTTAGCATATTAACACAACTAGTCCTTGTAGTTTTGAGTTGAATTTGTGACAGAATCAGTCCCTGGGGTTAGATTTGATTAACGGGGTTAAGTTTTTAATAAGAACTTAACGGAATAGTTAACGAAATTAACTGAAAAGTCCGGATTGTCACATCATCCCCTAGTTGAAAGAATTTTCGTCTCGAAAATTAAAATAATAAAAAAAAATTCCGGGGTGTCACATCATCCCCTAGTTGAAAGAATTTTCGTCCCGAATATTAAATAGTACCTTAAGAATTTGACGCGGAGTGCTTGAACAGATTATGATATTTGCGCATCATCTGATCCTCGCGCTCCCACGTGAATTCCGGTCCGCGTTTCGAGTTCCAACGAACTCTGACAATAGGGATCTTACTGTGCTTTAACGTTTTAACTTCCCTATCCATAATTTCCACAGGTTCTTCGATGAAGCGTAACTGTTCATCAACGTGTAGTTCCTCAAGAGGAACTGCGAGTGATTCGTCTGCTAGGCATTTCTTTAAATTTGAGACGTGAAAGACGTTGTGCACACCACTAGGTCTTTCAGGTAGGTCCAGTTGGTACGCGACTGGTCCGATTCTCTTCATTATTTTGAATGGTCCAACATAACGAGGATTCAGTTTGCCTCGTTTCCCGAAACGAATGACACCTTTCCAAGGTGAGACTTTGAGTAAGACCATGTCACCTACTTGAAATTCCAAAGGTTTACGACGCTTGTCGGCATAGCTCTTTTGACGATCACGAGCTGCCGCCATACGGTTTCTAATTTGAACGATCTTTTCAGAAGTTTCAAATACAAGTTCAGGACCTGTGAGTTGGCTATCTCCAACCTCGGTCCAACAAATGGGAGAACGGCATTTCCGTCCATTGCCTTGATGCTAGTGTGATAGCTGTTGTTGTAGGAGAACTCCACCAACGGTAGGTGAGACTACCAAGTGTTACCGAAATCGATCACACAAGCTCGTAGCATGTCCTCTAGGGTTTGGATAGTACGTTCTGTTTGACCATCGGTTTGAGGATGGTAAGCTGTGCTCATATCTAGACGCGTGCCTAAAGCTTTATGTAACGATTGCCAGAAACAAGAAGTGAATCGTGCATCACGATCCGAAATGATAGAGATAGGCACCCCGTGCCGAGATACTACTTCTTTTAAGTAGATACGAGTGAGCTTTTCCATCTTATCGGTTTCCTTGATAGCTAAGAAATGGGCGGATTTTGTTAAATGATCAACGATTACCCAAATGGTATCGCATCCGGTAGGAGTTCGTGGTAATTTGGTGATGAAGTCCATGGATATTTGTTCCCATTTCCACATAGGAATTTCTGGTTGTTGTAGAAGACCGGATGGTTTTTAGTATTCGACTTTGACCTTCGCGCAAGTCAGACATTTACTAACATAGGTGGCTATATCGGTCTTCATCTTTGGCCACCAATATAGTACTTTTAGATCATGGTACATTTTATCGGAACCCGGATGAATGGAGTAACGAGATTTATGAGCTTCATCCATGATTAGTTCCCTTAAATTTCCGAACACTGGAATCCATATTCGTTCGACGAAGTAACGAATTCCGTCAGATTTTATTTCCAGTTGTGCTTCCATGCCGCGTGTACCTTCTAACGGTAGGTTATCTTCCTTCAAGGCTTCAAGTTGAGCACTACGGATTCTGTCAGGCAATCAAGGGTGAATAGTGAGTTGTAATGCTCGAACTCGTTTGGGTTTCGTTTCCTTTCGGCTTAGTGCATCAGCCACAACGTTAGCTTTACCCGGATGATACCAGATCGCACAGTCGTAATCATTTAGAAGTTCAACCCAACGACGTTGTCGCATGTTCAACTCCTTCTGCTCGAAGATATGCTGGAGGCTTTTGTGATCGGTGTAGATGGTGCATTTGGTACCGTACAAGTAATGTCTCCATATCTTAAGTGCAAAAACTATTGCTCCCAACTCTAGATCATGAGTGGTGTAGTTTTTCTCGTGAATCTTTAATTGACGTGACGCGTATGCGATTACCTTTTCGCGTTGCATTAAGACACAACCCAGACCTTGAATAGATGCATCACAATACACTACGAAATCATCGGTTCCTTCCGGAAGAGCTAAAATAGGTGCACTGCAAAGTTTCTGTTTGAGGTGCTGGAAAGCTGATTCTTGGTTATCGCCCCAATTATAGGCTTTTCCTTTTTGAGTTAGGGCGGTGAGAGGTTGTGCAATCTTTGAAAATCCTTCGATAAAACGACGGTAATAACCAGCCAATCCCAGAAATTGTCGCACCTTAGTCGGAGTCGTCGGTGCTGCCCAATTCTTGATGGCTTCTATTTTGGACGGGTCGACATGTATCCCTTTCTCATTAACCACAGGTCCTAAGAATTGAACCTCTCGAATCCAGAATTCACATTTGGAAAACTTAGCATAAAGTTGCTCTTGCTTAAGTAGTTCCAAAATTAGACGCAGATGTTCATCATGTTCTTCCTCGTCCTTGGAATAAATAAGGATGTCGTCGATGAAAACGATAACGAACTGGTCAAGGTAAGGCCTACACACACGGTTCATGAGGTCCATGAATACCGCAGGTGCGTTGGTTAATCCGAAAGGCATAACCATAAACTCATAGTGGCCATACCTTGTCCTGAAAGCAGTCTTAGAGATATCCTCATCTCGGACTCTCAGCTGATGGTAACCAGATCTAAGATCTATTTTGGAATAGAAACTTGATCCTTGGAGTTGATCAAAAAGGTCATCAATGCGAGGTAAAGGTTAGCGGTTCTTGATCGTGACTTTATTCAGCTCCCGGTAATCAATACACATACGGAACGTACCGTCCTTCTTCTTGACAAATAATACCGGAGCTCCCCACGATGATGAACTAGGCCGGATGAAACCTTTATCCAATAAATCTTGCAATTGAGTGGACAGTTCCTGCAATTCACTGGGTGCCAGTCTGTAAGGTGCCCGAGCAATCGGTGCTGCTCCGGGTGCTAAATCAATTTGGAACTCAACTTGACGGTGCGGTGGCAGACCGGGTAGATCCTCGGGAAATACTTCCAAGAATTCACGCACAACGAGAATATCTTCGATCTTCTTCTCTTCTGAAGGCTGCTCAGCAACAAGGGCCAAAATAGTCGTATACCCCTTTCGAAGACATTTTTGTGCTTTCATGAAGGATATAATGCCCATGACTGCACCAACTCTTTCGCCTTGGATGGAGAGGGTTTCTCCATTCGAGAGAGGTATACATACAATCTTCTCACGACAGATAATTTCGGCTTGGTTTTTAGATAGCCAATCCATGCCGACAATTATATCAAAACTACCAAGTATGACCGGCATAAGGTCGATATCAAATGTATGTGTAGCTAGCTCAAGTTTACATCCTTTAAGTATGTGAGTTGCCTCAATTATTTGACCGTCAGCTATCTCTATTGTATACTTATCTTCTAATAGAGATGAAGTTCCTTTTATCATATTACTAAATTTCTTAGATATAAAACTTCTATCAGCACCGGTGTCAAAAAGGACAGAAGCAAAGAAATTATTTACGAGGAACTTACCGGTGACCACATTATGGTCGTAACGGGCTTCTCCAGATCCTAGTACGAAGGCTCGTCCCTTCACATCATTTCCTCCCCCATTGCCGTTATTACCACCATTACCATTGTTATTCTGGTTAGGGTTGTGATTTCCATTACCCCCTTTCTTCAACTGAGGACAGTTCTTCCGAATATGCCCTTCCTTTCCACACTCAAAGCAAGCCCTAGTAGATCCCGGTTGTTGAAATGGTTGTTTAGTTTGTAATTCACCCCTGCAGTCCTTAGCAGCATGGCCTATTTTACCGCACCTCTGGCAACGATTACAGAACCCAAAGTAGTGTAAGTTACACTTGTTACACTTCGGGGACTTCCCCGCATAACCACCCTGGTTTTGGCCAGAAGAGGTCGACTGATTGAAGTTCTTGGTAGGCTCAAACCTACGCTGTTGCTGTTGTTGCGGTTGGTTAAACTGGGGTTGGTTGGATTGAGGTCCTTTGGAGTGGGAGTTAGAGTGGTTGTGGGTGTTGGAATGGTGATCGAACTTTCGTTTGTGGTTGTCGGTGGGTTTAGCAACTGAACCTCTTGGAGGTAAAGTTCCTTGCGTCACCGCCTGATCGATCAACTTGTGAGCAAGTCTGATGGTCTGTTGGATGGTGGTAGGGTTGGATGAGGTCACCATGCTTTGAATCTGAGGTACCAAATCTCCAATGTATAGTTCAATCCGTTTGTAATCCGGAGTCACCATGTGTGGGCACATGGTAGCAAGTTCGTGCGAACGGGTGGTGTAGAGTTCAATTTCCGAACCCTCCATCTTAAGGTTCTAGAACTCTCCCTCTAGCTTTTGAATTTCATCTCGTGGGCAATATTCTTCCTTCATCATTGTTTTAAATTCCTCCCACGGGAGTCCATTTGCCATTGCCAGTCCCAACATTTGAACTTGGGCATTCCACCATGTTAGGGCCGGGCCTTCTAAAGTTCCAGCAGCAAACTTCACTTGGTTAGCCGCGAGGCAGTTGCACATGGCTATTACTGATTCAACCTTCTCAAACCAGCGAAGTAATCCAACGGCTCCTTCAGCTCCACTAAAGGTGTGGGGCTTGCAATCCATGAATGCCTTGAAAGTGCAGGCTGGCTGTTGGTTTTGCTGATTTTGCTGGCCTGGATTTAGAAATACAAATTGAATTGGAATCATAGAGTTTAGAAAGATGTTTTTAGAAGAAGGATTGACATTATTAGTCAATAGTTAAAGCATTTACCTGCAGCATTCTGTGCTGCTAGGGCCTCTGCCACACTATTATTTATCAAAGCTGCTAGCTCTGCTGCCGTCATGTTAATGGCACCACGACCACCGGCACGGCCTCCTCGTCCTCTCCCAGACATGATTCTTCACAATCACAAATGAAAAATAATGAGAAATATATCGCATATTAAACATTATTCGGGTACAAGTAGGAGATACAACATCTAATATTTTTAAAATTAAATAAATTGTAAGGCTACAAAATAAATAACTCAAATATTAAACTTCTCATGCTTTTATTGGATGGGAACAACCTTACCCATCTAGGTTTGGAAAGAGAGATAACATAAGCAAAAACAAACATGAAAAAAAGAAGATAGGATAGGAAGATCATCAAACATCCTCGTCATCAGAAGAGACGTATGACTGTGCATCATCGATCTCCACTGGCTCCTCCTCAGCTGGCTCCCCCTCTAAGGGCTCCTCCTCGAAGGGCTCTTCTTCAAAAGGTTCCTCCTCGAAAGGTTCCTCCTCGAAAGGTTCCTCCTCATCGTCAGATACTGGAATGTCCTCCGAAAATAGGGCCGCTTGCAGTTAGGCTTCCAAGTGAGTCACCCTCTCTTGAAGGCCTTCAGCAGTGTGGTTTGCCACATGTAGCTGAGCTTCCATAGCAGCTAATCTCTCCAGAACTCCTTCCATATCATCATCCATAGTGTCAGCCCTCGTCTCTAGATGTGCCACACGATCCACTAAAAGGTTGTGGACATGGTCCGTTGCAGCTAGTTCGGTAGTCAAGTGTTCTACTCCTACCTTATTCTTCTCTACTTGGGGTCCATTCTTCATAAGTTTAGGTATCTCCTCGGTGGCATCTTGTACAAAACTCAATTCTTTCAACATATAAGATACGGATGCTGCGAAAGCTTGTTCCATGGTGCATGGTAAGCTAGGTAGTGTAGGTGATGAAGATGCGGATCCAAAGTAAGGTGATGGAACATCTCCCATTTCGATCCACCTTTGGATCGTATGTGGGTATACGTCCCAATTGAGAGCATAATCCAATGCTCGTGCGTTACTCGGTTCGCCTTGGTCAATTGAAGTAGTCCGGCGCCTTTTGGGCTCCGGGGATGAGAGTACAGGTGCCTTATGCCCTGATGCGTTAGGTGATGGAGGTGGGGTTGACGGCATAATCCTGCAACATTATGTATAAGTACCAAACATCCAAATGACATGTAACTAATGTTTGAGGCTATAGTCTAGTATGCAATCCTAGTTCTCTATAACCAATGTCTCTGATACCAATCTGTCACACCCGCAATTTCAACTAACGGAGTTTTACCGTTTGGGAAGTGACGAACCAGGATCTCAGACATTAGTTACTTTGAACGACTCTACATGGGACTCAAAATGAAAACATCCTTTAAATCAGAGTATCAATGCGGAAGCGTAAAGAAAGTAAATGCGCAAAATACACGCGCCCAAAACCAAAGTCCAAAAGTCTCAAAAGTCCAAACGTCCAAACCAAACAAAGTACAATAGAATAATTCAACCAAACATAAATAGACACAAAGCAAAGCAGTTGAATCCCATGCATGCCCTAACGTGCACCTGTGTCTTAGCTTAGCGTCCTGAGAAAACATGTAAAGAAAAGTGTCAACACAAGGTTGGTGAGTTCACAGGTTTCAATTAAATACGTAAGCGTTTACCAGATTTATGATCATTCAATATGTATCTATAGGTAGCTAACCTATGTTCATGTTTAGCTCAAGTGCTCGCAACCGAAACTGACTGTTTGTTTATTGCCTCCTGCCAGGTCTATCAATACTGGCCATGTGAGTAGGCTAACATTTCACCCGTTCGATATCCAATCGAGTTAGCGCGACTAACGCGGGTGGGATTTGTCAAACCCAGTAGTACTACTAAACATTACCTCGCTAAGATCCATATTAACGGTTCGAGATAAGATGAGGACTTTCTGTGATAGCGTATTACACTTAGCTTTAACATTGATAGCATATGAAATACAAAATCTAAAAATCAGTTTAAGCATGTTTTCTCCCCCAAGTTAAAACAGTAAAAAGGGGCCGTGAAAACTCACATGCTTGGCGTTGAAGGTAGTTTCACACTAGAAGTAAGTTGGAGCCACGAGTGTAAGTCTCAAAAGACCTACGAATGTCCTAAAATTATAAACATATAAATTATGAATGATAATGGGAATTATGACTGTGACACGGAGAACGAGGAACGTCCTAAAAGAACCGTTCCAATAAACGAGAGTGGACGAACGCGTCCACGGGTTTAGGAATGACTTTACGCGACGAACGACATAAATAATAATATATATATATACGAGTGGATAATATAATTAGTTATATTATTATTTAGTCTCGATTGATTTACGGCGTTATAAAATGACTTGAAATAATATAAATATATATTATTTAATAATACGGGTCACAATTTGGGAATAATATAAACATATTATTTTTCACGAGTTTACAGCTTAAAAATAATATAAATATATTATTTTACTTGTTAATAATAATAATATATTATTTATAAAAGTGGGTATAATTTATAAAAATAAACTAATATTTCAAACCCGAGCTTATGTAAGGCCCCAAACCCGGGAGGCCTCACTTGTTGGATTTACTCATTCACAAACAGTTCTTAAACATGAATATCAAATAACGCAGCGGAATCATTCATTCAACATAACTAAAAACTTGTTCATACATGCGGAAGCGTACATTGTCAAATACATAAACTTAACATAAAAAATCTCATAACGGGATGCCAGTCTTCTTGATCAGTCGGGTAACTCTTCTCACTTGCCAAGCATCACCGTCCATCATCCATATCTGCCTTAACCTGAATGTGCATACTAAAAAGTCAGCTACGCTGGTGAGTTCTAGCATTTCATAAAAACTTTAACATCAACATTTGCCAAAAACGTATCATTCATTTAGTAAAACCTTTCACAAAAGCATGTAATAATCTAACATCTTTAAAAAGGTTTCGTACCCATATCATCATCAACATCATAATCATAAACACCGTTAAACGGATCGTTCATTAAAACTTTTAACATTCATTTAAGTCATACATTATTATCTAAATTCTGTATCGTTACGCGTCTTTGTGTCCCCGAAGGGACCCTTGATGTTGTGGACAACCGTTACGTATCGCCGTCATTGCCACAACCATTCGATACGTGGGGTCAACCGTTACGTATCGCCGTCATTGCCCAACACGCATCTTTCCTTTGGAAATCAACCGTTACGTATCGCCGTCATTGATTTCCCATTACCATTCAATACGTGGGGTCAACCGTTACGTATCGCCGTCATTGCCCAACACGCATCTTTCCTTTGGAAATCAACCGTTACGTATCGCCGTCATTGATTTCCCATTACCATTCACTTAGGATGATCGTCATCACCCGAGTAACCGTCGTTACTCCCTTACCAGTTGTACAACATCAAAACCATTGGCAGGCCACTAAGACACTACCCTTGTTGTTCTTATGGCAACTATGGCTCGCTGTCCATAATCTACCACAAGGCTGGGAATCTCATTCCCAGACTTCATTCGTCAATTCCATTCATTTAACAGATTAGATTTGTAATGACTTATCTAAACCTTTACCTCTTTCCCTTTTCATTAAACCTTTCCTCATTTAGACCGTTCATAAACATTCGTAAACCTTTTTGGCAAAAACACTTCATAACCTTTCCTTTCGTAAACATCGTTTCGTTAAAACATCATTTCGTTAAAACATCATTTCGTTAAAACATCGTTTCGTAAGTATGCACACCAGCCCAAAACATTTAACAAAACATTTAAAAGAGGGCTCTAGAACTCACCTGATACGCTAATATGGGTTGTCCTAAACGAAGGTCCAACAACGTCACTTCCGATCTGAATTGATTAGTTAAATACACATCAGACCAATCCCGACTCTAACGGTTTAACCATTCTAACATACTGACTTCACTTAATCAGTTCTGATGTCTGCGCACTTAGCAAGTGCGCAGACCCTTCCTCCTGCGCACTTAGCAAGTGCGCAGACCCTTCCTCCTGCGCACTTAGCAAGTACGCAGGACCCTCTTCTTGCGCACTTAGCAAGTGCGCAGGTTCCTCTTCCTGCGCACTTAGCAAGTGCGCAGGTTCCTCTTCCTGCGCACTTAGCAAGTGCGCAGGACCTGCTCTTGTTTAATAAAACGAAGATGTTTTATGAAATGATGATTACGAAATGATGTTTTATGAAATGATGATTACAAAATGATGTTTACGAAGGATGATGTTTACGAAATGTTTTGCCTAATAAAGTTTATGAAAGATTTACGAATGAAACATTGTTTAATAAAACATACGAATTCTTTAACTAAAATGAGGTAAAGGTTTTATGAAAGTCACGAATGAACGAATCTGCCACGAGTTCCTATGGGAGCTAGGGTATGTATGTATGTATTGGCCTCACCCTTACGGGGGGCCTTTGTGGCTGGCTAACGGTTGTACAACTGGTTGATGATGGGGTGACGACGGTCACCCATGGGATTACCCGAATCTCGATGGAAGGCACTATTCCTTGCGGGGAAATAGTGTCTAAGGTACTGGTTGGTGTCGAAGGGCTTTGAGGTATCAGACCCTATGATTTCTTCACCCGAAGGACAGTACGGTGTTGATGGGCCTAGTGGTAGCGTGCCTCGGGGTTTCTCCGTCAACCCATGATGTTGGAATTGACGGTTACGAAAAGGCGCAGATTCGGTTCATGTTGACTTATGTGATGATGTTATGATGATGTTA
Source organism: Smallanthus sonchifolius (assembly GCA_023525975.1). Lineage (NCBI taxonomy): Eukaryota > Viridiplantae > Streptophyta > Magnoliopsida > Asterales > Asteraceae > Smallanthus > Smallanthus sonchifolius. The sequence goes on along the minus strand of CM042032.1, from coordinate 83,918,659 downwards.
CGTTATGAGGTTATGATGGTTATAGCATGTTTTACGTACGTTTTTGTTAAATAAATGTACGTTACGTTTTGGCAAAATGTTTATGATAAGGTTTATGTAAAGCTAGAACTCACTAGCGTAGCTGACTTTTTAGTACGCACATTCAGGTTAAGGACAGGTAAGGAAGATGGACGGTGATGCTTGGCAAGCGAGATGAGTTACCCGGCTGATTATGAAGACTGGCATCCCGTTATGTTTTAGTTATGATGTGTTTATGTTTTAGACAATGTTACGCTTCCACATGTTGAACAATGATTATGACTAAGTTTGAATGAAATTTTCCGCTGCGATATTTGATATTCAAGTTTAAGAACTGTTTGTGAATGAGTAAATCCAACAAGTGAGGCATCCCGGGTTTGGGGCCTTACAAGTTGGTATCAGAGTAATAGTTTGAGAGATTTGGACACTCCTATTGTCTGAACTTAAACTGTGAATGGGACCGAAAGAGGATGCCAGTACGGGTACCTCGAGCCACAGCATCAGGCATGAAGATAGTATATATTTACATATATAGTATGCCTTAGAAAGTGTTAGGTTAGGACTTGTGCTCTAATGAAATCACAAAGGTTGTCAAATAGAAATCGAGAGGTAGTGTAATGGTTAATTGCAGATGGCCAGTGTATATTAACATCTTACCGTACTTGTTGAATTCTATTTGTTAACTAGCGTGATGACATTGGATTCCTTGTCTTATAGAACGAAATGGAGAGAAAAGGAAACGGAAGGCGTGGTGGGGGCCGTACCGGTGGCCGAGGTAGGACTCCTGCTCGTCAAGAGTACAGTGAATATGGAAGTGTCCACACGGAACCGAAGGTTAGTGTGCATGGGACTGAACAGACTCATGTTGAAGAACAACCTTTCACTTTCGAACCGGAAGTGAAAGCGTCTCTAGCACGCGAATTTACTGAATTGATGAAAGCTTCATTGCCAGGTCTATTGGCAGAAGCATTGAAGAAGGCTAATGAGGTGGGCGGCTCTAATACGGCAGTTGGTGCCCCGAACCATGAGGCTGTCAAGGCACCGCTTGCTCGCGGATGCGACTACAAATCCTTTAAGGCATGCGATCCGCCGGTCTTGACTAGAAAGAAGGACGCGGTGGCTACTTTTGATTGGGTAATCCGTATGGAAGATGCTATTCGTCTAAGCGAATGCCGAGCAAATCAAGTTGTGAAATTTGCTGCTAAATCCTTGAGGGAGGAAACATCTCACTGGTGGGAAGGTGTACGTCAGGCTAAGGGGGATGAGGTGGTTGACTCAATGATGTGGAATGACTTGAAAACTCTGGTAATCAAGAACTTCTGTCCGACGAACGAAATTGAGAAGGTAGAGAGGCAATTTCTGGGTTTGAAGGCCGGGAGCATGACGCACCGGCAGTACACTACCCGAATCAATGAACTGGCACGTGTGGTGCCACATCTTGTCACGACTGAGGAAAGAAAGATTGCCTCCTACATTCAGGGACTGCCGGACAAGGTCCGCACCAACATTAAGGCGAACGCTCCTATTACTTACGATTCGGTCGTAGAACTGAGTGGCGCGGTATTTGATGATTTGGCACTGAATGTTGCCGCTACTGATGAGTCGAAGAAGAAACCAAGTTTTCCGGCCAAACGATCTGGCGGAAGACTGTTTGGAGCTAGAGAGAAGCAGGCTAGAGTGGGTGAGGTCACAGTTTGTGGGAAATGTGGTGCAAGGCATGAGGGGGAGTGTAGGATGGGAACAAATCCGTGCTTTAAGTGTGATAAGACCGGGCACTACTCCCAGGAATGCCCGCAAGGTGTCAAATGTTATAACTGTGGGGGAAACGAACACATGAGCCGTGAATGCACTAAGCCAAGGACGGGGGAAGGTGGCAAGGGGAAAGGCCTGGGGAAGAAGGAAGAAAGGCCTCTAGCGAAGACTCGAGCGTATGCACTGATGTAGGAACAAGCCAGGGTAGACCCCGATGTGGAGTCAGGTACTTTCATCCTTGAAAACACCTTTGTTTCTGTGTTATTTGATTCGGGCGGCAGTAAAAGTTTTATATCTGCCACTTTCTGTAGGCGGGTGAAATACTCAGTTAGTAAACTAGAAAGAGCCTTTAGCGTAGAAACCGATGAAGGTAGGACCGCAAGGGTAACCGAAGTAGTTGACGATTCCACGATGAAAATAGAAGGCCATAGATTCCCCGTCAGGTTGTTTGTTATGGTTTTGGGAGGGTTTGATGTCGTATTGGGTATGGATTGGCTAACTGCCAACGAGGCTCAAATTATATGCAAACGAAAGATAATCCGACTCAAGGCTCTGGATGGTAGCGAAGTCGAAGTATTCGGGGATCGCGACGCCCCAATGCCTAACGTCATCTCGATGATTAAGGCAACGAATTACCTGAGGCGCGGATGCGAGGCTTATCTGGTATACGTGATTGACAAGTGTAAGGAAGTAAAGGAACTAGACGATGTACCTGTGGTACGCGAGTACCCGGAGGTTTTTCCAGAGGATTTGCCTCGAATACCACCTGACAGAGAGATTGAGTTCCGAATCAACTTAGTACCAGATGCCCAGCCCGTGGCTAAGGCTCCATATCGACTAGCACCGTTTTAGATGAAAGAACTAATGGCACAATTAGACTAATTACTTGAGAAAGGATTTATCCAACCGAGCATCTCACCTTGGGGTACCCTTGTGTTGTTTGTGAAGAAGAATGATGGTTTGATGAGAATGTGTATTGATTATCGCGAGTTGAACAAACGTACAGTGAAGAACAAGTACCCTCTATCAAGGATGGACAACATGTTTGATCAGTTACAGGGAGCAAGTTGGTTCTCAAAAATCGACCTTTCGATCCGGGTACCGTTAGTTGAAAGTGAGGGAAGAAGACATACCGAAAACCGCTATGTACATTTGAGTTCCGCGTAATGTCCTTCGGATTGATGAACGCCCCCGCAACGTTCATGTATTTAATGAATAGGGTGTGTCGACCGATGCTGGACCGATCGGTAATAGTGTTCATAGATGGTATCCTCATCTACTCCAAGAATGAGGGTGATCACGCATGTCACTTGAAGGAAGTGTTGGAAGCTCTAAAGAAGGAGAAGTTGTATGCTAAGTTCTCCAAATGCACGTTCTGGCTTAGGGAAGTCCAATTCCTAGGTCACGTCATTAACCGAACGGTATTATGGTTGACCCAGTAAAGATAATGACGGTAAGAGATTGGGATATTCCTAAGACGCCAACATAAATCCGCAGTTTCTTGGGATTGGCAGGCTATTATCGGAGATTTATCCATGATTTCTCGAAAATAGCTTCGTCATTGATAAAGTTAACACGGAAGGAGGTAAAGTATGAATGGGGTTCGACCCAGGAAGAGACGTTTAAAGAACTGAAGGAGAAGCTAACCCAAGCTCCGGTCTTGGCCCTTCCCGAGGGCAATGAAGACTTGGTAGTATACTCTGATGCTTCGGGTCAGGGATTGGGGTGTGTGCTGATGTAACGCGAGAGAGTGATCGCGTATGCATCACGGAAGTTGAAAGTTCACGAAGTCAATTATCCGACTCATGATTTGGAACTTGCTGCTGTCGTGTTTGCATTGAAAATCTGGAGACACTACCTTTACAGGGTGAAGTTTACCATATACTCCGACCACAAAAGTTTGAAGTACTTCTTCGAACAGAAGGAGCTGAATATGAGGCAGAGGTGATGGTTGGAACTTTTGAAGGACTATGATTGTGAAATCATATACCATCTTGGAAAGACGAACATGGTGGCTGACGCTCTAAGTTGAAAAGATGTGCCTGCTCCTATTAGAGTGAAAGCTTGCCAGTTTGTGGTAACATCGGATGTGATGAGGGAAATTGAAAAGGCTCAAGATGAAGCACTTAAAGAAGAAAACAAAGAGAAAGAAAGAATGGTTGGCCAACAGGACAAGTTGGAATATAACACCCTTGGTGTTAGGACACGTTTTAGTCGGGTATAGATACCAATGGGCGGCGAGCTTAGAGCCAAGATCCTTGATGAGGCTCATAAGTCTCGTTACTCTATCCATCCCGGTACCAACAAAATGTACCAAGATCTGAAGAGGGAATAATGGTGGCCTAGGATGAAATATGAGGTGACGAAATACGTAAGCAATTGGTTGACTTGCTCACAAGTAAAGGCTGAACACCAGAAATAGTATGGGAAGATTCAACCTCTTGATATACCGGAATGGAAGTGGGAACACATTACCACGGACTTCATAACCAAGCTATCTCGCACAGCTAAAGGTCATGACACCATTTGGGTAATTGTGGACCGTTTAACGAAGAGTGCTCATTTCCTACCTATTCGCAAGACATTCTCGTCGGAGAGGTTAGCAGAAGTATTTATTAATGAAGTAGTAGCACGGCATGGGATGCCTTTAACGATAGTATCTGACCTAGACACACGATTCACATCGAGGTTCTGGAAAAGATTCCACGAAGCGATGGGCACGAGACTTAATATCAGCACGACATACCACACACAAACGGATGGTCAGTCCGAAAGGACCATTCAAACGTTGTAGGACATGCTCCGTGCTTGTATTATTGACTTCGACGGTAGTTGGGATAGTCATCTGCCGTTGGCCGAGTTCTCCTACAACAACAGCTATCACTCGACGATAATCACGTCGCATTATGAGATGTTGTATGGTAGGAGATGCAGGACCCCGGTTTGTTGGGGTGAGATTGGACAGAAGGAGTTAGGTGGTCTTAAAGTCGTACAGGAAATGTCAGAACGGTTGGATCAGATCAAAGCAAGAATGAAGGCCGCCCAAGATCGTCAAAAATCCTATGCGGATAAACGGCGAAGACCTATTGAGTTTAATGTTGTAGACCGTGTAATGTTGAAAGTATCGCCCTGGAAAGGGATCATACGATTCAGGAAAAGGGGAAAATTAAGTCCAATATTTGTCGGATCATTCAGAATAATAGCGCGAGTTGGTAAAATCGCTTATCGGTTGGAGTTTCCTGATGAGTTAAGTGGGATCCATCCTACGTTCCATGTATCACACTTGCGAAAGTGTTTGGCGGATGAATCAGCTCACGTACCACTTACTGACATCGAGGCTGACAACAACCTTAACTATATCAAAGAACCCGTTGCCATCTTGGATCAAAAGGAAAAGCAATTACGAAATAAAGTCATTCCACTTGTCAAGGTTCAATGGAAACATCGAAGAGGGTCTGAAGCCACGTGGGAGGCTGAATCAGAAATGAGGGAGTTGTACCCTCGGTTATTTGGACTATAATAGGTTTCGAGGACGAAACCTTTGATAAGGGGGGTAGACTTGTAACATCCAAAAAAAATATAACAAGAAAGAATAAATCGAAGACGATGCGGGGGAGGGAGCGAGGGAGGGAGCGGGGGAGGGAGCGGGCTTGGGCTCGGCTTGGGCTTGGACTTTAATCAAAGAAGGAGTGAAAGGGGAGGGAGCGGGCTTGGGCTCGGCTCCAATGGGCCGGTGTAGCCCATGCATATAAATGCATGATTCAGCATCTTCTTCCTCATTCCCACCAAATTTCACCAAAACCTAGAGAGAGAAAGCTTGGAGTTCTAGAGAGAGAAAGCTTGAGGAGCAACATCCAAGCTCTGATTTCTGCTTCATCTTGTTTCTCCAATATCCCTGATCGTTTCTACACGAAGAATCACACGTTTTGAGGTAACGATCGACCTCAGATCTGAGTTTTCTTCATAAATGGGTTTTTAGGGTTTATGGGGTTTTTAAACAAAAAGGTGGAATCTTTACGTATGAAATAAGGTTTAAAGCTCAGATCTAGCATCATAGAAGCTGGACAAACGTTTTGGACGTAAAAAGTTAAGGTTTTGGATTAAAATCAGACCTGGAGATGATTGATGTTCTTGAGCCAACTCTCAAGAATCGGCACCTGCAATATGCCGACTCTCAGCAGGGAGACGAAGAGGAGGGTCGGCCATGGATAGAATCAACCCTCAGAGAATTGACTCCTGAAGAGTCGGCCCTCTGAGAGTCGACCCTCTAATGAACACGCTAAGAATTGGCTCCCTAGCACCACGCGAAGTCCTGAACGCAAGTTCAGGCGACACTTACGAGTGTGGCTGGCGGCTCTCCCAGCCGACTCTCAGGTGTGCCTGCCGATACTCTCGGCGACACTCTAGTGTCGCTGGCGTTTGTCTCAGCCGACTCTCAAGAGTCGCTAGTAACGTTCTGACCAACTAGTGCAAATGATAGAATCGACACTTCGAATTATGTGCAGGTCGGTAGACGCTGAAGCAATAGATAAGGCATCGACTTCGGGTTGAGTATCGATAGACTGGTGAGTTCTAGAGCCCTTTCTTTTAATGTTTTAATAACCGTTTTGGGCTCGTGTACATACTTACAAAATGATGATTACAAAATGATGTTTACGAAATGATGTTTACGAAGGATGATGTTTATGAAATGTTTTGCCTAATGAAGTTTATGAAAGATTTACGAATGAAACATTGTTTAATAAAACGTACGAATGCTTTAACTAAAATGAGGTAAAGGTTATATGAAAGTCACGAATGAACGAATCTGCCACGAGTTCCTACTGGAGCTAGGGTATGTATGTATGTATGTATTGGCCTCACCCTTACGGGGGGCCTTTGTGGCTGGCTAACAGTTGTACAACTGGTTGATGATGGGGTGACGACGGTCACCCATGGGATTACCGGGATCCCGATGGAAGGCACTATTCCTTATGGGGAAATAGTGTCTAAGGTACTGGTTGGTGTCGAAGGGCTTTGAGGTATCGGGCACTAGGATTTCTTCGCCTGAAGGACAATACGGTGTTGATGGGCCTAGTGGTGGCGTGCCTCGGGGTTTCTCCGCCAACCCATGATGTTGGAATTGACGGTTACGAAAAGGCGCAGATTCGGTTCATGTTGACTTATGTGATGATGTTATGATGATGTTATGTTATGATGTTACGTTATGAGGTTATGATGGTTATAGCATGTTTTACGTATGCTTTTGTAAAATAAATGTATATTACGTTTTGGCAAAATGTTTATGATAAGGTTTATGTAAAGTTTGAACTCACCAGCGTAGCTGACTTTTTAGTATGCACATTCAGGTTAAGGACAGGTAAGGAAGATAGACGGTGATGCTTGACAAGCGAGATGAGTTACCCGGTTGATTATGAAGACTGGCATCCCGTTATGTTTTAGTTATGATGTGTTTATGTTTTAGACAATGTTACGCTTCCGCATGTTGAACAATGATTATGACTAAGTTTGAATGAAATTTTCCGCTGCGATATTTGATATTCAAGTTTAAGAACTGTTTGTGAATAAGTAAATCCAACAAGTGAGGCCTCCCGAGTTTGGGGCCTTACACGCGTCGTTATATTGGGTTAGATACATCGTTATATGTATGTGCATCAAAACTTGTTATAACAACGAATTAGCCTAAGAAAGTTGGACGCAACGTTATATACATGTACATCAAAACTCATTATAGCAGTGAATCAAACCTAACTTGGGTATTGGTATCGGCTCCTACTCACTCTTGCTGCATTTACTCAGGCTCAACACGGTTACACTGGCGGTGTGGTGGGATGCTATGCACACCGAAATTACTGCTTTACATTCTAACTGGACTTTGGTATTGGTATCGACTCCTGATCAAGCCAACATTGTTAGTTGTTAGTGGGTATATAGAATTAAAAGACACCATGATGGATTCGTCAGCAAATAAAAAGCCCGATTGGTTGCCAGGGGCTTTCATCAGAGAGATGGTATTGACTATTTAGAGACATTTAGTCTAGTTGTCAAACCATCCACTATTAGATTGGTCTTATCAGTTGCCTTTTCTCGGGGATGGATATTCGGCATGTTGGTGTCAACAATGCCTTTTTCATAGAGATTTACCAGAGACTGTGTAAACGGCACATCCTCCGGGCTTTGTTGACTTGTCTCGCCAACATCATGCATGCCTTCTACAGAATGTTCTTTGTGGACTTAAACAAACCTTAAAATCTTGGTTTTCCAAGTTATCTTCTTATCTTTTTACTCTTGGGTTTACTCATTGTGTTTTTGATACATATATGTTTCTTTATTGTCAGGGATTCTACCATGTGTTATATACTTATATACGTTGGTGATATCATTAGTTCATCATCATTTTTTACTGATTTGATAAGCCATATATACTCTTAGTCTACTCTCAAGGACATGGGCACATTGAGCTGCTTTTTGGGGGATACATGCTACTTTCTTTGATGACATTCTTCACCTTTCCTAGCAGCGGTATCTACAAGATCTATTTCATCGTACGAGCCTAAGTGAATGTCAACCTTTATCTACTCCAGTCTCTCATGGAAGATAGCTTTCCCAGTATTCTGGTGTGCCATTAGGGGATCCATTATTATATCATAATACACTTGGAGCTCTATAATATCTTGTCTTCGCTCGTCTAGAGATTGCATATGCAGTTAGTAAGGTTTCCTAGTTTCTCCAAAAACCGAACCTACTATTTGTCGCTGGGTCGTAGTCAAGTGTATTCTTCGGTACCTTAACTGTACTATATCTCACGGACTGACTATACACCAATCCTCCACTACGACTATTCATGCCTATGCATATGTTGATTAGGTTGGGTGTCGAGATGGTCGTCGTTCCACCACTGGTTATTGTGTGTTTCTTGGAGCTAATCTCATTAGTTGGAGTTCCAAAAAACAACACACTATTACAAGTTCTAGTACCAAGGCAGAGTACCGTGCTCTAGCACACACTACTTTTGAGCTTCGATGGATCTCTTCTATATTTCATGAGTTACAAATACCCCTCTCCAATCCACCTACACTGTAGTGTGACAACATTAGCGCTACATATTTAGCAGCTAATTCAATGTTTCATCTAGGGGTGAGCACAGATCGGGACTACCCGAAAATCACCGAAGACCGACCCGAAAAAATCCCGATACGAAGCCGATTTGCATAACATATTTCGGGATTCGGTCACTGTTTCCATAAAAATTCGGGATTGGGATCGGGATCGGGATCGGGTAATTCCCTATGAAACCGAGAAAATATTACCGACCTGATATGTTTAAAAATAAACAAAATCAATTATATTTTACTGTAATATTACAGAAGATCATAACAAAGCATGATATGTTTGTAAAGTTTTAACTATCATGCACAATTGAATAAGAAAAGGCAAAGAATATTCAATTCGAAAAATTTTAAGTTTAATTTAAAAAAAATCACTAATTGACTGTATTTTTTTTGTTAAAAAAAGAGAAAAAAAAACCTCATATTTTCACACAAGTACACCAACAAAATAAAAAAAACAAGTATTAACACTCATACCAAGAACCTTCAGCCATTTTATCAACCGATAAGAATCAGATTCAATTCAGTTTTTACGGTATCTGTAATACCCTATTTCCCAATCGTTTATTCCCTACCGAAACCCATTACCGACTGTGTGACCTAGGGACGGTATTCGGGTAATACTTTTATAGAAATTCGGGATCGGGATCAGGTTACCCTAACTGACCCGGGAAACCCGAAATGCTCAGCCCTAGTTTCATCAGCGTACGAAACATCTTGAGATTGATCTGCATATCATTGAATACATAGTGTTAGCTCAGAGACTCCAAGTTCGCTTTGTTCCCACTATCGTTCCGATTGCTAATCTTCTCACCAAAGGATTATCCTCCACACGGTTTAACACTCTTCGATCCAAGCTTCGTGTGGCTGCGCGAACGTCTAGCCTGAGGGGCATATTAGAGGAGTTTCATATCCAGTGGTTAATCTTTGTTATAATTTGCTTAGTTATTGTAATACTTGAGTTTCTGTGTATTTCCTCTATATAGTTTTTCTCATATCCTAGAGATTGATATTGAGAAGTCAACAACAAACTATATATTTATCATATTTCGGTTTTCATTTGTTCATTTTTAACCGAAGTTATTTTAAGAGGAGATGTAAATATTTCATGGAAAAAAAATTATATTTTATTATAATATCATACTATTTTAGACCCAACATAATATGTATGAGATTTAAAGTTTAGATTTAAAGTTTACCTATACAAGCAAAATAGCAAATATGTTGACTAAGTATATCTATAATAAAAACTCCTGATTACTATCTTCTTTTTCGATCTTCTCTTCTGATCGACTCACTACTCAGTCCCAAAATCAAAGTGTCATCAGGTCGTTTGTACAACCGGTGAATCACCATACCATTAAGGTCATGAATATTGGTCAAAAATCAAACTCGACATCGGTCGCCATATCTCAACCATTCCGACCCTATCGGTGATGGAGATAACGATGAGGAGGTGGTTAACGATTACCTTTCGGACCACACTATATCGCCTCCATTAAATACCGATAAATTGTTGTAGGTGATTCACCTTTTATCGGCACACAAGAGTGGTGATGCGTATTCACCAGACGCTAGGTGACGGAATCTCTCTCGTATCGTTGATGCTAGATCTATTCAGAAAATTCTGGTTTCGTCGTTTTTCCCCTGTTTCGCATTTTTGCTACCTAGTCGTCAGCGAAGAAGCAAGGGCCGATCTAGGAGAAGGAAGCCTCACTCCGGCCACTTGAACCCTAGCCCTCAATGATTTTGATTGGAAGGTCAAGATCGTCGTCGCCGGTATTTTCGAACCACCGCACTAATAGGGTATAAATCGGAGTCAGTTACAACCAAACAAAGAAAAAAAAGGGAAGCGGCGATTTGAACGGAGATGGAGAATTTTGAGAGTAAGCAGTTAAGTACAAAGAGAATTAGAAACCCTTATTTTTTTTTAATTCTTAGTTATACTCGTCGGGTTTTTTCTTTGTGACCCATACCCGACGCTCCTACCAATTGATATATAGGAAATAATTTAGTCAAAATGAGAATTAACTCATGACGAAATATTACTATGCACGACTCGTTAAACACTGTTTAGGAATTCCACTGCCTCCGGTGCTAGAAACTCAAAAGTATCAAAAGCAAAAGGGATAAACACGTGTTGGTTCTCTAAACAAGCTTTCTCGTGTTTAGCAACTTTGCCTGATTCCGCCTTTAAAGCAGCATGACCCGCCACAACCCCATTGTCCCTGAGCCCCACAAGAGGGGACACTCCTGTAAGGTCCACACAAGCGTGTTTCCCCCTGCCCAAAGCTTTGTTTTTAGTAGGATCGGTTTTGCTATTCAAAAGGGGGTTGCAGTGCAACTTATTGCCCGTTTACGTGCCACTTTATTGTAATCGTCATTTTCAACAGAAATAAGGATATTGAACTTTGATTAAAAAAAAAACTCATGACATGTTATGCATCCTCATATGTCTCTGATTCATAGACTCAAATATTTATAACCAATAATCAAAGTTACGGATGTCCTATTTTATAGAAAAATAATAATAATAAGTTCGAGTTTGTCATAATTGACATCACCGAGTATAATTACATCCATCTTGATTGGTGGTGGTACGTCAAATATAAATTTTACTATACCATCAGATGTTGGTATTACTTCTCTAAAAAACTCTATGAATTTTTCCGGTTACAATTGTAAGATTTTAAGATATCTACTCCTCTCTCTTTCTCATTATCTTCGAGTTGAAACAATAACATCATCGATACTAACATGTTAAAAAAAACCGTTCTCCACATTCCACGCTTCTAGCTTGCTTCTGTCGTAGCAATACCGAGAACATGGTTTTACAAAATACTCGGAGATCACATCATGTCTTCTGATCGTATAGCAAAATAACAAAGTCCTGTTTGGAAACCATCATGCGCGACCAACCAGTTTTAACCCATTCCTTGAAGCGAATGCAACTACTTTACAACGCAGATGGTGATAAAAGAGTTTGCGGCCTCAGTAGAGTCTGTAGACATGAAAATAAAATGGAACGGTTGAACCAAACCTAATCTAGGGCACCATTGTAGCCCTGCTATCACCCCCCGCTCCCTTCATTTTTAGATATTATTGTTTAGTCATCACCGATGAAAACCTGGTACGTAAATAAAAGTGTTTGTAACCTATCGACTACTCCAGAAGAGTAGGGTTATCTTACCTACCAGGTACCAGAATTATGTCATAATACTCTAGTAGAGTTATTGTAACCATCGATGATAAATGTCTGGAATATAGCGACACAACTAACACTATCCTAAAACATAAAATACTCTCATTTGTTATCTAGCACAAAGACACTTACTGTAGTATTTCAAGTGTTGGTAACTTTATTGAATGCTCCAAAAAAAATATGTGTCACCTTACCTACGTGTATTAGATATATCTTATATTCTAGTAAATTTTGAAGAAACTTACTAAGTTTTCATAATATATTCGGCTAGACGGCTATTATAACGAAAATGACTGAAAACAATACCAAATATCTCCTATTACACATGACAAATATGGCCAGAAGACCATGTTACAGAATTAGAGATTTTACCATCTAGAATATATTTTAAAAAATATATCTAATAAAATTCAAATGTGATGAGTAACCATATCTTAATAGCCAAAGATACTATCTTTATACATCATGACCTAGTAGGTCATCGTGGTAACGTCATGATAAGGAATACACTCAAAAGTGTCAACCGACATCTTTCTGAAATGACATATCATGTGTAGTGTGCTCTCTGGGAAAATCAATTTTATCCCAAAATAAACTTCCACTAAGAATTTTTCCTATATTTGGAAAGAATCTAATGAGACATATTAATCCCATTGCGGACCATTTCAGTATTTTATGGTCCTTTGAGATGCACCTTTATATGGTTATATGTGAATCTTTTATCTACCCGAATGTAGCATTTGCCTGACTATTAGCTCAAAACCATACGATAGAGAGCTAATTTCCCGAAAATCAAATTAAAAATATCTGGATGTATAATGCAGGAGAATTCACATCTCAAGCTTTTAATGACTAATGTATATCTATTGGGATAATATTGAACATCCATCAAACTCATGTTCACATATAAAATGGTTTAGTTGAATCATTAATTAAATGATTAATGTTAACCGCTAAACCGCTCCTGAAGAGATATACCATATTCTATATGAGGGCATACCATTATGCATATCGCTACACTAATCAAATTAAAACCAACTGCTAATCATAAATACTCCCCAATACAACTAGTCTCCGGAAGAGAATCAAGTTTGTCTCAACTATGAATATTTGCTTGTGTGGTCTTCGTACCCATACCGCCACCGTAACTTATCAAAATGAGACATTTTTACAGCACAATATGATGACTGTCTGTTTATAAGACTGTATTCCCAGTCTTTAGGGGGAGATAAGAATAAGAAAGACTGGTAACATAAGAAATACGAAGGAATGCATCATCAATATCAAATTTCAACCCTTGGAGTGGTCAATGTGAATATGAAGTCCAAAAGAGCGTACATTCGCAAAGAATAACAAATGAATTATGAGATGCATTCACACACACAAATAGAGTGACAAAGTCACATATACCAGCATCAAACTTATTTGCTCGAATTAACATAATCACATAAAGATTACCATACAAAGAAAATGTGGGAGATAAATCGGTTCCAAAGATAAAACCCCACTGAAACAAAAAGAGTAGAATAATGCAGTTGGTCTAACCCGAGAAGAGGTTAAACACAACCCCAGAAGAGGTAAATGTCCCAGAAGAGACTATTACATTTCCAAAAGAAAATAATAGAACCCCAGAAGAGGATAATAGAGTTCTAGAAGAAACTCATATACTAAATAATACGAGATCTCTATAAATCATGTACAAAATAGTACAATATGGAACCAAAATTGAAACACGTGTTTGAAATATTTGTATATGCTATAGCAACAGATGTAATCGAAGAATGGTTGACTAAATTGAAATAGATTAATACATTAAATTTTCATTCATAACTTTAACAAAACAATTTCCATAATACATGAACATTGAAATACATAACATGTTCATTCTTGTTCAATTAACTAGGTCCATAACCTAAGTGAAGCAAACTTGATCAACTCATACTTTGTACCTGAAACATGATGAAAACGAGGTCAACTAAAAATTCGGTGAGCATTCATAGGTTTCGACTCTAGATAGTATTAAAGTGTTGTGTGTAAACAAATCCATACAAGTCATGATTAACAAGGCATTTATGGGGAGTTACTATTGTGTAACCAAGTAATACAATCAAACCTTTGTAACTAGCATGCAAAATTGTGTTGTCGGTAACAATCACCCCAATCTGGGTGGGTTTGTCAGACTCAATAGATCTATCATTGTTTACCGTCGGCTTGATTAGTTAATGATTGTACATGTAATTGCACATAAGTAGTTAACACACCTATCACTCAAACATAAAGCTCAAATTGCACACAAATTGTAAAGTGGATTTGTATTGTGTAGTTTATGTAAATCATTGTAAATTGTGATCATGTTTCACCCCAAAATGTAAAAACAGTGAAAAAGGGGCTATGTAAAACTCACATGTAATAATTGTGTGGGCAACACGAGCAAATATGTAGCACAAGTGATTCTCAAATCACAAGTTATCCTAGATTGAATTATGAATTTGAATTAATGACAATGTACAAGTCTAAAGCAGAGTTTAAAGTTCAACGAAATTTTTGAGCGTAAGGACTTGTATAAAAAGAAGTTTGCGTTATTCCATGTAAGGATTGTGTGTTTATGCTTGTAATTGAATACAAATTTAATGTAAATTGTAAGTTCAAAGTATGATGATCTTAAGCAAGAGTAATAATTGACTTAGGGTTTAATTAGAATAATTTAAGTAATAAACTCACTTCATTTATTTACTTTACTACTGTGACCATTTTATTTATAATGAGTTTCTTATAAGGAATCCAATTAAATATATATGTATTAATATATATTTAGTAAAGGTGGATTGTTTGAAATAAAGTTTAAACCTTACTATTTCTAATAATTAGAAAATGATTTATAGAATTGTTTCATGAAAGTATTTAATATGATAATGTATTTTATAAAAATATCGTCACAATTTTTATGAAATTAAGCATTTAAAGTACTTTGTGTTGCAAATTTAATAATTGATTAAAATAACTTTTTAAATAGTTACAATGAGATTCTAAACACTTAAATTGGTAAAAATAGTTGTATCGTGTTTAAAATTGTAATTTAATATACCAATTTGTTCCACTTGAGGTTAGGTTTATAAAATAATTTTTTTATAAACTAAATTGGGCTGTTAAAATGCTTAAAAAAAGTTTGGGAGTTGCCCGGGTCGAACCCGGGTTTCCCCGGTGGAATCCTTACACTCCAACCACTGGACCAGAGGACTATCCTACGTATAGTTCTGGTTTGTGTGGTTTTTAACAGGGAATGAAAGAGGGGACGGGCCTGGTTAAGGGATAATGCACAAAACGGCCAGGACTGTGGGTGTGGGTTTCGAGCCCGCGACCAAATGCGTAGGACTCAAACAGATTAACCAGTGATCTGGGCAGATGCCTTGACAAAACTCGAGTTCGAAATTAGAAAAAGACTACGGCCATCAGTCCCTCCGTCCCCAATATGTACCCCGAAACCCTAGCCCTGGAATCGAGTAAAAAAGCAAGCGATCGAAGCTCCGACCATGGGGCTTTCGATAATGCGGTCAAAACGATTACAAGTGTATTAAAATTACCTGCAATGATTGTGTACAGTGGCCGATTACAATTGGTTAACAATGATAGATCTATTGAGTCTGACAAACCCACCCAGATTGGGGTGATTGTTACCGACAACACAATTTTGCATGCTAGTTACAAAGGTTTGATTGTACTACTTGGTTACACAATAGTAACTACTTGGTTACAAATTGACCGCTAAAGTTGTTCCAAATCCGTCCTCTATACACAATCATTGCAGGTAATTTTTATACACTTGTAATCGTTTTGACCGCATTATCGAAAGCCCCATGGTTGGAGCTTCGATTGCTTGCTTTTTGACTCGATTCCAGGGCTAGGGTTTCGGGGTACATATTGGGGACGGAGGGACTGATGGCCGTAGTCTTTTTTTAATTTCGAACTCGAGTTTTGTCAAGGCATCTGCCCAGATCACTGGTTAATCTGTTTGAGTCCTACGCATTTGGTCGCGGGCTCGAAACCCACACCCACAGTCCTGGCCGTTTTACGCATTATCCCTTAACCAGGCCCGGCCCCTCTTTCATTCCCTGTTAAAAACCACACAAACCAGAACTATACGCAGGATAGTCCTCTGGTCCAGTGGTTGGAGTGTAAGGATTCCACCAGGGAAACCCGGGTTCGACCCGGGCAACTCCCAAACTTTTTTTAAGCATTTTAACAGCCCAATTTAGTTTATAAAAAAATTATTTTATAAACCTAACCTCACGTGGAACAAATTGGTATATTAAGTTACAATTTTAAACATGATACAACTATTTTTACCAATTTAAGTGTTTAGAATCTCATTGTAACTATTTAAAAAGTTATTTTAATCAATTATTAAATTTGCAACACAAAGTACTTTAAATGCTTAATTTCATAAAAATTGTGACGATATTTTTATAAAATACATTATCATATTAAATACTTTCATGAAACAATTCTATAAATCATTTTCTAATTATTAGAAATAGTAAGGTTTAAACTTTATTTCAAACAATCTACCTTTACTAAATATATATTAATACATATATATTTAATTGGATTCCTTATAAGAAACTCATTATAAATAAAATGGTCACAGTAGTAAAATAAATAAATGAAGTGAGTTTATTACTTAAATTATTCCAATTAAACCCTAAGTCAATTATTACTCTTGCTTAAGATCATCATACTTTGAACTTACAATTTACATTAAATTTGTATTCAATTACAAGCATAAACACACAATCCTTACATGGAATAACGCAAACTTCTTTTTATACAAGTCCTTACGCTCAAAAATTTCGTTGAACTTTAAACTCTGCTTTAGACTTGTACATTGTCATTAATTCAAATTCATAATTCAATCTAGGATAACTTGTGATTTGAGAATCACTTGTGCTACATATTTGCTCGTGTTGCCCACACAATTATTACATGTGAGTTTTACATAGCCCTTTTTTACTGTTTTTACATTTTGGGGTGAAACATGATCACAACTTACAATGATTTACATAAACTACACAATACAAATCCACTTTACATTTTATGTGCAATTTGAGCTTTATGTTTGAGTGCTAGGTGTGTTAACTACTTATGTGCAATTACATGTACAATCATTAACTAATCAAGCCGACGGTTAACAATGATAGATCTATTGAGTCTGACAAACCCACCCAGATTGGGGTGATTGTTACCGACAACACAATTTTGCATGCTAGTTACAAAGGTTTGATTGTACTACTTGGTTACACAATAGTAACTCCCCATAAATGCCTTGTTAATCCTGACTTGAATGGATTTGTTTACACACAATACTTTGATATTATTTAGAGTCAAAACCTATGTATGCTCACCAACTTTTTAGTTGACCTCGTTTTCATCATGTTTCAGGTACAAATGTTTGAGTTGAACAAGCCTGCTACACTAAGGATGTGGACCTAGATATTTAAAAGAAAATGTTATGTATTTTTCATTTTTCATGTACATGTCGAATCTTATCGAAATGAAATGTGATGATTAAACATATTACAATCTAGTCAACCATGTGCTCATGAACAGTCTACATGTCCCGCCCCGACGTTTCCGCCGTCGGTTGGGGTGTGACAGTTAAACACAACCCCAGAAGAGGTAAATGTCCCAGAAGAGACTATTACATTTCCAAAAGAAAATAATAGAACCCCAGAAGAGGATAATAGAGTTTTAGAAGAAACTCATATACTAAATAATACGAGATCTCTATAAATCATGTACAAAATAGTACAATATGAAACCAAAATTGAAACACGTGTTTGAAATATTTGTATATGCTATAGCAACAGATGTAATCGAAGAAAAAAGATTACATGTCTAAAACTCTGTAAGAGTACATACACAGAGATGACTGCCTATAATGGCAAGACGCCTAAAATGCTGAATTAAATTTGCTTGACAAGTGAAACGTTTTTGGACCTGCAGTCCGAACACCCGTAGACGTCAAACCAATAGGTTATAAATGGGTGTCTTTAAATAAAAAGAAACGAAATTTATGAGATTATGCGATGTAAGCACGACTTGTAACATTAAGGTTTTTCCCAAATCCCAGAAGTTGATATGAGGAAACGTGTTCCCTTGTAGTGGATGCGATTACCTTTAGATGTTTAATCGGCCTCGCAATCTTAAAAGGACTTTAGAAAACTTATGGATGTTGTTACTCCATACTTGTGTGGAAAACTTGAAAATGACAACGACATGGAAATCCCTAAAGAGTTAGAAATGCATGAAGCATTATAATTAGTACCCCGAGAAGTGTGTTATAAATCTCAAGAGATTTTTATATAGTCTCAAGAAAACTAGTCGTATATGGTACAATCGACTAGGTATATATTTTGAAAATGATGGGGTATAAGTTTGATAAAATCAGCCATGTAAAATCTTTACACGACTAAATTATTCATCGACCTGATGTTTGAGTATATATGTGTCCATAAATCAAATTACATCCAGAAGATGTTAGCATATTTTAATATGGACACAGTTTATCCGCTAAGCACACCCATAATTATTTGGTTGCTAAACATACACAAATATAATTTCTTCACCAAGAAGTGGGTGAAGAGGTACTTGGTCTAGAAGTACCGTACTTAAGCGCGATCGGTGCAATAATGCATCTCATGTATATCACAAGACATGATATTATGTTTCAGTATATGTGCTAGTGAAATACAATTTTCTAATTCAACACGTTGCACTCTTTTCCCTTCACTAAGTTTTTGTCTCATTGGGTTTTCTTAGTGAGGTTTTTAACGAGGCGATGTAACTGATCCAGTAGCATCAGTTTATCTTATAGGTCCCGAAGTACCGATTTAACATCATCTGGAAGTATGATGTTTTAATTATATACAATACGCTCTAAATTTTTTTTTCCTTAGCTATGGTTTTGTCCCACTGGGTTTTTCTAGCAATGTTTTTAATAAGGCATCATTATCAAGCGTATTAAAAGATAAGTTGATATCTTTGCGGGACTCGAGACAAGGGATTGTTCTACGAGAAAAATATGAAGTCCGGAGCAATTGTTTATGGTGATGCAGGTTACTTATTAGACTACACATAGCTTGATCTAAATTTGCATACGGAGGTACAATAATTTCATGGCAATCAACAAAGTAGACATTATCATGGACCAGAGTTGATCAAAAGAAGACCGACTACACTATATGAAGACCATGCAACATGCATCGCTAAAATCAATCAAGACTACAACAAATATCAAGTCAATCAATTACCACAGAAGATTGCACTCCAAAGAGCGAAAGATATATGTTAAATTAAGGGGGAGTATTATGCACGCTGTACTCTTTTTCCTTAACTATGTTTTGTCCCACTGGTTTTCTTAGTAAGGTTTTAACGAGGCAACATAACTGATCCTGTAGTATTAGTTAGTATTGGTCCTGAAGAATCGAGACAACATTATCTAGTAGTATAATGTTGATAGTGTATAATATAAAATGTCTGAGGGGGAGTGTTATAAGATCAGACTATTTTAGGCTCAACACAATATGTATGGGCTTTAAGGTTTACCTATTACATCTCTATATAATGTATTGTATGGAATATGATATGGATGAATGAAATCAATTTCCTCTCCCAATATCTCTATTATTTCTTATCATATTTGAATTACTACGATTATTTGAAAAAGAGTAAGAAATATAATTATATATAATATATAGAATTAATTACACGGATGGCCCCTGTGGTTTGGTCAAATTATGGTTTTGGCCCCTAGGAATCAGAAACTACATGTTTGGATCAATAGTTTGCACGATTGTAACACCCATGGCCCCTGGGTTGGATGTCAGTTAAGTTTTTCAGTTAAATAGGTGTAAAATGTCTAAAATACCCTTTACATTAAAAAACTTCATAAATTAAACTAATACCACATGTGGGACCCACCAAACCTAAATCAAAACCCACTTCATCTTCTTCAACATTTGTCCTCCACCACTACCACCGGCGCCATTTCCGGCGCCAACCACCACCGGCGCCATTTTCGGCGACAACCCCACTTCATCTTCTTCAACAAATTCCTACCCTACCCCAGCACACCCCACCTCACCCCACCTTCAACGTCATCTTCATTACATGCACCCCTCCGCACACAGATCTAGTTTTTATTCAAAGAACTAAGAAGTATTTGTGAGATACGAATACGTGTGTCGGTGTAATCAGAAAATAATTACAACATAAAACCCAAATAATCCTCTATTCAGGCGCAATCAGACGAGAAATTTATTTGTTATTCGATATTTTCAGCAAATAATCCTCTATTCAGGCGCAATCAGGTGGGGTTGGCCGGAGAGGCCATTCGGAGGGGTGCAGGTAAAGAAGATGAATTAAAAAAGCTCCGCAAGCCACCGCCCACCTGTCAATTATACACCACGCGCTGTCATCGTAATCGTGCAATTTTCCGATCCGTTTCTCTTCCTCTTTCTCTTTTCTTCGTTTCCTGTTCTTGATAATGGCAGCAAGTTCTGGAAACTCCATTCGTGCTCCTGGTACTTGCCCTAATTCTTCGATTCTCTTAATTTAAATTTCCATCTGATGTTTTTATCTTCGATTTCCAGAGGCGATCCAGGTTTTGGTTTCATCCCTCGCCGATGTTTTTATCTTCGATTTCCACAACAGCCTGAAACCACCGCCGCCACCACCATCAATCTGAAACCACCGCCGCCGCCACCATCAACCTGAAACCACCAATCGCCAAGAAGGTTCAGACGAAACCACCACAGCCTGAAATCACCGTCGCCGCCACCAACAATCTGAAACCACCGTCGAAATAGGTGGGTGGTGGTGGTTTGACCCATGGTTGGGGTAGAGAGAAGATGGGTGGGATAGAGAGAAGATGGGTGGGGTAGGGGTGGGGTGGTATTTATATTGTTTTTTAGTTTTTACTTTATAAAGGGGTATATAGGTTATTTTAAAAAATTTAACCCTAAAAGATAATTGACATCCAACCCAGGGGTCATGGGTGTTACAATCGTGCAAACTATTGGTCCAAACATGTAGTTTCTGATTCTTAGAGGCCAAAACCATAATTTGACCAAACCACAGCCATCCGTGTAATAACCTGTGGCAGCTTATATATATGTTTTAACACAAGAAGTAAAACAAAGTGAGCTCCTGGCCGGCTGGTATGCGCCCCAACCTATTGAGGCCCAATCTATGTTTATAAAATATTTAATGGCACGTCAATTTTGATTCTTTTAACCCTTTTCATACAAACTTTAGATTAATTAAATTAAATATATCTAAGAGTAAACTTTGTTTTTGGCCCCTGGTTTGGCCTGTTTAATCATTTTAGTTCAAAAAAGGATCTTTTAATATATCAGTTCCTGAGGTTGTATTTTTTAACCATTTCAGTTCATGACACTAACTCTGTTAACTTTTCTGTTAAGTATACGAGCATTTTAGTTATTTTATTTTTAAGTAAACTAGTTAATCTTTTCAGTTCAATAAAAACTTTTTTAGTCTTTTTCATAAAACTTTTTTCTACTTTTTTAAAAACGTTTTTTTTGTTTTTTTTCCCGTAAAAACGTCTTTTTTGAATCTTTTTAAAAACGTTTTTTAACTTTTATAAAAAACACTTTTTTAACTTTTTTCATAAAAAACGTTTTTAAAAACATTTTTTTAGTTTTTTTTATAAAAAAAAATTTTACTTCTTTCGTAAAATGTTTTTTTAACTATTTTAAAAACGTTTTTTTTTTACTTTTTAAAAAAAAGTCATTTTTGAATCTTTTTAAAAACGCTTTTTCACTTTTCTAAAAAATATTTTTTTAAACTTTTTTTCATAAAAAAAGTTTTTAAAAACATTTTTTAGTTTTTTTTATAAAAACGTTTTTTAGCTTATTCGTAAAATATTTTTTTAACTATTTTAAAAACGTATTTTTTTTAAATATTTCACTATTTTTAAAACTAGTTCACTCAAAAAAGTAAAAAAAAAACATTTTTAAAATAGTAAAAAAATGTTTTATAAAAAGCTAAAAAAAATTATAAAAAAAACTAGAAAGATATTTTTAAATCGCTTTTTATGAAAAAAGTTTTAAATTTTTTTTTATCAAAAAACATTTTTAAAAAGATTCAAAAAAGACGTTTTTACGGAAAAAAGAACTAAAAAAAATTAAAAGTAAAAAAAAACGTTTTTAAAAAAAGTAGAAATTTTTTTTATGAAAAAATCTAAAAAAAGTTTTTATTGAACTTAAAAAATTAACTAGTTTACTTAGAAATAAAATGACTAAAATGCTCCTATAGTTAACAGAAAAGTTAACAGCGTTAGTATCATGGACTGAAATGGTTATAAAAATACATCCTTAGGGGCTAATATGTTAAAAAAATCGTTTTTGGACTAAAAGGGTTAAACAGGCCAAACCATAGGGGCCAAAAACGAAGTTTACTCTATATCTAATTAGTGGTAAAGGTTAAGTTTTATTGTGAGTAAAGTGGTGTAATTTATAAGTAGACTAGTGGGTGTGTGACTTTGTTGTTTAAAAAATTAATAAATATTAAATAAATATATTTTTTGTGTGGAAATTTACTAAATGATTAATTAATTGAATTAAATATATATGATTAATAAATATTAAATGTATGTTTTGTGTGTTAATTTAATAATAATATTTTTTAAATGCTTTAATTTTTTAATTAATTATAAGAACATACTAAGTTTCTAAAATATTAAATGTATGTTTTGTGTGTTAATTTAATAATAATATTTTTTAAATGCTTTAATTTTTTAATTAATTTTAAGAACATACTAAGTTTCTAAATGCTATATATGGATAGGCGACATATTTACACGGTTTTATCTTTTCGCTAAACAATTTTTTTAAAGTTCGTTTTCTTTTTCTTAACATTTATTTTTATAACGGCGTAAGTTTTTCGTGATTTCTGAATTTATCGTCGCAAAATGTTTTTTCATCTACGTTTCAATGTTCAGATAATCAAGCCGTCGTAACTCACAGTTAATAATACTCGTTTTAAACTAACATAAAACCATGGAGGTAAAGATTGAATGTGGAGATGAATCCTTATCTATTTGTAATGATTTAAATAAAAATAATAATCAAATTTAAAATACAAGATCTAGTAATCAATTCACCTTTAATAATCTTCAAACTAAAATCTAAAGACTTATGCAAAAGGACGGAAAATAATCGATTATATTAAAATAAAAACAAATATCATAAACTACTAGTAGTATAGAAATATGTGTTACACAAGTTAAATAAAAAATATATTAAATAGTTAGTAATAAAGATTTATAAATTAAGAAGGAGAAACGAGAAACAAACTTATTTATTAGGTAAAAAAAGAAAAAAATTAATGATAGTAATAAAGATTTAGAAATTAATAGAGAAAAGCGGGAAACAAATTTATTTATTAGATGAAGAAAGATAAGCGGGGAAAATAAATGAGAGCTCACAAAATTGTGACAAGTGATTGCCTCATTTACTTATCTACTACCTAAGAGCAACTACAACGCTCCATCCGCTAAGCGGATGGAGGCACACGTGAGGAGCCCCATCGGAGGCATGCGCTCAGTTGATTCTCATCCGGAATTCTGGACAGAGCCGGATGAAATCTGGTGGGCTCCTTCTATCACATCACTAATATATATATATATATATTTAATTATTATTTTTTGTTTAAAAATGGTGTTTGGAAAAGAATGTAGTGTTGGAGTAAAAATGAATGTTTTTGAAGGATGAATAGAAATTTGATATGGCAGCCGATTTGACGTGTTTCGTTGTGTTTTTCTCATCCACCGCTGTGGATGCTCTAACAAAAGAATACAATAATGGACACGTGTCACTCTCTCCTTTAAACTCAGCCTTTTTTTCTAGCTTAAACCCGTTTATGCAAACTGGTAAAACACGCGGATCTTATGACCCGCTCTCAATTTTGAACTACTCCTATTTTCAAAATCATTAGCCTCATTCCTCTCCAGTTCCTCTCAGCTTTGTCTAACCCTAATCGAAAACAATATACCTTTCTATCATCTGTTTCTCTTATCGAACAATTACAAAAGAAGATCTCCGCAAACACGAATCATTGGCACGATCTTTCGACGATGAATTAAAGAAGATGAATTGATGGCTATGTCATTTATTTATCCCCTTCCTTACTCTCTGTCGCCATCATTAAACTCGTAGGTATTATCATAATTTCTTCACTCACTGTAATAATCAGAAAATTCAAAACTTTTTAATTTAATATTTTAATTCTCAAATATATCTATCATCTATCAGTTATAATAAATAAAGGTTTTAAGGTATCACGTGTAATCATTCTATCATTCTAGAGCCTCTAGATCTTTGTTTTATCGTCTAAATATTTTTCAATTATCTATTTTAATATTTTTTTTAAACTCCAAAATTAATTAAATAACATTTAAACGTTTCCATATTTCTTATGATTTTAAAATTTAAACATTCAATGTAGGATATCTGGATAACTTTTGGTTGACCAATAACTTCTTTTTTTAAATACATTATTTATAATTAAATTTAACTAATTCATAAGATTTAGAGGTGTTAATTTTTTAAAATATTATGAATTGTTACTATATAAGTGTTTTATTTATGTTAAAACAGTTACATACGTTAGACACACACACATACATATATATAACATATTATCTATTATTTATATTTATATTTATACTACTTAATAAATAAAAATCCTAGATGACACATTGTGTAATTCTGGAGCCCCTCCATTTATATTTTATCGCCTAAACCATTTAGCCCATTATTTTAGGCAACTAAATTATTTCTTATAATTCAATATCATAATAAATTTATCTTCCATAATTATTTAATATTTGATTAATATCAACGTAATAAAACAAAATATTTCTTATATATATATGTTTTAAATTAGTAATGGATATATGATTTAGATTGATATTTTCTTTCATAAAATCTAATAAAATTAATTCATCTGCTAACTGTGGCCCTCTAAAATCTAATAATAATTTATCAACATATAAGATATTTATTTATTGTATTTTTTTCATGATTCAGTCCGTGTAATACACGAGAATCTAACCTAGTTATTTATATATATAAAAGGTATTAAATAAAATTTTATCAATTGTGTTAAATAAATATATAGAAATCTATTTATCTTGAAATTTATTTGAGTTATTTAAAGTTTTTATGAAATTAAAAAGAATTAATAGGATTTTAATTAATCCACTTTATGTCCAACTCCCTGATTCTTCAATCGAGAGTTGCTACACTAAAACTATATCAAGGTAGTGTTACACCTCACAAACAACTACATTATATCAAGATAATGTCTAATCTCTCAACTCAAACTTAACATTATATCAAGATAGTGTTTCCCAAGCCAATCACATACTATGTCAAGACAATGATGATGATTAACTTACATACACATGTATAGTGAGTGCCCCTATAAATGATTCTCTCAACAAAGTGGTAACACACTACCATACAAATTACAAGCACAAGAATAATAAGAATGTTTTAAGTTGAAGCATAACTTCTTCTGTTTTGATCTTTGATCTTGATCTCTCTTATAATATGTTAGAATATGATGAAAGACTAGAGAGAGATATTGGATATGCATTTTAAAATGTTAGAGTAAAATGAGTGCAAATATTGGACAGTGGCCTATATCTATAGGAAAACATGTGAAACAAAAGTGCCGGGGACAACCACAGGCCGTGATCGACCGCTCATCGACCGTGGGTCCCTAGACCAAATTTTGTTCACCAATTTGAACGTTGGGGTTTGTTCAATCTTACACTCTAAAGTCATTTCCACTTATATTTCTACAAAAAGTTACTTTTCCAAAAGCTTTGTTTGACCCATTACAATATTTGGAAGAGTTATACATAAAAGGTGAGTTTTGACTTTGTATTTTGTAAAACAAGGAAGATGCTTCCTCTTTGGTTTTGACTTGTAGCTATTTTTGATCATTTATCATTTTTCATATGAAATCATGTTGGGATTTCTCCTCTTATAGAAGATCGCCAACCTTATTCATCTTTCAAATTTCAAATTTGTTTCTAGAACCCTTTTAACAAACTTTTGGATTTTATAAAAACTTGAGTTTGTTTTATAAAATAACTTTGGGAAATGACTTAGGTTTTATAAAAATTATATTTTTATAAATCTTGTTGTAATTTTAGTTTATGTATTTTAAGCTCTATAATCCTCCAACATATTCATGTTGTAGATTAAACCTTAATCTTGATCATTTGATGATGAGTTGATCTTTGTATAACCACCACCATGATTTTCATGTTGATTGTGTCATTATGGCTTGTTGATCATGTGACTTGGTAGTTTGTTGTTGATCATGCACACTTGATAAACTTAAGTGTTTAAGGACATTTATGTGATATATGATCATTTGTTGTTAGCACAACGTAACATAAGTTAATCATTTTTGTCATTATCAAAACAAGGGACTAATGAGTTTCAACTAATAATTTTCAAAACATTATTATCCCTGCAATAAAAAAAATTGATCTTTGATTATATACATGTAAATTTCAAATTGAAGAATATTTTGAGAGAAAAAAAGTAGTTTTACAACATGGCGAAAAAATGTCATGCAGTTCATCAAATAAAAATGTCAGATCTTCCATATTATCATCGGTGATACTTAAAAAAAATACAGGGTTAAGAAGATTTTTTAATCGGACCCTAACCGGATAAAAATAGTTTGTTAATTGTTAAATTAAAAAGAATTTAAACTTCAAAATGATTGCTGATTATTAAAATTTATATAGATAAAAATTAAACTCATGATTCTACATGCCTAAATTAATGGACTTTACTAAAATTAAATATATTAATCTAGTTATGTAAAATACTACTATACGCTTTAAATAAAATTACATACAAATTACAAAAAAAAAAATCTGATTGGTTTAATAATGTTCTTTTGTTCACGCACATTTTTTTATTCTGAATTGAACCTCTCATATATATATATATATATATTAACAAAAAATAATTTTTTTTAACAAAAAATAAAAAAAAATTAATTTTTTTTACTACAGATACCGACCATGATAAACTATATATTTATATATAATTTCATATTTATTTTAATCATATAAATTATTACATATGTACTTGAAAGTGCTTACCTGGTATGTCTCACTATAGTGGTATGATATGCCTTAATTTAATATACCCCTAAAAAGTTATAATCTATCATCTATCCTATATAATAAACAAGTAAAATGGGTGCCACATGTCACCTCTACATTTCACCTCACAATTTTTTCCCCCAAAAAACTAAAAAACCCATTTATCAATTCCACGCGGGTTAATAACCGACCCATTTAATGATCCTATTTAATCCTTTTAACCCGTTAACACCCTCTCATCCGATCACTTTCACACAAAAATGAAACCCTAATCGCCTCCTCAGTTCTTGCGTACTATGCCTTCTCTTTCAAGATCTTCAATAACCTTCAAATCAAAGCATAATTGGTATGCAATCTATATCCTTGATCTATTCTTTCAATTTCCCTTTGATTCTTTCAACATATTTAAGAATCTGAGTTTTAACCGCATACGTATGATTTCGCTTTCAAGATCTAGGTCTCCTCTGCTCATCGCATCGTATCAAATCTCAATCGGTATGTGATATCTTTTTTTGTTCTATTATTTCATATCGTTTATATTCTTGATATCGATTTATTATTCTGTGTTATAATTTTAAGAATTGAAGTTTTGGTTATTATATTTTTTTTTATCGATCTACTAGGTGTATCTTATGATTCTCTGTTTTAATTGTAAGATTTATGATTCTGTGTTTATTGCGTTTTTGGATTTTATACTATTTCTTTCATGTTTTTGTTTCACTGATGCATGGATTAACATTGCATAACATTAAAACATGTTATTTTTACAATGAAGTATTAATTCCCAATTCTTTTTTAGTATGTTTTTATATTCAGTTTTACTAAATTTTTCATTCAATTCATTCAAATTACAATTTGTAACTTAAAATGATCTCTACATATATTTTTATTATCATTGTTTTATAGTTCTACTAAAGATGCATCCCTCATTTTTCAAAGTTTTAAAGGAACCAGAATCCCCTAATATGGTAATTTTCTTTTTCACAACTGTTATTTTTATATTATCATAAAAATGCTTTTTGCAACTATAATTTTCTTTTTATGATTATAGCCATTGCCTGAAGCTTTTGTGAATAAAAAATGGTTGTTCATGGGTGAGCCGAATAAAAAGAATACAATGGGTTGTTCTGTTTGACTTTTTTCTTTTTATTTACTATCAAAACAACATTCCATTGTTTGGTATGTTTTGTCCCATCTTTTGTTTTATGAAACACATGAAGAGCAAATATACATAGAGGTGTTGTGGGGATAATGAAAAAAAGTGAAGAATTTGATTGAAAAATTGATTATATGCTTGATA
The DNA here is from genome assembly GCA_023525975.1 of Smallanthus sonchifolius. Classification (NCBI taxonomy): domain Eukaryota; kingdom Viridiplantae; phylum Streptophyta; class Magnoliopsida; order Asterales; family Asteraceae; genus Smallanthus; species Smallanthus sonchifolius. The sequence goes on along the minus strand of CM042032.1, from coordinate 83,890,064 downwards.
ATGCCACATTATATTAGGAAATTCAACAACGCATTATATTAGGAAATAAGTAACGATTAAATCATTGTTTTGAAATTTAAAATCAGAAATATTCAATCCTTCAAATTTTTTTAAAGGTTCAAAATCCCATTATATTAGGAAATAATTAACAATTAAATGAGTGGTTTAAATTTTATAATCAGAGAGTTAATCCTTGAAATTAGATTTTAAATTCCTAAAAATAAGTCGCATGATTGTGTATTTTTTAATTATTATTAATTACTGATTATTGATTAATATATTTCATTTTGAGTTTTTCTAACATTTTGGAAAGTTTATCATACTCATTTAAGGATACAGCTTATTAAAAGAAATGTTACACTATTTTCAGGTTTATAATTAGCATCATATATGCAATTCAAAATATGTAGACTTATTTAAAATATTCATTGACTTTACAAATAACGTGTAAAATTGGTAGTAAAAATATTCAATAATTTTAATAATGTGCAATGACTTACACCAAATTGCACTAAATCTCAATGACTTTATACGTTCTTCTATATTTGTTATTTTTATATTTATAATTTCATATTTTATATTTTTATATTTTATATTTTATATTTCATATTTTTATATCTTATATATTATTATCTGGTTGTCAATTAAAATTACCTTGCTTAACTACATGATATTTTCCTCAACATTTACCTTTTACCAAATTTAAAAAACCTACAGTTTTTCAACCATTTATTCAAAAAGTCAACCTTGATTATTTCTTCAATTTTGGTAAGGATTTCAAATTTCAAAATTTCAAATAAATTAAATTTTAAAAAAAATTACAAACTAATTTATATGTACTATAGATTACAAGACTCTATAAGTATCCATACCTTCTCATTCTCACCAGACACTACTCATTTAGTTCTTTATCTCGATTACTCTGCAAACCAAGGTAAGATGTTCTTAGTTTTGTATAATTATAATCTTATTTCATACATCACAGTATATTAAAGTAAATTATCTTTTTGTTATATAGATACATGGACTCCGAAAATGTATCTATACTAAACGTCATTGATGTTTTACAAGGCAAATTCTCCATCAAGGTTCGACTAATCAGAATGTGGAAGCAGCTGTTATGGAATAATCCAAATGAAATAGGCTCAGTAGAGATGATTATCATGGATGAACAGATTACAATTGTATAAAAGTTCTACTACATTTTTCATTCCTTTAAAACTGTATAAAAATTGGTTACTTTCTGCTTCCTACCAAACTAATATTTTTGTGTTCAATACTTATACTACAACATCATTTTAATCACGATGATCATACATTCACATAAACTACAACTCATATCTATGCATAAGGTACATTATATGACATATGTAGGGAAACAAGTTACATGCCTAAGTTTTGATCAGATTCTTTTATAAGTTTGAGAAACATCTTCAAGAGAAAAGTTATTATGTTATAAACAATCCCACTTTAGGGTACAACAACTCAAAGTACAAATACATCTCCAACGAAAACAAAGTTTGTTTTCACTATAAAACAACACTAACAAGAGCCTAAGATTTTGGTGGATCAACATATGGTTTCACATTTGCATCCTTTCAGGGTATACTAGATCAGGAGGTGGAACAGAACAGGACCATTGGTAAGTTTCATTTATTTTAACATATTTCTTTTATTTTATGTATTTTAAATGATCACCGTAATATGTTTTGTACAAATTGCAATACTTATGGTAACATTCTTTTGTGTCTTATGTATTGATGTTATTGGTTATGTTACCAAATGTTTCAACCAGACAAGTTTAAAAAAAAGATGGCACCGAATCTGTGAGAACGAATCTGGAGATTGCAGATCTTGAGTGGGCGATGTTTTTGTTATTGTTTTTTAATTTCATATTTATATCCTTACGTCAATATTTAAAAATGTTTTGTTTTTTTCACGGGGCGAAAGATATTTCTAACTCTATGGGATGAATACTCCGAACAAATGTCTCATTATATATCAAGTAATCCAGATCTCGATGATCATGTAGTGATTATCTTGCAGTTTGGAAAATTGAAGTTTTTCAAAGGTTTTTCCGCCCTATTATCTTTTTTTCACATAGAAATATAAAACTTATAATACAAGAAATAATTTGTCTTATATTTGTTTTCATAAAACTGTTATCAGGGCGTCCATATATTAACAACTTCTTCACGGTCAGTAAGCTATTGATCAACACCGATCTTGATGAAATCGTTTCCTTTAAGAAAATCTATATTACTTTTCATTTGATATATGATATTTTGATTTTTATTTATATATGATTTTAATAAATAAATATTACACGTAACTATATACAGTTTGGTTGCAAATTCGGATGGTGTAACATCATCAAGTAGCCGTGGATTTGTTTCATCCATCATCTCCGGTGTTGAGGATGAATTTCTATGTAGGTTTCCTTTATGCAATATTGCAGAAGTATTTGACATTCGTGAGGTACGCTTATTTGTCTAAATATTAAATAATGTTAGTAGTTAATAATCAAAACTATATGATAATTAAGGTTTTATATACGAAATTTTACAGGTAAAGTCAGTTATAATACTTGCTACAATAAGGGGCATATGCAGAGATCAACCATGGTTTTATATGGTGTGTAAGCATTGTAACATGAAGGTCACAACAAAGTATGTCACCACTAAAATTGGCGACAGATCTGATGATTTTATGGAAAAGAAGATAATGGAATGCAGTAATGTTAGATGCAATCATCTTGTTGTCTCTGCATTCCCAAAGTAAGTAAAAGTTTCATGATTGGTTATTTTATTTATAACCACGTGTATTACACGAGTTCTAACAATAATACCTAATAAACAAGTAAAATTGAAAGACACTTGTCACCTCCACATTATAAATATATAGACAGAGTAGAGTAAACAGCCATTTGTGTTTCTTTAGATGCAATCCTAACCATTTAAAATACCCTTAACTACCCTCAAATCAAATCTCAACCTTTATAAATCCACAATTTTGACAGTTACCTCATTTGTGTCAATCACATGATCGACCTCCTCATTCACGCCGATCACCCACGTCTTCACCTCCTATTCACTAACGTAATCTCTCTTCATTAACCGATGGTCTCTTCATCCCCTATCACACAACCATCCACTGCAATGGGAGGTTATTTCTTTCACGCTAACGGCCGAATTCTACTAGCTTCACCGTCGCCATCAGCCAAGCACCACCCTTCTCCTTCGCCGCCGCCGTCAATGTTCCCAGGTATGCCACCCCACATCTCCACTGTCGAATTGGCTAATTTGGCTTTTGGTTTATTTAGTTTTTCAGACTGGTAGGATAACCCCATCCATAGGTACACGATTCTGATTCTGATTTCTAATTTCTGGTTTCTGGCTTCTAAAGATGAAACTATGTGTCGAAGGTTGGAGAAATGCTAGGGTTTACGTTCAAATCGAATTGGGGGAAGATATTCTAGGGTTCCATCATTATAATTTTGGGTAAGAAATTCTTGGGTTTTCTGTATCGTGTAGGTTTTGATTGTTGATTTTTTCTTCAATTTTGGTGTTTATGTATTTAGGTTTTGATTCATTTTTGTTAATTCTATCCAAACATAAGGAAAAAGAATAAAAAATTTAAAAGTAGGTAAATGGCGGAAATAGTGTCGATTGGTGTTGGGTGGCCAATGTTAGCAGTGGTGGATGTGTATAAAAATTTAAAAGCATTTGACACCATAATTAAGAGGGAGCATTGTTATTTTTATTTTAGCATTATCATTTAATTGATTCAGATTTTCTTTCTTTTATTTTCATGGATTATCAGGTTTTGGTTGCTCTTTAAAATGTAACCCCGCTTAGGTATTCTTTTCCTCAATTTTGGTAAAAGAAATCTATGTTTTAAGCTCTTCCCATAACCTTGTGTTTGTTGGGGATTGAATTATAATTCTTCTGTTTTCTTTATATTTTTATAGATTTCCATTGAAGTGCCAAATTGGAGAGGCAATTCCGGTCTCATGGATGGCAAAGTCAATGGGTAAAATTTACTCTCCTCTATTCTACACTATTTTCTTTACAGATAAAAACCCTCATTTGGGTATTTAACTAAACTCAGGTTAAAATCAAACCCACAAACTAATTTTAAAAAAGATAAAATCTTGATAGTTAAATCTATTATGAAGGTGGATCTTGTAGGAGGGTACTATAATGCAGGCCCCCAAATTCATGCCCAATTTTAAAAAAACTTTACCCAGATCTGCATTTTTATTCATGGAGTAAAACAGAAGCAACGACAGTGATAGGATAGCAAAAAAAGATTCCGACCGGAGGATGGAAGAGGATACTATTGAGTATTAATCATGAAGTTTTAATTTGTAATTTTAATGATAATGACAACAACAGCTTTGTGGCAATGCCGGTGGTGGATGCTGGATTGGTAATAAGCTAATAGGATTGCTTCAATTGAAGTTTTTTCTGCATTGATTTGCATGTCAGGTGACTTTAAAATGATGGTTTGTATGCCATATATAAGTTTCGTTAGATGGATAAATCATTGTGATTATATGGTGCCTATTTTGGAAACACCCATGTTTGCATTAGGTGGGATGAATTCTTTTTTTTACAACAATAGTTTGTTTCAATACACATTTTTATTTGCCATTATATGCTTAATTAATACATTGTGATGAACTACATGGTAAATTTGCTTTTACTTTTACTTGTGGGATGATATTTATTAAATGCATGAATCAGTTTTCACTTCATTACATAAGGTAAAACTCGAATACTGATGCCCATAATTTTGTTCTTCACCTTTTGTTTTATGTTATATAATAGAGGAACCTACAACGCAAGATCATTCTTTGAGATTCAGGAATCTAAAGATGAGCCTTTATTGCTACCCAAAGTGAGGACCTATTCATCCCTTTTCTGCCTATGAATTGGTGTTCCCTTTTGGTTTAAGTTGTTATGCTTACTAAGTACTAACATGGACAATATTATTTCACATTGTAGGAGAAAAAGGGTCGTGGGTCACCACCTTTGTGGTACATTAGTGCTAATGAACTGGACTCCTTGTCAGCGTAAGTGTTTATACAAAAAAATGTTATTTGAAAAAAACAGGCAAACCTATCGCTAAAGTTTATTAATATTATTTTTAGTATCTAAAAAAGTAAAGTTTTTGTTTTAATTTAATTCAGTTTACTCCCTATATATTCGCTTCAGATATTAATTTTTAGGAAAACTTATAACGGATCAAGCAATCCAAATATACAATATAATGTCTTTATAAGTATAATCCACTTTAAATGGGTCAAAACGACCCGTACACAGTTGATGAAATCTTTATAAGCTTAACGAAATCATTTGATGTACACTTTATAAGCATAACACACTTGGATTGGGTAAAAACGACCCGTACATAGGTGTGACATCCTTTTGTTTGTTGATGTATTAGGCAGCTATGTGTTGACTTTTTTTCTTTACTTCTGACACGATATTTTTACATAATTATTGATTACTAAATATAATAATGGATTATACAAATATGACTTTTATTTTTTTGTAACAGGTAAGAGATAGATGTAGTAGTGTCAACGGTGGTGGTGGCCGGAGTGCTGTTGGTTCGATAATGAACCAACCCATTTTGCGACCTTACTACATACAAGTTTCTATGTACTTGATCGATAACCAACATGAGATCGATTCTGGCATCTCTAGACGTGAGGTGACCAATGCGGATACCAAAAGTCCCAGTCCATCATGCGTTCGCCATGCGCCAGACCAAAAACAAGAAACAAAATGCCAATTAACCTTGAGGAAGAATACGAGAAGCCCAAGCGCCTTAAGAAGTAGATCAAAGTTCGTGTTTCGTGAAGCATTCCACACATGCTTCCCCCTTTCTACCATATGTGAGTGTTAATTGATATTTTCATTTTAAGCAATATGACTCGCTCCCACGTTTCAATAGTTCAGCAGTTAAAGTTTTTTTTTATTGTTTTGAGGTTCTTTTGGTGTAGTCGGTCATTTTTGCATCACAATTTAATCGAGTTTTACCTTGCTTTCATACAAGTACTGTTTTTTGTCATCACAAGTTAATCGAGTTATGACATTATGCATTAAACTACCCTGCCACCGGACGGGTATAAAACTAGTTTCACGGGTTCTAACACTAGTCTAACCTAATAAATCAATATCTTTTACGCCACGTGTCACTTGATTAAGCAACCAATACTTTTATTTTCCTGCCAAAATGTACCCCAAATCAAGCCAGTCTCACTCTTGCGTGATTTTAGCAGTGATTTTAATATTTCAATTCTTCCATATTTATTAATACAACGTAATTTTTTCTTCCATTTTGAAGGTTCCTGATAGTGGCTTTAGTATCTTGGAAGTATGAAAACCCTTTCAAATTGAAATCGAGTCAACATATTCATAACTTCCAAATTGAAATCTGCAATTAATCTTGGCTATAAATCAGGGAATTTTCTAAAAATTTACATAAGGTTTCGATATAACTTAAAAAAAAAGATTATAACACACTTTTTCAACCTTTCCATCATTCGCAAATTAAGAAAATTTCCAAATTTTCGGTAATACTCTCTTCCCTGATTTTAAAGTAAAATGATTTATAATGAACTCGATTGCACAACAACCGTCTACTAAACTTTAACATCCTTCTCTGTTCAACCATAAACGTACGTTCGCAATCGACTCCACCTTTCGAACGTAAGTTCGTCATCCTATTTAATCTTATGAATCTTTATTCTGTTAACGAATCAAAGTCTTAGGTTGTGTTATTTCGTTGGGAAAGAAAATACATTCTTATTTCATGTAAAGAACCTCAGATTTAACAAACTAATTTTGTATTCTTAAACATCATAATTTTATTATTGCTACTTTCTATTTTCTAATTTTTATTCAAAATTTTAGGTTCCGAATTCAAATTAGAGTACAAGATTGTACCGATGCAGTTTCATTGACATTATTTGATCGTGATGCTATCAAAATTTTGAAAAAATCTGTCCTCGATTTGGTTGAAAAAATTAAAGAGATACACCTTTTTCATAAATGTTAAACTTAATATAAAAAAATAAGGTTGCAAATTCTACATTTATTACGTTACTAGGTTAAAATCTCGTGTATTACACGGGTTGAGAAAATATAATATTATATACTTACTAATAAAAAATTTGTATTTTAATGTAATGTTATATACTTAATAATAAAAAGTTTATATCTTTAAAATCCGTATATTACACAGTTTGAATACATTAATTTCTATTTAATATAATTTGACTTACTTCACTATTTAGTTAAAAACAAAAGTTAAATAATGAAATTTCAAAGTTTATTAAAATAAGAGATAATTTAAAATAAATGTGTTTTATTAGTATAATTAATATTTTTCTTTAAAAACAAAAGTTACTTAATGTCTAACTTATTGATGTCTACAATAATGCAGCCTTCGAAATCTGACTCGCTTAATATCACAATGATAGATTTTCAGTCTCACGAAACGATTACTTTGAAGGTGTTATCTACTATTTAGTAAATTTTAATTTCTACATCATGATTTATAATTATCTTATTTTTTATTTTAAATCTTAAATATTATTCCTATATTACTTAAAATCGTTAATTATACGTAATTTCAGTCATAATAATTACTTATAATTCTATTAATCTTTTCATTTTAATTGTTCAACCCGTGTAATACACGAGTATCTATCTTAGTAATATAATATTTAACTAAATAAAAAATCAATATCAACTATACCAATTCAACCGTTGACCATTTGATGCAATGATAGCCCAAGACTTCCCGTAGTGGAGGTTTTGAGTTCGAATCCTGACCACAGCAAAAAAATGGTCTGTGGTCAGGTAGGGGGGTTCGAATCCTAACCACAACAAAGAAATGGTATGTGATCAGGTCAGGGGGAAACCCAATCATCCTGAAATATCTACGTGTTGTCGTTAAAAAAAACTATACCAATGCAAAACATTTAAAATTAATTTCATTATTTTGTTTTTTATTTCTTCATTAGGCAGTTCAATAGTGGCCGTCTGTTTCGACTATAATTATGTTGCCCTAATTATTCACCCATCGTCTGTTGGCGCTAATCACACACCCCAAATTTGATCCGACGACTGCAAAACCGGTAGGAATCAGAAATCATCTCCATATTACAGGTTTATTCAAGCCAAATTACAGATTACTGATTCATTTGTTACAGTAACAGATGGCATTCTTGACTCCTATTTCATCATCATATTTGCCGAGACTGTACTCCCGATTATCAGCTCACGATGCCGCTGCGGAGGCAAAGTCTATGGTTTGCTTATCAAATGCATACTCTCTCCTTCACCGCACTTCCACCTGCAAGTAAGGTTTCACTTATCACTTTGTAATTGATGCTAGAAACTTCGACTATGCAGTTGTTTAATCATTTGCCTTATTTCCTAGTTGCATGTTGTTCTCTTAGATTCCATTCCTTTGCATGTTTGATTGGCTAAGAGAAGGAATTGGAACTAATTCCAACAAAATCCTTAGGTTGATGGAATTTAGAATCCCTCAGCATTTCAAAGGAAACCTCAGAAATGTTTATAATTTACGTAATAACCCTAGCCGTTTTTCTTTCCATAAAAGTTATTTGAGTTTGGATTTTGTTTTATATTTTTTAATTACAAGGAGTAATTTTGGTCCTGCAAAAAGTTGTATATTTAACATGAAAGTAAAGTGAAAATCGCTCTAAAGCTACAGGTGTATGTAAAAGGAGTACTAAAGGAAGTTCGTTAAGATAAGGGTATACATGTTCATCACTCCTTGGGAGTTGGGTTATCAGTAATGTCTTGTAAAATTTCCTTAAGAGATTCATATTTGGTCCTGCAAAAAGTTGTTCAGGCTGCTGGTTCAGAAATATTGTAATGCAAAAAGATTGAAGTTGGTGCCGTGTATCAAGAATGAGTAGCTGTCACTTTTCTATATACAGATCAAGAACTTAAAAAAAGTATACAATATCATGTAAATGATGATATTGTTTCCACATTTTGAATGTCTAGCTAATCTCTATGCACTTTATCTTTCACTTCCTTATAAGCTCATGTTTCATCGTTAAGCTCTAAAGTTATGCATATAATTTGCAATTCAGAGCAGGTTTTTCTTCCCATTTGGAAAAAAGCGAGTCCTACTACTTCAAAGTTTCCTCTTCAGTTACAGGTCTAAATTTAAGTCCTTTTGTCACCGACTACAGTCTATATGCATTCAAATTGCTGTGCGGTATGGCTAGAGTCACTTTTTTTTTACATACATTCTGTTTGCTTTTATCAACCTGTCAGATTTTTCAACACCTGAAGTTCCTGTGGAGTCTTCAATTGTCAAGGGTGATACATGGTCAATCCATAAATTTGGGGGCACCTGTGTAGGAACTTCTCAAAGAATCCAAAATGTTGCCAATATTGTTATGGAAGACAGTTCTGAAAGAAAGCTGGTTGTTGTCTCTGCAATGTCCAAAGTTACAGATATGATGTATGATCTTATTGAGAAAGCACAATCACGAGATGATTCATATGAATTGGCACTTGATGCTGTATATGAAAAACACAAGTTGACTGCACTTGACCTACTTGATGGGGATGAACTTGCTAGTTTCTTGTCTACTCTCAGTCTTGATATCAATAATCTGAAAGCAATGCTACGTGCAATATATATAGGTTTTAATCTCCCCTGTTGCTCTTTTTCTACCTTTTATGTGTTTTAGTATTTTTACAAGTAATGAATAATAGTAGTAGTAAGAATAAAAATAATAACAACAATAATACTAATGTCTTTATGTTGTTCAGCTGGACATGGCACAGAATCTTTTTCAGCATTTGTTGCGGGACATGGAGAGTTATGGTCTGCTCAGATATTGTCATCTGTCCTGAGAAAGGTGATTACTTTTGATATTTATTGTACTTTAAATATGAGTGAGTTTAAGATTCTTTGTAGTTTTTATAAGTTTAGATATTTTTACCAGGGTGGGATTGATTGTAACTGGATGGACACAAGGGACGTCCTGATCGTTACACCTGCTGGTTCTAATCAAGTTGATCCTGATTATGAGGAATCGGAGCAAAGACTTGACAACTGGCTCTTGAAAAATCCTTCTAAGGTAGTAGTTGCTACTGGTTTTATAGCTAGCACACCTCAAAATATACCTACAACTTTGAAAAGAGATGGGAGCGACTTCTCTGCTGCTATCATGGGTGCTTTATTCAGGGCCCGCCAAGTGACAATTTGGACAGATGTTGATGGTGTGTATAGTGCAGATCCCAGAAAAGGTTAGTTGTGGCATTTTAGTAGATATAACATAGCTACTTCATGTTGCTGAAATGTATTTTAAGCATCACTAGCTTTTATAAAGAACAAAATGTTTTGCAGTTAGCGAGGCTGTCATATTAAATACCTTATCTTATCAAGAGGCATGGGAAATGGTAAACTTATTCATCTTTTCTGGTTATACCCTGAAGATTTCTAATCAATTTTTGTAACTAATCTGAAATGCTTGATGCAGTCATATTTTGGGGCAAATGTTTTACATCCTCGAACTATCATTCCAGTGATGCAGTATGACATTCCCATTGTTATAAGAAACATCTTCAATCTCTCTGCACCTGGAACAAAGATTTGCAGGGAACCTATCACGGTCATTGAAAATGAAGAAAATCAAAAATTTGAAACTTATGTGAAAGGCTTTGCAACCATAGACAATTTGGCCCTTGTAAATGTTGAGGGGTGAGTTCTCTTGCAATTTGTGCCATCTTCAGCTTTCAGGCCACTTTATTGTCTTCACCTATTTTCTTTACCTTTTTGTATGATTTGCGCCTATGTAACGGTTTCTCAGAACTGGAATGGCTGGTGTTCCGGGTACAGCAAGTGCCATTTTTGGTGCTGTAAAAGATGTTGGAGCTAATGTCATCATGATTTCTCAGGCATATTTCTTCTTTGTCCTATAAATCGTATACATAATTGCTTTCTTATGTCAAGTGTAGTCTTGTTACAGGCTAGCAGTGAACATTCTGTGTGCTTTGCTGTGCCTGAGAAAGAAGTGAAAGCGGTTGCAAAGGCATTAGAGGCTAAATTTCGTCAAGCTTTGAATGCTGGACGTCTTTCTCAGGTTATGAGCTTTGACTCAAATCAAATATTGCTCTTTAGTTTGTATGGTCAAAATTTAAGCCTTTTCTTAGTTTGATAATTTTGGGACACTAGGAATTGAAAACAAGAAATTTTGGTGGTACCTTCTAGAGTGTGATTGCTTGGATATGTTTTTTTCTGAAAGAAGATAATGTGTAGTAGAAGAGCAAGATTATTGGGAGTTGCAACATATGATCTGTATGTTTATATTTTTCATTTGAAGACAAACTTAATACACAATATAAGAATTAATTTGGGAAATAGTACCGAATACCGTTTACTGTAACTCAGGATCGTGATGCTGTTTAATTTAGCTCTCAACCTTGTATTTTGCAGGCTCCCACTCCCAGTAGGCGCATCTTTTAAGCATAAGTTACTTGTTTGAGAATATAGAATTTTAGGTCCATGATAGGTACTTGTTTGTAAGATTTTTCACTTTATACTTCTTCGTTGCAAAATGTAGCAAGCATAGTGCCTTTTTTCCTTTTTCTTTCTTGGTCTTTCTGTGACATGTATAGAATTGTAAGCTGGATGTGCATCCGCCATATTATGGTGTATTTCTTTGAATGTACAGATCAAGGACTTATATTTGTATCCAATCTTAGGACTGTTTACCTATTTACACTGTGGATACATCCTTACGTAACTTGTCCTGTTTTTGTGTTCTTCCAGGTTGCAGTAATTCCAAACTGTAGCATTCTTGCGGCAGTTGGCCAGAAAATGGCCAGCACTCCAGGTGTCAGTGCCACTCTATTTAATGCACTTGCAAAGGTCAGTAATTCACACCTTCATTTGTCATACATGTTATATGGTCTGCATGCTATAATATTATTCTATAACCTCTTCACTGCTACATATGCTTTCTGTACAGAAATTTTAACAATTTAGTTTTTGTTAATTATGACATGTGCAACTTTTTGCAATGCAGGCTAATATTAACGTTCGAGCTATAGCACAAGGATGCTCAGAGTACAACATCACTGTAGTTGTCAAAAGGGAAGATTGTGTAAGAGCCCTAAGGGCAGTCCACTCAAGATTCTATCTTTCGAAAACATCAATAGCAGTTGGCGTCATTGGGCCTGGGTTGATTGGTGCCACTTTACTTAATCAGCTTAGGGATCAGGTATATTTTACATTTTATATTGTTTTTGTGCATATTTTCTGTACTTGAGAGCATTTCATTAAGTTTTGAACAAACTTTTGCAGAATCTTTGAAAAAAAAGCCTAACCTAGATGAGTCATACTATTTTTCTTAAATTCATTAGCTGCTTAATTTGCTTGCTTCCATCCAAACAAAGTTCTACTTTTTTTATACAAGGCAAACAAAAACAAACAAACAAACGTACCCAGTAAAATCCCACTCATAGCAAAGCTATTGGTAGAGTCTGGGGAGGGTGGGATGAGGGCAAACCTTTACTCTATCTCAGGGGATAGAGAGGCTGCTCCCATTGAGACCCCTGCTCCAAAAACCTCTTTTTTTACGTGGACAGATAGTAATCCAGATGACATTAAATGTAGTTAAGGGAATAGTAACGATGATAATAGTAAAGTTCGCTAGCATAAAGTGGCATGTAAAACTATAGCAATAATGATAGTAGCAAACTTCCGTTAGCATAAAGTGGTGAGTGAACTATAGCAACAACAGATAAACGAGCAGGGATACAAGGCCAATAGTTGTATTTTAATTTCTTCTGAACACATTAAGATGTTTCTTTGCAGGCAGCAGTCCTGAAGGAGAAGTCTAAAACTGACTTACGTGTCATGGGTATCATTGGATCAAAGAAAATGCTGCTGAGTGACTCGTAAGTTGTGTAAATATGCCGTGATATCTTTACTTATATTTTGATCACTATGCATAAAAGTATCCTTTTAAGTAGCCTCTGTTCCTGGAAGTCACCTGCTTATCATTTCATATTAAGAACACCAAAGATTAGTCACGTACAAATAAGTCTAGGGTGTCACGAGGATTGTTCCGAAGATTGTTTGTTAACAACCCTCAGCTTCTGTAATAATCTTTTTTCACACTGAAACCTTAAGGGTCGCATAGCTGTTTACAATGGACAAAACATCAGTACTTTTTGCTAAAAAGTCGAATATTCCCTCTCATAATGTTTTTCTATCTGTTGCAGGGGTATCGACCTTTTTAAATGGAAAGAACATCTGAAGGAGAAAGGAGAAAAAGCTGATATGGAGAAGTTTGTTCATCATGTGCATGGGAATCATTTTATTCCTAATACGGTATTAGTAGACTGTACATCAAGCACGAATGTTGCAGACCACTACCATGACTGGTTACACACAGGAATTCATGTGATCACCCCTAATAAGAAAGCAAATTCTGGACCACTTGATAAGGTAACACATTTGATGTAATCTGTAGTGGGGCATACAAGTTATCAAATTATTTCTAGGTGTTGATGGATCCCTATATATGGTGCAGTATTTGAAGCTGAGAGCTCTTCAAAGGCAATCATTCACCCATTACTTTTATGAAGCTACAGTTGGAGCTGGTCTGCCAATCATGCATACTTTACGAGATCTCCTTCAAACAGGGGATAAGATTATAAGAATTGAAGGAATTTTCAGGTCATTCAAGCAACCCTGTTTCTTATTTGTTAAAAGACAATTCCAGTACTTTGATAAGGAAGTAAATGTAAATCTAATACAAACACCATAATTACAACCTTACTCACCAGTTTTTCTAGTTTTCATTTGAAGAGAGCGAGAACGATGAGAGATAATGTTCATTGACCAATTCTTTGAAGGAATAGACTAGCCAAAAAAAAATTACAGGTGACCATTTTGAGTACCCGTAAATTGTGGGTGCTTGCGGGTTGATATGTATTCTTTAAGTTTTATTGAAATAGTTATTATCTAATTGCTAGTTAACTGTTAAGCACAATGAAAACGAGTTCAAATATGATATAATTGTTTTTTGTTTAATCTAATTGTTTTGGTTTCTAATGCGATTTACCATGTTGTTTTTTTAAGATATGTCTTTTTCCTCTAACTAAGGATTAAGTCTATTTTAACTTGGTTGGTTACTGTATATGTTAATTAACATTGAGGTTTCTCTCCTTTCAACATTAAAAATTTTGAAGTTAATGAAATGGATGAATTTAATTTGGTTTGGTTTGGTTTGGTTTGGAAATGGATGAATTTGTTCTCATAACATCACTTATCTGTCTCTGCAGTGGGACATTGAGTTATATATTCAATAATTTTGTCGACACACGAGCATTTAGTGAAGTAGTGATGGAGGCAAAAGCAGCAGGTTACACTGAACCAGACCCTAGGGATGATCTTGCTGGAACAGATGTGGCCAGAAAGGTATTTTAAATGGAAATATACATATATAAATATATTGACGATGCACGACTTTTCATTTTCCTCAAATTACTGGTTGTGGGTTCAAGTTTCACGGAAGACATTATTTACCCTTTTAGAAAACAATAAAATGAACTGTATTTACCTTTCCTTTGACTACTGATATTCTATATTCCAAATAACTTGGCAATATCATTTTTGATATTCTGTTTGAGATGCATTTCACAAGCATTAACTTATACTTATTGCTCTTGCTTGCATTTAGAACATTTAATATATCCTTTGCAAAGGTATATTTGCTATTCTTCTGTCCCCCTCCATATATGGTGTTATGGTTTTTAACCAATATTGCAGGTTATAATTCTTGCTAGAGAATGTGGTCTAAATCTTGAACTTTCAGATATCCCTGTTCAAAGCCTTGTGCCAGATCCATTAAAGGTGAGAATTTTTACTATCATTTTTTAATTCTATATCCAATTCCATAAACCTCCGCTCTTCTGTGAGTTAATAACTATTTGGTCTGGTGAATTAATTTATTTTCATTATATACGTGAGAACATGAAGCAAATGGTACCAAGCATATTTAAATACATCCCAGATGACTTATAGTTTATGACCATGTGCTAAAGTGGATTGCAGTACGCTATGACAAGTATGCTGCTGTTTTGTTTTGTACAAATTTCGTATTTAACCAAGCCTGTAGAAAAACAGATTTTGGCAGTTTTATTTTTATGTGGATTATGGATGGTTGCATGGGGATAAAAAACAGGATAAAATGAGGTAGAAACATAGACTAAATGATTAACTACAGAAATATTAAATACATGTTCATATTCCACAAATATCATATACATGCTCATATCTAGCCTTAAAAAGGTTTTCGGAGGTAAAAATGTGCAAATTATAAACATAGTGAAACATACAAGTATGTAAATACATTGATACAAACACATGACAAACAAACACACACACACACACCTACACGCGTGCATGCATACATACATATGCATCTCGTCTGTCTTAACAAATGCATAACAAATACTTGCATTTATATATATATATATATATATATATATATATTATCCATTGTTAGATATAACTTTTTGTTGAATTTCAGGAAACTGCATCAGTGGACGATTTTATGCAGCAGCTTCCATCCTTTGACTCAGATATAGCTACCAAGAGGCAAGCTGCGGAGGATGCTGGAGAAGTAAGCAACTTTTACTTGAGATATTTTTGTAAATAAATCGAAGAAAATTACTTAATGTGTAGTTGTGTACTACCTGTTGCGACATACACTAAAATGCTCTAACCCGTTTCCCGACTCATCCATCTTGCCTTCTCTAGTTTTCTTGAATTTTAATGTGGATGTTGATTGGCTTATGTCTAATATTGTTTATTTTTTCATCAGGTTCTAAGATACGTCGGGGTTGTGGATGTTAAAAATCAGAAGGGAGCTGTCGAGTTGCAAAGATACAAAAAGCAACACCCGTTTGCCCAGCTGTCGGGTTCTGATAATATCATTGCTTTCACAACAGAAAGGTACAATAAACAACCTCTAATTGTTCGTGGTCCTGGAGCCGGAGCAGAAGTAACCGCAGGTGGTGTTTTCAGTGACATATTAAGGCTTGCCTCCAATCTCGGTGCCCCTTCGTATTAATTGTACATGTAAATCGCCCTCCTATATGATAAACAATAAACCTATCCAGGTTTTGGTGCAATCATGGATTTTAGGGTTTAACGACGCCAGGACAGTCATTTAAGCAGTGGTAATCTTCTCAATTTTCTTGCTTTTACGTTGATTGTTGGTTCAAGTTTTACCGGGACGATTCTGGAATCAAATGTTCATGTGACAATAGCAAGTGTGGTTGGGGATGTTATGCTGTTAGATGGCTAAATGTACAATTGATGTTTGTCTTGAGTGGTTATTTAAAGCTTTTAAGAATCGAGTCGATGACAATTTAGTCTTCGCCATTTATATTGTTGCCATCACTATCACATACGCTTAGCAAATGTAAGCGATTATAAGAGGTTTTATAACCTAAAGCAATAAAATATAAACGAATAACGTTTGAAAAAAACTACCGTATCTCTATGGTGACTAAAAAATCCTGCCTCCCCTGAGTTTTTCTTCAAGCTCCGCCACTATTTGTAGGTGACGGCTTTTTTGGTAGGCTTCTGTTAGTTACTATGAAGTCTTAGGAGAGAGATGAAGTCGACAATAGTTTGAGAGAGAGGGATGGGGAAAATGGAGGAGTGAAGGCTAGATATATTAGATGAAAAGAATGAGTCATGAGTAAGACCATAATCCTTATTTCTCTATTTGCTTAAGTACCACAAATAAGAAGGGTTAAAAGTTGTTCTTGGTGATTTTAATATCATTAATGTCATTTTATGTAACTGGGTTTGCTTAAGATCAGATAGGAAACTAGAATATACATTGGTTTGAGTTTGGAGGTGTGACACGCTTAATCAAAACTATTCTAATTTCTGAAATAACGGAACATCTGGGGTTCTAGGGGCGAAACCCTTAGACCATGGGGGGTTCCAAAGGGGCACCACCCCCTTGGCGAGATCTAAGGGGCAACGCCCCTAGTGGGATCCAAGAGGCAACGCCCTTGGCAAGAATTTCACTGACCGAGAAGTTGTTTCAGATTTGTCAAATTGATTAAAAGTTGCATGATTTTGGATCACAGAAAGAACGGATAACAGTAGCAATTGCTCTTCGGTAGCAACTTGGTCATCAACAACTTCATGGGCAAACCTTCAATAGCAACATAGTTACTATTGATGTGCAAGCCATCATAGTTGCTATTGATGGAGTTCCTGCTTATGTAACTGTATAACTGCAACAGTTATAACCAACAAATGTGATGCCTTTTTATGAAGAGTTGCAAAAGTTCGTTATGATCGTCCAACCCTTACTCGTTCTTTGGAAATTACTTTATGTCTTATCTGATTAGAGATTTTGTGCACCCATGAAAGGGCTTTAGTCTGAAGTGAATTCCATACTTGATCCAGAAAACTATTTAGAACAATCACGAATCTAGAAAACCTACAACTCTCACGATTAATATATATATATGTGCGTGTGTGTGTGGAAAAGATCTCTTGAGAACTCATAAATACTTAAGAACCGTGAGAACTCGCGTAAAAAGCAATCAAAACAATTTTTTTTATTTTTACTACCTTTATTATTAAAATGAAACATAAAAAAATGATTTATCTCTCCAACTAATTCATCTCTCATTTGTAAATGATTCTTAAAAATTTTGCACATGTGTAAATGATATAATCTTACATATGTGTAAATGGTAAACTTACACATGTATATATATTTTTTTAATATATGAATACATGTTAATTTACATATATAAATTCATTTTTTATATTGTATTCTATTAATAGAGGTAGTAAAAGCAAAAAATAAATGGGTCTGATTGCTTTTTGTGAGTTCTCGTAATATTTAGAAGTTCTCAAATGTTTCGTCTCCTATATATACACACATATATTTTATATATGAAAAACATTAAATAATTAAAAATAACATAATGTCATATGTATGAAAATCATAAGTACTTCGTGTTGTGATTTATTGTCGTCAAAATCATTTTAGTATAATTGGATTTACTTAAAACCAAAGAGAAATAAGAATAAACATTGAGACGAGTTATGAGGTGTGAAGTGCACGCTTGTTTAATACTATTCTTATTTCATGCAATAAGAAACTTCGAGGTTCAAGGTGGTTGCGCCCCTTTATGTATATCATATTGGGGTTGGTGGCCCAATGGTAGAGGTAAAACCTTTTGGAACACCAAAGTTTGAGAAGGTTATGGTTCAAGTCCACTCCCATAGGAATAAAGAAATTTGCTTTTAAAAGATAAAGTAAAATCAAACCTGTGAAACTCACCAACTTTTTAGTTGACTCTCTTTTAAACCTGTTTTTCAGGTACCAATACAAACAATTAAGCTTAGGCATGGATTGCATTAAGCTAGGCCTTTGGAGAAACAAGAACTTGATGATTAGTGTTACCCTTTTGTGCATCTAAACTTGTTTGTGATACGAAACCATGTAGAAAAACTTGTACTCGTATCATGTATCAAACTAAACTATAAGTTAATTGAATGATAATGTTTGAGTTATCTTTATAAACAATGTGTTGTGAAATAGAAATCTGTTACATTCTCGTGTTTCCGCCCACGACGGGGTGTGACAACAATGAATCGTTACAACTCTCTATGAAAATGGGTGACTGTTGATGGTTATAACCACTCGTAACTAATACCGTTACACCAACAAACCACAATCAGTAGTAACAAGGTTACTACCAACCATAATTTCTACCTAAGTACAAAGTTACTTCCAATGCAACCTACATGGTTGTTATCGAACATCAGTAGTAAAATACTGTTGCTCTATCAGTTCATTTTTTATCATCGATTTCAAGCAGATTTTCACCATTCATGCAGATATGATGCATTTCCAATGAAGTATCTTTTAGACCCTAGACCCCGCAAGGGCGTTGCCTCCTCGACCCCATTGAGGCAGCAAGCACTGCCCCGGGCCCAGCCAAGGGGGTGATGCCTCTTGGATCCCCCTGGTCATTAGGGGGTTTCGCCCTCTTGAACCACTGGGTTCGAGGTAATTGAAATGAGCACATATTCATGTACATGTGTGAACTCCACACCTCCTAACTTGTAAGAATATTTATACGCATTTCTCTTTAATCTTAACTAAATCCAACTAAACTAAATCTGCTTTGATGACACTTAAATCACCATCATAAATTATTCTAAAAAGAAATCCCAAATCCATCACTAATCAAGAACATATGACTCATTTAACCATCATGAACTTGTTTCGAAACTCCACCTATATTGAGTTTTAAATTCATATTCGTTTATAATTCATTTTTTAAACCAAAGTATCAACACCATTTGGTTTTGTTAGTCCATCATAGTTGATGCAAAATGTTCCCATCCTGATGGATGGGCAATTGGGCATGGCCAATGCTCCAAACAAGGATCAAATATAAGTCTCCCATACAAGTGTGTTGAAAGTAATAATATTTTGTTTTTGCAATTGGCAACGATAAGATATTTATAGAATTTCCACTGTTTGGGACCTACAACTTTAAGTTTCTGTTTCCTTATCTTTTGGAAAATGCCATAACCAAAGCATATTTCTTGATTCTTTGTTCTTCGAATGCAACATCTAAAGATGTTTTCCCAATTTCCTCCTTTTAATCTGGTTTTCAAGCTGTAATTTTGACTTTTAAAAAATATATTATTATAACATGGGTCCATCAAAGTGATGGGGTACACATGCCAATTTATCAACCACCCAACACATCCGCGGTCTTTCTTGTAATGTTATTTACACGTAGCTGATCTAAGAATTGACAGACTCATATATGAAGCAATTGATAAATGCTAGCGGGATAGAAAAAAAAAATCCAACTTAAAATACGTATAACGTTTGATCTGTATAAAAAGTAATTTGCGTGTTACTTCATTAGGAAATTTATCAACTTTTCCAAAAGATTATTCTCTTTTATCTTTGTGGTTCTGCTCTGCTTTAGTTATCAAACTTAATACAAGATGATATACCATTTTAGGTAGGGTGGGTTGGCGGGTTGAAATATGCAACCCAAACACGACCCATATTCTTATTTGTGTCAAAAAATTAAACCCTAATCTGGATACATATAAATCGGGTCAACCCATACCTGACCCATTTAACCCGTTTATCTAAATGAGTCAAACGAATTGACGGATTGATAAGTGAGTATGAGCGTGACAAATGGTAATATGACGTTTAAAAAAATAACATTAATACAACTAACTCTATATATATTGAAATCAAAATCATAAACAACGATATCCAAAATCTAGTTCATTTATGGTAAACCGAAAAATAATTAAACAGTCATCTCTTGAAAAAGAAAAAAAGAAAACTTTTGGCATAAATCAATTCCTTTATGGTAAACACTAAATACAAAAGTAATTAAATAGTCTTTTCTAGAAAGGGAAAAAAAATTGAAACCTAAACGGGTTAATGGGTCAACCCGAACACGACCCGTTTTTTAAAACGGGTTCAAACGGCCAACCCAAAACCTGACTATTTTCATGTCGTGTTAGGAATTGCCACCCCTAATTTTAGGTTGTGTACAAAGAGGAAAACATAACTGCAAGAACATGCAGCCAATTTGACTATAACTTTGTCAAAAATACAAAATCTACCAACTTTGACAGCTTTAACACTATATTTTTTTAGAATAAACAAAAAAAACATTAGTAGTTTCATTTTTCAGAGTAATTAACTGCTAGAATATGCAGTAAACATGATTTAGATTAGTTTTAAAAACAAAAACTACCAACATTAGACTACCAAAGTTCATAATCTTTATAGTTTCCAGATAAATGCATGCTTATAAAGGTGATATGTAATTATCTCACTTTCCATTGTTGCTAATGCTGAATTAAAGCAGTGGCCTTAAATTGAGAATTGCATATACAATATACATATAACTGTGCAGATATTCTTGACATTTTAAAGTGCCAAGTGAATTATATGCCCTATCAGCAGGAATCATTGTTGATGCTGTTTCTCACCCTTTATTTATTACATAAATGCCATAAGACCTTAAGCTCTAATGAAGCATTCTTGATCATCCTTCAGGGAAAACAGTAGTTACAGTTTTGAAGAGTTTTCATAAGAATCATCAAAGACAGGGTATCTAGAATCTAATCCAAGAAATGATAATTTATGAAAAAAAGTATAAGCCAACATCATGACCTTAGTTGGCAGTAAAAAGAAAGAACATATCTGATCACATTAACGATGATCTCAACTAAACACTCTTGACAGAAGTTATAATCCCGGTTTACTGATGATGGGCATGCATTTAGCAACTCGCGATCACAGTACAATTCTCATCGGTTGGTGTCCACGCGCATCTATTTCCTTTTCTTTGGGAAAAATTCTTTTGTACCCATGTAACTTCAACCTTTATAGACCCTTTTTTCATAAATTCCTTTCTAGTGTGGTTCACAAGATATAGCTTTGGGTTTCAAATATATTGAGTGGTGAGGGAATCCTTGAGCCCATGACAAGTCACTATGTGTAGTTTCCTTATCTTAATTACAAACACCAAGGGCGCGGTTGACAATATATGGAAACAAGAAGATATATAAATAAATCCATCTTAAGGACCACTGGGTCACACTGCAAAAATCATTCCACCATCTAGGGAAGCTTTATACCTAAAATCTCTTGAGATGATAAGGATTCTACAATATCAAAAGGATGGAGCATTTTATACAGATTCTTAATCTTCATATCACCCCAAAGCAGGTCCCTCCATTTTTATAGTGGGAAGGATCTTAAAGCAGAGGACCTCAGCAAGTTGTCTAAATGAGGCCACCATCACTTTCTATTTTTCCTAGTTTAATTATGTCAACAATAATCCTTCAATACAAGCTTTTTAGACTCCAAAAAGCCTCACTTTCTGTTTTCTTTTTAGCTAGTCAAACTGGATTCTTTTGCTATGAGAAGGCAGTAAGCTAGTCCTCAGATATCATTATCATAAGATTAACCTCTCTTAAAGTGGCATCAATTAGTAAATAAATATCCTAAACGGTATGATTCGTGGACTTGAGAAAATAAAGGTATGGTGTAATAAATGATTATTTAAACTTTTAGAATATGTTAGTGACTTGGTATGTATATAACAATGTCCAACCAAAGATAGCATAATATCTTACAGTGTCGACATCCATGCTGTCAGCGCATCTATCTTCTATCCTAATGGGTCGGCTTTGAATCGGGGATCTAATACCATAAGCTAAGGAAATAAGTGCTATCTCAAAGCCACTTGCTGATGAAGTGATGACATTATAACAGACAAGAATAAGACTGAAGAATATATAGTGTTTATTAGTTACCACTATTTAGAAAGTAACTAGTCTAACTTTCTTATGTTGTGGGTCGCCAATGGACCGAATAACATAATATTGTATGTTTTCATAAAGATAAAAAGAAAATTTTATTCTCCACCTTGCTCCACCTTGCATCTTTCTCTTCTTATTTATAGGGAGGCAGCATGGCAATCTAATGCATACCATCTCCTTGACTTCAGTCTTCTCCTTTGACTGAGGCATTTTGTATCTTTTGACTTTCCATTTGATTTCAAGTCTATACTTTAATGGCATCAAGCTCTATGACGTCTTCACGCAGCTCTGGGTCCACGTGGACACAGAGACAAAACAAGCAGTTTGAAGAGGCTTTAGCTTACTACAACAAGGACAGTCCTGACAGGTGGCATAACATTGCTAGGGATGTTGGTGGGAAGTCAGTTGAGGAGGTGAAGAGGCATTATGAAATCCTTGTGAGGGACATCATGCAGATTGAATCAGATCAAGTTCCTTTACCTAATTATAGGGATATTGGAAGCAACGGCCGTGGATTTGCAAACGAACAAAGGTAGTTTTACTGTCTTTCATTTTCTGTTTCGATACGTATATATAGTTTTCTCTACAGAAACTATATAGATGACAAGTCAGCATAATGATGTTACAAAGAACATTCACTTTCTATTTTAAGAAGCCATAACAAATGGCGATCATCGAACTCGTTTGCCATTCATATTTCACAGTTCTGTGCATCTCTATGCATGCATTTTGAGATTAATTTATGAGGTCTTTTATATAACATTTGAATTTTAAAACAAACCACATGAAATCCAATCTTACTTGTTTTGGTCACATGCACATGCTCCAAACCTATTCTTTAAGTGCATGCTGT
Source organism: Smallanthus sonchifolius (assembly GCA_023525975.1). Lineage (NCBI taxonomy): Eukaryota > Viridiplantae > Streptophyta > Magnoliopsida > Asterales > Asteraceae > Smallanthus > Smallanthus sonchifolius. Next base: position 83,866,762 of record CM042032.1, on the reverse strand, counting down.
AAAATATTAGCTAGTGACTCACCTTGATAAGGGTGGACACATGATGGACCAAATATTTTATAAACTTATCACAATCCTCAACATTTTTTTAATTAATCTCAAGTTTACAATCATGATCAACAGTTCTCCTTGGATCTGAGTATAAATTTAGTCGGCGGTTCGCACTCATTAAACAACTTTTTTCTACGAAGAGGTTGGTTGCCATGTTGGTGTGAAGTCAGCTGCCAAAAATGGCTAGCATGTGCTCAGTGCTCACTTACCTGAGCACATGTTGAAGCTTGTAAATTAACTATGGATAAATAAAGTCATGTGTTGGATGCTTACAGGAACTCATCTTTAGGAAACTTTACATATGTGACATCAGCATGATAATATTTCCAAAAAAGGATAACAAAGTTTGTATATATAATTGTCTGCAGGCTGCTGAAGAATCTAAAGCTATGAAGATATCATGAAGGAAGGGGAAGAAGGAGGTGGATTATATGTGTTTGTGTGCATTATTATCATTATGTTCCGGGTGCGGTCATGCTGTCATCAAAATTTAACTCAAAAATGGAGTTCAAATCTGAAGAAAATGAATGACAAGTATTATGTTGTAATATTTTCTTAATTGTAATGTATTGTCAAGTTTAAGATTGTATAACATTGTGTGGTTTTCATCTATCAAAAGCTTCAATATTTTCAAACAAAAAAGGGCTGTAATCAAACAACAATCAAATGCAGAAACCTCAAATTAGCAGTTTAAGATGAACAATAAACATCCATAGTTTTCATGCTTATTTACTCTATTTCATATTAGCATGTTTACATCCATAAATAATTCAGTTCAGGGCCGGTCCTGAGGATGTGCAGGGTGGGCGATCACACACGGCCTTGGGGGCCCAAAACTTTTTCCTCGTTTTACATATATAAAAAAATTAATTGTTCTGTCAAGTATTTAAACACAAAAGTAGTGATGCAAGAGCTGGTATGATCCTCTCCACGCTAGAGGTGAGGTCATGGGTTCAAGATTTGGCAGCTCCTCTTTCTTTTTCGCTTACTTCTCCTCCCCCTATTTAAAATAATTATCATCGTACTAATGAATTTTGTTTATATGTATAAGTTTCAAAGATGGATATCGAATACTAATGTGTGACTTTCAAAGATGATGAACATAGTTTTGCAGTCAGATTCAAGGAACACTGGAAACCTTTCTACATCACTGCATGTATCGACGTCATAAATGGATATCGAAAACTGTAATATCTTTATATCCTTAGACCTGAAATACATATCGGATCATAAGTATGAGGAATGCGATGGTTTGACAAACGTATATAGTCAAGACATAGTTCATTCCTTCTACTTGGATGAGAGAGTGGAAACTCTTCCATGATTCAAAATCATGAAAACATGTGACCATGCTCAAACTATTTGATTCGTTCAAAGATTTTTGTTTGAACACTTAAACTATTATTGAGAAACATAATAATAGAACTTATTTGAGATTGATCATAACATCCATGTCCCATGTTTGACATGATATAATAGTAACAAACACTATTGTGACAGATTTAGCGACTAAATAGCTTTGCAACCGATTTTGTGATTGAAGTATTTTTGACCTAATTTTGATTGTGATTGGCCAATTGTAATTGTGCTTCACCAAATACCTGTAATAATGAGTCATATTATGCCGTAACGAGTAGGAGTGTTGAACGAATCGAATTTCGAGTTAATTGAGTTGGGCTATTCAATTTTTGAAATTTTGAATCTGAATTCGAATTTGATCGGATTATTCGAATTTTGAAATTTTGAATTTGAATTCAAATTATATTCGAAAAAACCATTCGGTTTGAATTCGAAATTCGGTTCGATTCGACTTAATAAAAAAATATAATTCAATTTAAAAACCTATATTTTTAAATTATATATATAATAAAAATAAAAATTATACATACCATTTGAGTTCAAATTTCAAAGACTCGAAAATAAAAAATTCGAGTTCAATTCGTAATTCGTAATTCAAAATCTTAATTCGAATCGATTGCTAATTCTATTCGGAAATTCAAAATTCAAATTCGAATCGAACTTTGAGTCAATTAGAATATTGAACACCCATAATTAACGAGGTACGATGGTCATAGATGTATAAATAGATCATATCAGGTTTTAAGAGTTATGATAGCTTTTAGTGGAGCATGGTGTGGGTCTTCATCACTCATTCTAAGCCTTAATGAGTTATATTCGATTGTTATAATCATATTAGATCGTAATGAGTTATAACGGATTATTATAGTAATACTAAGTTCTTTTCTTTAACGTTTTTTTTATTATTTTATTTCATCTATGTTTAAACTACGCTTGTTTGTCATGAGGTTTTGGAGTAACAATCATAAAAAATACAAGTGACAATCATCAAAATGAAAACAAACACCATAGTTTTAATCCATTATGGTACAATGAAATCGTATAAAAAAACAATCACCAAAAATCAACGTAACAATCTCTAAAATGCAAAAAATAAATGTCAAAATTTTGACCCATTACGGTACCAAAAATTCAACTGCTTGACTTTGATTATTTACTTTCATGAGCTTTTGTAGTCTTTCCCCGTCCCCTTTTATTTATTGATGGTTGATGTTGATTAGAAACTTGAGACGCTAGATTAGAACTTTCAAAGAAAGTCATTAGCAAAATATAAAAATTGTAAAAAGATGTTGATTATTGTAGAGATACCCTCCTATTGGACCGAAGTCTAATGTGTTAGGCTCAATCCATCTTAGTCCAATCATGACAGACCCAATTTAAAGCTGGTCCATTAAGGTTAACTACATTTACATCCTACAAATAAAAGGCTATCATTCAACAATAGGAGGTCATTCTCTCCTCCCTCTTTAACTATCTCTATACCTTATTGTATACTATAATGATCAGATTGTGTGCCTAATACTGACTTGAATGTCAGAGTGCACTCGAAGCTACGACTCCCGGGCCTTTTAACAAGATTTTTCCGTGGTTGCAGTGGACATTTGGATCTGAGGATAGAAAGCCAGCAATATGACATCATCACCATGGATCTAAGAGGGTTGTTTTCTCCATCTTCATTTGATATCTACGGAGCATGTACTCCAAGCCTCGGGCCCCCAGGCGACGGGAATTTGCTTCTTCATTGAAAGCCACAATACAACATCGCCATGTATCTGAGAGGGGTTGTTTTCTCCTTTTTCATCCGATATCTATGGAGCATCTACTCCGAGCCCTAGGCGAGATGAAAACATTGATACTCCGCAATGGAAGTAAAAAACCAACTTTTGTCCGGATCAAAAGTCACCAGAATAACTATTCATCCAGACCAAAAATGCACGGATCAAGGTCATGCAGACCAAGTACCATTCGACAAAACGGAGGTACACCATTATTATTTGAATTACTAATAACTTATGTAGGGCTAATCATCGATGACAACAGACTGTGTGAGTCTAACATAACGTAGTTAACACTGTTATCTACATCATGCAAAACTGGGGAGTTGTAACTAATGAGACCGAAGCCCAATGTATTAGGCCCAATCCTGGCAGGCCCAATCCTGGCAGGCCCATCTTCAAGCTGGTTTGTATCCCACAAATATAAGGCTCATTTTCAACAATAGGGAGTCGTTATCTCTTACTCTCTCTATACTCCACAACGTACGTTGTAATGATTAGATTATATGCCTAATACAAACTTGAGCGTCGGAGTGCCCTCGGAACTACGACTCCCGAGCCCTCTAACAAGATTTTCTTATGGTTGCAGTGACATTTAGATCTGAGGATAGAAAGCCAACTATACGACAACATGGTCATGGATCTGAGAGGGGTTGTTTTCTCCTTCTTCATTTAATAGGAAAAAAAGGTTAGGTGTTTAGACTTTATGCATCTAAAATTGTATGGCCATTTTATGTTGAGTTTGGCCCAAATAATATTTAATTGTATCTGGCCCTATTTACCAGGGCAATGAATCAATGAACTGAAAACTGATGTCGAAGGGACTTTTCACGCTACCACCATTGATCTCACTTCATCTGCTGATGCCAAAAATACGGTAAAAATATCATAACTAGCGTGAAAACAAATAAAAGGGCAAATTAGAGAAGGGAAGGACATTACCGTCAAAACATTTTTAAAACGTGAGACGAAATAATACGAGCCGAATCAAACATGAAGTGGAAAACAGAAAAAGTTGTACGAAGTAGTCGGAAAAAGAAGTAAATAGTTTTTTTTAATACGGTTAAAGGGTATTTTAATTATTTAAATAATACACTTATAAATACGATACAAGTTTTGATACGATTGTGTGTTGGAAAATGTATTGGAAATAATGTGATGATTAAAGGTTTGTTTTAGAAATGAAAACAAAGTTGATGGGGGCTGAAACGTATAAAAACAAAACAAGCAAAGTTGATGTGATGGATATGATAATGATGTGTGTTTAAAAGGGGTATAAAAAATAAAATGTTGATGTTAATGATGTAGTGGGGGTTAAATCGGCTCGGGGTAAGCGTTAACCTGGCTGGGTTTCGAACATAATAACGTTGATAAAAAAATCATCTAGCGACAATAACACGGATAACGATACCGATATTGTCCGTTAGTTATCGGTTCGGTTCGTAAATGCATCGAGACTCGGTATAGTTTATGATAGAAAAAAGAAGTTTGTCTGTGACGGTTTTATCACACAAATGTTGTACAATGTACCCAAAAAATAAAGTCGTGCTTTACATCGATTGAAAACCATAAAACGAACACTGATACCGGTTTTGATAATACCAATACCGGCAACGATGTTGCTCGATTATTATCGGTTCGGTTCCTCACTGCACCGGAATGGTAACGGTACTCGTGATAGCCTACGATACAAAAAATACTAAATTTTGAATACAACTCTGTTTTCATAAAAAAAATATACCGGAATGTCGACAAAAAAATAAAGACACTACGTATTCCTTTTTTTTAAGTTAACGAACGAAAGCTATTACATGAAAATGAAATTAATAAAAAAAATTAAACGGGTTAAAAACATAAGTTATATATAGTATAACGAGGAAAACAAAAATTAAAATAATAATAAAAAAAAAAGAATTTCAGCAGTTTGTTCACCCAAATTTTCCTTTAATATGTAGTATAATGGCATAGGATTGTTGTTTTGGAAGGGTTGTGTTAAGTGTATATATCATATCTTATTTTTACCGAATGTATCTTTTCTTTCATATTAAACCAGTCGCATCATCTTTCACATTTTACTTAATATGGGTACTTTTAGCATACGGTAAAGGTACTCGTAGCTTATCCCTTTTGAAAGTCTCCAATTGGACGCTTGTGACCGCCCGTGGAGTGACGTGGAGTAGCCCGTAGAAGGGAAATCATTGAAGACCATCGCCCATGGATGGAACGCCCTTGTAGACGAGCGTTATCAGATGAGAGGGTATGAGGCGAGTTGTTTTTTTCATTTTTTATTTCAATTTAACGAGCCGTCGACGAAAAGGGAGGGAAGAAAAGGCAGCGTCAAGGTTGGATGCAGATAAAAACAACAGTGGTAGTGCTCGCCTATGGAACGACGATGATGAAGGGGGAAAACCCAAATTTTGATATGTGCTTTTGGGAAGAAAAGAACGCGTGTGTGGCTAGATAAAGCAAGAAGCAACCCACGTGTATAAAGCACAAACCATTTGTACATTATGCACTAAAACTTGTACACCCACTATTCCTCTCAATACTCTTTAAATAAAGTTTATAATTTGAAGTGGAATAGTGATTTGTCCAACATGTGCATTAATGATTTGTACATCACATTTGATTTAACTTTAAATGCAGTAATTGAGTAAAATAACAAAAATATGTAAAGTGTTTTAAAAAAACAAGTTGCATACGCCCATATACAGGTTGTAGAGCGTATACAGATTGTATACGCCCACGTATATAGGTTGTATACGTTCGTATACAGGATGTATAAACCCATTTAATGTCTAATTTTTTAATAATGTGAAATTAAAAAAATAGTTTAGTATAAAAAACATTTTAATTATGAAAAACAAATATAAAAAAATGGTGATAGATATGAAAATATAAAGATTTGTAAACTGTTGGAGAGGATATGAGTATTTTTAAAGAATGAGTAAAAATTTAATGTGATAGTTAACTCTAAGCGTTTATGAGTGTTTTTAGGTTTAGTCATTGGAGATGGTATTATAAATATATATAAAAAATTGCTATGATAAGTTATGGGTTTGTTTAAGTATGAAAATTTTATAAAATATATGGATGTAATGGATATAACATTTGCTAAAAAAATAATAATAAAAGCCATCAAAAAAAGATATTAGTTTAATAAATAAGCATCTTTAAAAACTTCTTTTTTACTTGAAAGAGTTAATTACACGGATGGCTTCCGTGGTTTACCCATATTTCACGTTTGGTCTCAATCTGACAAATTATGCGTATGGTCATCACTGTTCATTAACAGGTATCACGGATGGTCCCTGGAGTGGATGGACATTAAGTTTTGCTGTTAAGTAGATGCAAGATGTTTCTTTTACCCTTAATGTTAAAGAAAAAAAAAATTATTTAAACAAAAAAAACTCATGCCCTAGAAAAAATAATTATTAAAACAAAAATAAAAAAACTCATGACACATAAACATCGGCAACAGGCCAATAAACATCTAACCATTGTAAACATCTGACCATTGTAACTCATTATATACATCTACACATATTTTAGATTTGTCAATCTCAGAATTTATAGCCATTTCAGATTGTTCAATAATACAGATTACTTGCATTCATAATGCACTTGGTTTAGTGGTTATGACCCATTTTATAACACATAATGCACTTGGTTTAGTCCATTGTTTTTTATGCAGTTGGTTGACTAACTTGTTTTGATGTCTTTCATTAGACCATATGTATTTTATTTACATTCAAAAACTCACAGTTGACTTTCATATAATGCAGATTACTTGCACTCAACATAATACAATGGTTATGATCCCTTTTTGAACACATAATGCAGATAACATTAGTAATGTTTTTGATGGCACATTACCAATGGTTTGATTACATTAGAACTGTTTTGAACACTTGCAATGGTTTAGTCAGATGTACATTTAGATTACATTAGAACGGTTTTGAACACTTGCAATGGTAACAATGGTTTGTTTACAATTGTATTTAGATGTGCATTTCGTATGAACACTTGCATTTCATTTACATTCAAAAACTCACAGTTGACTTTCATTATAAGTCAAAATCAAACAATTTCAGACAAAAATTGAAGAACATATCCATTTCATTAGAATTCTAAGTACATTCACACCCAAATTGATCTTTACAACTTAACATGTCAATTGGTCATTAGGTAAATGACAAAGAGAAACCAACTAAAACCTAGCATAAACTTTATTTTCCTAACATAGCTAATTCCTTATGGTTGTTGATTGATCTTCTCAATCTAAGGATTATTTCAGTTGCTCTTAAACACATTAGAGGATCAGCCCAGGTTACAAAACCACACTTTGATATCTGTTCATGAATTTTCTAACATCAGTTCCAAAAAATGAAGAAATTAGAAGTTGAATTCTTAGGTTTGAAGTTCTTACACAACAATGGAATCGAAGACCAGGATCTGTTGGAGTCCATTAAGTGTGAATCGATGTTGTACTACCACAAGAGCATATTACATTATGCTCAATCTTAGGGTTCACCGATGAAGAGGAAGAGGATCAAGCCATGAATATTTAACAAAAAAGGGTTGTAGATTGATGTTAAAAGGGGGAATAAGATGTTAAAGGACCTGAAAGGACGATACTACCCCTCACGTGAGGGTAACGTGGGGATGGGTTAACAGAAACGTTAGTTGTCGTCTGTTTTAGGGACGGATAATGCGAAAAAATAAAATATATATGACATAAGGTGTTAAAAGTTTGAAAATTGGACGAAACTTGATTTTTTGACCAAACCACATGGTCAAAAACTACATTTAACTCATGATTATACGTTCTTGTAACAAATGAGTGAACACCCCTGTTAATTAGGAAACATAATTGAATTGACATGTTATTGTTATGCATAGTTTTTTGTTTATTATATTTCAAAATGAAAATATATTCTTGTTATACTTAAAATTAATTTTGATATACTAACCGTTGGAAACTTTGTGAAAATGGTTTTTTCACAATTTGAAAAATGAGTTTTTCTCAACTTTGGATACACATAATTATATGTAATTGCGATTAATATAATTATTATTTTGTGGGTTTGTGTTCTATTTTTGGTAGAGCTTTACAATGAAACAAACCGTGTCCAAAACAAAACTAAGATAAATGGGATATCGATGTTCGAAGTTGAGTGGTTAGAATGAAAAATATGAAACTTGGGTGATTTTAATAGAAATTTGTTGCATCTTTTTGATTAAATGCTAACAAATATTTGTCATAAACCAATATGTGTGTTTTGTTTTTTGACTTTTAATTCTTTGTCATGAATCATATGGTGGTTTTGGTTTGTCTCATAAATTCATATTTTTTTTTAACGGCGAACATTGAATGTTGTGACGTCGCACCCCCCGTCAAATGGGAGAGCCTCGTCCAACTCAGGCCAATATATTGTCTCATAAATTCATATGAAACTCTATTTTTGTGGTTAATACAAATTAAAATATGGAGTTATGTCATATTAAACTAGTTTAATTGTGGTTAATAAAAGATTAAAAATGGAGTTTTTAGTATGAGTATAAAACGAGCCTTATGATTCCTTTTTTTAAGAGACAAAAGAAGAGGAAAAACTAGAGTAAATTTTTGTCAACTAGTTCCATATAATTTAGAGATGAGCATTCTCTAATTTTCTACCATCACCAACGTCATTTTTCTACTGTTTCTAAACACATAGTTACCGGGTGATACCTCGGGTGCGTGGACATCTCCAACAGTACAAATATTGTTCCAGTTGTTGTACCTTGGGAGAGAGAAGCGTTCGTCTTAGAGGAGACGCGAAATCTGTTTTAAGGGACCCGTGTTGAACACGAATCGTCAACCAAAATTGTCAACTATTTAGTGTGCTCATTGTTGCAGTCAAGGAAGATAGTTGAAGACTCAATGTGGTGAAGACTCGCGTCGAGGATACTACAGAAGGTGCGGTTGAAGTCATCTTATGAAGACACTGGTTCAAATCGTGCATTTATTTATATAGAGTTGTATTTTATATTTATTTCATTCGGTTTTATATACGGTATTACACTAAATGTATTTTCCACCAATAACGAGAGTATCATTATTTTCTTTTAATACAAAGTGACCTATTTCCTACCCTAACCGTTTGTTAATTAGTATATAAAAGACTTCTAACACTTAATTTAAGTCAGAGAAGATTGGAAAATAATGTCTAAGCATTAAACCGCGTAAGCAACGAGAATACAAGGCAGCTTTGCAAATCAGTAATTATAAAATTTGACAAGTGTTTCAAACACATTCGTTAATTTGAGAAGTCGTATGTTGATAAGAAGGTTATAAAGATTAACATCAAAAGAAAGATTTGTATAGTAATGTATACCAATATTAAAAATCCTTTCTCTATCCAAATCAAAGATAAACATGTTTCTCGATAAATTGAAGGTTGTTGAAAATCAGGGAGAAAGAATTGTATATGAATATTATATGTGTATTTAAGAGAAATAAGTTATGGATAAGAATGTAAAAAACTTTCAAGAGATGGATAAAACAAGAAAATTAGATTATATGCAATTGTGTAGATAAAAATCAAGAGAAATCTACCACATGCCCCTCCCTGACACTGGTGAGAAGCCTTACAGCGTGAAGGGAATAGGAACACCACCCCCCCCTCTTGCTTGAAGGGGGCGTGAGGGGTTGCCTGTGAGGGCTTTCACGCGAGGAGAAGACCCAACTAGCCGTTGGGGGCTAGATAAGCTTGTTGACCGGTTAAAATTTTTTTTTTACTATATATAAACACAATCATATACAAAATCATTACATCTCTATTTCAGCAAATCAAATACAAACTTAATCAAAATGACATCATCATCTTCATCTTCAAGTGACGAAACGACTCAAATGATGTTCCGTGCTGGGACATCCGCAGCGATTACGTGGTGGCAAGAAACCGAATCATCACAACCTTTAACACGAAATGCTCGTCTAAACCGAAAACGGTCGACTGCTAACGTCCAACTACTATAAGACTACTTTAACGAAGGGTATACGTATGACGAGGAGCACTTTGCTAACCGGTTTTGAATGAGCCAGAATTTATTTTTAAGGATATTAAATGATATAGAGAGAGAGGTTCCTTGGTTCCGACAAGGGGTTGATGCGAGAGGTCGGGTTGGTTTTACCCCCGTTCAAAAGTGTACCGCTGCGGTTCGTCAATTAGCGTACGGAACCGCTAGTGATTCGTTCGACGATTACCTAAAGATGTCTGCCCGAACAATCAGGTCATGTATGTATAAATTTTATAGAGCTATTATTAGAATGTACGAAAGTAGATATTTACGTAAACCGTCGGCTAGCGACATTGAGCAGTTACATGCAGCGCATGAAGCTAAGCATGGCTTTGTCGGCATGCTTGAAAGTATCGATTGTACACATTGGGACGGGAGAAATTGCCCCATTGCATGGCGAGGTCAGTTTGCACGTGGTGATCATCCTAATCCGAGTATTATGCTTGAAGCAGTTGCATCAAATAACCTACGGATTTGGCATGCATTTTTTGGTGTTGTCAGTTCCAACAATGACATTAATGTTCTAAAACATTCGCCTATATTTGATGATTGGATAAACGGGACCGCACCCGACTCATCTTTTGAACTTAGCGGGACAATTTACCATCGTGGGTATTATCTTGCCGATGGAATATACCCCGAATATGCTGTAATTGTCAAGTCGCTTACAGAACCCATAGGTTTTAAACGTAATACTTATAAAAAAGCTCATGAAGCGGCAAGAAAAGATATCGAATGAGCGACCGGTATGTTGAAGTGTTAGTGGCATATTATCCAACGCCCGACTAGGTGTTGGTCTCAAAACAAAATTAGGAACATAATGTATGTTTGTATTATTCTCCATAATATGATTTTAGAGGACAACGGCTTGACAATTTGTCACTATAACCCAAATGAAGAGGAGCCTACGTACGAAAAAATTGACGAAGATAAAAAGCGAAGCAACCGTCTAGAAATATGAAGCCGAGAAGTTCATCACACTCTGAAAGGGGACTTGATTGACCATATTTTCGAACGTTCGCAACATTAGTTTTTTATGTAAATTTTATTTATGTTATTTTTATTTTATGTAACTTTTATTTATGTAAATTTTTATTTAAAAATAAATATTTTATAATATATGCATTTAATGTTCACTTGAGTTGGGTATACCCCTTGCCATGTGAGAGCCAAGTGAGGAAGCAACAAATCTGACATGGCGTCTAGGTGGCAGAAAATGTACTCTCACTTGAGAGAGCCAAGTGAGATGATACCTCCTACTATAAGAGAAATCTACCATCAACTTCCACCTATAAGGCTATGTTGTATGGACCATGATTTACCGCGAAGTGGTCTAGGTGGAGGGAGAGGTCGCCGGTGAACACCGCCCCCTCCAAGCGGCGGCTCCCAAAATGGAGCTTAGCCTGGGATTCTCCACGCATTCTTCACAGTTGGTGAAGCCCCACTTCCCTCACACACACACACATATATATAATTTTTAAATGAAGAGTGGAGTTGAGTATTTTCTTAGTGGAGTACAGGGGAACGCGATGTGATACTGACGTGTCATAGAATGAAGGGAAGCAGGGAGCGTAGTACACTCCATAGCCTAAGGTTGGGTTCCCATAGCGAATTGCCTAATTTTTTTTTCTTTCTTTCAATTTCTCGTTAACAAATTTAGGTTGAATAACTTTTTAATATAAAATATGAAAGTATATTTTTTTTATAGTATTAACATTTATAAATATAATCATTGGTTCAAAAGGTTTTCCATCGCCCACCATTGTCGTTGTCTCTGACCATGTTTTTTTTAACGACAACACCTAAATATTCTAAAATAATTGGATTTCGTCGGGGCAACATCTAGAATATCTAAGGCAGCCCACCAAAGGAGGAACCCCCAGCTGGGTAAACCCTCTTACCTGGCCACAGACCTTTTTTTGCTGTGACTAGGATTCGAACCCAAGACCTCTACTATGAAAGTGTCTCTGACCATGTCACCCTTAAGTATCATATGTTTTCTATTTTCTAAATCTTTCTCTTTGGACTTTTTTATCTAATTATTTTTTCATAGTTTTCTACAGATAAATATAGAAAAAATTTAGAAAGAAGCAAAGAACTTTTTAAAACTAAACACCCCCTCTTTTAAAAAAAAAATAAGTTGCACAAATAATATAAGAAAATGATAAACTTGACCCTAAAGACTATATGTGATATTATTTTATAGTTTTTATTTATTATCTTTATAATAATATGTAATTATTTATTTATTTTTTAACAACAAATCTATCATACTCCTATTTTCTAAATTACACCAAAATGTAATTATTTATAACTATATGTTAGTTTGATAATTTATTGTTTTTATGAAAAAAAAAATGAACCATTAAATGTTATGTTTAATAAATCTCATAATGTAATTAAAAAGCACGTGGCCCTTGAGGACTTTTCTTAATGTTAATACTTTAATTTCATTATTGCAACTTTGCAAATGTTGGTGTAGGACTCCTCCAATCAGTCGACAATTGACAGGTTTGAAATGGTCAATCAAAATATTTCAGTAAGCAACCCCTGAACTATGTGGAAGTGCTAGGGAGACCCTGACTTCTGATAAACCATTACAACAAACACAAAATAGATAAATATATATACTAGGAGGTTGGCCTGCGCAAAGCGTCGGGTATCACCGAGATTCTTTTGGAGGTCGTAATCTAACCCGAACTGTCTTAAACACTGATTATATGTGGGTATTATTATTATTATTATTTTAACTACGTAAATATTTAGTAATTATATACTTAAGCATTTAAATAATTATAAATAATTAACACCCAATATTTTAGCTTCATTATTTCATTTCCGCAATAATTGAAGATCCACAGTTTCAACTTAGTTCGTGGCTTGATTTAAGCCATAAAACCTTAACCGTTATTTCCAGTTTGGTCGGCTGGTCGTTCCGACCAACCTGGCGGGTTTGGTGTGAAGATTTTTAAAACGGTAATTATTATACACTCTATTAAAAATAGATGACAATGAGCAGTAAATCCGACCAATGGGGTGTTGCCACGTGAAAACTTTTATCTATATATGTAAGTGTGTATATATATGAAATTGATTGAGAGCAAAAGTGAGCGTTACCGAAGTTGGTTCGCGGGCCCATCCACACGTAGGTGGCACTGGTTCGAGCCCAATCCCCACGCGCGCGGCCAGATTTTCTCTTTTCCAAGCTGCTTCATTTATTTATTTATTTATTTGTTATATACACATACAAGCGGAAGCGGATGTAGAACAGAAATGGGTGCCGACCCAAGTGGTTCACGCGCCACATCCACATGCGCGCACACACGGCGCAGGTTCGGGGACCCCTGCTGGTTCTTCCCTTTTGCAGTTATTATTCTTTTTCTTTTATTTTTTTATTTCCTTATTATTTAACTAAAAATACAATTATAGTTTTTGAAATGCTAAATTAACTTAATTAATCACCTATTATTTTTATAAAAAAATTATAATTTTAGTCTTTAAATTATCTGAATCTTTATAGTTAATTTTGGGAAAATTTTGTTTTCTCTTATAAATTGTAAAATAAGAAATTTTACAAAACTTAATACTTAATTTAAATAGTATTTAGTTATAAAAATATAAATAGTAAATATAAATTTAAATCTTAATTTTAAGTATTATAAATAAAATAATACTTAATGTAGTTAATTAAATAATCTCATGTGCATTAAATAATGGTAATTATTGAGTGTTGAGCTTTAATTGTGGAGTTAAATGGTAATTGAACACATTTTATTCATTGGTAAGGTGTACCTTATGCACAATAATTTGTGTTAGGTGTCTTAAAATTTTTGGTAAATTACAAGTATGTCCTCCAATATGTTTTATATAGTAGTATAGATATAGATATAGATATATATGCATTTTTTAAATGGTTTTCAATATTACTAACTATATGAATCACTAACATCTACGAATAATCAATCAGCTTAGTAGGTTGCTGAACCTAGCTAACAGCATGCTGAATATATATATTTTTTCATGTTCATCTCTTATAATAAATATAATTTAAATTTTTTAACTCGTTTAATTATGTATTAATTTTGTTTTTCTATAATAACTTTCGTTCGTTACTTTTTTTCAAAAACGGAATGCGGATGTTTTTATTTTTGTCAACGTTCCGATATAATTTTTTTTGAAAACAAAGTTGTATTCAAAATCAAGTATTTTTTTTTGGTATCATAGCACATAGAGAGTGTCGTTACCGTTATGGTACCATGACGATGCGAACATATTATGAATAAACACCATTGCTAGTATTGGTATTATCGGAACCGGTGTTGGTATTCGCTTTTATGGTTTTCGCTAGCCCGAACCAATAACGACCAAACTCCTGCCGCGTTGCGTTGGCGAAAAACGATCAAACTCTCACTACGAAGAGCGGATGTTCGTTTATACAAGCTTATTCAACTCTTTTTTTAGGTGAATACATCCCGCCGCGAAGCAAGAGGAAACCAACTAGTTTAAATTAAAGCGCAATGCATTGTGACTAAAAAGGGCGAAAATCAAACTAGGTTTTAATAATATTTTATTAAAATAAATTAAAACTCTTTTCTAACCATAAAACATCTAAGTTTCAATTATATATTATTACAAAAAGTTATAATTGGTGGAAAAAAAACTATTAAAATAAAATAATGGATGAAACTTAGTTACTATTAGTGTTTTTTATATTTGCTTGTTGATAAGTTTCATAATTGTTCTTTTTAAATCACTAAATTATAACTGATTGTAAAAAAATTGAAAACAATGATATACATTTTAATGGTTTTACATTTTCTTTGAATAATTTGAACATAACAACAAAGGAATATGATTATTATTGGATAACATTTCCACGCAAAAGGACGATCCATAAAACATTTGTGTACAAAATGTAATATGATTATTATTGGATAACATTTCCACACAAGAGGACAATCCATAAAACACTTGTGGGTTTAAAATTGATAAATTCAAACATGAACCTTATATATACTTGTGTTAAAAATATAACTCATTTGACCTTGTTTATGAAAACGAATCAAACCGGTTTGTGGATTATAAATGAGTTGTAATATAGTTATAAACGAGTTTAACGATCATAAACAAGTTGATAGGTTGAACACATAAATTATATTTAAATTTTATAATTTTAACTTTAAACAAGTTAACCGATTAACCCTTTTAATTTTAGCACAACTTTAACATAAAGTGTTTATAGGTTAGATATTCCAATCCAAAACACATCTTTATTAAAGGGGTTACACCAACCAAACTAAAACCTAATTATTTTTATAGCATGTTTCCTTTCGTATTAAAAATACTGAAACCCTTACGACAATATATACGTATCAACTATGTTATAAATGTTTTGGGATTCTAATATCAACATTTACATATACCCATAAAAGCAAGAATAGGTCCTACATAACCCTACCAAGGATACCAAACAAACCGGACCATGAATGATTATTAAAAAGAGGTGGGTGTAACATGCTACAAACCCTAGTATAACGTGTGGGGACCTTGATCCACATGTTACGCCTTGCAAAGAGAAGACTTCCTCATATTTTCTTTGATTTTCAACCTTAAATAATTTTATTGATGAGCAATTTAGCTTGTTATCTAGAGATATTATACACTCCCATACATTGTTATCTACAAAATGCTATCAAAATTAAAAGAATTAATTACATGGATGGCCCCTGTGGTTTGGTCAAATTATGGTTTTGGCTTCTGAGAATGAGAAACTACAACTTTGGCCCAATAGTTTGCACGATTGTAACACATCTGGCCCCTAAAGTGGATGTCAGTTAAGTTTTTCAGTTAAGTGTATATGAAATGACTAAAATACCCTTACATGATAAAATAATAAAAACAAAAAAAATTAAAATACCCTGTTAAAAAAATCATATAAACATACATAAAACGCTAACTTCCTTTCTCCTTTCCGATTCAAGATCACATTCATGTCACCTCCACCTCCAGTCGCCGCCGCCACCACCACCACCACCACCACCACTGACCGCCAGAGGGTTGTTTTTTCCACGAATCAGGACAAAAGGTTGTTGCTCCGACGAGATCTGCAGACACACCGGGTTGTTTTTTCGTCTGGTTTCCAAATCATCGGCTCCCCCCAGCAATTCAAACCATTACTCGAATTGATTGCACAGACACGAGTATTTCCGGCGGAGACGGCGATGCGGTTTTGTCACTGAACGGGGTTAACCCACAGAGGAATTGATATCCACCGACGATTCTGACGAAGGAAAAGCTGTTTTTGTCACTGAAAAAAAGTGAAACTGCTCCAGTGGTGGTGCAATTGAGGCGTGGTTGTGGTTGTGGTTGGATTGGGGGTTTGGTTACGGCGCAGATTAGGGCTTGGTTGGGGTTGAGGTGGGAGATTGAGACGGGAGTAAGGACTTGGAAGGGAGAAGGAGGAGGGTTAGAGACAGGAGAGGGAAGATGGAGTATGGAAGTGGTAGGTTCATGGTGGTGGTGATGCGTTGACTGACCAGAGGCAAGTTGGGAAGATGATAGGGCAGAGCTTGAATCGGAAAGGAGAAAGGAACTATTAATTCTTTTTTGTTTTTATTATTTTATTATGTAAGGGTATTTTAGTCATTTCATATACACTTAACTGAAAAACTTAATTGACATCCACTTTAGGGGCCAGATGTGTTACAATCGTGCAAACTATTGGGTCAAAGTTGTAGTTTCTCATTCCCTGGGGTCAAAACCATAATTTGACCAAACCACAGGGGCCATCCATGTAATTAATTCAAATTAAAATTACACCTGTGAGTTCATGGTAAAGAATGCTATATTTTTTTACCCAAAGGAACCCAATTGTCTTGATCTTTTCTATTAGCTTCACAATGGGTATTTGTTTGTTGGAGAAAAGCAACTCGTTTCTAGCTTTTCAAAAACACCAACATGATACAAGTACAACCGACTCTACCATTCTTCTAGTAAAAACATTTGATTGGATAGTCTTGTGGTACTCCATTAGATCTCTAACTGAGAAAGCGTAGACCGGTGATAACCCTCACCATTGACTAACATGTTGCCAAATAGTCACGATAATATAGCATGATATGTTTGTTGGAGAAAAACAACTCGTTAGGGGGAAGGGAGTGGGTCACTAGAATGACCACACTCATTCATGTCACGTCATCTTTTCCATCACTCACTAACTCTCATTCAAGAAGGTGGGGTGGTGTTGCATGAGTGACCATACTCATTCAAGAAATGTACAATATTTGTTGCACAAGAAACTCCTCCCCTCATTCATCGGTAGCACACTCACCAAAACCCCTCTTCAGTGCCCCTCATTCAAGGGGTGGGGCGGTGTTTCTTCGGGTGCCACGAATGAGTGGACAACCACCTAAGCATTTTGGTGTCGTCCCGATATCCACACCCTCCCCTCTTAAAGAGCATTTGATTGAGTTGACTTTGTACTTTGACCACTGAGCCAATTGCAAATTGCAATCGAGCTTTCTTTTTTTTTTCTTGGATATCAAATATATTTTTGGTTTGTAAAATAGGTTATTAATACCATCAGCCTTCTGGTTGAGTGGTAGCCCTATAACTTTCTAAATTAGAGGTCATGGGTTTGAGTCTCGCTTGGGAAAAAATATTCCAGGTTGAGCCAATGGCTTTTCCCAGTTGTGGGTTTCCTCCTGGGTGGTGTGAGGCCGGATCACCACTCTTCTGTTCTTCGTGCGAAAGGGTGATCCTTTGGCAGGGTGTTCGCGCCTTTACTGTTAAAAAAAGGTTATTAATGAGGATAGAAAAGCATTGGTGTCGGATTTATAATTATTAATAAAAGCATTTATGGCTCTAAGAAGTTGTTGATAGATTTTGACATAAAAGTTAATGTGGTATCTAAATTTATTGTGAAGTAAAGGAGTAAAAAGTTAGATTGTGTGATCACATTTGAAGTGCACAAATGTAATAAGATACATCCATAAATAGTATCTAACAAAGTAGGCAGGCCAAAGCAAAAACATGTTTGGGAATTAAGTTCAAATGGGAAAATGTTGGTTGAAGTGCATGGTGGTGCAAATGATGGTTAAGTGTTGGTGAAAATGCTGGTTCAAATGGTGGTGCAAGTGGTATTGAATATTACTTGACCTAACTTAATATAGTTACCTCATTGAATTGAATTATATATACTAATGTATTTGTTTATACATTCTCAGGTTATCATAGACTTTTAACTTTGACTTGTAGATAGTCAAATTCCATTTAGACTTTAAACTGGTTCTAAAGCTCAACCACCTTCATCTCATCATCCATTAGGGATGAGATCGGTACGGGTACCGGTACCGAGGTATCAAATTTATGGAAAACTGTGTACCGGTACCGAATCTATCGGTAAGGTACCAGTTCGGTACGATACCGGTACTTAGGGATGAGCATTTGGTACAGAGTACCGGTACCGATACCGTACCGATAGATTCGGTACCGGTACCCACTTTTACATAAATTTGGTACTGGTATTTTCGGTACCGGTACGGTAATACCTATAGAGATGAACATTTTGTAACAAATACCGGTACCTTACCGATAAATTCGGTACCGGTACCCACTTTTTCACAAATTCGGTACCGGTACGGTACCGATCTCATCCCTACCGGTACTCGTTACAAAATATTCATCTCTAAATGGTATCGGTATCGTATTGGTACCGGTACCGAATTTATGAAGAAGTGGGTACCGGTACCGGTACTGAATCTATCGGTACAGTACCGGTACCGGTACACGGTACCAAATGCTCATCCTTATCATCCATCACCAATTTCATATTGTTCCTTCGTGACTTCATATGGTAGCTTTATATCGTTGATTTGGGAGCTAGGAATCAAGAAATTCATAGCCTCTACACACCAACTTTTGTGTTGTATGCATCACATATAATGGTGCACGAATTAGGGGAAAATATTTCAAATAAGACCAAATCATGTCGTCATGCAAAATTAGGGCGAAAGAATACATGAACACTTACCTAATTAGGGTGTGGGAGTCCATCTTGCCCATCCCTCGTATCCCTGAAACCACGTCAGCGTCGTGTCAGATTTTTCTTTCATTCTCAATCTATCCCTAAAGGGGCGGAATCATCCCTCCCCATCCCTAAACCATTTTTAATTGAATTTAATAAATTAGATAAAACATAATAAAAATATAATATTAATTAAAATTAAAAAAAAACACATTTCATTAAATTACTAAAAAATACAAGAATAAATAAAAAAAGAAAATAAATACAACAGCAAATAAAAAAATATAGAACTCCCATCCCCAACGTTGTGTTATGTCACGCTTGCGTGATAGCACCGCTTTCAACATTGGCTCGGTCAAGTGATCATGTTGTGTTAACAAAATCTTCATGTCTTCATTCTATTGTTGTTCTTGCATATAGCGCACCGCCTCCTCGGCTTTTCGGGTCTTAACTTCTTTCTCCTCTTTCTTGAGTCTCAACACTCTGCTCAAACCCGTTTCCTATCGTCGGTACCTTCCTTCTTCAAATTAGTGTAGTTAGAAACCATGTTAAACAATTCTTGTTGTTCTGTTGATGATGTTGATGTCGGTTTCTTCCCTTTTCGGTGCAGACTTTGCGACTCAACATTTTTGGGGAAATCCTCATCCTTGTCATTGAGGTCATTGTGGTCGGTGCGAAACTCGGCTTTCAAAGAACTTTTTTGCGCGTGAGATTCAAATGCCCTCTATCTTCTGGATGATTGACTTTCAAACTCAGCACCTATGAGAGGAACGATAATCCATTTCGAGTGATTTTTAACAATGTCCCATACCGACACGTGAGCAAAGGCTCTGTTTTATTGAACAACTTATATTGTCTATGTGTCACCTTTATTATGTCCTCTTTCGATTGACCGCTTCGCCGATTGGCCAACTCGTTGTTGTATATAACGTTGAACTTCGACATCTTCATATTCATATCCTTCTATTTTGAATTAGTTTGATGGATGCTACATCGCCCCCATCTTAATTTGTAAAATGTTTTAGGACTCGCCCTCGAAAGAATTGGATTTTTGTTGATTACCAATTTTTGGATCTTCAAAATACCTGATCCAAACTTTCGCCAATGCCAATTCTTCATCTTCATTTCATGGTTATGGTTTCACCCTAGTAGACATGGTGCATTGGTTTTCTTCATCGGATTGTGAGGGGGGTTGGGTTTCATCGCTCGAATCCTCGGATTGTTGAAGAGCCAGGTTTGGGTTATGGTAATATAGCGGGTCGGGGTTAGATTGTTCTTGTGGGAGACAGAATTCATTGTACGATAGTTGAGTGGAAAATTGTTGAGAAATTTGGGAGAAATGTGAAGGAGAATTGACAAAGTTTTGAAATTGTAGAAATGTTTGTGTGCTAGGTTGAGATTGTGAGTTGGTTGAGATTGAGGTTGGCTTTGCAATGATTGGCTATTTTTTTAGATTTTATTCGGCTCGAGCCAGCTTTTTTTGCGTTACAAGACCTTGAATTCATTGAAAGTAAGCAAAAAATGATAATAATTAAATAGATGATAGGTTGAGAATTGTGTTAATAAAAATGAAGATTTTAGTTTGTATTTGTAGGGTTAATATTAAAATTTTAATTTATAGCCATTTATGACCGTTGGAGAGGAAAAGACACGTTGGAATCTCGGTAATGGATCCACGTAGACAACCTGGAATTCTTCAAAATTGGCGGTACTAAGGGGGCAAAATGGTGTTCCCGTCGGTACCCTCCTCCCACTTTCATATCTAAATGACTAGTTTAACACTTTTCATTAAAAAAAAATATTTTTTTTTAGTTTTTCATAAAAACTTTTTTTAACTTATTTAAAAACTTTCTTTTAAACTTTTTTAAAAATCATTTTTAGTTTTTTTTTCTTCCAAAAAAGCATTTTTTTTAACCTTTTTAAACTATTTAAAAACATTTTTTTTATTTTTTCATTATTTTTGTAGACGTAATTACATATATCCCTCTATTTTAAAACCTAATTACATATATACCCAACTCAAAACTTAAATTACATATATCCCATTATTTTAAAGAGCGATTTACATATATACCATTATTTTAAAATTTAATTACATATATATCCAACCCAAAACTTAAATTACATATATTCCTTTCTTTTTAAAAAAGTTAAAGAAAACATTTTTAAATAAATTAAAAAATAGCTTTTATGAAAAAACAAAAAAAAGTTTTTTGGACTGAAATGGTTAAACTAGTCCTTAGATATGAATGACTGAAATGCCTCTAGACATAACAGAAAAAGTTTGCAAAGTTAGTGACAAGAACTGAAATGATTATAAAATACAAAACTCAAGACTTGATATGTCAAAATATTCTTTTTTGATTGAAAGGGTTAAAATACCAAACACATGTGCCAAAAACATAATTTACTTTTATAATTGTGTAATACGTATTACACATGGACATAATATGGTAGTTGACTAAGATAAAAAGAACGTAAGCGATATCATGTCATACTTTACATTAAATGGTTAATTTAGATAAGTTCACATTAAAAGATAAATATAACAGTTCTTTACACGACTACATACAATAATAATTTTGAAAAAAAATTTGTATTTTCAAGAAAATTGCCTTTATTTGATAATAAAATGTATAGAACTTTATTTTATATATGTTTATAGTCCACCATGTTGAAAATTGTTACTTTTCGTTCATATCATAACGATGACAAATATGTCATGACTTTTAAGTCCGTATACTAAAGAATTTTTACGTATACCTTGTGTTGATTGATTTTGATTGGTGTGTTATACATGTTCTCATACTTTTCATGCCATCTTACATTGCCGACATGGTTTCACAAAAACAGGGTCATACTATACAAACACCACCTGTGCACTATCTTACATATCATACATATCATACGGACCTTATGACTTTGTTAGTGATTACATTAGCCATTTCTTTGTTAGTCAAGTACATCATACGAGCCGTATGATGGGGTGAAAAATGGCCATACAAGATGTATAAAATTTTCAATTGTCATATTAGTCATTTTAATATCAGTCAAATACATCATATGGACCGTATGATTTGGCGAGCACCACCTCATACGAGTTGTATAAAAACTTATACGGGTCGTATGACCATTTTCGTCCTATCATATAAGCCGTATAACCACCGGTGTCTGGATAATATATGCGTGGTGTTTCTTTAGCTCTTACCAATTACTTTTCAAAAAGCAAAAAAGATTTTCTAAAGGGAAATTAATTTTACAATAATTTTTTATAAAATTAAAACGAAGTCATGTATAGTCATACCTTAAATATTATTAAAAAGATAAAGTTGAACTTTGCAAGCTAAATAATAATTTGATAAAATGTTTTCTATGAGATTTAGAAATATTTTATAGAATAAAAGAGAATTATTAGGACAAATAAGATTAGAGGTCATATTCCAAGTCATCATTTGTAATTATCTTATTAGAATACTAGCAGACAGTCATGTTTAAATCATTGACTCATTCTCGAAGACCTTAATCATTGCCCTGTTTCACACATGACTTTTTGTTTTCATTTTCCTTCCACAAATAAAAACACAAATATCTTGTTACTATTTGACTAAACTGCCCCTAAAAATTGTCTTTTGCTACCTTTTTTGTTTTATATTAGCAATCATACACTGATTTTTTTTAACAGCAAAGCCCACGACACTGACATCGTTCTGGCAAACAGATCGTCCTTTCATTCGAAGAACTGAATGATGGTGACCCGGCCCCAACCCGGAAAATCCACTGACTCAATCTAAAACATTTTGTCTCAAGCGAGACTCGAATCCATGACCTCTCATTAGAAAGTAATGGGACTACCACTCAAACAGAAGACTCGGTGGTAACAATCGTACAATGGTATTTTGTAAATTCAGTTCATATGATTTGATTTTACCATCAATCATTTTCAAAAATAAAAAGGTTTAAACGTGTATTGATTCAAACAAAAAATAAAATTTTACTAAGTGTGAGAACTATTTTAAATATTTTAATGGTTAAAACTGAGAAGATGATACTATTATAAATAACAAAAGAAAAATGTTTAAATCAAAGTTGTGCAAATCTATAAAAAAAAGTTTTGTGTTAAAAAACAAAAAAGATAAAGTGTGTGTAAATCTATAAAAAAAGTTTTGTGGTCAAAAAGCAAAAGGACTGATGTTCCCTATTCAATCTAATGCTCAATAATATGCTAATAATAAGTTGGAAATATAAAGAAATAAATTCATTGTTAGACTCTTGTTTTATAAATATACTTCACCAAATTTTATTGAACTCAAATAATTTTATCTATTTTATTATTTTTTAAATTATATCATAAAATTAAAAAAATTATTATTTTTATTTGAATAAAACATTGCTACATATTTTGTTTTAAATATTTTGTTTTAAACTGATGTATTGTTGATTATAACAATGCGTCTAAACTAGTTACGACGATAATTGTAAATTGTTCAATTATAATGGTGAATATAAACTAGTTAAGAATGTGCATTGGAACCAATCACAACACTGCATCTAACATAATCTAATTTGTTCATATGTATGAATGAACTTTTCTATTATAATGATGCATCCAAACCATTACAACATGCATCTAAAATCACTCTTAATTTAATAGACGCATATACCTTCACCATAAAATGCACGTTTTGCATTATGAGTGCTTATGCTTAAAAAATCATTTTTTTTTACAAAAACCTAACCTATATATGTGTGCGTGCTTGTGTGCGTTAATATAAGAAGACGTGACAATATTGATCTTTTTATATGATAGGATTCAAGAATTTTTATTAGTGAGAAGTAATAAAGATCATGTAAAACGAGTTAGGTCATTCATTATTTTGATAATATTTGTTGTAGGGTTATTGGATTTTAATAATCCCACCTTTTACCAATTGGCCAATAATAATCCCAACTGAGAATATTCTTACCACTAGTCCCTACTTTCAAACTATTTTGTTACATTGGACTTCCCGTTAAAAAAACTTAACGCCGTTAGATTTTATATGGCGTGGACATCTGCAAACCACAGGAAAGTCGAGCCAAGCTAGCAGTGGTCTCGTGGTGGGTTTTGAATTGGCTCTGATGGTGTTTAACTGGTCTCGTTAAACACTACCGTTATCTCTGTTTGGACTTGCCTGACCAACGAGACTAGTTAAACACCACCAAAGCCAATTTCAAAACCCACCACGAGACCACTGCTAGCTTGGCTCGACTTTCCGGCAGTTTGCAGATGTCCACGCCATATAAAATCTAACGGCGTTAAGTTTTTTTAACGGGAAGTCCAATGTAACAAAATAGTTTGAAAGTAAGGACTAGTGGTAAGAATATTCTCAGTTGGGATTATTATTGGCCAATTGGTAAAAGAAGGGATTATTAAAATCCAATAACCCTTTGTTGTATAATGAATTAAATGGATTAAATTTAAAACTTTAATCAGAATAAAATGAATAGAATGGGTTGGAAATTACTATGTGATATTCAAATGACAATAATTTTCTAATCGACTTATTAAAAACACATATGATTGTTTTACATCATAGTTTCCGTAATTATTTTATTATATTAACTATTTATAGTATTAAATAAAGACGAACAAAAGGTTTTATCATGTAAATCCTACCTAAACCATATTAAAAAGTTGTATATGTAAATTTTAAATATATGATATTCTAACTTCTGTTAATGTCTATTTTGTCGCCTCTAGGAATAAGTCTCAATAGGATAATTACATATTTCGATTCTATATTTTCAATTTCTCATAAAATAATATTAATATTAAAGTGAGATTGAATCAAATTATCACACTGGTTACTGCCCTCCACTTTCTCCGGTGGCATAACCTTTGATTCAATCACTTTCGAGATTAAATTAAGGTTCACTTGAGTGTTTTAATCTTTCATTAGTATACATGACGTTTAGTAAGACGGAAATCACTTTGATTATCACAATATACTATTAGAGCATGGGGTATACCGGTGTGATTGTGGTGTGTTGTGATAATAAAGTGCACGCAACGTCACTATCCTCATTATCACACCACCCATCACTTGGCAAGGGGTATACCCGTGTGATTGTGGTGGTGTGATAATTAAATGTTATTTTTTTTAAATTTCAATTAAATAAAATAAAACATAATATTTAATAAAAAAAATACATTAATACTAAATAACTAAAAAAAACATTAATAAAAAAAATACATAACTAAAAACCTACGGGATACCATGACGTTCTTTGATCTCCTTTTTGTTTTTTTTTCCAACGGTCATGAAAGTTACCGTTCAACGGATCTATTTGGTTGAAATGGAGAGATGACTCGCGTGAAAAAAACTCACGACAGATGAGCACGGCGTGAAAAATGAATCGAGGGGGCGGTGTTCCGGTTTGATCACGGCGTGATCTTGTATGCCATGGAGGATCACGCCAGTTATGCAGATGATATACCAGATGATCTTTTATATATATATATATATATATATATATATATATATATATATATATATACTTTTTGAACGACAACAATGAGATTACGCATATAAATGCTAGCAGTGGACTAGCAAAACCCCAAAATACAACACCAAATAAAACCAAAGGCAACAGCCGCATTGGACAACACCAATTAAACGAAAAGGACAACCAAACTAACTGAGACCATAAGTAGGATTTTGAGACCACATGGACCGGTTTAAGCAAGGGGCTCCTCCTATTTTCCAGCCACTTGAAGGAGATGATTTTGATGTCTTCCACAACGTTGTCAACCAGTTTCCGAATACTCGAGAACTTCCATCTATTCCTTGTATTCCCAATGGACCAAAACGTGCAACAAACAATTAAAACTCTAACCTTTTTAACCCGATCAGAGCCCCGCGAATTGTGGATTTCATCCGCCAGTTCCTTTACCGAAGATTTTTGAGATACATCAAAGGATATCCATCTCAAAATTCTTTTCCATGTTTCCTTAGCAATTGGACATCGAATAAACAAATGGACTTCATCCTGTAGTTCATAGAACAATATTTTATGTTTTTTAATTTTATATACATATACCTATTTAATTGGATTTTAAACATCACTTGAAGGGCTATTATAAGTATATAAACCAACCATGAAGAGTTAACTTTCATTTGTGTTTCTTTAGATATAATCCTGACCATTTAAAATACCCTTAACTACCCTCAAATCAAATCTATTTCCCTCTAATTCTAAAATTTTAACAGTTGAGTTTGTAGAGGCTGACTGTGCTTTCTCACACGGATTGCCCATGTTCGAGCAGAGCAGTTGCAGAGAGGTTACCAACAGGTTATCAAATCATTCCAACCACCTACGATGCGCAGTGTTCCCCCTTGAACAACAACAAATTTGGCGATTGGTCTCCATCTCTATCGTCCTCTTCCATTGTCTATCAATCCATAAAGGTACACAATATTTGATTGCTACTACATGCAAATCTTTCATCATTTATCAGCCATAAGTATCAAACTCCAGTTTAGTACGCTTTTCGTTTTTAGGGTTTCTATTGTTTTCTCATGTCGTGTTTCTTCCCCTGTCGTTGCCGGTGTAATGGTGTATACGCACTCCCTGAAGATAGAGAATATGGTCTATTTCTATGCTTGAATGGAGTTCAGGGAAAAGTTAGAGGCAATATATTAAATCATAAATCTGAACTCAACCCAGGAGAACGATTTGGAGAGACGCACTTGCCTTTTGATTCTTTGAACTTTTTGATTAGTTGTTCTGTTGTTGAATGTTTAATACTCATTAGTGATTCAAATATAAATTCTAAATATAAGATTATAAGATTCTTGAGTTTGTGAATTGTGATTCAAAGTTTGAACTTTTTAATCTAATTTCTGATTGGGTCGGCACATGGGCGATGAAGCCGGGAGGTAATAGTTTATCTTTGTTTGTTGTTCTTGATTATTGCTTTATTATTGACAAAATTGAATCATTGCTTTATTATTTTTGCTTGAAGGTAATTGTTTATGCCTAATTAACCTGATTATTTTGTTAGCCGAGCACTTAATTTTTCTATTGATTTTCGCAAATGGTTCCTATTTATGGTTTTGATTCTTCCTGCACTATTTGAAATCATTTCATCTACATCATTATTTGGCTTCAATCTTCAGGTGCAATCTCCTTATTGAACTTCAGCACCAATTTGGTAAGTCTAAACTCATCTTATCAAATTTTAATTTGTTATTATCATCATATTCTTGCTATGTATTTTCTCAATTTAAAGTGTTACTAAAAATCATAGTCTTATTCAGGTCCCATGAATACAAGTAAGCAGATCAAGATCCCTGCTACTAATGGTTAAACTTGCAGCTTTTCTTTTAGTTGTCATGATGTGAATGTATGTTTTCCTGAATCCATGCACATTCATATTTTCCGTCAGTGTGAAAATTATTAAAAAAGTTGTTAACTTTTTTGTAGAAAGTATTACCAGTGCTAGTTGAAGTAGTGGATCAACTATGTTCTACGCTTGGCGAATTGGATTTAATGATCATTTCTTGTGTTGCAGCACAATACGTGTGATCCAAATTTATTCACAAA
Source organism: Smallanthus sonchifolius (assembly GCA_023525975.1). Classification (NCBI taxonomy): domain Eukaryota; kingdom Viridiplantae; phylum Streptophyta; class Magnoliopsida; order Asterales; family Asteraceae; genus Smallanthus; species Smallanthus sonchifolius. The sequence goes on along the minus strand of CM042032.1, from coordinate 83,838,904 downwards.
ATATTAGCATTAGAAGGTTACAATATGGTCCTTAATTTGTTCTTATGGAACTGCATTTTATTTCAGATTGTAACATTTACATGTGTATATACAATTTCTTGACATTCTTTTATTTCTCAAGTCCGATCTTATACAGCTTCAAGGCACAAAACATTATAATTTGCATAGTGTTCAACTTAGCTGATCGGCTAGAACTATCCCACAAGCTCCCCAGAATCCACCTGCATTTTCAGGTAGAATTGTCTTTTAGTTCAATCTGTATTGTGAATGACATTGAGAATTTAGAATTTTAAATTATTGGCCACCAGTTCAAACTGTAGGAAGGGTGGCAGATAATTCTCAGATGGAATATGAAGCTAAATCTCTAGGGTGGTATTTGTATGGAATTTGTACCTAGACGTCTATTTAACCTTACATATTATTTATCAAACATAATAATTCTTTGTGTTACTGTTGTTCTATGTAGGTATGATGTTTCAACCTTTTTGTTACATAAGTCTCTTGAGATGGAGTTTGGACTTGAAGAGGATGAATGGGTTAACATGCGCAATAATGTGAGATAAAGGTCTTTTCCATGTGAATCACCTGAATGTGTAGTTGTTCTTCATGGTTATAATTAAATTATTTTTTATTTGATTATAAAAATTAGAACCCGTTGCTAAAAACACTTGAAATATTACATGAAGGAAAAGAGCAGACTCTTTACTTTGATGCCCATGAATAAGACACTTGAAATAAGACGCGCAAAGACGGCTGCATCATGTAAGAGGTTGTTGCTTTAGGTTTTTGGTGCTTTATGATCATGATCCTTCTGAGGTATGCAATAATATCTAACTTCTTAATAATATTTTTAATTTTTGTTATAATTTTTATTTTTAAAATTTTCACGAAAATGTGGCGTTGGCAACCCGGACTGTGTTTAAATCTCGTGAACTGTATTCAATCTTCGCCAGACGATACCAATATGAAATTAGTTGTATTTTTTGTTATTTTTAATCTTTCTACTCACTTGTAGTGTTATAAAGTTCTGGGATACTAGAAGCCTTAAAACTCCAATTACTCAGGCTTGATCTAATGTCATGTTTTTAGCTTATTTTATAATAATATTCTGCAATTAAGAACTTTATAAAATCCGTTTAATTTATTTATTCTGCTATTTCAGCTTAAAAAATTATGAAGTTGTAGCATAGCCTGTTGTGGAGGTTTGACAGAAAGGTTAGTTGATAAAAGAATTAAAAAACATTCCCAGATCAAAAGATTTGTTAAATGTTAACCCAAATTATTTGCCCTAAAAAAGAATGATCTTGGACTGAATTCATGTTGATGGTGCAGGTAAGTGTTCGTCTGCCAGATGTGAGGGGAAGGGAAGAAATACTAGAAGTTCATAGCAAAAACAAGAAGCTGGACCGAAATGTGTCACTAAGTGTGATTGTCATGTGAACTCGTGGGTTCAGCGGTGTTGAACTGGCGAATCTCAAGAAAGAAGCAGCCATTCTTGCAGGCAGAATGGGCAAGGATAAGATTAGCTTGAAAGAAATTGATGACTCGATCGATAGAATCTGTGTTTAACTCCAAATAAGAAATTTGTGTTTAACTGCATAGGAATATGTGAATATAAATCAACTTTGACAAAATTGATGCAATTAACCTTACCCTCGTCACTATGATCAGAAAGATGGGTGGTCTCATCACATCCACTATCAACATGTTAAGAAAAAAATGACAAAAACCCAATGGTGAAATACTAACTGACATAAAAGTATACCATCAAAACACTCATGTCATGTACTACCTTAAGGTACCTGATCGCTAGATGGTTATAAAACTATTAACTAATTGAGTTGTGATTGTATAAGACAACTTGTCTGATTTTGTTTATAATTCATAGAAAGACAACTATTTCATATTAAAAAATATGTCAAAATGCCCCGGCCACCGGACGGGTATAAAACTAGTTCTGGTTGTTTTTACATGTTCAATCTCACCAAACATGTGAGTAAGATAACCTCTTTCACAAATTTTGTCATGACTATATATGGCATTTATGGTGTAAAAAAAACCGATTTGGGCCTGGTGAACAGGGTTCAAACCCGCCCAGGTGCGATAAGTCCAAAAATCGGCCCAACTCGTAGGTTTCGCATAGGTTTGTATATTTTTTTAATACCGGTTTGGAACCCGACCCGGTGCGGTTTGGAAGGTGAAACCGGTTTGAACCCGGTTTAACTATATATATATATATATATTTATATGCATATAGATATCGTACAAAGGGCTTTTATCATACGAATGATACGAAGCCACCAGGACACCACACCGCCTACACGTGTCTTTGGCCGAGGGGTAAATCTGTCCGCGCCATAGTATCACATAAAAATTTCATAATAATACACACTATAAAATAATTACGCAACCATATATAACAAATTACGGATAAATAATAACACAACATTATAAATAATTTCACCACTTATATAAAAATATTTACGCAACGTATATAATAAATAATGCAACCTATGTTTATAATTACACATGATATATGCAAAATACATCGACATTTTTATAAAATAAGTCATTTTCTTGTAAAAAAAAGATTAATAACCAAATGCTAGATTTTATAATGTAATTTTGTTTAAAAATACGCGTTTAAAAAATGAGGTAACTTGAGATAAGTCCGCAACGGTGGACTATTTCAGTTTTACTCCGGCACACCCTATTTTCGCATAAAACATTGCTGACATTACATCCTTTAATCTTAACCCTTGAATTTCTTATCAATGATTTAAAATCGTTCGTAACCTTTGTTTACTGCCTAATGGATTACTAATTTTTTTTAATAGATTGCAAATAGATAATACATGATCATTTCTTAATCATATAATGCTTGTTGATCTGGCTTACATACAAAAGCAAATACAACAATCAAATGAGCCACCATTCCTAAAAGAGAAAACACTTCTTCTTCATTCTTCAGTCAACGAACGAAAACCAGCAACTTTCTCTCTCTCTCTCTCTCTCTCTCTCTCTCTCTCTCTCACACACACACACACACACACACACACACACGCAGTACACCGCGCGTGTTCCTCAGAGCGCTCAATATTTTCCCACCTATTTATTTTTCTTCACCTTTGTTGTTGAGAATCTGGCGCTTCCATTAATGCGCCACCATTAAAGCTCTCACACTCAAACACAGTCTGATGAAATATCACTTCTGTAGTTTCATACCTATAAATACACATGTACACAAAATGCTCTTTTAGATTGCATTCAATTACTTCTTTTGGCGCCTCAATTACACACAACAATCGTCATATAACTATGAATTAAGAGACCTTTCTGTATCGGTTAATCATGGAGCCTCTGCTCAAGGTATTATTATTCCATTTCTGTTTCTTCTTGTTCTTGCTGGTTAACTCGGTGTTGACTCAAGCGCCACTGAGTTCCAGGGTAGAACGGGCCGCGTTGTTCGATCTTCGAGCTTCTTTAGGAATCAAAGCAAAGTACTGGCCGAGGAAATCGGAGCCGTGTACTAATTGGACAGGGGTGGAGTGCCTCAACGGCCGTGTAACCGGTATAAATTTGGCCGGTTTGCGACGGACTAGTTTTGGGCGTCGGAACCCTAGGTTTGGGATTGAGTCTTTGGTGAATTGTACTCGATTGGTTTCGTTTAATTCTTCTGGGTTTTATCTTCCGGGGTCCATACCTGATTGGTTAGGGCAAAATCTTAGTGCACTCCAGGTGCTCGACCTTAGGTCTAGCTCAATTTTAGGTCCAATTCCTCAGTCAATTGGTGGTTTGAATCGACTTAATAGTTTACTTCTTGCAGATAATAATCTTACTGGGATTATCCCAGATTCTTTGAGTCAGCTTGCTTCATTATCAGTTTTGAATCTGTCACGTAATATGTTCACAGGGTCCATACCTTCTGCATTTTCAGCTCTCAGCAAACTCAAGATTCTTGATTTATCTTCAAACTCTTTATATGGACCGATTCCATCTGAGTTTGGTTCACTTTTGAGTTTGACTTACTTGAATCTTTCCAACAATAGTCTTACTTCTTCTGTACCTGAGCAGCTTGCAAATCTTTCTCAGTTGGTTGACCTTGATCTTAGCTTTAATAATCTGGGTGGTAATTTGCCTATAAACTTGACAATAAACCTGCAAGATATCATCTTTCTTGATGTATCTAGCAACAACTTAACTGGCAATCTTCTGGAGCTCCTAGGGTTGTTCAATGCTTCTGGTGTTACCTTAAACTTCTCAAACAATCACTTTTATGGAAACCTGAGGTCCAATCTTGCAAATCTTCTAAATGTTGATTTGTCAAGCAATTATCTTCAGGGTCCAGAGGTCCAAACTGGAAATAATGCCTTCTTATCAACAAACTGCTTTCTTGGACAAGACCAAAGGAGTTTGAATGATTGTGAAACATTCTATGTTCTGAGTGGTCTTCCTTTTGATAGAAACTCCACAGCTCCAGTGCAACCTCCAGTCTTGAAAAAGAGCAGCAAACGTTTGAAATACGTGTTGGCGGGAGTTTTTGGTGGACTTGGTGTCATTGTAATTGTGGTTATAATATTGGTCTTGATGTTAAAAACATGTAATAAGAGAAGTGCAAGCCAAAGAAGTGCAAATGTAGAACCTGTTCAAGAAGAAGGAAACGCGAATGATCAAATTATTTCAATTGATATAATAAGCTTCACAAACTCGTTTACATATGAGCAAATGCTGCAAGCTACAAGTGGTTTCAGTGATGCAAATCTTATTAAGCATGGCCACAGTGGAGACATCTTTTCAGGGAGATTAGAAGATGGAGTTGATGTAGTTATTAAGAGAATTGATATGCGATCCTCGAGAAAAGATTGTTACATGTCGGAATTGGGGTTGTACAGTAAAGGTATGCACACCAGATTGGTGCCTCTTTTGGGACATTGTTTAGAACATGAAACTGAAAAGCTGATGGTGTACAAGTACATGCCAAATGGAGATCTGTCAAATTCTTTGTACAGATCTACCAGTTTGGAAGATGATGGTTTGCAGTCGTTGGATTGGATCACAAGATTAAAAATTGCTATAGGAGCTGCTGAAGGGTTAGCATACTTGCATCATGATTGCAATCCTCCCCTTGTCCATAGGTAATTAAGAGCTTAATTTTCAGTTACTAATACTATACAAAAATCTTTGGTTTCTTGCTGGTTGTGGAGACTGACATTTATTTTTCTTTATTTCTGATTTACAGAGATATTCAAGCGAGCAGTATCCTACTTGATGATAAATATGATGTACGTCTTGGAAGCTTGAGTGAAGTTTGTGCTCAAGAAGTCGATAATAATCAGAATGTTATCACAAAGCTGCTGCGAATTTCATCGTGAGTATCATTTCTTTTGTTTTTTTAAAATTTGCAATGTCTAAACCAAAGTGAACACGACATTCTATTATATAATTCTGTTCTATGAGGTTTGAGTAGAGTTGGCAATTTTGACCCGTTCAAAAGAACGGGTCAATTCGGGTTTTGTTTTATTTCAACCTGGTCAAATTAAAAAAAAATAGTTCCTAGATAATTTTTAATATATGCAACCTTCTAATTTTTTTTTTTTTTTTTTAATTTCAAGAATTAGATTGTCATTGTAGTAGTATTGTTTTTGTTATTAATTATTATAATTAACACATTAGTTATTTAAACAAACATTTGAAAAAATGGACACAAGTGGTTGCGCATCAGCGCAATCCTGTCTGGCCCGCCTCAACCCGTCTAAAAGCGACCCGCTTACTCATTTAGATCTGTTACCCAACCGACCTAACATATACCTTTTTCTTCGTCTTTGTGGATGTTCAGGAGCTCTGAATCAACACCTTCTGGTATGTGAACATTTTATAACATTTTGTATTATTCTCTGCTTCCTCTATATAACTTTTAGTTAAGTCAAAAACTTAGATTTTTTATTATATTTTGGAACGAACAGGATCGCCACCTCCTAGTTGTGCTTATGATGTCTACTGTTTTGGAAAAGTTTTACTCGAGTTGGTAACGGGTAGACTTGGAATCAGCAATTCAGAAGATACATCCACAAAAGAATGGCTTGACCAAACTTTGACTTTCATCAACAACTATGACAAAGATTCAGTATCCAAATTTGTTGATCAATCACTATTTATAGACGAAGACTTACTGGACGAGGTATGGGCTGTAGCCATAGTGGCTAAGTCTTGCCTAAATCCAAAGCCAGGAAAACGCCCTCAAATGGCTCATGTTTTGAAAGCATTGGAGAACCCTTTTCGGGTTGTAAGGGAAGACGACTTCAGTGCTGAAATATTAAGAAACAATTCATCAAGAACCACATGGAACGGTGCTTTCTTTGGTAACTGGAGGCAGAGCTTTTCAGGGAGCACAAATAGTCAAGGTCAAAGTCAAACCAACAAAGATGGTTACAGTGGTACAAAGCTTTATGGGAGAGAAAACTCTCAGGGAAGTGGTGCAAATGACATGAGTATCCAGTGAGATTTTCCTGGGACCTATCGATATTAACCATATGGAGAGACGAGATGAAAGTAGATGATGAAACGCGGTTAAAATGGTCTTGAAATTTCAGCAAAGTTCATCTTGTTTTTCGTTAGGGGGATTGGATGCGCGGTGTGAGGTCAAGATTTTATAAGAAATTGGTGTGAAGCAAATTCTTTTGTGGTTCTGAGATTTTGTGGTTGTTATAGATCCAGATCCATTTGAAGGTAAGTGTAAATTGCAAAGAGTGTAGCTTTGTGACATATGCTGTTGTTGTAATGTAATATGATTGTACCTTAAATATTTGAGAAAAAAAGATTGCATACACCTACCAAAGCCAACAAGAAACATGTTATAGGTTAAAATTGGATACAAAGATACCTTTTTAAGTTGTTGGAAAGTTCTCATCCAAAAAGGTATTTGATAAAAAAGCAAATAAGTTGGTATTTTTAGTTATACGTTTTCTCTAAGTAAACTCATTTCGATTAATAAATTCAATCAAGTTTTTGACCAAGTAAAAAGACTTGTCATTTTATGAAGGTGAATGAATAGACCATTATATATTTTTATATAAAATATAAAATTATAACAAAAACTTTTAGCTATAATATATTATTTATAAATAATAAAAAAAGATAAATGTCAGATTTTTGTTGTAATTTTTTTTTGAACGGTCTACAAATCAACTATTATTAGCAGTTGACTAGCAAAAGTTACACCCGTAACCCCAATTACAATCACCAGAAGTAAAGTACAGAGTATAAACAACTAATTATTAAAACAAGAGACGTTAAAAGATCGCCAATGGTCCCAAGTTAGGGAAGTGACTTTAGATCGACTCTCACCCACAGAAATCCAAGAGATTTGATATCTTATACCAATTTTTCTAGTGACATGGGTTTTGGATTGAACACCAGGTCATTTCGCGCCTTTCATAAGCACCACAAAGTTATTAAAACAACCGCATGAATCACCTTCTCCTTCTTCTTTGAGTATCTATATATCTCCAATAAGTCTCTAGTTTGGAAGGTGTAGATTGATGGAATGTTGCATCATTGCGAGATGACTTGCCAAGTAGATAACGCTAACCCGCATGACACGTATAAATGCTCAGCCGATTCATTCTGCTCCCCACAGATTTGACAAGTGATAGATTGCAACGGAATGTCACAGAATGTTTCTAGCTGTAACTGGCGGAGAGGGTCGAAATTATTTCAAGTTCAGCCCGCTAAGCCAAAAGACAAACTTTTATTGTAATTCGATTATTCGTATACATATAATACTATAACTAAATCATTGGTTTCGTAATAGTTTCGGTTATGTCAGTTACAACTCGATTATTGAATCAGTTTTTCATCGTCGTTTAAGTTATTAAAGGGGGGTGATGTGCAAAGTTGTATAGTATAGGGGGTTTAATTACAGTTTATCAACACAGGATCTCGTTTCTTAAAATAATTTTAATCTAATATTTTATAACACCACCCAAAAAGATGTCACCACCGCCAATTTCTACCCTTATCCCCTCCGCCACCGTCATCACCGCCTTATTTCCCCCAAAATCGCCACCACTTTCAAACCCTAACCATCCTCAAAATCAATCCTCCTATCTTCTCAGCAGTCGCAGAGAGGCCGCCACCGGCGTCATTCTAACATCCTTCGCCTCGCTCATCCCGTTCCTCCGTCAACCTCCCGTCGCCACAGCATTCTCACTCGGCATTTGTACGTAATCCATTACTCATGTTTTGGATTAAAGTGTCTGTTCATTGATTATGCTAAATTCTCTCAGCAGGACCGAAGGATTGGTTGAGAGATCAAAAGAAGAAGGCGGCGAAGTATTTGTTAGCTCCGATTGATGCCTCTCGCAACAGCCTCCAATCTGCATATCTCTTAATCAGTACTCTTTGAAACAAACTATTTTCGGTTTAATTTCTTCTTTATTGATTGAATTGAAGTTCAATTTGATCTGAAATTGGTTGGTTTGATTCACAGCAGGTACCGGAACATCACCGGAAAAGGACTTGGAGGAGGTTCAACGAGTGATTATATCGGCTGCTAGGGATTGTATTCCGCAGGAGAGGAATTCTATCGTCACTTTTCAATCTAATACTGGCGTTGAGGTTCTCTATTTCCCTCATGCCTTCAATTACAAGTTACGATCAATGAATTAGGTTTAGGTGAATGAACTGCAAGTTTATTTCAACTTGCAGGTTTGCACATTCAAGCTGGTCTTGAAGAATGCAGCTTCATTACTTGATGATAACGATCCAACGAAATTGGAGGCCGAGGCTAAGCTCAGTGATCTAGAAAGGTCCTTTACAGTTTTAATAATTATATGATCGAATTTGGGATACGCATCTGGCTCGTTTGTATTCTATTAACCGATAAGCGTTTGCTAACTTTGGATCAGTTTTGTTCATGTTCTGTGGATGGTTGCAAGTTACACCATTGTTGCATTTTCTGATTGCAGGTCTTTTAGTTCTCTAAATAGTGTGGCAAATGGAAGTGCCCCTCAGCTTGTATCTGATAGGTATTTTTCTGTTGAATCAAACATGAAATATAGTTTATCAAAGTGCTTTTGAATCAAAGATGTAATAATGTAACATACATCTGTTTGTTACAGACAGAAGGTGGCTGATGCACTGATGGATACCATATCTTCTCTTAACAATTTTGAGCAGGGGATTAAAGATTGCCTTGAAGTTTGAATCATTTACTCCATGATGTAATCCTGTAAGTGTATTTTTAATTGTTTAATCAGAGATTAAGGACTGTTTTTGTTGTCTATTTACACCATATGGAAACCCATCTAAATGAAATTCTAAGGCCCATTGGGCTATATAATCTAACACCCTAGCTTGTTACAAATGTGACAAATTCGACTTCCGGCTAAGGCTTTGGTAAATATATTAGCTTCTAACGTGAGGTGTTGTAATCATTCCATCTTCAAGCTTTTCTTGAGTGAAGTGATAGAAGTTCTTTCATGGAGTTGCTTTCGATGTGAATTGTTGCCTTATTATCACACCATAGATTCACTGGTTCAGTTTGTCTAAACTCAATTTAACCAAGAAGGTTTCGAAGCTAAACAAGTTCATAAGTGGTATGTCATAGCCTTGTACTCTGATTTTGCACTTGAACGGGACATAACACTCTGTTTCTTGCTCTTCAATAACAGAAGATCACCTTCAACGAAAACATACCACCAGTAGTGGATTGTCTGCTTGTGGGGTCTTCATCATAATCAGCATCTATAAATCCCTTTATGATGAGGTGGCCATGATATAGAGTGCTATAACTTGGAGAACCCTTCAGATTTTTGAGAATGTGACAAACGTCATCCCAATGTGAGAGGTTCTTGGGGATGACATAAACTGACTTACCACGTTTATTGGAAAAGCAACATGAGGCCAACTAATGGTGAGATGGTTTAGTTTTCAACGTTTGGTGTTATTAGAGCATCACAACATTTTGTTTCAATCATCCTTAAATCTCTTAGCACATCCAAATAATATTTTCGTTGAGCTAAACAAATGCTTTTTTACTGGGAGAAACTTCAATTCCTAAGAAATACTTCAGTGGTCCTAAGTATTTTGTTTAAAAGTGAGTACCAAGGTAATCTTTTAATTTCTGAATGTCGACTTCATCACTTCTAATTACTATGTCATTTACGTATACAACGAAAAGCATGCATCCAAGGTCAGATGAAGTGAAGAACACTGAATGATGATGCGAACTTGTTTTCAAGCCGAATTCAGTTACCACAACACTGAATCTTCCAAACTAGGCAAGAGGAGATTGCTTGAGACCATACAAAGATTTGCTTAGTTTGCACACTTTGCCAGAACCCCACCCCCTCCCCCCCATCTGGAGCAAAAAAAACCCAAGTGGTTGCTTTGTAGATCTCATGTAAAAATGCATTCTTAATATCAAGTTGATGAAGACCCTAATTGTATGTGGTGGCCAAAGAGATAAAGAGACGAACCAATGACAGTTTGGTAACCGAAGAAAACGTCTTAGAATAATCCACTATATATGTCTGACCTTTCACAACTAACTGAGCTTTTAATCGGGCAAAAAAGCCGTTTGAATTGCTTTTCACTGTGAATACCCATTTACAACCAATCGCCTTTTTATAGGCAGGTAAATCTACTAAGGTTCAAGCATCATTCTAATCAAGAGCCTCCATTTCCTCAATGATAACATTACGCCATTAGAGTGAGCCAAAGCTTCACTTAAAGTTTTAGGATCAGAGACGAAATCTATGTGGCAAAAACGAGCTAGGGAGAAGTTGGTGATAGTTTTTCATAAGGAACAAATGAACGCAATATGATAATTATTTTCAATGGTTAAAAGATCAACGCACTACTAGAAAACAGGCCGTGGGTAATACCTTTACCGATGGAATTGTCCATCGGTAAATATCCAACGATGAAACCCCAGTTTTCTAGTAGTGATGACTATTTAGATAAAATATGTGAAAATGATTATTCGCGTGTTTACTCTTTCATACGTTCTACTTCTAATTGTATGAGAGTCAAGATAACAATTTTCTAGTTTTCTACCTTTGCTGTTTCAAGTTTAACTAGTGGATTACCCGCCCGCGCGTTGCGCCGGGGAGTTCGTCACGATCCTGCAGTTGAAAATGATTTGCAGTTCAATCATGCAAGACAAGATGGAATACTGCAGAGTCTACGAAATACTAACCATGTATTGAACTGCAAAGTCCAGAAAATACAAAAAATATATATACAATAAATGGGAAGAAAAATACATGTCTATGATAAATATTCACAGCTGCAAAGAAATTATCATATTAAGATGTAAAAAATAAAAGCCATGATAGAAAATTAATCATGATATAATTATTTTTTAATAAGCAATGAATCCTGCCAGTAATTTCAAACCTTGATAAACATCAATTTTGTTTCTTAGGATTACTTTGATCTTAAATTTGATTGCATGCAAATTTTCAAAGGGTTTTGCATTTGTTGGGGGTCAATTTTAGCACAGATGGTGGGTTTGGAATATGCACATTCGACAAAGTGTACGGATTTAGACACATTCTCACTCAATCTATAGTTCTATACCCTAACTAAACAAATCAGAGCAAGGAGCCAAACATCAAGATCATATTGTAGTCTACCATTGACAAACCTGCTATAGATGGAATTCTCTATTGTCATGGAATGTGACGCTATCAAAACACCTAATTTCTGTTCTTAAAGTGAAACATGTGCAGTATATACCCTAAAAAGCAAGGGCAGAACGCAAACCTTAGGTACCGGCGACAGAATAACCAAACGCGACCTTCTTTCTTCTTGATACAGACTAAAGTCACCTATGAATACCACATGGCTTTTTTGTGATTGTTTTGAAAAATTAGTCTATTACTATAGCATCAAGAATGGGTGGATGAGATGCTAACACATCCTCTGAATTAGCAAAATCAATATTAGAACCTGAAAATGCAAAGGAGCCGAGCATGAGCAGGTAACCATCATCTCGGGTTTACTTCTCCTCATAGATTTAACACTAAAATTATCTTGTATACACCCAAAAAAAAGATTAAAATTGAGCAACAAAAAGAGTAATGATTACAAATAAAGCAGTATAAAAATAAAAATGGTTCATACCCCATGTGATGTCTCAGGAAAATAGGATATATATAAGTGATAATAATCAAGTTGGGAATGGAAATTCATAAGCTTAATAACTGCATCTGGCTGTGCACATTCAGTGTTAGAAATTGATGACATGATATGTGGGTAAGGAAAATCAATTCATTAATTCAAGTTTGTCACAGATTTAGGTTTTGTACTTGGAAGAACACCATGTGAATTGCCACTATAAATCAAATAATTTGTTGATAAGCTATCATAAGTGCCTATGATCTTTCTAAGAACGAACATTTAGTGCAATGGTCTATGACAAAACATAGACCACCTTTTAGTAAAAAAACAAATGAATTTATAAAAAGTTATGGGTGTACAATTATGACAAACATGATACCACTTCTCTTGATTTTAATTTCAGTGACAGATACCTAAACTGATCAACAGAATATGATAAACACGAATAAAGTTCATAAAAAATCAGGATCTAAGCTGACATACCAGAAAAACAAACAACGAAACTGAATCACGATTCTTGAACGCAAAACCGAAGAATACATTTCTGGCAACTGTCCGATTTAACATACAAGATTTCAAGAAGGGATCGATGCAAAAGGCAGTTGATGGCTGTTCACCAACATGGAAACTGTATTACTTAATAATAATTTCATTTATGGTTTCGGAGAGTGTGATGAAGAAGCCACAAGTCTTAATGCATGACGTACAGCTGGTGAAAGTAACTAAACAGGCAAAAAAGACCTTCAAATGGCACAAATAGATAACACAATTTATGAGTGATTTTCATTAATGTTGTACTTGTAGTTTTCAAGTACTGTTTTGTTTTTGCCTCTTGGCACCATTTGTGGTTAGGATGAATTTCCCACTTAGTGGATGGATAATGTAGTATTCATATTACCTATTACGAACACCTTGACCGTAATTGTTTATAAACCAATATTAATACATGTATATTTAGCTCATCTTTACATAAATTGCTGGGGTATGAGGGTAAACACAACAAATTATGAATATGGGATAGTAATACACTCAAGATTTAAGTTTCATCAAGTTGTTTTAGTTAGTTGGATTTATGTTTTTTTTTTCTAGTCTTTTTAGTTTCATCAAGCTATTTTAAAGCATGAATCCATAGAAGTTGTATTATGTTTTTTTTAGTGATTTTAGTTTCATCAAGCTATTTTAGTTAGTTGGATTGTTTAAGACTAAAGTGAAATCTAAATAAACATCGATACAAGTTGGGAGGTTATGTGGAGTGCATGTTCGTTCAAGACTATTATGCTTTCTGATACCTAGGAACCATAGGGTTTCAAGGGGAGAAGCCCTTAAACCATGGGGGCTGTGCCCCTTTGACAGGGTCCAAGGGGCAGCGCCCATGTTGGGTCTTAGCGAGTGGGCCCACAACGAGCGAAAATTCGATTTCCATAGTTGAAAGCCTCTATAAGTTGCTTCGAAACTGCATGGTTGATAAAGAGTTGCATGAGAACTAATCATCTGTAGTAGCTGTGATCAGCAGCAACTTGGGCTATCAACATCAACTTTGATCAACATCAACTATGATCAACAGTAACAATAAGCAGTTAGCACTAACTGACGATGAGAAATAAGCAAGTTACTTCTAACAAAAGTCAATACCGACATAACCGAAAAATGGTCAATTGTTTTAACCTCCAACTGACACACTCTTTCACAAAGCATTATGTCGTTTCAACTAAACATTGTGATAGTTCTCTACCTATAAAAGGAAAGTCTTTGATTTGTTTTAGGTACGTTTTGGATACATGTTTTCAAAACATGAAACAAATATTCGTACTTGTTTATGTTTGAATTATCCGACTAAATATCTTGAAAGTATCATCAACATACTTTAAAGAGTTAATTACACCATTAGTCCATGTGGTTTGTGAAAAGTAACAGGTATAGGTACTAAGGGTTTTAAGTTGCAAGTATGGGTATTGTGCTTTCAATTTTGTAACAGTATTTGGTATTAAGACTAACTTGCGTTAGTTTTTTTTTTGTTAAGTTGAAGGGCAATTAAGTCATTTCACATATGTGGGCTGATTATGTAAGTTTTCATATATGAGGGACCATTTATGTAATTAAGTCTAATTAATATAAAAAACAAACAAACACTCCCCCCACCATCGCGACCCACCACCGTCTCCTTCATCTCTGGCATGACCCCCCCCACCGTCCGCTAGCCGCCACCTCCTCTAACCACCCCCATTTCCCTTTCTCCTTCTCTCTTAAACCTCCACCATCCACCACCACCTCGTCTGAACTCCGCCGCTGCCACTGCCACCACCCCCCTCGTAGTTGGTGTTGATTTATAATATATAATTTATAATATATGTTTAATAATTATTTTTATTAAAGGGCGTTTTGGTCATTTAACACAAACTTAAGAGAAAAACTAACGTCAGTTAGTCTTAATACCCAAACTCGTTACAAAACTGAAAGCATAATACTTATACTTGAAACTTGAAACCCTTAATATCCATACTTATTACTTTTCACAAACCACATAGACTAACCATGTAATTAAGAGTGATACATACATGGTTCTTAGAGATATCCAAGCTATTCCATAATATAAAACCTACATGTTTGTAGGCGTATTTAATTGCAAACGGTCCAAAGTCATAATCGAATTCTCAGACTAAGTTTAGTATATGTCTATATTAGATGTACATTTTCAAGAAACGTTGCATTAGTTCGTATTTACATTACACTCTAACGTAATTGACACATTTACGAAATATATTTAAGTAATTTTATTTTTAATAGCTTTACTATTTTTCGTAGCTTATTTTAAGGTTTTTAAGATCAAAGACTAAATTATTATAACCCACATAAAATTAACTTTTAATAAAATAAAAACTATTTTCAAACAAAAAGTTTTAACTTTTAATTTTTAAAAGTTACTCACCAAACATACACATAAGTTATATATACAAAACCGACATCTAATATGTGTGAGGATTACAACATTTTTATTTTATTTCCTCCAAATATTCTTGTTGAAGTTGCCTCTGCGTTCTACAAATTTTAATCTTTTTCATCGAATTCTGGAAAAAAAATCATTCTGTTAGTGATATATAGAGTGGTCATAGAGAGATCAAGGAAATGGAGGATGTGACGCGTTGTGAGACGAAATTCATTCTGTATTTGTTGGTGATCGTCGGTCTGGTAGCGTTTGCAGGGCTGATGGCAGGCCTCACGCTCGGACTCATGTCCCTTGGACTCGTCGACCTCGAAGTCCCCATCCAGTCCGGTTGCCTCCGAGATCGCATGCATGCTTGTAAGTTGTACTGTTTCATTCTTACCACTCAACATGAATATGGTGAGAATCTGACACACATGTTAGAACAGGTAAATATAAACAGAAACATAATTATAAAATGCAGTAAAACGAGGACGTGAGAAGGATAATTAGCTCTCACTATTGTCGTTGATTGAATAAATGGCTAAGCCTTGTCCAGTTTCAAAACTCTATCGGGAAAGTCTAGATCCTCAAAGCCTGGAGGTTGGCACACATACACTTCTTCCTTTACTTTCCAGGACCTCCTCGAGTCTAGAGAGTGTATACAATTAACGGGAAATGGAAAATTTTAACGAACCATTAAAAATTTTAAGGAATTTTTCCAACAACATATTCTCCATATATGTGTTGGAAATCAGGGATGCAATTGATGGATCGAGATAATGACTTGAATGTAAACTTGTTTGATTATGATTGTGAATCGTTCAATAGACACGTTTACAGACTCGATGAAGGGTATTTAACCCTTGTGAACCGACACAACGATTCATTTGATGCGTTGTATCCTTTCCTAACCCTAAAACTATCGACACATACATACATACAGTTTTAACTTTTGTTATTTACACACTTGACCCTTACACAATCATTTAATACACAAATGACTTTGTACATACTTTCTAAAATGACTAGAGGACCCCTATATTAAGTTAACACCTTCAATACTCCCCCTTAAACTAAATATAGTTTAAAGAAGGTCTTTCACTTGCTTGACTTGTCTTTACAGCAACGTTGGATCTTCCACTTGCTTGACTTGTCTTATGGGCCTTACCTTTTAGGGGCCTATATGACTGGCCAACTGTTGTACAACTGGGGTGATGACGGTCACCAAGGGGATTACCGTGATCCTTGAAGTTGGTACGATTTACCTCGCGGGGTAATCATGCTTGAAATTTGGTGTGGAATGGTCTAGAGGTAACGAGCCTTCGATTTCTCCACTGGTATGTATGATTGGTCTTCCTAGAGGTAACGAGCCTTAGGAGACCTAGGTGACGGGTGTTCTAGAGGTAACGAGCCTTAGGAGACCTAGGTGACGGATGACCTAGAGGTAACGAGCCTTATGTTCCTCCGCCGGTACGCGATGTATGGAATTGACGGTTACGAGAAGGCGCAGATTCGGTTCATGTTGACTTATGTTATGATGTTATGTTATGAGGTTATATTATGTTATTCCATGTTCTCGTACGCTTTTATTAAATGAAGTTGAATGTTAAGTTTTTGGCAAATATTTGAAGTTAATGTTTTATGTCAAAACTAGAACTCACCCGCGTAGCTGACTTTTTAGTATGCACATTCAGCTTAAGGCAAGTTGTGCTGATGGATGGTGATGCTGGGCGGCTTGATAAGTTACCCAGATGATATGATGACTGGCATCCCGCTACGATTTGTTTATGTTACGTTTATGTATTAGACAATATTTACGCTTCCGCATGTTTGACAAATGTTGATGTTACATTTGAAATGAAAGTTTTTCCGTTGCGTTATTTGATATTCAAGTTTAAGAACTGTTTGTGAATGAGTAAATCCAACAAGTGAGGCCTCCCGGGTTTAGGAGCAATAGTTTGAGAGCTTTGGACACTCCCAGTGTCTGAACTTAAACTGTGAATGGGACCGATAGCGGATGCCAGTACGGGTAACTCGAGCCACATCATCAGGTATGAAAAGTAGGGTATGTGTATGTAGTATGCCTTAGAAAGTAATAGATTAGGACATGTGTTCTGATGGAATCACAAAGGTGGTCAAATAGAAATCGAAAGGTAGTGTAATAGTTAATTGCAGATGACTAGTGTATATTAACATCTTACAATACTTGTTGAATTCTATTTGTTAACTAGCGCGATAACATTAGATTCCCTCTCTTATATAACGAAATTGTCGGAATAAGTGGCGGAAGGCGTGGTGGGGGTCGTACCGGACGACACGGTAGGATGCCCGCTGATATGCCCTAAATTATACATGTTTTGCATGCATAATAATCCCCATATTATGGTACTAATTGATTAATAACCTTGCAATTGATACTTAAAACGCTAATATTTCACAAATGCAGGTTATTCGGTATCCCAAAGATGAATAGAGCAAAAATCAGCTATAATCATGAAGAAATCAAGCTTTTGGAAGACCAAACCCGAGCATTGACCCCCAAGAAGTCGAAATTGGTTAACACAAGTCAACCAGTAGCTAAAAGACGAAGTTGGGGAGCTGGCAGGGCATTGCACGACCGTGCAATGCCATGCACGGTCGTGCATTCCCTGTCCAGCCTCCCCAGGCTCCAGTACATTGTCCTTTGTACCCTGTTTGATTCCCGAGGCGTTTGCACGCCCGTGCAACCTAATGCACGGCCGTGCATTACTCATTTTGAGGCCTATAAATAGATGGCTTGAGTTATTCATTACACACACCCATCCATACCTTACAACAACCATCCAGACCTCATTTGAGAGCACATTTCATAGTTAGAGTAGTGAGTGAGAGGGGCTCTTACTCCTTGTTTCGTAATAGGGGAGCCTACGAAACTTAGCATTATGCTAGTTAGTATGGCCATTCGTGGCTAAACTCTTTGTATTGCTAGGATGAAGATGAAGTTTGGTGCATGCTAATGTTTAACGTATTAATCCAAGTGATGTGTTTATGTCTTTAACTATTCGTCCTTAAAACCACCATTTTGGATTATTTTCTAAATCCGTCTTTATATTTGTGAGTGTTCTTGGTTTTAAAGCGTAAGATCGTAAAACCTTTTTAATCAAACTTCTTTTGAAACTTGTACGTCTTTATATAAGCAGAGATTGATAAGCCAAGGCTTGGTCAACACTAATAAGGTCGTACGTCTTTATACGAACTTATTATGCGATCAAGAATTGGTGAACTCATGTTGGGAACGGTACGTTTTTATACTTGGTCCCATTGTTACATCGCCTCCCGGTGAGAAAAATATAATCACATATTTAACTCTAATACAAAGCATTTTACGTTCGATGTCTTAAACCAACCCGAAGATGACCATTCGAAGGGTTGAGGGTAATTGTTGTCCTTAACGGGAGGCACTACCACTTGTTAAAGCTTTTAAATTTGCAAATCAAATGTCGTGAAGACGAGGCTCTAGCGGTGACCCGGGACACACATTTGTAGTAGTCATATCACTAGATTAGTCAACTTAACATTATCACGTACCAAGCGGATTCAAAACCCAAAGCAATACTATTCGTAACCTGATCATTTCCGACATATTTACTTTCCTGTTATTTACTATTCTGTTCGTTACATTTATGTTACACACTTCACGCACGTTTTTACTTTTCTGTTATTTACTTTACCACCATTTACTTTTCTGTCATTTACTTTTCTGTTTCACAAGCACACAAAACTCACTCACTAATTAAACCCGTTAAACGTTAACAAAAGTTGAGTATTGGAATTCGACCGTGTCTGTTGGTTCGATACTTGGTTCTTACCTAAACTATATTACGTTGCGATAGATACACTTGCCTATTGTGTGTGTTTTAAGTTTGAGTATTTATCATTTTATAAATTTAAAACCTGATCTCGTGAAACCATTTCAAAAACAATATATATATATATATATATATATATATGTATATATATTTTATAATTTACTTATCACACGACACGTCAAGTTTTTGGCGCCGTTGCCGTGGACACGGTGTTTTCAAGAAAGATTCGAGTTAACGGATTAGCTTTTTTTATGGTTTGTTTTGATTGTTCTTTATAGCAACTTTCATGGATGACAACTACGATAGTTGTTACGGAGGATACCAAGAAAACTATGAGTACCACTATTCGGAGGTTTGGTGTGAGATCTGTGGGGAAGGCCACGACACTCAAGATTGTTATCACTATCAAAGGTATTCCACAGATTTTCACCAACCCTACTGCCAACCATATGAGGAAACCACATCGCCTTAAGAAATTCAACACTCAGCTCTAGATTCAGACTCATGGACCCTAGGAAATCTGTTTCATCATTTGGAAGAAATTAAGATACAACTCCTAAAGAGCTCTCCAACTGAACAACAAGTGTTTCGTCATTTGGAAGAAATTAAGGTTCAAATCCTCAAGAGCTTTCCAACTGAATAACAAGATGATCTCTTCAAATTCCAAGAATCAGAAGTTATAGCTCTAACATCTATAGTAGGATTAAGTGATTATAAGGAGCAACAACGTTCCAGCTTCACAAGCATGGGTCAGTCAGAAATGAGACCGGATGATTCAGAAGAAAGGGTTACTATAACTTTACAATCACTTCTTGACTTCTCTGAGAGGCTGGAAGCTAAAGCATCAAAGAAGTTAGAAGAACGAATCTCTAAAGAAGAACTGGTGGGAATCGTCATTATGGAAGCACAAGAAGGATGTACAGAACAGTCTGGAGTTCCTGTCACTTCAGAGACAACATCATATGAAGAACCAGATTGTGAGACCAATATCCAGGAGGAGGTTATGCAGGAGAATGTGATTGTGACAATCCAACTATTTAGGGTTAACTCCATTATCAAAATCCAGTTAAATCCTAACTTAGTTTGCTTATCTCTAACTCTAGGGACTGTTTTGTCATTATTCAAACTCAGACTACAAGGACTAGTTGTGTAATTAGTCAAATCTAATTCTGATTGACTTTGAAAGTCAAAAATTGAAGAATTATGTTTCTGATGACTTTTAATAAGTCAAACTAACAAGTCCTTAACCAAGTTAACTCAACTCATACACTAGGGACCAGTTCTGCCAAGTTCAAAACTTTGAAACATGAAACTACAGGGATTAAACCTGTAATTAGCCCATTCTTGATTTTGTGTTGACTTCAGAAAGTCAAATTGTTGTTCTTGACTCAAATTCAAACTCCAAACCCGAAATTCGTTGCAATCTGTAACCGTTATGCACGTTGGTGTCATTAACGACCATTATAGACCAATTAACAGCTTCATCATTACACGAATTAATCCCAATTATGGCTAATCAAACCATAACCGTCGACCTCACTCTTATTACTCACCAATTCGCACAATCTCGATCGTTCACACTGAAATTGATCACCTGTGCATCTCAAACGAGTCCGCTTGAACCTGTTACACCATCCAATTGCATCGAAGAAGGAAGCAGAGTCACTGAAAAACCAATCCAGTCACAGTCGGCATCCGTTTAGTCGAGCACAGTCAATTCGAACATCATTCTGGTAATTAAACCTATCACAAGCTTCGTTTTTATCTATAGATTAAAAGCCCTATTCTTATTAGGGCTTACATTATCGAATCAAACATGATCTGTGATGTATTGCAAAATACATCCGTTTTACTGTCTATTTTATTCCCACTTTGTGTTTGTTTTGCTTCGGTTTTCTTCTATAACTGCTTGTACTTAATATTTCTATATCTTATGGTTGTTAGGTCACAAAGGAAGCGGATATGATTGAAAACGAAGAAGAACGAGTTTCCGGTTCGTGCGAGAGGGCTGTGGATAAGAAAAAAAAAAAAACTTTCTGGATTTTTACCCCTGTAGCGTAGCGCGACAGGTCTTGGTATTTCGTCGCGCTATGCGAGGAATGCAAAATGACAGAATTGCCCTTTTTTTGATTGCCGACTATTTTGTCTTTTCTGGGGCCCTAGCGCTACGCGAGGAATGTGCAAGATCCCGTCGCGCTACGCGACGGATGGTTTTTCGCAGACACCTCTTTTTAAGCCAAAAATTAGAAAACCCTAAGGGAGAGACCACCTTGTGACGGCAAAAGATGAAAAGAAGGAACATTCTAGCCTCAAGAAGGTGATTGTGGACTAAATCGGAGGAGGAGAAGTGGATATTGATCAAGAACAAGCGTTGGGATCGAAGAATTGAAGCCGGATTCACCTTGGGTTACATATTTTTGATTCGTTCTTGTTTTCTTGTCAATTCTAACATGATGAACAGCCTAGTTACTTATTGTTTTATAATTTTGAACATGTTTCTTGGCTAGATTCCTATTGTCTACCTAGGTTTAGATGATTGCACATGTTTAACATTGGTTTTTGTTGGTTTTTGGAACTTTTAAATGTGAAGAACTCATGATGTAACAAACTTGGTTTTGACCATTGGATGTGTATGCGTATTTAGTATTATCAATTGAATGATTTTTCAGTCCTTATGTGCTTTGATGAATGTCTTTCATATAATAGGTGCATGCTAGATCAATTGCCGTGTGTTTTTTATTATTGGATGGTTTGCTAGACGTAGTATTCCATAGGAATGAAATTCGTGAATTGGTAAATCTAAATATTCAACCAATCTTAATAGCTGTGAGGTGAGAGATTGTCGGTTTATCTCGTGTGTCTGATCGCTAGTTTAGAATCTTTGTGAGAAGGTCTGTCTAGTTCGTCGTTCGCATCTTGTTTACCGAGTCCAATAGGAAATTCTTAGTTATCCCTTGCACTTAGGTGTATTGAGACTTTCGCGCTATGAGGTAGATTGTCTAGCGGATACTTCTTGAGTAGACTGGATGACCTGTGAGGGGAACCTGTCACACCCCGCCAAGGCGGAAACGCGAGGCGCGACGTTCACTGGTTTCCAAAGCATATGATTACCGCAAACACATACATGATAAATGGATACATAAATGAGTTTAAAGTTTTACATTACAAAATGTAAAATGAGTTTACAAAACATTAAGATTTCACAAATATGACTCAATTCAATGAGTTATACAAGGGAAATCCTCCTTGAGTAGTATCCATCGTGCATGCATGTAATCTACATTGCTAACCTTGCAGTCATCATTCAATTTCCTGAAAAACATACTTGAAAACGTCAACACGAGGTTGGTGAGTTCACAGGTTTAATCAAATAGTTCTTGGTAAAACTCAGTTGTTCATAAATCGTTTCAGTTGTATGTGATAAACAGAATAAGAATCGTTGACCCATTTGTAAACTAGCTAGGAATACAAATAATATGTTCATACATGAGGCGTAACCAAACCATGACAATTGTACACGCCCCTAATTTCGTTATCCGGTTCTATGCGGCCATAAATCCTCCAGATTGTGGTTAGCGCGACTAACCATGACCGGGAGACGTCACTCTCCATAGTACTATTCATAGGACCCTAGGCTACAGTTAATGGTTACTACGTTGTTCCAGGGGACTTTTCCGGCCTCAAATTGTTGTTCTCATCTCATGTAAACATACAAGTCGTGTCTTATTCTCTTGTTATCCCATAAAATAATTGTAAGTATGTTTTTCCCCCAAATATTGAAAGCAGTAAAAAGGGGCCGTGAAACTCACCTTGAGTTTGTGTATATACTTGTGATAAAACTTGTTGTAGTCAACCTTGACTATTCGTACCCTAGATACCAAGGGTAAATTGTCGTTAAGACCAACGTCCTAATTGTAAATTGTTCACCGACCTTGTAAATCTGGTCGTTTTTGTTTGAATATCTCCTTAGTTGTTCAACACTTGTTTTGTTATAAAAACAGTTTTGAGTTACTGCTCAAATGGGACTGTTGTACAGGTGTCGAAACTTCTTAGTTTCGATTGGACAAATGTGCATCGAAACTACTTAGTTTCGATGGAGTAGTCAGGTGTCGAAACTTCTTAGTTTCGATTGAGTAAACTGGGTATCGAAACAACCTAGTTTCGATTGAGTAAAAGGTATCGAAACTCCCAGTTTCGATTGACCAACAGGTATCGAAACTCCTAGTTTCGGTTGAGCGACAGGTATCGAAACTCCTAGTTTCGATTACTAGACTTCTGTTTGACAGAATCAGTCCTGCATATTTTGTTTTAAAACTTGAATTTGACACACTTTTCTTGTTATCTTACTTGCGTTTGAACATTTTGCATGTTTGGCTCCGGTTTTTAAGAAAATAATATGAAAATATCGAGTTTTTACCTTTAAAACAGTGGCGATGATGATGAGAGAAAACAGAGATGATCTTGAATCTTTTGCTAAACCCTTTTCAGAAACACTTGAAAACACTGAATCCTGATGGTTTTTGTCTTAAAACTTGGCTTTAATTTTGAAGATAAATGGGAAGTTTTCCGTATGAAAATGAGAGAAAAATGAGAATTGTGAGGAAAGTGATTGAAAGTGGTATGGGTTTTATCTGAGTTTTTCTCAGTTATGGCATGGGACGAGTGAAGGGGGGGTTTCTCTGGCTTTTTCGGCCAAGAAGTCAAGGGGTAAGTGGGTTGGGGGTTTGGGTTAAAATAATCAAGCAATTTGGATTTTTGGTATTTGTTTATTAACTAGAGTTTTAAAGGGGTAGTTTAATTCGGTTTATTTTCCCCACGGTATTATAGTTTTATTCTAAAAATAATTTATTGACCAACTTAAAATTTATGTAATATATATATACGTCTGGATATTTAATTTATCCACTATTGTTCGTCTTAGTCGGTTTGTACTGGTACTTGCACCGGTAATTCCTAGAATTACCCAAGTATGAATTGAGACCATGTACGATCTTTGCTAGACTCTAAAGTCCTTGTTTGTGAAATTAAATAAATCACAAAAATAATTATAATGTAAACTCGTTTATTGTAATGTAAACTTGTTCATAATGTGTACAGATATTGACCTGAAATGTCGGGTGTCACATTCTCCCCATGTTAACAGAATTTCGTCCCGAAATTCAATTTGTGTCATCTTGAACTGGTGTATCCTTAAACAAGGATGGGTATCTTGTTTTCATTTGGTCCTCTCGTTCCCATGTATACTCAGGACCACGCTTTGAGTTCCAACGTACTTTAACCAGTTTGATTCGACTACGTCTCAGCTTTTGAACCTTCCAATATGAAATCTCAATCGGTTCCTCGATGAAGTGAAGTTTATCATCAATGTGAATTTCGTCAGGTGGTATAATTAGTGTCTCGTCTGATAAACACTTCTTGAGATTTGATACATGAAACGTATCATGTACATTGTTTAGTTCTTGTGGTAGCTTGAGTTTGTAAGCTACAGGGCCAACCCTAGCTAGTATTTCGAACGGACCAACGTATCTAGGGTTGAGCTTACCACTGTTACCAAACCTTGCAACGCCTTTCCATGGTGAGACTTTTAACATTACTCGGTCGCCAATTTGAAACTCTAATGGTTTTCGTCTGTTGTCAGCATAGCTCTTTTGTCTGTCTCGGGCCGCTTTCAAACGGTCCTTAATTTTGAAAATCTTATCAGTGGTTTCCTGGACAATCTCAGGGCCTGTCAAATGTTTTTCACCAACTTCCGCCCAACATAACGGTGAGCGGCATTTACGGCCATATAAAGCTTCAAACGGAGCTGCCTTAATGCTCGTATGGTAGCTGTTATTGTAGGAAAACTCAGCTAACGGTAAATGAGTATCCCAATTTCCTCCGAAATCAATTACACACGCACGTAGCATATCCTCTAAAGTTTGAATGGTCCTTTCGCTTTGACCATCTGTTTGTGGGTGATATGCCGTGCTCATGTCAAGACGTGTGCCCATGGCTTCTTGTAATGATTTCCAGATTCTAGACACAAATCTGCTATCTCTATCCGATATAATAGAAATTGGCACTCCATGCCTAGCCACAATTTCCTTGATATAAAGCTTTGCAAGTTTCTCGGTTTTATCAGTTTCTTTCATAGGTAGGAAATGAGCTGATTTTGTCAATCGATCGACAATTACCCATATGATATCATAACCACTGGATGTCTTGGGTAATTTTGTGATAAAATCCATAGAAATTTGTTCCCATTTCCATTGGGGAATTTCAGGTTGTTGTAACAAACCAGACGGTTTCTGATGTTCGGCTTTTACTTTTGAACATGTTAAGCACTTACTGACATATGTGGCAATATCTCCTTTCATATTGGGCCACCAATATAATTCTTTTAGATCCTTATACATTTTATCTGAACCTGGGTGAATGGAGTACCTAGACTTGTGGGCTTCGTCCATAACTAACTCCCGTAAGTTACCAAAACGTGTCACCCAAATTCTATTCATGAAGTATAAAGTGTCATCTGACTTTGGCTCCAATTGCTTTATCATTCCTCGTAAAGCTTCATTCTGAATGTTTTCTTCTTTGATTGCCTCATGTTGTGCCATCCGAATTTGAGTAGTAAGATTCGTATGAATTGTCAATCCTAAGGCACGAACACGAAGAGTTTTAACTCGTTCTTTGCGACTTAAAGCGTCCGCTACGACATTGGCTTTCCCGGGATGGTACTTGATATCACAATCATAATCGTTTAGTAGTTCTACCCAACGACGTTGTCTCATGTTAAGTTCCTTTTGATCAAAGATATGTTGGAGACTCTTGTGATCAGTAAAGATAGTACATCTTGTACCGTAAAGGTAATGTCTCCAAATTTTGAGCGCAAACACAACTGCACCCAATTCCAAGTCGTGGGTCGTATAATTCTTTTCGTGCACTTTTAGTTGTCGTGAGGCATATGCGATGACTTTTTCTCTTTGCATTAACACACAACCAAGTCCTTGGTGTGATGCATCGCAGTATACGACAAAATTTTCGATTCCCTCCGGAAGGGATAGGATTGGTGTACTACACAGTTTCTGTTTCAGTAATTGGAAAGCTGACTCCTGCTTGTCACTCCAATCATACTTCTTTTCTTTCTGGGTTAATGTGGTTAAAGGCAAGGCTATTTTTGAAAAATTCTCGATGAATCGTCTGTAATAACCGGCCAAACCTAAAAATTGACGTACTTCTGTCGGAGTCTTTGGTGCTTCCCAGTTTTTGATCGCTTCAATTTTAGATGGATCAACGTGAATTCCTTCCTTGTTGATGACATGTCCAAGAAAATGCACTTCTCGGATCCAAAACTCACACTTAGAGAATTTAGCGTAAAGTTTCTCGTTTCTGAGTAGTTCTAAGATTAATTTCAGGTGATGTTCATGATCCTCCTTAGTTCGTGAATATATTAATATGTCATCGATGAATACAATCACGAATTTATCCAAGTATGGCTTGCACACGCGGTTCATGAGATCCATAAAGACAGCTGGTGCGTTCGTCAAACCAAATGGCATAACTAGGAACTCGTAGTGACCGTAACGAGTCCTAAATGCTGTCTTTGGTACATCTTCTTCTTGGATTCTTAATTGATGATACCCTGAACGTAGATCAATTTTTTAATAGAAGCTAGAACCTTGTAGTTGATCGAACAAATCATCTATTCGAGGAAGTGGGTATCGGTTTTTGATTGTAAGCTTGTTTAATTCTCGGTAATCTATACACATCCTAAAGGTTCCATCCTTTTTCTTTACGAATAGGACCGGAGCTCCCCAAGGTGAGAAACTCGGTCTTATGAAACCTTTATCAAGCAACTCTTGTAGTTGATTTGATAATTCTTGCATTTCAGAAGGTGCTAATCGATACGGCGATCGCGCAATCGGTGCGGATCCTGGTACCAAATCGATTCGGAATTCGACTTGCCTCGGTGGTGGTAATCCAGGTAAGTCTTCAGGAAAAACTTCGGGGTAATCCCTAACGATTGGAATATATTCAAGTCGACGTTCCTTGGGTTTCTTTTCGACGACGTGAGCCAGAAACACGCAATAGCCTTTACGTAAACACTTACGAGCTTTCATGCAGTTTATCATCCTTAACGTTACTCCACTCTTCTCACCTTGAATCGAAAGAACTTCTCCGTTTGAGAGTGGGATTTGGACAATCTTCTCAAAACAAACAATCTCGGCATGATTCTTTGACAACCAATCCATGCCAATAACAACGTCAAAGCTTCCTAAATCAACGGGTAACAGATCTATACTAAATGTGTGGTTTTTAAGACATAAGGTACAACCCTGAATGACTTCTTCGGTATTAATTAATTTTCCGTTCGCTAATTCAATTGTATACTTTTGGTCTAGTTTACTGGGCTTAATGCCGAGTAGGGACTTAAAGTCATTTGACACAAAACTCAAATCAGCACCCGTATCGAAAAGTATAGAGACATAGTGATTATTTATCGGGAACGTACCAGTGACAATGTTTGGATCTTGTCGTGCGTCACCAGCCTCCATCACAAATGCTCTTCCACGGGCCTGATTGTCGTTTCGGTTCTTCAACTTTGGACAGTCTTTTCTGAAGTGCTTTGGATCTCCACATTCAAAGCATCCCTGATTCATCCTCCCTGTTCCTGGGTTGCCCTTTCCTGTTACTTGATTTGTCTTATTAGAGTTTGCATTGCTCCAACAGTTATGGGCTAGGTGCCCATACTTTTTACATTTTCCACATTGAGTACACCTTCCACTGTGATGATATCCACACTTGTCACACCTTGGTAGTGCCCCAAGGTATCCATTTTGTCCCACAGTGTTGGCGACAAAGGCTTTCATAGTTTCAGGTCTCTTGTAACTTTGATTCCTGTTTTGATTACTTGGTTTTCCAAACCATTTCCTCTTTTCCCCCGACCTTCCTTCTTCGGTCTCCTTCTTCTCAAACAAGCCATCACGTACAGCATTATCCCTCATCTTGAAAGCTAGAGTTATGGCGCTCTTGGCATCCATAGGGTTCGATGAAGTCACCAGACTTCGGATTTGAGGTGCGAGACCCCACAAGTATCTTTCAACCTTCTTGTATTCTGGGGTAACCATGTGTGGAACCAAGATTGCTAACTCATTGAATCGGTCAGTGTAGCCAGCAACATCATCTCCTGTCATTTGCAAATTCCACATTTCAGATTCGATCTTTTGTAACTCATTTCGAGGACAATATTCCTTGATCATCATGGCCTTCAGGTCTTCCCATGACAACTCATATGCTGTCTGCCTTCCCAAAGTCTTTATTTGTGAATTCCACCAGGTTAAAGCTTTATCAGTGAGTGAGCATGTAGAATACTTCACCATGCAGTCAGCGGTGCATTCACTGATATCAATCACTGATTCCATCTTCTCTATCCATCTCATTAACCCAACTGCACCCTCGGTGCCATTGAAGTTACGGGGTTTGCAAGATAGAAAGGCCTTGTAGGAGCACTTTCTATTTGGAGCATCTGTAGAATTACAAGTCATAACGTCAATAATTCGGATCATGACCATGTGTTACGGCTTATTTATTCTATTACCTCCGGAACCTCCGGAACCTCCAGCTGTACCGCTTCCTCCTGCACCGGTACCACTGCCGTTTCCCCCTCCACTATTTCGATTCGCCTCATACTGTTGCATGGCAGCAGCTACTCGCTGTGCTATGAGTTGTTCTACATTTGGAGAAATCGTCTCATTGTTGTCTCCAGTAGTGTTACGGGGTGTGCTACGCTTTGGTGCCATGACGTTCTTTCTAACACATCAATTAAAAAGAAACAACATTATATGACAATAAGGATAGCACATGGCATAAGGACACGACAACATCAAAACATAAACCATTATATACATAGTTAAAACATTCATAGTACATTGTTCCCAAAAGAAACGGATACAAAAGTGATGGGTTATCATGACCTCATCAGTACTAAAGTTTTAAACTACATACTGTACTATGGGCACAACCCGCCCATAATAGGTTTAGAAGAAGAAGTGAGAGTACAATCCAATCATCATGGCAAGTCCTGCCATGACAAAGCTTGCTCTAGCCACAAATTCTGCAGCCAAAGTCCTTGCCTCCAGTGCTTCCACCATGTCTCGGACAGTGACAGTGAACTGCCAGTCCATGTCGGCTCTCAACTCCAGATAGTTAGTGGCATCCTGTATGTTTCGGGTGCGGTCATTTAGAGTCTGAACTCGAGATCCGAGTCCTTGACGAAGTCGCGTGGCTGCATCCCCCTGTGCCCGGATGTCATCTAGGAGATCATCAAGACGCTCCTCATGCGTACGAACGCGTGCTACTAGTGTAGGCACTGTGAGCTCTATGGCTTCCCCAGTGTGGGGTAGGGGTGTTGGGGAGTTAGAAGACTCTCCAAGCTCAAAGGTAGATGGGATGCTCTCCATCTCCCTCCATCGGGCCAGAGTACGTGGCATCCAACGGATAGTTCCCACAGTCGGGTGGTAGCAGGGTCTTTGCCTAGGTGGTTCTTCACCAGCCTCCAAGTCTTCTGGGTCACGGGCTGCTAGATTCCTTTTGTGTGGAAGTCGAAACTTCTTCTTAGCACTTTGCACCTTAACTGGTCCTCCGCTTTTCTTTCGGTAGACGATAGGCGGTTTTCCCAAGGCGACTTTAGGTGGTGTGGAGCTACGGGTTTGTACTCGATTTTTGGGATGTGAGGCGGAAAGTTCCTCGTTTGATTCAGTGTCAGAGACGGGATCAGAATGTGAATGTGACGACATGCTTATGACTACAATATCCATATGACAAAATGACTGGTTATACAATGCTTATGCAATGAAAACGTTTTAGTGAGTCATTTAGATTATAGACTAGGTTCCAATTTAGATTCCTAGTTCGCTATAATCAATGGCTCTGATACCAAGTTCTGTCACACCCCGCCAAGGCGGAAACGCGAGGCGCGACGTTCACTGGTTTCCAAAGCATATGATTACCGCAAACACATACATGATAAATGGATACATAAATGAGTTTAAAGTTTTACATTACAAAATGTAAAATGAGTTTACAAAACATTAAGATTTCACAAATATGACTCAATTCAATGAGTTATACAAGGGAAATCCTCCTTGAGTAGTATCCATCGTGCATGCATGTAATCTACATTGCTAACCTTGCAGTCATCATTCAATTTCCTGAAAAACATACTTGAAAACGTCAACACGAGGTTGGTGAGTTCACAGGTTTAATCAAATAGTTCTTGGTAAAACTCAGTTGTTCATAAATCGTTTCAGTTGTATGTGATAAACAGAATAAGAATCGTTGACCCATTTGTAAACTAGCTAGGAATACAAATAATATGTTCATACATGAGGCGTAACCAAACCATGACAATTGTACACGCCCCTAATTTCGTTATCCGGTTCTATGCGGCCATAAATCCTCCAGATTGTGGTTAGCGCGACTAACCATGACCGGGAGACGTCACTCTCCATAGTACTATTCATAGGACCCTAGGCTACAGTTAATGGTTACTACGTTGTTCCAGGGGACTTTTCCGGCCTCAAATTGTTGTTCTCATCTCATGTAAACATACAAGTCGTGTCTTATTCTCTTGTTATCCCATAAAATAATTGTAAGTATGTTTTTCCCCCAAATATTGAAAGCAGTAAAAAGGGGCCGTGAAACTCACCTTGAGTTTGTGTATATACTTGTGATAAAACTTGTTGTAGTCAACCTTGACTATTCGTACCCTAGATACCAAGGGTAAATTGTTGTTAAGACCAACGTCTTAATTGTAAATTGTTCACCGACCTTGTAAATCTGGTCGTTTTTGTTTGAATATCTCCTTAGTTGTTCAACATTTGTTTTGTTATAAAAACAGTTTTGAGTTACTGCTCAAATGGGACTGTTGTACAGGTGTCGAAACTTCTTAGTTTCGATTGGACAAATGTGCATCGAAACTACTTAGTTTCGATGGAGTAGTCAGGTGTCGAAACTTCTTAGTTTCGATTGAGTAAACTGGGTATCGAAACAACCTAGTTTCGATTGAGTAAAAGGTATCGAAACTCCCAGTTTCGATTGACCAACAGGTATCGAAACTCCTAGTTTCGGTTGAGCGACAGGTATCGAAACTCCTAGTTTCGATTACTGGACTTCTGTTTGACAGAATCAGTCCTGCATATTTTGTTTTAAAACTTGAATTTGACACACTTTTCTTGTTATCTTACTTGCGTTTGAACATTTTGCATGTTTGGCTCCGGTTTTTAAGAAAATAATATGAAAATATCGAGTTTTTACCTTTAAAACAGTGGCGATGATGATGAGAGAAAACAGAGATGATCTTGAATCTTTTGCTAAACCCTTTTCAGAAACACTTGAAAACACTGAATCCTGATGGTTTTTGTCTTAAAACTTGGCTTTGATTTTGAAGATAAATAGGAAGTTTTCCGTATGAAAATGAGAGAAAAATGAGAATTGTGAGGAAAGTGATTGAAAGTGGTACGGGTTTTATCTGAGTTTTTCTCAGTTATGGCATGGGACGAGTGAAGGGGGGGTTTCTCTGGCTTTTTCGGCCAAGAAGTCAAGGGGTAAGTGGGTTGGGGGTTTGGGTTAAAATAATCAAGCAATTTGGATTTTTGGTATTTGTTTATTAACTAGAGTTTTAAAGGGGTAGTTTAATTCGGTTTATTTTCTCCACGGTATTATAGTTTTATTCTAAAAATAATTTATTGACCAACTTAAAATTTGTGTAATATATATATACGCCTGGATATTTAATTTATCCACTATTGTTCGTCTTAGTCGGTTTGTACTGGTACTTGCACCGGTAATTCCTAGAATTACCCAAGTATGAATTGAGACCATGTACGATCTTTGCTAGACTCTAAAGTCCTTGTTTGTGAAATTAAATAAATCACAAAAATAATTATAATGTAAACTCGTTTATTGTAATGTAAACTTGTTCATAATGTGTACGGATATTGACCTGAAATGTCGGGTGTCACAGAACCCGTCCAGCCGGTGGTTTAACGGCTTTTAGGTCTCTTAGTTGACAATCCTTGAGAAGGGTCGAGGGTGCTCTAGGTTCCCTTTGAGTTTTGTATTTTAAGATCCCGGTATCACATCAGTTCCATTACCGATAGAACCTTCGTCAGACACGTGTAGGATTCGGGCCTAGGTAGTGCTTTCACCCTATTTGTTTTCGTTCCGTAGTTATTCTCACGCTAGTTTGTTCGTCCTCGTCTTTTCCTTTATTTTCTCTAGTTTATTATTTTTAGTTTATTTCTCTTTTAAATAAAAGAAACCCCCCTTTTTGTAATTAGTTATCCTGCATCTGAGTCAGTATTTCGCTGTACATACAGTGTCCGTAGGTTCGATACTCGGTCTTATCTATCTATTCTGCAAACGATCGGTACACTTGCCGTATTGTGCGCGTTAGTTTAGGTTTGTCCGTTTTATTATAAATATTAGAACTTGTAGGTTTTTGCGTATAGTTCGTAGCACACCAATCTGATTCTAAGGTTCTTAACATCTTCGGATTTAATCGAACCCTACCCCCGACTCTGTTTAAATCCAACTAATTCATACCAGTAGATTCGTAATCCTTTGTTAATTGATAGCCCTATGCCAATTCAATCTCATATCATCGATTTAATCAAGGCCCAGTAACTAGGGTTCGTTTATAAAACGATTTGGGGGTTTCGACCCTAGACTCAATCATAATTCAATTAAACTATACTGACAGATTCGCAAGATCCTAATTAGTAAAAGCCCCATGTTTCTATCACATTCCATTATCAGGATCATTCAAATCGATTTTGAGTTCAAACCTAGGGTTTCGGCCTTTTGAATATGTAATTAAACGATCCTAAACCTGTTGTTTTTGCAATTAAAACCCACCCAAGACTCGTTTGATGTTAACAAAAAAAACCCCTATGATCTTATAGCCGGTCGCAACCAGATTTGGTGGAATTGGGACTGGGTTCGATCGGACTCGAGTAAAGGGGAAGAACTCACTAGGGTTCTATGTTAAAACCATTTCTGCCCAGGTTTGTGTGCGATACCCTAGCGGGCAGAGTTGGTTAAGTGAGTGTGCTTGTGTGGGAGAGACACGGGTTCAAGTCTCTCCACACCCTTTTATTTTTAAAACATTTTTTGATTATTATTTTAATATAAAAACAGTACCCCATATTATTATATTAATATATTAATGTGCCACCTTGCGGAGAGCCTCTGCTTCATACTCATCTATTAGGGTTGCTAGAAAAGGGAAAGAGAGAATGGTGGGTTAACAAGAAAAGAGATGGGGCTGATGAACATCGAGGGGGTGGGGCGTAATGAAGGGATGAACAAAGTAAAAGGATTTTGGGTTGTTTTTTCAGTTTTTTTCAAGGTTGTAAAAATCGCGATTAATTGCTAGTCGGGAAAAAAGAGAAGAAATTTGAACTAGTCGCCCAATTAATCGGAAATCGGCCATAATCGGAGCTAATCGGCCCTAATCGCGACTTTCCGACGAGATTCCAGCATGTTTTCGGCGACTTCCGGCGAAACTCTAGGAATTACGGTGGATCTCTAGAAATTTCGGCCCGGTTAAACTAATTTCTTTATTAAACTAATTTGTGATACAAAAATGTGTGTGTATATATATATATAAATCTGAAAATTACATATAAAATTTCCAATCCAATTAATCCCTAGTAAGTACCCACTGCCAAACTAGCGCGCTAGCGATTTCTACAACACTGGTTTTTTTTTATATAGAGGAGTATAATGATGGCTAAATTTTTTTTGGCGTTTGTTAGTACTAGGATCAAATATGTTACGTTTCAATGAACAACTAGAACCATCTCTTGTTTTCTAATACTTAGGCTGGACGGAGCACTCTTCCGGCGATGCTAGGTTCTGATCCTAGCGGGAACACCGTCGTACCACCATCGGTACTGACGATTTAATTCTCTATGCGACTTCTTTTCCCGATCGCTACCTGAGCCCAACGACTCTATTTTTTATCGTTGGCAATTTAAAAAAAATATATTTATATTTAACCTTTATAAATTAACATCAATTCATTAGTCTTTTACGCATCTTCAAAATCTCTTCTACTCCCCAAAATTTCTCTTCAATTGCTCCTAAAAAATTATCATCCTCCCGAAAGTCATTTAAACCTAAAGTCGGTTCGAACCAAAATCAACTGATTCCAACCCAATCGTTTCAGTTCACACAATACCCACAACACCCGAGTTATCCCTTTATGCCAAATATGCATACTCAAACTTCACCAAGTGAATTTCGTCTTCCTCCGGAAGAACATAACTTTGATCCTTTTGCTAATCGTGACCCAAACCCTCACTACCAAAACCAACCCTTCCGTGACCCAACCTAAACCTCACAATATCGTGATACTGAGCCAAGAGAGTCCCCCGTTGAAGAACAAGAAACCCAAGATATCATATGGAGTCGGACGAGTCCCTGGCTGAAGAATCACGACTCACAAAGACGTCTTCAAGTCGGGACGTCTTCAAGTCGGGCAAAGTCGAAGCCTTGGGAGGACAAAAAAGAAGCTTTGGCCAAGGCTTGGGTTGATGTTTCTGAAAGCCCAGTGGTTAGAAATCAACAAAAGCCGATTCTTTTTAGAGAAAAATACTTGAGCATTTTACTAATCAAACTGGGGGAACAATCCGAAGTTTCCATGAAGTAAACTCGAAGTGGAAGGACATGAACACAAAGATGAGCAAGATCAACGACATCTTCGTCCAAAAGTTATAACGTATTTGTTAATCTTAATTTTTTTAATTTTAGTTATTATTTATGTACATATTCATATAGATCAATGATCGGCGTAGTGGCAAACGGATTTGGATGTTATGTAGTCGGCTTTGAAGTAATACAAGACATTGTATTTGAAAAAAAGGCTCCTCCCACGTATCGGCGTGAGAGATTGTTATGTTTTTTTTTTCTATTCCAAGTTTATATTTTTAGTTAACCCAGGTAGCATTTTATATGTTAAAATTATATAAATTAAATTACTTATTAATTGTTAGAAAAATGTCTAGGAAAGTTTGGGAAAGAAAGGTGAGTAACTCACCTCTAGGGAAAACGAGGGAAGTTAAGAGAAAAAATATGTGGCTCGATTTAGTAAGTAGTCAGGGATGGTTATGGAAAAAAGATGAGTGTCTTACACCCTTAGACTGTGTAGTGGGTTAACGCCCATATACACCGTGGCCAAATGGGGCGTTAAACACCCCGACTAGGACGCCAAAGTGGGGTGCCAAAGGACGAGGTGTGAGGGGTTTAACGGGCGCAAAAACATGAGGGTTGAGGGGTGTAAGGTGGTAGTGGGGGTGTCAGTTTTAAGGACTAAAAATTTATGTAATATACACCATCCGTATAATTTAAATCTATAGGAAATTAATTATATTTTGCGGTCCAACAAAAAAAATAAAATTAATTATGATGGGGTACAAACTTCTTTGAAAATAAATGCTGACTGTCATTCTTTTCGTTTCCCAAGAAATCAGTATTTCAAGTTACACAAGTTTCAAGTTTGTGACATTTTTTTTTAACGGTAGATTCTTATAATTTTAAACTACACCAGATAATTCATTAAAAATTAGAACTTTATTAAACTTATTTTGATACTTAATTCTTATCTAATTTTAATCCAAATACGTCTCATAGAAATTAATACGACTATACAAATTAATATGACTATACGATTAACATTTTAGAAAACCATAAAAAGGAACCAAAATAGGTTAATATTACGATGTTATATTTAAAACAAAACTTATAATCAAATGATCAAGAGCTCAAAATGTGTGTAGCTAAGACCATGTGGAAAGAAAAATTTAGAAGATAATGTAAATTTGCACGAACACACGCAAATGCGCAAACACCCTATAGACGCCTGAATGTATAATAATGTGTTATAAGGGCACGTAAGAACCCGTTCGTGGATCTTTGTTATAGCCATCGCTTTTTTACCAAAGGACCTTTGGCATAGCGGTACCAATATGTATAGGAAATATGCCCATCCCTCGGTGATTAAAGATGCAAGTCCAATAATGGACAAAGATATATTAAAAAGTGCGAGTTAGTTGATAAAAAAATAGTTTTGAATCATTTTCATAACTTATTCATATTTTGTTCTTTTATCCCAAATTCTAACACCTAAGTTTTTAAATTTAATTTGTAATAATGCAAATATGAGTCAACATTACTGTTCCTAAGAATATAACTATAAAATTTTAATAAGAATACAAAGATATGTTTTTTTATCTATTTTTGTCGTTTATAAGATCAGGAAACAAGGCTATATAAAAAGTGTGCAACTGGAATCAAAAGCATAAACAAATAATTCAAGACACCAAAATCCTCATAAATCAA
The DNA here is from genome assembly GCA_023525975.1 of Smallanthus sonchifolius. Classification (NCBI taxonomy): domain Eukaryota; kingdom Viridiplantae; phylum Streptophyta; class Magnoliopsida; order Asterales; family Asteraceae; genus Smallanthus; species Smallanthus sonchifolius. The sequence goes on along the minus strand of CM042032.1, from coordinate 83,802,625 downwards.
ACCAAATTATTTCCATTCATCATATGCTTGATCAAACCCTATAAATTAATTAATCAAGAAACAATAATTTTCCAATCATCCCACCCACAAATGAATCAAAATAGTTACCTTTTTGGAAATCAATTGTGTTCTAGCTGCTCTTTCTGGGCTTGCTTTTTCTTCTGCTTCTTCTTGGTTGATCTTGACTAGTAGTTATTGCAATAGTAGAAGATCTTTCTTCTACTTTGACCAATTCTTCATTTGACTTTTGTTTCTTTGACTCATGTTCTTCATCTGAATCTTGTTGACTTTCTTCTTTTGATTCTTTGACTTCTTCCTTTTTCTCCACAATCTTTCTTGGCCTACCTCTCTTTCTTGGACTAATTTGTTCTCCAATTACTGGTGGTGATGATGATTCAGCTATTGCTACTGCTATTTCCTTTGTTTTCTTGGGTATCTTCTTCTTCCCCATCTCCCAAATCTTTGCTTCAAAACCAAACCATTGATCTTCAAAAAAAAACACTAACCCATATGAAAGATTCGATCTTTTTGAATACCCACTTGTAAAAATCAAACAAGAATCAAATTAACATCAAGAAAGCTTCATCTTTCAATGAAATCAAGAAAATCTTGAACTCGTGAACATGCATGTGGTGTAAAGCAATAATGGTTTGAAGTTGAAGTTGGAGGGGAAGATGGAAGTTGAAAAGAATGATATGATAAAGTGGAGATAGTGAGAAGACTAATACTGCCCCATCTTTGGTCTATATTTAGTGTTTCTTTTACTTTAACTTCTTTTGTCTGTATAAAATTTCAATAATAGTCCATGCAACTTGTTCATATCCGTATGTAGCCATCTATGTTTTGTGTATTTACATTTTTTTTAACGGTAATTTGGATTATTGACGGGTCACGGACCCACTCAATAATCTTCACTTGTATATTTATATAAAACACATTTCATTAAATGTACCTATTCAACTATTTACACTCTTTCACCTCTTTTTTTTATTAATAGCTTACTAATAATTTATTATTATATAAAAAAAAACTCTTCATTAAATGTATCTATGATGTTACCTATACTTTTTTTCACTTTCTACTATTTACACTTTTTCACTTCTTTTCTGTTATTGATAGCCGAGTAATAATTTATTATTAGAGTCTTTTGTTTGTTATTTAGTTTTTATATGTAGAACTCTATAGTTCTATTATTCTTGTCATGTTTTGTTATGGTTTGTGGAGCTAAGGGTCTCTCTGGAAATGGCATCTCTATCCTTCGTGATAGAGGTATGGTTTGCCTACACGTCACCTCTCCAGACCATACTAATAACTCTGCTAATGGTGAGATTTTTACTGGGTTTGGTTGTTGTATTCTTCATTAAATGTACAAATGAGTCGTATTCATAGAATCACAATTAGATATGTAAAGCCAAACATGACATGTATGTTTGTGGGTGAACACGAACACGAATCATATTTAACCTTAAAAAGTTATTTAATTTTATTTCATATTTTTGCTTTAAACTTATAAATTTACAACAAAAAATACAAATATGTATAAAACAATTACTATACATTTAAACTATGAAAAGTGATGTTCATTCATTTTTTTTTTTAATTTTAAATAAAATACTTGATCAATTTAAGTTATGACATAAAACACAACATTTATTTTAATTTTATGAATGTAAAAGGTGCATATCAACTCTCAAACCCGATATGTAGGTGTATGTGTGTTCAACACAAAACCGAATGACTCACGGATGTTTAAACTAAACTCAAATTAGCTAATTTTGTGTTAGGTTCATGTCTTGTCTCACGCACGCACTTATTTGTCATAACTTTGTTTTGAAGGTAAGACCTGTCTATGAAGGCATTCCGTAGGATAGTTTTGGACAAATGCGTATAGTAGAGGGACCAAAATGTAAAATATTAAGGGCTGACAGGAGTCAGTGTCTCATATGACGTTATTTTGTTGTCGCATCGCGGTGTTTCGAGTCCGCATAGTTGTAGCTGAGTTGGCGCACCCTTTCTGAACTATCTCCTACGTGCGTCTCTATGTACTATCGTCTGTTCTGCACATTCGTCGTTTCTCAGCCGTAAGATTTCATGCAACTGTGTATCCTAATTTGGGATGTTTTAATCGTACGGTGGTTGATTGAGTATGACGTACAAGATGATGCAGTGATTGGAGCATGTGATTCGGTCAGAGTGCTCGTGAGTCGTGAGAAAGTGGAGACCTCAACACTCGTCTTCTTTTTTTCTATTTTCTTTTTTAATGAATAAAACAGTTTACAAAATTTAAAATATATGCTTGGTATAATTTGTAATTTTTTTTTATGCTTGGTATAATTTGTAATTATATGGCTTACAAATGACTATTGAACAATGAGTTCTAAACAATTAAAACTAATAATAAAATAAATTTTAATAAAAGTATTTTAATAATAATATTATATATATACACACATTTTTTTTTTTTGGTTTTTTTTTAGTTATATCAATTATAGAGAAGAATAATTTTTGTTTAAAAAAATTAATAATTTAAAACCTTTTAAAAATTTAAATTTTTATAATTAATTTTGGGTTGTAACTTTTAAAACATCATGTTTATTTTTTTTAATAAAGTTATTTTTAACATTACGTCTATGTTTTTTATTTAAATTTTGTTAAAAATCGGCACACCCCCTCGCAACAGAGCACGGATGAAACCCACTAGTTTTCCTTATTTTAATACGTGACTTTGAGCCACTCAAACATCAACCAAAGCTTTCCTTATTTTAGGTAACAAATAACGAATTTCTCGATTTATCACCTTCAATTGATGGATTTCACTCCAGAAATCAAAACCATAGATTTCCTTCCTTCTTCCTCTTCTCTGATCGACATACGTGACATAGAACCACACACAACTCTTAAATTTTAACCCCCCTTTTGACCATTGGTAGGCTTTCTTTCAATAATTGGCAAAAGTAACCCTCCTTGTTTCATAATGGTTATGTTGAGTTTTAATTTTATACACTTTTGGCCCCTCAACTTTATTTTAAATAAACCATGTGTCCATGTCTTTAAAATTTTAAATTAAACTCTCTAACATTTCAACTTATTCAAGTGTCTAACAACTTTTCTAGTCTTGTTTAATCATAATATAATTTGATTTAGCATAACCCTTATCATAAATAAAACCCCTTTACAACAATTAACGATTTTATATTTTATACCCGAAATGGGATGTTATAATTCTCTATATAAAAATCAGAAATAAAGATGCAAACAATTAACAATTTTAAAGATCGCATGTTTGTAAGGCACAAAAATTAAAATCTAGAATAAAAATCTAAGTATAAATTATTAATTAACACATTGACCAACTCCATTTGAGCCTACATTATATTATATAATAAATAAAGGTTTTTCATGCCACGTGTCGGCTCCATATTCATTCTCGTCATTTTTTTTTCGCATCTCTCTCTTATTAAATACATCTTTATTTTTTAATAATAATATATTTTTAAATAAAATATTAATCTTTATATTAATAAATCTCCTGACATATTTTGACGAGTGTATGTGTTAACAGATTATATTGTATTCCACGGGTTTATTCAACCCGTGTAAAACACGAGTTTTTAATAAAAAAAAAATTTATTACTTAATATATAATATTATATTTATTCAAACAGTGTAATACACGGGATTCTAAGCTAGTTCGGTTATATTTAAACCTTCATCGGAAAAAATGGAACTCCAAGCTTCAATATACTTCCTTTTCGATCTTCACCTTCACAACCTTTTTCATTTTATTCTCTATATCACTCTTCATCATTCGCTTTAATCCCTATAAATCTGCTCCGTCTTCATCACACGAAGCAGGACAAAGGAGTTCGTGAATCTTTCCGATAGGTACACCTAACTCCTCCGAAAATCGCCTACCGGAATTAAAAACCCATCTAAAATCCTATTGAGAAAATGAAAATATTTAATTAACTAAAAAAAGAAAAAAAAAGGAGTAAAAACCTAATCAACCGGTGGAAAAGGAGAGTGACATGGATTGAACCAGGGAGGATAGACTGCGATTCAAATACGAAGACCACAATGCCACTGGCAAATGTTTGGGATTTATTTGTAGCAAGCCACCTATATACACAAATTAGGTTTGAGAAAAAAGAAAAAATAACAGTAACAAAATGCCACGTGGCATAAAATGAATGGGACGTCTACTGTTCCCTCGCGTTACATTTTAATCTTTAGTGTAATATTATAAACTATATATAAAATAATTATGGGTCATTTAACCATTAATATCAAAATGTAAAAGAAATCAGTAAGAAAATATATAGTAAGATTGGTCTCAAGGTAAAGAGGATAAAGTGATTTGATTTCTAAAATAATTAAAAATAAATGAAAGAAGTAAAGTATGAAAGAGAAAACACAAGATCAACAAAACCAATCGAATATTATCTCGACAAATGATGAAAAAGCATAGAAAGCAAAGAAAAAGGTAATAGAAGAACAAAAGACTATTCTAGAAACAAAATAAAATAATTTCAAAAAATATTAAACAATGGGATCGTTATGGATTTAGATTACGTTAAAAAGGATTGAAAATTAAAAATTTCTTGAAAACAAGTACTATTTGTATTTTTATATCGAACAAGTGAATGGTACATGGTATTAAAACATCACTCTAATGTTGGTATTAATCTCTATACTATTTTAGTTTTTTTAACAGCTAACTTATACACGTGCACTAATCCTATTTTTAAATCGACAAATTCGTTCACTATAGAAACAACTAGCTCACACACCCAATCATCATATTTTGGTTACACATCACTAAAACTTAAATAGATTATATATCAAAATTATAAAAATGAAATATTATTATACAATTAAACAAATATTACATTATACCCCTATAGACATGAGATACATATGAACTTAATTCATGTATGAACTTTATATTCACGTAACGTCATTTAAAACTTAAATGGATTATATAAAAAAGTTATAAAAATGAAATATTATTATACAATTTATATTATACCCCTATAGACATGAAATACATAGGACCTTAACTCGTGTATGAACTTTATATTATGTATCAGAATAACGTCATTTAAAACTGACACAAAGTCATGAAATGTGTGAAATTATTTTCATATCAGCTTTATCTGCGTGTATATGTTATTTATATCTCTTTCATTTACAGATATTACGCTAAGCAAGTCATGTATTCTTCTAAATTTCACGTGTTATTGTAAAACGCATTCATATTTACCAATTTATGTCCCTTCATATTTGTTGCTTTTCATCTTCAAAAATCAAAATCTAATTGTTCAAGTAGAAAAAAGTGGTTTATCGACATCAAGCAATATAAGACATTTTATATCTTTTCAACCCAAAATGGAATGTTTAATTATCTAAACTTGGCTTTTTAAAAATAACTCGGGTCTTTGGGTAGACAATTCGGGTTCTCTAACAATTAGTTTAGATCATGCGGAAAAGAGGAGTATAGATGCTATTCACAGCATGTGATGTCAATAAATAATATGACATATTCAAAGAGCCATTCATAGAAGACACATGGTCATAGAGGTTCGGTTCTATCTATTAACCCGTGGCCTTCATATCATGGGTTCGAGTCTCACTTGGTGCAATATGCTCAGGTGAGTCAGAAGTTTTACCACAGTAGGTCTTTCGGTGGTGGGTTTCCCTAGAAATGGTGGGCGGGCCGGGTCACCAGCGCTGTCTGCGTTCACGGGCGTGGGTGGCCTTTCGCCAATGGGTTACCTGAATGGCCGAGCTTATAGTATTTGTTGACCGTTCAAAAAAGAGTATGCATGGTTTTTTTCTATAATACATTAATACGTAATCAAATTTATCAAAAAGATTAAAAAAAAGAAGAAGAAGATATTTAAAGTTACTATGATAATTCCTTGATCTTCTCATTATCACAAACCAGTATACATAATACAATAGTGACCTATTCTATGTATGGATAGGATCACAATTTAACTTACAAATATTTTCTAAACAAATACAAGTCGGTTGACTTATTCTAATGTACCCTGCAGTCGAAGCAGAAGGTTTACGAATATTGAGACTGTTCTAGAAGTCATCAAATAAGACCATCGGCAAACCCTTTTTGAAAATATCAGCGATATGATGGTGAGAACGCACATGTAAAACCCAAACTTGGCCTTGAGCAACTTTGTCATGAACGAAATGGATATCCAATTTATTATGTTTCGTCGATTGGTGTCGAATTGGGTTGCCAAAGAGGTATATGACGCTTATGTTGTCACAATACACTAAAGTTGCATGTGTCGGCGGTTAGTGTAACTCTAATAACATATTCCGTAGCTAACAAATTTCTAAAACAACAATTGCCGCACCACAATACTCAGCATCGACACGACAACGAAAGAGTATTAGTTGGCGTTTAGAGGACCATGAAACAGGGCCGGCCCTGAGATTTCGAGTACCCTGTGCGAATAAAGAAAATTGGCCCCTAAAAATCTAAAATATAAAGTTAAATATATGGAAAAAAAATCATTAGTACGATGAAAATAATCACTAAATCACTAATTAACTAATCAATAATCAATTATAATAAGTTTATAACTTGTAGGTGCAAAACAATAATCATTAAATCAATAATCAAGTAAACTCATAGGAATTAAGATCAAAAAAATTAAAAAACTTACTTGATTGGAGATGGGAAAAAGGTCAAAAATCAAGAATAATTGAGTCACGTTTGATTTTTCTTCCAAAAAAATCAATTCAAAAACCTCTCTTGATTGAATTCGTGATTGAATTTCGAAGGCAGAAAACTAAGACGTCGACGACTCTTGGGTTTACCCAATTGTCGTATGCTTTTTTTTTATAAGGTAAAATTGTTAAATGTTAATTGAATAATAGGTCTAGTAACTGATGGTAGTGGTGCACAAATTGGTTTTTTAACCCAAACCGGTTCAACCCGAACCGAATCGGTTTGGTCAACGAAAAGTCAAAACCGGTTTTAGTCAAAACCGGTTTTGGCCTAAACCGGTTCGGGTTAAACCGATTTCGTAGGTGGAGAATGACTAACTGGTCAAACCGGTTAGGGTTGGTTACAAACCAGTTTGTGTGGTAAACCGGTTTAAACCGGTTTTTATTAAAAAATAAATAAATTTTATATTTTTAATATAAAAAAATAACAAATATAAAACATAAAGTTCAACGTTTATTAATATTTGGAAAGTTCGGAAATTAAAAAACATGAAAAGACAAAATTATAAAATTGTAAAACATTACAAGTGACAATATATATTTTTATTTTTTGGAATATTGATTGATTATTCTTGTGCGTTGTCTTCGGAACTAGAACTTCGTAGCCTTGCATCTTCGGCTAGTTCTTCATTGGTGACTGGTTCGGATATTCCAAGATCAACCTCGTTGTTGTGTATGATTTCTTCGGCTTGAATTTCGTCTTCGAGAGAAGTTTGGTCTTGTATTCTATCCATCACATCCAAATGGTCCTTCAAGCAAATGCACATTTCCATCGCTAGGGGGTGAGTCTAGTCCTTCGTATCGATAAGACCCTGCCACTAAAAGAAAACACCCTCATCTATTTATAGTGTTTTAAAAGTGCAAACGGGGCCAAAAAAGGGCCAAAATCGACCCCATCGGCTATAAATCCGTTCCCCAGCAGCTAGTTTTTTGCCAGCGCAAAAACCGGTTCAAACCGGTTTAAAAACCGGTTTTCCAAACCGGTTCACACAAACCGGTCCCCAACCTGGTATACTCCTAAATGCTTCAAACCGGCAGTTTTAGCCTAACCTGAACCGGTTTGCCGGTTTAGACCGGGTAAAAAGAAACCGGTTTTTTTGTGCACCTCTCTGACTGATGGAGTAATTATAATTCTTTGGACATGGCCCATTAGTAATTATAATTCTAATAGCTTAAGGATTCTAATTTACTAATTTGGACATGGCCCGTTAGTGAATATAATTCTTTTTGGACTGCTTCTCCTAGCCTATCAGTTAACTTTTTTTTAAACTCAGTTTATATTAAATATATTTTTATATAATATATATATAATAAAATTATAAATTTGGGCAAAAAAAAAACCGGGCCCTGAGCGATCGCCCACCCCACACATGCTCAGGTCGGCCATGCCATGAAATAATACTGTCGCCCAAGTACACACAGTAACCAGATGTAGAGCGGCGAATGTAGGGGCAACCTGCCCAACCGACGTCCGTGTAGGAGACGAATGAGGTGACTACCGATTTTGTGATGTTCAACCCTTAGAAGAAAGTACCTTTGATGTATCGAAGAACGCATTTAATTTTTTAATTTTTTAAGCTAGGGTATTTTGGTCATTTTTAAAAATATTTAATAGAAAAGTTAACTGACATCCACTTCAGGGACCAAACATGTTATGTTTATTCATAATTTGGAGACTAATAGTGTAATTAGTCAAACTTAGGGACCAAATCCAAAATTTAGACATACCACAAGGACCATCCGTGTACTTAACTCTATAATATAATTTCGTTTTTTCAGAGTTAGAAGGAAAGAAACATTTTGGGATGAAAGTTAAGAGGGATAACTATTAAAAATCTCCATTTCTCTCTAAATCCGTTCATATTGGAAAGAAAGTTAGGAGGAGAGACTATTAAAAATCTTTCTTTTTTAGTTTCTTTCCACCTCCTTTCATTAAAAAAACTCAAAAACGCAAATCTTTTTTGGTATCTTTTCGCTCATTTTCACTTCTCTCTTAAAATTTAAAAGTAACTCGAGAACACACAACGTGAATTGACATGAAAGTAATGAATCAAAAGTGCAAGAAAAGAATTAATATGTAAAGCTATAAATAGAGTTTTGTGGTTGCATCTCATGGGGCAGCATGTGAAATACATTGTTAGTAGTAGTACATATTTTCTTCTTTCCTAATCCTGTATCACTTCACAAATCTTCCATCCTCCTTCTCAATGTGAATTTCAATTTCTCATCTTCTTTTTGGATAAGGTATGTCGATTGTATCTCTTCAAATCTGTAAATCTATGTTGCAAAATACAAATTTGATCTGCAAAGAAATTGCCCAAATGGGTGTATTACTGTGTTGCACACCACCTGTTTGTATAAATGCAAGTTCATTTCAAATTCTGAATTATCATTTCATATGGTACTAATTCAGTTTTCTGCTGCTAAGTTTGAAGATTCCTTATAATTTGGATACTCAATTAGCAGTTTCCTGGTTCAATGATTACTCAAAAGTTCAAATTTGTATTTTTTTTTCTAGGGTTCCTCTGTAAATTAGGTTCTACATGTGTTTAATGGTTCTTTCCATGAGAGTTTAGCACGTGTAAATACGGAGAAAGATTTGAATGAAGCTGTGATGAAGAAAGACAGCAAGATTATTCAGCACCCTTGTTACCAGTCTAATGGTAAATGCTTGTTATCTTGGTTTGATGTACGCGTGTTCTACGTTAAAGTAAATAATTTCATGGTTGATGGCTACACCCCTGAATATCTCACTCTAAACCATATACCTTTGGACCCTGATACTGTTCTTGAAGTGAATGGTAAAAGATGTACCATGCAATCAGAGGGTAGTTCTTGTTGTCTAAGAAGAAACCGAGTAGACAAGATATTTGATGAAGCTACTTTCGTGAGTACAGACAGTATACGGTTGTCTGGTAGTGTGAAATTCGAGGTTTTTGATGGTGAAGATCTTATTCTCTCTGGGGCGTTGGAGATTTCTGATGAAAAGGAGAATGGTTTTGGGGAGTGGCGTATGAGTTGTGAATCAATGATCTGTGGTAAGCAAATGGTGGTTTGTGATTCAATGCCGCCAATGATTGAAGTTTATGTTGCGGGATCGTGTTCAGGAACACCAATTATTTTGACAAAATCATTGCAGATTAGTCTCAGGAAGAAACAAAGTAGATCAGGGATATTAGATTCAATCCCTGAGTATGATCTTCAGGTAGTCATTGAAATCAAAGCACATATTATGTTAAAAGGTAGTCTTATTAGTCTTGAAAATCTAGTTATATATCTTTTGTTACTCTGCAGATGTCAGGAGATAGAGGTTATAGTTATAAGCCTGAAAATGAGAATTTTGAGAGCAGCTTGTACTTGAGCCAGACAGAATTCATGGAAGGTGAAGACGGTGCGCTATCGTGGTTCAATGCTGGTGTTAGGGTGGGTGTTGGGATAGGGCTTTGTGTTTGTCTTGGGGTCGGGATTGGAGTCGGTCTTCTTGTTCGGACATACCAATCTACCACCCGAAACTTTAGAAGACGCTTTTAGTAACTCCTCTTTTCGCCTTTGATCATTATATGCTATAAAGAATGTAGAAAATTAATTATCTTGTCATATGTTTTATAATACCAAATCAATAATATTTGTGGATCAACCGGACCAACCCGCCTATCTTGTAACCTCTACTTATAAGTAACTTTCATTCATTGAACTTTTGACACAATAGCTAGCCACTTTAAACAGAGTACAAATCACATATATATTGAATAAGCAAAGTTCAGGAAGATGATCGAAATGAGAGTCTAGTTTAGCCATGGTCAGACCATTGTTAGCATTCTGTTGACTCAGACTCTTGTGCAGCATGACCATTAGTCTTTTGGTCCAAACCCCAGTATTTAGCTGTTTTGATATCATCCTGAACCATTAACCTTGAAAACTCTTCATGGTCATACTTCATAGTGGCCTTCCCACCAAACTCGGTTGGGAGATTATCGACATCAAAACACGATTGCATGATCTCCACGCTCTCTTTATTCTTTGGGTACACAAATTTCACCTTCTGGAATGTTTTTGGATCCAAGAAGTACTTGACAATCTGCATGATGGTAATCGTGTTGTTAAACTTCTGGTAGTATTCATAAACTGTTATAATGTAGAGTACCAACCTTCCAAAACGCTTCAAAAATCCGTGGGGGGCTGTAAAGAAACGCCACTGCTAGCCTCTGTGGATAGTGGTTTTGTAGTATGCTGATCGTTTCTCGTGCGGTTTTGACCGGCACAGTGGTGCTGAACGACCATCCGGTGAAATCTATCATCCACACCATTTCTTCCTGCCCTTCTGGAAGATTAAGGATTGCGTTTTCTATCAGGTACACTAGATGTCTTATCTGGTTTTCCATTCCTGTTGTGTTCTGAAATCATTCGGTTTAATTAGTTACAGAGAAGAACAAAAAAACGCGTGTAAGATCGGGTCATCGGGTTATTAAATCACCTGCAGTCCAGGTCTCATTATCAAAACGGTTCGTCCAAAACGGTCATGGAAATTTGATCTGAACACTTTCCCAGTTTCACCTTCCACCGCGATCTCATGCTAACAAGATGAAAGACTCAAGTTTTAGTTTTCACTTTTCAGTTGATGGTAACAAAATGAATTGAAGATTGAGCAACTAACCCAACGGGTTTCTTCGGGTTTGTAGGTTGATCGCCATGCAAGCGTTTCCTCCAACATCTTTTTCGCTTTCTCTACGTTCCAGTTTCGAGCTTCCAGATATCTTTTTAAGCAGGCATCCGTGCAGTACTGTAAGCTTCGCCCAGAAAGGGGACCAAGGGCTGATTTAAGCTCATTGATCTGCAATCATAGATTCAACAATTAGCTAGTATCGGATGGATACAAGTCCGAAACCGTATTGGTTTCAAATAATTGGTCTATTTGACCGTGTAAAAACAAACAAGTAAAGGGTCTACGGATGGTGAGATGGGTACAGACCTTTTTCTCTATCTCAGGAGACAGAGAGGTTGCACCTATTAGAACCCCGGTCCAAGAACCTTTTTGCAAAGTCTATTTTATTATATTTACTAGTTTAGAACCTGTGTACTACACACGGGTTGAAAAATATCAGTACATAAAATTGTTAAATCTCTATGTATAATTTTACATGTGTAAAAATGTATTTTAAAATATGTAAAAATTAATATATAATTGGGTTTTGAAAATACGTTAACTACTATTTAATGTAATGTGACTTTCATTTATTAGGGATAATTTAAATTAAATGTGTTTTATTAGTATAATTAGTATTTTCATTAAAAATATACTAATATTAAAACATAGAGGTGTATTTAATAAGAGAGGGAGACGAGGAAAAATGGTGAGAATGAATATGTAGACGACACGCATCATGAAAAACCTTTATTTATTATATAGTATATATATAGATTTAATAACATAGAATTTTATATATACATGTGTTTACATATTATTATTAATTAAAAAAACTTATGATTATTTTTAATTATTAGTAGTCTATTATAATCATTATATCAAAAAAAAATTATAGATTGTTATATTTATTTACAATATATTAAAATATATATACATAGTTTATTAAGATAAAGAATTTAATTATGAAATACTAGTGTAAAAAGCGAGATCTAAATAAAATAATGTAAGAAAAAATGCATTGACGATGTTTGTCCTTGTAAATGAAAAATATTAAAAACCCAAGGAAATCTAAAAACGCGTGAGCACAAATGGTCTTAATAGTCATGTTCTACAACTCGTAGTTACCTTGGACTCGGGATGCAACTCATGATGCTCTTGCTCTTGTTGTCTACGAGACCCACGATGCCGAAACATGGACATGATGAATAGTGCTGCTAACGGAATCACCTACAAGAACCGTGATAACTTGATAAGCAAGACTACATAAGTTTTGAATCAATGTACCAATTGACTACAAAGAATGATACGGTTTTTATTATACACGATTATACCTTAACACAAACATCCAAGAACAATAAAACACACTTATTTATTTTATGTAATCAAAGTTTATTTAATAATAAAATCCGGCAACGATCATGTGGAAACGAAAGTGGTAGGAACACGGAGATGTAAACCGAAGTTGACCAATGACCACAAAAACAATGTGGAAAAATATGATATGATGGTCTTTACAATCGGTTTAGTTGTCGAGATAACATTTTTTATATATTTTTTTATGAGTAAACTGCCATTTTCGTCCCTGTGGTTTGGTCAAAATTGCCACTTTCATCCAATAGTTTGTTTTTTTGTATCTGGGTCCTCGTGGTTTTAAAATATTGCCATTTTCATCCTCGTGGTTTTAAAATATTGCCACTTTCATCCAGTCAGCTAACACCGTCTGTTTTTCTCAATTAAATGAGGGGTATTTCAGTCCTTTTACATATTTGTTTTATTTCTTCATCTTTTTTACTCTCACTTTTTAATCATAGAAACAAGCGACGGAGGTGTTCCAGTGGTGCTCGTCAGAAACTGGTCAGAAAAAGAGGAAGAAGGCCAGCAGGTGGATGATTAAATTAGAGGTTAAATTGGGGATGATTAAAAAGTGAGAGTAAAAAAGATGAAAAAATAAAACAAATAAGTAAAAGGACTGAAATACCCCTCATTTAACTGAGAAAAACGGACGGTGTTAGCTGACTGGATGAAAGTGGCAATATTTTAAAACCACAAGGATGAAAATGGCAATATTTTAAAACCACGAGGACCCAGATACAAAAAAACAAACTATTGGATGAAAGTGGCAATTTTGACCAAACCACAGGGACGAAAATGACAGTTTACTCTTTTTTTAATTATTAATTAGACCATTACATGTTTTATTTGATTTTTCTACAATCCACAAAATAATATATCACTCTCTTCAAAAGGGAGTAAACACCATTACAACGAAAGAATTATTATGATAAAAGTAAATTTTACTAGAATTTATAGCACTAATTTTCGATGTAACACAAACCCATACTAAAATAAACAGATTACAGTTGAGGTTAAACGAGTAAACGGTTTAACAAGGCTACCCGTTTCTTGTTGATCCTATCGACGTATCTTCAACCCGTCTACCTATTTAAAATTAGAATATAATTTAAAAACTTTAGATTGAATAATAAATTTCATATAACTTTTTCAAAAAGCCTAAATTTCCACTCATTTGATTATTTTAATCTTATAGTTATATAATTTCGTTTGACTTTTATTGTCATGTTAGAGCGTTTACAATAGGAGGCTAAAACCGTCAAGCCACGTCACCTCTGCCCGGATTTTGCCCCTTTAAAAACATTGGTTCCTTCTCTTCCCTTCCCTCACATAACCTCTTTTTGAATGTTTTTTACAAGAACGTCCATCATCACTCTCTCCTTCACTACCAACCTAAACTCGATATGAATCGTCTGTTGCCTGTAGAATCTGGCTCATATCCACCAGACCTGACTTAAATTCAGAAAATATAATACACACACGCAGGGGCGTACCTAGTTTGGGGGTACGGCATGAAACTTTTTTTTTATAAGTATATATACAATTTAATCCCGACATACCCCGTTAATTTAAAATTTTAAGTTTTATAAATTAATACTTGTTACAAAATAAATAAACACAATAGAAACAAATTTAAACAAGTTAAATAAAGGATAGTTTTATAGAATAGTAAACAAGTTTTTTATCTATTCCATTTTAGTCGCTCAAAACTTTTTTATCTCATTAAAGTTACTCAAGTTTCACACGAAATTAACTGAAGTCTAGAAAAATTAACCTTGAGCCCTCCAATTGAATTTTTGCATCAACGATAAATCGTAAAAGTAAACGAAAAAACGAGCGATTGATCGACCGACGACCAGACCACCAATTGAATTTTTACTCTTTATATATTTTTTTATTTAATATTATTGAGTATTTAATTTGGTTTTATCTGGCCCGTCCTCACCTAAACCGGTCCAAAATTTTTTTAATATTTAACGATATAGAATCGACCCCAAAATTTTTCGACCCTAATGAAAAAAGTTTCTAGGTGCGCCGCTCGACACACGCACCACATAGCACGTATATACATAGATATGTTATAGCAATAAAATAATAAAATGTTTGCCGTCCTGACGTAATTGAATAACAAACTGAAAATGAAATAAGAACAAATGATGCAGACGATGATGATCTCCTCCTCCCTGTATCTGAGTTTTTTCAATTGATTGATTTCACCATGGATGATATATCATCATCAAACACTAATTTAACAGATCCTGAATAATATCTACAAGTCGTAAAATCAAAGAGGGAAGAAAGAAACAGAGCCTCTTTGGTTTATGAAAACACACAAATTGTTTAAACGAAAACCGTACCTTTAATTATCAGTTGATTGTAGAAGACAGCCTTCGATCAACTTAAGAACACAAGTGGAGAGATTGTTGGAGAAAGATCGAGACAGAGAGAGGCTTATTTTCAATTTATGAATGCAAGCGTTGAAATTTTGAACATCCTTTTTCTCATTTTCGCCTGGTGAATATATATATTGGATCCAATATTGGATTTTAATAATCCCATCTTTTACCAATTGTCCAATAATAATCTCAACTGAGAATATTATTACCATCAGTCCCTACTTTCAAACTATTTTCTTACATTGGACCCCCAGTTAAAAAAACTCAACGTCGTTAGATTTTATATGACGTGGACATCTGCAAACCGCCGGAAAGTCGAGCCAAGCCGGAACCCTAGCCACCGCCTTCGCCGGAGGGGTGGTCTGCAAACCCTAGTATGTCACCGTCTTTACCGTTAAACACCACATTTGTCTCCGTTTGGACTTGCCGGAAAAACGAGATCCGTTAAACACCACCAGAGCCAATGTCAAAACCCACCACGAGACCACTGCTAGCTTGACTCAGCTTTCCGGCGGTTTGCAAATGTCCAGGTCATATAAGATCTAACGACGTTAAGTTTTTTTGACGGGGGGTCTAATGTAAGAAAATAGTTTGAAAGTAGGGACCGATGGTAAAAATATTCTCAGTTGAGATTATTATTGACCAATTGGTAAAATGTGGGATTATTAAAATCCAATTTCCCATATATATATATAGATATACATTTAGTTCTAATTATTATATTTTATGTTATATAAAAAATTCTAATTATAATTATATACATAAAAAATGAAATTCATAAAATAATAAATTAATCAAAACCAAGTTGAACTCGCGATTGAGAAATAGAATTCGAAAC
Organism: Smallanthus sonchifolius; assembly: GCA_023525975.1. Taxonomy (NCBI): domain Eukaryota; kingdom Viridiplantae; phylum Streptophyta; class Magnoliopsida; order Asterales; family Asteraceae; genus Smallanthus; species Smallanthus sonchifolius. Next base: position 83,786,637 of record CM042032.1, on the reverse strand, counting down.
AACAGTAGTGGACCCAGGAAATTTTTTCATGGGGATTCGAAATTTTTTTGGGTCGGTTAACTAGTAATATATAACGCATATATAACACTAAAAAAATTAATGAAGAGCGGCTCCCCCCCTCTTCACATAGGCTTAACATAGGTCCGTCTATGCGAAACGAGTTGAGATCAAGCTATAACACTTTTAAATTAAACGAGTCACACTCGAGCTTACCTCAACTCAAACACCCCCTAACTTTTACTAATATTCCATTTTCAATTAAGATATAATTTAGTGATAGTAATAATAATAAATTATATCAACTACCCATATTTTTTTTTCACGATTCTCATAAATTTTGACGGACACAAAAAATTTGATGTATTATTTTTGGAACGGCTAACTCATTAAGCTTATAATTTAAAGAATGATATAGGTAAAAGACATTTGTGTTGCATATTAGAAAAGAAAGTATTATCACATGATCCATGTAAGTATGTAATATTTGTATGTAAATACCTATGTATCTATGACTGTATGTATGTGTATGTGTATGTGTATGTGTATGTGTATGTGTATGTGTATGTGTATGTGTATGTGTATGTGTATGTGATTCAAGTTTATTGGAGATAAAATACAGGAAACTTTAGAAAATTGTGTTTTTTGTTCATTAATACATCTTTTAAAATTTACTAAACAAATCGAAATTAAACATGAGTTTTTATCTCCAAATCTTCAAAAAATATTGAATAAAGTTAAAGTTGCGTACAAACTAATCTTTTTTGTGTAGAATATATCCCTTCCTCATTATACATGTTTATCAACAGATCACTTGTTTTCATAACTATGTGAATAAATCAAATCTTTTCTATTTAACTTGATCAAGTGATTTGATAATCTTATTAATATATTAAGTGGTGTTTGGTTCATATAAATTTTAAAAAATAAATTAAAATCTATTTAAAAAATACGAATTTTGTTAAAAAAGAAATATTCATGATTAATATTTTTTTTTAAACAATGCACTTACAAATTTGGGTGCTTAACATATAAAAGGGTATTGCTATCAGGCTTCTGGTCTTGTGACTAAGGGGTTTTCTTGTAAGGAATTTTCCTCTAAAAAAATAACGAGTGTCGGTACCCTTTACAGAACTTTAAGTTAGCGGTTAAAAAGAAAAATATATATAAAATAGAGTATTAATCTAAATTCTTGATAAAAGTTAATTTAGCATATTTCCTCCAATTTAGCCGGAGTTGTTTGGATCGGCATATTGGGGATGGAGCTGTGTTCTTGATGTACTGGATCCCAGCCTTGATAGTTGATCGGTGGTTTTCTAGAAGGTTTTATGGTCAACATCTGGAAAGCTTCGAAACGTCAGCAGCTTTTGGTATTTGCAAATTCCTCCTTATTTATCTGAAGTTCTGAACAAGTCGCACGTTAAACATTTTTATTCATTTTTAGTTCTTGATTTATATTTATAAATAAACATTTTTCTTATAGAAAAATCTGACACGTAATTTTTTTTTTTTTATAATTTTAGTTTCAACCTTATACTATATATAATATACACTTTTAGCCCGTTTTATTTTCTACTAATTTCGTTTTCCTTTAATAACTTTCGTTCGTTAACTTTTTCTAAAATACGGAGGGCGCGGCTGTTTTTTGTTTTTTTGTCAACGTTTCAATATATATATATATATATATATATATTAATACAGAATTGTATTAAAAATCGAGTTTTTTATGACTACACGCACATGTATGGCACTATTCATCACAACTCTCTTTTAATACTAACTAGGTGGTTATACCCGCGCTCCGCGGCGGGTGTCAGGTCGATTGTTAATAAAATTAAAATGAAAACTTAGGCGTAACGGTAAAAATAATGTTAATAAAAAAGAAACATAAAACTATATAATAAAAATGAAAAAATAAATAAATATTAACGGTTCGTGTAGTCGAAAACCATAAAACCGAATACGGAGACCAGTTCCGACATAATAGGTTCAGCTCGTCACGGTACCACAACGATAAAGGCACTCGCTATAGGCTACGATACCAAAAGAAAAACTCGATTTTGAATACAACTTCATTTAAAAAAAAATTATATCGGAATGTTGACAAAAAAACTAAAAATAAACGCGCAATCCTTTTTTTTAAGTTAACGAACGAAAGTTATTAAAGAAAAACGAAATTATTATAAAATAAAACGGGTTAAAAGCGCACATTATATATAGTATAAGAGTGAAAATAAAAATAAATAAAAAAAATACTTTTACTGTTCATTAGGAGTGTCCTTTAATCTTATTTATAATTATATGGATGGTCTCATCTATACTTATATTACTTTTTACTCATCACTATCAGAATTAGAACTTTAACCCAGGGGTGGAGGTACATAGCGTGAAACGGGTCAAGCGACCCCAATAATTTTTGAAATTTGTATAAAGGGTATAGGTTGGAAGTTTTGATTGACCACATTCTTTTTCGAACGGTGACCCAATAAATAAAATTTGCATGACAACATTGTAAAACGAGAGAGAGTGAGTGGAGAAATTTTTTGATTTGATTTCATTACCTTGAAATAAGCTTACAAATATGTTTATACACAAAAATGAATAAACGAAACTAACAAACCAAACTAGCTACGAAACTTGCGTATGAAACATTAGTTTTGGCTGCCACCCCCCTCCCCGCCCTCTTCAAGTTGAGGTGTAAACAACCCCAACATGGAAACCAAATATGTATGTGGATGACCAGCCAAATTATTCGTGAATAAATCCACAAGTTGATCTGAAGTACGAGTGTGAAAGAGCAAAATCAAACCATCTTGAAGCTTCTCACGCACAAAATGACAGTCTAATTCAATATGTTTGGTGTGTTCATGAAAAACTGGATTTTTAGCAATATGAATAGCAGCTTGACTATCATATTTGAGAGGAACATAAGTGAAACCATGAACGTGAAACTCGAAAAACAAACGAGTTAGCCAGGCGAATATAACAATACTCAGCTTCAACAAAGCTAAGAGAAATGGTTGCATGTTTCTTGGACTTCCAAGAAATGGGCCTGCCCCTAAAAGATATGAAATAACCACAAATAGAGTATCGAGTGTTAGGACATGAAGCCTAATCAGAATCACAATACGTTGCTAAAGAAAAATCGGATTTATCATTGAAAAATAAACCTTGTGAACAAGTACCCTTAACTTAGCGAAGAGTATGCCATGCATCATCCCAGTGAGGAACCGGTGGATCACTCATGAACTGGCTGAGAAATTGAACAGTAAAAGCATTATTAGGGCTAGTATGACTTAAGTAATTCAGCTTCCCAACAAGCCTTCAATAATCTAAAGGTTCCTTAAGAACACGAACCTCACTAGTTTTGAGTTGCAAGTGCAACGGCATAGGGGAAGTAACAAAAGAATTATATGTAGCATTAAACTCAGTCAAAAGATCTTTGGCAAACTTTCGTTGAGTCATGATCACCCAGAAGCAGTCTTAAGAGCTTCAATCCTCAAGAAGTAGTTAAGAAAACCAAGTTCCTTGTTCTGAAATGTGGGATGTAAGAAAGTCTTCAAAGCAAACATTTCCTTTTCATTATTCCAAGTTAAGATAATTCATCCACATAGACGGCTACATGAACAACAGAATCACCCATTGTCATGGAAAACAAAGAATAATCATTGTCAGAGCGAATATTGCCTTTAGTTTTAAAAGCATCAGATAACTTCCTATACTGATGTGTTCCAAATTACACATCTATTTTATGCATATTTCCTTACATTATGAGTTGTTTTTGTTACAAATCTGGTTGGAATAGATACCTAATCGTGTTTTTCGGTTGATTTGCAGGTTTTGATGCTAAAGGAACGAAATTGTGAAGTTATGAAGCTGCTAGAGAATAGTTGGAGTCGGGAAGAGGGTACCCATACGTGCATGAGAGACCCCATACTTGTTTGTGAGGGTACAAGCAGTACGAAGATTTAGGAGACGCGACCCACTTAATGATCATACGGCCCGTACTCGACCTGTACGTCGACCGGGACATAAACCCTAATATAAGCCTATTTAAGCATTGTGATGACTCTAGGGTTTGGAGTTTGACTTTTGGAGGCTGAGAAGAGCATTATGGAGCAGAAGAGCATATTGGAACCCGAAGAGACCAAGGGATTGAAGATCTAGCCTTCCGTTTCGCGTATACGCGCGTGGATCGGCTTGGTTTGACATTCTTTTCGGTTATCTTTCATTTTCTTATTATGTCTACTTCTAGATTTTGTTTACTTTACATTACCATGTCCGGCTAAACATTTTATAACCGTTTTGATGAGATAATCCTATGTTTGGTTTGATATTTGGATTGATGAAATTTATGTTTGTGTGATTTTAGTGTGTATGTTATCTTGAGCTTATGATATATGAGATTACAAGTGATTATTAGTTCTAGATCTGATTTGTGTGGTCTCTCTATGAAGTTATGCATGTTAGATCCAACTAATTCTATTTTAGGGTATAAAAGTGCATTTATAACCTGATGATTAACACCTTAATCGGTAATAGACGAACTATTACTTTAGTTGGTAAAACTTGTGAGCTACATAGGGAATAGATCTAAATAAAAGGGTTTAGTAACTTGTTAAGGTTTTCTGTGTTAATCTAGTCACGGGTTGTAAATCGATATGGCGCTTATCTGTCCAGATCTTATATAGAAATCCTAAGTCACAAGGAATTGGTAATAACTCTTACTTCACTCGATTAGGGTATTATTCTATTTCCATAGCACTACTCATATGGTTTGTGGGATTAAAACATGGTCTGGGTTGAGATCTGTCATAGCACTTCGTACATTGTTTTGTTCTTAATCATAAATCATAAAAACGGTTTTCATAACTAAAATCAATCTAGTCTATCATTCCAACTTAGATTATTTGAGTCTAAATGGTTATCTCTTAATTCTGATTTCTCAAAGCTTTCTAAATTTGTTATTTGTTTTTTCGATTTATAATCATAAGTATTAATCAAATATCTTTTTCACTAGTTGGATATTGATAGAGGATTTAGTATCAGGAGTCAGCGTGTCTATAGATTATGTAACACCTAAAAATCCAACCTGATTTAAACTTTTAAAATATATGAAAGTTAGGTCCCAAAACAATTTTAACACGTCAAAAATGTTTAAGTTTTACAAACATAAGTTTAAACTTCAACACCAAAAGTAAAGAAGTTAAAGATAACTCCAACAATCCACAACTTATAACACACCCAAACATGTTTGTTAATCCCCCCACGAGATGTCTAAACAAAACAAAAACCACAACGCCATGAAAATCCAAATCCACGTGAAGCGAGACCCGAGTTCACATCGGAGCTTTACATACAACAAAATCACCCCAAAATACACAATTAGTAATGATATAAGACTCTCTATTAGTTCCCCATGTCCAAAAATGGACCGACAGCCCAAAACGAAATTATTCAGCATTTGGGCGTATTGGGCAGCGTAGGCAGAGAGTTTTGAGTGTCGCCGCCCCTGCACCTGCACACAGACCTCATTTTTAGATTCCTCTCCTCGAGGCACGTCGGTTTCATATATTATGGCTTTCACATTTCATTTTCTAGCCTGAGATATACTAAATAGAAGTATGGGTTTTTTCGATAACATGTATTAACACTAATCCCAACCCGTATGCTAATTAGCACCCAAAGACTTCAAATAATATATATAACACCCTACATACATTACCACCTATGTATGCATACATTAGTTTGTTAATCACCCACTAACCCGACCATATTCCTTTGTACTTATGTACAACGACCGACATCTAGACAAGTATATACACATACAAGTCCTATTATTCTACCAACAATCAATTAGCCATTTAGACATGCCTTATGCGAGAACCACTACTCGTTTTTCTTGTAGGTCCTCGGGTGTCTCGGATCGTTACGTGTGGGTGTGTGACTAGTCGGACCGGGTGCGGAATGTCGATGACTAGGTGGAGAATCAAGCAACACAAAGTAAACCGAAAAAGAAATCACTTTCAAATCCGTCTATTATAAACTTGAAAGGTTACAGAGACTGAGTGCAAATGTTTGCGTACATAACTTCTGTCAACCTATTCTATTTATACTAGACCTGTTGTCTGCGTACTTGTTAAGTGCGCAGGGCTTTGTTCCTGCTTACTTAGCAAGTACGCAGACAATGTTCTTGCGTACTTGATAAGTACGCAGGTTGAGCAACCTGCGCACTTGTTAAGTGCGCACAACACTTAACAAAGACGAATACAACGACAAGTACCTACGAACATGATTACAACTCGATAAACCAATACATACAGACACTAACATACAAATACAAATACATAAGGACAATACAAAAGTAAAAACAATCTTCAGAGTGCTTGTCACAAGAATTGCTTCAACATTTCTACATTGAGCCATTGACTCCATGTCCACCATGAAGTATTTGTCTTCATGTCACCCGTGAAGTATTTGGCTTCACTATCGCCCGTGAGGTATTTAACCTCACTACGACTCGTGAAGTATTTGACTTCACGTCACCCCCATAAAGTGTTTTAACTTCAAGATTCACCAATTCCTCTTTATATCATAATTGATTTGACTTATACCACGTTAAGTCATTTTAAGCCAACCCTCACATTCTACCATTTTAGTTTGACTCTAACCACATAAAGTCCATTATACCAACATGTCATCTACCACATTTAGTTTGAATGTTTCTTCACAAGTCAACTATTTCAAGTTACCACATATCCCATTATATTTGACTATTAACCAAATAAGTTAAATTTTCGTAACACAACATATATGAATAGAATTTAACCACATAATCCTATTTACATGCATTTACCATTATCTCTATTACTAAGTAAGTGTAAAACACTTACCTTTGCCTATTGAAGGTCTCGGTTTGTCTTCCGAGCTAGCTACTACCACCACTTGATCACCTGAACCATCCACCTGTTTAGTAATCTATTAAACCTCTAATAATTCAACAATTGATGTTTGACTCCCACCTAGGATTTAGTGATCTTTACCCTTAAATAAAACTTGGTTTATTAAGCTCCACGCAAGCTTTTAAACATTCCTAAACCAATTCCACACATTTTGACCCGTTAAGGTTTTCACCCAAATTTCCACAATTTCACCCAATTCATAATTCATCAATTCAATCTAGTTTTCTATATGTAAATGTGTTTAGCTAGCACCATAAACACTTATTTATACTCAATTCACCATTTAAACACCCAAATTAGGTCCTCAAGAACCTTAATTTTCAAAACCTGCAATTTGGTGAAATTAACATGAATTGGTTGAACATCTAGCTTTAGTAATGCTAGATTATCAATCCTTTTCAACAATACACCCACTACAAAATTTCGTCCTTTAGGGTTCATCCACCCAAAACCCTCAAGAACAAGAATTAATGGATGGTTAAAAAGAGAAAATGATACTTACTTAATGATCCTCTCCCCCTTTTCTTCTTTGAAGAATAAGCAAGACTTCTCCCATTTTAACACATTTAAGATTGTGTTAATTACACAACAATCCCTATACTTGCAAATTAAACCCGCTACAAATACATCTCCGTAATAGGGTTTATTTGACATATATTATATACTCTTCATTGTCAATAGTGGAGGACGTCTACGTACTCTACATGGATAATAAAATATTACTTAGACTATCCCTCCTGACAGCGATAGTCAAATGGTAAGAGGTCAGACACCTACAAGGCTACAACCATACCATGAAGAGTCGGTAATTAATAATCTCCAACTACCAATTATAATCTGCTACAAATACATCTCTCAACAACCGGGTTGATTCATGAACTCCCACATTAAATACTCTCAACTACATACACGTACTCGCACACCGGAGCGCTTGGTTGCAGGTACAAACTCCCGCGAGCAAAAATACTTATATAAACAACTGACATGACTTCTAAAAAGTTGTCCACGTAAAAAATCTTATATTATAATGAAAATATTCAAATTATTTTCCCTAATTATTTGAAGTTATTGTATATTGTCCAATTCACGTGGTTGATACAATATTTATTCTTTATTGTAAATGTAATACTATTATTTTAAATATAACATGATGTGATTGCCAGCTTTATATTTCACTGGCATCTATCCATCGAATTATACTCTTAGACAAGCATATTCGGTTTAATAGATGAATGAATAGGCATCTCATGTGAAGTAAAAGACAAGTCACTAAACAATTAACTATAACCAGAAGATGAATATGTTTACTAAAATATAATCCATCGATGGTGGGTTATTAAACTTTTAAGAGGCTAACTTTAAATTTAAAGGGGTTGATAGATACCGAAGAGACCAAAGTCATTGAAAAAAATAATAATTTAAACTTGCAAAATGATGTTTTGACCGCGGTTTAGTTTAGAGAACTAAAATAAATTAATGAACTAATTTACGGTTCTCAAAACTAGATTTAAAAAGGTAATATGTTTGTAAATTTAGAGAAGGTGAGACACAACTCGAAATGGGGAGGCATACCAAAGGATATAACACAAATTATAAGACAAAGACATATGCTTATAAGACAAAGACATATGCTTGCGACTTGTTCACCTTGACGGGCACATAGGTGAAAAAGAGAGAGAGTGAGCGGCTACAGATGTTGCGGACGTGACTAGTGGCGGACCCAGAAACTTTTTTCATCGGGGGTCAGAAATTTTTGGAGTCGATTGACTAGCAATATATAACATGTATATAACACTAATTTTTTTTTCATGTGGGGCGATTGGGGTCTATTACAAAATTTTATAGGGGGAGGGGCGTCGGGGTTTTAACGCGTATATAACACTAAAAAATCAATGGAGGGCGGCTGCCCCCGTACCTATCACATAGGTCCGCCCATGGACGTGACAATGAGAGGGACATGTTGTGGTTCGTGGCCACATATCATCTGCACTAGAGGAAGGCATGTGAAAGGGGGAGGAGAGAGAAATGACGTACGATATGTGTGAGAGGAGAGAGAAGCCGTATGGTCCGTGTGACATTCTCTAGATAATGTTAAGAATGTGTCGGTTGATCTAGGGCAGCTAGTTCTAGTCAATATTAGCCTTAGGCCCTAAGGGCAGATTTTATCTTAGGATGTTTTTATTTGATAACCCTAATTTTCTTTTGTCTCTAAACATATACCCATTGTAATTGCAATTTTCAACACCTCATATAATAAAATTGACCTGCTAGTGCAGCCGTGGATGTAGATCAGTTTAGACCGAACCATATAAAATCTCGTGTTCGTCTATTTTTTGTTTGCGATTTGTGTGTATGTGTGTGTGTCTGTTTGTTTGTTGTTTGCACAAATCACCACGAGTCACCATCGTTGTTTGTTGTTGATTCAGCTGCCGGTCAACCCAGGTCAATGTTGTCGGTCAACTGTTGAGGGTCAATAAAAATCATCGACAGTCATTTGTTGTGTTTCTTTGGTCTGATCATGAGGGTTTGACGAGAAAAAGTCAAACATAAAAGTTTATAAATTTGAACAGCCGTGATACCCGATCCCTAACAGACAGTATAACGTGGAGGCGTCCACCCTCTACGTTGGAGATGGACTAACCCACCAACCGATTATGTTTTATTTAACACGTATGAAATCTTCCGGTTTTCAAGGTAAAATGCTCGGTTCATTTTTAAACAATGATTTCAATATTCAACGGGTCAATCGGGTTCCGTTTAAAGTTGGTTGTTTTCGTGTGGAGGATGTTGCAAAATAGCATACCTTTGTCTTCCAATCTTATGCTAAAAGGTGTGAACACCCAATCTATGTTGTGTAACTTTTGCTCTTTAGGCATAGAATTGGCTGACAATGTGTTTCTTTATGCTCATATGCAAAAGAGATTTGAAGTCGGGGTGTCTTCATGGAGTGGTTGAGACTCTTCATGGATCTCAAATATTCAACAACTTGTGAGACGGTTGATGCATTGTCTTCAAGAAATCAGATTTTTTTTTTCGTTCTCTACGCGATATTTTGGTGTATGTAGAAAACTAAGAATGTATGTGTTAACAAAGTTAAATTTCCTCATTCAAATGTTATTGACGTTAAATCACAATTGTGAATAAAAAGGAAAATTACCAAAATAGACATTTGACCACCCATTTTTTCTCAAAATAGACTTTGACCTTTAGCTTACAAATTCATAGACGTTATCTTTAAACCGACGGCTAAGACGACTAATTTAGCCGGCCTAAAATTCAGTACACAACAGAGATCTGGTCCAATGAAAAGTCGACACGTGGAAAATTTCACGGCTAAAAATAGCCGGCTCGTCTAGGCTATTTAGCCTTAGCCGACCGTTATAAGGCCCTTAGCCCGCGGCTATGCCGAGAAAAGACGGCTACTTAGCTGTGAGCATGGGTATCGACGGGTTAGCCCGGTGTCGACATTTCATTGGACTAATTCTCTGTTGTGCACTGAATTTTAGGACGGCTAAATTAGCCGTTGGTTTAAAGAGAACATCTATCAATTTGTAGGCTAAAAGTCAAAATATATTTTAAGAAAAATGGGTGGTCAAATGTGTATTTTGGTAATTTTCCCTAAATCATAGAGCGAGATTAAATTCTAGAGCATTCACTTTAACATCTCTATATCAATCTTTATCTTTATTATTTAGAGTTTTCTTCTATTTTGAACCCGCATCAGGTTCTCTATCTTTAAATTTTATAGTTTAGTAAATAGATATTCTCTAAGTATAAAGATCTATATTTATAAATCTCTATATTTTTTGTGAGTGTGTAGGAAAGAGATAAAATAATAAAATAAGTGTTTGTAAGAGAGATCTGATATGTGAGATTAAAACATATTTAAAAATAAATTTAAAAAAATATAATATTTAATTAAATTATAAAGATACAGATAAAGAAGCTAATATGAATATTCTAAGTTTGTCAAAGTATAATGTATACGTGGATACCATATAATTTTTTTTTTTGGAACGGCATAAAATTTACATAAATTTGCAAAAAATAAACCGTTGAAAATACTACGCCATTTCATCTCCACCGTTGGATCATATCACATGGCCAATAAATAACCCCCCAGTCATATTCTTCAGTTTTTCTTGACTTTTCTTTTCTGTCTTCTCTAAGATGAAGTTTTTGCCTGCGTATTGTCTTAGATCTACTTCAATTCTCGCAGTTTCTTCCGTTTGTAATTTTATATTCGGATAGATCGGTCTATGATCTACCGTTTGACGATCATTTTATGATGTTCGATGGATTCTGTCTCCGGCGATCGACATGCTTATCGGATCCGAGTATTCCGGACTGCCGTGCCACGTGTATGAGGTATGCTAATTTTATACAGTTAATCTGGATTTCTTCTAGATGCACTGGTAACCGATTAAGCTTCCGTTCAGTTAACTCGCAATTTTCTACTGTGCAGACTGCAGCTGCCGTTAAACAAAATGCACCGATCTATTATCCGGCGTCTGTCGGTGTGGTTTATTGCTGAGATTTATCGATTTGCTGGTGAGGATTACTGGACTATGGGGTCTCTCTTGTTTTTTTGTTTGCTAAGCTGTTTATTGATCGGATCCAAATCGGTTATGAATTTTCGTCGTGTTATATTCAATATAGGCAACTGCCAGCTGTAATGAGTTTTGTCGAAGATGATCTAGCAACGGATCTGGCACACGGACCTTGCTAGCGTGCTTCAGAACTCAAATTCTCGATATAGAAAAATAGTTTCTGAGATCGATGAAGGCTGTTGATGTGAACAACAGTTGTGCTGAAAGTTAATCGGATGGGAGAGGTGAGAGGTTTATTTGTGAATTGTGAGATTTTCATTTACTTGTGATTGCGTGGGTAGAAGGTTATTTATGCTGTGAGTCGGCCTTTGCCATGTCAGGTGCGCTTGCTTGGCAGGCCAAAACCTAATGAAATTGATTTTGTTTGGTTGAATGAAGGGAGATGGCACGGGGTGTTTTCTCGGCTCTCCCTTCATGTCTGTGTCTCGTCACTCGTGTCTTCCTGCGTTTTCATTTCCATAAATTCGCACAGCAACATTATGATCTCTTTGAAACGCTTGGAACCAATCTAGTCCTGAGCGTTTCAAATAACGCTGATAATAAATCAACATAGCAGCCGTCAATGGAGCTTCAATAGGACATCTATATAAATTGCAAGGTACCAATAGCATCTTCTTTATTATCTTTCCATAAATTTATATCATCGCTTCAATAACTAGCTGGTTTGTTTGATGACGATCTGATTTAAATTATCATATTTACATCAAAATTGAATACCAAGTTAAATTCCACCATGTGTCCTTATACAAAATGCTCAAAATTATGTTCATATCTGTAAGTGAAGTCTTGATGTGCAGTCATATGTAAGATGTATCTATTAATGTGGAATTTGAGGCTCTGATTCACAAGTAGAATGATGTAACCTTCGGAACCTGTCAATTTCGAGCTGTAGAATGATTTGTTGTGCAAGATGTTATCCTTCCTTGTGAAGGCGTCCGTGGATGGAGGATAAGCTGAAGGGACTGATGATAATGTGCAACAAGTCAACAACAAATGATATAGGTACACTTGCATTTTCTGATCTAAATGTTAATTGGAATTTTGAATTGCGAGGCTTCTTGTCGTTCGTTTTTATATGTCAACTTGTGCTGCAATTCAATTCTGCTTGCTTTTGGGTGTGAGATTGATGTATGGCTTGAAATACAAGTCAATTATTATTTGTTTAGGACTCTAGATCATCATCATTGATTTGAGTTACAATGAGTCTTGGAAAATTTTGTCAGTTTCTGAAGTAATTGATCTGAAACATGAAAATGGTTGTAGGCTGGGAGGGATGACACGAACGTGAATGCTCGGTTTTTTAAACGTTGTAATCACAATCGCAATTTTGAAAACTGCGAATAGTTGCTATAAGAAAAAACTGCGGATAGTTGCAAATATTACATCTGAAAATTTTGTACAGTTTCTATATACTTTACGCGCTCTAGCATGAAGGATACTTGAGCTATCACTTGGGTACGATCTCCCTTGCCTTTCTTGTAGCCCTCTTGTAACTTCTTTGTTAACCATATATCCCCTTTATCACTGTTTTGTTAAACATGTAAACGATTTTTTTCCTTCTCAATAAGCATTTTTCTTTTTCTTTTTTGTCACAAGCATTATTGGCACTAATACCACAAAACCTTGCACTTGTGGGGTGAAGAAACCGTAAATTATCTTTTGTCCTTTATTTTTCATTTTTTTTTAAAATTGTCCCATTTTGATTTTGTGAGGCATCAGTTGGTTCGGTTAGTTTATGGGCTAAACTCGAACCTATAACTAATGTTTTGGTTTCTAAATTTTCATGACCGATCAGTTTTGGTTATAGATTGTTCCGTCAACCATTGGTTAACTCCTGACTTTGGATGAGTGTGGATTTAAGCTAATTTCAATTAAAAATACAATTATATCTTGAGTTCAATTCTTTTTTTAATTTGTAAAGATGAACAAGCGACTACTAATATATTTTTTGTACATGATTTAAATAAAAGTTTTTTTTGACATTTTATTTTATAAAAAAAGTATCTAAAGGTTAGTTTTAAGATTGGTTATTTATTTATTATATATGGCTATAACCGAACAATAAAAATCGGTTGTAAAAAATATTAATCCAACTCCCAACCAATGGTTCGGATATTTCGAATCGTTTTTTTTCCATGTTCTGTTGATCATGGTTTGGTTATCTAAGTTTTTCTACTCCTACGTCAAATATTTTGATTTTCCCCGTTAAGGAAGTGGTTTCAAGATTTCTTTTTTGCCAAGTGATTTATTTTTGCTATATATACAAAAACATATCTGGTGTAGAAGCCACCGGCAAGACCTGTGTAATCGTTATGGATCCATTAGCTCAAAATGGGAAAGAGCACCCACGTACGGGGAGGTTGGTGGTTCGAATCCACCTGGGTCCTCGTCTTTGTCGACTCCATGTCTAGTTAATTCTTATGTTAAATCGTATGTTTTGTAAACCACCTTATCTATAACAAGCCTTTCATTGATCTAAGTAACAACATTCATTGTAAGCCGATCCACAATCTTCCGACTTGATACTCAATTTATGAAACAATTGTTGTTTGAGACTCCATAACTGATAAGGCGGGTGGTAGTAAACTTGTCGGAACATTCAACATAGTCAGCATCGATATAACCGTATAAAAATGGCAAAATTAATACCCGTTAGTTATTTGAATCTCCAGTTATTTTGATAAATGCCAAATTAATCAACTCGTTACGTATTTGAATCAATCATTCACAAAAGATTCAATTAAAAAGAAAAGTAAATTATGAATGAATAATAGGGTAACAGGATTTTATGCTGATATATATAACATAAACAGAAAAGCCGTTCTAGCTCAGTTGGTAGAGCGCGTTGCTTTTAACCACGTGGTCGTGGGTTCGAGTCCCACGGATGGCGTTTTTTTCTTACTATATTTACATGGCGTATCTTTTTTTTTTAAAGTATATTTTATATATCGATTCTAATACTTTTTTAATGACGTAATTAATCAAGAAACCCTTTGTTACATTATTTTCGTTCCTAAGAATAATATTGTTTAGTAGATTCGATTGATCGTTCCTTTATTGTATCATAAACATTTAAAACCCTGATACCAAAATTACCATCACTTCATCGAACGAATATGAATGCATGTCTCGTTTGCTCATTTACTTTAATGAATTTGATTTCATATTTTAAAACCTTAAACCGAATTTAAAACTAGTGTGATATATTTGTTTAGTTTTAAAATGTTGGATGTAAAATGATGACATTTTAGACTTTAATTTAAATATTCACATTTACTTTTACTTGGTATTTGTTAATGTTCGTTTGTTTATGTTCATTTGTGTTCGTTTAGAATATTGACGAATGAACGCAAACGAACACAGAAAAAAAACGTTTGTTTAAATGTTCGTGTTTGTTCATTTATTTGGTTAAAAGTAAAATGAACAAACACGAACAAGCCATGTTCGTGTTCGTTCGATTCGTTCATGAAAATTGTGAAAATAAAATGTGGTATTTGTGATTGCCTCTCATAAAAGTACTGTTTTTAGCCGGCTCATGGCCTAGTGGTATTTGTGATTACCCCTCTAAAAAATAGTATGGGTTCAAATCCTGTATATACAAGTTTATCTGATATTTAGGAGTTAAAAATATTGATGATAAAAAAAGCAAAAATATAAAATAAATCACTAGTATCTTTTATTCGAAACCAAACATAAATGTTTTAGCCTTTTAGCACTTTTTCCAAAATGCTTTGCCAACCGTAGTCTTTAAGTAAACCCATGTCCACGTTTCTCCTAAAACACACATACACATATGAACCAGGTGCAACGTAACCTCCGATCATGGCGTCTCCTCCTTGCACCATCTCCTTCCTCCTCATCCTCCTCCACGCGGCCGGTGTCGCCAGTAAGCTTCTATAACATAAACCACCCTAAAACATTCCAAATTTTCTTGAAGCAGGTTATGTTTAACAGTTTTGTTCAATTATAATTCAGGATCACAATCATACATCGGAGTAAATTACGGCACGGTTGCAGATAACCTTCCGTCGCCATCCGCCACCGTGAAGCTACTACAATCCACTTCAATCGGGAAGGTGAGGCTATACGGAGTCGACCCACCAATCATCAAGGCTCTAGGTAACGAAAATAAAATACAAACGATAAATAAAACTAGCCTAGAATAATCTATGCTACGGAAAAATATTTATGTAATATAAATTTGAATTTTTTCTTTTTTCGTTTCTCAATAAGGTCATCCGTAATGGGTGTGTGAAACTAGGCGTGAAAGTGACATGTCAGGGTGAAGGGGCTTGAACACCGCCCCCATGGCGTGAAAGGGGGCCGTGGGGCGGTCAACGTGAGGTATTTCACGGGCGCTAGGCAAACTCTTCCACCAATCAATGTTTCACACCTCAATGTTTCATTTTTTGTTTATTTTATTCAATATATATATTTTGATTTAATTTTGTTTTTCTTAAATAACTCATGCTTGGTAAGTATTTTAAAGAAACAAAATACACGTGTTTGTTTATTTTATTTTTCTGAACATCTAAGTATAAATTTGAATGAAAACGGAGTTATTTTCAAAAAAACTATTTTTTGTCACGTAAGTGGTTTTTTAACGTGTTTGGATCGACATTTCAAATGATAAATAATTGTTTTAAAAAATAAATATCAATTGTTTATAAAGATTAACAAAATGAAATAAAAAAATTCAAAAAAAAATACGGGGCGTGAAACCACTACGCACCTTAGTGATTCTGGGCAGTGAAAGCGCATGTGCTGAAGTGGCGCTGACGTGGCGGAGCGTGAAAGAGGGGGGCGTGAAACCACTACGGATGGCCTAACAATTACATAGGTTTATACATAATCAAATAAATATTGTTGAGCTTACAACTAATAAATACCGGTTAATAGTTCTAATAATTAATAGTAATAATAATTATACAACTTTAAAGCTACTCACTGCTAAATATTATTTAATATTCCTAACGCTAGGGAACACCGGCATTGGAATCACAATCGGAGCGGCTAACGGTGATATTCCGGCGATGGCAACCGACGTGAGTTTCGCAAAAGGCTGGGTCGGTTCGAATGTATTGCCATACTATCCGGCGAGCGAGATCATCCTCATCACCGTCGGAAACGAGGTGCTGCAATACGGTGAGCCGGAGTTGAAGGCGCAACTGTTACCGGCGATGCAAAATGTCCAAAACGCCCTTGATGAGGCTTCGTTGGGCGGGAAAATTAAGGTGTCGACGGTGCATTCGATGACGGTTCTGGGGCAATCTGAGCCACCGTCGACAGGAAGATTTGATCCGGGTGTTGGAGATTTGTTGAAGGGATTGTTGGAGTTTAATAAAGCAACCGGCTCGCCGTTCATGATCAATCCTTATCCTTTCTTCGCTTACCAAAGTGACCCGAGCCCGGAAACTCTGGCATTTTGCTTGTTTCAACCAAACGCCGGCCGGCTGGATTCCGGCACGAACATCAAGTACATGAATATGTTTGATGCTCAGGTAAGCTTAAATTGTTCAGCGCACGGTTAGCATCTTTACTGTTTTAAAAGGATTATGTTCATTGGCGGACCTACCTCTTCCAAGGTGGGTCGGCCGACCCATATTTTTTTTTGTTATATATGTGATATTTTTCCGACCGTCCCCCATAAAACTTTGATGCTGGCCGTCAAGAAAAAATAATTTAAAATTTTATATTTTATAAATAATACAATTGGCCTATAAATTCATAACCTATTAAATCTTTTAAATAACTAAACCAAACTTTTAAGTCTTTAACCCAATAACTAACTAACAATTTAAAAAAAAAAACCTAATAAACAATTTAAACCCATAAAAAACAAGCCCAACCTAATACCCATTTTAAACCTAATAAGACTATTACAAAAAATGGGTAACTATATACAATAATAACCAAGTTTTCCAATTTCATCTTATCACCCTAACCAACGAGACGAAATTATAAGGACTTACCTAACTAAAGGACCATGTCAACAAAAAAGTCATGATTTTCCCAAAAATAATGGTTGCTCACGAGGCAAGACGTTTTAATAGTGATTGGTTTGAAACTTATGCAAATTGGTTAGAGTATAATATTAAAGTCATCGAGTATTTTGTTTGTATTGCTACTTGTTTAAGAACCTATTTGGGAATCACAAAAATGCGTTTTTTACCGATAGCTTTAATGGTTGAAATAAAAAAAATAGATTGGTTCTTCACGTGGGGGTGTAAATAGTGGGCAAAACAATGCACAAGGTGTGTTTGTGTTATATGGTCCGTATTAGGTGTGTTTTTTATCACACGGCCCATATGGTAGAAAGCAATATGAGTTGTATAGTCTTCTGACTTACACAGAAGGGACTGATGTAACGAGATTTTTTTTTGAGAAATAGGTTATTTTTATGAGTTCTAATGGTTTCTAGGTGTACTTTGAGCATTGCATGGAAACTAGATGATCCGCTGGTACCACCGGCAAATGTGAACAAAAAGGGGACAACCCTTGAAGCTTTTGTACGATATGTTGCGGACTTTATCTGACATCCGCTGGTGGTACCAGCGGATCACCTAGTTTCCATGCAATACTCAAAGTACACGTAGACATCATTAGAACTCATAAAAATAACTTATTTCTCCAAAAAAATTCGATGTAACGGCGTACACCATTAACAAATACAATATGATCGTATTACATTTTTTGCCAACTATACAACTCATGCGATGACGTTAGCAGGTAGGGGTGTTCATCGGGTCAGGTTGTGGGTTTTCGAGTTATTCGGGTTGGTATTTTTTTGGTTGAAATCACAAACCGAACCGAACCATATTTGAGGAAACCTAATCCGAACCTAAAACCACATTGTAATTCAGTTTGAACCTAACAAACCGAATTCAAAATATTCAAACCTAAACCAAACCAAACCAAAAATCAAATTACGTAACCGAAAACCAAATATTTAATTCGGTTTGGTTTTAAATGGTTTTGGTTTCGATTCGGTTGTCGGTTTAATCGGTTTGAAACCAAATATTAAACCCCTAATAGCATGACTCTTTTAAAATCGGCAAGATTTCGCCGCCACGTATAACCCACAAAATGCATCATCACATGTACGGTACAAGTAGACGATGCATGTTTAATCATTAAGTTTTTTTAAAAAATATTGATTTTTTGTTTGAGTTGAAAGTAAAAAAGAAACATATACATTATTTACTTTTTAAATGGTTATATAACAATCTCTTTTTTTTTGTCTCACTTATCTCGCCAGGACTTTAAAAGTGGTTATGCGATTTTCACGCCTTTTCTAACTTAATATTATTTTAGTTTAAAAACGTCTCTTTTTATAAATAACATTTATTAATGAACACGCTTCTAGTATACATTTACTATCCTACACGCTAACAAAAACACGGGTCGATGAAATGAAGGTGGATGCAGTGAGATCGGCATTGAACGCCATGTCCTTTAACGATGTCGGGATTGTGGTCGCTGAAACAGGTTGGCCATATAAAGGTGAAGCTGGTGCAACCGTGGAGAACGCCAAGGCTTACAACGGCAACTTGGTTGCCCATCTTAGGTCCATGGTTGGAACTCCACTGATGCCCGGGAAATCCATTGACACGTATCTTTTTGCGTTATATGATGAGGATTTGAAGCCTGGAAAACCGTCAGAACGAGCCTTTGGAATCTATAATGTCGATTTAACACCAATATATGATATTGGGCTCTCCAAGAATAGTCAGGTACCCACCCCCACCATAAGCCCGCCAGCGAATGCAACCAACACTTCAACGACAAATCATCCTCCCACTTTCACTGTCCCTCATGACTCTCCTACTGCACGGGTCAATGCAGCTAGCTCGCATAACCTCGGTGCTAGTTTCGTTATGGTTGTTTGTCTAGCGTTAGCTTTGATGTTGTGAGTTGATCTGATAAAATTTCACAAGTTAATGTTGTTAGATCACGTGTGTAAGTGTGTATGATAGAGATCTACAAATGTAGAAGAGTATGATATGATTATTTATTGGTGTTAGCACTTGTATTGCAAATATATATCAAATTACACACCTTATTATTAGGTGTGTGAAAGTTTGACTCCATTACTTACTAATACATATATATATATATATATATATATATATATATATATATATATTTTAATAAAAATAATAGTAAATTATTTTTTCTTATGGGTGATATGGGTAAGACGTTATAAAATTTGTCATCCAAGAAAAAGTATTTTAAATTCTTCGTAACATTGTTATTCGATGATAGATCTGTCACGTCTTATCATATATTTGAAAATGTGATTTTGATCAAATCACAAGGATCCTGAATGATTCATGATCCGGAATCCAAGATCCTGGTAACTTCTGTATCCTGAATATTAATGCTACTAACGGCTATTTTTCCTCTATTTCTTTTATATGCGCAGGTAAAACGTGTTGACTCGTTTTGTCCCTGAAAAATCGGACGAGAAGTCAAAGAGAACGTGTAAAACTTGCTAGAGAAGCTCAATAACGGTCATATTTGAAGACCGAGTAAAGCTCCGGGATCCTCGGAAAGTTAGTTAGGATCATTTTTGTATTTAATCAGCGGCTTGATCGATTAGCAACACACACAATTCACTTAGCATTACTAAACACTCGCGAGAAGCTCTGTAACACTTAGTATTCGATCATTTGCTGCTCAACACTTGTAATTCTTTATCATTTATTGAAGAAACGAGGCAGGTGTCGATTGTCACCTCCCGAGGTTTTATGCCGGAGATCTTGAACGATCAAGGGCTTTCCTCGTAAACAACCGTGTCACTCTTTACGTTTTTGTATTGTTTCACATTGATTTTACAAGCACACTACCTCACTTACGAAATTTGGTTACAAAGTTAGTTTAAATAATTTTTACCCAAAACAACAATATCTCAGTTTGTTCATAAGCTTCTTTTTTAACTTTTTTTCTTCCACGCTAGAATGATTCTTAAAACAGTTGTATCATGGATGATCAGATTAATACTCATCTTCAATCTATTACCAATCCAAATCATTATAATACAAACTCGAACTATATATATGAATATTCAAGCAAAGATTAAAAAATAAAATCTAACATTAACTTTTCTTACGTATCTTATTAAATATTAAAACGATTAGCTCGAAAGGACCACGCTAGAACAAGGAGACTTTAGAGGATTAGCATTCCCAATTCATAATTGATGAAGGAGACCACTTAATGACTCACTTGATAAGTAGCAAAGTTTGTGATCTCCATTTTCAATACATAGTCGTGAGGTGAGTTAAGTTGTGACAAGAGATGATGGATCCTCGCTGCAGGGAGCGTCAAACAATGATTGATCAACTAAGGTCACCTCCCAGGTCACACCATCTTCACACCGATAATGACATGGGAGCGATGATTGATCAACTAAGGTCACCTCCCATGTCCCATCATCTTCTCACTGATAATGACATGGTCGACCCTTTGTTCTTCGCAATCGTTCTTCATCACCTCCAATCCAGGTAATTTAATTCTCTCAAACCCCTTTACCCATTTCAACATAATCGATATTTGCGTGTAATTTTATGTTTTCTTGATGATCGGTGCAGATGGCTACTCTAATCTCTGACTCTGCACCATGGAAAGACCTCAAGGTGATTGATTACCAAACCTTTTGACCTCATTTTGAATTCTTGTGGTTATTGATGATCATTCATTACTTGCAGGCCCATAATGGGGAAATTGATAAAACTCATTTGCGTGATTTGATGAATGACACTGACAGATGCAAGTCCATGATGATGTATGATTGTTTATCTTTCTTGATTTTGTTGTCAACCATTCCAAAGTTTTGAGTAGGTTTTTTAGGGAAAAAGGTTCCAAAGTCATATTTGATGTAAGGGTGTCAATATCTTGGATTTTATAGCCTATGTGTTGTTTGTTAGCATATGCAAATTTAAGGAGATGGATTCTCAAGTATATGACTAATTTCTTTAAAATTGCAAAGAAACTATCAAGCGCGTATCGGAACTTAAACTCGCAACCTAAGGGGGCGGGTGGGAATTCAATGGAATTGGAATTTAAATTCCATTCCTTTGCATGTTTGGTTGGCTAGGAATTGGAATTAATTCCATCTAAATCCTTTAATTGATGAAATTCAGAATCCCTCAACATTTCAAAGGAAACTGCAGGAATATTTATTATTTACGTGATAACCCTAGTTGTTTTTCGTTTTTTTTTAAACATTTTTCTAAAGATATTTGATTTTGGATCTTTGTTTTATATTTTGTTGATTTTAAGGGATGGTTTTGTCATTTTAGGTATTTTTACATTCCAATTCCAAACAAATGTATCAACCAAACACATTATTTCGTTGGTTATTAAAGTTGCATAAAAGGATCAGGCTTTAGGTGGAATAGTTTTAATTCTTTTAGTATCTTAAATTAATGGTTATCATCTATTTTGAAGAAGAAGCAAAGTTGATCATTATTATATAGGATTAAGAGAGTGATTAGTGCTTCTATTCATTTTGGTTTTATGCAGCGAATTTGATGGAATATTCCTGGACTATTCAAGGCAGCGCGCCACTGTTGATACGGTGTTCAAACTCTTTACCCTTGCTGAGGTAAGTTGGCCTCTTTTCTCTTTAGTTGACGATGATATAAAAACACTATCATTGTATTTATTAATGAAATATTAGTATTAGTATGTTCATCTACTTTATTTTCTCATACAGGAAACAAAAGATTAATAGTATGTTCAATGGGGAGCATGTAAGTGAAGCTATAAACTTTTAGTTATTCGGATGGTACTCTCATGGAGTGACATTTCTGAAAAAGAAGTTTAGAAAAATAGCTGAATTGGTTTGGTCTGTACTTCAGATAAACAGCACAGAGAACAGGTCCGTGCTTCATGTAGCTCTTCGTGCTTCAAAGGATACAACAATAAACAGTGATGGAAAGAATGTGGTACCGGATGTTTGGCAAGTTTTGGACAAAATTCGAGACTTTTCTGATAAAGTTCGCAATGGATCTTGGGTAGTTATCCATTTTATAAGCTGATTTTATTGAACTTATTGTTTATGTAATACTAGTAACATTCAACCTGTGTTAGGTTGGAGCCACAGGGAAAGCGCTGAAAAATGTGATTGCTATTGGTATTGGTGGAAGCTTTCTTGGCCCATTGTTTGTGCACACTGCTCTACAAACAGGTGAGCCTTTTAACTTCACATTTCAATCAGACATTAACCGTTGTTCTTTTTGTAGTGAATTACATAGGATAAAAATGTGTGTCATCAAAAAAGTTTTGGGAACTTGCAGATTCAGAGGCTAGTAAATCAGCGGGAGGATGCCAGCTTCGCTTGTAAGTATGCATAATTACATATTGTGTGCTTTGTAATGAAGTAAATATGTTGTTATCTTTAATTGCTTATTTAATTCAGCTTTTTCATGTAAATCTACATACATTTTCGTTGGTGGTTTTGTATTGTGATTACAACTCCTTTGCATGTTAATTTTATACCAACATGGATTCCATCTTCTTGTGAGTTTGTATCTCATTAGCACTTAACATTCAGAGTAACTTTAAGTCTTAAATGATCCTTTGATTTGGAAAAGAGTTGCCAAAGTACGCCTGCCAACATGGAATTTTCAATGCAAAAAAATTTGATCAAGGCTAGCCCCGCACAGCATCAATATTCGACACCACAGCTGGTAGGTAGTCATGAACCAAAAGCTTCTTTGTTACCGCTATTCTGTAGATCTAAGTTGCACCTCCCAGAGTGGACCCCGCAACTCAGATTCTAATTCCTTTACAGATTTCATTGCCTTTAAAAACATTCTATGAGCCAAACGCCCCCAAGATTGGGCTCTATGTTGACTTCTGTTTTCCATGTATTAGAAAATACAAATGCTTTTAGAGATGTGTTTATTGTTTATGGGTATCCTGTAGATCCAAGTTACAACTCACTTTAATGAAGCCGTCTTTCCATCGGTAGGGGTGGAAAAGAAGAAAGAAACACACTATGCTTAAGAATAATTAAGAAACAGAAGGGAATGTGTCTTGATTAGTATCTCTTAATCCCCATATTTACAACTCCGAACTCTGATTCTAACAGTACATGCAAGGATTTTCAAATCAATGTTCAAAAGGAGCAATGAAAATTATATACCTTGTTATTAATGTTTCAACTAGCACTGAAGTTCTAGGGTGGGGCATGTAGTTGAAATGATGAATGAATCTAAAACATGCCATCAGCTGTTGTAAAGGTGTGCGTGGGATTTTGCTGGGTATGTTTGTTTGTTTGTTTAGATGTTGTCAAGGTGTAGGCCCATGAAAAGAAATTGAGTAATACAAGATACTTGCAATTTCAATGAACTGAATATAACTCAAAAAATGTAAAAAGATGAGAGATCCTAGGCATAGTCTATGTGATATAGCAATCTGTTGGAGATCATTCTGAAAGAAAAGAAAAAAAGAGAGTTTGAAAAGAAGGAGATAATTATTAAGATAACTTGGAGAAGAAGTTGGAGTTATTTTTGGTCAAGATAATATGTTTAAAGTTTGAAATATTTAGTGTATTTAATTAGGTAGCATATTTTTATTTGTTTTAGAATTTGAGTCAAATACGTTTAGCTTGTTTTCCAAGTTGTGTCTAGTATAAATAGATTGGTAGGGTTAATGTATTTGGGGTGGTTTTCGATTTAATATAAAGAAAAGAGTCGTGGTTGGAGTTAACCACAAAAGTCCCTGCGTTTGTGTTCTGTATGCTGCATGTCCTTATCAAGGAAGAGGACCAGGTAACTATTTAAGGAAAATTAGACACAAGGTGAAAGTACCCTACCATTTGGAGGATACATGGGTAGGAAGATGTATAAAATTATGATTTTTGTGCAAAGGGACATTTGGTAATCAGGCTCTTGATCCAAATGCCAATGCATATAAAGACTGTGAGACACTTATGAGTATTTGTTTACATGTAGTACAAGGAAAATGAAATCGGGATACACAAAGCCTGACCTTTTTTCCTAAAAAGACCCATAGGCTATTTTCTTGGCTTTTCCTTTTCTTGGGCATTATCTATATTTTTAAGTGGAGGTATCTTATTAATAACACTTGTGTTATTTTAATTGTTAAAACTATTTACCTTTAGTTAAATACTTTATTATAAGTTAAAATTATATTGTAAATCAGTTGTGTGAAATAGTTTTTGAAAACGAAGAAGCCCCAAAAAAGGCCAGGGCCAGCCTGATTCAGCGTGGTTAGGACCCTTTAGCCCCAATCAGACATAGCATTTTGGTGCAAGGACTGGACTTTTGTGGGACCAGGTTTTTTGGGCCCGGCCGCCTGGGTCTAGGCTCTGTTCAACTCTAACATGCATATGGTGATTATTTGGAACATACATCTGAGATGAAGTACCTTTAGAAAACAAACTTCTGTCTTTGTATATAGAGTAAGCGGTCCCATAAAATTCAATTTGCAACTCATACTAAATGGAAATTTGGAAATAATTTTGTGGGTGGGTACTCGTTGGTTTCTTCTGAATTTTATTAAATAAACTCATAGATTGATTACCCATATAGCAAACACCACTTCATATCAATACCAAGTTCAAATAGTTAGCAGGGTTTGGTATTAAATCATTATGAGCTCTTGGGCTTTAGGAAGTAGAATGGTATAACCCTCAGCTGTTTCATAGAGCAAAGGGAATTGCACAAATTCTTGAAACAGTGCTAAAATGAAGGTAATATCTTCATATGTATGTTGCATTCTTCGTATTTAGCGCTTAGTGTTTATAAAGCAAACATGAAATGAGATATTCATACATGTATTCAGAAAGATAGAGAGAAAATTGTAGAGAGAGCAGTTGTATTTCTCTTTATTTATAGGTGTTAAAGAGCAAACTTTTATTGGTTAATTGTGAAAATCCAAGGTAAACAAAACCAGTTGCGGAGCTTGAAAAAAAACGTAGGGGGGGCGAGATTTTTTTTCCTATCAGGGGGCCGGAACTATAAAATTTTCGGCCGAATACATATAAATTAACACTACTGAGCGAAAAATCGCCCGAATACGTATACATTAACACTTCTGAGCGAAAAATCGGGGGGGGGGGGGGGCGGGCCCTCACTAAAATATTTTGTGATCCAATAACAATACTTTTTTTATTGCCACATATTACTTGGTCTCATTTTATTTGCTGTTTTCAGGCCGCAGGCTGTTTCAAAGCACATGGTTGCTGTTAGCACAAATCTTAAGGTTTAATTCCTTAATACCAACTTGAGCTTGTACATTGTTTTTATTTATTTAATCACTTGGCACATTCAATTATGGTTCCTGTCATGTTTATTAGTCATAAATCCCATCGATATGATTATATAGATGTATGAACATTGCAAGTTGTAACTAATGTTGGAGGTGCAAAGGATTATCAAAAATATCTAAAGATAGAATATCTGATCTGGCGAATGTTCGCGCTTCACCAAAGTTTTTACCTTCCAATATATTTAATGTAGCTTGTGGAGAAATTCAGGATTGATCCTAATAATGCTTTTGCATTCTGGGACTGGGTAGGAAGGCGATACAGTGGTAAGATAGTCTTTTATTACTTGAATAGTAAAGAAATTTCTGAACTTGTGTGATATGTAAATGGTCATTTTGATCCGTTTCAGTTTGCAGTGCTGTTGGAGTGTTACCGTTATCTCTCCAATACGGGTTTTCAGTCATTGAGAAGTACATTAACATTTAACTTCATCTTCTCTCATTCAATTGCATAACTGGCTTTTTGTGATCCATTTCCTCGGTTTTACTAGATTGTTAATCTTTTATTTATAGGTTCCTAGAAGGTGCTAGAAGTATTGATCAGCATTTCCACTCTGCTCCGTTTGAGAAAAAATATACCTGTATGTATACACTAGTCGATCTACTGCATTTTTATCTTGTCCTTGTGGTTATTTTAACTTACTAAACATATTATATGTCACTTTTAACATAAGTATCAAATTTAACTTCACTCAAGGAAACATAAAAATTTGAACTTTTTATTTCCAGACCCCTGAACAACTGCAAAGTGAGAATGTTGCGTCTCATCTTGTTCCTCACAAGGTGATTTCCTTCATAATTTTTCAGTTTTTTACTTGCGGTTAAATGTTTGATCACTAATTTCATTTTCATCAACAGACCTTTACTGGGAATAGGCCATCGCTTAGCCTTCTACTTCCGTCATTGGATGCTTATAGAATTGGACAGGTTTGACTATTATAAACCTTAGTCAAATGTATGTATCTGGTGCTGAAGTCATCTTACAAAATCTATCCCTCATGTCTGTTCAGTTGCTAGCTATCTACGAGCACAGAATTGGTTTCATTTGGGGAATCAATTCTTTTGATCAATGGGGCGTTGAGCTAGGAAAGGTATGCATCAATAAATAAAATATATGTATACATGGGGTTGGTTATAATGAAAACCCACTTGAGTTGAGAAAACCCGTGCAAACCTTATCAAAAATTAAAATGCTTTTTAGGGTAGCTTCTATATATAATTTCAACACTTAAAAAAAAAATGCCAAGCCAAAAAAAAAATTATAAAAAATTTACATATGTAACATCCTGATTTACATATGTAACATGCTAAATTTACACAAAAAACGCTGATTTTAGTGAATTTTTCATGATTTTTAAATAAAAAAACTAGTCGGCGTTTTTTTGTTTAAAAGTGACAAAAATGTGTATAAAAACTACACTTTCAAAAAAGTTACATAGGGTTTTCACGGGTTTTTTCAACTCAAATGAGTTTTCATTTTATACTTCCCATGTATACATATATATAGAGTGAGAGAGGGTGAGGAACACTAAATCATTGCGAAAACAAAAAGAACAAACTGAAATTATTATTATTTTTTTATCAGTGGTTCATATTTTTAAATCTTTTTACTTCTTACATACAAGTATGTTATATACATAAAAAATCATTAAACTAATTAGTTCATATGTTTTTAAATTTTTAACAGTTTACCTACACGTTGGTAGTTTATGTGCAGTTAATGTGTAGGTTCTATACATAAACGGAATTTATTTATAATAATATTTCTTTTTTTGAATTTTAGGAGAGTTGAATAAACATTGTATTTCAATCATTTTCTTATATTTTTAAAAATTTTAAGATTGAAAAAATGAATTATTTGTTTTGTTCTTCGGGTTCTCGCAATATGTATGTATATATTTTTTTGCATAAAATAAATAAATATTATTTAATCGAATTGCAGTCGCTAGCATCCCAAGTCAGAAAGCAACTTCATGCATCTCGTAAGAAAGGTGAATCAGTTGAGGGCTTCAATTTTAGTACCACAAAGTTGCTAACAAGATATCTTGAGGTACAAAAATGCTCCCTTTATTATATACTAGCTTAGAACCCGTGTAATACACACGGGGTGAAAAATATCGATACATAAAATTCTTAAATCTTTATGTATATGTTTTACAAGTGTAAAAATGTATTACATATAATAAGGATAGAAAACAAAATTTAAAATATGTAAAAATTAATATATAATTGGATTTCGGAAATACGTTAATTACTATTTAATGTAATTTGACTTTCATTTACTATTTGATTGAAAATAAAAGTTACATAATTAGATTTCAAATTTTCTTATAATAATGAATAATTTAAAATAAATATGTTTTATTTGTATAATAATTAGTATTTTTTTTTAAAATATATTATTATTAAAAGAAAAATGAGTATTTAACAGGAGAGAGAGACGGGAAAAAAATGATGAGAATGAATATGGAGGCGACACATGGCATGAAAAAACCTTTATTTATTATATAGTATAGATTTGTGTTGACAGGAACTGCTAAACATAATCTTTAAATAGATTTATGGGATCTTGTTACTAACCCTAAATTTGTTTTTGGCAGGCGAGTGCAGACGTGCCTTCGGAACCCACAACTCTTCTGCCTAAGATATAATTACTACTTGGTGATGAAGTTGCCTGCAACTGAACTAGCTGATAACATAGCTTATGATGTATGGCACCATCTCTTGATCAACCATTGTTTCTTTTTGTAACTGCATGACTCGAGTTGCACAGGCATAATAATCCCTGCCATTTTGAAATGATCCAAAATGATGTAATTATTGTCTTGATTTCCTGAATAAGATGCTAGTTATGGAATAAAATCATGGCAGTCGCTCGAGGTTCGGGTATTTCATCTCGATTGTAGATCTCTTGATATAGTTGTTTTCTTAGTATTTGTTATGGTTGGATATTGAATGTTGCTGCAAATTCCAGATTTACTTGAAAGTGGATGTTGAGTTTGGATGATTGGAATTAGATTCGCTGCTCACCAACTACAACAAACCATAACCATAATTTAATTTAATAAATCAAATTAGATTAACGTTGATTTATTAAATATCGACACATCAATTACATGGACCTTAACCATCTATTTATAATAAATAAATCATACTTATCTTACCCAAAGACTATTCTCAATTCTAATTAATACTAATTCCCATCATTATCTATAAACATTATTTCTACTAATTAAATCAAACCAGATAATTCTAATCATTCACACTATTAATTAAATATTAATTAATTAAACTGTTTGGAATAACCACTTCAACTTTCAATTTCTTTCAAACCGACCCGTTTTAGGATTAAAACTAACATTCCTCCTTAGTCCTGAGACCGATCATGCTTCTCTTGCTATTTTCCCGATCAAACCACACCGGTCTTGATCGTTCTTGCTTCTTGCTTGTTTTTCATGCTTTCTTGTTGTTCTTGCTTGCTTGCTCGCTCTTGCTTGAATTCTTGCGAATTCTTTCTTGCTTTAACTCGAAAAATGAGTTTCTTGCTCTTGCTATAACCCGAACTAGGTTTCTTGCTCTTGTTCTTGCTAATCAGAACCAAATGGTTTCTGATTTCTTGCTCTTTCCCTGATAAAAAAGATCAAGGTTCTTGCTTCTTTCACTGATCAAAGATCAGGGTTCTTGCTCCTTTCCCTGATAAAAAATACCCCCTAATCGTTATGTGTTAACAATTACTTTCATATCGATATTTCTTTTATCTCACCTTAAGTAAGGTGAGCTTCTTCCTCCTTACCTTTCTCCTTATGCTTCCACATGGTACACTCGTATGCAAAGTGACCAAAATCACCACACTCATAGCATTGCTCACTTTTGTCTTTAGTTCCACAACCTCTTCCACGTCCTCTTCCAAAACCTCGACCACGATGTTGATTTCCACCACCTCGTCCTTTTCCATAGTGCCAACTTGTTGGATCTTCAACTTTCTGACTAGTTGCAATTGTCATAAGTAACTTGCTTTGATCATTCTCTTTCGGTTCTTCAAAACTTTTGAGACGTTCTTCAAACACCTTCACCATACCCATTACATCTTCAAAGAGAATATTGTCAATGTCATAATACTGCTCCATCGAGGCTATGAGTGGAAGAAACTTCTTTAGAAGTGAACTTGGTAACTTTCTCATGATCACCTTGTCTTTCAACACATAACCAAGAGTTCTGAACTTAGCCCTTTTGCCACTCAATTTTCCTACAAACACATCTATCGTTTCATTCTCTTTCGTCTTCATAGCTTCCAGTTCAGTCCTCAAAGTCTGTAAGCATGCTTTATGATCATTCTCTTCCGGTTCTTCAAAACTTTTGAGACGTTCTTCAAATAACTTCACCATACCCACTACATCTTCAAAAAGCATATTGTCAATATCAGAATATTGCTCCATCGAGACTATGAGTGGAAGAAACTTCTTTGGAAGTGAACTTGGTAACTTTCTCATGATCACCTTGTCTTTCAGAACATAACCAATAGTTCTGAACTTAGCCATTTTGCCACTCAATTTTTCCTGCAAACACATCTATCGTTTCATTCTCTTTCATCTTCATAGCTTCCAGTTCAGTCCTCAAAGTCTGTAAGCATGCTTTATGAACCATATTTGCTCCTAGGTGTAGGATCTTGATTGAGTTCAACACTTTTCTTGCACTATGGCATTGAGCAACTTGTATTAAGATATCTCCAGGTAATGTTTGAAAGATAATTGCTTTTGTGTATGGGCGGACCTATGTGTATAGTATGGGGGGCAGCCGCTCCATGAAAAAAAAAATTAGCGTTATATACACGTTAAAATCCCGATCGCCTCCCGATTGCCCCCCATGAAAAGTTTTTAGTGTTATATACGCATTATACATCGCTAGTCAACCGACCCCAATGAAAAAAAATTCTGAGTCCGCCACTGCTTTTGTGGTTGACATCTTTTTTCATCCACTTCTGCTTCTACTGCTGCATACACACCCTCCCCCCAAAGGCCATAAGCCTTCAAGATCTACGCCATGAGAATCGACCACGTGGTGTAGTTCGATTTAGTCAACTTCGGGCACTAAAGCGACACATTCCCTTACTCACGTATTGGACCAAATGCATTGTGTTGGATCTGTCATGTTTTCTTGCTTACTAACTTACTTGGTTTTCTTGCTTGACTTGCTTAATTACTTGCTGATCTTGCTTCTTTCTTGTTGAATTCTTGCTAATCTTGTTAAACTTGCTCTTAGTTTCTTGATAGCGGGTGCAAAGCAAGAAGGAAGCATATTGTATTTGGTCGCAGTTAGGAGTTGATCATCAGCCCTTTTCGATTTATGTGGCAGGCCGAGAACAAGCAGGTGGCAGTGAGTTTTTAGGTTGAGAATAACATAAAATCAAGGGACATATATGTTCTCAGATTTCTGTGATCTAGCCTAGAACTAGGAGCAACGATAAAATTGTTTTCGGTTTCTATCATTGGTCGATAACAACACAACATCAGCAAGAAGCTTTTCTGGTGAACCTGTTCTGGCTGTGATCCCCTGGTAAAATCTCGAGTGTTTTTTTGCGAGGAGAAGGAAAATGGGTTTCAGGGTGAGCAAGTAATCAAGAACAAATTCTTGATGATCAGCAAGTAAGTTTGAATGTACAACAAAGTTTTTCAGCAAGTTTTAAGCAAGTTAGCAATGTTAGTTTTAATACTGTAACGGGTCAGTTTGAAAGAAAGTGAAAGTTGAAGTGGTGATTCGAAAGAGTTTAATGAATTAGTATTTAACTAATTAATAGTTAGAATTTTTAGAATTTTCTAGTTTGATTTAATTAGTAGAGATAATGTTTAGAGATAATGATGTGAGTTAGTATTAGATTAGAATTGAGATTAGTATTTGCCAGGATTAGTATGGTTTGTTTATTATAAAGAGTAAATTACCGTTTGTGTCCCTGTGGTTACACGATTTAACACAATGCGTCCCTAACACGAATTTTTAACACTTTGAGTACCTGTGGTATACAATCTGCAACACTCTGAGCCCCTGAGCCTAACTTCGTTAAATTCTTTCCGTTAAGTTTAGTTTCGACAAGGGTAAGACTGATATTCACCCGAAACTACTAGGTTTTTTATAACTACTAAGTAGTTTCAGTTGAGTGTCTATGCTGCGGATAGTTAAGTTTTGCTGCTGATCTATAACTATGCTGCGGATAGCCTTTCCTGTTGAAGACAAAGAGAGGACGGCGAGATTCGATAGGGGGTGGGAGTTAAAATAGGCCCAGGGGCTCAGAGTGAGAATTAGAGTTATAAAAAAAGTAAATTACCATCTTACCCCTGTCGAAACTAAACTTAACAGAAAGAATTTAACGAAGTTAGGCCCAGGGGCTCAGAGTGTTACAGATTATATACCATAGGTACTCAAAGCGTTAAAAATTCATGTTAGGGACGCATTGTGTTAAATCGTGTAAACCACAGGGACGCAAACAGTAATTTACTCTATTATAAATAGATGGTTAGGGTCCATGTAATTGATGTGTCGAGATTTAATAAATCAAAGAAAGAATCGATCTTTTTGTTGAGATCAAATCCATTGTTCGATTTTGAGCATGATTTCCAACAATTGATACCAATTGAGACCTCGAGATCTGTTTTTAGAACAAAAATCATACCAATAATGATAGTTGCGATCCACAGAGAAGTCTAGAACTCTTAAACCTAAACAAACTCAATCATACTAAAAGTCTAGAACTCTTAAACCTAATATATAATCCAAACAAGTCTTCGATTTATCCTACCATACTTGATAATTACTAATTTAATTCAAACAAAACTTCAATAAACTAATAAAAAAATCAAACAATTATCTCCTAACTAATCTCTAAAACGTCAAACTTGCGATCAACATCGAGGAATTAGACTCCAACTCAAAGACTAAGTGAAACATCAACGATTAGTCCAACATATACATGTCTATCTTTGTTTTCTTAATTTTTTTTACTAACACTTTATTTAATTTATGGTTTATTATTTTATTGATTTTTTTCATAAGTATTTTGGTTCTTTCCTGAACAAGTTTATAAATGGGGAACAACTTTTATGATTTTTTTCATAAGTATTTTGGTTATTTCCTAAACACTATTTTGTAATAAATTAAATAAACTAAAAACAAATAAAAACTTAAGGTTGTTTTCATATTCTTTATTATGCCTCATTAGCTGACCCATGACAATATGCTACAATGTTTTAAATGAAAATGGCAATGTTTGACTATTGTGTTTATCCATTAACGTGGGTCTCTCACAACCTTAACCCTAGAGTCTAGCAAACTATAGGACTAGGTATGAGCTTCTCATACCAAAGAGGTTGTGATGTAGTGGTTGAGGTGACGTCTGAAGTCCTAAGGGACCGGGTTCAATCCCTGTCACCATCATTAATTTCTGAGGCATGCAAATGAGGCCTAGTTCTTAGGCTGATGCACCAGGATTTTACCCACGCCGATCCAGGGTACGAGCCTCGGCTCTCCCTCAAACCCGGAAGGGGCTGTATTGGGTGGGATTTTTCCTTGGATGCTCTCCAACTCTGACGCCAAGTGGGCCCGGTTAAGACAACATATTGGTCGGAGTTGGACGAGGCTCTCCCATGTGACGGGGGGTGCGACGTCACAACATTCAATGTTCTTCTTCACATCATTCTCCCACTCCAATCTCATGTTGTAAAGTTCAAAGAAAATTTCTAGTGATCACATTTTTCACTTTTCACCCTTTACTTCTAACTACTCCTCGATAATGAATAATGGGTATCCTTGTTAAGAAAACTTGGCTGACTGGAAGGCCAACAAACCAACCGAACCCCTACAGTTCTATATATATTCCAAAGAGTGCATCAAAGCAATCAAACTATCAAATGAACAATATAAACGATCCAAATGCTATTAATATGAACTTCGATAACACATTTATTAAAAAGGTTATGAAACAACGATCTTAATGTGACGCATCTAGTTAAAGACATGCTTAGACGCATGAGTCTCTGATCCCTCTTACGTTAGACGTTACCTCCAGAAGTTTAATGATTAAGAAAAGATGTGTGCCTGCTCCACAGATCCACGAAATCACGAAACTAATAATGTATGATTATAAAGAATGAGCCAAATGTTTATAAATTATAATCACTTTTTTTATAACATCTATGGAAATTCCATTTTATTTACATTAACTATTTAACTTAACATTTGCCCTTCCTATACTTCCCCCCGCATTCGTGTCTATCTCGCTTACACCTTCCTTTACGCAGTAAAAAAAACCCTCGTTTCTTTGGCGTCTACGACCTCTCTCCGATCATCAATGGCCGGCAACACCAACTTCGATTCTCCTCTCCGTAACTCTCAGATCTCCAGAGGTGATTCAATTACCTTTCTTCTACCTTATCCCCTTCGTAATTTATGATTTCTGTTCTTAAAACCCTATCTTTTGTGTAGATATTTCAGGCTTTTCTCTCTGGATTTGTGAATGTATTGATCTTAAATGCATTGTTTTTGTTTTCTATGACTGGTTCTTCAGCCGCTCAATGTTTTGTGATACGAAATTTGACGGAAATTTATTCGCCTTCTCGTATTGCGTTCGTTAGGGTATGTATTCGTTCGAGTACGATACTCTTAGGGTTTTGAAACATACAAAATCGAATGACGTGTTGAGGTTGATTCATCTGGTTTCAATCTATTCCGAGAGTGACAGCAGTTAGTGCTTTCTTTATTATGTATATATATATATATATATATATATCTCTCTTTTATTATCACTTCGATTCCAGGAGTGAGGTTTCGGTATCGTGTATATTTATCCTTTTAACGTGCTTGCCTTTTATTTTCTGCACTTATTTTATCAGTTTGGTCCCCACTGGCTTTTTATGTAAGGAAAAATAGGTCTTTTGTGCTATGCTAACTTGTTGTTTCATGCTTTGTTTTTTATTTCAACTCTGCGTTGAGAGCTCAATTGGTTTAGAATTTAGATTGTCTGCTGATGAAACAGAGGTGCACTAAAAAGAATAACATTTGCAATTTTGATTCTGCTGTTGTTTGTTGCATTTTTAACCTTCACAAAGAATTGTCTATATGTATATTGATCTGACTGTTTTAGGAGTTCAATTTGTATCCAGATTATCTGGGATTAATGTACTTCATGCACAAAATATGACACCAAGAAAGTGAGGATAACAAACTAAATCATGTTTTATCTGAGTACTTTAGATGTAGGGTTTCTTGAAGATCACCTGGCATGTTTGTCTTGTTGCTATTCAGTTCCATGTGATGACTTTATTTTAACTAAAATCATACATTGACCACTTAACACTGGTATGGTATTTGTTAATGCTACAATTTTTTTTGGGTTATTTCTGATTCAGATTCACTTGGAGACATGTAGACTATGGTGAAGTTTAATAATACCATCTTATTGAACTTTTTGTTTGATGGTTCAATCTGTTCTTGATTACTTAATATTTATTGTATTTAAACTTTGTGTGGATTTGCTAATTGTTTGGTTTGGTTTGGTTTGGTTTGGTAAACTTTGTGTGGATTTGCTAATTGTTTCTTTTGACTGTTTAATTGTGTAGATATGCAAGGGCCTGACAGTTCCATTCCACTTTCGCCACAGTGGCTTCTCTCTAAGCCCGGGGAGAATAAGACAGGAACTTTAACTGGGGTATGCGGCAGCTGTACTTTTTAGAAGTAATATCTTCCCATATTCCCAATTTTGGTTGTTGACTAGCTTTCTTTCTTTATTTGTATTACAGGAGGGTCCCACCAGTCCTTTTCCAACGTTTGGCAACTGCATGGATTTTATGAAATCACCTGGTAATGACGACCACACCCTTGATTCCCAAAAGAAGAAGGATGTGTTTAGGCCATCTGTGCTTGATAGCCGTGAAAGGTGGCGTGACGAGGAAAGAGAGACGGGTACCTTTGTTCGCAAGGACAGGTGGCTGGAGGGTGATAAAGAGGTTGGAGTTGGGGATAATCGCAAGGTGGACCGGTGGGTCGACAACTCATCTGGAAAACATTATGGTGAATCACGCCATGCACCATCTGAAAAATGGGGTGATTCTGGTAACAAGGATGCAGCATATGGAAAACACTATGGTGAATCACGTCATGCACAATCTGAAAAATGGGGTGATTCTGGTAACAAGGATGCAAACCATGATCAGATTCAGCGGCGTGAGAGCAAGTGGAATACACGGTGGGGCCCTGATGACAAGGAAACTGATGTCATGCATGAGCATGACATCCCTCGTGAACGGGAGGCTGACCTTCCTCGGCCATGGAGATCCAACTCAGCACTCAACCGAGGAAGAGTAGACTCGCCACATCAGCAAAGCCCGGGTTTAAACAAACCTACTCCTATGTTTTCTCATGGTCGGGGGCGTGGGGAATCTTATAATTCAACGTTTTCTGTTGGTCGTGGAAGGGGAGCCCATGTAGGGAGCCCTATGAATAGCGATCCCACTAATTTGCAGTCCTTTGCTGATGTGGGTGACAAAGGACATGATGACATGTCATCTGTGAGATATAGCAGGACTAAGCTGCTTGATGTGTACAGGATAACTGTTATGAAGGCAGGTGGAATGATGTTAGATGGTGTGATGCCAGTGTCCTCACTAACACATGAGGAAGCGCTGGAGCCACTTGCTCTTACTTCACCTACCTCAGAAGAATTGGTAAGTTTTAATAATAATACTTTCTGCTAAACTTAGTATAGGAATAAAATCATGTTATTTTGTTGGCAGTTTATATTGAAGGGGATTGACAAAGGGGACATTCTGAGTAGCGGTGCTCCTCAAATTACTAAAGATGGATCTGGTGGGCTTAATGCGGTTGATGCCCAGTCAAGAAGAACCAATCTTGGTACTGAGAAACATTTTTATTAAGATTATACAAACGTAACAGTGGATTTATTATATGATCATTGTTAAATGTGACTTTTTTTGATCAGGGAGTAGAGAAGATCTGCCACTTGCTTCTGACAACTACAGAGACGAGACTGCTGACAGCTTCAAAAGTATTTATTTAGATTATTTTGCGTCTTTCTCAGACACTTGAAGTTTTGATAATTGACCATGAGATCATTTTGTGTTTGCAGCAACTGGAGAAAGCGGTTCTTATGCAAGAAATGATGACAAAGGAAATATGAGAGAATCAAGGATACTGGGTCAGCCTGGTGCACCTTGGAGATCATCATCCTTTGGACAACGTGGTCAACCAAACTCAGTTGACTTGAGGGACATGCCAAGTGACATGAGGTCATGGTCACTGCCCCAAAAGGATGTAACTAATGAATGGAGTAGCAGCAGTTTAACTAGTCCAGTTGTTAAAAGGCAACCGCCAGGAATTATAGACAGAGAGGAAACAATGATAGTTTCTCAGCCCTCACCTGAAGACCTAGTTCTTTTTTACAAAGATCCTCAGGGTGCA
Source organism: Smallanthus sonchifolius (assembly GCA_023525975.1). Classification (NCBI taxonomy): domain Eukaryota; kingdom Viridiplantae; phylum Streptophyta; class Magnoliopsida; order Asterales; family Asteraceae; genus Smallanthus; species Smallanthus sonchifolius. The sequence continues at coordinate 83,749,304 of CM042032.1, read as the reverse complement.
ATTCAAGGTCCTTTTATTGGCAGTGATATTATTGGGTGGTTTGAAGCTGGATATTTTGGGATAGATCTGCTTGTACGTCTTGCAAATGCACCACCAGAATCACCATTTGCATTACTTGGTGATGTCATGCCTCACCTGCGTGCAAAAGCCAGACCACCACCTGGATTTACTGCTGCCAAACAAAGTGAAATCAATGATGAATCCAGTATGCCTAGTTTTATCACTGCTAGTGGCAGTAAGGTTCAAGCAGGGTTGGGTGAGCATTCTATGATGAAAAATGACCCAATATTTCAACATGGCTCAACTACAGAGGCTGAGAATAGGTTTATAGAGTCCCTCATGAGTAGTGGTCTCTCTGAAGGTTGTTTTTAAATTAATTTTGCTTTCATAGTTCATAAAATATGATGTTTGTTATTGTTATGAATGAATTTGTTTGCCTTACAGGTATGCACGGGCACTTTGGGAACTCTAGTTCAATTCCAGCCAGAGGTATGGAGAGCGGCGATAACCTGTTTCAATTGGCCAAGCTGATGCAGCTTGAAAGGCAAAAATCTTTGTCTAATCCTTACTCTCTTTGGTCTGGGAGTGGCCCTAATCCTGATGTTCTTCAGGACACCACAATTCCACAATCAAACATATTATCAAACTCTTCAAATCCTGAATTCATGTCCATTCTTCAAGGTTTATCAGATAGGTCAACCTCTGTGAACAGTTGGTCAAACTTCCCTGTTCAAGGCGGGTCTGGGTTGGACCCACTTCAGGATAATCTAGACATGCTTCATGGTAAACATTTCCCCCTTCAGTCGGCCTTTGGGGTCCAGCAAAGACTGCAAACACAGAATCTGTCTTCACTGGCAAATTTACGTTTAGAAAATCCTTCTGGTCCACTAACCCCTGAAAAGCTTCTTTCTTCTGGGCTTCCTCAAGATCAAATTTTAAGTTTATTGCAACAGCAACACATTTCACAGATGAAACCTCAGAGTCCCATATCTACACAACATTTGTCAGTATTGGATGATTATTTGTTGCTTAAGCAGCAGCAGCAACAAAAAGAGGAACAGCTGCAGCAGATGATGCGCCAGCAACTTCTTTCCCAAGTGCTCAAGGAGCAACATTCCATGCAACGGTTTGGTGAGCAGTCTTGTGGACCAATGCTTACCCCCGGGTTATCTGTTGGCAGTTCTTCACTAGATCATCTTGCATTTCCACCACATGAGATGTTGCAAAATCAAGTTCCTAATATGCAGGATTCAGTTGCTCATATGCATGCAATTGGTCCTCAAGATTCTGTACCTTTACCGCATCAGTTGATGGAGCATACAATGCAACAAAATGAAGCTAATGTAAAGGAGCAGGAATTGAATATTGATTTGAAAACAGTTGAAAATGTTACACTACCTGCTGAAAGTGCTGGTTTCATTTCTGAGCCAGCAGACCATAATGAAAAATCTTTAGTTGTGGGAGACTTTGAACACGGTGATATTTTGGAGGAGCCGCCAGCTGATGTCATGGAGCCACCAATGGTTCAGGGTGAGCCATCTAATGAACTCTGTGGTCCAAAAGAAGCAAAACCTGTAGAAACTCGTGAGGTTAAGAAAGCTATTGAGAAGAAGTCAAAGAAACAGAAGTCTTCCAAGGCACAATCTTCTGACATGGCCAAGTCAGCATCTAAAACACAGCAACCTAAGCAATCTGAATCTGAATTGGCCAAAGTCAGTGAGGGTGAAGTTGGAGGGAACATATCTAGTGTGGTCACTGAAGAGGATGCAAGTATGTCTAGTGATGTTAACCCACTAGATAACAGACAAGTTCATAGTGGCCAACGAGCTTGGAAGCCTGCTCCTGGGTTTAAGCCAAAATCACTGTTAGAAATTCAGCAGGAAGAGCAGTGGAGGGCTCAGGCCCAAGTTCAATCTCATGCCCATGCAGAGACGTCTGTTTTAGATATTTCAACATCTTTGAGGTCACTGAATATGTCCATGACCCCTTGGGCTGGTGTTGTTAGCAATTCAGACCACAAGCTTATGGAAACCAAGAAAGATCAGACCACTTCTGAGGTTTCTCAGAATCAGCAAGAGCAGAACAAGAGCCTGTTGCATGATCATTTGGCTGGAGAAGTGCCCATGAAATCCAGTGAAAAAAATTCCGCAACTTCTGATTTGATAGAGGAAGGTAACTTTATTGAGGCTAAAGAGTCAAAAAGGAGTCGCAAAAAGGCTGCAAAAGCCAAGGCTGCAGGAGCCAAGGTTTCTGTGGCTGCTGCTCCTGTTGAAATCCCTGTGAGTTCCAGTCCAAACGAGAAAGTGAAAAGTTCACGTCAGGAGAAGGATATATTGCCACCAGCTGTCCCCTCCGGTCCTTCACTTGGAGATTTTGTTGTCTGGAAAGGGGAAACTGCCGCCCCATCACCTGCTCCAGCTTGGTCTACTGATTCAGGAAAGATTGCAAGACACACCTCTTTGAGGGACATTCTCAAGGAACAAGAGAAAAAAGTTTCTTCACAAATACCAATCCCAACACCAACACAAAAATCTTTACCTCCTGCCAAGGCTGCATCTCCTATCCAGATGATGACACAATCCAAAAACAGAATTGATGATGATTTGTTTTGGGGTCCTTTAGATCACCCCAAGCAAGAAACAAAAGGGTACAACTTCTTCCTTCCTCTTTTCAAAGTTTCATGCCCGCTTAATATTGATCTTGTTTTGTTTACAAACATTTGTGGTTGATGCATGCAGGTCAGGTTTTCCACAACTTGCAAATCAAGGTAAGAACACTCCCGGAAAAGGAATTTCTATAAGCCGGCAGAAGTCTACAAGTGGCAGACCTGAAACTTCTCTTTCCTCTTCTCCTGCATTGAAGGGGAAACAAGATGCGTTTGCTAAACGTTCTGGTAAAGTCACTTCATTTGAGATGATGCTATTACCATAATGCTGATTACAAACAAACAAACATACCTAGTAATGCTGATTAATAAGCTTAAATATAATTGTGTATTGTGATTCAGAAGCTATGGACTTCAGGGATTGGTGCACGAGTGAATGCGTCAGACTTCTTGGAACCAAAGGTATTACTGAATCCCAACTTGTTATCTTGAATTTAATGTGTTGGATAATGTTTTTTTTTTTTTTTTTTTTTTTTGTAATTTATTTATTTGTACATTTAATGGTTGTAGATACAAGTTTTCTGGAGTTCTGTTTGAAGCAATCTAGATCAGAAGCAGAGATCCTGCTGAAGGAAAACCTTGGATCTTATGACCCTGAACATGAATTCATAGACAAGTTTCTCAATTACAAAGATTTCCTGCCGTCAGATGTCCTTGAGATCGCCTTCCAAAGTGGGAATGACCAAAAGGCAAGTGGAGATTTCAAATCCGTGAATGACAGGGTTTGGGATTCTGAGGTGGGTGGTAGTGGTGGTAAAGCAGTGGCGGCTGATGGCGGTTCCGCTAAGGGTGCAGGCAAGAAGAAGGGGAAGAAAGGAAAAAAGGTGAGTCCTGCGGTTTTAGGTTTTAATGTGGTGAGCAACAGGATTATGATGGGTGAGATTGAGACCGTTGAAGACTAGGTGCACCAGGGGGAAGAGGGTTGGTTGGTTTTCTTGTTATGGTAGTTGTAAATACTTTTGTCTCTAAAGTGAGCTGACTGTCTGTACATGACAATTTTGGAGTTTAGGGTTTAAGAAGTGATCCATCAATTTTGTGACCTATTTTACTTATCTCAAACTGTAGAAGATATACCTCAAATGGCCAAATGCTTGCTAGGCTGGGAGTTTTATATAGCTAGAATTTACGTCTTTTATTATTATTATTATTATTATTATTATCTTTTTTTACTTTTTTTTTGTAATTTGAGAAAAGCTTTAAGCTTTTATTTATTTGTTTTTCATTTTTTATAAATTACTTGTCAAATCTGGATAATTTATCTCTGTACAAGAGAAAAAAAACTCTAATTTTTATAATAATTTGTTATAAATCGAAAATATACTTTTTTGAAAATATGAAATACTTAAAATTTATTACATAACTAAAAGTTGCAGCATATTTTCAATGTTCCCTTCAATTAATTTCTTTTGACAATCTTGGGCTTTTGGTTTTAAAGGTGTATACATTCGTTGTTCTTTTCAGTGTGTTTTGTATGTTTTGTAATATAAAGTGAAAACTTCACTGAAAGTAGTTAAGCTTTTCCTAGTTATTTATTTTTTTTTGTTCTCTAAAGTCATTTAAATTTTATTTATTGTTTTAATCTCGCGTAATGGACGGATTTTATTTTAATCTCCTCTGAGTTGCACTTGAATCCAAATCAAATCAAATTCGTAGACAAACTTTTGTTCACTTCAATTTAAGAATAACTTGTATGCTTTTTCTCGATTTAATTACATCCATATCGAATTGATTCACGGTTTCAATTACATATTTTATCAAAGTTGATTTTTCTATCTATTTGTTGTAAATCAACAGTATCTATAGCGAATAAAAGATGAGGTGTTATTTGGTAATAAGAGAGTTGACATTGGTCTGTGTCAGAGATGAAAGTTCTTATAGATTTGGTGTTGAATTCATAACTAGCGATTAGGGACATGGGGTTTTTAGGACGGAGTGACGACGACGGGATCATAAAGGTGTGAAGTTAGTCTGTTGAAGAATCACAAAACCATCTAATTTCCGGATGGGTTTCATATGCAAGAATCATCAGAGTAACAATTTCTAATCTTAATTTTTCTAAATTAGAAAAATTAAAAAATGTTATTTTTTGATTAAAAAAGTTATGTCATTATTTATATAATCCATGTAATCAATAGGAATTAACAAAAAAAAATGAAACTTGGAAACATGGTAATTACGCATAATTGGAACATCAAATGAAACTTGAGTGATTTAAGAAAGACAAAAAAGATTGAGTGACTTTAATGAAACATATGAGAAATTTGGTCATTATTCTGCAAGGTTACCTCTTTTATTTATATTTTAATATAATTTTATAATTCTTAAATCTCCATTATTTTTTATTTCATCAATGACTTATAACATCTAACATACAAATGTTCATAGAAACTACTGGTTTACAATAATTTAAATTTATTTAACCCGTGAAATACATGAGTATCTAGCTTGGCGTTGTAATTAAATCATATCCAAGGATTTCAAATTTTATGGATGGCCAATGAAGTCCCTCCTCAACTGCGGTCAATCTTGGCTTTTTCACCCATAGTTAGATATTTTTAGACCGAGATTTCAACATTTATCAAAGTTTTAATTCAACTTTTTACAATAATTGAACCGAACCATGTCAATTGGTTATGAATGGGAATTTGTCATTATTTTAATAAATAAAGTATCCTTAAAATAATATATCCAAAAAATGGAATATTACAATTAAGCCCTTTTAACGGGAGCTAATGTAGACTCTCTACTAGTGGCCATACAAATAAACGAGTACCAAAGGGTATGGACCTAACGGTACCAAAGGGTATGTGACCTAACGGTACCAAGATGTATAGTAAATATGTCTATTTTCAAATGGTTGTGAGTTCAAGTTGTTGGGCTAATCTTGTCATAGTCTAAACAGTCTATGGTGTCCCAAGAAGAAAGAGGCGAATTTAACTCAAGAAGAAGACGAGCCAACATTGTTTTGATTCGGTAGCAGGACCATATTCAAGATTAAGGGGGAGAATGATGATGTTAATCTTGAATAGAGAAAAAAAGGGATTTATTTTATTAATTAGTGTTTATGTTTATCTAGTATTGGTTCCTAGTTTGAGTATAATTAGGAGCTAGTTTATTTAATTAGTTTAATTGAGTTTGAGTTGTGTTAGAATTAGTATAAGGTTTATTATAAATAGATGGTTAGGAATTAATTGTAAAGTGTGGTGTCAAGAATTATAATAAATAGAAAGAGTCGATCTTGGTTGAGATCAAATTTTGTGTTTGTGTTTTTGGGCCTGATTTCCAACAATTGGTATCAGAGCTTGCTAATGAGGCTGTTTTGAGAGTCGTTTTTCCGAGAAAGGGGGGCAGCCCCAGCTGCGGGGCTGAAAACTAGAGAAGAATACCAATGATGAAAATTGAAGACACCTTCGTGAAGCAAGCACCCTGGTTGCTTTCTTGGTTATACGAAAGAAAGAAAAGAAACGACCCAAACAAGCAGCTTGGTTGTTGCGTGGCACAAGCAAATAGGTGTATGATGGGCCATGTGATGCATGTAGGAATACATGAGCATGAAGCCATGATATGGTATGCATGAGATTCAATGTTTTCATGGATAAACCAAGTCGGTGAAAGTGACGTGAAATACAAATTTATCGAAGTCAGCAGCAACATATTTTTAGGAGTCTTTCACGAGAAATAAAGCAGGTGGTCTGATCTAGTTGTGATAAGACAACTTCAATACTTGATCAATCGACCTGGTCCTTCCCGCTAAGGATAAAAACGGAGTAACCAGGGTAGGTTGGTTTTTTGGCAGAAGATATCCGATCAGATTTGCGGGTAGGTGGACGGAAAAATATTCGTCAAAGCAGGAGGCTTTGAATCTTGTCGTGCCTAGCAGGGGAAGGAGAAAACGGCAAAGCGCGAGCTTGTTTTTTTCTTTGATCGGTGGTTAAGAACGGGGTTGTTCTGGTGACCCGGGAAGAGGGAGATCGATAGTGGTCAAGTGGGTTTGAAGCTGTGAAGAAGATGAGATAACAATGGTTTATGCAAAGGAGAAAAAGCATGTGCGTGAAGATTGTGGTTGTGGAAGTTCAAGTCGGGATGATCTAGGACGAGGCCAATGGAAGGGTCGGGGGTCCGGGAAGGGTCAAGACGGTGAACGGGTTCAAGAGAAGTGCATGACAAGATTAGGGGGGTGATTGTTAGGCTAATCTTCTCATAGTCTAACAGTCTATGGTGTCCCAAGAAGGAAGAGGCGAATTTAACTCAAGAAGAAGACGAGCCAACATTGTTTTGATTTGGTAGCGGGACCATATTCAAGATTAAGGGGGAAAATGATGATGTAAATCTTGAATAGAGAAAAAAAGGGGATTTATTTTATTAATTAGTGTTTATGTTTATCTAGTATTGGTTCCTAGTTTGAGTATAATTAGGAACTAGTTTATTTAATTAGTTTAATTGAGTTTAAGTTGTGTTAGGATTAGTATAAGGTTTATTATAAATAGATGGTTAGGGATTAATTGTAAAGTGTGATGTTAAGAATTATAATAAATAAAAAGAGTAGATCTTGGTTGAGATCAATTTTTGTGTTCGTGTTTTTGGGCCTGATTTCCAACACAAGTCTCATGGTGGACTAAAAATGCATAGATTTAGCAGTATGATTAAAGGGTGTGTGAGTTAGTTGTTATAAAATATCCAAATAAATGAGTAGTATAAAGCTAAAGGGCCTAAAATGCAAGGTATTTGAGAAAAGGAAAAAGAATAACTACAACAATTCACATTACTTCATGAACATTCATCAACATAAAAACAAGAAAGTTGCTCTCGACAATATGACAACCATGACCTCTCGCTTATTAGGTATACGTAGCAGTCATAAATCAGAGGTCTATCGAAGTAACTAAGGTATCATTAATCAAAGGAATTGTAGCCCAATGATACAAAGGTGTGTAACAAAGGTGTCATACGCTTGGAGGTTGAGGGTTCAAGTCTCATAGTGGACAAATGTGTAGGTTTAGGAGGGTGTGTGAGTTAGCTATTAAAAAAAACACTAAGGTATCATTTGTTATCGAATAAGAGACTATAATACATCACAAACGTGGGAACTTCTAACCAACCCAAAGATATGTGATGTCGCATCAAGAGCTGCAACTGTGAAATGTCATGCACAAATGGGTATTATGTAAAATGTAACTTGATGTCGTACATAAGGTCTATAGGTTCAAAAAAAGCGTAATTATAACGTCCCAACATTCAGTAACGTAAACTAAAGTATAAAATTTCAATAAGAAATAATCTTTTGATGATGTGTCCTCGAATATTTAATTTTATCATATGTTGAATGAGACTAAAATATTAAAATGATTGAATTTCGAGGCCAACATAGTAATTATCAATTTTGAGTGAAAAATGATCAAGTATGAGAGTTCAGGGACTAAATATAGTTAGTTTAAAAACTTGTTTGAGCTAGAAATCCCTTTAAGTTGCGTTAATCCCACTTTTTCTCAACTAGAAAGCTCTTGTATGTGCACATTGTGGGATCTACGAACAGATAATATTCAAGGGAAAATGTAGTAAAATCATCAAATTGAAGCCTAATTGTTGCCCTTTCATCATCTAGTGTCTCTTTTGTGATCGGACATTAAACAATCACTTTTGGCAAGCAAAATCTTTGCCTTGAATCCATAGTCTTGATGTTATCTAGTCATCTTATGAGTAAATGTCATAACTCTTGTAATTACCTAGAGTATCTGTATCTAATGGCTTAGGATCATCATCATCGATAATTAAAATCCATTAAAAGACCTTGATTTCATTTGGGGGAGGAAATTAAGATGACGTGTAATTGGGTTTTGACGAACTTTGATTTAAAAACCCAAAATTTAGACACTTTGAGATAGATTGGGTTTAAAAACATCATTCTCGATGCATGTAACTTGTTGGGATTCAATATTTTTTGATTCATAGCCAAATTCATAAAAATGTTATGTGTGTTCCTGATGAGTTTGACCAAATTTGACCTAAGTATGGATTTTTTCATAAAAATATTGTCATCATAATTATATTAGAATGAACAAAGATCACCAATGAATGAGTTTGGATATAAAGATTTGAACTTGAAGATGTGAAATGTTGTTTTATGCTATCTTGGCCTAAAAAGTGACAAAATGGAGTTTTGATGAGTTTGATGACTAAGATTAGTTCAAATTGATCAAATATGTTCATAATGATGTGTTTGAAGTGTTAGGACCAAGCTTATTGTCGAAACAAGTGAGTTTAGTGAATATGCATTTTCTAAAGGTTGCACATGCCTCCAATCAACTGAAACCCCACAAATCCAATTATCCGTCTCATGATCTTGAGTTAGATGCTGTCATTTTTGCACATAAAGATTGGGGACATTATTTGTAGCTGGTTAAGTGTACCATATAATTAATCACATAAGCCTAAAAAAATTATTTGATAAAAAAGAATTGAACATGTAGCAAGGGTGGTGGTTACAATTAGTTAAGTATTACGATTGTGAAATCCTTTACCACCTCTAAAAGACGAACGTTGTTGAGGATGCTCTCAGTTATAAACAGGAGCACCCACCTATTTGGGTAAAGTCTTTTAGAATAGTGGCTTATTTGAAAGAATTAATCTTGCCCAAAATGAAGCCTTAAAGGAAGCAAATGTTAAAAGAGGAAGAGTTACGGGTGAAGTTAAGGATCTTGATGAAAATGAATATGGGGTTAACACCCGATTTGGTCGAATACGGATTTCAAACACGTGTGATGTCAAAGGATTGATTCTCGATGAATCTCACACGTCAAGATATTCTATTCATCCCAGAATGATCAAGATGTATCACGACTTACCAGATAATTATTGATGGCATGGTATGAAACGTGACATCATGAAATACATGAAAAATGTTTACAAGGTTAAAATTCATATATAATATAGAGTAAATTACAGAAATCGTCCTTTATGTTTATACCATTTTTCACTATATGTCCTTTAACCCAAAAAATGTCATAGATCATCCTTTACGTTTAAAAATCTTGCACGTTACGTCCTTTGCCCCTAACCCAGTTAAATTTTTTGGTTAAGTATGGTCATGTGCAAAGCATATGAGGGTACTTTGGTCTTTTTACCCATTTATATAAAAGAACAAATATATATATATATATATATATAAAACTCATATCTCTCTCTCTCTCCTCACTCTCTTCACTTTCTATCTCTCAACATTTTCTCCACCACTACCAGCAGCCAACCACCACCACCATCCAGCCACCACCACCCCAACCTCCGACAACCACGAGCACCACCACCCCAACCTCCGGCAACCATGAGAACCACCATCATCTTCGCAACCACCACCACCTCTGGTACACCACCTATTCGAAGCAAATTTTGGCAAAAATTAAAATGAAATCTAATTAAAGTAGGTGGTGATGGAATGTCAAGTTCCCAACCATCTAAGAAAGCAGTGAAGGGAAACATCACCTCTCGTTAGATCCAATCCTCATTTCATTCCTGAACCATTAAACCCTAATTCCACCTCTGAATTTCCCCCAATTCATCAGATTAAACAGATTTCATTCGATTTCTACTATTTTTTTCAGTTAACACTTCAAATTAAAGATGAAAATCAAATTACAGACCTATTACAACAAAAGGTGATTCACCAATTTAATCAGAAAAAACTCATATTCACTGGTGACTTCGACGTCGGATTCGCCGATGAAGTTCCAAATCAGATGCGTTTTCCTTATCGCCGATGAAGGGGGTTGTGGTCTGACGAGAAATCGGTGTCATTCTCTTCCTCCGCGCAAACCCTAGTCTCGATTTGGTAGTGGTGATCTTGTTGGTGCGTTCATATTCTCGTGGTTGCCGGAGCTTGGGGTGGTGGTGCTCGTGTTTGCCGGAGGTTGGGGTGGTGGTGGTCGGATGGTGGTGGTGGTTGGCTGCTGGCGGGGGTGATGGTCGGCGGCTGGTAGGGATGGAGAAAATGTTGAGAGAGAGAGTGTGTGTGTTGAGAGAGAGAGATGAGTTTTATATTTTAATTATTTTGTTCTTTTATATAAATGAGTAAAAAGACCAAATTACCCTCATGTGCCTTGCACATGACCATACTTAACGAAAAAAATTAACTGGATTAGGGGCAAAGGACGTAACGTGCAGGATTTTTAAATGTAAAGAATGATCTCTTACATTTTTTAGGCTAAATGACATACAGTGAAAAATGATATAAAAATAAATGACGATTTCTGTAATTTACTTTATAATATAAATACAAAATTTGTAATCATTTTTTTTAACATTTAAGGAAATTCCATTTTATTTACGTTTTATCTTCACTCCGTTTGCCCTTCCTATATTTCCCCCGCATTCGTGTCCATCTCGCTTCACACCTTCCTTCACGCAGTCAAAAAAACCCTCGTTTCTTCGGCGTCTACGACCTCTATCCGATCATCAATGGCCGCCAACACCAACTTCGATTCTCCTCTCCGTAACTCTCAGATCACCAGAGGTGATTCAATTTCCTTTCTTCCACCTTAACCCGTTCCTAATTTATGGTTTCCGTTCTTAAAACCCTATCTTATGTGTACAGATTTCAGGCTTCTCTATCTGGATTTGTGAATGTATTTATCTTAAACGCATTATTTTTGTTTTCAATAACTGGTTCTTCAGCCGCTTAATGTTTTCCGATACGGAAATTTATTCGCCTTCTCGTAGCTCTATTTGCGTTCGTTAGGGTATGTATTCATTCGAGTACGGCACGCTTAGGAAATTTTGTACTATTGACGATTTACCTCGACGGTGGCAGTTTTAGGGTTTTGAAACGCACAAAATCGATTGACATGTGGTGAGGTTGATTCATCTGGTCTCAAGTCTATTCTGAGAGTGACAGCAGTTAGTGCTTTGTTTATTATGTATATCTCTCTTTTATCATCACTTTGATTCAAGGAGTGAGGTTCTGGTATCGTGTGTGTGTATATATATTTATCCATTTAACGTGCTTGCGTTTTATTTTCTGCACTTAATTAATCATTTTCTTCCATTTTATGCTCTTTTGTCATATGCTAACTTGTTGTTTCATCCTCTGTTTTTCACCTCAAATATGCAATGAGTGCTCAATTGGTTTAGTTTGTCTGCTAAAAAGAATTAGCATTTAAAAATTTGATTCTGGTGTTGTTTGTTGCATCCATATTATCTGGGACTAATGGTTTTCTTTTTATGTGCACAAAATATGGCACCATAGAACCACTTTTTAGTAGCCTCATGCATACATGTATTTCAAGAAAGTGAGGATAATAAGTAAAATGATTTCATACCTGAGTGATTAGATGTAGGGTTTATTGAAGATCGCATGTTAACAAATAAAATCATACAGTTAACAATTGACACTCAACACTGGTCTAGTATTTGTTAATGCTACAATTTTTTTTGCGTTATTTCTGATTCAGTTTCACTTGGAGACAAGTTAAGTCTTCTTGCTTTATGTTACTGATGGAGGCATGTAGACTTTGGTGAAGTCGTTTAACAATACCATCTTATTGAACTTTCTGAGTGATTGTTAAATGTGTTCTTGATTACTTGATACTTATTGTATGTGTGGATTTGCTAATTGTTTCTTTGTCTGTTTAATTGTGTAGATGTTCAAGGGACTGACAGTTCCATTCCACTTTCGCCACAGTGGCTTCTCTCGAAACCAGGGGAGAACAAGACAGGAACTTTAGCTGGTGTATGTGACAGCTGTACTTTATAAAGTTTATATTTTTCCATATTCTTACTTTTGGTTGTTGAGTAGCTTCTTTTTTCTATGTTTTACAGGACGGCCCCACCAGTCCATTCCCAACATTCGGCAACCGCATGGAGCTTATGAAATCACCTGGAAATGATGACCACACCCTTGATTCCCAAAAGAAGAAGGATGTGTTTAGGCCATCTGTGCTTGATAACCGTGAAAGGTGGCGTGACGAGGAAAGAGAAACAAGTACCTTTGTTCGCAAGGACAGGTGGCGGGAGGGTGATAAAGAGGTTGGAGTTGGGGATAACCGCAAGGTGGACCGGTGGGGTGACAACTCATCTGGAAAACCTTATGGTGAATCACGCCATGCACAGTCTGAAAAGTGGGGTGATTCTGGTAACAAGGAAGCAAGCCATGATCAGATTCAACGGCGTGAGAGTAAGTGGAACACACGGTGGGGACCTGATGACAAGGAAACTGATGTCATGCATGAGCATGACATCTCTCGTGAACGGGAGGCTGACCATCCTCGCTCATGGAGATCCAACTCAGCACTCAACCGAGGAAGAGTAGACCCGCCACATCAGCAAAGCCCGGGATTAAACAAGCCGTCTCCTATGTTTTCTCATGGTCGTGGGCGTGGGGAACACTATAATCCAACGTATTCTGTTGGTCGTGGAAGGGGAGCCCCTGTAGGGAGCCTTATGAATAACAGTTCCACTAATTTGCAACAGTCTTATACTGACTTGGGTGATAGAGGGCACGATGAAATGTCACCTATGAGATATAGCAGGACAAAGCTGCTTGATGTGTACAGGATAACTGATATGAAAGCCTGTGGAATGATGCTAGATGGTGTGGTACCAGTGCCCTCACTAACACAGGAGGAAGTACTGGAGCCACTTGCACTTACTTCACCTACCCCGGAAGAATTGGTAAGTTTAAATAGTATTTACTGTTAAACTTATTCTAGTAATACATCATGTTATTTTGTCTGCAGTTCATATTGAAGGGGATTGACAAAGGGGACATTCTAAGTAGCGGCGCTCCTCAGATTACTAAAGATGGATCAATTGGGCTGAATGTGGTTGATGCTCAGTCAAGGAGAACCAAACTTGGTACGTAGAATGCATTTTTACCAAGATTACAAAAATGTGACAGTGAGTTTATTATATGATTGTTGTTAAATGTGACTTCTTCTGAGCAGGGAGTAGAGAAGATCTGTCACTTGCTTCTGACAACTATAGAGACGAGACTGCTGACAGCTTCAAAAGTATTAGTTCAGGTTATTTTGGCATTCTCAGACACATGAAATTTTCAGAATTGAACATAGATCATTTTGTGTTTGCAGCAACAGGAGAAAGCGGTTCTTATGCAAGAAATGATGACAAAGGAAATACTAGAGAATCAAGAATGCCGGGTCAGCCTGGTGCACCTTGGAGATCATCATCCATTGGACGTGGTCAACCAAACTCAGTTGACCTGAGGGAGATGCCCAGTGACATGAGATCATGGTCACAGCCCCAAAAGGATGTAATGAATGAATGGAGTAGCAGCACTTTAACAAGTCCAGTTATTAAAAGGCAACCGCCTGGAATTATAGACAGAGAAGAAACAAGGATAGTTTCTCAGTCCTCTCCTGAAGACCTAGTTCTTTTTTACAACGATCCTCAGGGTGCACTTCAAGGTCCTTTTACTGGTAGTGATATCATTGGGTGGTTTGAAGCGGGATACTTTGGGATAGATCTGCTTGTACGTCTTGCAAATACACCACCAGACTCGCCATTTGCATTACTTGGCGATGTCATGCCTCACCTGCGTGCAAAAGCCAGACCACCACCTGGATTTACTGTTGCCAAACAAAGTGAAATCAATGATGCATCCAGTTTGCCTAGTTTTATCACTACTAGTAGTAAGGTTCAAGCAGGGTCGGGTGAGCATGCTATGATGAAAAATGGCCCAATATTTCAACATGGCTCAACTACAGAGGCTGAGAATAGGTTTATACAGTCCCTCATGAGTGGTGGTCTTTCTGAAGGTTGTCTTAATATTGATTTTGCTTTCATAATTTGTAGCCTGTGATGTTTTGCTGTTTTTCTTCATGTCCAAGTTTGCTTGCCTTACAGGTATGCAGGGACACTTTGGGAACTCTAGCTCAATTCCAGCCAGAGGAACAGAGAGTGGGGATAACCTGTTCCAATTGGCCAAGCTGATGCAGCTTGAAAGGCAAAATTCTTCGTCTAATCCTTACTCTCTTTGGTCTGGGAGTGGCCCTAAACCAGATGTTCTTCAGGACACCACAATTCCACAATCAAACATATTGTCAAACCCTTCAAATCCTGAATTTATGTCCATTCTTCAAGGTTCATCAGATAGGTCAACCTCTTCTGTGAACAGTTGGTCAAACTTCCCTGTTCAAGGTGTGTCTGGGTTGGACCCACTTCAGGATAAGCTAGACATGCTTCATGGTAAACATTTCCCTCTTCAGTCAGCCTTTGGGGTCCAGCAAAGACTGCAAATACAGAATGTGCCTTCACCGGCAAATTTACGTTTTGACAATCCTTCTGGTTCACTAACCTATGAAAAGCTTCTTTCTTCTGGGCTCCCTCAAGATCAAATTTTAAGTTTATTGCAACAGCAACACATGTCACAGATGAAACCTCAGTTTCCTATACCTACACAACATCTGTCAGTATTGGATGATTATTTGTTGCTTAAACAGCAGCAACAAAAACAAGAACAGCTGGAGCAGATGATGCGCCAGCAACTTCTTTCCCAAGTGCTCAAGGAGCAACATTCCATGCAACGGTTTGGTGAGCAGTCTTGTGGACCAATGTTGACCCCTGGGTTATCCGTTGGCAATCCTTCACTAGATCATCTTCCATTTCCACCACATGAGGCATTGCAAAATCAAGTTCCTAATATGCAGGATACAATTGCTCATATGCCTGCAATTAGTCCTCAAGATTCTGTACATTTACCCCATCAGTTGATGGACAATACAATGCAGCAAAATGACTTTGGTGTACAGGAGCAGGTATTGGCCGTTGATTTGAAAACAGGTGAAAATGTTATAGTACCTACTTCCGATGCTGGTTTCGTTTCTGAGCCTGCAGACTGTTATGAGAAACCTTTGGTTGTGGGAGCTGCTGAACATGATAATTTGGAGGAGTCGCCTGCTGATGTCACTCAATCTCCAGCTGATGTCATTGAACCGCCAACGGTTCAGAGTGAACCATTTAATGAACTCTGTGATTCAAAAGAAGCAAAACCTGTTGAAGCTCGTGAGGTTAAGAAAGCTACTGAGAAGAAGTCAAAGAAACAGAAGGCTTCCAAGGCACAATCCTCTGAGATGGCCAAGTCAGCATCTAAAACACAGCAGCCTAAGCAATCTGAAACTGAATTGATCAAAGTCAGCGAGGCTGAAGTTGGAGAGAACAAATCTAGTGTGGTCATGGAAGAGGATGCGAGTATGTCTAGTGATGTTAACCCACAAGGTAACACACAAGTTCATAGTGGTCAACGGGCTTGGAAGCCTGCTCCCGGATTTAAACCGAAGTCATTGTTAGAAATTCAGCAGGAAGAGCAGCGGAGGGCCCTGGCCCAAGCTCAAGCCCAAGCTCAAGCCGAGATAACTGTTTCTGATATTTCCGCTTCTTTAAAGTCGATGAATATGTCCACCAGTCCTTGGGCTGGTGTTGTTGGCAATTCAGACCACAAGCTTATGGAGACAAAGAAAGATTGGACCACTTTTGAGGTTTCCCAGAATCAGCAGCAGAACAAGAGCCAGTTGCATGATCATTTGGCTGGAGAAGTGCCCATGAAATCCATTGAAAAGAGTTCTGCGACTTCTGATTTGGTAGAGGAAGGCAACTTTATTGAAGCTAAAGAGTCAAAAAGGAGTCGCAAGAAGTCTGCAAAATCCAAGGCTGCAGTAGCCAAGGGTTCTGTGGCTGCTGATCCTGTTGAAATCTCTGTGAGTTCCAGTCCAAACGAGAAAGCCAAAAGTTCACGTCAGGAAAAGGATATATTGCCAGCTGTCCCCTCTGGTCCTTCACTTGGAGATTTTGTTGTCTGGAAAGGGGAGACCACCGCCCCATCACCTGCTCCAGCTTGGTCTACTGATTCAGGAAAGATTGCAAGGCACACCTCTTTGAGGGACATTCTCAAGGAACAAGAGAAAACAGTTTCTTCACAAGTACCAATCCCAACACCAACACAAAAATCTTTATCTCCTGCCAAGGCTGCATCTCCTATCCAGATGATGACACAATCCAAAAACAGAATTGATGATGATTTGTTTTGGGGTCCATTAGATCACCCCAAGCAAGAAACAAAAGGGTACACCTTCTCCCTTGTTCCTTCAAGGTTTCTTGCCTGTTTAATACTGGCCTTGCTTTGTTTACAAACATTTGTAATTGGTGCATGCAGGTCAGATTTTCCACAACTTGCAAATCAAGGAGGATGGGCTAAGAACACTCCTGGTAAAGGAATTTCTATAAGCCGACAGAAGTCTGTGGGTGGCAGAACCGAAACTTCTCTTTCCTCTTCTCCTGCATTGAAGGGGAAACAAAGTGTGTTGGCTAAACATTCTGGTAAAGTCGCTTCATTTGAGATAATGTGTACTATATTGCCAATTAATAAGCTTGAATGTAACTGTGTATTGTGATTATTCAGAGGCTATGGACTTCAGAGACTGGTGCAAGAGTGAATGTGTCAGACTTCTTGGAACCAAAGGTTTTACATAATCTCATTTTGTTCTCTTGAGAATTTAACTGTTGCTTAAAGTTAGTTTTTAATTTACTTCTTATACATTTAACGGATGTAGATACAAGTTTTCTGGAGTTCTGTTTGAAGCAATCTAGATCAGAAGCAGAGATACTGCTGAAGGAAAACCTTGGATCTTATGACCCTGATCATGAATTTATAGACAAGTTCCTGAATTACAAAGATTTTCTGCCTTCAGATGTCCTTGAGATCGCCTTCCAAAGTGGGAATGACCAAAAGGCAAGTGGAGATTTCAAATCCGTGAATGACAGGGTTTGGGATTCGGAGGTTGGTGGCGGTGGTGGTAAAGTAGTGGCGGCTGATGGTGGTTCCGCTAAGGGTGGAGGTAAGAAGAGGGGGAAGAAAGGAAAAAAAGTGAGTCCTGCGGTTTTAGGTTTTAACGTGGTGAGCAACAGGATTATGATGGGAGAGATCGAGACAATCGATGACTAGGTGCAACAGGTGAAGAGAGTTGGTTGGTTGGTATGTTTGTTTTCTTATTATTGTAGTTGTAAATACTTTTGTCTCAAAAGTGAGAGCTGTCTGTCTGTACATGATAATTTTGGAGTTTAGGGTTTTAACAAGGGCTCCATCAATTTTGTGACCTTTTTTACTTTTTTCAACTGTAGAAGTTATACCCCAAATGGCCAAATGCTTGTTAGGCTGGGAGTTTTATGAAGATGGAAGTTACTTCTTTTATTACTCATTACCTTATTTACTTCTTTTTTTAAAAGGGTTGTGAAAAGCTTTAAGCTTTATTATTTATTTATTTTTCATAAATTGATTGTCAAGTCCGAGCTTTTTTATAAATTATTTTTCAACATGGGCCCAGTAAATGTAAACTGCTCAAGTAATCAAACCACCTTCAAAACAATATACAGAACTATTGTTACATTATTTAATTTTACACATCGGTTGTTTGTGGTTTTGCCTCTAAAAAGTAGCATGATTTGTTATATCATTTTATGGGTTCTCTTTTAACTTGGTATGCAAAGCTCATTCATTTAGTTTTTGAGTGCCAAAGCTAGAGGTGCACAAAAAAACCGGTTTGGAAATCCAAACCGGTTCGAAACCGGAAACCGAACCGCCCACGAACCGGTTTTTTGTGAACCGGTTTCAAACCGGTAGGAACCGCCGGTTTAAAACCGGTTTGGATCATTTGCGTGAGGATCGGTTTAAAACCGGTTTTTTGTGAACCGGTTTGAGGAACCGGTTTGAACCGGTTTAACGTTAATTTTTTGAATCTAGCCGTTGGAAAACGGCTATATAGCCGTTAGAACCAATTTTTGACCGTTTTTTTCACCCATTTTAACCCCCAAACACATTATAAATAGGTAGTGGGTGTTTTGGTTAAATCACACTTCTCAAACGCTCAAAAAACGCTCAAAAAACGGTCAAAAAACGCTCAAAAAACGTTATGGCAACTTCTGCAAGTTTTGGTGTTTCCTCTTCCGAAGTTAGCGTTGTGAGAATCATACCAACAACGAGGAACCCCGCAATTTGGTCAAACTACGATCTATGTGAGATATCTAACGGGTTGGAACGGGCTCGTTGCAAAAAATGTGGTGGGTTTTTTAAAAAGGATTCAAATTCTACTTTAAAAACTCATATGGAAAAATCTTGCCCGAGTTTGAAGAAAATTCCGGATGAGGGTCAAGCATCTATGACAAGCGAGGGTGGAATTTGGAACTTCGATCCAAATATTGTTCGAGATAGAATGGCGAAATTAGTTATTCAAAGAGGTTTGCCGTTCAACCACTTCGACAATCCGCTCACGACGAGGATGATTCAAGAAGCCCTTCAACCACGTTATCATCAAGTAAGTCGTAATACTCTAAGACGTGATTGTCTAAAAATGTGGAAAAAAGCAAAAAAAGAATTAATTTTAGGTTTTGAAAAATTGAAAACCGGTGTGAACTTAACCACCGACGTTTGGTCGGCTCCACATGGTATTCCCGGCTCATATATTTGCGTTACCGCTCATTGGGTTGATCCCAATACGTGGCAAATGATGAAACGTACAATCGCGTTTGATATGTTTGAATATCCTCACACGGGTCAAAATTTATTTCACATTTTAGATGATGTGATAACCGATTTTAAATTACAAAATAAATTATTTTCAATATCTTTTGATAATGCCTCAAATAATACAAATGCGGTTCAAAAATTAATATTAAAATATAATCCGATTTGCAACGGCGCTTTTTTCCATAGTCGATGTATTGCACACATCATCAACTTAGCCGTGCAAGACGGGCTTGCGGTTGAACCCGTTATTGAATTAAGTAATGCATTTCGAGTCATGCTTAAAGACGTTTTTAGTAGTAGTAAAAAAAGATACCATGAATATATTAGATTATGTAACGATACGGGTTTGATTTGCTTAGGTCCCAATTGGGACCTCCCAACAAGATGGAATTCAACTTATAAAATGTTTCATAGTGCTATACGACAAATAGATACTTTATCAATTTTTCATGATATGCTTTCCTCAAAACCGCGTCGTAAAATTCAAAGTTTTCCGTCTACGAGTTGGGACATTCTTGAAAATATAACCAAATTGCTCGAAGTTTTCAAAACCGCCACTACTTTTTTATCCGGGGTTTATTACCCCACAAGTCCCTTGGTTCTTAAACAAATATTTCTAATGTGTAACAAATTAGCCGAACTTGAAAATAAAAATACTTTTTTTACGAGAATGATAAAACCGATGAAAGAAAAATTTGTTAAATATTTTAAAGAAATGCCTCCGGTTATAACTTGTGCCGCCGCATTAAACTCTACAATTAATGTTTACGGTGTTGAAACCTTGATTGATAAAATAACTTACGATTTGGATTTGAATGCCGAAGATATTCATTTTTCAACCGTAACAAAAACTTATTTTAACAAATGTTTGCAAGATTTGTTTGATATTTATTTACATAAATATGGTACAACACAAACCCCACATGATACGATGGGCGCGGGCGCATCAAGTAGCAGCTCGAGGAATGTGAACTTAAATTTGTATAACGAAATGAGAAATGAATTTACTAAACGGGCTAGAGGGTCCATCCCGAGTAGCGAACTCGGAAGGTATACGGGAACAAACTTTTTATCATTTATGAGTCCGGATGTTTTTGAGGACTTTGATATTTTTGCTTGGTGGAAAGGAAACGAATCTACTTTTCCGGTCCTTTCCGCCATGGCCCGTGATTTACTAACCGTCCAAGCTTCCACGGTAGCTTCAGAATCCGTTTTTTCTCTTAGTGGCAAGGTTTTATCTATTCGAAGAACTAGACTCACTCCTGCGGCAATGGAAATGTGCATTTGCTTGAAAGACCATTTGGATGCGGTAGATATGAGACAAGATAGGGCTTCGCTTGAAGACGAAATTGAAGTTGAAGAACTCATACACGAATCTGAGGTTAACCAAGGATTGGCGAGCCCATTTACAAATGAAGAACTCGCCGAAGATGATAGACTACGAGGATCCACTAGTAACTCCGAGAATGACGGCTAATATTAAACAAAAAAACTCCAAAAAATAAAAATATTTTTTTTTCTCGTATTGTAATGTTTAATTTTGTAATGTTTTGTGATTTCCGAACCCCTTCAATATGAATAAGCGTTGAACTTTATGTTTTTATTTTTCTCGTATTGTAATGTTTTGTAATTTTGTAATATTTTATAATTAAAAAAAAAAAAAAAAAAACCCAACCCGAACCGGTCCAGAACCGAACTGAACCGGTTCAACAGGTTCGATGTTTTATACTTACAAAACCGGTTTAACCCGAACCGGTTTTGGTCAAAACCGGTTTACTGTTCGCGTTGACAAAACCGGTTCGGGCCGGTTCGAAACCGGTTCGGTTCAAAAACCGGCTTTTGTGCAACACTAGCCAAAGCTATGTATTAATAAAAGTGAAATGAATACGTGCATCAAAACCGATTACAAAAGCGAATCAAAAATGTAAAATTTGACGTATCGTTGTAATCGGCTACACACATCATTGTATACATGCGCGTCAAAAACTCATTACTACAACAAATCAAATATGCGAAGTAGATGTTTGATGCATCGATATAAGCTTGTGCGGCAAAACCCATTACAACACAATAGTGCATTAAACTTACATAGTTGTGCACCCCAAGAGTTGTTGCTTCTTGACCCACAATTAGGGCTGGCAATTTTAGACACGTACACGAATACACGACACGAACCTACACGATCTTAACAGGTATCGTGTATGGCCTTATCGTGTTTCGTGTCCTAAACAGGTAGACACGAATCTACCTGTTAATTTTCGTGTCTAAACAGGTTAAATACCTGTTTACCTGTTAAGTACCTGTTAACATTTTTTTAAAATAAAAAATATTAAAATATGATATTATACCTGATAAAATACTTGTTAAGTACCTGTTAGTACCTAGTAAAATACATGTTAGTACCTGTTAAGACTTGTTTCACTAAACAAGTTTTTAAACATGTGTTTCTAAACATGTCTTATCGTGTTAAGCAGGTATAAACAGGTTCGTGTTCGTGTTTGAGAAAAAGTACACGATAAGTTATCGTGTCGTGTTCGTGTATACATATTTCGTGTTCGTGTCTTATCGTGTTCGTGTCTTATCGTGTACGTGTATACACGATATGCCAGCCCTACCCACAATGTATCCCACCATGTTAAAAGAGTTGTTTACAAAAAGAATATGACATGACTATTATCAAGTAAAGAGCATAAAAATATGAATGTATGGGTTTAATTTAAAAAAAAATGTTAAAAGTTATTTGAGATTGAAAAAGTTAATAGAAACTATTTTCTTTATTTAAATTTAAGTGACAAGCCAATATTGTATATCCTCTTCTTATATTGTCTCTTTTTTGTTTCCAATCATATTTAACTTACTATTAATCACAACCTTATCATCAAGTCAAGCTTCACCGTTAGTTTAATGCAATAAACGACAGAAAAAATAAAATAAAAAATCTTCCTACGATATAAAGACAATACTGGATTTATAGAGGTTCAAATGGATGTTAACTAATCACTCTACGTCCTCTCCTCGATTCTTCAATTGAGAGTTGCTCCACTAATCGTTTCTCTTAAACAAAATGGATCACCGGTCCACCAACGTCTCACTAGTTACAAGGTTGTGATCACCTTGTACAACGTCTCACTAGTTAAATGTAATGATCATCTTCTTCAACACACTATGTCAAGATAATGGTCTTTACACTTCTGACTATGACAAGATAGTGACCTTTCACAAATATACACTATGTCAAGATAGTGTATAGCCTCACAAATCAACACTATATCAAGATAGTGTTCTCTCTCACAAGTTACAAAATATTCACTAAACACTATTAGTGAAGACCCCACACATTCAACACAAGAATTACAATACTGAAAGTTGTAACTCTATTTTTTTTACTCTTGATATTGATCTTGTTTAAATATCAAGGGAGTTAGAGAGAAACGTATTAAATGAAAAAATTTACAGTTATAATTCACAAATCTCCAAATATTTCTTTATATTAATGTCATAAATAAATAGTTTCACCTTTGTACAAATTCTTATCATAAATCATAAATAAATAATACCCATTTTATAAATTTTATAATAAATAGTTTCTCCTTAAGAATGCTTGTAGAAAGAGCATCGACTTCCCCAATGATTTTTTTGCTATAAATCTTGATGCTGAAATTGGTAGGAATCCCTACAATGCCACTGTAGCACTGATCAGATTAGATAGAAGTCGGGGCCTATTATTAACATTATTTAAATAATATAAGATTATTACAACTTTAAACAGTCATTATAGTTAATTATTCGATCCTCATTATTTAAAATCACATAATCACTTTCAAAAAACACATACAAACATTGTAAAAGATGAAAGAGGCATCTCTAAATCAATGATTTTACAGAGAATTATAGTATGGTTTTCAAGATATTTGCCAAATAAAAAACATTAATTTTAGGAGTAGATATATAAACGGTGACTATTATTTTACTTTGAATTTTTTTTATTATAGACAATTGCTTAGATTTTGCATCCACTGCCAAAATGGATAAAAGGAAGCAAAATATGCAACCTTTTGTTGAAACATCATACTTATTTCTTATTTTATCAGAGTTTTATATTGGAAAAAATGGTCACAATTTTTCAAAACCTTGTCATTAAATGACACAGGTATATTTTATTTATAATTATTGTTTTACAGGTACAATATTTTATTAAACAAAAGTCTAGGGATTCTTCAACTCCGATAACTCTGTCCTCAGTAAGCTTCATTCCACGTGCCCTTTTTCCTGCAGTGTTTGGAAAACATTTTTGAATTAGCTTACGCTAAGTAAGTACACTGTATCGTTTATTTTATTATGAACCCTTTAGGTTCTTATTATTGTTCAAGTTTCCCAGACTCTCGGCGCTCCCGTGACCATCTCCGGACGTACCTCCGGTCATGTCATTCGCATATTTTATGGGTGTACTAACCCCCTCATGACCATCTTCGGACGTACCTCCGGTCATAGTATTCATTTCATTCATGGGTGTGATAACCCCCTCATGACCATATTCGGACGTACCTCCGGTCATAGTGTTGGCAAGGTTCTTATACTTGTCAGTATAGACACCTTGTATTTGTCACGAATACTCATTTGCCACGAATGCTTATTCATTTCTTAACCTCGTAGGCTTTGATCTTTAGATTTCTTCTTCTTTAGTTTATTGAGATCCACCTTATAGGTCGGATATCTCTTTTCATTTGGGACCTTGAGTATCTTATACTCATAGCCTCCCAAATGTATCAAACATTTGTTTTCGTTTCACGTAGATGCTTGATTCATTTCCCCAATCAGTCATCACCTTAAAACTTCGTAACGGTTTCTCCACGATGCACTAAAAGGGTTTATATATAGGAAGTACCAGCGGCGTATCCACCACCCTTTTAACATTTCGTGAGTACTCCGTTATTCCATTTTAGGGTTTAGACTCGTTCCATCATACTCATTCATACTTGCACGTATTATCATGCATTCACGTATTCAATTCATCATGCATTCACATATTCATGCATTCACATATTCAGTTTCATCATGCATTTATACTTATCATCTTTTATTGAACTAGGGTGATTATCCTCCCAGAGCAGTACCTCTAACAGAGATGTTTCTAGGAAAGAATGACGGGTCCAGGAGGGATTTATACACCACTCTTTCCTTAGACAGAACATTCCGTTTGTCAGATAACTACATACCGGTTGGAAGATCGCCCGTTCGTTTATTATATTTTCATTACTGTCTTTTAGTCTATACCCCTAATCATTCATATTGGTTTCACCACGAAGCATCAAGAAATTTATATATAGGAAGTACCAGTGGCGTATCCACTACCCATTGGATACGTCGTGGCTACTCCATTAATCATGTTTAGTGTTTAGACTAATCCCTTATTTGTAACCTTTCTGATTTTCATGTTTTTCCTACGTATTTTATGCCGTGCAATAAAAGATTGCAACCTTACATTTATTGTTCATATACACTTACAAACATACACGCGTTCATTATAATACAATATTAACGAAAACAATCTTACAAACCTCGAGGACCAAACTTGACCGAAACTTGATCAAAACTCAAAACAACATCAATATTACAAAACTACAAGGACTAGTCTTGAAACTTCCAAAAAAACCAACACAAGCACGGGCGTGCTTAGTCCTAAGCACGGTCGCGCTTGTGCCATGACCACGGTCGTGCTTAACATTAAGCACGGTCGCGCCTCGTTTACAGTTTGACTCCGCAAAGTCAAACCGACTCAAATCTTGTCCAAAAATAGATTGTAAACACGTTTAGAAGGTCGCGAAACTTGCAGAAGAAGATATTCGGCTAATTGAGACTAAAACACGACCAAATACACATGCAATCGTCCCAATACTCGCAAATTCTAAACCGACTCTTTTTTTAAACGAATCAAGTAATTGGGACAAGAATCAAACGAATTAAGTTAAGCCCATACCTACCCGAGACATATATAAACTTCCCTAAACCCTAAATCCATCATTCCATCATCTCTATCTCGTCTGTCGATCAAGAAAAAGCCGCGAAGTCTCCCCGTAGCCGTCTGCACTTGTTGCCCATTCAAAACAGGTTAGTAATAGTTCATTAGGATCGTCTCTCCAAGCTAATCGAAAGCCCTAACTTAATTCGTAACCACATTACACGATTTTACAGAATTGAATCTGAGTTTTGATAAAAAATGGTTTTAAACGATCGACACGTTAAACAGGATATAAACCTAATTAAATGGTGTAATTCGATTCGCAAACATCATATCAATGAAAACCCTAAGTTTCTAATCTGTTTTATTACAAGAATCAGGCGAATTGCTTCTGGAATTGACCAGACACGGTCGCGCCAGCCTATGAGCGCGGTCGTGCCTGACCAAGCACAGTCGTGCCCCGTAAGAGGCCCGGTCGTGTTTGCCGATCAAACCAAGTCCTGACCTAGTCAGAACCCTAGGAGCGGTCGTGCCGGATACGGACGCGGTCGTGTCTCAGGACCAGACTCTTGTTTTGACTTCTGACCAACCACGGGCGCGTTACCGACCAAGCGCGGTCGCGTACGTGCCGGGCGCGGTCGTGCCATATACAAGCACGGTCGTGCTCATCCCTTAAACAGAATCTTTATTTTTATTTGTATTCTGTTAATTTGATAAATAAGTTAAATAACAGTTTAAATAATTATTTTTATAAACTAATTACTGGAATACCTTACACTGTTCCGAATGAACATTATTTATTTAAACTTATATTTTAAATAAATATTCTATTACTTAAACTAATACAAATAAATATATATAATAAATAACATAGTTAATTATTATTTTTAAGACAAACCCTACACGTTTAAGAATGACAAATTCACTTCCGTCATTAAATAACGCAAATCAATAACACATATACATTGTTCATTAGGTCGAACTTAGCAATCTACAACACATCGCTGTTTTCCATTTGCTTGTGCAACCTACACGCTACATAACACGTGAGTTACATAGCCCCTCTTTTACTCTACTTTACAAACTTTTGGGGTGGAACATGCGTTCTATTTACATGTTTTCAATTATACACATATACAGTTCCATCCTATGCATGTTTACAGTTTTGCGCTTTGTGCTTGAGTACATTTTGTAGACCAATTATTATGCTCTTCATGTACAATCATTAACTAACAGCCGACAGTAAACAGTGGTAGGTCTATTGAGTCTGACAAACCCACCCAGGTAGGGTGACTGTTACTGACAACACAAATTTTGAGTGCAAGTTACAAAGGTTTGATTGTATAGGTCACACGATGTTTTCTCTCCATAAACGCCTTAATTGTCATGATTGTATTGGACTGTATGCACACAACACGTATTTTGCTATCACACGATTAAACCTATGTACTCTCACCAACTTTCTAGTTGACCATGTTTTAACCATGTTTCAGGTACCAATGTTTGAAGTGATCAAGATATGCTACACATAGGATTTTGACCTAGTTTTAATTGAACCAGTTATATTTTGATGTAATTTTCATTATTGTTTGGTGGATTGAATCTATGTTTTGTTGAACTTGTTTGATTGCAATGAAAACGATTATTAATTATTTAAACTTCAGTAAACCATGAGCAATGAACAGTCTGCATGCTTCACGCCCCGACGTTTCCGCCGTCGGTTGGGGTGTGACAGATTGGTATCAGAGCCTTGGTTATAGGGAATTAGGTTATTAGACACCTTTGACCTAGACTATAACTTTAGGATACCCACTTATGCCATGCTTCATGATTTACATGCTATGTGCTACATGCTATATGATATATGCTACATGTTTTATATGTATATATGAATAACAACTTAAATAAACAATATCCCTACCCATATCCTAAACCACATGTCCTTCATGCCTGCTTCCATGTCATCATCAACATAACCTGAATCATATTCTTAGACTTGGGTCTATAAAATTTTCTTTTACACCCGTTAAGGTTCTTAGACTTTGTTTAATTGTTAAAGGACACGTGCAATCTGGAAGAGTGACACCTGTATTCTGGGTTTTCTGTCTAGGAAAGCATTTCGTATAAATCCCAACCAACCGAGGGACCCGTATGCTTTCCTGGGAATTCCCGGGATGAGTGTTTACTTATAGGCTAAAGCACGTCTCCTTGATAATTATCTGAGTTTAAATTAACCTTAATATGTCATAGTACTCGAGTGATTATGTCACTATTTGAGTACAATCCAAACTATGAACTACTTGCATCTATTTATTCTTCTATTTAATCCAAGAAAAATCTCACAACTCTTATTGTGTCTAAATCTGTAGAATGCCTCCCCGTCGTGACAATAGCAACAACAGCAATAACACTGACCTGGCTGCTTTACTCACACAGCTGGTGAACCAAATTACCCAAGCCAACAACAACAATAATGGCCATGCCAGTGGAAGTGCTGCTACTGGAGGTGGTGGTGGTGCCAACCCGCCACAATGCACCTTCAAACACTTCAACTCCTGTAATCCCCTCAAATTCTATGGCAGCGAAGGAGCCACGGGACTCCTTCAATGGTTCGAAAGCATTGAGAGCACTTTTCTCAATAGCGATTGTCCCGACAACCTCCGTGTTCGTCATGCTACTAGTGTCTTTCAAAAAAGGGCGCTTACTTGGTGGAATGGTGAGAAAAGGACTAGGGGAGTGGATGTAGCAATGGCACTGCCATGGGATGAGTTGAAAAGGATCATGACTGAGGAATTCTGTCCTCGAAATGAGATGAAAAAGCTAGAAGCGGAATTTTGGGATCTTGCTCAAGATAGTGGTGAAAGCTTAGCATACACCACCCGTTTTCACGAGCTGAGTCTACTTGTGCCACACATGGTTACACCTCTGTCTAGGTGTATTGAAAAGTACATTGGTGGTCTACCTAGACAAATTCAGGATACCGTGGTAGGAGGAAATCCTGCTACTCTAGAGGATGCTATCCGTTTATTAGCTACACTTACTGACAATCATGTTAAAGCGGGTACACTTACAAGAAAGGGGGCCAAGAAAGTTTCTGACACAACAACACCTCCCGCTCATGTCAAAGAAGTCCAAACTGAACCATACCGCAACACTAGGAAGAGAAAGGTCAAGAACTGTGCTGTAATCACTCCGGCTGCTCCAGTGAATCAAGTTACACCCATAGCTCCAAACCCAGCAAAGAAGCCCTATGGGGGCAGCTACCCACTTTGCAACACCTGCAACTACCATCACCCTCCAAACATACCTTGTCGCCTTTGCAACCACTGCGGGAAACATGGCCACACAGCCAATATTTGTCGAGCCAAGGCACTTGCCAACCAAACCAACCTAGCAAATCAAGCCAATCATCCAGCAACTAACCAAGCCATCCCCGCCATTGCAAATGGACGTGCTTGCTTTGAATGTGGTGACCCGAACCACTTCCGTAACCAGTGCCCAAGACTGATCAATGTTAACCAAGGCGGAGCTCGTGGGCGTGCTTTCAACATCAATGCCAATGAGGCTCAGGCCAACACTGATGTGGTTAACGGTATGTTCCTTATGAATAATCATTATGCTTCTATACTATTTGATACCGGAGCCGATAAAAGTTTTGTGTCACTAGACTTCGAACCGTTACTTGCAAAAACCCGGTCTAAACTAGAGAAAACCTTTACCGTTGAGGTAGCCGATGGTAACACCGTTACAATTGACACCATCATTTATGATTGCTCCCTAGAACTAAATAAACACACCTTTCCAATCAACCTCATACCAATGCCATTAGGAAGTTTTGACGTCATCGTAGGTATGGATTGGTTGTCGAAGCACCACGCCGAAGTCATGTGCTTTGAAAAATGCATCCGTATACCACTCCCATCCGGCGAAACGTTGAAGGTCCTTGGTGAGAAACCTTGCAAAGGACTCAAACTAATGTCATGCATTACCGTCCAAAAGTATATACGAAAGAAGTACATGGTTTTCCTAGCCCATGTTATCCAAAAAGAAATCAAAAAGAGGAGTGTACAAGACATCCCCATCGTTCGGGATTTTCCCGAAGTCTTTCCTGATGACTTGCCCGGTCTTCCACCTGTTCGGCAAGTGGAATTTCGCATCGATCTCGTACCTGGAGCAAACCCGGTGGCTAAAGCTCCATACCGGCTTGCACCTTCCGAGATGCAAGAACTTGCAAGTCAACTTCAAGAACTCTCCGACAAAGGTTTCATACGGCCGAGTCATTCACCGTGGGGTGCACCAGTCTTATTTGTTAAAAAGAAGGACGGTTCTTTCCGCATGTGTATTGACTATCGAGAACTCAACAAGCTTACAATCAAAAACCGCTACCCTTTACCTAGGATTGACGATCTCTTCGATCAACTCCAAGGTTCTACCTACTTCTCGAAGATTGATCTTCGATCTGGTTATCATCAACTCCGTGTGCAAGAGGATGATATTCCCAAGACTGCCTTCCGAACGAGATATGGTCACTACGAGTTCATGGTTATGCCTTTTGGGCTAACCAATGCACCTGCTGTCTTCATGGACCTCATGAATCGCATGTGCAAACCATACCTTGATAAATTTGTTATCGTGTTCATTGATGACATCTTGATCTATTCAAGAACTAAGGAAGATCATGAACAACACCTTAGGTTGATTTTGGATCTCTTGAAAACCGAACATCTATACGCCAAGTTCTCCAAATGTGAATTTTGGCTAAAAGAAGTTCAATTTTTGGGTCACGTTGTCAATGAAAAGGGAATTCATGTTGACCCCGCCAAAATTGAAGCTGTTAAGAATTGGAAAGCTCCTAAAACCCCTACCGAAGTTCGTTCGTTTCTTGGCTTAGCAGGTTACTATCGAAGGTTCATCTATAATTTCTCCAAGATCGCTGTTCCCCTCACTGCCTTAACCCAAAAAGGTAAACCCTATGAGTGGGGACCGAAACAAGAAGAAGCCTTTCAAATTCTCAAGCAAAAGTTGTGCAATGCTCCTATCCTCACCCTTCCTGAAGGTGAAGATGATCTAGTTGTTTACTGTGATGCTTCAAACCAAGGTCTTGGTTGCGTTCTCATGCAACGAGGCAAGGTGATCGCTTATGCATCAAGACAACTCAAAATCCATGAGAAGAATTATACGACGCATGATCTGGAGTTGGGTGCTGTCATATTTGCATTGAAGATTTGGAGACATTATCTCTATGGCACGAAATGTGTGGTGTTCACCGACCACAAAAGCCTCCAACATATCTTCAACCAAAAGGAACTCAACATGAGACAACGACGTTGGGTTGAACTCCTCAACGATTACGATTGCGAGATTCGTTATCATCCCGGCAAGGCTAATGTTGTAGCCGATGCACTAAGCCGTAAGGAACATGTCATACTTCAAAGTGTCAAGATCCATTCTGATATTCAAGTTCGTATTCTAGAAGCTCAACATGTCTCGGTTACCGAGGGCAATATGTATGAGGAAATGTCTTGTGGTGCTGAATTCCAATTAGAGACTAAGACCAATGCCTTGCTTTATTTTCTAAATCGTATTTGGGTTCCCGATCGTAACAATCTCCGAGTATTCATCATGACCGAAGCACACAAGTCTCGATATTCTATCCATCCTGGTGCGGATAAAATGTACCAAAATCTTCGTCCACAATATTGGTGGCCTGGTATGAAGAAAGACATTGTTTTGTTTGTAGCAAAATGTCTCACATGTTCTAAAGTCAAAGCTGAGCATCAACGTCCTTCTGGGTTACTTGAACAACCGGAAATCCCCGTGTGGAAATGGGAGAATCTAGCTATGGATTTCATCACTAAACTCCCTCGCACTTCGAACGGTTATGACAGCATCTGGGTGATCATTGACCGTCTCACTAAGTCCGCACACTTCTTGCCTATCCGTGAAGACTATAAGGTTGAGAAATTGGCCCGAATTTACATTGACGAGATCGTGAGTCGTCACGGCGTTCCTTTGAACATAATCTCCGATAGAGATGCTCGTTTCACTTCTCGGTTTTGGCAATCTCTCCAAAAGGCACTTGGTACACGATTGGATTTGAGCACGGCCTACCATCCCCAAACTGATGGTCAGACCGAGCGAACAATCCAAACCCTGGAAGACATGCTGAGAGCCTGTGTCATCGACTTTGGTGGCAATTGGGATTCACATTTGGCACTTATCGAATTTTCCTACAACAATAGTTACCACACCAGCATCGACATGGCTCCGTTTGAAGCTCTCTATGGTCGTAAGTGTCGTTCTCCCATCTGTTGGAACGAGATTGGTGAAGCACAAATCACCGGTCCCGAGTTAATTCAAGAAACCTCCGACAAGATTATCCAAATCCGTGACAACATTCGAGTTGCGAGGAGTCGGCAAAAGAGCTATGCCGACAAACGATGCAAACCCTTGGAATTCCAAGTTGGTGATCTTGTACTTCTAAAGGTGTCTCCTTGGAAGGGGGTGATCCGTTTTGGGAAGAAAGGCAAGCTAGCACCTCGCTATGTGGGTCCATTCAAGATCCTTGAAAGGATTGGGAAAGTGGCTTACAAGCTCGAGCTACCTCCATCACTTGGCAGCGTACATCCTACATTTCATGTGTCCAACCTCAAGAAGTGTCTTGCTGATGAAAACCTTCATATACCTCTTGACGATGTGCGCATTGATGAAACGATGCACTTCGCTGAAAAACCAGTCGAGGTTATGGATCGTGAGATAAAACAACTCAAACGCAGCCGTATTCCTATTGTCAAGATTCGTTGGGAATCTAAACGAGGACCCGAGTTTACTTGGGAACGAGAAGACCAAATGAAGCTCAAGTACCCACATCTTTTTGCTGAAGCAGTAGCCTCAACCAGTTGAATTTCGGGACGAAATTCCCTCAACATGGGGATACTGTAACCTTTCTGATTTTCATGTTTTTCCTACGTATTTTATGCCGTGCAATAAAAGATTTCAACCTTACATTTATTGTTCATATACACTTACAAACATACACGCGTTCATTATAATACAATATTAACGAAAACAATCTTACAAACCTTGAGGACCAAACTTGACCGAAACTTGATCAAAACTCAAAACAACATCAATATTACAAAACTACAAGGACTAGTCTTGAAACTTCCAAAAAAACCAACACAAGCACGGGCGTGCTTAGTCCTAAGCACGGTCGCGCTTGTGCCATGACCACGGTCGTGCTTAACATTAAGCACGGTCGCGCCTCGTTTACAGTTTGACTCCGCAAAGTCAAACCGACTCAAATCTTGTCCAAAAATAGATTGTAAACACGTTTAGAAGGTCGCGAAACTTGCAGAAGAAGATATTCGGCTAATTGAGACTAAAACACGACCAAATACACATGCAATCGTCCCAATACTCGCAAATTCTAAACCGACTCTTTTTTTAAACGAATCAAGTAATTGGGACAAGAATCAAACGAATTAAGTTAAGCCCATACCTACCCGAGACATATATAAACTTCCCTAAACCCTAAATCCATCATTCCATCATCTCTATCTCGTCTGTCGATCAAGAAAAAGCCGCGAAGTCCCCCCGTAGCCGTCTGCACTTGTTGCCCATTCAAAACAGGTTAGTAATAGTTCATTAGGATCGTCTCTCCAAGCTAATCGAAAGCCCTAACTTAATTCGTAACCACATTACACGATTTTACAGAATTGAATCTGAGTTTTGATAAAAAATGGTTTTAAACGATCGACACGTTAAACAGGATATAAACCTAATTAAATGGTGTAATTCGATTCGCAAACATCATATCAATGAAAACCCTAAGTTTCTAATCTGTTTTATTACAAGAATCAGGCGAATTGCTTCTGGAATTGACCAGACACGGTCGCGCCAGCCTATGAGCGCGGTCGTGCCTGACCAAGCACAGTCGTGCCCCGTAAGAGGCCCGGTCGTGTTTGCCGATCAAACCAAGTCCTGACCTAGTCAGAACCCTAGGCGCGGTCGTGCCGGATACGGACGCGGTCGTGTCTCAGGACCAGACTCTTGTTTTGACTTCTGACCAACCACGGGCGCGTTACCGACCAAGCGCGGTCGCGTACGTGCCGGGCGCGGTCGTGCCATATACAAGCACGGTCGTGCTCATCCCTTAAACAGAATCTTTATTTTTATTTGTATTCTGTTAATTTGATAAATAAGTTAAATAACAGTTTAAATAATTATTTTTATAAACTAATTACTGGAATACCTTACACTGTTCCGAATGAACATTATTTATTTAAACTTATATTTTAAATAAATATTCTATTACTTAAACTAATACAAATAAATATATATAATAAATAACATAGTTAATTATTATTTTTAAGACAAACCCTACACGTTTAAGAATGACAAATTCACTTCCGTCATTAAATAACGCAAATCAATAACACATATACATTGTTCATTAGGTCGAACTTAGCAATCTACAACACATCGCTGTTTTCCATTTGCTTGTGCAACCTACACGCTACATAACACGTGAGTTACATAGCCCCTCTTTTACTCTGCTTTACAAACTTTTGGGGTGGAACATGCGTTCTATTTACATGTTTTCAATTATACACATATACAGTTCCATCCTATGCATGTTTACAGTTTTGCGCTTTGTGCTTGAGTACATTTTGTAGACCAATTATTATGCTCTTCATGTACAATCATTAACTAACAGCCGACAGTAAACAGTGGTAGGTCTATTGAGTCTGACAAACCCACCCAGGTAGGGTGACTGTTACTGACAACACAAATTTTGAGTGCAAGTTACAAAGGTTTGATTGTATAGGTCACACGATGTTTTCTCTACATAAACGCCTTAATTGTCATGATTGTATTGGACTGTATGCACACAACACGTATTTTGCTATCACACGATTAAACCTATGTACTCTCACCAACTTTCTAGTTGACCATGTTTTAACCATGTTTCAGGTACCAATGTTTGAAGTGATCAAGATATGCTACACATAGGATTTTGACCTAGTTTTAATTGAACCAGTTATATTTTGATGTAATTTTCATTATTGTTTGGTGGATTGAATCTATGTTTTGTTGAACTTGTTTGATTGCAATGAAAACGATTATTAATTATTTAAACTTCAGTAAACCATGAGCAATGAACAGTCTGCACGCTTCACGCCCCGACGTTTCCGCCGTCGGTTGGGGTGTGACATTATTACCCCGTACCCTTATCTTACACATAACACATAACACATATCATTTAGTCACATAATCATGTCTAGAGTACGGGTCCAGTGTACTTACATTATCCTCGGGTAGTTCCTAAGTTCGTTCCTTGCTTAAATGCTTCTCCGAACTCGAACCGTACTCGCATCGTATCGTACTCGCACTTGAACGCACCGCACCGGATTTCAGATTTGTGTATGTGTAGTGAGATGGTGGTGTTGGTTTTTGATTTGTGTTCTCAAATGAACGGCTAAATACAAGTATTTATAGGGTTGAAACACCACCGGTGGCGGACCGCTAAGCAAGGGGGTAGCGGTCCGCTACCGCCCCTTGCCAGGTGTCTGGCGTACTCCGCACGTGGCGGACCGTCACTCCCTTGGTAGCGTTCCGCTACCCAATCTTATTCAGCGAGTCATCTTACACGTGTCATTACCTCGTTTCCCGAGCCCAATTACGGCTGGTGGACCGTTACCCGCCTGATGGCGGTCCACCATAGGGCTGAGTTACCAGATGCGTCATCCCCACGTGTCATTCCCTCATTATTGATTCATCCACACGTAGCGGACCGCTAAGAAGCCCGGTAGCACTCCGCTACCGGCTTGATTTTCCAATTTTCTTTATTTTTAGTCCCTTATCTTTGGGGTATTTATACTTTAGCCCCTAGATTTTCATTTTAAAATTTGGGGTGTTACAACTCTCCCCCCTTAAAGTAGGTTTCGTCCTCGAAACCTGTTAATTTTGAAATAACTGAGGATAATTCTTATTCATTTCTTTCTCACTTTCCTAGGTCATCTTCGACCCATTTCTGTGTTTCCACTGTATTAACACTTGCTTGATCATTTTGTGACGTAACTGCTTCTCTTTTGTGCCTAGAATCTTGATAGGTTCTTTAACACAAATTAACTTATCGTCAACCTCTATTTCTCCAAAGAAACGTGTGCAGTTTCATCAGCTAAACATTTTCTTAAATAAGATATATGGAACGTGTTGTGTATCTTATTCAATTCTTCAGGTAGCTCTAGCTGATAGGCCACTTTTCCGACTCTTTTGATGATTTTGAAAGGACCGATGAATCGTGGACTTAGATTGCCGCGTTTCTTGAATCGGATTAGACCTTTCCAAGGAGATTCTTTAAAAAAAAAGTAATCTCCATCTTGGAATTATATTGGTCTAAGCGTCTTGTCTGTATATGACTTCTGTCTATCTTGTGGAGATTTCAAACGTAACTTGATTAAGTCAAGCTTTTCTGACGTGGCTTGAACTATTTCTTTGCTGCCTAACTCTTTCTGACCAACTTCTCCCCAACACACAAGAGTCTTACATCTTCTACCGTATAACATCTCATATGGTGACATACCAATAATGGAATGGTAGCTGTTGTTGTATGAGAACTCTGCTAATGGTAGATGATTATCCCAACTTTCACCGAAATCAATTATATAAGCACGTAACATATATTCAATATTTGACATTAGACACAATGATGAAAAATATTTGACACAATAACTTAACATTAGACACAATAACCTGACATTAGACACAATGATGAGCAATAATCATACTGAGCTGGAAAACGTAATTTTTTTTGTTTTTGTATATAACGACACTATACTCGTTTTAAAGATAGAAAACACTCGTTTTCATCATTGTGTTTTACGTTTTAGATAATTTCGTGTTATTTTTGTCTTTGTTTTTTATGTATTATATATAACACAGTGATGAAAAATATTTGACACAATAACCTGACATTAGACACAATGATGAAAAATATTTGACACAATGACCTGACATTAGACACAATGACGAACAATAATAACAATGAGCTGGAAAACGTAAATTTTTTTGTTTTTGTATATAACGACATTATACTCGTTTTAAAGATAAAAAACGCTCGTTTTCATCATTGTGTTTTACGTTTTAGATAATTTCGTGTTATTTTTGTCACTGTTTTTTGTGCATTATATATAACACAGTGATGAAAAATATTTGACACAATGAACTGACATTAGACACAATGACCTGACATTAGAAAAATATTTGATATTAGACACCATGATGAAAAATATTTGACACAATAAATTGACATTAGACACAATGACTTGACATTACACAATGAGCTAGAAAACATATTTTTTTCGTTTTTATTTATAACGACACTATACTCGTTTTAAAGATAAAAAACGCTCGTTTTTATGGTGTAATTTAAAAAAAAAATAATGTCGTATGAAAAAGTTATTAACGTTTAAAAAAATAGGGGAACTTGATAAAAGATCAACAAAAGTAGTCATGACTAAAATACCATTGCAACAATTTTTTCTCCTACAATTTGATTTCAACCATTATATATCCCATCTACACATTTCTAATTGCATATTTACCCAACTTACAACTAAAATTGCATATACCCCCTTCTCCAAAAACAAAATTACATATATCCCCTCCTTTAATAAGAAAAATTTTAAATTTATCCACTTTGAATTATTTTAATAAAAACAAATTATAGAATAACTATATTACCTTTATTTTTACTAAAGCTTTAAAATTTTCTATTTTTTTAAATTTTCCCAGTTTTTTTTGTCCTTTATAATTTTTTTTTGGTTTTTTTTATTATGTTTCCCTAATGAGTTTTAATTTCCAATTTTTTTTCTTCTTTTCATTGTTTTTCCGTCTATGTTTAGTATACTCTTCTTTGCCGCTGAATTTTATAGTAACGATCATAAAAAAACACGAGTAACAATCATCAAAATGAAAACAAATGACAAAGTTTCAATCCATTGTGGTACCATAAAATCAGAACATAAAACCATTACCAAAATCGACATCACAATCTCCAAAAAATACAAAAACAAATGTCAAAAAAAAGAAAAATAAAAAAAATGTAAAGAGGACAAGAAAAACGAGTTAAAATTTAGTAAATATGAAAATTTGAAATTTTTTAAAGTTTTAGTAAAAATAATGGTAAAATAGTCACTCTATAATTTATTTTTAATAAAATAAATAAAAGTTGGTAAATTTGATTTTTTTTTATCAAGATATGAGATATATGCGATTTTTGTTTTTGAGAAGGGGGATATATGTAATTTTGGTTTTTGAGTAGGGGATATATGCAATTTTGGTTTTTGGTTGGGTAAATACGCAATTAAAAATATTTAGAAGGGGATATACGTAATTGCCCCTTAAATTTTTCTCAATTTGATTTACAGTTTGATCTAATGACCCTAAATCCTTCTCACCCTTTTTACTTTAAAATCTCTTTTTATTTGAACTTTTTCTTCAAATGGGTTAAGATATGGTAAAAAGAGTTTTAAAAATAAAAATGATAAGAAAGATTCCGAGCTTGACATGTGTCCTTTTTATTGTTTTTGAAAGGAGGGCATATTGGTCATTGCGTTTAATGTCATGTCTGGTCATTGTGTCAAATATTTTTAATCATTGTATTATAAGTATTTATCATTGTGTTTTATATTTTAGATGATTTTATTGTCAAATACGTCAGGTCATTGTGCCTAATGTTAGGTCTGGTCATTGTGTCTAATGTCAGGTCATCGTGTCAAATATTTTTAATCATTGTGTTATATGTATTTATCATTGTGTTTTACGTTTTAGACAATTTTATTCTTAAATACGTCAGGTCATTGTGTCTAATACCAGGTCTGGTCATTGTGTCTAATGTCAGGTCATTGTGTCAAATATTTTTCATCATTGTGTTATGTATTCATCATTGTGTTTTATGTTTTAGATAATTTTGTGTTATTTTTGTCACTGTTTTTTTATGTATTATATATAACACAGTGATGAAAAATATTTGACACAATAATCTGACATTAGACACAATGACTTGACATTAAAAAAATATTTGACATTAGACACAATGATGAAAAATATTTGACATAATAACTTGACATTAGACACAATGATGAAAAATATTTGACATAATAACTTGACATTAGACACAATTACCTGACATTAGACACAATGGCGAGCAATAATCACAATGAGCTGGAAAACATAATTTTTTTTTCGTTTTTGTATTTAACGACACTATACTTGTTTTAAAGATAAAAAGACGCTCGTTTTCATCATTGTGTTTTACGTTTTAGATAATTTCGTGTTATTTTTGTCATTGTTTTTTATGTATTATATATAACACAGTAATGAAAAATATTTGACACAATAACATGATATTAGACACAATGACGTGACATTAGAAAAATATTTGGCATAGACACAACGATGAAAAATATTTTACACAATGACGAATAATAATCACAATGAGATGGAAAACGTAATTTTTTTTGTTTTTGTATATAACGACGCTATACTCGTTTGAAAGATAAAATTAACGCTCGTTTTCATCATTGTGTTTTACGTTTTGGATAATTTCTCGTTATTTTTATCTCTGTTTTTTATATATTATACATAACACAGTGATGAAAAATATTTGACACAATAAACTGACATTAGACACAATGACCTGAAATTAGAAAAATATTTGACATTAGACACAATGATGAAAAGTATTTGATACAATGAATTAACATTAGACACAATGACGAGCAATAAACACAATGAGCTGGAAAATATAATTTTTTTATTTCGTTTTTATATATAACGACCCTATACTCGTTTTAAAGATAAAAAACGCTCGGTGTAATTTAAAAAAAAATTATGTCGTATGAAAAAGTTATAATCGTTTAAAAAAATAGGGAGAAGTTGATAAAAAAAGTCAACAAAAGTGGTCATGACTAAAATACCATTTCAACAACTTTTTCTCCTACAATTTGATTCTAACCATTAAATTTTTCTTAATTTGATCTAATGGCCATAAATCGTTCTCACTTTTTTTTATTTTAAAATCACTTTTTATTTGAATTTTTTCCATATATTTATATGATTTTGTAGCTAATAAATAATACACGAGCCGGGTTTGATATAAACTTGAGCTTGTAAAACTATTTACGAACCGGGTTCGAGTTTGACATAAAATTTGAAACGAGTCGAGCTCGGGCTTGACTCAACTTTTTTTTAACACTAACTCACACGCTATCTAATTCTATTTACGCTTCTAAATAACTTATTTTCTTAAGTGCGGTGAAACACGTTGGCAAATGGCTCCTTAAATTCTTCAAGATCATCTCTTAATGAAGAATCAGTTTTTTGGAGTATCTCTTCATTTCATAGAAATTAAATATATTAATCTCGTCGAATAAACTTTTTGAAAAAATATAAGATTTTTTTTTCATATTTACTTTTATTTCAAAGAAGTTTAAATAAATGTAAAAAGCTTTATTGATTAATTAATAATTATCTTCTACCATTATACATATGTAAATCATCATTATCAATAATTCATTTAAGTTGATAACCTAATGGTTTTATATATACATGGGATATGAAGACGAAGTATTTATAGTTAACATTTATATTATATGTTTATATTTTTATTATTATAAAAGAATTATTCGAACATCTAATAGTGTGTATTATATATTTTGTATTGACCCGTTACTTACATTTTTAGAAGATATACATTCTTGCCTCGAAATGCTTATACAATCACTTTATTGAACACGTATTTGACTAGTTTGTTTTCTATCACTTGTGATATAATGCGTCATGTAAATTAAAATGGTTACGATATAAAAACAAACACTTTTTTTAAGTTTATTCTATGTTAAAAGGCAGAGTGCATTAGTAGAAATTCTATGCTTTATATAATGTAAAAAGTGTTAAAAAAAATAGATGTTTTATACAACAAGATAACCATATATAGACTTAGAACATCCAATTATTGGTTTAAACGGGTCAAAATGACCCGAATCCACTTTAATGGACGTAGAACATCCAATTGTTGGTTTAAAAGGGTCAAAATGACTCGACCCACTTTAATAGACTTAAAACATCTAATTGTTGGATATTTTTGCTAGTATTGTTAGTATTTGTTGCTGCTAATGTAGGTTAAT
The DNA here is from genome assembly GCA_023525975.1 of Smallanthus sonchifolius. Lineage (NCBI taxonomy): Eukaryota > Viridiplantae > Streptophyta > Magnoliopsida > Asterales > Asteraceae > Smallanthus > Smallanthus sonchifolius. The sequence continues at coordinate 83,708,964 of CM042032.1, read as the reverse complement.
TGAAATTTGAGAATTGTATCGTTTATTACTTAAGTTGAACATGTTGGTTATCCATTTTACAGCAGTTATGCTGTTGAATTTTAGTAAAATGTTAATTGTACGTTTATTATATTGTTTAATGCAAGATAATTCAAAAGGAGTTTACGAGATCCTCGAACGAGTCTAGTGATTCATCAACAGTTGATGAGATTGAGTGTATCGAGCGTGCCTTAGGTCAAAGGTGTGTGCATATATGGGGCGTTGGTCGTGTGGTGAGACATCCCAGCCCCGATGTGTGTAGTACTTACCCCCCTCCACACCAACAATGGCAACATCAAGTGGATGAGCGAGTGGAACAACTCTAACAACAACTGTAACAACAAAAACAACTACAACAACAACAAGAACATCACTCACAACAACTTTGATCCATATGCAACAAATGCTAGAAATGCAACGCCAAATGAAAGAAATATGTCGTCTATAGGATCGACGAAATAGTAGTGATGATAATTAGCCAGTAGTTTAGTTTGGATGTTGTGAATAATTTGAATGTTTTGTTTGATTTGGACAATTTATGTTTGTATGATAATTTATGTTATTTGGACAATTTGGATTTAAGTGTTTATTTCTGGAAAAAAAATTGAAATATTTTGAATATTTCTGGAAAGTATTGCAAAAATAAAAAATATAGAAAAATAAAAAAGTTCTATCCACACGACATAACATGTCATGTGGATAGGTCTTTATTATTTTTTTAATTTCTGGCCTATCCACATGACATGTTGTGGGTATAGGTCCACCCTATCCACACGACATGTCGTGGGTATATGTCCAACCCTACACCCACGGCATGTCGTGGGAATAGGGGTGGACCTATACCCACGACATGTCGTGTAGATAGTGTTGGACCTATACCCACGACATGTCGTGTGGATATGGTTGGACCTATAATCACGCGATACGTCGTGCGGATAGAATTTATTTTATAATTTTTTTATTCGACCTATACCTACGACATGTCGTGGGTATAGGCCAAGCTATACCGACGACCCATTTGACCTATTGGTACGAACCGATACCCACAAAACCTGTAACCACGATATGTCGTCGGGATAGATCAAATGAGCCTATATATACCCACGACATGTGGGGATAGGTCGACCTTAATTATTTCGTGTGTATATGGTCTTATGATCCTTTTGGTACGTTGATGATAGGATAACCATATACCTTGATAAGATATGCATGGCTCAGATAAAAGCATCAAGTCAAAAGTCAATCTTCGAGCAAGGACATAGACACAACAACGTACGACTTGGTGTGTGACAAAGTTTGTACGGCCGATGTAAAAATTTACACATCGTGTTTAATAAGTTGGAGTAGACTGACTTTTCATTTATAATAGTAAACTAAAATTATAAAATTTACATCTTTTATGTATTTTAGTTTTTAGTGCAAAAAGTTTATAAGACAAACAAGATGTTAGGCTTCAACCCGAGCTTGTAATGAACACGTTCTAACCCCTTTTGGGAAGACAAATTAACTTTGGGTAAAAACTTTTCTTCATCTCTTATTATTCTTCTTTGTTCTCTTTTGGAAGTATATATCTTTACAAGAAGTAGAAGTATTTTGTAAATTAAGAGATAGGATTACAAGTATATAGTTCTTGCATTTATAATAAAAAAATAATAAGGGAAGGGAATATTTTAAATGGGTCGACGTGTAACATTTACAGGAACAAAACACTAACTAATTATACTAAAAACTTCAAATTAAATACATAAAATATCATTCTAACGTATACATTATAGCATGTCCAACGCTGGTACTTAAATTCATCCGGATCTTAAATTCATCCGGATCTGAGTTGGCAACCCGGTGGAGGATCAAAGTAGAAAAATAGGATAAGAAAAGGTACTTGGGGATGACATGGCCCATCCGGATCTCCTTAGGTTGTTGTTGCTCTTAATACAAATTCATAATTTATATGGTAAACGAAATTAGGTAGTTTTAACTAAAAGAAATGCACCCAACAATTTTCATTTTATTTAAAACACTCCGTATAATATAATGAACACATTATAGAATAAACCCGAAAGTTGATTCGTTACAATATATAATTTTATTTTTCTATAATAACTTATAATATTTAACATTTTTAAAAAATCTAAATATACGTTTTGCTTAAATTTTTTTCAATATTACGATATAAATTTTTATTAAAAACTGAGTTCTTTTCAAAATAAAGTATTTTTTTTTGTGTCGTCAATATAAAAAATACTATATTTTGAAAACAACTCGATTTTTCAATAAAATTTAGGAAATCCGTTCGTAAAATTAAAATGAAACACTTTTATTAGACTGAAATTACAATACATAAACAAATAAAGAAGTACATTACAATCCAATATACAATTGAAATGAAGCACAAATTACAAGAATAAGAAGAAGAACATGGTTGAAGATTCGTGTTCAACACAACTCACTTAGGTATACCACGCTAGACCAAATTTACCTTAGAGAGGATATGATCCTTACCGGCACAACCTTTTAGATAGTCAGAACATTAAGAACATCTCTCAAAAATATAATGTAGCGAATAAAACAATAAAAGTCTGCTAATTCCACGTGGACAGTAGATATTCGATAACCATCAATAAGACTAACTGGCGTACCCCCACGATATGCCGCTGAGGGGCTTATGTGGCCCCGATGCCGGCGGCAAACACCCCCTCCCCCCTTTTTGGCCGGCGCCGCTAGAAAGATGGATGGCGGGGGAATTTCCACTCTCAATTCCACGCTGAAATCAAAGTAAAAAAAACATTAAAAAAATTCATATAACCGTTGTACAACAGCTATAAAAAAATTAATTTAATTTTCAAATATAAATACGCACACATATACATTTTTTACACATCAAAATTACAAGTTTCACACTTCAAAATTAAAATTTTACAATTCAAATATGATGGATTTTTCATCCGATGAGGAAACTAGTCCTATGGTGCCGATTTTTATAAACACGATCATGTCCGCTGCATCCGATATCCTAACCGAAGAAGGCGAAAGTTCGTCATCGATGTCGAGAGCAGCTGCTTTGAACAGAGATCGTGAAGGAGGTCACGATCACCTAGTTGTTTATTACTTTGCCCACGGTGCTGTATATAAAGAAGAGATGTTTAATACACGATTTCGAATGAGGAAGGAGTTATTCATACGAATAGCTAGTGATTTGGTAGCCGATAACCCATTTTTCATATTAGGGTGGGACGCGAGAGGGGGGAGGAGTTTTACTACTTAATTACCAAAAGTGCACTACTGCACTTCGTCAAATGGCCTACGGAACCACATCACATCAGACACCTTTGATGAATATTTAAGGATGTTTGAGAGAACCGTACGAGAAAGCATGTGCAAATTATGTAAGGGTATCATCAAGCTATATGGGAAACAATATCTAAGAAAACTCAATTCGAATGACGTTCAACAATTATACGAGGCGCATGAATCAAAACATGGTTTACCGAGAATGCTTGATAGCTTGGATTGTATGCATTGGGAGTGATTTAATTGTCCAACTGCATGGAGAGGTCAGTACATGAGAGGTGATCATCCTCATCCATCAATGGCTTTGGAAGCAGTAGCCTCACATGATCTATGGATATGTCACATGTTTTTTGGTGTCGAGGGTTCGAATAACGACATCAACGTTCTCGATCAATAGCCGTTATTCAACCACGTTATTAGCGGAGTTGCACCTGATTCTTCATTTCAAGTTGGAGGAGTAAATTACAAATACGGTTATTATCTTGTTGATGGTATTTACCATGAATGAGTTGTGTTTGTAAAATCATTTTCGGCTCCAATCAGTAAAAAACATATAAAATTTGCAAATGAATAAGAGGGAGCGATGAAGGACATCGAACGAGCATTTGGTGTGCTTAAAAAAAGTGGCATGTATTAGCTAAACTGGTACGAGCTTGGACACCAAAAAAGCTAAGAAACGTGATACATGGTTGTATCATATTATACAATATGATACTAGAAGATAAAGGCAAGACGATTTGTACCTACGTCGAAACCGATTGTAAACAACAAGAAGTTGACGATACACAACAAGCAATAAATCAATCAACAAATTCATGACGTAGAAATTCATCGAAATCTTAAGTCGGATTTAGCGGATCATATTTTCGATTTATAAATGTAATTTTTAGTTATGTTTTTTAATTTAACGTAATGTAATGTTAAATATTCTTTTTTTTATTTTAGTTATATTAATATTTGTAAAATCATAAAAGTTATTATTTTATTTAAAAAAAGTTGGGAAGTAGGAAGTGAAGCGTAGTATTTCCTTGATGGAATAGAGGAGAATTGAATGAAATAGAGTGTGACGTGACGTTGGGATCTATCACGGTTGCAAACTTCTAAAGGGTTAAGAGCAATGTTTTAAAAACCAGACCGGACCGGCCGGTCCGACCGGGGTTCGGTCATCTTAACGGTCCGGTCACATAGCTTAAAACGGGTTGCAAAATAACCTGCCGGTTCGGCGATATTTCCGGTTGAACCGTGGACCGGTTTTTTGTAAAAAAAAAATCCGTTTTCGGTTATTCATTTTCTAAAAGTCCCAACTTTGGATTATATTTGTTGGATTTTTAAGTTTGAATTATGTTTGTTGGATACTTGGATGATATGTTTGAATCTGTGTTCCTAAAAAATGACTAATACGTGTATTTTTAAAGTTAGATGAAATTTTTTGAAATTTTTACGTATGAATTATATTTGTTGGATACTTGAATTGTTGTGTATTTTAATATTTTTTAAGACGTCGTCCGGTTCGTAATCTGGTTCGATCAGTGGACCGGTAAACCATCCGCTACGCTGTCCGTTCCGGTTTTTAAAACATTGGTTAAGAGTTTATAAAGTAAGATCTATCACGGTTTACCTGTCGGATTGGGTTCGATCCTTCTATGAACCTTTCCTGAACGGCAATTGTCTTAATTTACAATAACACCCTTGGCATTTGAGTTTTATGTTTCACGATTTCCGGTCTTTTTCAAGTCGTGACGTTAGGGCTTTAATCACACCCCCAAATCCCGGAGCCGCCGTCTTCTTCGTCTCTATATGCATCGATATTTGCGCTCAGCCGTGGACTTGTGGCTGATCGTTTCTTCCCATCACTACCTCACATGCTCACAAGGTAATCTTTTACTTTATGGCGTTTTAATCAATTCTTGCTCTGTAACAATGAGTTCCTGTATATGTCGACGATTCAATCGATTAGTTATTTTGATAGTATGTTGAATTCACCAGAAAATTGTTTGTTTACGTGATTTACGCATTATTATTTGTTGAGAAAACTCATCTCCTACAGTTGGTGTGGTGTTTTGATTTTAGGGTTAGGTATTCTCTGTTTTCCCAAAAATTAGTAGATATGAGCACAACCTGTCCTGATAGGTTGTAGGAATTCCGGGTGATTCGTGTATTTGTAATTGTCTGGATTCTCTGATAATCGCGTAAGAGTTCGCTTTCAAATTGAATATTTCGTGGTTTTCACATAATTCAATCTGATAAGAATCAGAGATTCAAGAATGAATATGTGAAATGTGTTTGATACTGACCAAAACGCATGTATATATGTAGTATACAGTTGAACTTGGTAATTGTATTGTATTATTGTGTGAAATATAGAATGATTACAAGGAGTATAAATAGAGAATATAATTACACTCTAATCCCTCTAATATAATAATATGTATTTTTCTATCTAATATTCCCCCTCAAGCTAAGGCCGGGAAACGAGTTGTAGCTTGTCTCGTAAAATTGCAAATCTTTCTGAAGGCATTGGCTTTGTAAAGACATCAGCAATTTGGTCATTTGTAGATATAAATTGAACCGAAAGTTTCCCTTGTGCAACCTTTTCTCTGACAAAGTGAAAATCGATCTCCACGTGCTTTGTGCGAGCATGAAAGATAGGATTTGCTGATAAGTATGTAGCTCCTAAGTTGTCACACCATAAGATAGGAGCAGGAGCAGACTGTACTGGGACGTAGAGTTCACGTAAAAGTGCTTCGAGCCAAGTGAGTTCGGCAACTGTATCGGCTAATGCTTTGATTTCAGATTCGGTTGATGAACGAGAGACAGTACGTTGTTTCCTAGCTGACCAGGAGACAAGATTGGACCCGAGATAGATGGCATAACCCCCGGTGGATCGACGGTCATCAGGACAACCTGCCCAATCCGCATCAGAGAACGCTGTAAGAGATCGATAATGAGCATCGGTATAGGCATGTAACATGGAGCCATAAGCACGTTGAATTTGAAGACCATGATGCGAGGTACCCTGCAGATATCGGAGTAGTCTTTTTTACCGCAGACCAGTGGTTCTCTGTAGGCGAGTGCATAAATTGACAGACCTTGTTTACGGCGAACGTTATGTCAGGCCGCGTCAGGGTGAGATACTGCAAAGCCCCTACAACCTGTCGGTTGTTGACCGGATTGTCAAAAGGTGGACTGTCACCGAGGGCCAGATTAGCTGAGGTGGAGCAAGGCGAGGGAACCGGTTTTAATTGCGAAAGACCAGCCTTGTTTAGAAGCTCCATAATATACTTCTGAGAGAGAATCAAATCAGAACCTTTGGAGGTAACCTCAATGCCCAAAAAATAAGATAGAGAGCCCATGTCTTGCACTGCAAAGGTGTTACTCAGATTTTGGACGATGCTGTCAATGGCTGCCGGACTGTTGCCTGTCAAAATGATGTCGTCAACATATACAAGCATGTATAAAAGAGTTCCGGCAGATGAGTAAATAAAAAGTGACGGGTCAGTTTTGGATCCTTTGAAACCCAATTTGTGAAGAGCTCCAGACAGGCGTTGAAACCACGCTCTAGGGGCCTGTTTTAAACCATACAAGGATTTGTGCAACAGACATAGATGGTTTGGTTTGGTGGGATCAACAAATCCAGGTGGTTGGCGCAAATAAACTGTTTCCTGTTGCTCACCATGTAGAAAAGCGTTCTGAACATCTAACTGTCGTAAGGACCAACCGCGTGCAACATCCAAGGAAAGGACCACACGTATTGTTGTGGCCTTTACAACAGGGCTGAAAGTTTCATGATAATCAATACCAGGTTGTTGTTTGAAACCCTTGGCCACCAATCGTGCCTTATAACGTTTGATTGTACCGCGTTGATCCCTTTTAAGCCTGTAAACCCATTTGCAATCAACCACATTAGCGTTACAGACAGGAGGAACTAATGTCCATGTACCGTTTCTCAATAAAGCTTTGTATTCCTCAGTCATAGCGTTTCGCCACTGCGGACTTTTGTTGGCAACGGAAAAGGTTGTGGGTTCGGTTTGGGTGGGGTCAGTAGTGGCATTGAAGGCAGAAGGGCTGTATAAGTTTGCTGGTCTCGGATTTTGACGGAGGTTGGCTGGTCGGGTGCGTGTGTTAGTGTTCTTTGGCTGAGGTGGGGTAGGTTGTTTAGGGCGTCGGCTGTATGTTTTAAGAGGTGAAGAGGGCTGGTCAGTGGGTTCAGGTGAGGGCTGGTCAGGAGGACTGGGAGATGTAGGGGGCTGTTGGGAAAAGGTGAGTGGAGTAGTGGGGTGGGAGCTGAGAGTTGGGGATGGGCTGGTTGATTCAGTGTTGGAAGGAACAGGAGTAGGGTAGGATGAGACATAGGGAGAGGATTGACATGGTGTAGCTGGAGTGAGAGGAGTCTTTGTGAACGGGAAGCATTGTTTGTCAAACCAAACATGACGAGCTATATATATACGATCAGTTGTGGGATCAAGACAACGATAACCATGGTGTGAGGGACCGTACCCAAGGAAAACACATGGTAAGGAGCGGAAGGCCATTTTGTGATTGTTGTAAAGACGTAGGTGTGGATAGCATTGGCACCCAAAAACACGCAAAAAGGAGAGATCTGGTTTGAGCTTAAGTAGGTGTTCAACCATGGCAGTGGTATGAGGGCATGAGAGGCGGTGAATAATGCCGAAAGAAGGGAAAAAAGGGGAGAGGGGTCGAAATTCGCCACCCTAATCTGTTTGGACAGATTTTAGCTTTGTTTGAAACTGGCGTTCAACCATGGCAGTGCGAGAGGGCATTCGATTAATGAGATAAACAGCCGTGTCAAACGCATAGTGCCAGAATTGCGTGGGAACACCCGATTGGGCTAAAAGGGTAAGGCCTGTTTCCACAACATGTCGGTGGCGTCTCTCAACGAAGCCATTCTGCTCACTGGTATGAGGGCATGAGAGACGGTGAATATGCCGAGAGAAGAAAAGAAAGGGAAGAGGGGTCGAAATTCGCCACCCCAATCTGTTTGGACAGATTTTAGCTTTGTTTGAAACTGGCGTTCAACCATGGCATGAAAATTTTTAAATGTGGCAGCAACATCAGATTTGTGTTTTAATGGAAAAAACCACATATATCTAGTAAAATGATCAACACAAAGTAAGAAATAGCTATGACCATTAAAAGACTTTACGGGTGTTGGACCCCAAACATCATAGAAAATTAGATCCAAAACATTATTGCTATTAAAATTTGAAGATAACAAGTGCAGTTTTGAGGATTTCCCCATGTGACAAGAATTACAAGAGGTACTCAAACTTTTATTTTGAACAGGAAGTGAATAAATAGATAACATGGACTTCAAAAGCTCTGGATGAGGGTGCCCAAGTCTTTGATGCCATGTGTTGGAAGATGCACGAACAGCTGAAAAAGCAACTTTGTGAAGAGGACGAAAAGACGGAAGGCAAATGGAGTAGAGCCCATCCTTACTTGGACCCGTGAGGAGGGTATTGCGTGTAAACGTGTCCTTCACAGCAAAAAAGGTAGAGTGAAATTCAAAAAACACGTTATTATCATGGCAAAATTTTTTAACCGAAAGAAGATTTCGTTTTATTTCTGGAACATGAAGTATATCAGAAAGGGAAAAGGTTTTGTTTGGGGAATGAAATTTTGTAGAACCAATATGTAGTATAAATATGTAGTATAGGTAAACCCTTACCGTTGCCAACATGAAGTGAGTCCTCACCATAATAGGGTTCTGAGTTGTCAAAACTACTGAGATCCGGTGCAACGTGACTGTTAGCACCAGTGTCTGGAAGCCATGCAGTTGAAGCTTGTGAGCGAGAATTAGCATAGTTTGCTGATGGTTGTCTTGACCTGATGGTGTTCGGATCACGGTTTGGGCGGTGAGATGGTATATGGCCTACCCCACACCTGTTACAAGTACCAAAAACTGTATTCTGATTAGATGCCCAATTAAACTGACCTATATTGCCGCCATTATTGTTTCCACCAGTGCTGTTGTAGCTAAATTGACGATTGTTGCCTGAGTTAGAGTTATAACCACCAGTACCTCGGCCACCACGGCCACCATTATTGTTGTATCCACGGCCACGATAAGAGGAGCCACGACCACGTCCACGAGAGGTATAGAAAACCAAGGACGGCTATGTTTGTGGCTTGGCTTGAAGTCCAATCTGAGACAGGAGTTGTTGTAGGGCTTGAAGTGTCTCAGATGGTACCTGATTAACAGCTGCAGCAGAAGAGAGCAGGCTGGTGGTGGCAGTGAATGCATGTGTAGGGGCTGAATCTGTGTTCTTTACCATATAATCATGGTCAGAGAGCAGACCATAAAGTTCAGCAAAGGCCGTGGGAAACTGCCGAGCCAGTATCGTCGCCTTCAAGCTATTGTATTCATCACAAAGGCCGGCTAACACGAGCATCACCAAGTCTTTTTCTTTAACAGGTTCACCGATATTGGCTAAGGAATCAGCATATGTCTGTGCCCTGGTGAGATAGGCAGAGGATGTTTCATCATGGGTCATTTGTAGCTTGAGAAGTTGTGATTTTAGGGTGTATTCCCGAGAGGAGGTATTGGGTGCATATGCACGCTCTAAAGACAGCTACAATTCACGAGAAGTGGTGCCCTGTACATGTTGGAAAGCAGATTCTGAGATGGTGGACAGAATCAACATGCGTACATGTGCATCATTGGATACCCATGCAGAGAAATTAGGGTTTGGTTGGACAACAGGGGCGGCATCCTTGTCAGAGGCTGCTGGTTGGATGGTTGGTGGAGGACATGGAATAGTACCATCAACATAGGCAAACAGATTATTTGTAACAAGAAACGGGTGTATCATAGTCTTCCAATAGCCATAATTGGTTGGAGACAAGGTGAATCCAAACTTGTGAGAATTATGGGTAGTCTTCTCGGTGTGAGAGAAAGCTGCAAGGAGGGCCATGGATGGCTGGTGTGAATCGCAAACAGAGAAAGCTGTTGTGTGTGCCTTCGGCTGCTATCGGAAAAAAAAAAAGAGCAGGTTGTTGCCTGTTGCGATCGGAAAAAGGGAGAGGGGCAGAAAAATTGTGGCGGCTGATAGGGTTAGGCTCTGATACCAAGTTGAACTTGGTAATTGTATTGTATTATTGTGTGAAATATAGAATGATTACAAGGAGTATAAATAGAGAACATAATTACACTCTAATCTCTCTAATATAATAATATGTATTTTTCTATCTAATATATACACATAATTCAATCGGATAAGAATCAGAGTTCATTGTGCTTCGCCCCCGTGATACAACAAGGTGTCTTGAGCACCAGATGTCATAGGATCATCAAACAAGTGTGCACCTCACACTCACCAACTTGTTTGATGTTTCATTATGACTTCTCATTTGGTCATTAAGTAAACCCAATTACACAAAATATCTAGATGACACTAAAATCACCAACAATAGGGACATCCTGTCAGTGTTGTAAAAATCGCTAGGCGCTAGTCCGGCGGTGGGGTATCGACTAGGGATTAGTCGAGATTAATCGGATTGGAATTTATAAGTATTTTTTCAAACTTATATATATATACACAAATACAAACATTAACATATTATTATATTAATTCAAAATCTCAAATACTTCAAAGATCAAATAGTTTAAATACTTCAAAAATCAAATACTTCTAATATTAAATACTTCAAAATTCATCATCGTCTTGTCCGTATTAGCACAGGTGGTCGTCAATTTGAAGCAACAGGTAGCGATTAGGTTAAAGCAGCAGCGAGAACAGGTCTGAGGTGGAGAACGACCTTCAGTTTTTCGATTAGGTTAAATAAAAACCCATGGATCCATGGATCGGGTCATTATTTGGGCTTAATTCTGTTTAAAACCCACATTTCAAGTTGGGCCGATTAATCCCGATTAGGTCCGATTAGGCCGATTAATCCTGACTAGGTCCGATTAGTCCCGATTACCGATTAATTGTCCAACTAGCCCAAATTTACAAGATAATCCACCGATTACCGATTAATCCACTTATTAATCCCGATTTTTACAACACCGCATCCTGTTGGTAAATGGTGTATTTCCCTCACCAGTTTGTGGGGCCACCAATCCTGCGGATACAGGTTTGGTGGCTTTAGTTAATAGGAGGAGATTAGGTGCCGGTAAAAAAAAAATGAGCACAGCCTGATTTACTAATTGTAATAAACCAGTTATCAATTTAGATAATTGATGTAAATTTAAGAGTAGTTTAAGGGGTGTGTGAGTTTGCCGTAAATAAATAAATAAACAGGTGACATGGGTGGTGATGATTAAGTAAGTTATTTAATTAGCCACCCATGTCACCTGTTTATTTATTTATTTACGGCAAACTCACACACCCCTTAAACACTTTTAAGAAGGCTTTATTTTATCTACTTTTGCTTTACATAATTGTAAAAACTGTTTTTGAGCCAGATTTTATGGATTTGTATAGGGAATTGATTTGATTGAATGTGGTTGGAGTTATGAGATATTACCTTGCATGCTGTGATATTGCAAGGGCAAGATGCAATATAATTATTTCTCAAAACTGAGAGGTTCATTCAGGCAGGGGATTCACAGAACCAATGTTGCTCTAGAAGGTACCTTTCAGGATTCATTGGAAGTTCTACTTGGCCATGGGAAACTTTTGATTGGTACACCTAGGTTCTACTCTCGACAGTTTGTGAAGTCCGTTGACCTAAATATCTTACTTCGGCGTTATGCCCCGTGTGCTGCTCAACTGAACTTACATCAAGCGAGTAAAAGAAAGAACCTTTCGGTTTTTGGAGTTGTTTCACGTACATTTTCGACCCCGTCTGTGTCAGGACCATCGTTTCAAGTTTGTGAATATCACGTTGATAATCTGCACCCCGGGCCTAGTCATTTTCTTTCTGGTATTAGCAATAATAAGACGCCTATGGCTCTTTCCGGTTCTAGAGCTCTACTTGGAGGAAGTTCTTTAAGTAGCTTAACTGCCACGCATGGGAACCTCATGGGCTTGATTGATAATTCTAATATATCTTTTGCTAGCAGAAGTTTCCACAGTTGCAGGAAGATTAGTATGAATTCAAGAAATAAGGAACAATCAGAGAGTTTCTCTCTTTATGGATACTATATATACCATGTTGCCAAAACAAGTGGTAACTTAAATCAGTTTCTAGGGTTTCAATGGCAGAGCTTCCATATCTCTGTTCCAGCATGTTTAACTGCTGGACCAGCCTCTGATGTGTTCCCAGACAACTGTTTGCATGATGACCATCTAACGAATTCTGCAGACGCTTCTGATAGGTAATATTAACAATGAACTAAATATTTTCAAGATCATTAAAGAATCTGAAATTATATTTATGCCGCTTGATGTTGACTACAGGAAGAACTTATTGAACAGATCACTCAAACTGATTTCTGGATCATGTTATCTGCCCCATCCTGATAAGGAGGAAACAGGCGGTGAAGATGCTCACTTTATTTGTTCTGATGAGAAAGCGATAGGTGTAGCTGATGGTGTCGGTGGTTGGGCTGATCTTGGTATTGATGCGGGGAAATATGCACGTGAACTTATGTCTAATTCAGTAAGTGCGGTACAAGCTGAACCTAAGGGTTCTGTTGATCCTGCCAGGGTCTTGGAGAAAGCTTACACAAACACCAAAGCCAAAGGATCCTCAACTGCTTGCATCATTGCACTCACAAATCAGGTAGTAATCTATTATTGAATAGAGCTATCAATATTGCAGTCGGAATTACTTTTTGCATTCAGGATATTTTGAGTAATTCGTGTCCTTTTTACAGGGTCTCAATGCCATTAATTTGGGTGATAGTGGTTTCATAATAGTTAGAGATGGATGTACTGTTTTCCGGTCCCCTGCACAACAACACGATTTTAATTTTACCTACCAACTGGAACATGGAAGCAATAGTGATTTGCCCAGCTCTGGTCAGGTTCGTTTAAAGTTTAAATCATCCTTTTTATCATGAACTTTGCCATGTTATTTGTTAAATATTGATTAGAGAAATATGGTAATTAAGGTAGTATAAATAGGCATGTGATACGATGATGATGCAGGTATTCTCAATTCCTGTTGCTCCAGGAGATGTGATAATAGCAGGCACTGATGGACTGTTTGATAACTTGTACAACAACGATATCACTGCAATTGTGGTTCATGCAGTTCGAGCTGGTTTGGAACCACAGGTGACAGCTCAAAAGATAGCAGCTTTAGCTCTACAAAGGGCGAATGAAAGGGACAGGCAGACACCTTTTTCTGCTGCAGCTCAAGAAGCAGGGTTTCGTTACTATGGTGGGAAGCTTGATGATATTACCGCCGTTGTCTCTTACATCACCTCATCCAAAGATGTGAGACTCTCTCTCTCTCTCTCTCTCACACACACCCACACAGATAATAGTGTTCTCTATTGTAAACCGGATGGGCTTTCTGCAATGTTTTCAAAACGAACCGGACCGGACCAGGAACCGGCTATAGAACCAGTCCGGTTGTGTGTATTCGAGCCGTCCCCGTTTGAACCGTTCAAACCGGTGAACCTGACCGGATTTCAATATTTTTTTTATTTATTTCTTTTTTCAAAATCTGATACGTTTACTGCTTCACGCTTCATATTTTATTAGAATTGCAAACTCACACCGAAAGATAAAGTAGTTTCGTATTTTGTTTAAATTAGTTATATACAGTTTTAATTTTTAAATTATTTCTGACGTCATCCGGTCCAAACGGTTCGACTAGTTGACCAGTAAGGCGTCCGGTTATGAAAACATTGGCTAATGGATACTTGGTATGCACTCATTTTTGTGCAGGATGACTCTTCATCATCGAGCTCTTCATAGGTGATTCCGTTAAGCAATTAATCAATTCAATTCGGTCACATGGTATGTGGTGCAGTCTGTCGTTTAATCGTGCGGTCTAGTGTTTTGACAAGAATTAGGAATGCTTTCTTACAAGGGGTTGCATACAGTGGGATGATGACAGTTGTATATAACAGGACTAATTCGTCACCATCTTTTTTGTATTTGAAGGCATATGGTGTTTTTCAAGTAGAGACCAGCTTAATGTGAGGTTTTTTTCTTGTTTAAACTTCCCTCTAATTTGATGCCCCTGGTCTTTCCTAACGAGAGATGAAGATAAGAGGTTGAGACCCGGTTAACCCGTCCGTGACTAACCTGCTTGGTTACGGGCCAATAGTTCGTCTAGTACCTCTATCTCAGATCGGGATCGGCTAGGATCATATCATAATCAGCATTAACTAGAGACCGATATGTTTACAATCAGTCGAATAACAAATACTTAGGATCAAATAACTATTTGGTTTATTTTTAAAATCGAAATAAAACATTATTTTATAAATACTTAGAAATACACGTTGATGTAAAGTTGGAAACACGTGTCATGTTGTATCAAAGTGACCGAATAAACACGATACCTTTAACACAACTATTGAAACAAAAAATGACACTTAACTAAACGTGTCATTTCTTAAACCTTACATTGATATATCTTATAATTAGGTTACACGACATGAAATGTTTTAACACTATTAAATGTGACGAGTTAAAAATATGAATGATAAAGACATGTCACAAATGAGTTAAGTCGGTGTTATATTATATAATTGTATAATGCTAACCAGTCGTTTTCAAGTGCACCGACATTTGTTTATTGGTTTTAAGTATATTTAATATTGGTAGCAATTAATTGGCGCCAATATGGAACCACCAAATGACTGGTTGTTGTCGTTCAGGAGCCAATTCGCCAATCTTGTGGCTTTCATTGATACTTATACATACCCCACAGTCGTGTGTTGTTTGCCCTTACGCCTACCACAATTCCATCGTTCATTGTTACCATCACAATACGCATCAAGTTGCCAATTTCCTACATTTATTGAACTTCAGTGAGTGAAGAATGTTGATCGTATGGAGAATCTATCGCCGCGAGACGGTCTTTCACAGAGAACGAAGATAGTTCTGGTATGGAGCCGCAACCGGCGACGGTGAGAAACTCGGACAGCGATATTGACTTTGACGATGTATTTGGCGGACCTCCGACTTGGACGAGATACAGTTATAGTGGAAGTAGAATAAAGGCGTGGGAGGAATCGACGTGTTTGCCAACTGGATCAGTTGAGTGGCCAGTTTTCGGTGAGTCATATAGTTCGCCGAGAAGACATTCAAGTGATGTTTTCAGAAGAAGCGTCAGGCCTGTCCGCCCGCCTGGTTCGACAACGTTAAGCCCTGCTCAAATCGCCCCCTTTTCTGCTGAATTCAGGTTCTGATCACTTCTGTTTACCATCATCTGTGAGTTCTTTCTGTAAATTGCTATCTTCAAAGAGTTAGATGCATTTAAGATTACACTTGGGAAACTGGATTACTATTCTGTAACGTTACCCTTTTTTCGATCACGATGCTACTTTCTCCAAATTCCTTGTAATCAACCGAACATTTAATATTTTAATCTGCTATGAAGTTTTAGGGTTCATGCACATGATGGTAT
Source organism: Smallanthus sonchifolius (assembly GCA_023525975.1). Taxonomy (NCBI): domain Eukaryota; kingdom Viridiplantae; phylum Streptophyta; class Magnoliopsida; order Asterales; family Asteraceae; genus Smallanthus; species Smallanthus sonchifolius. The sequence goes on along the minus strand of CM042032.1, from coordinate 83,693,157 downwards.
AATGTTGTTAATTCATACTGGCACTTTGTTTTTGATTCATCAGCTTGCCTGGGAAGATGACTGAAACTGTAGATATTCCTGTATTTGGTTCAAATGCGCGTACAACGAATACCCGTCTCTCTAGATTTTCAAGCCCAGCAACACAAGTTCTCAGAAATAATTCAGGTCAAACGTCAACTAGTGTGAACGAGTCACTATACGCGACCCGACCCACTGAAATTGAAATTGACTACAAGTCGAAGCCTAAAAAAGGATCTCTAAGCAGTGAATTTCACTTCTCTATGCACAAATGGGCCAATGTAGGAGTACCATTACTGATGTCTACATTAAAAGGCAACAATATGCAAGATTCTGGCTTTCCAAATGAAGATAAGAATCCTGTTTCTGGAATTTAGTTGTGCTCGAAGAAGTACATACATAGCCGAGAAGGACTTCGATGTACTTCAGGTACTTGTGCTCGAAGAAATTCTATTTTTACACATTTTTAACCACAAATACTCGTATGCGCCTGCTGTTACATGTAGCAAGTTGTATTTGTGATATCTGAAACTAATCTTTCTGGACTTGTAGGCGAGTTGGTTTATAAACATTGTTGTTGTTTGGATAATATGTAGCGGGTCGCTTGAGTTTTAGAGCGTGATAAAAATCTATTGCGTAACCTACGGTGTATTTGACCCGACTAGCATAAGGGGTCGTTTGACAAGCTTGATTTACCTCTCGTCTTATGGACTTGAAGTTGGCAAAATCTATCGATCAACCTATCGTATACTTGACCTAAATGGTATAGCGTACCATTTGATAAGCTTGATTTACCTATCATTATATTGACTTTGAAAAGTTGACATCTGTAAAAAATAATAGCAAATATAGAATGATGCTAATGCGTACAAAATGCGTCTGTCATATTTGAGGCTGAACATTACTTATGACCAGTGTACGGTGCAAAATATTGTGTTACGTTACCTTTATCAGTTAGCAAGATAACCAATTCTTATGAGCACTAATAATCGCCGACAACATCCCGGCCGATGCCATCAGCATCGGCCCGGAAAGCCGCCCCTTGCCGTCGCGAACATCAGCCACCGCCATCAATCCATCAGCCACATCTTGCACCATCGACAGCTTTTTCATCAACTTCTTTTCCCTCAATTTCTTCAACTTCTCCTCTTCGGTTTCCGTACCATCCCTTCTCTTAACCCTAATTTCAACACTGGATACCAAACACGCCTCATCTTCCAAAATCCCCCTCAAATCCCTAATTTTCAAACTAATACTTCCTACATACCCGATCAATTCGGCCCACGCACTAATTCGTTGCAACATTTTCGAATGTTTGGAGTCGATCAGCCCTGATTTTGCTAACCAGACAAACTGTTCGACGAAATAATACAAACCCTCGCCTCCGTACGCGATGATTGCGAGAACGATATCTTGACTGGATTTGAGTTTTGCTGAGCGGAATGAATTGATGTCTTGGATGAATTTGCCGAGGCGGAAGGCTTTGCGGCTGAGGCCGACGCTGGATTCGAAGGTTTTGAGGCGGCGGTGGAGGGGGTGGGTGGGGGGTATGAAGTTGGTAGATAGGATGAGTTTGGTGGCGTAACGGGAGATCTTGAGGAGCTTGTCGACGCCGTCGCGTTTGGAGAGGTATGCTTCCAGGTGGAGAAGGAAGTCTCTTGGGGGTTTAGTTAGTAAAGATGAGAGATCGGACGGATTGGATTCCATGGCGGTGGAAGTGGGGGGTTACGATGGCGATGTTTGGATTCCAATCGTTTGATGTGTCCTCTAAACGGATTCGGATTCAGATTCAGATTCAGATTCAGGGATTGTTTCTTGGCTTTGACTTGAGTGATGATTAATTTTTTATTTTTATTTTTTTAAGGCAAAACGAATCAAAATCCACCTTAAGAACAAGATGGCCTCGCCCCTCGGAAACCCGCCATCGAGAAAACCACCAACTCACCCAGAGCATTTCAGCAGAGGAAACTTGCGTGATGATTATTATTGTGTATTATTATTTTATTTGTAAGGTAATAAATATTGTTATCTAACATAATAAAAAATATCTTTAAGGACACGTGTCCACTTCACAATTTGTTTTCCCGCAAAAACAACTAAGTGAGAGCCTCCTCTTTCTCTTTCGTGATTTTAGGTCATAATTGAGAACATAAGAAGGAATTAATCAATCGTTCACAATCAAACCCTAATTCCCCTTCTTCAGTCTCTGTCATTTCACTCCATTTCGAAAGAATGAATCAATTGTTTCTCATCGCAAACCCTAATCATGATCAACAATTGTATATTTATGAATTCTAAGTCTTGAAGCAGTCTTTGTTGCTCCTATACTTGGCTTCAAAGTATCCCCTCCCTCCCCCTTCCCTCCTAAAGCAGCACCAACAGAGGCTACGAACTTTGTAGCTAATTTTTTATGTAAAAAGTTACACGGTATACGACTTTCAAATCGGAAAACACATCGAATCTTACAACAAGCCCTCAAAAGTGTCCATTGCAAAGAAAGGGTTTGAACAATACCTGTTACAGCTTGAACAATACCCTCAGAACTATTTTAGAGATGAATTATGAACTGGGTTTGTACTAATTGGTTGTTTGATGTTCTTTTTTCCTTTTTGGTACATTTTAGTTGAGTTTTGGTCAATTTGATTCATTCTTTATTAGATCGTAATGTAGGAATTGAATTTTGATAGAGAAATGAATGCAAATGCATTCTCAGCTGAAAAAAAAAACCATTACCTTAAAGTTGTGTTTTTGTACATTTGAATTGTTGTCAATGTGTTGCTCCACCTTGTGCTTTTGATCTTGTACTTTAATGGTGTATACTCGAGGTTTAGATCATGATTTTGGAGCCTTAAATTAGTTACTTTTATTGAGAAAATAATGTCGTAGTAAAATATAATTAGTTTCTTAATTGAACTTTGAATTGATTATTACGGGATCACGGATCTGAGTCTTGCATTACCCTGAATGTTTGCATTTGTAAGAATGAAATCTGGATCAGCAACTATGTGAGAAACTAGAGTTTTGCACTGCCCTGGAAGTGGTGATTTTTTATGGGTGTCGAATCCACCAAATAAAGTAATAAAATGTGAACCGACTAGTATGAATGGACGTAGGGTTCGTGTCCTCAGGGATACAGATTAACAGGATTATACCAAAATATTTTAAGTATAGATACGGTTGTTACTAAAATAAAATGAGGGGGGTTTTAATTATGAAAAACTAATAATAAAAAGGTTAATTAGACTGTCAAGCAAATTCAAAAAATAAAAAGATAATTCCAACACAAAGGTATTTTCTTAGTTTGATTCGACTTACGATCATTAACAGTTATGATGCAACGGTCCTTTATTTAAATGGTTTGTATCAATACTAGACGTCGCGCCGTTCGTACATCCACTCTATCTAATGAAACGGCCGCTACTCTAAGTTCACGCCGTTCGAACCTTAATGTGTGGGTTGCAGTGATAGAAGTATCGATTAGAATTAAACACACGCGCTGTCACACCCCCAAATTATTAACTTAATAAATAAATTAAGGTTGTAACGATTGGTAACATTACACAACGGCGGAAGCTAAATAATGACTTCTAAATATGTCGAACACCCTGCGTCTTCATCTTCTAAGGGCTTAATTCAAATGTTTAACATATTCCAACCGTGCCGTATATATATTACCTGAAAAACATGCTCAAAAATTTCAACGCAATGTTGGTGAGTTCACAGGTTTTAAATGAATACATTTGTCAAAACCATATGTATGAAACTGTTTGACAAAAACCATTTATACGAAATCCTTCGGCAAAAACCATTTGCACGAAAACGATTGACAAAACTGTTTGTACGGGTACTATTAGCAAAATCCTTTGCTCGAAATTTACTGGCAAAACCATTGGTAGATATACCATTGTCAAAACCCTTTTCTCGAAATTGACTGGCAAAAACCATTGGTACGTATACCGTTGGTAAAACCCATTGCTCGAAATTGTCTTTATGCATATGATAAACAAAACAAGTTAGCGGTTGATTCATCGATGTCTAGCTAGCACAAACGAATTATGTGATGCATAAGCCTATAACCAAACCTTTAACGACTTCTCGATTTTGCCCCAGCCCATTGTCCCTTTAAACAATGAGAAACAACAAGGCCTAATATGCAATCATTTGACCATGCTGGTCTGGTTAGCGTGATTAACCATGATTGGGGGTGTCAACCCGAATAGTACTATTCATATCGATCTACGGCTAAGTCCATAGCTAATGGTTATAGTTCGAAATACCGAGGACTTTTAGGTGTAACTCATGCACACAAGGGAATCATATGCTTGTTTCTCGTTTTCTAGTTATCATATCATTTGAATTTAACATGTTTTTCCTCAAATATAGAAAACAGTAAAAATGGGCCGTGAAACTCACAAGGAGTTAAACCAAAATGTTTTTTTTATCAAGAGTGTAAACAAATATGTTTCATTCTTTCAAATATGTCGTATAAGCATGTTTCTCCCCTGATGTTTACAAAATATTAAAAAGCTAAAAGGGGGTCGTGAAACTCACCTTGTTACGTGTCAGGAACACTAATGTCCTTCTGACATAAATGAAAACCAATGTCCACGTGATAATCACGGGCTTACATCTTATTCGAGTCATACGATACCTGTAGGTACTTAATGAGATTTATAGACTAACCCTAATGATGTAAAGCGAGTCTAAACTCGTATTGAGTTATCATGTGTACGGTTGAGCTCTGTTGATTCTTAACTGTATTATCGATTCGGTATACGATGTTGGTTTAACATTTGGTAATATTACTTGCTTAATTAGAGTCGGGTTTCTCAAGTCGAATATCTTTCCATAGTTATATTCCAAAATATTACTTTGTGGTGTACACTATAATTAGGTGCACGCATGATTAATAATAATAATAATAGTAGTAATATAATATATATATATATATATATAATTATGCGTCTTTATATGCATTCAAAACCTTGAATTATATTCGCACCATATGGTAAATCGAAATCATGCGTTCCTGTTTATGCAAAAGATACATGTATCCTCTTAATATTATTACGTATACATGTATATGTGATTGTAATAAACCTCGTTTTATATAACATGAAAATAAACATTTATGACTTAATATTTATATATAATTACAATTATATATATGTGACGAAGTCTTTGGTTCAAGTTCATAAGTCCAACACGGCCGTTTCAGTTTTTCTACATAACCTCGAAACGGCCGTTTCAAGGTTCTGTCCAAAATTCTTCATCCATCAAAAATCAAGCTTTAGTCTTTCATGATCCCTCCAATGCTTTCCAAACTCCGTTGTGATCCTTAGCAATAGCTTCACACTTACAAAAACATCAAAAACAATCCAAAGTAGACTCCGCTCCACCAATTCACATGATGCACAAAATGATCTAATATATTTATGATAAATGCATGATATGTGGTAAAAACTTAGTGAAAATGAGTTATAAAACGTGCTTAAATATGCAACTAACAATCTAGCAAAAGGATTACGTGGAGCATGAAGTTGTGATATTGAGGTAAAAAAAAGTCACAAACGAAGCCTACTTTTATTTGTGGGATTTTTTTTATAAATAACTAGATCATATATGATTAAAGCTTTAAGGAATATTGTAACACCCCAATTTTTCAAGAAAATATAAAGTCCAGGGGCTAAAGAGAAATTATCCCAAAGTTGAGGGACTAAGAGTACAAATATTGAAAGTTGGACAGGTAGCGGTCCGCTACCGGGCTCCCTAACGGTCCGCTGCGCAGGGACCAAGGCAATCATTAGGGAATGACGAGTGTCAAGACGCGTGTCTGTTGACTCAGCCCTATGGCGGACCGCTACGAGGTCCATAACGGCCCACCACGTCGCAATCTGGGTAGCGGACTGCTACCCCAGCCGCAAACGGTCCGCTACTTGGGCAACACGCAGGACAGCCGGCTAATGGGCAGTAGTGAACCGCTACCACCCAGCTTAACGGTTCGCTACGGGTGCCATGACCAGCCTATAAATAGGTGCATGATGTTGTTCATTTTGCACACACCAAACACACAAACCACTCACACACCTGAGCACGCAAACCAAGGAAGGCTAGGACAACGGTTTCAAGCGCAGCGGTTACGAGTGCGATGAGTTAAAGTTACGTGCGAGGTTCGGAGAGACGTTTAGGCGAGGAACCAAGTGTAGAAAAGACCTAATAATAATGTAAGTACACTGGACCCGTATCTTAGATAAATGTTTGTGTGATTTTATGTGATTACGTGTTATGTGTGGGACTAAGGTACAGGGTAATAATGGTGGGTTAGTCTAAACACTAAACCGAAATAATTGAGTATCCACGAGATATTAAAGGGGTGGTGGGTACGCCGCTGGTACACCCTATATATAAACCTCCTTGATACCTCGGGGTGTAACCATTACAAAGGTTTAGGGGTATAGACGAAGAATAAATAACATGGCGCGAATGCATGCTAAATAAACGTGAACATAAAATGGAAGCTTAATTCTAAATAAAGTAGTATTCATGGAACGTTAAAGGGGTGGTGGGTACGCTGCTGGTACACCCTATATATAAACCTTTTTAACGTAACATGAAGAAAACCTTTACTAGGAATTAGAGCAGGGACGGAATAAAGGCATGATAAGAAATCTTATTATACGTGTGAATATGTGGTAAAGACTAGTCTAGCTTTAAACCAGAGTAACGACGTATCCATGAGGTAACAAAGAAGTGGTGGGAACGTTGCGGGGGACCCTATATATAAGCTTCTTTGGTACTTCATGGTGAAACCTCTACAACAGTTTAGGGTAAGGGCTAGGTCTGAAAGCTTGGCAGAGACACATGCTATTGTATGATGAATATGTGAACGCATGATAATAAATCATGCAATACGTGCTAAGTGTGAATGTGTGATGGAAACGAGTCTAAACCCTAAAATGGAATAACAGAGTACTCACGAAGTGTTAAAATGATGTGGATACGCCGCGTACTTCTTATATATAAACCTCTTTAGTGCATTATGGAGAAACCGTTACGAAGTTTTAAGGTGATGACTGGTTGAGACTAGATCAAGCATAAGCATGTATGATAAATATGCATGGTATAAATAAATGTTTGATAAATTGAGAGGTTGTGAGTCAATGACACTCAAGGTCCCAATGGGAAACAATGTGCCGAGCCTACGGGGTGGAAGGGCCTTGTAAGTGAATAACCTACGGGGTTAATGGAAAAAGGGTGTCGAGTCTATGGGACGGAAGGGCCCTGTGAATGAAATTAAAAAGGTGCCGAGCCTACGGGCGGAAAGGCCTTATGAATGCGAATGGAAAGGTGTCGAGCCTACGGGCGGAAGGGCCTAAATAAAAATGTGACGAGTCTATAGGAGGAAGGGCCTGGTAAAGGTGACGAGTCTATGAGGCAGAAGGGCCTAAAATGAATAATAAAATAAAAAGACGCAGTGTACTTATTTAGCGTAATCTAATGTAAAAATATTTTTCAAACACTGCAGGAAAAATGTACGTGGAATAACGCTACCCGAGGACGTGGCTGTCGGAAATGAAGAATCCCTATGATATGTATAATAAAATATTATATGTATAAACAATATTTATAATAAATTATACCTTTATCATTACGATGACAAGGTTTTGAAAAATCTGGGACAATTTTTCGCACAATAACTCTGATAAATTAATAGAACAAAAGTAGGGTGTTTCAAATATTCTAAATTCCGGAGATGGTTTTGTGGGATGTTTTTTTTCCATCCCTATTTATTGTTCAATCCGTGTAGTACACAGGTTTCTAACCTAGTTTTTATAATATATAAAGTAAACATAGTTGTATAAACAAGAGTAAATTACCGTTTGCGTCCATGTGGTTTACACGATTTAACATAATGCGTCCCTAACACGAATTTTTAACGCTTTGAGTACCCGTGGTATACAATCTGTAACACTCTGAGTCCCTGTACCTAACTTCGTTAAAAAATTCACTTTAAATTCAGGTGAAATGTCCGTTGTACCCTTTTACTGTATAACAGTCTGCGTCCCTAGAAACATGTAATATTTGTTTGCGTCCCTGTACCTAACTCACCCGAAACTACCAGGGACGCATTGTGTTAAATCGTGTAAACCACAGTGACACAAAGAGTAATTTACTCTAAATTCTAATACTTACAATTCTCATATTGGAAAGTGTTTGTGCATGATGTACAAGTAACCAATGCATCATTTCATTAATAATAAAGTAATTATTGGTTCACACGTGTCACTTTTATCCTATGCTAATGCCGCTTCTCATGTTAAATTTTCAATATTGATCCAAGTTTTGTAAAATATAGTTGCTTTTGTTAAGATCCTTTTCCTATTTGATCGGTAAAAATGCTAAAATGTAAAATTATCATTGATCCAACTTTTAAAAAATAAAGTTGCTTTTAAAAAAACATATTTAAAGCTTGCGATTTTGAATCCATTTTCAGTAAGTATGGTTATTAATTAAATTATAATGGTATAATTAAAAAAATTATCTAGCGACTTAATTTTTTCGTTTTTTTCATAATAAATCATTATGACGTGCCTTTTTTTATCTACGTTTCGATATTCGGAAGCGATCCGCGGTAACTTTATACGCTTATTTTTTACATACTTAACCATACTGGAAATTTACTCTAAAAGTTACATAATTAGATTTCAAAGTTTCATATAATAAATGATAATTTAAAATAAATGTGTTTTACTATTATACTAATAAAACACATATATTTTAAATTATCATTTATTATATGAAACTTTAAAATCTAATTATGTAACTTTTAGAGTAATTACCGTTTGCGTCCCTATGGTTTACACGATTTAACACAATACGTCCCAAGTAATTTCGGGCGAATGTAGTAGTTTCGGGTGAGTTAGGTCCAGAGACTCGGATAAGGACGCAAACATATATTACATGTTTCTAGGGACGCAGACTGTTATACAGTAAAAGGGTACAACGGACATTTCACCTGAATTTAAATGGAATTTTTTAACGAAGTTAGGTCCAGGGACTCAGAGTGTTACAGATTGTATACCACAGATACTCAAAGCGTTAAAAATTCGTGTTAGGGACGCATTGTGTTAAATCGTGTTAAACACAGGGACCAAACGGTAATTTACTCTATAAACAAAGTTACCTGTTTATAAGCCGATGTTAATATTGTTACAGTTAAAACTAAAACAAGTCTAGAGATATTTTTATGTCATTTGATGTATGGTTTGGTTTTTAAAGTTTAACTATTGACTGTTTGAAAGTTATCGAATAAACCGAATTGATTATTCAGCCAATTTTATTAATTTATTTTTATTTTAAAATATGTAATTATGTATATATATATATATTATATTTAATAACTATTTTATTAATTTTAATAGAAACTAACGATTTTAAAAAAAAATATAAGAAAGATTGATTCAAACCGCCAAACTTCAAGGTTGGTCCGCCCAACACACCTAAACTCTCTAATTTAATTTGTCGTTTTTTGAAAGCATGGTTAACGATTTGATTTATAATTTCATTAAACACATTAAATCGGACTGCAAATACCAATAGTTTTAAACTTTGTTTTTTCTTCCGGCAAACACACGCTCTCTCTCTACCATACACCTACTTTATTCTTGTAAAACATCTACAATTTGCAGAATTTAAACTTACAACTATTTGGTTGGGAAGTACATCCCACATAATGTGCCCTTGGGGACGTGTAAACGTAGTTAAATGTAAATAAAAAAATCTAACTCAATTTTTTTGAAAATTTTATTTGATAATCGAAGTTCAAAAATATTAAAATTGCTCAAAATTTGATAACCACAAATTATTTAAGATGATTTGATCTAAATATAACTAATTTCATTTTATATAAAATAGAAAAAGAAAAACAACCAACCAGGACCAAATTATTCAAGACGAAACTTATTACAAGTTTGAAGTTTTTTCTTGATAATCACCAAAATTAGATATTTTTTTTAATGGCAACACCTAGATATTATAAGATAATTGGGTTTCTCCAGGGTAACACCTAAAACATTCAGAGCAGCTCACTCTAGGAGGAACCCCCAACTAAGTAAACCCCCTGACCTGATCACATAACATTTTTTTTGTTGTGGCCCGGATTCGAACCGGTGACCTTCCATTTGAAAGTCGCCAATCTTAGATAGCTTACGAATTTAAGTAATTATGAGTAATGTATTTTTATATTAAACCAATATATGACAAATCTGAACACTAGTTAAATATTTTTAAGTAATAAATCGATAAGTATAAAGATAATCATCGGTAATGTTTGAAAAGGGGTTTAATATTCGAATCAGACTTTGAAAAATTAAAATTCAAACCGAGTTTCAATACCCTATTGATCCAAAAACATTGGAATTCAAAATATATATATTATTTTATATATAGAAACCTCTTAGACCTTAAGAATCAACCAATTAGCAAACCCTAACCCTCTCGATTATCAAGTTTCGAGTCTTGTTGCCGCAATTTGCGTTTTTTCTCCTCATTTTGTTTGTTTGAATTATCCCGAACCGTATGCTTGAGTTTGAATCTGTTCTTTAAAATCTAATTCACCAATTTTAGTAAACCACTCAAAGTAACCCGGGTAACCCAAAAATCGATCTATTAAACACCCATAGATGTCTCTACCTATAACAATAACTCACCTACAATCCCCTCCAAAGCACTATCATGATTGCTTTAAACATTAACAACTAAAAATGATTAAACCTAAAATTAATTAAGTAGGTGCATGACAATGACACACCTTGATAATATTAGGATTATATACAACAAATATAGTGTCAACTTATTAATCCACTCTATTTTTATATAGATATCCGGCTCAAAGTTGATGATTTGATTTATGAACATGTGAGTAGGTGATCTGTTTTTTAAAATAAAAACTGAACTAAAATAATAATCAAGTCAAGCGACACGTTAATTTGAACTGTCTTTTAAGATAAAAACTGAACCAAATCAAATAAAACCGTAATGAACCGAACCGAAGTGAAGCCAAATAATTTAGAATCTCCAAATAACTCATTAGATGGGAGAAAAGTTTGTTAATGGGCCAATGTGATAGTGAAGTTTAGAGGTTAGTTGGGCCGTAAGAGTTAGATGGAAAAGGGGCCAACTAAATTTAAAGTCACATAGCCGTTGTTTGTTTACTTTATTTGGTGGGCTTTGGATACTTTATCGTAACGGTAAAACGATACCCCTCCACCTAGGGCTGGCAAACTGGGCGGGTCGGGCGGGTTCGGGTCACGGGTCATAACGGGTTCGGATCAGAATGGGTTAGGGTCAATATGGGTTAGGAGCAAAATAACTTCGGTTCAAAACGGATTTGGAGCAAAATTAGTCCGAGTCAAAACGGGTTGTTTTAAAAAAAAACTATCAATTGGGTTCGAGTCCAAATGACATCGCCACCACCGCCGCCACCCACACCACCCCTACCCCTACCCCACCCCACCCCACCCCACCACGTCGCGCCCCCACCCACCATACCCACCACACCCCACCCCCAACCGAAACACCCCACCACGCCGCCATCGCCCGATCGCGGCCACCCACCTACCCTCACCACACCCAATCACCACCCACCCCTACCCCACCCAACCCACCCCCACTTGCCACACCCCACCACGCCGCGCCACCACGCACCCTACCCACCACACCCCACCACGCCGCCATTGCCCGATCGCCGCCACCCCTACCCCACCCACCCCACCCCACCCTACCCCCACCCCACCAACCACACCCCACCATCGCAAGATCGTCGCCACCCACCCCACCCTCACCCACCCCACCCTCACCCACCCCACCCTACCCCAACCCCACCCACTACCCCCACCCTACCCCCACCCCACCCACCACACCCCACCATTGCAAGATCGTCGCCACCCACCCATCCTACCCCACACTCCACCCCACCCTACCCCCTACCCCACCCACCCACACCCCGCCATCGCAAGATCGTCGCCACCCACCCTACCCTCACCCACCCCACCCCCACCCCCACCCCCACCCCCACCCACCACACCCCGCCATCGCAAGATCGTCCTCACCCACCCCCACCCCACCCACCCACCCTACCACATCCACCCCACCCTACCCCATCCCACCCTACCCACCCACCACACCCCGCCATCGTAAGATCATCGCCACCCACCCCACCCCACCCACCACCCCTACCCATCACACCCCACTACGTCGCCACCCGCCTGAGGAAGGGGGTGGGTGGGGTGGGGGGTAGGGTAGCGGTGGGGGGTAGGGTGGGTGGGGGTAGGGGTAGGGGTGGGGGTAGGGGTGGGGTGTTGTGGGTGGGGTGGGGTGGGGTGGGTGGGGGTAGGGGTGGGGTGGGTGGCGACAGTGGTGGGTTGGATCGGGCGATGGCGGCATGGTGGGGTGGTTGTGGTGGGGGTGGGGGTGGGTAGGTCGCCGCAACAGGCGGTGGCGGGTGGTTGGCGGCGAATGCGTGTGGTGGTTGTGGCGGCGGCAAAGCGTCGAACGCAACAGGACGTCGGGTGGTGGTGGTGGTGGTGGTGTGAGTGGCGCGGTAGCGGTGGGGGAGGAGTACAGCGGTAGGCCGCAACAGCGGGAGAGGGGTGGCGAGGGGCGTCGATGTGGCGGTGGTTGGCGGCGGGGGTGGTGGCGGCGAGGCGGCGGTAGAGTGGGTGGCGGTGGGTGGTGGCGTGACGTTGGTGGGGAGGCTATCCCATTTGCATTATTTTTAAGTTAACAAGTTTTATAATACATTTTGACCCATTGACTAATTTTAGGTGACCCAAATTGACCCGTCAACTAATATGAGATGACACAAATTGAACCGTCAACTAATATGAGGTGACCCAAATTGACGCGTTGACTAATCTAATATGACCCAAATTGACCCATATACAATTGATTTTATACCCAAATTAACCCATTCTTTGAAGAATGGGTCAAGATTGCCACCTCTACCTCCACCCACACTAGCGACGAATTTGGAATGCTACGTGCTTCCTACCTTCCAAAATTACATCTACAACCTTTCATATTATTCTTTTTGTTTTCTTTTCTAATTATATTATAATTTTAACAGAGTTAATGTTATAAAAAACCATTATACTTTTTTATTTTCATCAAAAAATCTCTCAACAAAATTTTGGTATATTAAAGTCTTTAAACATGTTAAAAAACACAAAAAATCCATCGAAAGTACTCACTGTTGTCTAAAATGCATACACTTATAACGAAATAGTTCAAATAACGACTAATTAACCCATAAATTGGTCAAAATAAGAATATATAAAGTTTGTGAGAAACAATTGAATGTCCTTTAACATATTTTGGTTAATTTAAGGTGTATCAAGAGTGTTTGAGAGTTTGGTAGGAAAGTGCTTATTGACTTTTTCAAAAAGCCGATAAGTCAAAAAAATTAGCATTTTTTTTAAAACTAATAAGTCAATAAGTCATTCTCAAAAGCCAAGAAATACTGGCTTTTGAAAATGACTTATTAGCTTTTTAAAAAGCCAATAAGTCAATAAGTAATTTCCAAAAACACATCCAAACACCCCATCAAGTTACTATTTTAGTTTTTTTTAAGAGTACATGCATTTTAGACAAGTTTACGGATTTTAATAAAGTAAAATTAAGTTAAAAATAAAAAGTATGTTTATTTTTTTATTTTTAATAATATATAAATCATCTTTAATTTCCATATAAAATACTTCTTTCAAGATGTTAATTTTTTTTAACAACTATTCTTAGTGATCGAAATACATAGTAAGTTTTGAATCATTTGATGTCAAAATGTTTGTTTGTATAAATTTCATAAATTAGTATCTCCATTCACCTCCTGTACCATATCAAAAGTATGAAAACACCTCCCATAAATAGAGTGGGAATCTAGTATTTTAAATTATTATTATTTTGAACGACAATTTTCTTTTTTATTCTCTGAAAAATTTAAACACATAACTTTTTGGTTTTTGGACTCCTCTTTTATCATTAGACCTAACTCTCCACCCATTATTTTAAATTATATATACTTACAATTTACTTACTACTATCTATTACAACAAATAGAAACGTGGGACAATTCAACGTCATTTCAGTTAATAAACCAATCAAGTTGGTTTTCTGATACCGTATATTATTTCAAAAATAAAAATGTGAGTTTTGATGATCATCTGATAATTTAAACCATATAACTAAAACCAAAAACAAAACTCAATTATAGAAATATATAAACGATTTTTCTTTTTCTTTAAGATTCAATTATCTAAAGTAATTTAGATTAACGCTTAGTTATTTTCTTTTTCAAGAATTACCTATATTTATTAATATTTAAAAAAAAGAAATATATATAAAAGGAAAATGGAAAATCCCGCCCTATATTACACCCTTTCGGATTTCAAGTCATTTTCAAATTTCTGTTTCATCAACCCTCACTATCTCCCCCTTTCACTTTCTTCAAACCCTAATTCATTATCCAATACTCTTCCCACAAACAATCAAATCAAAATCTCATCACAAATCGCCTATTTCTGACCTATTTACAGATCAATTCTCCATAATTAGGGTTTAATTTGAGCTCCATTGCAGAGCCGTTCTTATAACTTCGTTTTCGTGCAAATCGCCAATGTCTGCATCAAAGGAGCTTCTATCAGTATCACCATCAATTAACGTCGATTCAGAATCTCGGAAAATACTTGGACCGGCTGGAAACAGAGAACAGATTAAAGGAGATGAGAGCTTGAAGAAAAAGATTGCGGTGGAAACAAAGCCGAAGAGTTCTGTAAAATTAGCTGCCGGATCTGCAGAAATTGTTGTTAGAAAGAATGATGAATCTGTAGACAGTTCATGTTCTTTGAAATCTTATTCTTCTGATGGCAGTTCTGTGAAATTAGCTGGTTCCAGAAGGATAGAGAAACGTAGTAGCAACAGGTTGAAATTAGTAGAAGATGAAGCTCCGGTGATGATGTTGACCATTCCGTTTAAACGGTGCGATTGGATCACCCAATTCTCAAGTATGAAATACTAGTTTGAAGAGATTTGTTTTTAGTATGGGTGTAAACGAGCGAAGCCGGCTTGTAAGCTATTCGAGATCGTCTCGCTAGAAGCTCAGCCTAAGATTAAACTTGTTTAATAAACAAGCCCGAGCCCCCGAGCTTCACTTATCGAGCTTAAGCTGGCTCACGAGCCTAAACGAGTCTATCATTTATATAATTTTTATTTAATATATTAAGTATATATTTCTATAATAATAATTAGTATATATAAATTTATGATAAAAATAACTAAATAATATCGAGCTCGAAAAACTATCACGAGCCAAGCTCGAGCTTTAGAAATATAGCTCGAAACGAGCTGAGCTCGGGCTCGGCTACACCCCCTACCTTTTTTAGAGGATAATCATGTGTAGAATTTTGTTTCATCAAATTTGTAATTGTTTGATCACATCTTTTCATGTTTCATGAGCGTCTCAACAGTTTCCAAAAGTTTTCACAAATTGACAGATGTTGCTGTTTTGGCCAAAAAACAAATTTTATAGATTTAAGTTGAAAAATTTTCTGACATTTGAAAGTCATGTATGTATGTGAGGCCTGATTATAGCAAGATGTATTTGTCATCTTTTATACATCTTATACAAACTGCTAAAAGTTATCTTCCATTCATGATCATAATTTAGTGAAAGTAATTTTATAGTCACAGCCTCTGAAAAAGATATGATTTTCTACACAATATCATTGTATAAAAACTTGAGATGATGATGTTGCCACCGTAATGCCGTCTAGGGATTATAAATTTGATTTTATACAAATTTATAGTCACTCAACCGAAAATTTTATTTTTCAATCATTTGATTTTCATATTATTGTATCCCTTGTTTACAAAAGTCATGTATTACTACAACAAAGTTTAGGTATGCAGCATATAAAGCACATCAGGTTTGAAGCTGGATTATCTAACTACAAATTTAAAACCTTTTTTTGTAACTACAAATATAAAAAAAAGTACTTTTATTTGAAATTAGTCAACATAGTAAGCTGGTTATTTAAAAAAAAGCCATTATGCTCAAATTACCTTCCTTTATTAGTTGATAAAAAAGTATCTATGGACTTTAGTTTGAACTTGGAAAGAGTCTGAAAGTACCACCTCATTTTGCTTTTTCCTACAAAGGGTAGTTTGTTTGATAAAACGAAAGCAATAATGCTAGATAGAGTTTATATCATGTAACGGAAGTTGCAAATTGTTGTGGATTTAACCATTTTAATCCAACTGTTTACCTTCTTTCTTCTACATTATTCTTTGTAGATCCACTACATGTTTCTTTCCATGATGAAGAATGGGGAGTTCCAGTTTATGAAGATAGTAAATTATTTGAGCTACTTGTTTTGTCAATAGCATCTGCAGAACTCACTTGGCCAGAAATCCTGTATAAAAGAGAGAAATTCAGGTAAAATCACAAACTACTCTTGACTGTATTCAAACTGCTGCCAAATGCTAAAACGAAATTAATTACTTTTTATTGCAGAAAACTTCTTGAAAGTTTTAATCCATCATCCATTGCTAAGTTCCCTGAGGACAGGTTATTGTCAGCCAAGCAAAATGGTAGCCTGTTACTTTCAGAACAAAAACTGCGCGCCATCGTGGGGAATGCCATTGGATTGCTTAAGGTACTAGTATTATGAAATTGTCTGTTAACAAACTGGGTCATGACACTCCGGCCCGGGCTCGATTGGGTTGGTTTGAAATCGACCCAGTTTACTTTGGATGCAAATGGGTTGGGCCATGATTGCCCATGGATGGGATACTTCCTCTTCAGCCTTTTGGGTTTCATAGGCTTATGTTACAGATCAAACCATCAGAATTCCTTTTGTTTATTCACCAAGTCAACTTAGCAAGAAGTTTGACTAAATGATGTCATATAAGATATTCTTGTCATATTTTGCAGATTCAGCAAGAGTTTGGTTCTTTCAGCAATTACTGCTGGCGCTTTCTAAACAAGAAGCCAATAAATAATAGATTTCGCTATGCACGTCAAGTACCAGCTAAAACACCAAAGTCAGAACTCATAAGCAAAGATTTGATGAAAAGAGGCTTTCGTTGTGTGGGTCCCACCGTCATCTATTCATTCATGCAAATCTCGGGTATGGTTAATGATCATCTTATATCATGTTTTAGACACGCCGAGTGCAATAACATGGTTAAAAAGGTTCTAAAACCCGTGGCTAAAGAAACAATACGAGAAACTCTCAATATAGATAACACTAAACAGTAAACATTCCCATGAGTGAATGAATTGTTTGATTCAAGATTATCAAGGGCTAACATAGCTTATCTAACTGCTGGTAAATCTTGTTGTATTATGTGCTATTTAACATAATTAAGAATGTTCATATTAGAGAATATAGGTGTGTTTTGTTGGTTTCTTTGTGTAATCATATTCTTCACAATGTAATGTTTTGGCTTGTGTTTATATTTTGAATTCTTAAGAAGGTTCTTTGGTTTATTGCATTATTTGTGGTTGGACACATAAGACATGCTCGGCTGTTTTGCCTGATTAGGCAACATGTTTGTGTCTCATGTGATGTGGACATTAGGGTCTCTCTCTCACTATTATATATATATATATATAGTGTGTGTGTATATATAATGTTAGTTGGGGCATATATTGCAGGGAATGTTTTGGTCCCAGAAACATGCCATGTTACTTTTGGTAAATGCAGACACGATGGCCAAGTGTAGTGTAGTATTATACTATTATTAAGGGATGAAATGTTAATGTTATGTTATAGTTGTGTCATATAGCTACAAGTCATTATTATACCGTTTATAATCGGTTATTGGCCTTTATGTTCGATATCGATAACCATCTATCGGACAAGCTACAATGAGGTTATATTCATATAATCGTATGATACTCCTTTCTTGAGGGTCGTAGGCAAGTGAGGTTGCCTTGTCAATGGGCTCGGCAAAGTCAAACTGTATAGGTGAATTGAGTGTTGATCCTATATTAACTAGAATGGCAAAAGCACCCTGACCCGAAGAGAAAACCCTAAATATTCGGGATTGGTTAATGGGATGGGTATTTAGGTATGGGGCCATGTACATGATTAATTTTATAAAAAAATTCATGGGTTTAGCATGGGTATGCAGAGGTGCACATTCAAACAATATTCAGATTTGAAACAGATCCAGAAACCGGTTTGGGTAAAATCGGTCCCAATCTGATCCGCAGTTTGAAATCGGTTTGTAATACTTCCATTTAAATCGGTTAAAACTAATTTGATCCGATCCAAAACCGGTTTCAAAACCTTGGAAACCAGTTTCTAATCCGATTCGGTATGGCCCGATCTGGTTTTGACTTGCTTTGATATGAACCTGTTTCTAAATCGATTCGGTTTGGCCCAAAAACTGGTTTTGTTCTATTACTCGAACCCGTTTACCTGCATGAAATTCAAATATATCAATATATTATATACTCTTACAGTATAAAAAAATAGTATGTTGAAGTTGTTAAAAACTTTAAATTATTCAGATTACGGAGTTGTTAGAAGTGTACTTGATTATTTATATTTCAAGTCGGTTTTGTATGTGACTTTAAGACCGGATTTCGGGTAATAGGTATTTCAACTTGTAACTTTTAACCACATAAGCCCATAAAGGGTATACATGATACCCACGTGTGTGAACCCAACGGACATGTGACACAAATTTATAACCGAGTATTGGACTAGGATTTACCAATGCTCATCTCATCCCCAGCCCATTGTCATTCCTAACATTAATGATTCGTCTTAAATCTTTTGAAAATTTTAGTTACATATACATACAAACTAACAATTGAATCAAAAGCTGAAAGAGATCAAACTATTGAAACTTTGACAAGAAAACAAGAACACAACATCCATTGATTCTTTTTGATCAAACTGTTGAAAAGATCCCGTCTTTCTCACAGATGTAACATGGGTCTGCAATCTCTGGATCAAACATCAAATGAAATCTCATAATTTCTACTAGTTTAATGTGCATCTTCAAGAGAACTCACTGGTATGCTAACCTCTAAATCTTTATAAAAATGTCAGATGACAATAACTTATAAAACACACATTACATTTTAGCATTCCCACTTCCAAGAGTAAGCTCAAGATCATCCAAACCAACATCATGAATCCTCTCCCCTTCCCACGCCTTCACTCCTCCGTTCTCAAACTCAAACTCCATCCCTTTCCCCTTATCAGAACCTGCATCTCTGGCTGCAGCCACTGGAGCCATGGGTTTCACCAGGTTAAACGTTGGTGAGTTAGGGTTCGACAGCATAGGCTCATAGTTCTTGAACCTCACCCACTGGCACGAGTCAATGGTGGAGCAATCAGATTCATCACACTCAGGGATAGTTGCAGGTGTGAACCGTTGGTACCTCGTAGGGCTTGTAGGTGCAGAAGAAGCTAAAAATGGCAAATTGAACGAGGAAATCGATTGTTTAGTAAACGATTCCCAGTTGAAATTGTTGGGTTTGGGGAACTTCGAAGTCGGGGATGAGAGTGGCGGGGTCACCGGGGCACTGTTTGAGATACGCAAAGGCGGGAGTGATGATGGAATGGCTTTATGAAGGTACCCGAACGGGCTACTGTTCATGTTCAGGTTGGCCATATCTAGGTTGGACGGGCTAGGGAAAGACGAGGAGGACGGGCTGCATTGATACGATGGGATCGGGCTTTGCGAAGAACATGGTGTTGTGGTGGTTGATGTAGTGCCAGTTTCAATAGAAGGCAGTGGTGGCCTGGAACCCTGTGATTCAAACCAGACTCAAATGTTATAAAAACTTGATTGCATATTTACATAAGCCAAACCTTTAAACCCTAGATCATGCACTAATTTGGGGGATTTAAGGCAACAATTCAGAACCTTAAATCATCAATTCCTGCACAAATTTTCGATTATATAAACCAATCTGACGCAAAATCAAGTCAGATCTACATCCGGAAACCCTAAATCCACAATCAAATAGAAAATCAAATTTCAATTGCACAGGAAACCAGTGGCAATAACTCTAGGGTTTACTTAACTGAACTGAAAATGTATACCTTACGAAAAGTGGTGCCATCAGGAAGAACAACCCAACCAGCTTCTTTACAAAGTGCTTTCAACACCTCATTGTTATCACAATGTTTTGGCAAATTGTAGTTCCCCTGAGCTCTCAATCCGTTATATATATTCGCCGCAATCGCTCTCCTCCGCCTCTCTCTCCTCCGGTTATTCTCCTTCTCTCTCCACGACGGCTTCCTCCTCCCTACTCCTTCCCCCGCCGCCGCCGTCGCCGTAGCTGGTGATGATCCTCCTTCCCGCATCATCTCCATCTCTCTCGTTCTCTCTCTAACACAAGCCCTAGCTCAAACACACACACACACACCCACCCTCTATCTCTCTCTCTACACTTGTATTAATATATGTGTGTTTGTAAGCATGAAGGAGTGAGTTATGGTGCTAAGTGTGTGCATTACACACAGTGGTCACAGGTAATTAGCTTCTCCCCAACCTCTTAACTATCTGGAATGATCTCTCTGTTTTCGTTTTCTTTTTCTTTTTCTTTGTGTGTGTGAATTGGTGTGTTCTTATTCGAGAGAGAGAGAGAGAGAGAGAGGGGTGGGGTAAAAGTACTGAAAGTGGGCGGGACTCATGTGTATAGGGAACACGACGACTACCATGTGTATGCAATCATTTCAAACTAAGCTGGCCCTTGGATGCGTCCTAGCGGGCTAGTCATCAATGTGCGTTGTGTTGGAAGGTGTGAACTGTCGCATATGATTATTTTCCCCGTCTTGTGTTTTTTCATGTTTAACCATGATTCATACGGCTTAAAATTAAACATTTAACACCATTTTCATCCATCATAACCATAATCATGATTCGTTATTCATATTAATTTATTATAGTTTATTAATTAAAATTTATATTTCAAAAAAATAGAAGATAAATTTGATACCTAAATATAATCAGTTAATTATTATTCTTTTTTTTAAAATTAACTTAATTATTATTCTTTCACCAATTTGTATGTAAACTTAATATAATTTTTTTAAATTAAGATAAATCTACAAATTTATATCAGTTAATTATTATTCTTTTTTTTAAATTAAGATAAATCTACCAATTTGTATATAAACTTAATATAATTTTTTTAAATTAAGTTAATTATTATTCATTTTTTAATTTAAGTTAACTATTTTTTTAAATGTGTAATTAAATATCAAAATAAAATTAATAACAATAAAAATTTCATAAACAAATAAATTAATTAATTAATTAATTTATAACTACATATTTAGCAGGTTTTGCTACCCAATCTTTATAAAGCTTTTGACATGATTTAAATACGTTTTCCACTCAGCTGCGTCTCTTTCACTCCTTAGTATCCATAAGTTGTGTGTGAAACCTATTGGAAACTCTCCTTGTATTTCTACCATTACATAATGATTTTTATTCACCAGTGCAATTATGATTATCTTTTTATCTGGGAACTGGTCAGTGCCTCTCCAAAGCGAAAACAATGTCAAACTGTTATTACCTT
Organism: Smallanthus sonchifolius; assembly: GCA_023525975.1. Taxonomy (NCBI): domain Eukaryota; kingdom Viridiplantae; phylum Streptophyta; class Magnoliopsida; order Asterales; family Asteraceae; genus Smallanthus; species Smallanthus sonchifolius. Next base: position 83,671,535 of record CM042032.1, on the reverse strand, counting down.
CTTTAGATATGACATTAAAAATTACGTTAAACCTGTTCGCAATCAAAAACCCCGTCTCTGGCATAATCATCCAGTATTTTTGTGGCGCAAAACTAAGCCCCGGCCACTCTAAGGATGAAAACACCTCATTGTAATCGTCCTGAAAAGCCTTTCTGTAATATGTTTCAAACTGCACCATCTCATCAATTAGTAGCCTCCATATTGATAGCCAGTCATCTTCACCGTACATGAGAGCAGAAGCTGTCGCCCAAAACCCACAATTTCCATCACCTAACACATCTTTTATATCTTTCACATACGGTTGAAAGACTGTTGGAATTTCATCAATATATTTGTGATAGTCTTGTGATTTTTTATTATTAACATTGTGGGTCAACCCCAGAAAATCGTATACAGGCGGACTTGAAGGGCCGGCGCCTGAAGGGTTGGTTAAATAAGTTTGTTCGCCACTATATTCGTTCAACCCAAAGAAATCATATCATGTCGTACCTGAAGCGTTTGTGAAATAATTTTGTTCGGCAGTATTCTCGTTCAATCCGAATAAATCATATGACAGTGCGGTTGAAGGGTTGGAGAAATAACTTGCCCGGCGACATCTTGATTCATTAAAGGACTTTATTCACTAGGCACCTGGTAGTTCACGTATGCACTGTTGTAACCAGGATGATCATCATAGTTCCTGTGTGAACCTTGTGTAGCAGTCTCTGGTTACCTGAAAGTATCCTGGTTCATGAATGGACTCGGTTCACCGGGCATTTGGTAGTTCATGTAGTTACTGTTGTAACAGGGATAAGCGTTATAGTTCCTGAATGAAGTTTGTGTTTGATGCTCTTGTGAGTGCACGAACGAACTGTGTCTTGGAGGCTCTTGGCCGTAATCACGTTCTTGGGAGGTCACATATGAACCGTGCCGCGGAGGCTTATGGGAGTAGCTTCGCCAAAGGGGAGGTTTAGCTGTTGCAAGGTCCGCTTTTTTGTTGTTTAGATTTTGTACTTGGCCTTCCATGAGCTTTTGTTTACACTGCGAGCTCATCATAAGTCATGCTGCTAGGATCCCATATAGCTTTTATCTTTTGTAGCCAGCTCTTTTTCGCTACTGCACTTTTTTCTTTGTTGTAAGCCTCTTTAAACGCATGTAGTTGTTCACGAAAGTCAGTATCTGGATCATTGGGTTTATTTGATTCATGTTGGTTCAACAGTGCCGGTTCTAAATCAAGCTTCTTCCAAAAGACATGTATCGAATGCAATGGAATCGATACACCTGCATCGACATATTGACAGATTTCACATGCACATGGTTAGCCGAAGCAAAGGTAGGTGATACCTGTTGGTCTTGTACGTGGGATCTAAAATGAGCACATGGGGGAATGCACGCTACATCTTCATTGAAATTGGATTTATGAAGAATAAATCTTGTACTTGATGGAATCGGATTCTATACGAATATGATAGGTGTCACACCCCAACCGGGCGGCGGAACACGTCGGAGTATGACCCGAGTTGTGACCAGATTGCTCGTAGCACTTGGAACTATTAAAATTTCATAATTTTATTCAATAATATTAAAAGTGCCTCAAAGGCTACAAATAGTTCAAATAAACAAGACAAAACATAGTTCCAAACAAGATAAAATCAGATTTCAAATTTCTAAGTCCAAGCCTAAGTGTTGAACATAAATCAAGCGTTGCTTGAACTTGGTGCACCTGAAACATGTTTAAAATAAGAGTTATCAACAAAATGAATTGTTGGTGAGCAATCATGGTAGATATAGATATAGTAGTTTAGATAAAGTACAAATTCCATGCTAAGACAAGTAATACATTATAGTCTTATTGTATATACACACAGTCCAAATTAAACCTTCCTTTTAAGATTTATCCAATTCAGATTGTCCAACATATAGTTAACAGTTTTTCAGTTTCAGAATTCATTACATGCATCCTAGATCAAAGAAATGCATGGGGTAGCTAACCCACATGGTACCACTAATTCCATTCATAGGCTGTCGAAACAGTTAATAATATGAACTAGTGTAATCAACAAATAAGCCACATAATGCAATTAAACAAGTCTAACATAAGGGAATTTGTTTCAAGTTGTGAGATTTGTCAATAGTGTAAGTGTAATTATATAGGAACATGTTTCACCCCAAAAGTGATAAAATGTATAAAGAGGGGCATGAAAACTCACATGGTTTGTAAGTAGTTTCCGAGCTAAGTTTGATCCAAAGATATAATCCAAAGTAGGTCACAATTAACCTATTATAGTTGTAGTTTAGTCATTTAGTTTAAAGGAATAAGCTGAGGTTTGTTCGTGTTCTCGAATTTGGGAAATTAGGATTTTGGAAAGTTTAAGGTTTGAAAAGTAATTTGGTTATAGTTTAAGGTATGTAATTAAGATGTAAGTATTACTAAATTATTATGTTTAGTAATTTAAATATGTTTTAAGTAATTAATTATTTAATTACTCATTTAAAAATTTAATTAATAAATCCTTTTATTAACTAAATAGTGAAAAAAAAAAAATATAATTTAGATATAAATCATATGAATATTTTCTGTTAAATAGTGAATTTTTATAAAATTCATTTATTTTTAGTTTAATTAAATCAATAAATCTATTGATTTAATTACAAGTTAAATTTGTGAAAATTAGTAAAAATGTCTAAAAGTTCCAAAAACTTAATATTTCGTTAAGAATATATAAATTAAGTTTCTTTAATTTTTGTAGGATTTTTGGAATAAGTTTGCTAATATTAAATAAATAATCCAAGTTTTAAAATTAGACTTTTAAATAAATAATTTTATAAACTCAGAAAGTTTTCTGTTTTTATTTTATAAAACAGTAGAGAATTTTATTACAAAAATTTGGACTATTTATTTGTAATTTTCTGATAAAGTATGAATTGGTTATGAATGAAATAGGTGTTTTTAAAAAAAGATTTTAAAAATAAAATGGTTAGTGGGACTCGAACCCGGGTGGGTTCGGTATTGGCCAAAGGAACAAACCACTGGGCCAGTGGTCCAGTAGTTGTCATAGACTTAGTCCGAAATGTATTAAACGAGTATGGTAATGAATCCGGGTTCAGGGATGCATAAAAAGGGAAAAAGGTGCGGGGCTGGTTTCGAACCCGCGACCTCGTTCCTACGCTACATGCGTCTTAACCATTGGATCTGGGCAAATGCCTTGACAATGGTCTGATGCATTTTCTTTTTATCATCCAACCCGAACTCATCTTCTTCCCCAAAACAGCCGGCCCCAACCCTAACCCAAATTCAGTCCGATTGGTTCTCGTTTAGCCACGAGACCATAGGGCTTTTACTCCTTAGATCAAAACGAGTCTAGTGGTATAACTCTTACCTGTAATGGTTGTGAATCAAAGGAGAACGACAGGGGGAAAAGGTTCGGCGATTCTTGAACCCAACGAGGCTTTGGGGACGTACAGGGACATGTTTGGGTGTTCAGAAAGTTTGTAAAAGATGTCGCGAAGGTGTATTACGGAGGTATATGTCCCAATTTCATTTGAAACGCACGATTTGATTTGCACTTGATTGAAACGGTTAGGGGAAAGGTTTTATGAGTTAATGTGCTTGATTTCGATTTAATTGGTTCGTTATAATCATTAGAAATGAGTCGGTTAACGTTTATACACGATTATTAGGCATTAACAGCCTTGAATTCGACGGTTTTGAAAACGATTTGGTGTGGTTTTGGCCCTGTTGACTTTTCGAAGTCAAACAGCGGGTTTGGGGGTTCAAAACTCAAAGGTTCAAATTGAGAGGGTCCAAAGTTTTCAAAGGGTTCAATGGGTCAAGGGGTTTAACTAATTTACTAAAAAAAATGATATAAAAAGACATATTTTTTTTTTATAAAACTTTATTTTAAAAATATTTATTTAATTAAACTTTATTTGATTTATTAAGGAATAAATCTTATTATTTCTTAAAAATTCATAATAATTTTATAAAAATCATTTTAATTTATATAATTTGTGTTTTAATTGAATAAAACACAATTAAGATTTTCCAAATTAAATAAGTACAATTTTTGTTTACACTTGGATAATTTATGAGATTTATTTTATATAGTTTAGGGACTTTATTCAAATACCATGAATATTAGCCCTAAAACATAGTTTGAGTATGGTTTTTAGCCACATAGTTTAAGAAATTCATTTAAGAATTTTCACATACTATTAAATATGGATAATTAGGGTTTACAATAAATGCCAAATGGCCGGAAATTGTAAACGGAAAAGTACAGATATTACAATAGGCGTAGTCACCCGCATGTAAATATTTCAACATTGATTGCATAGGGGTTCGTCTGACTCTTTCGGCCTTACGTATTTTTTGCTGTGCATCATATACGGTTTGTTTAGTGGAGACATTTTGATCGTCATTTTTCTTTAATTGAGTAAGAATATCTTGTGGAAGCATATTCTTTATTGTCATGTCCTCCACCAAATCAAACTTTTTTTTGGACAACATTCTTGCAAAAGCATGCCCCTCCAAAAATATAGCTGGATCATGATTTTGTTCATCACATTTAACTTCAATTTTCCAACCTGAACTTGTTGTTGGCCAAGCATGATTATATTTTGCTATAAGTTGAAACGAACATCCAATTTTCTTTGTACATGAATGTGTTGTCGACTGTAATGCTGACTTGTATTCACCACCACGATCACACATAAGATAAGCCTTGTTGATGAAGTTGTCAACAGTCTTCTTCGTTCTTTGTTTGACAACGATGTATCCAAGATTGTGTGCTATAGTTTGCACCCACTCCGTCAGCTCCTCAAGAGTCCCGAACACCCGGTCATTATAAAATGGTGACATTGTGTTCGGTTGTGCAGTGATATTTCAAACTGTTGTGTTAGAAGAGAGATGGATGTGACATATTTGTGTGTCTGTGTGTATAGAGAGAAAGAGAGATGGATGTCAAAATTACAAGCATGAACCGAGTTAATATTTGACAACATTGAGGCCTGGTCCCACTTGTAATCAATCATACAATTGACAAGATTTCAGTTGTCTTCTATCCAAACAATTCACCTTTTTAATCATTCATACAATTAACAAAAAATTATATTGGTGGAAACGAATGTTGGTGGATCACGTGAGGAATAGGTCTAATAATAATGTTTATTTTGCAGTGATACCTTACAAGTTTGACCACTGTATTGTGAAAATGAAAACAAAAATAATAAATGTTTAATTTTAATAAATATTATTTTGTTTTTGTTTTCGTTTAATGACTTTCGTTCATTGACTTTTTTTTAAAATACGGAGTGCGTAAGGGTTTTTAGTTTTTTTATCAACGTTCCGATATATATATATATATATATATATATATTTTAAAACGGGGTTGTATTTAAAATCGAGTTTTTCTTTTCGTTGCCTACCGTTGTGATACCGTGACGAGTATAACCATCTAGTTTGATTTAATTTTATGTTTCTTTTTTATTAACATTATTTTTATCGTTGCACATACTCTTTCATTTAAATTTTATTAACAATAGGGGCGATACCCGCGCGGAGCGCGAGTATAACCATATAGTTTGATTTAATTAGCTATTAAAATTTACCTCTGAAATAATACAATTTTAAAATAAAGTATTAGATGTATTACGTATTCCTTTTTAAAAAAAGTTGTATTATGTATAGATGGATGGTACTATACTCTAATCTACTTTTTGTCGGTTAATTATTTTAGATACTCGTTAAAATAAAAGATAAAATAATTTGGATAAATAGAGATTTTGTATTTGATGCAAAAAGTTTATAAAAAATAGGTGCTTTTTGTTAGATGATATTGTGTAACTTTTTATTAAAAAGTTTATTAGAAAAGTTTATTAAAAAAAGATTATTAGAAAAGTTTATTAGAAAGATTAATGGTCATTCAAAATTAGTTGATGGTGACATGCAGCACCGCTTTTTATGTTTAATATTTATTAAAGTGACACAAAATTTTACGTAGCTTTTTATTAAAGTGGTGTATATAGCTTTAGTGGTTTATTAATCTCATCACCCTTTCCAAATACACAAGGGTATGCATATGCTTGAGAGCTTTGTTTAAAACAATAAGACATCAAAATCATGTAAATAGTTTTATTAATAATATATAATTTTTTTTTTCTTTTGTTATATTTATATTTGATTAGTACTATGTATAACTGTTTACGTGGTTCTATGTTTATCCAACGTTCTTCTACACTTGTATTTAACTTAATTTATAATCAATATTTTAGTATTTGTATTTTGAAAACGTATATTTTAATACTCAATTTAGTTGTTATCTTTTTTGAAAATTAAATGAAAAAAATTAATTGTTGGTGCTTATGTGTGGGCACACATTGTGTGTCATTTCTTATTTTGATGATAATAAAAATATGAGTATGTAATATAAGTTCTAAATATAATTATTTATATGTTTGTATCTTACATTTTATGGCATCACCAAGAACGTACAAAATATATGAAGAATATCAAGAAAATGGATAGAAGGTGTATAGTCGATACACAATTCGACTGTGGATCTGTTGTGTCAAAACTGGTCAACTTAGACTGATTATCCTTAACATATTTCACAACTTTCAATCTTTGGTTTAAAGTATTTCAAGATTTATGGTTTTCAAGCCAGTTATCCTTAACCAAACACTCATACATAAAATTTAACCCATTTTTTTAGTCTTATACTCAATGAGAAATGAGACAGGTATTCTGGCATTATGGGATTAGTGTAATTTTTTTTTATAGGTTTGGGACAGGGATTGGGTTAGGTGATACATTTATGATTACAAGAACCGTTTACCCGAGTATATTAATATATTATATATTTTAAATATATAATAAACAATATATTTAAATTGTTAAAAACTAGCAATTATTAAAGTTATAGAATTGTTCGAAGTGTAGTTTAATATTTAATATTTTAAGTCGGTTGTTAAGGTGAACTTAATATGAAATTTCACATAACAGACATCCAGTGAGTAGTTTTTAACTACATAAGATCATAAACGAGTATAACCAATATCTATGAACATATTCGTGTACCGATACTAAGTAACAGGTATCCGACAAGTATGAGACCGAATATATGACAAGATTTTATAAAGAAATATTAACAAAATCCGTTCGACACCTGACCTTGATCAAACACCACCAAAAACTATTTTAGAATGTTCATAAAAGTTAGAGTAAACTGCCATTTTCGTCCCTGTGGTTTGGTCAAAATTGCCACTTTCATCCAATAGTTTGTTTTTTTGTATCTGGGTCCTCATGGTTTTAAAATATTGCCATTTTCATCCTCGTGGTTTTAAAATATTGCCACTTTCATCCAGTCAGCTAACACCGTCCGTTTTTCTCAGTTAAATGAGGGGTATTTCAGTCCTTTTACTTATTTGTTTTATTTTTTCATCTTTTTTACTCTCACTTTTTAATCATCCCCAATTTAACCTCTAATTTAATCATCCACCTGCTGGCCTTCTTCCTCTTTTCCTGACCAGTTTCCGACGAGCACCACTGGAACACCTCCGTCGCTTGTTTCTATGATTAAAAAGTGAGAGTAAAAAAGATGAAGAAATAAAACAAATATGTAAAAGGACTGAAATACCCCTCATTTAATTGAGAAAAACGGACGGTGTTAGCTGACTGGATGAAAGTGGCAATATTTTAAAACCACGAGGATGAAAATGGCAATATTTTAAAACCACGAGGACCCAGATACAAAAAAACAAACTATTGGATGAAAGTGGCAATTTTGACCAAACCACAGGGACGAAAATGGCAGTTTACTCTAAAAGTTATTTATGAAAATAGCACAATACTTTGACCGTGTTAGTTTGTTATTTGATTTGATTACATTATGTGTGAATTATTTATTTGTGGGGACACAGGATTGTTAAAAGTAATGAAGCAATAATGCCTCCTCTGACACACACTGTGTGCTGTAGTTCAAATGTTCAATCGCAAATCAATTCCTTTTTCTTTTTTTTAATAATGTTGTATTTTGTATTTTTCATACAAATTCTTTACCACATGAAAAACATTTTTTTTTAAAATGGATTTATTATTCACACTTATTCTTTTAACTCAGGTAATACTGCTTGTTAGACTCTCTGTAGTTCTGGCGTGAGAATGGGTGGCATGAGCCACATCACACTTTCACGCCCCGTAACACCGTCCCCAGGCGTGAAAGTGGCGTGAAGGGGGGGGGGGGGGGGGGCGTGGGGCATTTCACGGGCGGATCTCGGTTGAATTTGTGAGACCAAGTCAAACTAGCCGTTAATATAAAAAAAATTAATTATTTTATTTTTACTATATATATAAAATAAAAATATTTTTGTAACTTTTGACGGAGCATTACGCGACAGGGATACACATCTAAGCCTACGAGGTGATTTGACGGAGCATATTTGGACTAATCGTACGAGTGGCGATTGATTTTTTGTATTTTAATATGTTTGTTTTTTAATTAAATAAATGTATATTTTGTTATCTTTATATTTTAAATAAATTTATTTGTATTTTAGTTAAATGATTAGTTAATGATTAAAAATTAAATGCGGGGCGTGAAACCACTACGCACCTTAGTGATTATAGACAGTGAAAACCCCTGTGCTGATGTGGCGCTGACGTGAAGGGGCGTGAAACCACTACGGATAGCCTTATAGGGGCATCTCTATTGTTTGGTCTAGAACTCTAGACTTCTAATATTTATGTAACTTTTTTCTTTATTTCATCTGTGTTAATTATTCTCAAAATTTAGCATACTATATATACACACATACTCACACACGCACATTATCGTGCAGCAAAATATAATCGTTCTAGTGCGACAAGTCTGCTTGAGGTTATGCTCTTCAGCAATTATGGTTATATTGTAATAAGAATAATTAAGTTTATTACAAAAAAAAACCCCAAATTTTAAGATTCGTTTTAGGCTTAAAAAAGATTGAACCAACCAACAGGATAAGATGAAACACAACTTGTGCAGTTCGAATAGCCTTCAAGGGGTTAAGACATGATACCAAGTCTCAAATTATAGATTGGTATATGACTTAGATGAGAGCATGAAACAACAGTAGATTCTTCATCTTCCCAGAAACACATAGTATTACAAGACAAGTGACCCAAAATAATGGGATCCAACAAAGGTACACTTAAAGAACATACAAACACATCATTTTGTACCCAATTTGCAAAAAGACCCTTGGGGATACAGTTTTGGATCAAGACATTTTTCACACACTTATGCCAACCATAAACACACCATCATCCCACCTTATTGCTGCCTCTATATGCACCTGGTGAAGAATGTCTGACCCACATAGCCACCCGCCATTGCTCTCCTCACATTCGACTCAAACATTTTTGGGTTGTCTCTCAACACTGCAGCTGCTTCTCGGTTGAGTGGATCCTCATGGTTCGGCTCCTGCAAGAGAAGAAAGAAAAAAAAAAAGATCGACACAAATTCACAAAGAAATACGAAGACAATTTTACAGATTATATATAGGTGTGTAAACGAGTCAAGCCACTCGTGAGCTACTCGAGATCGGCTCACTAAAAGCTTGAATCGAGCCGAGCTTAAACGAGTCATTTAATAAACGAGCTCAAGCCTAAACGAGCATGTTATTTATATAAATTTTATTTTATATATTAAATATATATTTACATAACTATTATTATTTATAAATTATGATAAAAATAATTAAATAATATATATGTATATATATATTATGTCATATACAAAAAATATAATTATAAATATATAAACAATAATTAATAAATAATAAACGGGTGGACCCTGAGCTGACCTCCAACTTGAAAAACTACTCACGAGCCGAGCTCTCTTACGCTAAACGAGATGAGCTTGAGCTTAGGCGAACTCAAGCTTGGCTCGTTTACACCCCAAATTATACAGAGTTTACCGTGAATAGATGATACAAGCCATAAATTATGGTGTTTATGTTTAGGACAGGTTTCCAGTCTTCACGAAGAATGTTAAGGCACACGTTTCCATCCAAATCGATGTTGGGATGGTATACCTAGAAATAGCATAATTTATTATATATAAGTTGAATTACCAAAAAGATCAAGAAAATCAATGGTTATAAAGTTTCTTATTTTTTTACCTTTGTTTTGCATTTGACCTTTGGTGCCTCGTGAGGATAGATGGATGAAATCTGGAAGGTAAATGTAAAGGTGCCACCTCTGGAAGTATATAGTACGTTGGATAAAAGTAAGTTACGTTTTATAAATCATAAACAAATAAGACGTGTAATTCTTGTTACAATAGCAAACAACTGTAACCAAATGAACGAAAACTGAAAACAAACTGTAACTAGGTTCAAAAGAGTTTTTAACAGGTCAAAAGAGAACAAGAAACACGATTTAGAAAACTTAAACGAATTAAAAGAAATAAAACAGCAGTTGAGGCTTTCTAACCACAGAGAAAACTGAAAGGATATACTCACAAATAGTATCCATCATCGGGGCGAATAGATACTTCAAAGTTCATGAGATCATCTTTCCCATTTGGGAAAGATATGCTGCACGTCTTGGGTAGGTTCAGTTCACTTATATCTACAAGTAAAAACATAACACAGAAAGTTAAAAAAAAGCATATGTTTAGATTTTTGATATGGAATTGTTGTCTGATTATTGCACCTAGCAGTCACAATAATCATATTTGATACACCTTCAAACAGCAGAAGCATACCCAAACACCATCTTGTACAATCAATTTTATTACGACTGATTATCTTATTCAGTCGATATTAAATTATCACTTTCAAAATGCACATCCAAAGACCCCAAAACATAATTTTTTTTCCTGTGCCAATTCTGTTTTAAGAGACTACTTTCCATAGGAGTAGGCACAGATTGAATTAATATAACAAACTGCAAAACTAATGTTCAAATGACACACAAAGGCTCAAAAACTATACTAAAATGTTGATCTTCCAAATGAAAACTCAATAGGACCAATAACTCTTTACAGCATTGCAACAAGAAGCTAAAATTTCTTTAGAAAACAGTAAATATTGCCCTAAAACCCTAATTGTGATTTAAAGTTCTAACACTCTTAACTAGGACTAGCTAAATAATGTAATCAACCTTTGTGAAGACGCAATTCGCCTGCACTTTGCTTCTTAACCGGAGGCTTCCCGTTAGAATTTTCTGCAAGTTCCCGCTGTTTCTCCTTGACTTTGAACAATTTAATCATTTTAGCTACTGTAAAACAACAAACTAAAATCAATTCACATTCATAACACATTAATATTTATATATAATTACTTTAAAGAACATAACTTATAACTAATAAACAACTAAACATTAAGAAGGAAGGGTGACTTGGTTAGATTAGGGTATCTCTTTGCCATGTGCACTGTTGGGGCTCAGGTGACAAACAATTGCACCTGAAAAATGCTACTAATTGAATATAAATTATACAAAATTGCAGAAATTCACTACCGATCTCAAAATTTCTACACTCAACTATCAATTTGTCAAAATTAGGGCACCAAATCAGCAAGCGGAACATCTAAAAGCAAATATTAATCGAGTAAAAAGCAACAAACAGAAATCAGCTCACGATTAGTCAGAATCAGAAGCTACGCTACCTATCGCGATCTGATTGAAGAACACGGAAATTACGATTTTTAATCTATGATTATATGCATATATAAGTGATTCGTATGTATAAAGGAAGATAACCTGTTGGATGAAAAGCCTCGTAGAAGGATAGGATGGAAGATATTGGGGATTAGGGTTCTTATCGAAACAGATGGTGAGAGAATCTAATCTACACGAAATGAAGCTGAATGGAAGTCTTTGGCTTGATTGATTTCACCCTCACCCCGAATATATTCTTCAACTCAAATATTTGTTCATAAAATAGATTAAACTAGAATTGTTGTAACGCGTTAAACAAAAAACTAAAGTAATAGAATAATGAAACCGTTAAATAGATTATCATTTACGAAATAAATAAACGTACTCGAAACTTTATATAAAAAAAGGAAAACGCGTTGAAACGAAATACCTAGTAATATTCCAAAAACTTTATACATTAAAACGAAACCGTAACAAATCCATTAAGAAAGTTATCTCATAAAAAATTAGAAAAAGAAAGCAAAACCGTTTAAGAAAATTAAAGAGTTAGTACGCAAGTGTACACTATCACGTGCAACTGTGTTACAATTGTACGTAATATTCCAAAAACCTTATAAAAAAAATGAAGCCGTAACAAAGTCGTTAAAAAAGTTAACGGTAAAAAATTAGAAAAAGAATGTAAAATTATTTACAAAAATAAAGAGTTAAAAGAAATTCATAACGAAGTTATACGCAAGTGGTTAGATATCTTGTACACTATCGCGCGCAACTCCGTTACAATTGTGTTTGTGTCACATCTCGTAACTTGGATGGTAAAAAAAAAGAAAAATATAACCAATGTGTAAACGATAACTTTATTAAAATTATGGGGACTGTAGTATAAATTTTTTAAAAGAAAAGTAAAAAAAAAAATAAGTAAGGACTTAAGCGTAAGATCTCATAAAAGACAAAATAACTGACATCAGGATCATGTGTTGAGCACTTTTACTCTAGAGTTAATTACACGAATGGCCCCTGTGGTATGCTCTGATTTCACTTTTGACCTATAACTTTGAAAAATTACAAGAATGATCCACAACTTTTCATTTTGTTTCATCAATGGCCCCTAGATTAAATGACAGTTAACTTTGACCATTAAACTTTTTAAAATAACTAAAATACCCTTTTAATATTAAAATAATAAAAAAAACAAAAATAAATTAAATACCAAAAAAATGGACCCAACAAAACCCATCCCTGCATCTTCTTCATCAAACACCCCCCCAACCACCAAACCCTAACATCCACCTCCACTTCTAACCACCGCTGGCCACCACCCTTGCTTGAACCGGCCGCCACATCACCATCGAAAAAACGAATCCATCACCATCGTCATACCTTCACTACACCACCATCACACCTGGTTCAGATCTGGCAATCTCTCACGTTTTTCCGGCCACCCTATCCCTCTCCCTCCCTTCCGCCGCTGACCACCTCTCTTTTGCACTACAATCCTCGTTTTTTAAAAACCCCGGTTTGGAGTTCACTCAGCGGACCACCTCGTTTTTGGAGTTGCAACCACCGAACTTTTCGGTGTGATTCTGATCGTTCAAGAACATGACCACTCTCCAAACATTAACCGTTTACAGATCTCCGATTCTAACCCGCCGGAGCTCGGGTTGTGCTTGGAGCTTAAAAATTTGTACCTGCATATGAACAAACTTACAGGACCGATCCCAAGTGAATTGGGTAAGCTTCAAAATCTCAATACCTTATTTCTATGGGGGAATTCTCTCAGAGGAGCAATCCCGTCGGAGCTTTCTGAAATCCCAAGGGAATTGGGGAAATTAACTGTTCTTGAACAACTTCATTTGTCTGAAAACTCCTTAAAGCATTAGCCATGGTCAGATTATGGTGTTGGGGAATTAGGGCATACCATGGTGAAGAGGAACTTAGGCCAGATCTTCGTTCCTGGGTTTTTTTTAGATTTAGGGGGTGTTTGGGGTTACTTGTTTGAAACTAGTTATTGACTTAATCAAAAAGTAATAAGTCATAAGTTAAAAGTAAGTAGTTTTTACTTCTCAAAAACCATTAAAAGGAGAAGAAAAAGTAAGGAAAACCAAACATACTTTTGACTTATCTCCTTTTCTAAAAAGTTAATAAGTTATAAGTAGCTTAAATAAGTCAATCCAAACACCTCCTTAAGAGTTAATATTATATGTATGTTTATTATTTTTTATTAAAGGGGTGGGCCCTAAAGAAATTTAAAAGTTTTTATTATTTTTTTGTTTTTTTATGTGTAGGGGTATTTCAGTAATCTCACTCTCACTTAACATCAAAAGTTAACGGCCATCCTTTTTGGGAGCCAATGATGAAACAAAATGAAAAGTTGTGGACCATCCTTTTAATTTCTCAAAGTTAGGGGCCAAAAGTGAAATCAGGACATACCACAGGGGCCATCGGTGTAATTAACTATGTACTCTATGAATAAGTTTTTGATGTTTGACAATCGTAAGTTACTTGTGGGTTGGCCCGCGCAAAGCGGTTGGTGTCACTGAGGCTTCTTTTGATAGCGCAATCTAACCCGATCTGTCTTAAACACTGATTATATTAGGGTATTATTATAATAATAATTATTATTATTATAAGTTTCAAACCTAGCTCACAAACTCACCAGCCGAGCCAAGCCTAGCTCGGGCTCAGCTTGTTTACAAACCAAGCAGCTCAAAGTCAGCAAGTTTACAACCTAAACGATTTCAAGCCGAGTTTTTTTAAAACAAGCTTCGAACCTCGGTTAAGTATCCAAATTTTTGCAAAAAAATATATTCATTGTTTAACCAACCTAGCAAAAAAGGATATGAAACAAATGGTTCAATTTTCTCAATTAAGGAGGGTTCTCTATTTATAGTAGTTTGCTTTATGATTAGGTTGGGTAAACCACCAATAGTTGTTTGCGTTACTATATGGGACAATTGGTCGATTAAGCAATAAAAATAAGTTTACTAAAAGTCCGATGGGTGTTCTCCTTTTATAACCACATTTCCCTTTCAAATTTTCTTAACCAGGCGACGTGAGATACTATGAAATTTCTTAGAGGGACAAAATTGTAATTTGCGAAGCGAGCTATTCATCAACACTTGTATAAAATGTAACATCTCTTTTCCTAAGTGTTTTAAAATTTTAGTAAAATTACAACTTTACCCACACTATATCAATACTATCTAATAAATAAAGGTTTTTTCATGACACGTCACGCATTCATATTAATTCTCATCATTTTTTTCCCGCCCATCTATCTTATTAAATACTCATCTATCTTTTAATAATATAATTTTAAAGAAATACTAATTATACTAATAAAACACATTTATTTTAAATTATCCCCTATTATAAGAAATTTTAAAATCTAATTATGTAACTTTTATTTTCAAGCAAATAGTAAATTAACGTGAAATTACATTAAATATTAATTAACGTATTTTCGAAACCCAATTATATATAAATTTTTACATATTTTGAATTTTGTTTCTATTCTTGGTAAATATAATACATTTTTACACCTGTAAAATATATACATAAATATTTAAAAAAAATTATATATTAATATTTTTTACCATGTGTGTATTACACGGGGTTCTAAGCTAGTGCTTTATATAGTAAGTATAGAATATAGATATCATGATGGAAGAATTATTCACTAAAATAATTTTGTTTATTTTTAAGAATATATTTCACGTTCTAGTGTGAATCTCTGATATGACATAAAAATATGATGCGACCCTAACAATGATTTTATTTGTTTCTATATTTCATGTTCTATATGTATGTTTTTGACACGATACGAAATCATAACACGAACATAACATATGAAACCTAGTTCTAAAGAATTATGTTTAACGTCGTTAAATCATAATAGATTAGTTAGTAGTTGTATTTTTTTACGTAATTAATCGATGTTTGAAATCAAAATTAAACACGGATTAGCCCATTTTTATTGGATTGTTATTTTAACTAATTTATTTAATTATTACATATTTAACATAAAAAAAATTATATCAAATGTATTATTATAAATTAATCATTACCACCATCAAAATTAATCATTTGATCAAATCCAAGTTGATGCGTAAAATTACAAGTAAAAAGTTGTAATATGTATATTGAACATTTAGTAACAAAATAATTCCAAAAATGGAAGATTAAATTTGTTATAATAATATTTTTGTGTGTTTCTTAATATATTAATTTGTATGTCAAATGGTATTGCTTTTGTTTTGATATATGTTAGTCTGTAATGTATTTAATCTTATAAAATTCACGAAACAAACGAATGCAACGCTCCTACAATCGAATGATGACGTGGCATGAGCACGATCTCTTGATGATGACATGTAGAACACCTTCCTAAGTGAATATGCTTAGACAAATTCATAATTACTTCCATTAATAACCTAGGAAAAAGAGCTTTGTTTCGAGACAAAGATAAGACATGCATAGTGGAAAGAAATAGAGGTTAGCCCAAAGAAGATATGAAGCTATCAGCCACGTCTTACTTAGGCGGGAACTCTTCGCTATATAAGAGTGCTTTTGGCCCTTTAGGTAAGGACATATTCACACAACATTATAACTCAATACTCTCAACTCTTTCTCTCAGTTATGACCATTAAAGAATAGTTAACTTATTCTCACGTCGGAGGTTGATCGCAGGAAGGGAATCTAACTGTTCTTTCGTCTTAGCAGGAACGATCTAGCTGGTCATACCAAGGAACGTCCAATCCTTCACCTGACGTATATTTGTTGTAACAATATAATAAAATTTCATTTAAAAAAAATGCAACTAATAGTTTTATTACAGTGATATTAAATTCATTATAAATAATTTTATTTTGATTAAACTGTTATTTTCGTCCCTGTGATTTGGTCACTTTTGTCAGTTTCATCCAAAAGGTTTATTTCTAACTTGGCCATCCCTGTGGTTTCAAAAACTTGTCGTTTTCATCCAAATTGTTCACCACGTCCATTTTTTAACATTAAATGAGAGGTATTTTTGTCTTTTTATATATATTTTTTATTTTATTCATTTTTAAAGCCTTATTTATTCCCCCACCTTTTAACCCTAAATCACCATCATCCTTGCAACTTTAATGGATGATACACAGTTAACCCCATCGGTGTACTTTGCTTACCGATTCGTCCCCTCATAACAATTATAGCACAAAATCATCCTCTAGTGTAACATCCAAAATTTTAAACCATTTTATAACTTTCAAAACCTACGGAAGTAGGTCCCATATACAAAACTCTTGACAAAACAACACATTTAAATAACAACAAACAACCTCAACTTAAGTTGTTTAAAAAAAACACGACTAACACCTTTAAGATAACAACAAGATGATAAACTAAAATCAATTCTAATGAATCCCAACGAGGATTCTAACTCCAACCGTTAACATCCACCAAACGAATGAGAATCCAAATAGACACGAAGTGTGACCCGAGACTAGACCGGAGCTTTCCTGCATAAAAACACCCAAACAACAACCATTAGTAATGATAGACACCCCCTAGAACCATTCACAAGTTAACACCTTAGCCTTGGCTCAAAAATGTCATTTCCACTTTTTACCGGCGCAAATCAGTGGAATTTTAGCGCAATTTGCGCTGGCTGCAGATCCGCCAGCGCAATATGCGCTGGTACCAACGCAATATGCGCTGGTACCAGCGCAATTTGCGCCCCCTGCAGGTCAACAATACCAAATTTCAAATTCCTCATGTCGAGGCACCCCAAATTCATATATTATGGGTTTCGTAGTTCATTTTCTAGCCCGAGAAATACTTATTTGAAGTTTTTTGGCTTTTTCCGACAACATGTAATGACACCTTACATGTCAAATCCCGACCCGTTTGCATGTTTAAACTATTTAACAATTATAAACTTATATTTTAACCACATATAAGTTTACCCACATATACTAACATCAAATGCTTAGTAATTCACCCTAAAACCAGACAATACGCCTTTGTAAGGTTCCAAAGACCTCAAACACCATATCATAATTGTGTGGTTCTTTGACCACAAACTCAAACCATCCTTGTGAGATTCTTAGATCTCAATTACCAACATTCTTGTGAGGTTCTTTGACCTCAATTTCAACCGTCGTTGTGAAGTTCGTGACTTCAAACAATATCAACACATAGCTACCACATATGAGGGTCTTAGACCTCAAACACCAACCTTAATCATACAACAAGTGCACACACACAAATTACTAACTCAATCCTATAACCCGTACGTTGTACCCGACATGTGGGGTTCAAGGAACCCAATCCCACTCTTTCCATTTGTAAAGTTCAAAGACTTCAAATTACTAAACCACCCTACTTTACATTCATCATAGACACACAATAAAGTCGTAAAATTCATATGTAATTCTATAACTCTAATAATCATACGACATTGTGAGGTTCATAGACCTCAAGCACTCACCCCTTGCATACAACATAGTCATACAACTATTCTACTTAAACACATAAGTAATTCAATGATTTTAAGTCACCATACAACATTGTGAGGTTCATGGACCTCAAGCATCTTAAACATCCTCCCTTGCATACATTCCCCATATGCAATTTACCAAAGCAACACACACAATTACACACATGATAATCAATAAATGAACATGTATAACAAATATGTGCGTCTACCATAACCTATCATTACTAAGTAAGTGCAAAACACTTACCTTTAGCTAGAGACGATTCCACTTAGTCTTCAAAGCTAGCTCTTTTGCCTTGATCACCTTACAATCCAATTGTGATTAGCAATCCTATGATCTCAATCTATACACCAAATTGGAATTTAAGACACACCTATGATCGAAAGATCAACATTCTAACTTAGTTTGGTTATTACAACCTTAACCAAACCTCTAATACCCCCATTCATCCCTTCAACCCGTTAGGGAATCACCCAAATTTACCCAACTTTTAACAATCATAATTCACCCATTATGATTATGGTTTATACTTGGTTTAGTGTTCATAGACACACCACAACATAATTCATCTTTCAAACGTCATTCAAAACCCCCAATTTAGGTTCTCAAGAACCCTAAATTTCAATTCATGAAATTGGATGAGGTTTCTTATATAAAAATGTGTTTATCAACTCCCTAGACACTTACCCAACCTCAAATTATCATTCTAACATCGATCAATTGAAAACCCCTAAATCACCCTCAAGAACCCTAATTCTTGAATCATCAAATTAGATGTTAATAACAAGAATTAATCACTCATCTAACTTTAGATATGCTAGACTAATACTTCTAAACAACAAATTACACACCATCATCCCCAAATTCGGCCACCTAGGTTTCACCAACCCAAATCCACCAAGAACGGGATTCATAGAGGATTTGATGGAGAAGATGATACTTACTTGATGTTTGCTTGATAATGAACACTCCATTTCCATCAGATTCTTCATGCAAACTCCGATTTTGGTGTTCTTGATTCTCCATTCTCCTCTCCTTTGTCTTTCAAGCAAAACACACACACTCACACACCAAAAATGGCGTGGATAGCCCCTTTCCCTTGATAAAAATCTGATTTTTTTCCAATTTACACTTTGCTCCCTTAAACTTTCAGTTTTTGACCTTTTTTAATCAAAAGTCAAGAAATCACACATTGAGGTTTAAACTTCCATCTTAATTTTAATCCATTTTCACCCCTCATAAATATTATTAAGGTAAATAATATTATATTTGGATTTTTGGTTCGTTACATCTAGGTGGGTCTTCACCTGCACGAATTGCAGAAGCCCTAATAGTCTGCTCCCGGCATAATGAGGAGAGTGATGGTGTGTTATGCTTCCAGCTTCAAAGGGCAGTTCCGTCTACTACCCATACTTTGGACCTGTTTAAAACATCAAATTGTGGATGAATTAAGAGCATAATAAACAAAAATTCAGAATTGTGGTGGTGGTGTTTGGTCTGTATCCTCAAACTAAAAAAAGATATTCAGAATTATGAATGAAATTGAGAGCTCATTAAACACAAAGATGTTTTGGGTGTGGTAAAGGAGGAGAAAGAGAAAGGGTATACCTCCGCCGGATTTTCGATCCACCGACAGAGGAAGGGTCACCCCACTCGCCTGAAAATCTATGTTGTCGGGGCAGCGACTATGCCCTGATCTGCTCTCCTTCTCCCAGTCTCCTCTCTCTGCTCTATTTCATTCTAGGGTTCCGATTTAGATGTCATCCCTCGACCTCTCTACTCCTTCGATTACTTCGATTAAACCTGGCGATTACCTAGCTCAAGTTGAACCGACGGTTTTACCACCGGTAGCAGTCCCACTTCCCCCCTCTCGTTTTTACACCCTATAAATCAGAGCAGCACCACAGAACATACCCTCCTCCGCCACCGCCACAGAACATACCCTCCTCCGCCACCGCCACAATTTGTTTTCTTCAACACTCTCCCTCATCATCATCATCATCTCCAGCGATCAGATGAGAACAAGAGAGACAAAGGGGGTTAATTTTCATATGAGAGAGATTTTTTAGTATTTGAGTTATAATTTTGTTTTATTTATTTTTTTATATTATATAATTTAATTGGAAAAAGGGTGGGGCCCACAAACATTTTTTTAACTTTATTATTAAAATTTATAAAAAGACCAAAATGCCCTTTGACTTAACAGAACAAATGGATGGGGTTAACGAAATGGATTAAAATGACAAGTTTTTGAAACCACAAGGATGACCAGGTGAGAAAAGAACTTTTTGAATGAAAGCGGTGAAAGTGACCAAACCACATGAACGAAAATAACAGTTTACTCTTTTATTTTTAATATATATTATAGTGTGTATATTCTCTTAAAAGTAAACACAATATTATAGTGTTATTTTTTTGCTTATAGATAAAACTAATTTAAATGATAAAATATTTTGCATTTTAAACTTTACTAAAAAGCTTAGTATAAATATTTAAACAACTTTTTTAATGAAAATGCATTAGGAAAAAAAATCTTTTACACTATCTGAAAAATAATCATGTACTTTGTGTTTATATCTTGAGTATCTCAAATATAATGGATCCTAGTATTTAGAGGTATAAATGAACATAACCGATCGTTAATTATTCTAGACAGTTTGTTAAGAGTTTGAATCTAGCCGATTTTTATTGAGATCATGCTTGAGCCTGTGCTTAAAGCTCATTTAATAAGCAAGCCCGAACTTAATATACAAAACTCGACTAGGGTCACGAACTTAAACCCTACAAAAACAGGCGCGGATGCAGCTCATTGCTAGCGGGTGGAAAGGAACCCCATAGGGCACATTATTTTGTTAAGAAAAGAAGACATTACTAAACCCCAGGGCCGGTCCCGAGAATCCTTAAAACGTTTTGGGCCCGGGACATGTAAAAAAATGGACCCTATAATATAAACTCAATAATCATATATAAAAAAACCTTAATACAACAATAATTGTTATAACAATAATTACTAAAACAAAAGTATTGTACCAAAATGATCGAATTTAGTTACATATGTGAATCGTGAGGCTCTCCTAGTATTTTTGGAAGCAAAACTCTCGATCAAGTCTTTATAATTCATAGTCTTTAATTTATCGTGCAATAATCATGAAAATGATTTGTTTCCAATAATCTCTTTCTTTCTTATATTGCTCGTACATTACTTTGTCAATTGTTTCGTTGTATTCCAACCTTTGACGCATTTGAAACTATTGATTCACATTCTTCAGATGGTCAAAGCTAACTTCATGCTATTTAAGTCTATCACTAGCATGTTTCCAATCCGTATAACCTTCACTATCCAACCCACCTATCACAAGTCTCCTTATTTGATAGAGTTCTAGTATATAAGATTGTAGAAAATCGTGTTCCAAGTTTATCCATGGGACCCTTAACAATAGTCAAATCGCGTTTTGGACCTAACTTAACCAAATCATTGATCATGTTAGGATTAAGTCCATCACAAGTTCTAGGATCAAAAATATCAATATTAGGATTAACATTATATAACATACCAAATTTCATGGGATTAAAATATTATATATATATATATAAATATATATATTCCCTAAAGTAAGTTTGTAAAGCAAGGGGACTAAACTTGATCAAAAAATAGTTGTCGTATTAAGGAGGAAGATTACAAAATTTAAAAGGGGAAATAAAAAAGAAGGAAAAAATAGCGTGGATTGAAGCAGTAGGAGGTCCTGCTTGCGACAGAGAGAAAGGGGAAGGAAGAGAGGTGCGATTTCACCTATAAACTCCAAATTAAGAAGATTAAAGTTCGATTCTATCATCTATTGTCGATTTCTAACGCATGATATGTAATTTCTTCATAATTCTATAGTAAGATTCATGGATTAGGCTTCATGTAGCGGTGAACCACAAACCCACGAAATTGAGGGTATTGATGGGTGATATTGGTGTAATAAACTCTGATTAAGATGTTGGGTTGGTTGATTATAACTATTGAGTTATGGATTCATGTTGCATGTATTGGGTTGATTACTAAGTTTGGAAAATTATTAAGGTGGGATGGAAATCTTGTGTAGTTGCTGAGTTGTAACACCCAAAAATTTCAACCAATTTAAACTTTCAAAATACGTGGAATTTAGATCCCAGTTACACCCATTTGTGAAATAACATCAAGTTATTACCAAAATCAAACAACGAAATATTTAGACTTTCAACGACTTTACAAAACAAGTTTAAACAACTCGTCATACTGAGGTTAATTTACAAACGATCGCCGAAGTCTTCATGAGAATCCAATTGACCTGAAACATTACCTGAGGCTAGACCGGAGCTTTCCCTACATAAGAACACCCAAACAGCTCACCATTAGTAATGATAATCAACTCTTAGGGCTACCACTAAGTTATCACCTTAATCTTGGCCCAAAAACAACATTTCCACTTTTTACCAGCGCAAATCGGAGGAATTTCAGCGCAATTTGCGCCGGCTGCAGACCGGCCAGCGAAATATGCGCCGGGCGCTGCCTACAGGTCAACAATGCCAAATTTCAAACTACTCACGTCGAGTCACCCCAAATTCATATATTATGGCTTTCGTGGTTCATTTTCTAGCCTGAGATGTACCTATTAGAAGTTTTAGTCTTTTACCGACAACATGTAACAACACCCTTACATGTCTAATCCCAACCCGTTTGCATATTTAAGCCATTAACGACATAAAAACTTGTCATGACACCAAACAAGTTTACCCTACCCATTTATCACCTCTTGGTTAGTTTACAACACCTCGGTACGAGAACCACAACTCGTTTTGCCCGTTTCGACCCATTCCGATCCGTTGCATCTTTGTGCAATACGACACCAATATAACATGTATAACAGCACACACAAGTTTATCCCCACCCATTTATCACCTCTTAGTTGGCTTACAACGCCTCGGTGTGAGAACCACAACTCGTCTTACCCGTACTTGGAGTATTTGACTCCAAGTCCACCCTTTGAAGTATTCCACACTTCTTATTTGGTTTACAACACTGTAATATCCAAGATTTTTTCCGAAGAAATTTCTTTTCTAAACCCATTATAAATACAAATATTTAGAACCTATATGCTTATATATATATATAATTGAGACTTATTTTAACATATATATATATATATATATGTATCTTATGGATAAAAGGTACTAAATTCTTAAAACATTATAGATTTATAATTATATAAATAATATAATTTATAAACTTACTTCTAATACTTAAACATGTAGACTATAAATCCTGTAAATTATTTTATAAAATTATAAAATAATAAAAGATGACAAAACTTATAAGACCTACTTGGATTTTATAAAAATAAAACATATTTATTTTTATAAATAAAACCCAGGGACCAAAACTGTCACTAGGGAAACTTATTTTAAAACTTAAACTTAAATTTATACACAAATGGAAAAACCTAGAAACATCAGGGACCTGTTCTGTAATTCGACCAAACTACCTGAAACCAAAATCGGTCCCAGGTTCGACTCCCGCAAGGGGCGGTTTTGAGCCCTTTTATCCGAAAACGCGAAATCACGTCCAGATTCAGTGAACCTCGGGTTCGACTCACGCATGCGACCCGTCCCCGAGATGCCATATTGACTAAATTCAACCGAGGCTACGCGTGATGTCGGAATTAACTCCGATCGGCTCAACCACTACCCACAACCCGTTCGCACATTAAATGCCCAAATTGGTTATAAATATCGATCCCTACACCTCATAAGCATCATCCCGAAACTCTTTCAAGTATCAATTTCATTCCGTCGAGCTTCCATTTCGCGATTCTTCTCCCGATAGCCGAATGTCAAAGCTTGAACTCGTTCTCCCTCACCTAGACTTCAAATCAGGTAATTTTTATATGCATCATGATCGATTTCACGAGGGGATCAAGAGCCCTCTGTTTAATTTCATAAACAGAGGGTGATTCGATTCGTATTTGAGAGATTTTGATTCTAGGGTTCATACGGTTTGGGGCTTGATTCGGGATTCTGTTTAAGTGATTCCTTTTCCACGTTTTAAACAAATGAACCAGTAGTCGGAATGGTTAGTGGTGCGTGTGTGCAGGTGCGACCCGGACAGGAACCCGAGTTCGAGTCCGGGTAAACTGAGTTTTAGTATTTGATTTTCTTTTATGCTTTTTACTCAGTTTTCACATCTATAATTATTTTTATAAAATCTGTAAAGTTTTTATAAACATAAAAACGATTTTTAATTACACTTTTTACATCCTGAGATATTTTAATTATTTAAATTTAGTTAAAACTTATAAAAAGTTAATTCTTTAAAAATAAGTTTTAAATACTTAAAATCTATAAAAGATACTTTTAAACTTTATAAAACTTATACAATTTTATAAAAACAGAAAACTTAATTTACTATTTAATTTCTAAAATAAATAAATCCTTTTTGTTTTAAAACTTTAATTAAAAACTTTAATAAACAGAAAACTTACATAACTTTTATAAAATCTTAAAATTTTATAAAACTTATATATTATTTAGAAAACAGGAACTTATAAACTTGTGCATTTCTACATTTTATCTATTTAAATCGAGACTTGTTTATTTATCTATTTAAACAAGAAATAAATATACATTGTTATTAAGATTAGAAAGTTATAAACTTATCATCTTATGAAAACAAAAACCTAGATTTAATGAACTACCTACTTATACATTTCATAAAACTTATATTTTATATAAACACAAACTTATTTGTTTATATAAATTTAAAACAGGAGGAATAAATATACCTTACTTAATTTTTTTTATAAACTTATAAACTTTATAAAATAAAATAGAAACTTTACAACACTTGTAAACTTTATTTAAAATACTTATAAATGCTTATTACTATTTAAACTTATAACCACATTTTTTTAGGTAAATATTTAATTCTTAAATACTTTAAATCTTGAATGATTTATATTTTTAGATAAAGTAATAATTCTTTTGGATAATTATTTGTCCTTAGCAATTATTTATTTGTAAATAATTATTTATTTATCCTTAGAAATCATTTATTCTTAAATAATTATTATTTATTCTTAATAATTATTTATTCTTAAAAAATTATTATTTATCCTTAATCACTATTTAGTCTTTAAATACTTTGTATTTAATAATTATTTTACTTTTGAAATAATTATTATTTATCTTTAATCCTTGTCTTAAATAATTATTTTAAACAATAATTATTTTAAACTATTAACTTATTTAAACTTTGGAATCCAAGTCTAGTATGACTCATTCAAAACCTTATTAAAACTTGACTTAAACTTTATAAACACAATCATTCCCGTCTCCCATTTGGAACCCTAGTCAAAATCTTGAAATCCTAGATCCTTACTATAGACTTATAGGATCATACTTAAATCTTTAAACTTGCATACTTAGGCTTATCGTGAGGATATTCTCCCTCCAAGTCTTGCAAATACTTATCCGTGTCCGATACTATTCATCAATCCATGTGAGTATACTTAGCCTCTTTTTCCTTTCTATGCTTTTGGGGTGAAACATGTTCAAAATTCTTAAACTTATACAATTCTTGTACAACTATGACTACGTGTTTATTCTTATGTTAAACTTGAGACTTGTATGCTTAGATTAAACTTAAAACTAGCACATTCATTAACTTTGATCAAGCCGATAGTAACAATGATAGATCTATTGCATTTGACCAATCCACCTTGATTGATTGACCCCTTCGGGGGGGGGGGGGGAGCCCTTGGTGTTTGTTACTACATTAAACTTTAAACTTGAGACTTATAAGGGTAACCTGCGGGTTATGCCTAAACTTGGTCGGAGGGTTGATGTGCACAATGTCTAACATGCTTGTTTTCTCATACTTACATTATAGAATGCATAAATCATAATGAATTGTAATACTTTTCAAATACTTGTTAAACTGTGTCAAAACCTTTGTATCTCACCAACTATTTTGTAGTTGACAGATTCTTTCACATGTTTCAGGTTCTACATCATGAGGCTTATCTGTGATCACATAGGATGCTTTTGGACCTAGTCTACTTATAAATTAAACGTTGTATTTCTTGTTATATTCCTTGTATTGAATCTTAAATTATTATTTAATGAAATATCGAAACTTTAATAGTCAGCCTTGTGCTATTGAACAACCGCGTCCGCCCCGACTTATAATCCGCCGTCGGTTGGGGTGTGACAGATTGGTATCAGAGCCTTGGTTATAGGGAATTAGGTTATTAGACACATGACCTAGACTATAACTTAGGAGACCTAAACATGAGTTATCTCATGTCCTTTACTAGGAAAAATTCTCTTCTCATTCTATTCTTAATTCTTATACGTGAACGATTGGAGATTCTACGTTTCTACTTACCTACGTGCTACAAGAGGCTACTACATCGAGGACACGTTCTTAGGCTTTAAGTCTAATCCACCACTAAACTCTCGTCAAGAATATTTAAGTTCTAGATAGTGTGTGAGAACTTATGCGGACCAGAAGGGTGGATACCTGTATTCTGGGAAATTCTGTCAAGGAAAGCATTTCGTATAAATCCAAATCAACCGTTGGACCCGTATGCTTTCCTGGGAATTCTTGGGATGAGTATCCACTTATAGGAATGCACGACCTCTCTAAACATTAGTGAGCTCAAATTTCTCTTGATATGTCAAAGTACTCACTTAGTGATATGCACTAAATGAGTGCCATCTCAAATACTTTACGCTTCATAAATTCATGATTCAAAAAGTTTCCTCTATAATCTTTATTCTATGATTCTTAAGTCCCGTCTTGTCACATGACAGCATGCTTACTTGTGTAACATCCCAAAATAAATGAGGATTTTAAATAACGGGTTGAACCGGGACGAACGGGATAAAAGAACGAGGCGTAACGGGCCGGGCCGGTTGGGCCGGCAAACTTGAAGGAAGGGGGGGTTTCCTCCCTTTAAATAGCCAACACACACACCATTTCTCTCATTTGCAAGAATCTAGAGAGAGAAACCGTAGAGAGAGAAAGTTGGCGGATCGACCCGAGATTGAAGGAGCTTGTTGCTACTGAACTCGTGAGCAAAACCTCCGGATCAGAATCTCGAAATCAGGTAACACCCGAACCAAATCTGAGTTTTTGTTCGTTTTTGGGTTTTCGGGTATTTTCGGGAAAATGACGGGTTTTTATAAACCAAATGAGGAAAGGGTTATAAATCTGGAATCACGAAGGGAAAATACACGTTTTGAATACAAAAAGTCCGGATCTTGACAAGATCGGACCTGCATGCGAAAGTTAGGGTTTTTGGGGAAGATAGCTGAGTTCTGCAGGTATCGAAACTAGAGTTTCGAGTGGCCTGCAGGTGTCGAAACTAGAAGTTTCGAGTGACCTGCAGTTGTCGAAACTAGAAGTTTCGAGTGACCTGCAGTTGTCGAAACTAGAAGTTTCGAGTGACCTGCAGTTGTCGAAACTAGAAGTTTCGAGTGACCTGCAGTTGTCGAAACTAGAAGTTTCGAGTGACCTGCAGTTATCGAAACTAGAAGTTTCGATGGGCCTGCACCTGTCGAAACTAAGTAGTTTCGATAGGTCTGCATCAGTAAGTGAAGTCAGTGTATTCACCTGTAACAGAACGAGTAAACCGTTAGAGTCGGGATTTAGGTCTGATGTGTATTTAACTAATCAATTCAGATCGGAAGTGACGTTGTCGGACCTTCGTTTAGGACAACCCATATTAGCGTATCAGGTGAGTTCTAGAGCCCTCTTTTAAATGTTTTGTTAATGTTTTTGGGCTGGTGTGCATACTTACGAAATGATGTTTAACGAAATGATGTTTAACGAAATGATGTTTAACGAAATGATGTTTAACGAAATGATGTTTAACGAGATGATGTTTTAACGAAATGATGTTTAACGAAAGGAAAGGTTTTGAAATGTTGAAACGATGTTTACGAAAGGAAAGGTTTTGAAATGTTTTTGCCAAAAAGGGTTACGAATGCTTTATGAACGGTTTAAATGAGGAAATGTTTAATGAGAAGAGAAAGAGGTAAAGGTTTTAAAGAAGTCATTACAAATCTAATCTGTCGAATGAATGGAATTGACGAATGAAGTCTGGGAATGAGATTCCCAGCCTTGTGGTAGATTATGGACAGCGAGCCATAGTTGCTACAAGAACAACAGGGGCATGTCTTTGTGGCATGCCAATGGTTATGATGTTGTACAACTGGTAAAAGGGAGTAACGACGGTTACTCAGGGGTTAACGTGACCCCATGTAAGGTTAAATTATGATCCGACGATGTTATGGCTGAGAGTCATAACCGTCGATGGAAGTTGTCGGTTTATGGACATGAGAGCCATAAGGGCAACTGAATGGGTATTGTCGGTCCTCGCGCAGTTAGCCTTGGGGGCAATACCAAAAGGGAATTGACGGAATGTATGGTATTGTCGGTCTTCGTGCAGTTAAGCCTTAGGGGCAATACCATAAGGGAATTGACGGAATGTATGGTATTGTCGGTCTTCGTGCAGTTAAGCCTTAGGGGCAATACCATACTAAATGACGGAACGAAGGGTAACACAGATTTAGATAATAATGTATGACTTAAATGAATGTTAAAAGTTTTAATGAACGATCCGTTTAACGGTGTTTATGATTATGATGTTGATGATGATATGGGTACGAAACTTTTTTTTTAAAGATGTTAAATTATTACATGCTTTTGTGAAAGGTTTATACTAAATGAATGATACGTTTTTGGCAAATGTTGATGTTAAAGTTTTTATGAAATGCTAGAACTCACCAGCGTAGCTGACCTTTTTAGTATGCACATTCAGGTTAAGGAAGTTATGATGATGGACGGTGATGCTGGGCGGCTTGAGGAGTTACCCGGATGATATGAAGACTGGCATCCCGTTACGAGTTGTTTTTGTTATGTACATGTATTTGAAAATGTTACGCTTCCGCATGTTAAACGATGTAATGTTATGTTTGAAATGAAATTTTCCGCTGCGTTATTTGATATTCTAGTTTGAGAACTGTTTGTGAATGAGTAAATCCAACGCGTGGGGCCTCCCGGGTTTGGGGCCTCACAAGTTGGTATCAGAGCAATAGTTTGAGAGATTCGGACACCCCTAATGTCTGAACTTAAACTTTGAATGGGACCGAAAGCGGATGCCAGTACGGGTAACTCGAGCCACAGCATCAGGTATGAAGGTAGTGTATATATATTTACATATATAGTATGCCTTAGGAAGTGTTAAGGTTAGGACTTGGGTTCTGATGGAAATCACAAAGGTGGTCAAATCGAAATCAAGAGGTAGTGTAATGGTTAATTGCAGATGGCCAGTGTATATTAACATCTTACAGTACTTATTGAATTTTATTTGTTAACTAGCGTGATGACATTAGATTCCTTGTCTTTTAAGAACGAAATGGAGGGAAGAATAGGCGGAAGGCGTGGTGAGGGTCGTACCGGATGACACGGTAGGATTCCCGCCCACCAAGTTTATAGTGAAAAGGCAAGAGTTCTTGCGGAACCGGAAGGTAGTGTGCATGAGACCGTACGAGTGTGATGCGAAATGTCCTCCGTTGTGTTGACTTAGAGCGAAAGTGGTAAGAGGTGTCGATGAGAATGCAGGGACAAAATCTCAACTTTGAAGGGACGCGAGTATTAGAAAGTGTTATAAGAGGAACTAGAATGCTCGAGTAAGGTAAATTGGTAATTTCGTTTGGATCCGCGAAATTGTGAATTTACAGGTGCACGTGCATGATGGTGAATCTTATGGTATTGATTAATGCTTACGTATCAGAGTTGATCCAATTACTCAACCACGACTACGAGATGTTAGTCACCCGAGTAACGATTAAGGAGATTGATGAACATCATTAGTAATGGTAATGATGTCAAAGATGGTGTACCTTACAACGGTGAATGATGTCAGCAAGTACGAGCCACAGACAAGATGAGGAGGAATGAAACTTCGGTTTACCTAAGTCAGACGAGCATACGTATGAAGGATGCCAAGGAGCTAGGATGGGCTACGCTTAGCGCAAACACGTTCTGATGAATAAGAATCGGTCTACTGTTGAAGTATGCATGAGCATGAAAGAAATAACCACACTAGTGTATGTCCAAAGAATATATGAGTGCACGAATGCACAAAGTGCATCTTTCCATGTAGAAGACAGTCCAAGACAACTAATAAGGGTATCTGCTGAAATGAGAAAATAGATATACCAACAACAACAAGAGACGGAAACCGCGATGTTAATTAGGGCGTGCAGACTAAACCAAACCAAACCAAACCAGATCCGACCCAAGGATTGTTTGTCTAGAATGAATGTGAAGGACAAGTTTTGACTAACAATGTGAAGCAAGGCATGGGCACTAAGAAGAAATTCAAGGCGACTCAGAGAACGCTCTACTATGTCTAAGTCTAATCAATAGCTGCGAGTGTTACTAGAATTGGAAAGCCGTTGAGGGACCCACTGAAACTAGAAAGGAAATGAAAGTACAAGTGTCACCGTACGTGTCATCTATCCATAGTAAGACCAACGAATGTGACTTTAGAAGAAATGCATGCAGAAAAGGCTAACGGAAACGAGTAGCTAGAGAATATATATTGTCGGTCAGATGGGATGCCAATCCCTAAGACCATCCAGTGATATGTAGGAATAAGGGTGTTCAATGAACCAACGATGTGAAACGTAAAACCTGACAAGTACGTTTGAAAGAAAGACTAGAAGGAGATTGTGTATGAAGATATGAATGAAAAGTTCGAGTGACTAGTGTGCCATCTGAATGAATACCTTCCCGACAAGTTGAATGTGATAAGGGATACCTCATATGTTTGGGGGATACCCGATACGGTTCCTACGGGGACGAAGCGATACGGTTCCTACGGGGACGAAGCGATACGGTTCCTATGGGGACGAAGCGATACGGTTCCTACGGGAACGAAGCGATAAGGTTCCTTCTGGAATGAAGCATATGGTTCCTTAGGGAACGAGACGATGTGGTTCCTTCGGGAATGAGATGGTACGGTACCTTAGGAAACTTGATAGTAGGAATCATTCAGGAACGGGATATTATGATTCATTCGAGAACGACATGGTATGGTCCTTCAAGGACGAATGCACCATGGACAGCTTATGAGGTATACACAATGATCCAAATAGTTGAGAGACGATCGATAGGAACCGTCTAGATGGAAAGGTGGATAACCTGAACGAGGAGTTGAAATTATGGCCAAGGAGTCTTCTGTGGACGACTCCGAGTTTGATAAGACATTTCACATAGAATGACGATATAAGAACCCTAACGGTTAGATGTGAAAGACCGACTAGGGATGTACGATGCTGAAAAAGATAACGTCTATCAAGAACGAGAGAGGTATAGTCAAGACTACACAAGGATCTGTCAACGGGAGAGTGATTGCATATACGTCGCGGCAGTTGAAAGTTCACGAAGTCAATTATCCGACTCATGATTTGGAACTTACTGCTGTCGTATTTGCATTGAAAATATGGAGGCACTACCTCTATGGGGTGAAGTTTACTATTTACTCCGACCACAAAAGTTTGAAATACTTCTTCGAACAAAGAGAGCTTAATATGAGGCAGAGACGATGGTTGGAACTTCTGAAAGATTATGACTGTGAAATCATATACCACCCTGGAAAGGCAAACGTGGTGGCTGACGCTCTAAGCCGAAAGGATGTGCCTACTCCTATTAGAGTGAAGGCTTGCCAGTTGGTGGTAACTTCAGATGTGATGAGAGAAATTGAAAAGGCTCAAGATGAGGCACTTAAAGAGGAAAACATAAAGAAGGAAAGGATGGTTGGCCAACAGGACAAGTTGGAATATAACACCCTTGGTGTTAGGACACGTTTTGGTCGAGTATGGATACCTATGGGTGGCGAGCTTAGGACCAAAATCTTGGATGAGGCTCATAAGTCTCGTTACTCTATCCATCCCGGTACCAACAAAATGTACCAAGATCTGAAGAGGGAATACTGGTGGCCTGGAATGAAATGTGATGTGACGAAGTATGTAAGCAAGTGCTTGACTTGCTCGCAAGTAAAGGCTGAACACCAGAAACCGTATGGAAAGATTCAACCACTTGACATACCAGAATGGAAGTGGGAACACATTACCATGGACTTCATAACTAAGCTACCTCGCACAGCTAAAGGTCATGACGCCATTTGGGTAATTGTGGACCGTTTAACGAAGAGTGCTCATTTCCTACCTATTCGCGAGACGTTCTCGTCGGAAAGGTTAGCGGAAGTGTTTATTAATGAAATAATAGCACGGCATGGGATGCCATAGACGATCGTATCTGACCGGGACACACGATTCACATCGAAGTTCTGGAAAAGATTTCACGAGGCGATGGGCACGAGGCTTAATATCAGCACAGCATTCCACCCGCAAACGGATGGTCAGTCCGAAAGGACCATTCAGACATTGGAGGATATGCTTCGTGCTTGTATTATCGACTTCGGTGGCAGTTGGGACAGCCATCTGCCGTTAGCCGAATTCTCCTACAACAACAGTCATCACACGACGATAGGCATGCCACCTTATGAAATGTTGTATGGGAGGAGATGCAGGACCCCGGTTTGTTGGGGTGAGATTGGACAGAAGGAATTGGGAAGTCTTGAAGTTGTAAAAGAAACGTCGGAAAGGTTTGATCAGATCAAAGCACGAATGAAGGCCGCCCAAGATCGTCAGAAATCCTACGCGGATAGACGACGAAGGCCTATTGAATTTAATGTTGGGGACAGAGTAATGTTGAAAGTGTCGCCCTGGAAGGGAATCATACGATTCAGGAAGAGAGGAAAGTTAAGTCCGAGGTTTATCGGACCATTCAGGATTATGGCACGGGTTGGTGAAGTCGCTTATCGGTTGGAATTGCCTGATGAGTTAAGTGGGATTCATCCTACCTTCCATGTATCACACTTGCGAAAGTGTTTGGCGGATGAATCGGCTCACGTACCACTTACTGACATCGAGGTCGACAACAGCCTTAACTACATTGAAGAACCTGTGGCCATCTTAGACAGGAAAGAGAAGCGTTTACGTAATAAGGTTATTCGATTGGTTAAAGTCCAGTGGAAGCACCGGAAGGGATCGGAAGCTACATGGGAAACGGAGACGGAAATGAAGGAGTCGTACCCTCAACTGTTTGACTTATGATAGGTTTCGGGGACGAAACCTATTGTAAGGGGGGTAGACTTGTAACATCCCAAAATAAATGAGGATTTTAAATAACGGGTTGAACCGGGACGAACGGGATAAAAGAACGAGGCGTAACGGGCCGGGCCGGTTGGGCCGGCAAACTTGAAGGAAGGGGGGGTTTCCTCCCTTTAAATAGCCAACACACACACCATTTCTCTCATTTGCAAGAATCTAGAGAGAGAAACCGTAGAGAGAGAAAGTTGGCGGATCGACCCGAGATTGAAGGAGCTTGTTGCTACTGAACTCGTGAGCAAAACCTCCGGATCAGAATCTCGAAATCAGGTAACACCCGAACCAAATCTGAGTTTTTGTTCGTTTTTGGGTTTTCGGGTATTTTCGGGAAAATGACGGGTTTTTATAAACCAAATGAGGAAAGGGTTATAAATCTGGAATCACGAAGGGAAAATACACGTTTTGAATACAAAAAGTCCGGATCTTGACAAGATCGGACCTGCATGCGAAAGTTAGGGTTTTTGGGGAAGATAGCTGAGTTCTGCAGGTATCGAAACTAGAGTTTCGAGTGGCCTGCAGGTGTCGAAACTAGAAGTTTCGAGTGACCTGCAGTTGTCGAAACTAGAAGTTTCGAGTGACCTGCAGTTGTCGAAACTAGAAGTTTCGAGTGACCTGCAGTTGTCGAAACTAGAAGTTTCGAGTGACCTGCAGTTGTCGAAACTAGAAGTTTCGAGTGACCTGCAGTTATCGAAACTAGAAGTTTCGATGGGCCTGCACCTGTCGAAACTAAGTAGTTTCGATAGGTCTGCATCAGTAAGTGAAGTCAGTGTATTCACCTGTAACAGAACGAGTAAACCGTTAGAGTCGGGATTTAGGTCTGATGTGTATTTAACTAATCAATTCAGATCGGAAGTGACGTTGTCGGACCTTCGTTTAGGACAACCCATATTAGCGTATCAGGTGAGTTCTAGAGCCCTCTTTTAAATGTTTTGTTAATGTTTTTGGGCTGGTGTGCATACTTACGAAATGATGTTTAACGAAATGATGTTTAACGAAATGATGTTTAACGAAATGATGTTTAACGAAATGATGTTTAACGAGATGATGTTTTAACGAAATGATGTTTAACGAAAGGAAAGGTTTTGAAATGTTGAAACGATGTTTACGAAAGGAAAGGTTTTGAAATGTTTTTGCCAAAAAGGGTTACGAATGCTTTATGAACGGTTTAAATGAGGAAATGTTTAATGAGAAGAGAAAGAGGTAAAGGTTTTAAAGAAGTCATTACAAATCTAATCTGTCGAATGAATGGAATTGACGAATGAAGTCTGGGAATGAGATTCCCAGCCTTGTGGTAGATTATGGACAGCGAGCCATAGTTGCTACAAGAACAACAGGGGCATGTCTTTGTGGCATGCCAATGGTTATGATGTTGTACAACTGGTAAAAGGGAGTAACGACGGTTACTCAGGGGTTAACGTGACCCCATGTAAGGTTAAATTATGATCCGACGATGTTATGGCTGAGAGTCATAACCGTCGATGGAAGTTGTCGGTTTATGGACATGAGAGCCATAAGGGCAACTGAATGGGTATTGTCGGTCCTCGCGCAGTTAGCCTTGGGGGCAATACCAAAAGGGAATTGACGGAATGTATGGTATTGTCGGTCTTCGTGCAGTTAAGCCTTAGGGGCAATACCATAAGGGAATTGACGGAATGTATGGTATTGTCGGTCTTCGTGCAGTTAAGCCTTAGGGGCAATACCATACTAAATGACGGAACGAAGGGTAACACAGATTTAGATAATAATGTATGACTTAAATGAATGTTAAAAGTTTTAATGAACGATCCGTTTAACGGTGTTTATGATTATGATGTTGATGATGATATAGGTACGAAACTTTTTTTTTAAAGATGTTAAATTATTACATGCTTTTGTGAAAGGTTTATACTAAATGAATGATACGTTTTTGGCAAATGTTGATGTTAAAGTTTTTATGAAATGCTAGAACTCACCAGCGTAGCTGACCTTTTTAGTATGCACATTCAGGTTAAGGAAGTTATGATGATGGACGGTGATGCTGGGCGGCTTGAGGAGTTACCCGGATGATATGAAGACTGGCATCCCGTTACGAGTTGTTTTTGTTATGTACATGTATTTGAAAATGTTACGCTTCCGCATGTTAAACGATGTAATGTTATGTTTGAAATGAAATTTTCCGCTGCGTTATTTGATATTCTAGTTTGAGAACTGTTTGTGAATGAGTAAATCCAACGCGTGGGGCCTCCCGGGTTTGGGGCCTCACAACTTGTCATGACCTGAAGGAGTTACCTTCAAGGACAAATTCTTACGAGATTATACTTAAAAACTACATACATAAACTTATATTTATAGATACTACCCAGTAAACTTCGTGATCGTTGTAATACAACCCTTAAAACTATGTATTACTCTACAAATTCTCCTATAAACTTCATTATCTTATGAACATAACACTTAAGAGGAAACCCTTGTGTTTCATCTTATTTTCATCACCCAACCAAACTACTCTAAATAACTCACTCAAACTTTTGCTACACTTTTACACATCTCAAAGTGTTTATACATCTTTAAACTTCATGATCCTTGTAATACCAGCACATTTAAAACTATGTATACAAGTCTTTTTACAAGCTTCATTATTTTATAAACTTGACACATAAGGGGAAACCCTTGTGTCTCATTTCATTTTTCGTCACTCAAGCAAACTTCATCTTATGACTAACTCAAAAACTTTGTTACACTTTTAATCTCAAAACCTTCATACGTCCTTAAAACTTACACATCACCGTTTCTTGTAAACAAAACTTAACGTCTTTTAAACCTAAAGTACATTAACAAAGTGATTAGTAACCTGATCGTTTTCCCGCAAGGGAAGAAGCCTACCATAGAATAAACAAACTCCACGCTTAAGACCTTAAGCCCACAATAAACCTCGACATAGTACCTTAAACCCAAATATCGGTGACAATAACAAAAAAAAGTTGTAGACTCACGAGGAAATTCTGGCTATGGGAATAGGGTACATAAGTGAGTCCTTGTGACCCACCCCTTCTTTCGGGAATTCTCTTCGTCAGCCCATCAACATCAAACCAAAAACCATTTTAATAGTACTGTGATGACCCAGTATTATGAATAAAAACCTTTTGAAAATATTTAATCAACTTCCTTACACACATTAATTTTCCGTTTAAATTGTAAGGGCTAGAAGTCCCAATTTTGAAACATCTAAATGGAAACCATTTTGAAATTTCATTTTGTCATCATTTACTAGTTTAAACTTTCCTTTCATCATTGTAAACATAACACACCTACCCAAACACTTTCGTCAAAAACAACTTACGTTAGTACTTGAAATAATTAACAACGTTGCATTAAACTATAAAAACCCTAAGTGACACGTGTACCTGAGGAATAAATCTTGAACAAATCTTCTAATTTGTAAGCACTTTTTCAAAAACAACCCGACTTACGAATCATTACCCTAAACAACCATGACCCTTACTTCTTGTATAGACTTAACACTTGTAAACTTGACCAACTTTTCGCTTGACAATCACACCTATCTTTTATAAATCTTACTCGTACTACTTATGGATGCCTAACTCGTCGTTTTTGAACATCTTAATTACATTCTATACAAAAGAAAACTATACTTTCTGTTATGAATCAAGATAAATCATTTGTAAACACACTATCATAAACCTTATCGAAACTTTTCCCGTTACCCTATGCTTGGAGACTTTCCTCATTCAACTCTTGTCACGTAAAAGACTTACTATAAATCACAACGGGGACTAAAAGCTTAAATACACGTTGCCAAAACATTAAACTTCGTATGCACAACTATGAGGTCAGAGACTTTTGAGTCATGTAAAACTTGTACAAATACTCAATCCCGTATTCCTAAAACTAAACATGATCAATAAAGGATCCTGTAAAGCCTAATACTGAAACTTGAAACTCAACTGACTTATCCTATTTTCAAACCTATACTTGGATTCTTAGTTTTGAAAACGTTGTGTGTCCGTCTTAACCAAACCCTATAAGACTTGATAAACGTACATTCCATATATACGAGAAAACTTCACTCTTGATACTAGACACTAGCATGAAGGAGGACATTACTCTCTTTAGCAGAGTACATCCCCTGACTCCTATCTAAACCAAACATCAGGATCCACTAACCTTCTGGACAACTCGAATCTTCTATGAGAAAGCGTGCAACGGTTAATCCTGTTCCAAACGCTGTCCCACACCTCTCTTAAACACTAGAGTATTTAGATAACCACTTTATACTCAAAACGTAATCGTATACTTCTATACACTGGAGCTAAACTAAGAGACTTTAAGGCTATTCTATGTTTGACGTATTCTTGTTCAAACACAATTTAAACTATTCTATGATTGACGTATTCTTGTTCAAACACAATTTAAACTACTCCATGTTTGACGTATTCTTGTTCAAACATGATGAACGTATGAGACTTTAAACTACTCCATGTTTGACGTATTCTTGTTCAAACATGATGAACGTACGAGACTTTAAACTACCCCATGTTTGACGTATGCTTGTTCGAACATGATGAACGTATGAGACTTTAAACTACCCCATGTATGACGTATGCTTGTTCAAACATGATGAACGTATGAGACTTTAAGCCACTCCATGTTTGACTCATGCTTGTTCAAACCCAATGGACGTATGAGACTTTAAGCTACTCCATGTTTGACGTATGCTTGTTCAAACACGATGGACGTATAAGACTTTAAGCTACTCCATGTTTGACGTATGCTTGTTCAAACACGATGGACGTATAAGACTTTAAACTATTCCATGTTTGACGTACTCTTGTTCAAACATGAGGAACATATAAGACTTTTAAACTACTCAAGGTTTGATGTATTCTTGATCAAACCCGAGGAAAGTGTAAAGACTTTAAACTACTCAATGATTGAAGTATTCTTAATCAATCACGAGGAAACTTTGAAACTCTAAGTCTTGTCACATTCTTTTCTTTACTCATTGAATGACGTTTCTCTCTGAGGGACTCGTTAACCAATGATCACACTTATATGGAAACTCTAGTCGTGTGTTAAACAAATTCATGTACTCTTTCTGGATCCACACACAAACAGAAGGACCTATGCGGACTATACGACGATTTAAATGCTTACGGGTGCACACGTAAGTATGAAAAATCAGCGTATGGGAAGACATAGTAAACTCTGTCATGTGCCATGATCTAAGACTTGTCATAGAGGATAGCCACGGAACTTAGGTACCGTAGTAAACCCTTAGACGTATTAGTCTACAAACTCAAATCATTGAAACTATCATCAAATCCATTCTGAGTGATGCATCTTACTTTAACTCTTGAAAGGAAATTCAGGAGTTATCCTCTCAAATACATTTCTAAAAACAAATTTCCCCTATGCTTCGGTGAGACTATATACTCTTAGGGAAACTTCTGACAATCATGGGTCGTGAAACTTATAAACTCAAGCAAAATCTTATTCCTATAGATACTTCCCGTTTAGAATTCTAAACGTAACCCAGGGTTACGTGGGAACGTAAAGTATCCTTCTCATCCTCCTTGTACGTATCATAGATTCAAACCCTAAACTAAGCCATTCTACCTTAATTTCGGGACGAAATTTCCTAAAGTAGGGGAGACTGTAATATCCAAGATTTTTCCCGACGAAATTTCTTTTCTAAACCCGTTATAAATACAAATATTTAGAACCTATATGCTTATATATATATATATAATTGAGACTTATTTTAACATATATATATATATATGTATCTTATGGATAAAAGGTACTAAATTCTTAAAACATTATAGATTTATAATTATATAAATAATATAATTTATAAACTTACTTCTAATACTTAAACATGTAGACTATAAATCCTGTAAATTATTTTATAAAATTATAAAATAATAAAAGATGACAAAACTTATAAGACCTACTTGGTTTTTTATAAAAATAAAACATATTTATTTTTATAAATAAAACCCAGGTACCAAAACTGTCACTAGGGAAACTTATTTTAAAATTTAACTTAAATTTATACACAAATGGCAAAACCTAGAAACATCAGGGACCTGTTCTGTAATTCGACCAAACTACCTGAAACCAAAATCGGTACCAGGTTCGACTCCCGCAAGGGGCGGTTTTGAGCCCTTTTATCCGAAAACGCGAAATCACGTCCAGATTCAGTGAACCTCGGGTTCGACTCACGCATGCGACCCGTCCCCGAGATGCCATAATGACTAAATTCAACCGAGGCTACGCGTGATGTCGGAATTAACTCCGATCGGCTCAACCACTACCCACAACCCGTTCGCACATTAAATGCCCAAATTGGTTATAAATATCGATCCCTACACCTCATAAGCATCATCCCGAAACTCTTTCAAGTATCAATTTCATTCAGTCGAGCTTCCATTTCGCGATTCTTCTCCCGATAGCCGAATGTCAAAGCTTGAACTCGTTCTCCCTCACCTCGACTTCAAATCAGGTAATTTTTATATGCATCATGATCGATTTCACGAGGGGATCAAGAGCCCTCTGTTTAATTTCATAAACAGAGGGTGATTCGATTCGTATTTGAGAGATTTCGATTCTAGGGTTCATACGGTTTGGGGCTTGATTCGGGATTCTGTTTAAGTGATTCCTTTTTCCACGCTTTAAACAAATGAACCAGTAGTCGGAATGGTTAATGGTGCGTGTGTGCAGGTGCGACCCGGACAGGAACCCGAGTTCGAGTCCGGGTAAACTGAGTTTTAGTATTTGATTTTCTTTTATGCTTTTTACTCAGTTTTCACATCTATAATTATTTTTATAAAATCTGTAAAGTTTTTATAAACATAAAAACGATTTTTAATTACACTTTTTACATCCTGAGATATTTTAATTATTTAAATTTAGTTAAAACTTATAAAAAGTTAATTCTTTAAAAATAAGTTTTTAATACTTAAAATCTATAAAAGATACTTTTAAACTTTATAAAACTTATACAATTTTATAAAAATAGAAAACTTAATTTACTATTTAATTTCTAAAGTAAATAAATCCTTTTTGTTTTAAAACTTTAATTAAAAACTTTAATAAACAGAAAACTTACATAACTTTTATAAAATCTTAAAAGTTTATAAAACTTATATATTATTTAGAAAACATGAACTTATAAACTTGTGCATTTTTACATTTTATCTATTTAAATCGAGACTTGTTTATTTATCTATTTAAACAAGAAATAAATATACATTGTTATTAAGATTAGAAAGTTATAAACTTATGATCTTATGAAAACAAAAACCTAGATTTAATGAACTACCTACTTATACATTTCATAAAACTTATATTTTATATAAACATAAACTTATTTGTTTATATAAATTTAAAACAGGAGGAATAAATATACCTTACTTAATTTTTTTTATAAACTTATAAACTTTATAAAATAAAATAGAAACTTTACAACACTTGTAAACTTTATTTAAAATACTTATAAATGCTTATTATTATTTAAACTTATAACCACATTTTTTCAGGTAAATACTTAATTCTTAAATACTTTAAATCTTGAATGATTTATATTTTTAGATAAAGTAATCATTCTTTTGGATAATTATTTGTCCTTAGCAATTATTTATTTATAAATAATTATTTATTTATCCTTAGAAATCATTTATTCTTAAATAATTATTATTTATTCTTAATAATTATTTATTCTTAAAAAATTGTTTTTTTATCCTTAATCACTATTTAGTCTTTAAATACTTTGTATTTAATAATTATTTTACTTTTGAAATAATTATTATTTATCTTTAATCCTTGTCTTAAATAATTATTTTAAACAATAATTATTTTAAACTATTAACTTATTTAAACTTTGGAATCCAAGTCTAGTATGACTCATTCAAAACCTTATTAAAACTTGACTTAAACTTTATAAACACAATCATTCCCGTCTCCCATTTGGAATAGTCAAAATCTTGAAATCCTAGATCCTTACTATAGACTTATAGGATCATACTTAAATCTTTAAACTTGCATACTTAGGCTTATCGTGAGGATATTCTCCCTCCAAGTCTTGCAAATACTTATCCGTGTCCGATACTATTCATCAATCTATGTGAGTATACTTAGCCCCTTTTTCCTTTCTATGCTTTTGGGGTGAAACATGTTCAAAATTCTTATACTTATACAATTCTTGTACAACTATGACTACGTGTTTATTCTTATGTTAAACTTGAGACTTGTATGCTTAGATTAAACTTAAAACTAGCACATTCATTAACTTTGATCAAGCCGATAGTAACAATGATAGTTCTATTGCATTTGACCAATCCACCTTGATTGATTGACCCCTTCGGGGGGATGGGGGGAGCCCTTGGTGTTTGTTACTACATTAAACTTTAAACTTGAGACTTATAAGGGTAACCTGCGGGTTATGCCTAAACTTGGTCGGAGGGTTGATGTGCACAATGTCTAACATGCTTGTTTTCTCATACTTACATTATAGAATGTATAAATCATAGTGAATTATAATACTTTTCAAATACTTGTTAAACTGTGTCAAAACCTTTGTATCTCACCAACTATTTTGTAGTTGACAGATTCTTTCACATGTTTCAGGTTCTACATCATGAGGCTTATCTGTGATCACATAGGATGCTTTTGGACCTAGTCTACTTATAAATTAAACGTTGTATTTCTTGTTATATTCCTTGTATTGAATCTTAAATTATTATTTAATGAAATATCGAAACTTTAATAGTCAACCTTGTGCTATTGAACAACCGCGTCCGCCCCGACGTATAATCCGCCGTCGGTTGGGGTGTGACAAACACCTTGGTACGAGTACCACAACTCGTCTTACCCGCGATTGGAGTATTAAACTCCAAGCCCACCCTTTGAAGTATTCCACACTTCTATATACCATTTCACCAATTTATCACATTTTATTTGACTATATACTGCATAAGTCAATTACACCAATTTCACCACAGTTACATATTAGTTTGACTCTTTAGCACATAAGTCAAATTACCACAATCTACCACATTTACATACTAGTTTGACTCTTTATCACATCAGTCAAATTACCACAATCTACCACATTTACATACTAGTTTGACTCTTTACCACATAAGTCAAATTACCACAATCTACCACATTTACATACTAGTTTGACTATTTACTATGTAAGTCAAATTTAGTTAAATACATCATATAAGTTTATTAACTTAATTTATCATACAACAAAGTAAGGTTCTTAGACCTCAAACACCACAAACCCACCATCGCATATTTTCAACATATGCAATTTCCTCAAATTCAACATACAAATAAACACATTCAAGATATTTTAACAGCCAACATGTAAATCAAATATGTGCCATCGGCACCACCTATCATTACTAAGTAAGTGCAAGGCACTTACCTTAAGTTAGAGATCATCTTGAACCAATGTTTAACAAAGATCAGTATCAATTCAAAGACCAAGTAGCACGCCTGGTCTACCGGTTTGAACGTTCAACAGACCACTGGTCAGGCCCGGGTTCGATCCTTGGGCCGCCTCTTTTATTTTATAAACTTTTTTTTTTGTTATTTATTTTGTCTCATTTTGTTATATATGAAAAACATTTAAAAGTTATTTTAGTTAATTATAAAACAATGTATTTTAAATACCTAATTTTATTGTGAAAAGATTTTTACATCACATTATCATGAAACAAATTGTTATAAATTTTTAGGGTTTAAACCCTATTTAAACAAATAAAACCTTTTCTAAACATGTATCAATACATATGTACATTTTCCATATTTCTTAAAAGCACATACTATTCTATTAATAAAATAAATAAAAAGAATTTATTTAAATTATTTATCTTTATTAATCAATTTAGGGTTTAAATGATATTTAGTGTAATTTCCTAAATATATATTTTCACACCCCTCTTCATGACACACTATTAAAAGAAATTATCTATTAATTATCCATTTTATTTAAACCATAAGTCAAACCATTATTATTAAATTTTGTTACATTTCATATTAAAACTTCTATTTCATTACAAACACAAATTCACACATTCATGACTCGAAATAACACACACACTTTGGTACAAATCTCCATACTCAAATCCTGTTTAAACCCTAGACCCTGCCTAGACTCTATGCATGTTATTAATTCAAGTTCATACATTTCACTATAGGTTAACTTGTGATTTGAAAATATCTTGTGCTACTTATTTGCTCGTGTTACCTATACCATTAATTCAGGTGAGTTTACATAACCCCTTTTTTTCACTTTGTACATTTTGGGGTGAACATGATTTACATTGAAACTATTTGCAATATTACACAATACAATTCTACATTATTATGATTTCATGTGTTATTTGTGCATTATCCTTGAATGCTATGAATTATTACTACACATACATGACGTAACTAGTACAATCATTAACTCCGTACAAGCCAACGGTTAACAAAGATAGATCTATTGAGTCAGACAAACCCATCCGGGTAGGGTGTTTGTTACCGACAACACATCAGGATAACACTAGGTGTTATGCCCTACATTAGGATAACCTGCGGGTTATGCCCTTCAGTCACAAGGTTTGATTGTACACTTAGTATAACTATAGATTCTCCATAAGTGCCTTATATGCCATGTATCATATGAATTGTATAAAACATTTTGAAATCATTTTTGTGATGCCAAAACTTATATATGCTCACCAACTTTCTAGTTGACCCTATTTTTAAATCATGTTTCAGGTACAAACAAATGAGTTGAACAAGTTGCTTTCACTTAAGTTTGAGGACCTAGTTAATTAAATTGTGAACTCATTATGTAATTTCAATTTCTTGTAATTGTTTAGATTTTGTATGGTTTGAAATGAAATAATTTAATATATTACAATTTAGTCAACCATGTGCTCATGAACAGTCTACATGTCCCGCCCCGACGTTTCCGCCGTCGGTTGGGGTGTGACACCGACTCTTTTAGTCGACTCTCCGGAATATCGACCGACTCTGTCAGCCGACTCTTTGATGTCTCAGCCCACTAGCAAGTTTAACTGATTTCATGTATGTATTTGTACAAATCACGTAGCACTTATGTAGCCCGAGCTTTTAATTTCAGTAGACATTGTATCAGGTGAGTTCTAATCCCCTTTTTGCCTGCTTTAGGGGTGGTGTGCATACTTAGTGTAAAGTGTTTATTACATATTTTATATTAATGAATAAAGTGAAAAGCTATGTTCTAGTGTAAATTTTAAAAGAGGCAAATGTACGTTTTGAGCAAAAGATACTTGTATTATTGGCAAGCGTTTACTATATTTTCAT
The DNA here is from genome assembly GCA_023525975.1 of Smallanthus sonchifolius. Lineage (NCBI taxonomy): Eukaryota > Viridiplantae > Streptophyta > Magnoliopsida > Asterales > Asteraceae > Smallanthus > Smallanthus sonchifolius. The sequence continues at coordinate 83,626,820 of CM042032.1, read as the reverse complement.
ATACATAAACAAATGCATAATATACGTTTTAGCATTTTAAAGTAAAGCTAGATATACCTTCATGGCAAGCGTTTACTATATTTTGATATACATAAACAAAGGCATGATATATGTGTTTACTAGATTTTTATATACATAAATAAAGGCATAATACATGTTAAAGTTATGATCAAGTTAAAGAAAGTTGTATGAACTGTAAGTGAATAGTTTTTCTACGGGAAAGTGTACCAGCTTGTAAGGTCTTTGGGACAGATGTTACTTGTACAAAATGTCAGATATGGGTTAAGCCCATTAGTAAAAACCTTTGGGTTCGTTAACGGTTGTACAATTAGGATGGGTGACGGCGGTTGCTCGGGAGGTCCACGCAACCTCCCCTTAGCGTAAAGCGATATTGTCGGTTCATGGACGTGATCCATGGGGTCATTGACCAGGTACTCGTCGGTTCATGGATGTGAGTCATGAGGGTGGTACAGTAGTGGCAAGGGAATTGACGAATAAGCGGTATTGTCGGTTCATGGTCGTTGGCTATAGGGGCATTGACTAGGTACTTGTCGGTTCATGGACGTGAGTGATGTCGTCCAGGCGGTCTATATAAAAACTAACAAAACCTAACCTAGACTCCTAAGTAATAAATGGAAAACCTATGAACTAGACCGCACTGACAGGCAAGTGTACCTATCGAGTGTAGCACAACTTAATGGTAAACCGGAATATCGAACCCTAGAGACACTACGATAATAATACTAAACTCTGACTCGGACTGAAGATTTAATTGGTTTGGTGGGTTGACTACACTAAAGGTTAACTAAGAATGCAGCAAACTAATGTCGACTTAACTATCAAGATAAGTACTAAGGTGAAATCAGAAGATGGGAAGAATACTACATAGGTCGGAATCTTACTTGCAAAGCACAACTTCTACCGGTTCTAGAAACTAAGATGGATCTGGGTTTCTAAAGATGACAACTAAAGACTACTTAGTAGATCCCTAATCACTCTCAGGGTGTCACTAACTAAGCTACCTAAAGTGTACTAAACTCACCAGATGGTCAGATCACCTCTCGGGTATTTCCAACAATGATAAAGTACCCACATGACAGATTACCTCTCAGTCTCACTGTCCACAATACATTCAAAGAATGCACGGGATAATCTCGAGATAAGAACTATGACATGAACTAGCAACAATCACTAGACACCTAATACTAACGCCCTCTCAGACTGTTAACACTCGGATTCCTCGAAGACTAGACAACTAATTCTCACCTCTCGGGTATTGAACTAGGATACACACTCAATTCTAATCAGGGATTAACCAAAATTCCTATGGATTACTACGTCTAGCAAACCACTTAGGTCACAAGCAATACGCAAACAACCTAAACATGCATCTATTAATGAAAGGCATTCAACAAGATAACATGAGGAACATTAATCAACACAAAACCAGATTAAAGCATGCTATATCATCACAATAACCAACACAATATCTTTTACAAAATCATAAACCCATCAATTAAAATCCAAAACCAATAAAAATCTAAACTTTACGCATATTCATCAATTGACCAAGGCAATATAATGGTTTTAGCCAACAATCATCATCCAAACAACCATAACAAAAGTAATAGACAAAGACATGGTATCAAACACAAGAAATCAAAGATAAAAATCAGAACTTGATAACCGAATACGCTATTACTAACGAACCCGGATTCGAAAGCTCCAATCTTGCACTTCAATGGCCTTCTTGCTCCTCATCGGGACTGCTCCAGACGGCTAAGATGCGAACTCCCTTTATAATGGGATTCAAAATCTATTTAATTTGGAAAACTAGGGTTTTGCGGAAATTCCTTCTCTCGCGTACCGCGAAGAATTGGGTTGGGTTCCTCGCATACCGCGAGCAACAAAATAGTCGGGGCGCGTTATGAAGATCCTCGCGTACCGCGAAGGTTTCTTCTAGGCTTCTCGCGTATCGCGAGAACTTGAAATATCCACTTTTTCATTTATAAACTCCCAGCTTCTCTTTCTTGCTTGGTTTTTTCACGTATTCCTTTGTATTCTTCACGAGCACCTGAAATTAAATAGACTCAATTGTACATCAAAACGACTCAAAACAAAGACAAAGCTAACTAAAAATGCACACAACACTAGGAATAAAGATGTGTGCTCCGCACTATATCAGTGAGCCATGAGGGCAGTACAGTGTAAAGGAATTGACGGTTATTGCATGTTTTTAAACTATATTGAAAGTAAAGTATGTAAAACTTTTGCCTTAATGGCAGTACGTATGTATTAGTAAATATTTTGCATAATTGATTTAAAGTAAACGTTAGAACTCACTTAGCGTTGCTGATTTTTAGTATGCACATTAGTTGAGTGTAGGTGGCTGTAGATGGATGTGGATGCTTGGCTTGGCAAGAAGAGTTACCCGAAAATCAGCATCTGCATCCTGTTTATGTTTATGTTTCAGTTGTTTAAAACAAGTTTCAGTTTGAATTTGACAAGTTGGATTTGACATGTTATGCTTCCGCTGTTATGTTAAAGTTTTTAATCGTTTTCCGCTGCGATGCGTTGAATGTTTTATGTTTAAGTGTTATGTGTTGATGAGTAAATCCAATACGTGAGACCTCCCGGGTTAGGGCCTTACATAAACATACAAGCGAAATCGAGTATAAGTCTATGGTGATTATGCTAGTAAGACTGTTATTGACAACGAAAGTAAAAGTTAGGTTAAATTACCGATATGAATTATTATACACAAACGTGTCATAGTTCAAATTATTAAAGTTTTATTTTGCCTAAAAACAAAAATAGAGTCATAAAAGGAACCAAAAAGAAAACAATCAGGTTGTTGTTTTGTGAAAGTGTTCCAAACCATTTTACATGTTTAATCCCAAATAAAAAAAATGGCACCAAATAAACAAATTTAAATATAAGCAAGTAGGTTATGTCCACGCGTTGCGGTGGTTCAATTTTGAAATTTTTTTACACAAAAACGTAGATAAAAATTAGCGAGGTACAACGATATATTCGGAATTTTATAAAAAAAGTTATATTTGAAAAGAAACAAAATCCGTTATATCGATCGAAAAACATAAAAACGAATACCGGTACCAGTTTCGATAACACCGATAACGGCGCCGTTGTTGTTCGGTCGGTGTCGGTTCCGTCCGTCACGTTATCGGTACGATAACAAAAAGAAGACCATATTTCGAATACAACTCCGTTTTTTAACAAAAATTATACTAGAATGTCGAGAAAAAATATCTATACACAACCGCGTATTAGATTTTTATAAAAAAAAGTAACGAACGTAAGTTATAAAAGAAAAATCTAATTCGTAAAACATAAATGGGTAAAGACGTATAGTATATATAGTATAGGAGTGAAACTGAAATTTAAGAAAAAAAAACTTATGGTGCACCTCATTGCAGAAGAGTACCACCTTCTGATAAATTATATCAAGGATGCGTTTGGTTTGCCGGAATTCAATTGAATTGGAATATGAATTCCATTTCTGAATGTGTTTGGTTTGCAGAATTTGTTGGAATTGAAATCTAAATTATTTTTTCATTGTGTTTGGTTGAGACAAGAATTTGAATTGGAATTCATTCCCTCAAATTTCTTCAAATAAAGGATTTTAAATTCCTTCCAAATTGTGAAGGAATTCACCAAAAGGAAATGGAATCTCCGACCACTCACCGTTGTTGCGTGCGCACCCCCAACCCCGCCTTCGACGACCGTTGACCCCGACCCCCGCCGCCGCCCACTGCCCACCGCCACCACTACCTCCAACCTCTGCCTCCATCGACCCCCTCCTTCGCCCTCCACCACCAACCGCCTCCATCGACCCCCGGCTTCTCCTCTTTCTCTCTCTCTCTCTCTCTTGTTGATCAATTCTTGAAACATGATAAAGGAAAACAAATAATAATAATAATTGAGTACGTGATAAGCTAACCACAGAGAGGGAAAGACGTCATGATCTATAGGAAGATCGGGTTCCCGTTTAGGGTGTACGGTTTGGATGGTTAAGGTGAACTCACGGTTATGGGAGAGAGGGAGAGGGACGAATATCTTAGTGGTGATAATTATTCATTCATTAGTTAATTTCCACTAATTATCTCTCTATTTGTATGTACACCCAAGGGGAAACCCATTAATGGCACATCAGAGTAATTAGGCCTATCAACTAATTACTAGCCATAGGTTAATAATAAATAAATAAATAAATCAATTGATCATTTAATAATTAGATAAATGATTATAAGAGCCACATAATAAAACCGTGTCTTATATTCTCCCACTTGGCTGAGTAATCATTTATTATGAGCATTATTAAATCTGCGCATATTTAATACTCATTTTAGTTTTAAACTAAAACTGTAGCAGAGAAATACAGTCATTGAATCAGTATCCAACTCAAGACGCCCATTAATCATAATACAATCCCAATTTAAGACTTAAGTAAACTTAGGATCAAATTGATAAATAAGCCCTTTAATGTTGATTTGTATAGTTACTGTCTATACGTCTTTAGGCATGCATAAACGTATTTAGAGACAAACAAATTCAAATAAGTGAGGAAATTTTAATAATTAATCATTCATAGTACTATATGCAATTAAGTATGGTCATTAGTAAACCCGTCTTAATTATAAGCGCTCACATAAGACTTATGGGTGATAGACCTTTAGTTATTTGGATCCATTAGCATATCATGAATGTATTCGATACAAAGATTTGGTTTCCTCTACTTGTTCACAAGTGGATAATAATTTCGTATCAAAATTTAATGCAGCTCCGCTCGAACCGTTACTGTTCGAGAAGCAAGGGCAGTTAACTTGTCACAATAAGTCTTCGATATGATATTTATGTGGAGTTACTAAATTATGAGTCTACTGATAAATTTTCCAACAACATTTAGTGACAATTATGTTGTGATCAGCAACATGTTATGTCATATAAACTTAGGTTGTTGTTAACAGTTCCTTATGACTCCTCCATGAGATAGGTCTGTCTGCCGACATAAGGATATACCCTGAAGTTGACATTTTGTTTTCTTTGAATACAACAAAATCAGAATAAGAGTAGTCAACCGTTTTCAATTCTTCTTTAAATTATAGTCTCTCGATTGTTAAAGATATTGCAACATTGTATTAAATGCTTTACAATAATCTAGACTAGTCTAGTGTTTAGCAATGTGAGCAATATCTAAACAAGTATAGACTTTAACCTTCATAAGGCTTCTAATTAATGAAGCATAAGGAAATAATTTTCATTTATCATATTAGCCTCTAAAGGAGAACAATTTAAATGTTACACGTGTAAGGATCCACTTAGTGTAAAGCTTATGGGATGAAACTAATGTCCCATTGGGTCTATCTCGGTGTATTTTGATACATATCACATAAGAGGTATCTCCGAGATCCATCATGTCAAAATATGAGTAATCAATGCTTTGACTCATGTAACATATACTTGTCAAAAGAATGTCATCTATATAAGGACAAGTTTGCATTAGTTGCTCCCACTCATCATGAGGTAGGTGTACAAATTCACTTAGTTGTTGATGAAGAGAGTTGCATTATGATTTCAATCAACCAATACGTGGATTTCATTGTCTTACATAATAAGTGTTCTTAACCTTTAGTTTAGAACTTTCAGGTTATTTTATGAACATGTAGGTCAATGTTAGGGAAAGTTGTTTTAATGTCCATATAATGTAGCTTTAAGTTATTGTAAGCTACTAGAACACTAATGATCCTCAAAGAAAACTTTTGTAAAACAGGTAAGAAGGTTCTTTGATAATTTATTCCTTCTTGAGTATAACCTTTAGCAATCAATCGTGCGTTTCCATTCGGATTTAGTTTAGTTATGAACACCCTTTAGGTAATTCAACCAAATCCCAAATGTTATTCTACTTTATGGAGTCAGGCTTGCTAATAATAGCTTTATTCCATTTAGAAGATTGATTTATGATAATGGCTTAAGAAGTAGGATCGATAAACTTTCCAGCATCCATTTCAAATTCAGTCACGTAGGATACATAATCATCAAAGTCGGTATGCCTTTTAGACCTAGATGACCTCCTGAGTTGATTATTGGGTTTATTAGGAGTTTCAAGTTTATAGATTAGCTCTTTGTTAGGTACTTTCATTTTCAGGTATATTAGGAGCAACATTAGTTTCTAAGTGTGTAGGAGTTGATGTAGTATGATGTACAAGAGGTGTAAACGAAGTTAAATTTAACGAGTCTCTCCCTCCGCCTCTTATACTCCTGGAAAATCATGATAAGGACTTTTACCACTCCCACTGACCTTAGAAATTTTAAGTAATTCAGCATGCTTAGGGTCAATATTGTATCTAACATTTGAAGACCAAAAGATTCTAATAGAGAAACAACTTAATGATGTTTATGTTAGTTTCTCTCGTTGGGGATTACTTTAGTTTTGGTAAGAAATCTAAGTTTTTCCACATATTAGCATCTATGAGACTTTGTTAGGAGTAGCATTAGATTCTAAGGAGACAAGTTGTGATGGAGCAGTGTCGTGTACAAGAGGTGTAATTTGAGGTAAGATCAATTTGTCACTCCCCCACCTCTTGCAACTTTCGCAAGCTATAATTAGGACACTCGGTGCTCCCACTGATCTTTTAGGTCTCTAGGAACTACACATGACAAGTTTCAATGATTTCTCATAAAATTTGGTCTTAATGGATGAAGTGCATAGGTCTCATTTATCTTTTTTTAAATTTTCATTTTCATGATAACAAAAGTTGTGAAAGTTTATGTATGGTCTCATTGCTTATGCCTAGTATAATGACATAGTTTTGCAGTGAGACTTCTCCTTGGATAACTTAGAGCTGAAAGCAGTACTTGTATTTTGTTTCTGGACCTTAGAACTATCCTCTCTATAGTAACTTTTCTTCCTCTTTTTAGGTTTAGTGGTAGTGAGGTGAATAACATCCGATTTTCCAGTTTTAGGCGTTCCTTTTTCTTGTACGTATGTTGCTATCAATACACTCATTTTCTTTTGGTATTTCTGAGTGTTATAGTTGATTTTTAAGGCAACTATTCGTACTAGAGTAAAATTATTATGTACGTACTGAAAAACTTCACTGATTTCCATGTGAAAATAAGCCCTTAGTTTATGGGTCATGTCAGTGTATATTATGATGTGTCCACGGATGCCACTTAACCTTTTATTTAGAATTAGAATGTTTGCATGCGTCTTAGGAATTATTTTGATTCTTCCATTTCCACAGAGAATAGACTAGTCTTAGGAATTTCAGAATCGGGAATAGCTCCCCTGATAGCAATCATGAAAGGAGTTCTTGATTACCATAAGAGACATTGTGTTTGACTTATCCTATTTCTTATGCTTTAGTTTTTCTTCTGTAGTACTTTTATCAGAAAGAGCAACAGGAGTGTCATGTCTTAAGGGATAATCAAGATCAATAAGATCAAATATTTATGGAAACCCTTAATTAAGCAAAACTCATCTTAAAAACTAGAGTGAAAATAAGGTACAAATAGCTAAAGAAGAACTTAGAGTGATCTATGGGGTAATAATTTAAGGCAGACAGAAATAATAAATATAATAAGGCTCTACTTAAGAACAATTATTTTATGAAGATGTGATAAAATCTATTATAACACCAAACTAATAGATTAATTAGGTTCTACTTAAACAATAGTCGTTCACTTTGGTTAATGACCAATCATTTAAGCATTAGGAACAATTTAAGTATAAATAGTAAGTATGTGCAATAAGAATGTAACACATCACCTTTGGACAGAAGTGAGACATTTGTTTAGTATGCACATAATTAGGTTCGCGGAACACAAATGTAACACATCACCTTTGGACAGAAGTAGAAACATTTATGTATCTTAGGCGAACTAGTACTTAATTAGACTTAAATAACTTTACTAGCGTGACACATCACCTTTGGACAGAAGTGAAACTTTATGTGTTATTTAAGTTAATCATGTTTTATAATTTAAGGTTTTGTAAAGCATAAGGATTTAAGATTTTAACAAAACAATTAGTTAATATTAGGATATGCAGTAAGTGACAATGCTTAATTATGCTTGAATAAATTTACACATGCATCACATTACATTTGGGCAGAAGTGAGACATTTAGGTGTTATTCAAGTAAGTTTTTAAGATTTTGTAAAACATTTAAATTCAAGGTTTTAATAAAAAAAAACATTTATTAATAGCAAATCCCCCTGTTAGCGCGAGAAAATTTTAGGCACATATAAGGCTAGGTTCACGGAAACTATAAGGGTCTCGGGAACTATAAGGTTCTCGGGAAAAGTAAGGTTCACGGATCCGGTAAGGTTCACGGTTCCTTTAAGGTTCACTGCTCCTTCAAGGTTCACGGCTCCATAAAAGGTTCACGGCTCAGTAAAGCTTCACGGCTCCGTGAACATAAACCGTGAACTTAAACTCGTGAACATTAAGACCGTGAACCATAAACCGTAAACTTAGAACCCGTGAAGTAAAAAACCGTGAAGTCAAAACTCGTGAAGTATAATCCGTGAACTGTAAACCCGTGAATCATAAACCTTGAAAATTAAACCCGATAAGGCATATGCGAAAATTTAGGGATTAGAATATATTCTGATTTCGAAAATCTTAAAGGTGTTTTAGTATATCTCAAAGTATTTTAGTTCGAATATTAAAATAATAATAAAATTTAAAAAAAACTTGGTGATTAAGTTGCACCTTTTTAGGAAAACAGAATCAAATCCAGTTTTAATCCAAAATAAGGGATTTTTCATCAATTTTAGGATGAAACTATCAAGAATAATTGGAAGAACATAAGAAACTGTTCTTGATCATTATAGGATTTTTACTCGAATCGAAATCTTTAAACCTTAATTACATAATAGATTTCGAAAAATTATTAAGGATCTCGGGTTTTATGAGATCAAAACCAAATATTTTAGCAGAAACATACAACCGTGAACTTAAGAAAAAATGATTTTCCATCAGGTTTTAATCAAAACTTTGTTCTCCGATTTTAATTCCAGTTTAGGGAATTAAACAAGAATCGATTAATCAACATATGTTCTTATACCACATGTTGATCAATTCTTGAAACATGATAATGGAAAACAAATAATAATAATTGAATACATGATAAGCTAACCTCAGAGAGGGAAGACGCCATGATCCACATGAATATCAGGTTCCCGTTTAGGGGGTACGATTAGGATGGCTAAGGTGAGAACTCACGGTTATGGGAGAGAGAGAGGGACGAATATCTTAGTGGTGATAATTATTCATTCATTAGTTAATTCCCTCTAATTATCTCTCTATTTCTCTATTTGTATGTACACCAAAGGGGAAACTTATTAATGGTTCATCAGATTAATTAGGCCCATCAACTAATTACTAGCCATAGGTTAATAATAAATAAATAAATCAATTGATCATTTAATAATTAGATAAATGATTATAACAGCTAAATAATAAAACCGTGTAATACATCTCCAACTTGATTTCACAAACCAAGATATCGTTACACGACCAGTAACCCGATTATACATTCGCATTTGTATATTAAGGTACATGTTTTTTCCTTCAAGTTTAATCTAAAACCCATCCCATCGTAATCTATACTATATAATAAATAAAGGTTTCTCCATGTCACGTGTCTCCTCCACATTCATTTTTATCATTTTTTTCCCGCTTCTCTCTCTTATTAAATGCACCTCTTATTTTTAACAACAATATATATTTAAAGAAAATATCAATTATACTAATAAAATACATTTATTTTAAATTATCTCTTATGAAACTTTGAAAATCTATTTATTTAACTTTTATTTTCAATCAAATAATAAATGAAAAACAAATTACATTAAATAGTATTTAATTTATTTTCAAAACTGAATTATATATTAGTTTTTGTATATTTTGAGTTTTATTTTCTGTCCTTAGTATATGATACGTTTTTACACGTGTGAAATATACACATAAAGATTTAAAAATTTTATTTATTGATATTTTTCACCCGTGTGTATACACGGGATCTAAACTAGTTAGTTAATTAACATGGCTTCTTATTTTCTTTTCAAAATAAAGCTAAACATATCAAAACAAATAAGATATTATAATTCTTTTTGAAGATCCTACCTACATATATTTCTGGTGGTGGCAGCGGCAGGGGGTTGATTACATGAGTGGTGGTTGGGTGGCGGTGGTGATAACGACGGGGTTGGTGGTGGGGGTGGTCAGTGGCATCGGCGGAGACAGTGGTGGGGGTGGTCGGTGGCGGTGATTGGTGTGGGGCCAGCGGTGGCGGAGGATAGGGGTCGGATATCCGAAATTTTCGGATAGTGAATTTCACTATCCGAATCCGTATCCGAATTTTCGGATATCCGAGAATTTCGGATATCCGAAAATTCGGATACGGATTCGGATAGTGAAACGGATATCCGAAAATATAAAAAAAATAAAAAAATATATAAAAAAAATATTTTTAAATTACAAAAACAATTAAAAACCTTAAAAAACATTAGAAAATATACATATAAAAATATATAAATATAATATATCGGGTTTTGATTCAAATTTTCTTATTTTTAAATAATAAAAACAATTAAAAAAAATATATAAATATAATATTTCGGATATTCGGATATCCGAACTATCCGAAAATCACTATCCGAATCCGAAAATTCGGATTCGTATTTTTGGATAATTCGGGTTCGGTTTCGGATTTTTTTGAACACCCCTAGTGGGGAAACAACGTTCGGTAGGTGGTGGTCACGGTGATAGATTTCAATTCCTTTATGATTGTTTTGTCACTCAAGTGGATTAGGAGTTCAAATTCCTTTAATAGATTCCAATTCCTTTAAATTTCAAATCCTTTGGACAAATTACAATTCCAAATCCAATAACTTAAATTTCAATTCCTTTGACGAATAAAAACATTACGCGAACCAAACGCACACTAAAAATCTAAAATAATCAAAAATTTACACTATATAATAAATAAAGGTTTTTAATGCCACGTGTCGTCTGCATATTCATTCTCATCATTTTTTTCTCGCATCTCTCTCTTATTAAATACACCTCTATCTTTTAATAATAATATATTTTTAAAGAAAATATTAATCTTTATATTAATAAATCTTCTAACATATTTTGACGAGTGTATGTGTTAACATATTATATTGTATTCCACGGGTTTATTCAACTCGTGTAAAACACGAGTTTAAAAAAAATATTACTTAATATATAATATTATATTTATTCAACCCATGTAATACACGAGATTTTAACCTAGTTAATTATATATCAAATAAAGTTTATTTATTAAACCATCATCTGAATAACTATCCCTAACAATGGTACTCACCTGATTTTAAAGGGACATTCTAGTGGTTAAGTAGTGTGTCCCACAACTAAAATGTTAGATGTTCAAATCCTGTAAAGTGCATGTATGATGTATTTATCTAAGAAAATCTAGGTGTTGCTGTTAAAAAAAATAAAACAATGGCACTGACCCCATATAGCTCCGTTTGCTAAAATCAACCGTCTAAAGTTACTAGGATTACACATCGGCAAATAATTTTTTTTTAAGCATAGTAATAACAATAGTTTTAACTGTCAAATTAGTTTGAATAACTCAACAACATAAGTCGGATACGATGCATGGACAATAAGTCAATAAGACAATACGCACACTTTAATCGAGCACGCAAAATCCCCCATAAAGGTTAAGTAACTTGACCTGTCACGACACTTGTAGACCCAATTAAAAATGTATTTTATTGATGATTGTAATTTATTATATAAGTAATTTATTAAAATATTCTGTAACCAATATATTGATGTTTATAAAATTAAAAAAAAACCATATTTAAAATTTAATAAGTTATGTATGTTTGGAAACTTCAAGATTTAATACATATTTTTAGTGTATTTTAAATACAAGTTATTATATCTATCTATATTTTATCAAATAAATAAATAAATATTTTAATCATTAAATATTAGTATAAAAGGTATGACCCAATTAAAAATATATGAATATTATAGTGACAAACGTATTGTTAGGGTTTATACTTAGAAATTAATGTTTTTAAAAAACTAACGTATATGTTTCTCGAAAGAACTTATAAACACAAGATTTGGAATACTAGTTTATAAATTCATGTCTCTAGAAACTAAAAACCACCTAAGTAAAATTTTAAACTAGTTTTATGAATATATGAAAATCATTCATGCATTTTCTTTTAAAGTTGGACAAATCTTACTATATTTGATTTTTTTCACTTACTTACAGACTGAATTGACATATGAGAGCATATCCAGTGCTCGTTTTTTAGCTCATGTGAAAAAGAGTGCGAGGAGATACAACTCAAATGAAAGAGAGAGGGAGAAGCAACACTTCTGCCTGCGAACGACCTTTGTGAGAGGCGGAGGAGATTAGGGGCATTTTGGAATCGTTTTTAGTAGTGAGAGGGATAAAGCCTGAGTATGGGTAGACATCAATGACGTGGATCCGTTTTTGGGAGAATCATTGGAGATGCTTTGATTATCTCATATTGATTTATGTCTTTTGATTAAAAAAAAATGTAAAGTCTTTTATGTTGTTAACACTAAATATTATAATAAAAATATCCATCTCTTCTCCTTCATCTCGTCTAATTCAACTCTTTATCTCCTTCGGCTTCTCTGATGAACCCCCATACCTTTCATCGTCATGGTCGATTTGAGAGGCTTGGAGTTTTTATTTGAATGTCTTAGGGTTTCAGTTTGGTAGAGTTCTTTTCGAGTATGGCGAGACACTATGACGATGGATTATGGAGGCGTCGAGGCGATGTCGAAGGCTCGAACAAAAGTAAAAAAGAAGAAATGAAAAATAAAAAATAAAAGATAATTTTATCTTTTATCAAGCATTTCATTTGAGGTATTTTAACAAATTTACCTACCAAAAATCCTTGACAAATTGTCAAATTTCATGTCATTGTTAACCCATAAATGTTCGAGTTCATGTGTGGTTTGAGATTAACCAAAGTTTAACCCTAGTTAATATTCACTCCGTCTATATAAACCCCGGTTTAATCAATCTTTAATCCTCACAACTCATTTAATCACTCCGACTTCTTCACTCCGCTAAGGAAACACATTCAGTCAAAGTCAAAAAAGCAGACGCCGGAGTCGTCGACTCCGAAGGTAATCTCGATCGCCGACGATCCTCCGAGTGACGGTGTACCTACATCCAAACTCACAAAAAACCTGGAATTTGACTCGGTCAACCTTCCGTTAGGTTTTCTGTGCGTTCGTGTGTAATTACACCTTCACACGGCCGATCATCTCGACTTTACACTCTTCGTCACTCTCCGTCCGTTTCGAGTACTAATTATACAAATTATTGTTGTTTGTTGCGTGTTCATATGCGGATGTGTTAGTATTGGTGTATTTGATTGTGATTCACTGTTGGATTTCTGTTTAGGGGCTTTTGCTTGTTTATTTATAGGGTTTGTACTGATATGAAACTGATTGTTTGCTATTTTTGGTGTATTCGATGTGAAACTTGTTGAATTGAAATATTGTATGATTTTTTTTTTTTTTTAAATGTAATTCTAGATATCTCATTCCAAACAACAAGGCAAATTACGTAAGGATAGCAGGTAGACGGGCAACAAACTGCGCCGCCAGTGTGATTTATATGATTGAAGTATATTTTAGGGCTTTTTGTAGGTGTTTGACAGTGTTGATTGATTTATACGGAAATTGGATGGATAGTTGGATACTGCTGCTTCCTTTGATAATCTAACAACTTTCAGTTAATAAATCTCTCTCTCTTTCCTTTTACAGCTTGAATTTTGACAAAAAAAAAGACCTATGATTTCATAATTTGTGTTTCTGCTATGGTAGAACTCCGATTTTAGTTTGTGGTGAAAAGTTGAACACTGAAAATGATAATGAATTGACATGATAGATCTCATCTCTTTCAATCTTGTTTTCTGTATAACCAATGTGTGATTTATATCTTCATGCCAGTCTATCTAACACCTCATTTTGTATGTAGAAATCATTATCTAGTCAAGTCAAACTTTGACCTCCTTCCACACAATGTGTCCTCCAGAATCCATTCCTTCTGCGGTTGAGCTCAATGAATATTCAACGGATGAAACCGTCTTTGAGTATTTGATGCAGTTAAAAGGTGGATGCTCCCTACTTTCGAATGTACTTTCTGATGTGGATCCTTACCAATTCTCACCCTCAAATCTCCCTGGTTAGCATAATAGCATCCATGTTATATCATTGATATTTTCTACTAAAGCTACCTATGTCATGAATTTGTTTGTTTTTTATGATGTTAAACTTGTTGTAGCTGGCATGTGGTACTTCTGGTCTGGGTCAAAAACGGATACTGAAAACAGGTTCTGGAGGTCAACTGGGGAGGATTGTGAGATACTCTCTTCTTTGATTATTTGTTTGAGAAAGACTCTTCAGTTCTATGAAGGCCCGGCCTCTGATGGACAAAAGACTAACTTGATGATGCAAGAGTACACGACAACTGATGAGTATAGCAGTAAGCTGGTATGCACATTATCTTTTGGATCACATGCGCGTAATATTTTGTTTTCTTTCTTATATATATCTTTAATCCAACCTGCTAGTGAATTGCCGGTTTGGTTGGATAACATGCAGGATTCTAGAGCACTATACAGGGTATTTTTGGTAGATGGCAGTAGTAGTGGTAGTGGACGACTTTCTAAAAGTGAACTTCTGGTAAAGAATTTGGATGGTGTGGCAGGACCATCAGCCATGGCTGCTCAATCTCTAGACCAGCCATCAGCCATGGCTGATCAATCTCCAGATGAGCCACCAGCCGTGGAGGATCAATCTCCAGATCGGTTTCTTGGAGATCATGTTTTGAGGGGTGATTACTTGGAGTTGGATGATCTTGCTATTCCCCTATCACGTACCACTTCTGCTGATTCAAGCTGTATGACAATGAGTATAACATCAGAAGATTTTTTTGATTCAGATGCCCTATTGTGTGAACTAGGAGATGACAATGTTGATCATGATTCAAGAATCAAGTTGAACCTCTCTGCACCTGCAAATTTAAAAGAAGTGGTCATGCAACCAACCACTTTAGGTATGTCATTTCATCCTTTTGTTCTTTCTGCCTGTGCATATTGTAGAATTTATATTATTTAACTTCTGCAAGTTACATGAAATAGATATATCTTTGTTTGGTTAAGTGAAGAAACATGCAGGTACTGAACGATTTCCATAGTTTTTAGCTACAAAGTTCTGTGATATGTGATTTATGTAAATATGTTTGAACAAAGCTAATGAGATATATGTTTGGTTGATCAGCCCATGGAAGCTAATGATCTAAATTTTGGGTTGAAGCAAGTCAATACACCATTAAAAATTTTTGCAACATTAAACCATGATTGCCTGTCCAAGGTTAGATTAAGATAATGTAGCAAGGTCACTTCTGTGATATTCAAAGTAGAGTTGGAGTTGCAAATTTGCAATGTGTTTATGCAATGATACTGTAGTAAATACTTACATATTAACATGCAACCTATTTTGTCAGGGAATTCATACTGTCTAGGAAATCAGCATTCTAATTTCTATGCAACTTTTAGTTTAATCAAGTTCATATTTGTTTTCTGGTCTGATCATTGTGTGTCATGTTGGTAGCGAGCATTACAGTTATTCGACCGTTCTATTCTTTATTGCCATCATCGACTTTCATGATCGTATATGATTATGTATCGCTATCAATAATTTCATGGAAATGTTTAATAGGTTTTTAGATGTTGTTGTGCATGATGTCTGACTTAAGAAGTGTTGAATGAAACCTCTTTGGAAACCCTTAATAGCTTTTCATATATAGTAAGTTGGGCATGATTTATATCTTTGCTCCAACTTAAACCGTGTAGGATTGTTAGTTTTATATTGTTTCCAGTATGAATCATTGAATTTTCTATATGTTATTCTCTTTGGGTTTATATCTTGGCCCCAAAACCCTCATATACTATATATCACTTTATAATGCATGTAATGCATGTTTAATAGATTGAGTTTTTTTTTCCTTCTAAAATTGATATGCTCCTGTTATTTTTATCCACAGGACCTCTTGACAAGGAGTCCAAGCCTTGTACAGGACAAACCTCCCAAACGAACCCCACTCCTGAAAGCGAACCAGGAGACCATTGCAACACTAGCACTTCAAATGAGGTTGGCACATCATCATCATCTGCTAGTTCTGAAGGTTCCTCTAAAGAGGAGAGGAAAGATCGAACCAAGAAGCGCAAGATGATGAAGTATCTCTGTTTCTTGGCATTCTAAATCTACAAGTAAGCCGTCATGTTGTTTTCACGATATTAAATAGTAAGTACACGGTTGGGGACTAAGATTACGCCTTTTAGGGTCAAGTAGTTTTAGATTATTGGTTTGATAATCATTTATAGAGAATATCTGTAAAACACCTGCTAAGATGAGCTGGTTTTTAGAGGGAATGAAGGCATATAATATATAAGATGATATGTAGAGAGTTGCATATGAACCGCGAATTTGTTGTTCATATGTATTGTAATGTGTATTTTGATGGGTTCTTATTATCATATGTAAATAAAATATGTAGAAATCCATATTTATAATCCATATTTATGTATGCTACATTAAGATCGGAGATTTTGTAAGTTTGCTGGTTCCTTGACATGTGGCAAATATAGTATTTAGGTTATGAGCATAATTTAGTGTATTCATCGGTGACTGCACTACTTATAATATTGATAAATACTTTAGTGTATTTATTGATGAATACATGCATCTAGTCGTGAATATGTTACACTTTCTAATAGTATATTCATAGGTGTTTATTTTTATTCATCGGTGAATACACTATTTGTGAAATGATTAGAAACTAGAATGTATTCATCACTTAATACACATCAACTAATTTGTAAAACCAAAATAATTATCGTTGTTCCAAGTAACATTTCAATCACAGTTGTAGAAAACTAGAAAGGGAGAGGGGGTGAATAGGTTTATTAAAAAATTCTTTTATTATATTGCAAAGTATGGAATGACACTTGTTGAACTCAAGAAATTAAACAAACAAGTAAAGAGTTCAAATATTAGAAAGACAAAATTGAATTTATAGATATTCAAATAGGTGTTAACTAATCCATTTTATTTCCTCTCCCTGATTCTCCAATCGAGAGTTGCTCCACTAGAACGGTAGAGATCACCGGTACATCAAATGTCTCACTAATTCGAAGGTAGTGATCACCCTATGCAAACGTTTCACTATTTCAAGGACGTGATCACATTATTTGTTTCACTAATTCAAAGTAGTGATTAACTTCTACGTCTCACTAATTCGAAAATGGTGATACCTTTTACAACTTCTTACTAAACAATGGTAGTGATCACCAAAAAGTTACAACACAAACATGATAATAATGGAAGTTGTGGCACAACTTTTCTTTTCTTTTTTGCTCTTGATCTTTAATCTTGATCTCTAATCTTGAACCTCTTTTCAAATGATGTTAGAATATGAAATGAATTAGAGAGAGATCTATTAAATGTGTATATAAAAGTGTTTAGAGCAAAATGGGTGAGTGAATGTTGGACAAGGCTCTTATTTATAGGCACAAGGCAAAGTAGAAAGATGATCAGGGCTACCCCATTGGCGATCGATCGCCGGGCTAGGGCTACCCCAAAGAAGCATCTCTCAAGATTTCATCCTCATGTAATAATAAAATAAACATGATTCATTCCCCACCGTTTATTTTCAAACAACTTGCACACTTGTCTTCACTCCATGTGCCTATAAATAGAGTAGAATGAAACAAATTTCGTTGCATTGAAACTTATTTCTCTATCTCAAATCACCGCTTTCTTTTAAAATAAACCATTTCCAATAAAATACAAGATAAAAAACCTCCCATGAAGCATCGGAGATATTCGAAACGACTATCGACAACGATCGTAATCGATTAAGGCAAATTTCGATCCCAATATTTTATTGTTACGAGCCATAATGATAATAATATTAGTATTAATGATGATGATGATAATAATAATAATAATCATTGTTAAAAAGAATAATAAAAATAAATTTTAGTCAACTCCGAAGCTAGTTCTGGTCAACTATGATAAACTTCGGAACTAGTTTAAACTACTCTGAAGTGTTTGGACTAGTTCTGAACTCTGATGAAGTATTTAGCACTGGTTTCGAATTCTTCTAAAGTGACTGGAATTAGTTTTAAACTATTCCAAAGTGTCCGGAACAATTTTGAACTCTTCTAAAGTGTCTGGAACTAATTTCGGACCGTTTTAAAGTGTTTGGAATCAATTTTGAACTCTTCTAAACAATGTTTTCAGAACCGGACAAGACATCGAACCGGTCACCTTAGAGGTTAATATTATAAAATTTTAAATTATATATAATTTAAAATAAATTATAAAAAAACCTTAAAACAGTTTCTATAAATAAACATATTTCAATTGTGTAAATCATATAAAAATAAACTCCAAATATTTCAATTAAAATGTCATCGAGAACCGAGTGACGATTGTCTACAGTCAATCGTACTGAAGTCGTTGGGAATTTATGTCCATGTGTATAAGTTGCAGATGAGTAAACAGGTCTAACCGTGGTCGGCGGTTTAACCGGAAACAGCTGTGACCGGCCGGTCAAATTGAAAAAAGGCTAGGAAGTATGTAACCGGGCCGGCGGTGTCAACAGGTCCCGATTCGACCGGCCGGTCCGATCCGGTCTTCCTTCAAAACACTGCTTCTGAAGTCTTTGAACCAATCTGGTCAAGTCTGGTGAGTTGCTGGTCAAATCTGTTGAGTTCTAGTCAGTTGCTGGTCAACTGCTGGTCCAACAGTTGATCAACTGCTTTAACTTTTTGTCAGCACTAGTGTAGAAACCTAGAATTGGGGGGGGGGGATAGGTTTTCTTTTGAATACTTGTTGATTAAAAACTAACTTGTATGGATTAAACTCTTGTTAAAACTTTGGTAATATAAACAAACACGAAAGTAAAGAGTTTAAGGTAAGAATGACAAAACCAATTTATAGAAGTTCAAGTGGATGTTAACTAATCCATCCTACGTACGCTCCTCGATATTCCAATCGAGAGTTGCTCCACTAAAATGTATCTCTTGAACGAAAGAGATCACAGGTACACCAAGCGTTTCACTAATCAAAGGTAGTGATCACCCGTTGGAGATTAGTCGGGTCCAAATTGTCGTCATTACTTTTGCCCCTTTTTTTATATTTTGTTCAAATCTAATGAAGATTTTTGTTGTGTTGTTAAGACAATGGATGAATTGCAAGTGATCGTGGGGTTTGCGTAGGCGGCAAAGAATGTAGGAATGTGGAATTGTGCTAACTTGGATATTCTGATAATCGTGTGAGATCGCTTTCAGATTGATTTATTTCACTGGTATACATGGATATTTAGTCGGATCAGAATCAGATATTCAAGAACGAAAATGTGAAATTTGTTAGGAATTTCGTGTGTGTAAAAAAACCGACCAAATTAACTTCTATTATAGGGGTAAACAGATGCAATGAAACATCGTGACGGTTGTTGGTTGAAAACCGTCACAACCGTCAACCGTTTGAAAGTTTCCTTAATTGTTGCTTCAATTTGGTTCGGATGACCAATTTGTTTCGGATGACCAATTTGTTTCAGATGACCAAATTTAACTCCGGATGAACAGCTTACTCCGGGTGATCTTACTCCGAATGACCAACTTAACCCCGGCCAAAAGCGTTGCCTTTTGGACCCGAGTAGGGGTTTTCGCCCCTAGGACCCTGCTAACCAGGGGCGTTGCCCCTGGACCCCCGTTGTTCAGTGGCTTCGCCCCTTGATACAACAAGGTGTCTTTAGTACCAGAATTCATAAGATTATCAAATAAGTGTGCACTCCACAATTACCAAATTGTTTGATGTTTAATTATGATTTATCATTTGATCATTAAGTAAATCCAATTACATAAAATAGCTAAATGACACTAAAATTACCAACAAAGAACCTAAAGATGGTATGCAAATGATTTAAAACGGTCTTGTCTATTTGAAATGCCGAACCTATAGTTTTAAAAAATGACAATTATTCGGTGTACCATGTGGGTGCGCTATGTTGGTCTCATGATGGTCGAATCAAACCAACTATATTCAATGAGCAATGACTTGGTTTAGGGCAAATGTGTATCGAGCAACCTATTAAGATAAACAAATCCTATTGAACATGCTATTGAATGAGAGTTACCTAATGAAGTTATTGATGTTATACAACCATCAACGGATAAATGGCAAATGTGTATAGATTGTCATGTTGATAATAATTATAAAATTTAAATAACTGCATGGTTATAGTAAATTAAATATATAAATAATAAAAGTAATTTGATACATATTATAAAAAAAACTTGTTATATTTAAGTGGAATTTCCCTTGCAAATTTCAACAATGTCGTATCACGATTCCCAAATTCCAAAATATTTCATGTGAAACCGTCTAACTCTGATTTATAAATACACTAGTTTAGCACCCGTGTATTACACACGGGTTAAAAAATATCAATACATCAAATTCTTAAATATTTATGTATATATTTTACAGGTGTAAAAATGTATTATATATGTACTAAAGATAGAAAACAAAACTTAAAATATGTAAAAATTAATATATAATTGGGCTTCGAAAATAAGTTAATTACTATTTAATGTAATTTGACTTTTATTTACTATTTGATTGAAAATAAAATTTACATAATTAGATTTCAAAGTTTCTTATAATAAGGAATAATTTAAAATAAATGTGTTTTATTAGTATATTATTATTAAAAGATAGATGTGTATTTAAAAATATATTATTATTAAAAAATAGATGTATATTTATTAAGAGTGAGAGACGGAAAAAAAATGATGAGAATATTTATTTATTATATAGTATAGATATAGATGATAAAAGAATCCATTGGGTATTACCTAATTATCAAAATTTTATTTGATATATTTGACTTGTTCGATGGTGTGATATATGCCGACTATCCTTCACTCACTTTAGAACATATTATATGTATTCATGATATTGTGATGTTCATGTGTAGAGGATATTCTTACATTGGGCTTCATCTGATAGGCTCCAGTTTAGCCCAACATAAACAAATTGGGTATTTAGGTTTACTACTCTACTCCATTTCATCCTATAAAAAAGAGAAGTAACCCTGTATGTCATGAGTTAATTTCCTGTCTGCCTCTAGAGATGCACACAAAAAATCGGTTTGAGAATCCAAACTGGTTTCAAAACTGACTTGACCAGATTTCGAAACCGATTGGGAAACGGTAATATATCCGTTTAATCGTTTATGGTCGTTGAAAGTCGAATTTTGGGCTCTTTTGTTACCATTTTACCCCCATGTGTTAGATGTACTGGTTCAATCACAACTATCAAACAAGCTCTTTATTCTCTCAAAATTTAAAAACTCAATGGCTTCATCAAATGAGCAATCATCCGTTGGTGTTGGTTATTTCTCAAACGAATTAACTGTTATGAGGATTATACCAACACCGAGAAACCAAACTATTTGGTCAAATTACGATTTATGTGAAATGTTAAACGGTTTACCACGAGCTCGATGCAAGAATTGTTTTTATCAAGAAGGAATCAAACATCACTTTGAAAAATCATGTAGATAAATCAAGCAAGGCAGTGAAAGACGCTCCGGTTCGAGGTCAAGCAACTATGTCAAATGATAGAAGTATTTGGAATTTCGATGTAAATACGGTTTGGGATAGAATGACAAAGTTCGTGACTCAAGAGGGTTTGTTGTTCGACCACTTATATAACCGACATTTGACAAAGACGATTTAAGAAACTCTCCAACCGTGTTATCATCACGTAAGTCGCACTACCCTTAAAGTGGAGTTGTGAGGCCCACAACCAGTGGACGAAAAGATCTCGATGAGCCGGATCATGTGGCAATGGCCTATGACGATTTGGAGCAACTGTCGGACTCGAATCCTTCAATAAAGACTCTGATTTCGTCATTTAAGGATTTCCTAAAGTTTATCTAATTTAATATCTTTCTTTTTTTAGTGTAAAACACGTAAATCATTTATTGCTTTGATTTACGCGCTTATTTACGACGTCAATTTTATTATTTATGAGTCGTTTTGTAAATTCGAAATTTGGTCATACATGTCAAATTTAGAATTTCTTTATAAAAAGGACATTTTGTAATAGTTTGAGTATTCAGTTTTACATCAATCTTCTTAGAGAATATTTCTCTATTATTATTTTAGCTTCCGATCTACATCAATATCAGTGGTTAGTGAGTGAATATAAAAACATACAACTATGGATATAACATCAAAACATTGGTTGAACGAGTAACTTCTAAGAATATAACATCAAAACTACAAATAAATCATGTCTTGAAGGTATCGACACAAAAAACACAAATCTTGTAAAATGCTTTAACATTCTAATTGGGTCAAGTGCATTAAACTTTGAATATCGTTGATGCTTTAGTAGCAATATCACAATTCCTAAGTTGAATATAATCAAAGAATTTTTTCATATGGCTGACTTTAATACACACCTTAAACTAAATTAAGAAAAGCTCAAAAATAGTCCCTCAAATAATAGATAAAAATTCACATACAACAAAAATCATCGGTTGCGACTACACTGAATTCTCGTAATCTTCCTCCCGTAATAACCTGAAAACCTGGTTAACACAACGAATCCCTAGACCTCGATTTACCTAGTCTTAACCAAGACTCTCACAAGTCAATTGACACAACAGTTGCAAACACCACATCATCATCCCGACCCAACGGTCAATCTAACTTTACACACCATATTAATATCATCTACACATCGCATTAATATCATCTCACACACAACAAATATAACTCAACACTTGCATGTAGTTTAACACATATATATATATATATATATGCATACAAACACATACCTTGTCAGTACATCCTCGTTAGGGTGTTCGACACACCTCGAGCTCATCATTAACCTGCTCAATATTGACACCTTTGGTGACTTCCCGAAGGACTTCGTCCTTCACAATCCTGTTTGCCGTGTCATAGAGACAACGATGCAAACACATCACACGAGTATAAAACACATAACATCATACTCTATTTACATGGCTCATTAACTGCACCTGCACCCCACACATAGCTCTAAGATAATGTATCATACATGTATTCATCAGATTTAGCTTATACCCGGACTCG
The DNA here is from genome assembly GCA_023525975.1 of Smallanthus sonchifolius. Classification (NCBI taxonomy): domain Eukaryota; kingdom Viridiplantae; phylum Streptophyta; class Magnoliopsida; order Asterales; family Asteraceae; genus Smallanthus; species Smallanthus sonchifolius. Next base: position 83,603,535 of record CM042032.1, on the reverse strand, counting down.
CCCCGACTAACCCTTAACACAATCCCCATTAATAATTCTAGCTTTAGCTCACATATTCCCATAGACACACCATAGACCCCCCGACTCGTATTTTAGTTCATAACCACTTCGGGTTAAAACCCAAAACTCTTAGTATGTTTAATAAAATAAACTTTTCTCATAAGCGTGTATGATAGCCCCAAAAAAACATAAAAAACATTTAAAGAGGTGAATTAGAAACACCGGTTATGAAGGTCCAAGTCTTGCTCGACACCCGTCCCCTCGTTCAATCTCCGAACCTGTCAATATACGATTCAAGATCAGAATGCGTTTTACCATACGTCGAATAACGTATACATAAAATAAAACCCAGACACTTGGCGGAGGCGGATCGGATTCCGTCTTTGGTTGTTCTTTCTAAAAGGAACATTTTAGTCGGGGACCTGAAATGTAGTCTTTGTGACGAGGAAGTAGAGTCGTCGGAACATCTTTTTTACTTCGTACTTTGTGGCCTCAGTGGTGTGGAACCACATTAGTAGTGGTGTCGAGTTTACCAATTTTCACGTTTTTGGTCAGAGATCTTTTGGAGCTCCACGTTACTTGTGGTTTTAGGGATCAGGCTAGGGAAGCTTTTCATGGATAATTATGGTGACTTGTTGGTGCTTATGACTTGCTAGGAACGGGATGAGGTTTAACAATAAGGTGATCTATATTGAGGACATCATCCTTAATATTAAATCTCTCGGGTTCCTATGACTTTTTAATAGATCCAAACGTAAGTCCTTGAGTTTGGACGATTGGTATAAATTCTCTTTCATGTAAGTGTTGTTTTCGTTTCCGCCCGCGGTTTGTGGGTTAGTTTGTGAATAAAGTTTGCTTTTCAAAAAAAAAGAAAAATACTATTAGACCATCCGTAGTGGTTTCAAGCCCCCCCTCTTTTACGCCCATCCACGTCAGCGCCATGTCAACACAGGGGCAATCACTGGACAGAATCACTAAGGTGCGTAGTGCTTTCACGCCCCCGCATTTATTTTTTAATAATTAACTATTTATTCAATTAAAAAGAAAAAATAGATAATGAGTTGGTGAAAACTGATTGGTTGTTATTTGGTTGGTTAACCCCTCCACCGTGATTGCCCCCACGCCCCCCCTAATCACGCCTCATTTACGCCGGGGGGGCGGTGTTCCTGGACTTTTTTGTTGATATGGATCACGCCCTAGGTTTCACGCTCTCCACTACGAATGCTCTTAAGTTCAAGTTCAGTAGAAAACCAAATGAGATCAGTGCTAGTGACAATCGTTGTGCCTCTTTACCAACCACAGCCTAGTTCGAGGTCCCCTACACTCCCACCCGCACAGACCATTTTTTTTAATTTCTTACTTCCTGGTTCCTACTCATTTTCATTAAATTGGTAATGAACGGTTTTTATTATTTGAAAACCAAATAAATTGAATAGCAACCAAATTTTGGAAATATTATAATTTGATTACCTGATTTCTTTCTCTCAAATAGTATTTTTATTTTTATTTTAATTGGAAATATTATAATTTGATTACCTGATTTCTCTCTCAAATAGTATTTTTATTTTAATCCTTTTTACATGTATTTTGTTTTTTATTCTTTTAATTTTTTTATTTGAATATTTATAAATAATTTTAATCATATTTTATCAATCTTTTATAACTTTTAAAGTATATTTGTTTTGTACACTCGGAATATACTATTACAACATGTATATTTTTATTTACACTTCGGTATAAATTTAATCCAAAACCGATCCGATCTAAGTTTCAACGTAAATTTTATTCAAAATCAAGTAAGGTAAAATGTGGCATATTTTTACTTCTTTGTTTGTAAACTCGCTTTCAAGTTTTTTAAGCTCATTTTTACAACGACGTAACTTTTTATTAATTTTTGAGTTTATCGTGTTGCCTCGTGCTTTCATACTAAGTTAATTTTAAACCATCTTAATTTTTTGTCATACAATTTTTTAAATTCGTTTTCGTGTTTCTTAACGCTCATTTTTACGACATAAATTTTTCGTGATCTTCGAATATAACGTCACAACGGTTTTTTATCTACGTTTCACTATTCAAAACTGAGCCGCCATAACTTCATACGCTTATCTTTACGTACTTATCCATGTCAATGTTACCGCCACAATGCGCGGACACGAAAGGGATGTTGGTGTAACTTTTTCGTGCTTTTCAATTGTCCCTTCACCCGCGCATTAAATCCCTCTGCGACGGCCTAGTTAATTTTTTTTATTTTAAAAAATTTAAAATATTTTTTCCTTAATAATTTAAATTTGTATACTTAATTTTGAGCTATATATTTTAAAATATTATGTTTTATTTTTCTAAATGTACCGTTAACATGATTAACTTTATCTAAGTTATTCGGAACTGAGTAGGCGCTATGTGCGGCTCGCAACATCGCACAGGTATGTTTTTACTAGTTATATTACAAAAACAAATTTCATACTCTTAAGTTGATGTTTCAGTATTTTTTTTTATAATTGTTATATTTTTATTAGGATTGTAGGTTTATGATAGTATGATGTACAGTAATATAATAGTAGTGCGCATAGGCCTAAAAGACGCAATACTACATCTGATTGGGTCAAAAGTGTGTCGAACTTATCATGTAGTGTATAATATTAATAATAATATTAACAGAATACGAAAAATATATAAAAGAATAAGAAAGCCGCCAACTAAACAAAAATCATAAGTCAAAATATATAATTTTGAAAAAAAAAATTTAGAGTAAAGTGTCATTTTCGTCCTTGTGGTTTGTTATTTTTAGTCATTTTCATCTAAAATTTTTTTTTTAGCTTTTTCGTCATAGATTTTTAAGAATCTAGCCATTTTCATCCACTTGACTAACTTTGTCTATATTTTAACGTTAAATCAGAGACAATTTGGTATTTTCAACTGCCTTCTACTCTCTATGGTATTCAAGAAGGATTAAAAAAAACAAATTACCCCTGATTTAACGTTAAAATGTGGACATAGTTAGTTAGGTGGATGAAAATGACTAGATTATGAAAAGCCAGGGACAAAAAAGCTAAAAACAAAGTTTTTGAATGAAAGTGGCTAAAATGGACAGACCACTGGGACGAAAATGACATTTTACTCAAAAATTTAAGTGATAAAATCATTACGAAATCTTTTTGAAGGATCATACCTTCTAAAAGTTCAAAATTGAATTGGTTTTTACCATTATAGCCGTTCTTGGCCATCCGTGGAGGACGTGTCGGTCGATTTGGAGAAGAAAGAGATGGGTAAAATTTGTAAAGACGAAAGCCTACGGATGGAGGCTGTGAGATTTACTAATGTACAAGTATTAAAACAATACAAGTTTTTTTTTAATAAATAGGTACAAAAATAATATTATGTTAAAATCAATTTTCGTCTTTAGAAGAAAGTCAGAGAGAGTCTATGTCAATCAATAGAATATGGTCCTTGATGCCTTATGCTTCTCTCCAACCTGTTAGGAAGGAATTTCGATATCATACTTCAAAATATTAAATGATGTGAGTGGTCATAATTGTGACACCCTTTAGTGTTTAAAACCTAGAGTCGAAGTTTTATTTCAGTCCTCATCATTTCAAGCAAGCATAATCTAGTTTTTCGATCATGATCAAAGTACCAAACACATGATAAGCTTAGTAGGTTCGTAGAATTATCATCCTTAACCTAGTATTTTGGATCAGAATCAAACAAATGATAAGAAACCTTCTGCGTTTTTCAATGAAAAAAACACTCAAAAATTGCTCAATACGTTAACGAGTTAACGAGGCTCTTGATCATTCAATGTGCAAAAACTTTGATCAAGAGCAATAATGTCACGATTTTGTGCAAGATTAACTCAGAAGTTGAAAAAAGTAATAAGAGGTAAAATAGTTAATAGGATGTTGAATTTTGTGAAAGGGGATTAAAATAAGATCAAAATAAATATGTGATTAGAATTTTATTTTTTGGTTTTTGAGTTTTCAAATGATTCTTACCCTTAAAAAGTATATATATATATATATATATATATATATATATATGTGTGTGTGTGTGTTTTAATAATTTCTTTTAACATATAAAAAAAATCTATTAGAATGGATTCTAGTAAGTTATAATGAACCAAACATTAATATCCAACCAATGGTATTTCGTTAAGTAAGGAGAAGAAATTCATAAATAAATAAAATATGATGTTAGCAGTTTCTAGTTACGTCGTAAGCTAAATAATAAAAAATAGGCCATAATGGTGCAATAATAGTCTTAGTGGATTAGTGTGTGTAACCATTTCATTAGACGTGCCACAACGTCATGGCTTCAAAGTAATATTTTAGGCCATCCGGTATACACACCAAAATCACGCCGTCGTCCCACGTGGAAGACAAAATCACGGCGTGATTTTGTCCCAACACCGCCCCCTTGTTTTAATTATAACGCCGTGGATGGCAACCGTGATTTTTTTCACGCCAAGAATTTGATGTTATCAAAAAAATATTACCGTTGAACGGTAATATTTTATACCGTTTGAAAAAAAAATTTAATTAATAATTAATAATATTATTTTACTCACTATAAATACTCAATTTTACTCCATATATTTTCACTCATTTCTAATTCTCTACTCTTCTACTCACTAATCTTCTAATTTTCTACCAAAAAAATGAGTAACGACCCGAACCAACACTTTTGGGCTCAATACGCGGCTCGTGATAACGCTTTCATGGCCACTCAAATGAACCAAAACTTTCCACCCAACCCGAACTTTCAACCAAACCCGAACTTTCAACCAAACCCGAATTTTCAAATGTTTAACTACCAATTACCAATGTCCCAACCGGGTACACCACTTGACTTCGTACCGGAAACTCAAGAAATGCCACAAGAAACCGTGGCCGATACTCAAAATGTTTCACAAAAAAGGAAAAAAGAAGGTGTCGCAAGAGACGTCAAGCCGACAGAGACGAACCACTACACTTGGTTAAGGCGTTTATAGACGTCTCGGAGGATCTAATAATCGGTAAAAAAATAATTGTTTTTTGACGTTATTTTTTTAATTATTTTTATTTGTGTTTATTAAAATGTTAAGTGGCATCCGTGAAAAGTGTCATAAATTATGCAATTTCTCTTATGTAAATCAGTTGTGGGGATGAAAAAAAAAGAAGAGAGAGAGAGAATTTACATCAAATTTGGGTTTGCAAGTTTGTAAACTTATTTCCATTGCTAATTTACATCAATTTTTTGAGTAATTTAACAAATAAAGTGTCATAAATTATGTATTAAAAGGTTAAGTGGCATCCGATAGGGAAGAAAAAAGCAAAAGCCCAATCAATGGGTTAGGGTTCGGTTTCACGTCACGGTGAAATCGGCGAGAGAATGGTGGAACAAATGACAAGATTTAACGACGCCCAAGACGAGAGGATGGATTGGAAACGAACAAAACAAGATATCGAAATTCTTGGCATGGATCTTGATTCACTATCCACCGCGTAACGTTTTTTGATCGAAAAAAAACAAAAGGAGATCAAAGAACGTCACGGTATCCCGTAGGTTTTTAGTTATGTATTTTTTTTATTAATGTTTTTTTTAGTAATGTATTTTTTTTTATTAATGTTTTTTTGTTGTTGTTTGAATTAATGGTTTATTTTAGTAATGTTATTTTAGTTATTTTAATTAATGTATTTTTTTTATTAAATATTATGTTTTTTTTATTTAAATGAAAATTAAAAAAAAATAACATTTAATTATCACACCACCACAATCACACGGGTATACCCCTTGTCTAGTGATGGGTGGTGTGATAATAAGGATAGTGACGTGGCGCGACGTGACGTGCACTTTATTATCACACCACATCACAATCACATGGGTATACCCCATGCTCTTAAAACCCAAAGTTTGTACACAAAAATCAAAAGACTTAAGTCATCATCATCCACATACCAATCAAACTATGACTTCATCAACCAATTACCAACATTTGAGGGTATATGTAAATTAGTATCATGCACATGCTAAGTATCCCAACCCTAATTTCTATGCGTCGATGTTTGAATGCAAATTAAACGGGCATGAAACTTATTAGGTAATCAATTCAAACTATTTAAGGTCATATGAGATAGTGTGTCGAGTTTTTATGTATAATCTAATGTGGAATGCTTCGGCTATGTACTGAATGTGATGATTATATGATGAATGTTACGTTGAACTGAATGTTAAACACTCAAGGGTACAATGTTAGATTTGATTTAAACAAAATGAAGAAGGGTCTTAGTTAATATAGTTGGACATCTTTCTTTACAAGTTAAGAACACTTGTTTTCTGAAACTCGTCTTTAATGATTGTTCATCACACGTTTGATACACAACTCGATCGTATTATTGACCACATATCTCTCTTTTCAGCAAACTCCAAGAGTTTGAAGCAATGGTTTGGTTGTCAATATGTGGCATCTACAAATGTTGTCGTTTTGGGAGATATTGTTGAACATACGAGTAATTTTAAGCAGCAACTAAATCACATAATTAAAATTTTATTATAATAAAAAAATAAATTTTAATTATGTATACACTAACACTATTTACAATAAAGATAATTACTCACTAGTTCATTAACATTATCCCTAAATACATTATCGTCTAATAATGCATTTGAATTTTGATTCTATTGGATATGTTCTATAACATTTACAATTTTTTATTTATTTATATGGTTTTTGATACCAAATTTAAAAGTAAATTGACATTTTTTTAAGAATGTTTATGGTTGGTTGGACATGAACCTTATGCCACCAGGATCGCATCAATGGCTCCACTTGGATTATTAAAGGTGTCGTTATCGGCTTAGGTAAGGTATATATTAGGATTGCACCATTGACAATGACATAACAAGTTTTTGGAAACTCATACTCATGTAAGAATAAGAATAAGTATCCGTCTAGAGATAGATTATATATAAAAGAAAAGTAACTTTTTTTTATCACATTAGCTTATTTGTACACGATAATAAATTATATTTTTAACAATTAAATCACAAATTGTAAAGAAAGAAAAAAAAATATTTGTGATGTGAAGTAAAATTATAAAAAAATGTAGTTGCGCACTTTATAAGAAAAGCATGTGAGAGGGTGGAATGTTTTTTTTGTTTCAAGTGGTCTCAGTGGTGATGATATGTTATTTTTGTAACAACTGATTTTAGGGGTCGTTAATTTTTAATTTAATTAACGTGATAATCTGTGTATGTGGCATGGGTCGATTTATATATAAAAGAAAGATATATATATATATATATATATATATATATATATATAATCTCTAAATAATTATTTTTATATTAATTATTAAGTGTGGATAAATGTGCGTTGTGATAACTCAAATTTGAATTTGAGTGGAATAGATATGTAACAAACTCCCTACTATTCCCTACCTTCCTATGGTAATCGATACATCTCTCCCACTCCCTCATTGGGAGGGAGGGAGGGAGGGCTTAAATCCTTAATTATTCCTCTCATTCACTTAAAACATATTAACCCTAGTTACCGTCTTACTATCAGGGGGTGGGCTTAAACCCTTAATTATTCCCCTCATCCATTTAAATCGTATTAACCCTAATTACCGTATTACGATCGTCCATGTGACCATCATCTTCTTGAATTATGATCGTCCATGTGGCTATCATCTTCTTGAATTACGATCGATCTTATTGAATTATGATCGTGTTTGCCCAAGTCAACAACCGTTCAAAGTCGATCGTAAATTAATCTCAATTTTCAAAGTCCGGCTCTCCTTCTTGAATTATGATCGTATTTGCCCTAGTCAACAACCCAACTAAAACATGGTTTAAGGGGATGAGGGGAATAATTAAGGGTTTAAAATATTGATAAAATAAAGGTATATAAAAGATACATAAATATCTCTCATTCGTTAAAATATGGATAAAGTTAACTAATTGAATAAAAATGACAAGTTTTGTATACCACAATGATACACAAGAGAAAAATAAACTTTTTAAATAAAATGACAAAAGTGAGTAAACCATATTAACGAAAATGACAGTTTACTTCAATATATAATAAAGTAATTTATAAAAACAAAAATTTGTATTAAATTATTTTAAAAACAAAATAAAAGCCCAAACGTTCGGACCATTTTGTGCCTGTGTGGGGTGCATGATGGCAAATGGGGTTAGTAGACTTCCAACATTTCTCTCTCCCAAATGGATCCAACATCCACGTAAGATCTCCACTCCAAATTGGTTGGGATTCTTCTTTCCCTCTCCGCTTAAAAAAAAATATATGCCAGAGTAATATTATAGCAAAAATATATGCCCTCGTCACCTCACCATTTTCCGATGCCAAACATCGAAACGAGTTCGTCAAAGTTGGGTGCCAAGGGCATATCCGCCAAGCCCATAAAGGGCCTGAGAGAGAAGAGAGATGACCTTACTCTTTGATCAGCCAATCACTATAGTTTTTTTTATTTTGTTTAATGTTTAGGGTGGAAGGGGCACCCGCGTTGCCGACGCACGGCTCCACGCGGTTTGCACAACAACACCGCCGCCACCCCCACTACGCCACCCTCGGCTTCAACTTGCGGCTTTGGAGCGTAGCAATGTTGCCGTTAGAATATGAACGTTGGGATGATGAACGTTGGGAAGGAGCCGTTAAACGGCTAGAATTAAAAAAAAACTTAAAAAACAAATCATTATATTTACAAACAAAAACCAAAATAAAAAATCCACTCCATTCCAAAATATATTCCACATCTACATTAAAAAAGAACTCCAAATGGATCAAAGGCAAGACACAAATCCCGCCAAACAATTTAGGCCGAAAGTTCGCTCAGGTCCTAGTGAACCGACTACTCCAACCCATTCGTCTAAAACCCCGTACTACCAACTTCCTTATCAAAACGCACCCAACATGCCAATTCCCGTAGCTCCCAGTCATTTCGTACTCAACGACTTGCAACAATTTGCATACTACCAACACATTCCCAATCCTTTTCAAAACCCACCACGTCCCGAACAACCACAATTCTCAAACCGTATGACGGTGTTCCCGAACCGTTATTGTCAACCCTCCTAGCACGCAAACGGGAAGAAGCCGCAAAATATGGATGGCCTTGTGATTTTTAGTTATTTTTATTTTTAGTTATTTTTTATTTAGTTATTTTTATTTTTAGTTATTTTTATTTTTAGTTTTTTATTTTATTTTTAGTTATATATTTTTTGTAATTTTAGTTTATTTTATTTTTATGAATTAAATGAATTAGTTAACTAAATTGTGTTTTTTTAATTTTTAATTAAAAAATTGTGTTTCTGGCTTCAGGGCTTGTGTGCCGCCTCCAACGTGGCTTCGTGGGACTTTATGAGTCTTCAAATGAGGTGTTAGATTGTGATTGTAAGGTGTGGGGCTTCATGGCATGGGTGCCCCTCCACCCTTAGTTAAACCACTACACACTTGTAAATGTGTAGTTTAGCTAAAGCTTCGATGCCTACGTGACAGAAACTTTTACACTTTTTAGTTAAACCATTATACATGGTCTTTGAGTTTCATAAAAATATTTCTTTTTCTATAAATTTTGATCTAATGCCATTTAACAATTGATTTTCAAGAAATAAAATATATTAATCTTTGAAAATTTCAGGAGTTCTTTTACTCGGTCAAAATTACATCATAAATCACGGAGTTATTATGGGATATGATGTGTCATGTAATGTTGCTGAAACATACCTTTGTGACAACTTGTGTGGCACACAATTTTACTTTTAGTGATTTGACTGTATGTTTTTATGGTTTAATAATTTAATTTAATTATGTTTTTTTTAACCGCAGAAAAATGTCTTAAAATCGATGGTTAGAGAGAATTCTAGGGTTTTCATATATTTGTTCTATCAATTACAATGAAGACAAGCAACGTAAATAGCACCTAGCCAATCAACTAAACAAGACAAGCAACGTAAATAGCACCTAGCCAATCAACTAAACAAGAAAACTAAATAACTGATGGACCAAGAAATAAGGGGAAGATATGGACTAAAAATAAATAAATCATATACTCCCGCTCAATATGGAGCATGTAAGTCCTTAATGCCCATCTTGCTTAGTAAAGAATTCAGTTGTTGAGTGCCAAGACCCTTAGTGACTAAGTCTGCGAGCTGAAGTTTGCTTTCAATGGCCATAGGATGTATTTCTTTAGCATCTACTCGTTCCCGAACAAAGTAACAATCCATCTCGACATGCTTTGTTCGCTCATGTTAAACAGGGTTGCTTGCAATGTGACGAGCCGCTTGATTGTCACAATATAATGGGGTAGGAGTCGTGATCTGAACCTGCAGGTCTTTGAGCAACCATCGCACCCAAAGAATTTCACTAACTGTAGAAGTCATTGCCCTATATTCTGCTTCTGCTGAAGAACGGGACACTACGGACTGTTTCTTCATTTTCCAAGAAATGGGACTGCCACCTAAAAGAAGTAAATATCCTGTTCTTGATCGTCTCGTAAAAGGACACCCAAGCCAATCAGAATCGCAATATCCAGTTAGAACTGGTGGCCCCTCTCGTGGAAGTAAAATACCCTGTCCAGGCGTCCCTTTTAAGTATCTCAAAACCCGGTTTGCAGCTTCCAAGTGATTCCGACGTGGATCGGCTACGAATTGGCTTAAGACGTTCACAACATATGTAATATCGGGTCGAGTTGCTTGCAGGTACAATAATCGTCCTACCAACCTGCAATACTGAGTTGCATCTACTTGAGCTTCCTCCTCTCCTTTGTCAAGTTTCGTTCCTTGTTCAAAAGGAAATGCACTCGGTCGACACCCCAACATACCACTGTCTTTCAAAATATCCAATGTATATTTCCGTTGACTTAAGACCAAACCATTAGATGTTTTTGCAACTTCAATGCCAAGAAAGTACTTTAACGGACCAAGATTTTTAATGCCAAATTCTTTGTCAAGTTGTTACTTTGTTTGCTGAATTTTCTCGAGGTTGTCTCCGACGACGATAACGTCGTCTACATAAATGAGAATGGCGACATATGTCCCTCCCTCATGATATGTGAATAGCGAGTGGTCTGTTTTTGATTGTTTGAATTTTATAAAGGGAAGGAACTTGGTGAATTTATGATACCAATTTCTCGACACTTGCTTAAGCCCATAAAGAGATTTACGAAGACGACATACTCTAGTTTCACCTTCTTTCAAAAAACCTTGAGGGATTTTCATGTAAACTTCCTCATCTAGGCCCCCATGCAAAAAGGCATTATTGACGTCTAATTGGTGGATAATTCAATCCTTCTTTGCTGCGACTGCCAACAATGTTCGAACGGTACGAGCTTGGCCACCTGGGCAAATGTTTCATGGTAATCTACTCCTTCCATTTGCGTGAAACCTTTAGCCACGAGCCTATCATTGTACCTTTCGACTTCTCCATTGGATTTATACTTTGTCTTATAGACCCATTTGGAGTCTATAGCTCGTTTTTCGTTTGGTAATTTTTCTAACGTCCACGTCCCATTTTTCTAGAGAGCCTTAATTTCTTGTTGCATGGCTTCTCTCCATTTCTCATCCTGTGTAGCTTGCTCAAAACAACTCGGCTCATCGTTTGAATCGATGGTCATCAAGAAATCCTTGTGAGTGTTAGAAAAAATATTATATGAAACAAAGTGTGAAATAGGGTGTACCATCGAGTTTGCCTGATCGGAGTCGGGTTGCGAATTATCGACCGAAGGGGGAAGCTTTACGACATAGTCGTTAAGACGAGTCGGTTGAGACTTTGTCTTTTTACTCCTTGGTCCTGGTTCATCTTGCTTTTGTGAGGCTGGTTCCAAATGAATGTTGGAAGGCTCATCTTGATTGTCTGGGCCCAAGTCAAAAATGACAATGGCATTTTCTTCATTTGAATTGTTAACTTGTTATTGAGGTAACACATTTTCCTTTTCACTAAAAACATTTTTGACCACATGAGGATGGTCTAAAACCTCATGGGTTGGCCCATCATAAATTTTGGTGGGCTCGCCATCATTCCCAAAAGGGGTTTCTGTGTTGCCTTTGAAAGGAAAAACATTTTCCAGAAAAAGTACATCCCTGCTCACAATGATTTTTCCATCTTTAATATCATAGATTTTGTATCCTTTCGTCCCTTGTGGATATCCCAAAAAAAACCCGGGCTTACCCCTTTCTTCAAACTTATCCCCATTTGTATTGTTATTTTTAAAATATGTTAGGCACCCAAAGACTCTCAAGTGATTATACTCATGCTTTTGGTTCCAAACTAACTCGTAAGGAGTTTTGTTTTTAATTACCTTTGAGGGAAGGCGATTTATTATGTACGCAGCGGATAAAATACGTTCTCCCTAAAATCTCTTTGGAACATTTCCCTCAAACCGTAAGGCTCGTGCTGTCTCAAGTAAATGTCTGTGTCATCTTTCCACTACCCCGTTTTGTTGAGGGGTGTGTGGACAGGTGGTTTCCAACAAAATTCCATTTTTATTATAAAAGGCAACCATAGAGTTGGATGTGAACTCTCCACTGTTGTCACACATAACTCTTTTTATTTGTTTTCCAAATTGGACCTCAACAAGTTTATGGAAATTCATCAAGCATTGACTAGCATCGCTTTTGTGTTTTATGAGAAAAACCCACACCGACCTACTATAATCGTCAACGATGGTGAGAAAAAAATTTGCCCGTGTATATGATGGAATTCAATAACCTCCCAAAATGTCACAGTGAATAAGTTCAAAACAACTGGTGGTTTTAATAGAACTAACAGGAAAAGGTGTTCGGGCATGTTTGGCCTTAGCACAAGAATCACATAAAACATTACTAAGTTTAATGGAATTACTCTTAAGGAAATCAACATTTGAAAGTTTCTCCTTTGAAGCATGTCCCAATCTTTTGTGCCATGTCTCCATTGTTGTCATCATGGTCCTTCTACTCCCCTCGAACATGTCCATAAGATACAACCCCCCTCGGCATTCACCCGCTCCAATCAAGCTCCTATTTCATAACCCCTGCATGACAAAGAAATCAGGAAAAAAGGTTACAGCACACTGTAGATCCTTGCTCAATCGGCTAACGGAAAGGAGATTGTATTTAAAGTTTGGGACATAAAGAACCCCATTTATTTTCACTCCCCCGGAAGTGAGAGCTCACCCTTTCCCTCAACGGGAATGGCATTCCCGTTTGGTATGACAACCGGTGCCTCATTTGAGGTTCTTTTCTTATTTACAAGTAAATTGGGTTGATGGGTTATGTACTCGGTGCAACCCGAGTCAACAACCCATACATCGTCCCTATTACCTGCCACATTTGCCTCGGGTTTAGTCTCATCAACATTAATAGATCCAGAACCAGAAAAAAACTTCACGAAGGTCTGGTACTGCTCATCACTCATCCCGGGTATAGGACTGACTTCGGTATTAACACAGGTTGCCTTCTGTTTTGATTTGTCACCTTTCTTCCCCGGCCACCAATCCGGATAACCTACCAACTTGAAGCATCCTTCTCTTTTGTGACCGTTCCTTCCATAAAAAGTGCATTGATCGTTTTCTTTTCCTTCCTTTACTTGCCTGATGACGGTCTTTTCCCTTTGCTGTCCAGAATTACCTTCACGTTTCTGAAAGGTTTTGAATGCAGCAGATTCTGGCGTGGCTCGGTTTTCATTCGATATCATTCGGTGTCTCTCGTCTTCTGCTACCATGTGATAGGCATCCCCCAAGGTAGGAATAGGTTTTGTAGCTAGGATTTGGGTTTTGATAACATTGAAATCATTATCTAGACCCATGAGAAACTCGTAGAGCCGTTCTTTTTCAAGATGTTCAACAATCTTCTTACCAAGTTCACAAGAGCATTTGTTGCAAGAACTGTTAAAATTAACATTTACTAATTCAATTTTATTTGGTTTTTATTTGTTTTGTGTATATACTGGGCTTGATGGTGGTCCATGGGCTTAAAGATGCTACTGGGCTTTGGGCTTGCTTAAGGATGCTGATGGGCTTTGGATCCGGATGATATTGTGTTTAAATAGAAGGGTGTTTTCAGTTTTAGGGTTATGAGTGGAAGTCTTTTTCTTACCTGCTCATCTTCTATTTTCCCTTTTCATCATCAAGAAATTAGGGTTCATCTTGTTGATGATTATCCTGTTATTTTTGTGTTCTTGGTTGTAATACTTACAGATCATAGTGTTTATGATCTGGTCTAGTTAGAAGGTGTTAATAATCGACTGTATTGGTGTCGATTAATTTCAGATTTGTTTCAGGGTTTCTATCGAGATTTACAAGTTTATTTCTGATTTGAGTTTGGATTCATGTTTTCTGACATGGTATCAGAGCTCTTAGGGCTTTGATTCCTTCTTTCTCGGTGGTTCTAGTTTCACTTCAGCTTGGCGATAGTTCATCTTCGAATTTTGGGGCTCTCGCTTCCACTTCAACAATTGTTCATCAACGTTTGTTCAGACTCTGATCGGATATCTCTTACACGGATCGTTTTGGTGTTTTTTTCTGTTCTTGACCTCGTAACCCTAAGTGAAGGTTACATGTCTTGAACCTTGGAGGGAGTACCCTAACTTGGGCGCACTCTGGTGAGTCTGTTCCAACTTACTGCCTTTATTTGTTACATTTTAAGTGGTGCATGTTCTTGTTGTTTCTGGTATATTTTTAGATCCTCTATAATCTTTCTGTACATCACTGCGTGCTTTCGGTGTGATCTTTGCATAACCTTCTAGACTAATCCTTGATCTGCCACTTAAAGTGGTGTGAATACCTGGCTCTTGTCTAGTTTGGTTTATTTTGTGCGTGTGTTTGGGTGTAATCATCATCGTTGTGCTATCTTGTGCGATATGGGTGAAGAATCTAGACCTATTGTTGAAACCCTTGTTAGTAGATTGGATGCCAGTCATCCTTTTTATCTGCATGCGAGTGATTCTAGTTGTCTTAACGTTGTCAACATCAAGTGAAAAGGAACTGATAACTACTCTGTTTGGGCTAACACTATAAAACTGGTCTTGCAAGCTAAAAATAAAATTGGTTTTATAGATGGTACTTGTAAAAAGTCAATTGATAATGAGGTGCTTGCTATGCAATGGGAAAGATGTAACTCTGTGGTATTGTCCTGGATTTTAAATTCCATTAGTGATGAGTTATATGTTGGGCAAGTATACTCCAAATTAGCGTCTGCTGTTTGGATTGATCTAAAAGAAACTTATGATAAAGTTGATGGTTCTGTTGTGTTTAGTTTATATCAGAAGATTAATTCTCTAACTCAAAATGGTACATCTGTGTCTGAGTATTATCATAAGCTAAGTACAATGTGGAAACAGTTTGATGCAATAGTGCAACTGCCTTCTTGCAGTTGTAACGCTGCTATGGAGTTCAATGATTTTAGCTATTTAATCAAACTGATGCAGTTCCTTATGGGACTTGATGATATATACCAACCTGTAAGAACAACTCTATTGACCCAAGATCCTCTTCCCACAATTAAAAATGCTTTTTCAATAGTTTCAAGGGAAGAGTCTCATAGGAGTTCAAATGTTTCCTCAAAGGGACAAAATGTTGGTTTTATATCCAAATCTAACCAGTTTTTTGTCAATAAAAAAAATTCATAAAAGGACCGAACCCTAACCTCAAATGCACTCATTGCAACAAACTGGGTCATGTTGTGGAGAAATGTTTTGAACTTATAGGATATCCTCCGGGATACATAGTCAGAACAGGTCAAGTTAGTAATCAAAGTTCAAAATCTGTTGTGTCAAATAATTCTGGTTTAAACAACAATACTGGTTCTGGCTCTAGTTCTTCTGCTACTTCTCCCTCTCTTACATCAGATCAAATAAAACAACTTCTGAGTCTACTGAGTGAAAAGAATGGTGCAGGATCATCTACCTCTAATCTTGGAGGTATGACCTGTCTGGCTTTTTCAAACTGTTTTAATAAAAGGGTTTTTGGTTTCTCCAGTATGTTGGTTGGGAAATCTACTGGTTGGGTTGTAGATTCAGGGGCTAACCAACACATGGTAATGTCTGATGAGGGTATGATTAATCCAATAGATGTTTCTGATTATAACATTTCTGTCAAACACCCAAATGGAACTAATGCAAAGGTAACTAAAATTGGAAGTTTGAAACTAGGAAATCAAGTTATCTTGTCTGATGTCTTTGTTGTCCCTGATTACTTTGTTAATCTAATGTCTGTCTATAAACTGGCTAGGGATAATAAAATGAGTATTACTTTTGATGAAAATATGTGCTATGTTCAGGATTTGTCCATCAAGAGAATCTTGGTGACTGGTAACCAGATTGATGGTCTTTACATGTATGGTGGGGATGCCTCTACACCTTTAAAGGTGTGTTTCAACAGTCATAATGTCATAAAATTGTGGCATTCTAGGTTGGGTCATCCGTCTGAAAATGTTATAGCTATTTTAAAAAATAGGTTAAAAATAACAAGTGTAACGAATGGTATTCCTTGTGATATATGTCATTGGGCGAAACAGCATAGGGAACCTTTTCCTTTAAGTGAACATAAATCTGCTAATATAGGAGACTTAGTTCATTTGGATGTATGGGGACCTTATAAGGTACCTAGCAGGGAAGGGTACAAATATTTCCTAACTGTTGTGGATGATTTCTCAAGGTCAGTTTGGATTTACTTACTAAAAAATAAAAATGAAGTCTTCTATAATATTGAAAGTTTTGTTAATTTGATTAAAACTCAGTTCGGAAAACAGATAAAAAAATTTAGAAGTGATAATGGAAAAGAGTTTGTTAATAATCAAATGTTAAATTTTACAAGGAATAATGGTATTATTCATCAAACTTCATGTGCTTATACTCCACAACATAATGGTATAATTGAGAGAAAACATAAACACTTATTGAATGTTGCTAGAACCCTGTTGTTTCAAAGTGGTGTTCCCTTGAGGTTTTGGTCTGATTGTGTTTTGACTGCTGCTTACTTGATTAACAGGACTCCTTCATCTGTGCTAAATGGAAAGTCACCCTATGAATATATGTTTAAATTTGAACCCTCTCTTAATCACCTTAGAGTCTTTGGCTGTCTTTGCTTTAGTACTGTTTTAAATCAATCTGATAAGTTTTCTTATTTAGCTGAAAATGTGTTTTTTTAGGATATTCATTTCAAAAGAAGGGTTATAAGTTGTCAAGTCTTGACAAAAAACAGATTTTCTTTAGTAGAGATGTAAAGTTTTATGAAAGTGTGTTTCCTTTTAAAAAAAATAAAAGTTTAAGTGAATTTGTATCCACAACAGACTCTGTTTTAAATACACGCAATTTCTTTGATAATTTTGAGCAAATTGAGTCTAGGGATTCTGATGGTGAAAATCCCGATGATGAGGGGAGGATATTGAGAGAAAATGAAAATTCTGTTCCTAGAACTCTCGGTGTTGACCAGCAGTCTAGTGATCAAACCCATTCTGATGTTGACTCTGCTGATATTCAACAGTCCAGTGATCGATCCAATATAGATAAGTCTGTACATCAACAGCTATATCAAAGGTTTAATGAAACTGTGACTGGTTTACAGCAGTCTCCCAGACTGAGGAATGTAACTAGCGGGGCAGGTAACACTAGGATTAATGATGAAACAGTCTCTCTTGAGGGTGTTAATGATCCATCAGATCCTTTAGTTAGAAGGTCTAGAAGAAATGTCTCTTTTCCAAAAAACTTGCATGATTTTATTATAGAAGGAAAGGTCAAGTATGGTATGGAAAGAGTTGTAAACTATTCAAAGTTGTCTAGTGAAAATAGATGTTTTTCAGCTAGCATAAATAAATCTGTGGAACCTAGGTTTTTTTATGAAGCTAAACAAGATAAAAATTGGTTAAATGCTATGAATGATGAGATAGAAGCATTAAACAGAAATAATACTTGGGATCTTGTTGATTTACCTAAAGATAGAAAAACTATAGGGTGTAAATGGGTGTATAAGATAAAGTATAGGGCTAATGGTGAAATTGAAAGGTATAAAGCAAGACTTGTAGCTAAAGGTTATAATCAGAGAGAAGGGGTTGACTTTGATGAAACCTTTTCTCCTGTTGTAAAAATGACAACAGTTAGATGTGTAATAACACTTGCAGTAGAAAAAAAACTGGCCTTTGTACCAACTTGATATTAACAGTGCATTTCTATATGGAAATCTAAATGAAGATGTGTATATGTCTTTGCCGGAAGGTTTTTTCTCTAAGGATGAAACTAAGGTGTGCAAATTGAATAAATCTCTGTATGGATTGAAACAAGCTCCACGAATGTGGAATGAAAAGCTTGTTGGTGTGTTGTTTGAGTTTGGTTTTAAACAAAGTAAGTGTGATCATTCATTACTTGTTAAAAGTGTTGAATCTGCTGTCACTATTCTTCTTGTCTATGTTGATGACATAGTTGTTACAGGTAGTTGTTTATCTGAAATTAATAAAACCAAAGATTTTTTAAAAACAAAATTTTTAATAAAAGATTTAGGTGTTTTAAAATATTTTTTAGGAATCGAAATAATCAGGTCTGAAAAAGGAGTTTGCTTGTCTCAAAGGAAATATTGTATGGATCTATTGTCTGAATTTGGTCTCAGTGGTTGTAAACCGGTTAGTACACCAATTGAACAACATTATGTTGTTACAATTTTTTTGTAAAAAAGATGAGTCTGTTCTGAGTAATATAACTGGATATCATAAATTAGTTGGTAAACTAATATATTTGTCTCATACTCGACCAGATATTTCGTATACTGTTCATTTTTTAAGTCAATATATGCATTCTCCCTCTAACTCTCATTTACAATTAGAATTGAGGGTGCTACGGTATTTGAAAGGGGCACCTGGTAAAGGGATTTTAATAAAAAAAAAAAAGAGAATGTCTTGATTTAACAGCCTACTCAGATTCTGATTGGGCCAAGTGTCTTGGAACAAGAAGGTCTGTAACTAGGTTTTGTATATTTCTAGGGAAAAGTTTGATTTCTTGGAAAAGTAAGAAACAAAGCACTGTATCTAGATCATCAGCTGAGGCTGAATATAGATCTATGTGTGCTGCTACTTGTGAGGTGTTATGGTTGCAAAATCTGTTGATGGAACTGAATATTTCTGTCTCTTTGCCTGTAAAGTTGTACTGTGATAATAGTGCTGCATTATCAATTGCTGAAAAAATCCGGTGTTTCACGATCGCACAAAACATTTTGAGATCGACTTATACTTCCTTAGAGAAAAATTTTCATCCGGAGTAATAAAAGCTGAACCTGTTAAATCAGAAGAACAAGTTGCTGATATACTTACAAAGGGCTTATTAGCTTCTCAACATGAGGTATTATGCGAGTCTTTAGGTATGCACAATTCGTTTAGTTTATAAAATTGAGGGGGGATGTTAAAATTAACATTTACTAATTCAATTTTATTTGGTTTTTATTTGTTTTGTGTATATACTGGGCTTGATGGTGGTCCATGGGCTTAAAGATGCTACTGGGCTTTGGGCTTGCTTAAGGATGCTGATGGGCTTTGGATCTGGATGATATTGTGTTTAAATAGAAGGGTGTTTTCAGTTTATGAGTGGAAGTTTTTTCTTACCCGCTCATCTTCTATTTTCCCTCTTCACAATCAAGAAATTAGGGTTCATCTTGTTGATGATTATCCTGTTATTTTTGTGTTCTTGGTTGTAATACTTACAGATCATAGTGTTTATGACCTGGTCTAGTTAGAAGGTGTTAATAATCGACTGTATTGGTGTCGATTAATTTCAGATTTGTTTCAGGGTTTCTATCGAGATTTACAAGTTTATTTCTGATTTGAGTTTGGATTCATGTTTTCTGACAAGAACAACGTGGAAAGGAGTGTATTGATTGAGATTCGTCCCACAAAGTTATAAGGCGGGTATAGTACGTAGAAACGCTGCTTCCATCTTGACGGGTGGTAGCGATTTTCTGTTTTAATTCATAAGCTCTTGGGGCGCTCTCCTTCCCAAACCTTTCACGTAAATCAGACCACATCTCCGACACTGTTGTGGCATATTTAACGCTGTCACGAATGTTTTTCTCCATGGCTGTGGCAAGCCACCCCTTTATCATTGCATAGCATCTCATCCACGGCTTGTAAGTAGCAGACGCGGTCTCCGGCTTTTTAATGGTTCCATCAACGAAGTCTATTTTGTTTTTGGCAAAAAGGAAGTTGGACATCTCTTACGTCCAATCCATATAATTGCCATCGGTAAGGACCTCATTGACATGTAGTTGTTTAGGAAAATCAGAAGGATGAAGATAGTATGGCGATGACGGATCAATCGCATTGCTAGAACTTCCTTCTGTCTGCTTGGGAACTTCTTCTCCGGCCATGTTTCAAGCCAGCAACAATGGAATCGGGTTTAAGGCTTTAGAACCGCTCTGATACCATCTTAAAATCGATGGTTAGAGAGAATTCTAGGGTTTTCATATATTTATTCTATCAATTACAGTGAAGACAAGCAACGTAAATAGCACATAGCCAATCAACTAAACAAGGAAACTAAATAACTAATGGACCAAGAAATAAGGGGAAGATATGGACTAAAAATAAATAAATCCTATAAAATGGAATATATTAGGAATGCCTCTAGCATGGAGCTAGAGATATTACAAGGAAAGTGATTAACAAAATTGAAATTTGCACCAACAACTAATCATTATTACCGCCTTAATCGCATCCTTTTTGAAAGATGATTTGATTAACTGCTTCGGGACCACCAATAAATTTGCTATAGAATCATATCCCACAAGAGGAATATTACACGAGTCCCAAATGAATGCCCAAATGCCCAGATTGATTTTGCAAAATTGCAAAAGAGTAAGATATGATCTGTTGATTCCTGAGTTGCATCTCGCATAACGGACAACGGGTCGAATGTAATATGATACCTATTTTTGATAATGCTTATAATGTAGGCAACCTATTCAACCGCGCTCTCTAAATGAAGAAATGTACTTTCCTCGAGGCCTAATTTAGTCAGCGTGTTAGTGAGTTCATATGACTGAAATTTGATCGTCTATGGATGATCTTAACTCGCTAATAGAGTTCTTTGGAATCACTACCCATCCACGTCCAAGAGTCTGTAGATATTTGAACCTGGCTAAGAAGATAATAACAATAATTTAATTGTGTGTGATTCGTCTCAAATTAATTAATAAAATTTACTTTTGTTTATTTTTAAAGTTGATTTCCATTTGGTTTAATGGGGTTGTAAAAAGTTTGTGGCTATGGTTTATATAGAGAAATTTATTACCGAACACTAAATTACTGTGAGAACGAACCTAAATCATTTAATTTTTTTTATCAATGGTTCATATTTTGTAAAATATTTACTTCTTACATACAAATACATATGTTTTTGTTACATAAAAAACTATTAAACTAATTTGTTTATATGTTTTTTTTACTTTTAACCGTTTACCTATGCGTGTGTAAGTCATTGCATCTCATATTACCTACACATAACTTACACATATTTAGGTTCTACACATAAAAGATTTTTTTTTAATTTTAATTTTAAATTTCATGAGAAAAAAATAAATGTTGCATTTCACTTATTTTCTTATAATATATAGTTTTTAAGATTGAAAAAAATAATGATTTATTTAGTTTTTCGTGTTCTCACGATACATAATGTTCTGCATAGATCTCTTCTCCTAGTTCATAAATCATAAATGAAAATTTTTTTTAATCACACACCTTATGATGCTTGTATTTATTTGCATAAAAAGGACTTTGATTAATTCAAAACATTTATGCATTAAACCTGAAATTTGATTGTAAATCTAAAAGTAAAGTTAATAATATAATTTCATTTTTTTTAGAAGATATTCAGGTATAAATTCTAATTCATTCTTAAGAGAATGGGCCACGGGATCTAATTCTTCTAGGATATTAGCTAAATCAACAAAGTTCATCCTTCCCTCTCCAAATATACATCTTTTAGCATATCAAGATACTCTAATCTTTTAAAATATTCGTTTTTGGTTTTAAATGTGTAACTTGTTTTTATTGAAATTAATTATTGTTTCCTTTTAAATACATTTGTCAACGGTTTTTATTTTTATAGGTGTGGTAACTTTCAACATAAAGTTAACTATTTACCAATGGACTATGTGTTAATAAAAGGCGTCTCTCCCCAAAAGAGGTTGAGAGTTCAAGTCTCATATAGACAAAATGACGTGTAAATTTGTCGTTCAAAAATATATATTTTTTTAACTATTTATGGTTGGAGGCTTGGAGCTAAATGAGTTAACCAGTTTAATAGCAGAATTTTTCATCTATTAATAATCAAGTTTCTTTAATATTCTATTAAAGTTCTTCACCTTTTTTTTTTCTAAAAATAAAACCACTCAAGTTTCAATATTCTCCATTATTGTGAATTTTTTTGTAAGCGTTAATTTTTTTAAAAGTTAAGTGATCCAATATTCTTCCGGTTTAGGGTTTTTAAGGTGTTTTGGAGCCATAAACTTGGTGGATGAAGGGACCAGCCTTGAATTCGCATTCCAGGTTTGTTTCCACCTCATTATAGTCCCTAATCTCGTATATATCACCCCTCTAATCATCTCCCTATGTATGGACATTGTTATGCATCGGATTTGTAGGAACAATTGATGTTCCTTTCCGTGAAGTTGAAGTAAGAGACGTGATAAGGAGTGAATCCATCCCAGGTCTGTTCTTACACAATTCCAGTCCTTAACCTCTCACTTTTCACCCACTAATCATGCACACATGGTCTAACCCAGGTATTGTAATGCATGATACCCATTTTAGGGTTTTTGTAGTGGTTTCGGCTTTGATCACAAAGAAGGAGAAGGGTTGTGTGATTCAACCATTTACAGGTATAATACCATGCCATTATCAATCATATTTATGCCCTTGATTCACTACATGAAGGTTAGAAGTGTCTGGTTAGGCATGGTGGATGGTATTGAACCCGATTAGGGTTTTCTTGAGTTAATCCGACTTGTTGCTTGCTCTTTGTGTAGGGTGTTGGTGTGGACAGCCTCTAGACCTCTAGACAAGTTTGGACAGCCCCTAAACATCCCCTAAGGTACACACTCTAGTCCTTGATGTCTTGGTAAAGTACACGCCTTAAAACCCTAATTCATGCGGATCCATTGTATGGATGGGAATTGCATGAGATCTGGCTCACTGCTTTGGGTGACCTGTTAAGGGTTTGAAGGAGTTTACTAGATGGTTTCATGGGAGGGTTTGGTCACATATGGATGAGATGGAAGTTTGGATCCCTAACAGGTCGGTTTGGATTACATGCAAACCATTAGAAGGGATTGCATGGAATCTAACTCATTTAACTCGTTAAGCCAATCCACTTGTATTTACTTGATGTTGAGGGATATTCCTATGATGTCAGATTCTTAACTTCATCGTAGGACCCGTACCTCTTGTATTTGAAGCCCTAGCTTGTGTGATTCTACATAAAGCATTAAGGTGAGTTCTTGATGCCCTCTTTCAAATGTTTTACAATTTTGGGCTAATATACATGTGTAACTACCTTTACATAATGATTGGCGTTGTATGACCTAAGTATGAAGAATATGGATGTGTATCTATGAATATACCAATGTGTGTGCCTAAAGTAGAAGTTATGATGATGAATGTGTGATGTATGATTATGTGTACTTGATGAATGACTAGTTATGCTAGGGCAGATCAAATATTGTATGATGACTGATGTTAACATGAGTTATGTATAATGATATGAATATACTTACTCATATATATATACCGGTTTATGATTCCAAAGAAAGAGAGTATGAGGATGGATGTAGATGTATGCTTATGTGCTATGTTAAGTCTACTGAACGATGATAAGAGAAGAATGATAATAAGGGAATATTGATCGTGTTCTTTAAACGTGTTCATATGATGATAAACGAAGATTTACATAAATAAATTATATTCTTATGTGTACGTATGAATATGTTTGAGCTTACTAATTGAATGGAAGAGTTTATGCACGAAGTCAATTGCCATGTACGATGTTATGGCTTAGTGATAGAATACGAAAGAGTATATTTTTATGAACATATATACGTATGTTTATCAACTTATGATTTCAAATTACTAAGCTTACGTATGAATTAATGAATGATGTATGAAGTACGATTACGTGCTATTTGATGAACTAACTAGTTGTACACTTGGCGGGTCAACTTGATGGAATCCCCTTATAGGTAGATGTATGACCTAGGGATTCATATATTGAGGAAGTCTTACTAGAGACACATTGGGTAAATGTATGACCCAATGAAGGCAAGTAAGTCCTACTTATAACATTAGGTAGATGCATGACCTAATGGTACTCCGGGTAGATGTATGACCCAGTGTAGGAAAAGGATGAAGAGTCCTTTAGCAGCTCCATGACTTAGTGTTTGGACTGTTCTTGGGCGAAGATAGACCACTAAGACCTTGTGTATTTACTATGTTATACAGACGAAGTGATAGATGATGTTTTCTCAAAAAGACTTATGTTTTACAAGATTTTTTTAAATTAAATTTGAACTCACTCTGCCTATCTGACTTTTGCATGTATATTAGATTAAGTGTAGGTTTGGTTGATCGCTTGGACCTCTTGGCATCCCGATGAAGCTACACGTACTCGAAGACTGGCATTTTCTTCTATTTGATGTTTCTTTATTTGTATTAGAGTTAGATGTTTATGGTTTTATCCCGTATGATTTGGGATTTTATGAACCTTTTTCATGATTATTGAAAAACATGTTTCTTTAAAAGTTGACGATAATGAAAGAAAAGAAAAAAGTAAAGTAAACTTTACTCGTTTTCGTGACCCTTTTAGTGATTCATCTAAAGCGTCTCGTTTATTTTTTTTTTTCCTTTTTGATGCATTGGTTTTATGTTTACGGTTTCGGTTTCACATTTAAAGATCGTTTAACAATTAATACAATAACAATTAAATCTAAACTAGCAAATCACAAATTCCTAGTTAAATCTAATTCACTAAATTAGCAAATCAAATCAAATCAAATCACATTTTCTTAACAACTAGGTTATAAACCCGTGTAATAAAATATTAAATAGTTAGTAATGAATATTTAAGAATTATAAAACGATATTGAGATAAGATATGATCGAAATTACTTTAAATAGTTACTAATTATATATGCGATTGAGGTGTATTTATAATATCGTGTTGAGAAAAAAATAAGCGAGAACAAGAAAATGTTGGGTTCAAAAAATTGTGATACATGTCGCAACCAGTTATATATTTATTAGGTATATATTTAACATTTAAATCTAAATGAGTAAATGAGCAAATCAAGTCAAATCCTAATTATAATAAATAAATAACTTTATCTGCTGCGTGTCGACTTTTGGTGCAGTCTAAATTTTTGTTTCCTGTCTCTCTCTCCTATTAAATAATTAAATATCTAAAATTTATTCTAATATTTTATTAAAACTTACTAAATCATAAGAAGAGTTCAATTTTATCTTATCCACAAATCTTCATTATTTATTATTTATGATTCTTAAATCTTCATTATTTCTTATTTCACTGATGACTAGTGACATCCAATATACAAATCTTCAGAGAAACTACTTGTTTACAACAAGTTGGATTTATTCAACTCGTGTAATACATGAGTTTCTAACCTAGTAAGACAACAAACAAATTAAATCAAATCCAAAAGAGTAGACTGCAAATCAAATTAAAAGATTAGGTTGACACGAACCAAGTGTAAAGCAAACGATTG
Source organism: Smallanthus sonchifolius (assembly GCA_023525975.1). NCBI lineage: Eukaryota > Viridiplantae > Streptophyta > Magnoliopsida > Asterales > Asteraceae > Smallanthus > Smallanthus sonchifolius. The sequence goes on along the minus strand of CM042032.1, from coordinate 83,577,811 downwards.
TCGATTAAAAAAGAAAATTAAAAGATTGGTTGGTTCAAGTGTTTGAAGGGTTCACCATTGTAAAATCCGATTTCCTTTTGATTTATTCATATTTTAGGCGACTCAAATAAATTAAAGACTAAATTTCACTCACTGTCCTTTATTTGAAAAGTTCTCTCATTTATTGTCCTGTTGACTAACTGGAGTTAAATATTTCTGTTAAGTGAAGGGCATTATTATTTTTTAACCCTAAAGGACAATTCTTGTAATGTAAAGTTTACTTTACTTTTTTCTTTTCTTTCATTTTCTTTTACTCTTCATTTATTTTTTACTACTAATAAACATCAACTTTCAAACATGTTTCTTTAAATGTTGACGATCCATCAATAATTCAACGATGAAAGCAATTAGGTCAAATTTTATTCCAAATTTACTCTAATTCGTGATTATTGTTTTTTTTTTTATGATTTCAGCAATTAGATCAATTTAAGTTTTAGGTTCATTTATATTTTGGGTGGTATTATGTTTTTTTAGCTAATTGATTGGTGGTATTATGTTTATATTGTTCGTATTTCACCGGAATTAACTACAATTTAGGTTCTAGGTTCATTTATAATTTTGGTGGTATTATGTTTATATTGTTCGTATTGAAGGTCCCGGGCGCCTCGTCGCGCAACGGAGATAACACGGATCTGTTCTATGATTTGTGTGGGAACCAAGAAACGAGACAGAAAACACGAACATAAACAAAAGATAATGAAACGATACGTAATCCATAACATAGAAGTCATCACGTATTACAGACTACATACCAAAGGAGCACACATCTCTTATCTAAGCTCACGGTCCAGGGGTCGGGAAAGCTCGTCCCGACCCGGACACCTCTCAACCTTGTTCCAGAAGTTCCACCTACAAATGAAGACAAGTCTTCTATTTTTTTTTAATCCCATACGCTAGTTCATGGTGTTCATGCGTATTTAGTAAATACGCAAAGCTAAGAACCCATGCGTACTTGTTAAGTGCGCAGAGAAATGCTCTTGCGTACTTAGCTAAGTACGCAGGTCACTTCTCATGCGTACTTACTAAGTACGTAGGGCTAACCCATGCGTACTTAGCAAGTATGCAGAAAGGGTGATTCTGCGTACTTGTTCAGTACAGCAGTGTTCTTAACGGATCTTGAGAAGAATGCTCGAAAAGTGATGGATCTAAGAAATTGATGCTTCCAAAAGCTTAGAAATCATCATCTAACAAACCCTTAGCCCTGCAAACACCAAATGAAGTGATAACAAACTCGATTTTAAGGATTTTAGGTCTGAAAAAGTACGAACTCGTATGAACACAGATCTGCTCAAAACCCTAAAAAATGGAAACTGGAACACAAATCAACGAACATTGAGGCTCTGATACCACTTGTAGGTCCCGGGAGCCTCGTCGAGCAGCAGAAATACACGGATCTGTTCTGTGATTTGTGTGGGAACTAAGAAACAAGACAGAGAAACACGAACATAAACAAAAGATAATGAAATGATACATAATCCATAACATAGAAGTCATCCCGTATTACAGACTACATACCAGGGGTCGGGAGAGCTCGTCCCGACCCGGACACCTCTCAACCTTGTTCCAGAAGTTCTACCTACAAATGAGGCCATCATCTCATATTTATAGGGGAAGGAACACTACCTGCGTACTTGTCTAAGTACGCAGGGTTTGGTCATGCGTACTTGACAAGTACGCATGGCAAAAGCCTTGTGTACTTACTAAGTACGCAGGACCAAACTGGTGCGCAGGCTAAGTACTCAGGAACACCCTCCTGCGTACTAGCCACGTACACCGATAAATAGAATTTTATGTATAGTTACAAAAATATGCTTCTACACGTATTTCACGGGAATTAACAACAATTTAGGTTTTAGGTTCATTTATAATTTTGGTGATATTATGTTTTCTTTAGCTAATTGATTGGTGGTTGATGCGCGTGTAGATATAGAAAATATATTATATATATGTATATATTTAGAGATTTTGGTTTCACGAGATCAGGTTTTAAATTTATAAAATGATAATTACTTTAAACTTAAAACACACACAATAGTCAAGTATACCTATCGCAGCGTAATATAGTTTCGGTAAGAACCAAGTATCGAACCAATGGACACGGTCGAGTTCTAATACTCAACTTTTGTTATCGTTTAGCCTGTTTAATTAGTGAGTGGGTATTGTGTGCTTGTGAAACAGAAAAGTAAATGACAGAAAAGTAAATGACGGTAAAGTAAATGACAGAAAAGTAAAAATGTGCGTGAAGTATGTAACAGAAATGTAAATAGCAAGAAAGTAAATATCTCAAAGATGATCAGGTCCGAAGGGTATTGCTTTGGGCTTCGAATCCGCTTGGTATATGATATACAAATGTGTGAACGGTACACCGCTAGAGCCTCATTCTCACAACATTTGGTTCACGAATTATAATCTTTAATATTAAAATGGTAATGATTCCCAGTTAGGTACAACGTTACCCTCAACTCTTTGAATGTTATCTCCAAGTTGGTTTAAGACATCAAACTTAAATGCTTAAGTATTAGTAAAAGAGTGATTAGACTTTGTTCACCAGGAGGCGGTGTAACAATGGGACCATGTATAAAGACATACCGTTCCCAACTTGAGTTCACCAATTCTTGGCCTCATAACAAGTTCGTATAAAGACGTATGACCTTATTAGTATTAACCAGGCCTTGGCTTATCAAAATCTTCTTGTATAAAGATGTACAAGTTTCAAGGGAAGTTTGATTAAGAAGATTTTATGGTCTTACGCTTCAAAATCAAGAACACTCACAAGTGTAAAGACAAGTTTAGAAAATAATAAAAAGCCCACCTAGAAGGTGGTTTTAAGAGCGAATAATTAAACACATAAACATACCACTAGATTAATACGTTAAACATTAACATACACCAAACTTCATCTTCACCCTAGCAATACAAAGAGTTTAGCCGCGAATGGCCATACTAACTAGCGTAACGCTGAGTTTCGTAGGCTCTCCTATTGCAGACAAAGAGGAGGAGCCTCTCTAACCTCTAATCTCTACTCTCTACTCTCTACTCTAAACTACAGAAAAGGACTCATGTATCTTGAGGTGTGTGGAATGAAGAACCCAAGCCTCCTATTTATAGGCCTCAAAATGAGCAATGCACGGCCGTGCATTGGATTGCACGGGCGTGCAAACACATCGGGAATCAAAAAGGGTACAGAGGACAGTGTACTGGAGCTTGGGGAGCAAGGGAGGAAAATGCACGCCCGTGCATTAGGATGCACGACCGTGCATCCCCTCCTTGCTTCCCAGTTTTGTCTTTTAGCTGCTGGTTTGATTTTCGTTGACCTTGGTTGATTTCTTGGGGATCAAAGCTCGGGAATGATCTTCCAAAAGGCTTGTTTTCTTGGTGTTTTTAACTGGTTTTAGCTTTGTTTATCTCAGGACACCGATTAATCTATAATTATGAAATATTAACGTTTTAAGTATCAATTGCAAGGTTATTATTTAATTAGTACCATAATATAAGAATTATTATGCATGCAAAACATGTATAATTTAGGGCATATCAGTGGTATTATGTTTATATTGTTCGTATTTCACCGGAATTAACTACAATTTAGGCTTTAGGTTCATTTATAATTTTTGTGGTATTATGTTTTTTTTAGCTAATTGATTGGTGGTATTATGTTTATATTTGTTTGTATTTCACCGGAATTACCTATTTGTGCATACGTTGGTTCTGAATAGCTACAAGGGCAGGTGGAAGCTTAGTCCAGGGGGTCCATGCACCCACTGAACTTTTGTTGGCCTGTATATATATATAAAAAATTAGTGTAAAATTTTAGTTAAAAGTTTTAGGCACCCATCCATTTCTTTTACCATGCCCCATGTTCCTCTTTCAACTCAACTTAAAGCCCACTAAATAAAAATAAAAAAGAAAAAACCTAACGAACGAGCAGAAAGAAAGAATCGGAAACTCCCACTCAAATCCAATCAAAATCCAAATCACATTCAATATTGCAGGTCCAAAGCTTGGACGCAATCCCAATCGAAGTTCAGTTCCAATCGCAATTGAAGTTCCAATCAAATTCAATATTGCAGGTTCGATTACTCATTGCCTTAATCGTCTGATGAATGTATCCCACAAATATTGTTGGTTGTTCTTCGATTCTCATGCTTCATCGTTTCTGTTTTAAGTTACAATGCTTAGTTTTTTTAGTTTATTATTGTATCGCTTCTTATTTTCTTCTAATTAGACTCATAGTTCATTTTATTATCTGGTTTTCGTTCTTTATTTGGGATTGTAGTGTTTCTTATTGGGTACTTCTTTCAGACATTTCAACAAACACCTGTTAGGCACTTCATTGGTTCTTTAACTTGATTTTTTTTTCACTTGAATCCCTTCTTAATTTTCTTTTAATTAGACTCTTAGGTCATCTTCTCATCTGAGTTTTTGTTTTTACTTAAGATTTTGTTCAAATAGTTTTATCATCTTCAAGAAGATTGTAAATTTGTAGGTGATGAAAGGGAAATTTGGATCATCAGGATCGAGGAACAACCAACAGTATTTACGGGATGCTTATAATTTGTTTGATAAAAGTTCTATATAATATTTAGTTTTAATGAAAGGAACTTTACCTTATTTATTTTTATTCTAGATGAATGGTAAGCTTCTCATTGAATATATGTACAATCTCTAATTGTTTAATGTTGATGATTTAGTGATTGAAAGATTGGGAAGCTTGTGAATGAGCCAACCGCCAACTTGCATCTTTTGGTCAAGACTCATGAGATTAGACCATTTAACCCTCCAAACGTATTTTCGCTTAAATTATTTTTTATTGTGGTTTGGTTGCCTATATTATTACTTAAACTCGTGTCATGTACTCATAATCTAAGAGTTTGTTACAAATTAATGTACGTTTTCGACCCGACCCGACCCGTTTTGAGCCGACATGTCCTAACCCGTTCTGACATGGCCATTTTTTGCACCCACTGACGAAAAATCCTGGATCCACCACTGAATAGCTAATTGACTTTCCTTGTAGTAATTTGTTCAACTAATTCCATAATTTTGTTAAAATTAAAGGCATAAAATGAGGTAAAATTATTTTAGGGTTTGTGTATTTAAATACATGATGATCAAATGATTGTGTTAGAATTATCAAATGATTATGTTAGAATCGTCATGAGTTAATATTAATGGCTTTTCTTTTAAACATACATATAAAATAAGTTACATATGTCGTCGGGAAAGGGCAACATTCTTCTAGTGATATATACCCTTGACGCATAGCTGTAAAAATATAGGCATACTAATATTCATTATTGGCAACTATAAGTCTATAATTGTAAACTAGCTAGTTCCCTCGTCCTTCGCGGCGGAATATTTCCACGTAGAATAAAAAAAACTTGAATAAGCTTGTATAAACAAATGCTCACGCTCGCTATGTGGCAGGAGTTTGGTCGTTATCAGTTCAGGCCATCGAAAACCATAAAAGAGAATATCGATACCGATTCCAATAATACCAATACCGCCAATGATGTCCGCCCATAATACGTTCGGGTCGTCACGGTACCATAACGGTAACGACATTCGATATAGGCTACGATACCAAAAAAATAATTGATTTTGAATACGACTCCGTTTTCAAAAAAATTATATCAGAACGCTGACAAAAAAATATAAAAATAGCCGCGCATTCCGTTTTTGAAAAAAGTTAACGAACGAAAGTAATTATGAAAAACGAAATTAATATATAATTAAACGGGTTAAAATCGTAAATTATATCTAGTATAAGAGATGAAAATAAAAAAAAAAAGATTATTCAACAGGCTACTATTTAGGTTCAGCAACCTAATATGTTGTTTAACTATTCATAATCGTGAGTGTTTCATATAATTAGTAATATTGACACACCATTTGTATATCATTGAAACATAGTTGTAACTATATATGTGTCTGTAACATATAGTGCACCCTTATAATAATATTCATGCGGCATTTATAACTCATTGATGCACAGTTGTGAAATTATAGACACATTATCGTTGTAATATATTGGCACACTAATATATATAATTAACGCACATTTGTAAAAATATAGAAACATTGTTATTTATATATATCAGGGACACATCGTTATAATAATATTGCGGTATCATTGGCGCACAATTGTAAAGTTATAGACACCATGTTACATATTTGTGACATCGTAAAAAATTTGTAATATTATATTAAAGGATTATTGGATTTTAATAATCCCACCTTTTACCAACTGGCCAATAATAATCCAAACTGAGAATATTCTTACCACCGATCCCTACTTTCAAACTATTTTTTTACATTAGACCCCCCGTTAAAAAAACTTAACGCCGTTAGAGTTTATATGACGTGGACATCTGCAAACCGCCGGAAAGTTGAGCCAATCTAGCAGTGGTCTCGTGTTGGCTTTTGAAATTGGATTTGGTGGTGTTTAACTGGTCTCGTTAAACACCACCGTTGTCTCTGTTTGGACTTTCCGGGCCCACGAGACCAGTTAAACACCACCAGAGCTAATTTCAAAAGCCACCACGAGACCACTACTAGCTTGGCTTGACTTTTCGGCGGTTTGCAGATGTCCACGTCATATAAACTCTAACGGCGTTAAGTTTTTGTAACGGGGGGTCCAATGTAAAAAAATAGTTTGGAAGTAGGGACCGGTGGTTAGAATATTCTCAGTTGGGATTATTATTGGCCAATTGGTAAAAAGTGAGATTATTAAAATCCAATAATCCTATATTAAAAATAGTTTATTACTATTAGTAATAAAGGCATGTCGGTTACTACGGTAACCACGTGTGATTGATTGGTACAACTCGAGATGCACAAGGTACAACCCTGTAATGTAATGTATTCATCATCGTCGTCGTCGTTACTACTTTATTCAATTTAGTTTTTATTTAAACACTTTGAGTTTCAAAACAATTTCCAAAACGGAGCTTGGTGAAGATTGTTGGAGCACGCGGCTTATAGGGAACCCACCCGTTCGATCCCAACCCCCCCCCCCCTCTGGCAGTTTTCTACTCTCCACTCTTTTTTTTTTAATTTTATGTATTTATTTAGAGTAAATTACTGAAATCGTCCTTTATGTTTATACCATTTTTTGTTGTATTTCCTTTATCCCAAAAAATGTCAGAGATCATCATTTACGTTTAAATATATTGCGGTTAACGTCCTTTAGCCTAACGAAGGTTAATTTTTTCAGTTAACTCCAGTCATGTGTCTTGCACATGAGAGTGTTTTGATCTTTTTACCCACAAAAATAATTTTCTAAAATTAAAAAAATTATAAAGATAAACCCCTCTCTCTCTCTCAACTCTCTTCTATGTCTCTCTCTCAACTTCCTCTTGCTCTCTACCTTTTCTCCACCACCACCACCATCCGACCATCACCCCAACCGCCGGCAACCACGAGCACCACCACCATCTTCGCAACCACCATCTGACCACCATCTTTGCAACTACCACCGCCTGAAACCACCACCATCTACGCGACCACCACTGCCTGAAACCACCACCGCTGGAACACCATCTCTCTCCTCTCTCACAAAACCCAAACCACTAGAAACCCTAATCGCATAACCCCCTAATCCTCCCGTATCCACTCCTCTGCCACAAATTCGGTACCTAGATCTGCAAAATCGCAACCATTTGGGGGCGTTTTTGTGTGGCTGGAACTGATAACAAGAGAGAAGATAGGATAGAGATAGAGAGAGAGTTTCAGTGGTGGTGGGGGTTTGCTTGGTGCCGGCGGGGCTGGATAGGGTAGAGGGAGAGAGTAGAGAGGAAAGTAGAGAGATAGAGGGTAGGTTAGAGAGGTGAAGTGGAGATGGTGGTTGTTTGGTGCTGCCAGTGGTAGTGGTAATGGTGTGTAGTGGCGGCGGTAATGGTGGTGCTCGGATGGTGGTGGTTGGCTGCTGGTGGTGTTCTAATAGTAAGCTTCCTCTAATAGTAAGCCGGTGGTGGTCAAACGATAATTCCATCCTTTTTTCATACATTCTAAAATTCATCGTTTCAATTTCTTGCGTAAATCGTAAGCTTCCTCTTTCATTTGATGTTCGATTTCATGAATTTTTGACATCCACGAGCTTTCCTTCCTAATTTGTGTTCTAATAGTAATAACTGATAAGAAACATATATATATATATATATATATATATATATATTATATAAACGCGTGATTTTGGGATTTTATGTAGGTTTATTTTAGGAAAAATTATCAAAATGGACATTTAACCGGTCAAATTTACCAAAATGGACAAAGTTTTCCAGCCTACTTAGTTGTGGTCATTTAGACCAATAGCCGGTTGAAGCCAACTACTTCAGCCGGCCTAAAAATCCTTAGCTCTGGTGCCTCACTAATAGGAAACAAATTACTTCCTGGATTTGAATAAAAAGTTGTCTCACTAGGATAAGAATAAGACGTGTCATGATTTGGCTCAGAATAACAGTGAAAGTAACTATTTTTTTCATAGTTATCTACAGGAATATTTAAATCAAACGGGAACTTAAATTCATCTTCTTTTGCCATATGTTGAGAGCTAGAGCTCGGTAAAGAAACAGGTAATCTACTTGAACCAGGGGACACACGTAATTGATTAGACGAACCAATAGACACAGGTTTTCGGGAAGACGAACCAACACCATCTTCTTGGATAACATACAACTTATATATTTCAAACGGATTTTTTTCATATATACCAAAAAAAAGGAAATATCACTATCATCGTATATGTCGATTGGATCGGTAAATATTGACATTTTGTAAGATAACCTAGTAATATTCTCGCCACAAACATTCGAAATAATAGATAACAAACCATTGTAAGTAACATTTGTAGATAACCTTATACCGCGCTTTGCACAATCGAACGTAACATATTCAACGGCACCATCAACATATTCCCATCTCCCGCCGCTGTAAATAACAATGTTCATAGACATTGTAATGGCAAAAATACTAACAAAATTCTGAGTGAAAATTGGTAAATAACAAAAATTGCAAGTGAAAAATGGTAAACTAACTTAAATATGTGATGTAAACAGTCAAAGCAGGCTAGTAATACCATTTCAGCCTTCTAACCAGTGTATTAACCCATTCGGCGCCGGCTAAAACAAGCCAGCTAAGCCATCTAGAGCCAAGCCGGCTAAGCCAGGTGAAAGAAAAATACATGACGACTAAGCCTACTACGAAGTGGGCTTCAGCCGGCTTGAGTTTCAGAGCCGTCGCGTGTCAATTTCTGGTAGGTTGAAAATCTGATAAAAGGTTGTTGGGCACGGATTTTCAGGCCGGCTGAACTAGTCGGCTTCAGCCGGCTGTTGGTCTAAATGATCACAACTAAGTAGGCTGAAAAACTTTGTCCATTTTGGTAAGTTTGACCGGTCAAATGTCCATTTTGGTAATTTTTCTTCTAATGGTAATTTATAGATTTTTAATTTTTTTAATTTATTTCTAAAGGTATTAATGTAATATTACACATTTAAAAAAAACATTATTCATATTGTGTTTTATGTATACATAACTGTAGTTTTTTTTTTTCGTTTACAGATATGCAACACTATGTGTTACGTATACGTAACCCAATACTTAAAATGTTTTTTTAGTAAAAATGTGTAATGTTAAATTGATACTCTTATAAATAAACTAAAATAAAAAATAATTAATATTATAGAATTGGTTAAATTGGTTTTCTTAGTGGTTTCACGGTTTTTGCATAACTATGTGGTTCTTTCGCCTCTTATTCTTCTCCGCGCCACCAATCTTTGTCAATAGTCGTCCCCCATCATCCTTGTGACAGATTTCTTTCTATTCTTCTCCCTCTCGATCTACCTTTATATGCATTGTACATCTATATAAATTTGGTTTTATTTATTTTTCTTCTAATACCGTCGTTGTGCCACCATCGTCATAGCTACTGTTGTCGCAACCGTAACTCCTGTCACCATAGCTCTGCTGCCATGCCTTTTAGCGCTGCCACTATGACCTTAGATTCGTTTTCCATCATGACGTTTTCTTGCTGCTTATGCTTTTAAAGAGTTTTTTTAGAAATTGTATGTTCTTCTTATACCAACATATTCATTATTTTCGTTCCAGAACGTTTGATAACGTTTGATTTCCTCATGCTGCGACGGCCGAGTAGTATTATAGAGAATATATTAGTTAATGTTTGTTGTAATATTATTTATCATAATTAGGAGAAATGATTTATTAGGTTTTCTTCGTAATTATTATCATTATACCCGTATAAATAGTAAATCAATAATACAAAATACTCCATAATTTTTTTTATTATCATATAGATATAATCATCACGGATAAAAATTAGAAGAAAAGAATATAAGTATGTTACATTACTTTTTATTAAAAATAAAATCAAAATCAAAATTATATTAAAAAGGTATAATATAAAAATAGAATCTGAATTAACATGTCATCAGCACTTGTATATGAAAATTGAAAGAATCTTGGATGAGTGTAGCATGAAGATGAAACGTCATGCAGCATTTGTCCATTAATTTATGGACAAACCTACATGTTTCTTCTACTCATCATATTCTCGTGGTAATATGAAAATTTTAAAATATGAAAAGTTGAACTCATACAACGATATAATACCCTACAGAGATTACTAGCTCCTAAATACGCTTAATAGGGTGTTTAATATTTGGTTTCAAACCAATTAAACTGATAATCGAATTAAAACCGAAACTGTTTAAAACAAACCGAATTACATATTTGGTTTTCGGTTTGGTTCAGACTGAAAACTGAATATGTAATTTAGTTTTTGGTTTGGTTTAGGTTTCAAAATTTTGAATTCGGTTTGAACCGAAAAAACCTAAATTGGATTATACTATTATTTTAATCCATATTTTATAGTTAACTCAATTCATTTATATCAATAAACAATACCCATATATAGATTATAAATCATTAATTTTACCTTGGATATTTTTTTATGAAGTTTATTATCCTAAATTGATTATTTTGAGCCTTCACTAATCGAAAATAGAATGCGGTTTATACAAACATGAAAAACTGATATTACATGATTATGTTCCATAAGTAAATCCAAACATCTCTTTAGATTGCTTCAAGTTGATAACTCATTTTGGTTGGATGTAATAAAATTATAATAAATAATGATTGTTGGATGTACTAAAATTAGATAGTGTTTCAATTGAGACCTGTTAATAACATTTACCGGACTTGTAAGTTTAGTCGTGTAGTATAAACCGAACTTTTTATTTGATGAAGGTATGTTTTTGTTTAGATTTTTCTAAAATGTTGTGTTATTTAAACCGAAATTGTTATGGCTACTCAAAAGAAAAGAAAAAAATGTCTTCTTTTTTAGCTAATTCGGCTTGTGAGGCACAAACCGAAAACCAAACTGAATTATAAGGTGGTTTTAAGTTCGGATAGGTTCGGTTCGGATTGTGGTTCCAACAAAAAAAAATCAACCCGAAAAACCCGAATCGAATAAACCGAAAAAATCGTAACCCGAACCGATGAACACCCCTGCTCCTAAATATGAAATCTTGAATAATTGTCTTATTAAAGTTTATGATTGTTGTATTTTTTAAGTAATCCATACCGGAAAATATTGTATATTTATTAACAAATAAATAGTAATAAAAAGCTATCTTTGTTCTGAAATTCATTTTCTTAATGACTAAACACGGACAGTAAAATCTCGTTCGGTTATGTATTCGTGAATAGAAAATTTCCTTAATGAACAAAAACGAACAAGCCCATGTCCGTGTTCGTTCGGTAACCCTAATTGTGATTGATATATAAATGCGTTGTTGATCAGTTCTTGTGACTAAGTAATGGAAAACAATATATAAATCGTACCTGTTAGGTTCACCGATGATAGAGAAGACATCATGATCTCTGATCTAGATTGGGTTCTCGTTTAGGGTGTACGATTAGAATGGTATTAGGTGAGATGGTAAGCTCACGGTTATGGAGAGAGAGGGACGATTTGGTTAGTGGTGATAGAATAGATTCATTAGTCTATTCTCTCGAATTAACTCTCTATTTATATGTACACTCAAGGGGAAACCCATTAATGACTCATTTAGAGTAATTAGGTCCATCAACTAATTACTAGTCATAGGTTATGTTTTGGGTAAAAATTAACAAGACTAATTTTGTAACCAAACTTAGAAACTGAGATAGTGTGCTTGTAAAATCAATGTAAAATAATGTAAAAATGCAAAGAGTGACACAGTTGTTTACGAGGAAAGCCCTTGATCGTTCAGGATCTCCGTCATAAAACCTCGGGGGGTGACAATCGACACCTGCCTCGTTTTTCTTCAATAAATGATAAAGAATTACAAGTATTGAGCAGCAAATGATCGATATCTAAGTGTTACAAGAGTAATTGCGAGTGTATTCTATTGCTAAGTGCGTTGTTGTGTGTTTTCTAATCGACCAAGCTACTGATTATATACAGAGATTATGCTAACTAACTATCCGAGAATCCTGGGATAGACTAATTCTTCAAATATGACCGTTTGGAGGCCAATTCACGCGTCTTCTACACGTTCTCATTGACTTCAAGACCGATTCGTTAGGGGTAAACTTGACTTCGCGTGTTTTCCCTGCGTATATAAAAGAAATAGAGGACAAATAGCCGTTAGAAGTATTAATATTCAGGATACCGAACTTACCAGGATCTTGGATTCTGAATCTCGCTACATTCAGAGTCCCGGATTCTGGATCATAAAATTGACCCCTAACTGGTTATTAAATAAATAAATAATTATATTTGATCATTTAATAATTAGATAAATGATTATAAGAGTCACTTATTAAATCGTGTCTTACATGCGTTAGGCCATAGTTTACACGAGAGGGCAAGCTATGTATATGGGTGTGAATGGGGTCCATATTTAAGAAACACCCAATATTTCCATCTTTGATGTTTGGTTTGGTTTGATTACATGTTAAAACCAAATATATAATCATTGTTTCGGTTTTAAGATTTTCATACTTGTCGATTTAGGTTATAAATAATTCAATAATTAGTTATAAGATAAAAATGAATATTCATTAAAACTTGAAGAACTTTTACATCAAAATAGAAGGGCAAATGGTCAACAAGATGCGCCGCTAACCCTTTTTAGATAACAAAACTAAGTCTTTTAAAAATTAAATTCATAGATCTTGGGGTCATAGCATTACCATGAATGATCCGTTAGACTTGATTAAGTAAATACACAGCCTAAGGTGCAAGGAAACCAAAAGTATAAAATGCAAAAAGAATAAAACACAGTTTTACTTTGAGTCAATTCAATTATATTTCAAATAATAAACTTAGTTAAGTTTTATACTAAATAATTATTGGTTTTCTCACAAAAATCTCTCAACAAACTTTTGCACATAAAAAACCAACATACTTTCTGATTTTCTTAAAAAGAATAAAACATAGTTTTACTTTGCTCTTTCTTCTGTCGGTCGATTTTCTTTGTTTTACCTCTGCTGATTCATTTGATAGGGTAAATAGTTGTAGAATAACTTTTGAAAGAAAAAGAAGAAAGTATCTTAGTTTTTTACGTGTAAAAGTTTGTTGAGAGACTTTTACGAAAGAAAAGAAGGTATGCTGATTTTTTATGTGCAATAAATTGTTAAGAGACTTTTGTAAGAAAAATAAAAAAAAGGGCATCTTAGTTTTTTATGGTATTTATCAAAAAAAAATTACTTAAAATTTTCAGTTATGATTTTGATTACCTATATTATCAAATCATATTTATTACTCATAAATAATATGTTTAATATTTGGTCTGATTTCTTTAGAATCTTGTATACATTGGGAGAATATTCGATACGGTTCAAGAAAAATTATACGATAAATTCAAATATCTCGCTATTCTTTGCGGTTATCGTTTTCTAGACCCTATAAAATCGCACCATCGAGGCTCATTCTGTATCACATCACCTCATACCTCAAATCGTGTCCGTCAGCAATGGCGCTCCGGAGAACCATAGCAAAACGTCTTATTGAAGATCAATCACCGGCGATCGGTGATCTATTATCTCAGAAAGCATTAACCGTCACCAAATCGTACTTCCACCGCGAATTGCTGACGTCACCGCCGAAATCCTCTTCCACCGCCGACGCCGGATTCTTCCGCCGGTTCCTCCAACGGAGAAAAATCAACCACTTGTCGTCAATGAGCCTGCCGGAGCTTTTTTCGCTTCCGGTCGGCGAGAAGCTGAGGGAGAAGCTGAATATTTCCTACGGTGAACGTCTCAGGCTTGACGGACTGAGGAGTCCGGCAACAGAGCGTTCGCCGCTTTCTGTAGATTCCGTCGGAATATCCGTGAAGGATGCCAGGAAGATCCTGAGGTTTTCTCAGTTGCAGAAAGTGAGATCGGTGGTGAAACAAATCCCGACGAACTCGATTAGCTATTCCGAATTTCTCGCAGTGTGTATTAACACTTGTGGTAATAATGAGCAAGGCCTAGAGTTCTCAAAAATGCTGGATGAAGCCGGAGACGTCATCGTTTTGGGAAACGTTGTGTTCCTCCGTCCCGGTCAGGTACAAGGTCGCTTTCAAATACTGCAAAAAAGTTACATGTTTGGGTAATAAGGGTTTAAAGTAACAAGTTTGAATTTTATGTTTTCAATTTTGTAACGAGTTTGGGTGTTAAAGCTAACTTACGTTAAGTTAACTCGGGGTGAAATGAACAAAATACTCTTTTACTTTAAACCCTTAGTGCCTGGACCCTTACTTTCGCAAAGGGTATTTTAGTCATTTAATCTCAAACTTAACAGAAAAATAACGGAAGTTAGCCTTAATATCAAGCATAAAACTCAAACCTCTTAATTTCTACCAACCTTATGACTATATGTGTAATTAACTCTTAATTATTTCTTCAATTTCAAACGGAGTATTTACAAGTTTGTCGTTTTGTGAACGATTTGTAACTGAGAATTTGGATTTTTCCCAATTTACCCTGAATTAAAGTATGAACAAGTTGTTTGTTTGAATATTTGTTACAGGTAGCAAAATCAATGGAGAAACTGATATCAGAGTCAATAGCCATTCCAAATGACCCAAGGAAGCAAGAACTTGAAAACCTAGAAATGCAAAAGGCTTTCATTGATAAAAAATCACTATCTCAGGTCCGTGGCGAGCTTTACTGTGGTCTCGGTTTTCTAATCATGCAAACACTCGCGTTCATGAGGCTAACGTTTTGGGAACTTAGTTGGGACGTGATGGAGCCAATCTGCTTCTTTGTCACGTCCTTTCACTTTGCACTCGCGTATATGTTTTTCATTAAGACGTCGAAAGAGCCCACTTTTGAAGGCTACTTTCAACGTCGGTTCAAGACTAAGCAGAGGAAGCTTATGGAGGCGCATAATTTTGATCTTCAAAAGTATAATGATCTTTGCAAGGTCTTTTACCCTACACGCCAACATAGAGCCTCGGGTTTTCGAGATTTGAGCCGTGGAGCGAGCTCAGATATTATTTTTAGTCAAGTTATATAAAGACTTGGCGAGTTTCGGATGAGTTTGGCATGTAAATAGTTAGATGTGGTTGTGTGGACTTCATCCTGCCTATATTTTTGAGTAATGGGACTCAACCTTTGCTTTACACATGAGTTATATTACAGTAGGTTAGAAACCCTTGTATTACATGGGTTGAATAAAGATAATTTGTTATAAACCAGCAGTTTCTATGAAGATTTGTATATTGGATGTCATAAGTCATTGGTGAAATAAGAAATAATAAAGATTTACAAAAATTATATATAATAAATAATGAAAAATTAAGAATTATAAAATTATATTTTAAGATAAGATATAATTGTAATATTCTTATAATTTAATAAGTTTTAATAAAATATTATAAAAAAATTTAGATATTTAATTATTTAAAATCATTATTATTTAATAGGAGAGATGGTTATTTAATAGGAACATTGGGGTTGGTGGCCCAATGATAGAGGAAATTCTACTCTAGGAACATCAATGTTTGAGTAGGTCATGAGTTCAAGTCCCACTTCTAACATAATTAAGAAATTTGCCTTTCAAAAAAAAGTTATTTAATAGGAGAGATATACGAGAAACAAAAATCTAGATTTTACCGGAAGTCGACACGTGTCAGATAAAGTTATTAATTTATTATAATAAGGATCGTATGTAATAGAGAACCATAATTTTTAAAAGAGAGATGAGAGAGATCTAAAAAGAGAAATAGCCCTAACACATCGAATGTCAATTACTCTCCATCACCTCTGCTATCAAGTTGCTTGTCGCGTATGATATCCTACGTTTGAGGATTTCTTTAGCATGTTTTTGGATTTTGTTCGAATTACATGGGCATAGAATCTGTTATATGGAATATGCCCGATGCACATGTGCATGATCTATGTTCATCGGAAATTTGTTTGATTTACATGGGCATGGAATATGTGCATGTTTATGTATTTTGTTAATTGCGCTTTTGCATACCCTGTATTTTTTGTATTATGCACATGTGTAACCCTTGTATTTTTTTTATCATGCACATGTGCATAGTATTTATCAATGTTTTATGATCGGATCAGGAATCGGACACTTCGTATGGTGGTTTTAACCGAATAGTGGTTGGACGGGTTTTTTATTTTTATTTCTGTAATCAGTTTTTTTTGGGGTTTTAGCGAGTGGGTCGAACGGATATTTGGGTTCTAACGGGTGGGTTGGAGAGAAGGTAAGTGTACCAACATGTTAGATGTTATGTAACTAAAATATATTAATATATTATTATACTATCTATCATATTTTATTGGATTTATATTTAGTATTGAGTTCATATATATAACTACAAAATACTTATATTTATTATTGAATTATAAACTTTTTATATTTTATGTACTTTTTATGCCTAAATTAAATTGTATTTTTCATATTTTTATATCATTAAATTAATTATGACGTCACCCGGGTTTTAAATACGGTTTGGCTGCTTAGATTAGTGGACCGGGAAAGAAGACCGAATTTATGTTCGGTCCAGTTCTTAAAACATAGGTATTTATCTTTTAAGATCCTTTATTATACACTTGATTTAGAGTAAATTACATAAATCATCCTTTATGTTTATACCATTTTTCAGATATTGTTCTTTAGCCCAAAAAATGTCATACATCATCCTTTACGTTTAAATTTTTTGCAGTTTACATTCTTTGGCCTAAACGGCGTTAACTTTTTCAGTTAACTCCACTCATGTGCTTTGCACAATAGGGTCTTTTGGTCTTTTTACTCACATATATATAAAGAAAAAGAGTAAATTACATTCAACTCTCTCTCTCTGCCCGCCACCGCCATAGCACCAGCATCGCCAACCACCGGCAGCCGACCACCGCTGCCATAGCACCCATTGAGCTAGGGTTCCAATGACCTACACTTTTCCAGCGAGATAAAAAACAACCAGATCTTTCGAGCTACACCTGGAGTGAGGCGGTGGTGGTCGATTAAGGAAGCTAGGGTTACAATTACTGTTAAATTTATTTCTAGCTGATTTGATCGGGAGATCTGATTAGGGACTTTTCCGATGGTGGTGGCAACCCTGGCTCGCCGAGGAACTTTTCCGGTGGTGGTGTTGGCGGGAAGGACGGTGTCTGTGGTGCCGTTGCCCCTCCGTCCTCTACGTATTATTCCAATAAAAGGTAGTAAGAAATTTAGGGTTTGTTGGTGTGAAATAGGGCTTATTGGATTTAACCACCAAGGCTAGAAACCCTCGCACCGCATTCTACATCTAAATGGGGTGTTTAGCCCTTTGATTATTGATTAGCATGAACCAGTTTGATTTTGAGAATTTCTCACTATTGGGAATTTTATCAAACTCCAGTTTTATCAACAAAAGATGTGATTTGGTAAAATGGTGAATTCTTTTGGGGGTAAACTTGTTTTTAGATTAATTTCTTTCGATTTCCTGTTCAGTGACGCGTCTCCTGAGGAATCAAACAATGGTGTCTGTTGGAAAGCCATTAGCACTGCACAACAAGAAAATTTTGTTAAAATACACACACATATATACTTATTTGTATGTATATGTGTGCGACAAAAGATCATAAATAATTATCAAGATGCCTTACAGCATATCAATAAGAGCCTGCAACATATAATAAGATTATGTAGGCCACATAAGGATCATGAGCCGATTCAAGCACCTAGTCGCCGTGAATCGGCCGGACTCCGCCGTGGCTGCCACTAGAAAGGGTTGCCGGCTCATACCCCCCCCCCTCTCTCTCTCTCTCCAAGCTTTGTGTGTGTTAGGGTTTGCAAAATGAGGAAGATGAGAATGAGAGAGTGGAGATTAAGTTACAGAGAAATAATGGGTAAAAGACCAAAACACTCTCATGTGGAGTTAACTAAAAAATTTAACATCTGTTAGACTAAAGGATGTTAACCGCAAAATATTTAAACGTAAAGGATAATCTCTGACATTTTTTAGGCTGAATGACATAAACCAAAAAATGGTATAAACATAAAGGACGATATCTGTAATTTACTCCTTGATTTATTTCTATTAAGTTTTTAACTTCACGTTTGACCGGAAAATATAGGTCGAAAAAAATATAATGTAACGTCTTAGAAGAGAGATGAGAGAGATTTAAAAAGAGAAATAATTAATTAGAAAAAAATCAATTAATTATAGAGCAACTTAGCCCAAGAGGAT